>OX401968.1:1317653-2607806 GCA_947859335.1 Tortricodes alternella | reverse complement strand
TCTAGTTAGTTTTTTGTTCGCAGGAAATAAAAACGTTCCTTACCGTACTTATGTGTTTACTAAAACATAAAATTATATTTTACCCATTGAAATATATAGTAAGGAACAGCTCAAATCATTTCTCGCGATGCTTACTTTTGAGGTGTCAGAACGCGAATCTGACACCATCGCACGTTCAGTCGCATGGCAACCACGGTCCCTAACACCCGTTTAAGTGACACTATTATAATAAAGTATCTAGTGCAATTCCACAACCTGTGAGACAGCACCACCGACCCCACCGTCCACAACGATATGATAACGTGTGAATCAAGCAATATTAGACTTTTGTATACATGTCGTAAGAACTAAGACATCAGCAATAGGGTGTAGTTCAACCATGGCGTTGGCGTTTGACAACCTTCTATGAGACTTGTTACACAAAATTGTACTGAAAGGCATATCCTTCTTCTGAGATCTTTGATTTTACCTGATGTTTTTATGTGATCCAAAATGGACACATGGTGATTTAAACCAAGATAGAAACAACATTTTTTGCAGCGCCAGTTTATCCACAATCTATTATTAAGCGGCATTTAAAACTGGTTCTCTAATTGGTCTAAGATTCGTCAATTGGGTGATGGCTAAAATTGAAATGGTCTCTGACTTTTTTAATTGGACGTAATTCAGGGAAAAGGATCTTAGGATTTTAGACATTATATCGATGGCATAGAACTTAATTATTAATGACATTTATTTTGTTTCGGATCTTTTTTGTTAAACTTCGTTCAATTGACAAAGGCTTTTCAACGCTCGTAACGTAAGAATCGCATTATTTTCTTTCTTCCTCGAGCGGCAGCGGCAGTGGCTTGTATCATGACATAACATACATGTATTGTATTTTATTTATTAAACGTTTTACTGATAATTTACAGCGCGACAAGAATGTTTATAAAAATCACCGATCATGTTGTAGAAAGAGCGGTCGCTCCCCCATTGCGACTTTCTGTAGCGATACAGTCGCGCGTTTGAACGCACGATTGCGTCGCATTTGCATCGGGCGACAGAAGCGATGCACAACGCTACAGTCGCACTGCATCGACACAAACGTGTGTGTATCAGTTAACACGCGGCCCTAACATGCATGCCACAAAGATAAATTAAACCCGTTTATCTCTATGACTATCTCTTGCGTCGGCACTAGTGTGAGAGAGACGCACTTGGAGATAAGACGGTCTATCTTATCTTTGTGTCATGCATGTTAGGGCCGATGGGCTACTTTTAACCCGGGGTAATTAAAAAAAATCCTGAGCGATCAGTCACGGGCAGAAGCTAGTTAAAGATATACTTAAGCTAAAATTTTATAAGTAAAATACTAAGAGTCAAGATTTTAAAATTTCACTTTTACATAAGTCACAAAATACCTATTAAAATCCATACAATCGATCAATGCTTTCTTGTCCGATTAACTTAATATCGATATGTCGTGTGATATAGTTTTATATAATAGAAAGTTTCACGCAATCGATGAAAAATCGATTCCTCATTCGCTTTCATAATCGATTGTTCAACTGGCTGTTAAATTTGAATTGCTTTCTACCGGTTAATTTGGTTAAGTCATGTTATCTGATGTGATCTTTATAGTCATAATCTTAACAAATAAAAATCCGGCCAAGTGCGAGTCGGGCTCGCGCACGAAGGGTTCCGTACCATTATCTATAATCAAGCAAAAAAAGAACACGTTTGTTGTACGGGAGCCCCCCTTAAATATTCATTATATTTTAATTTAAATATTTATTTTTAAAGTGAATATATATCTAAATATTCTGTGAATATTTCAAGCGTCTCGTCTGTTGCCGTTATCATTATCGAGCAAAAAAATCACGTTTATTGTATGGGAGCCCCCTTAAATATTTATTTTATTCTGGTTTTTAGTATTTGTTGTTATAGCGGCAACAGAAATACATCATGTGTGAAAATATAAACTGTCTAACTATCACGATTCATGAGATACAGCCTGGAGAAAGACAGCCGGACAGACGGACAGCGGAGCCTTAGTAATAGGGTCCCGTTTTTACCCTTTGGGTACGGAACCCTAAAAAACGACTTCACATAGCCTTTGAAGAGTTTTTTATTTTTTTTCACTTTTTACTTACTATCATGTGATTTAACGACACACATTTACTACATCCAGTAAAATAACATAATGCCAATTGCTCATCACCATTTACAAACTGTTTCTATCCAAGGTGCAAGGATGTCAATCGTTGAGAAGTTCTCCTGGTTCTTCACCACCGGTTCTATTTTACCACATGTCATGAACATAAGTTGCTTCCGAACCTTATACAGACTTCCAATCGCCACCCGTGAAATACTTATCATTTATGGGTTCCGGTAATCATCAATTGTCTTCATCAACAGTTCCACTTCACCAAATAATGCTTTTGGAACGTAACTGCTTGAGTTATTACCTACAGAAAATACATTGCTATATGCGTGCCTATAATATTTGAGGAGTTCCATCGATTCCTCATGGATTCTCTCATCACACCTCGACTTTGACTACAACAGGAACAAACTGGAGTTATACCCTATCGATTAAAAAAATTATTTTGCAGATCAGTTTATAAATGACGGAGTTGTGAAGAAGTAACAAACACAAAAAAAACTAATTGAGAACCTCCTTTTTTGAAGTCGGTTAAAAACAATATCATGAAAACGAATCATATACCTATCTATACCTCTATACCTAAGCTATAGTTGAGGGTTGTCTGAATAGTTTAAATAATTGCTTTTCAAAACTAATCAATTCGTATTATCCTTGGTAAGAATCCGTAATGCTAAATTCCGTTGCGCATGCTCCAATATCATACTAACTAAATCAACCATCATCAAAGCACGAACAAAGGATCATTTTCACCTCACAAACCATTTCCGATCTTCACCCACTACATATAAAGCTGAAAATCTATAGTTTTGTAATACTTAAAAAAAAAACAATGAAATAGTAATCTAATTCGAAGCCTTCTGATAGATAATAAATGGACTTTATTACGGAGCAGTAAAGCTTGTAATTCATTCATTGGTTTCGCATAAACACGATGGCAGGAATAACAGTATAGCCAATGAAGCGATTAGTTGAGTGATGACGGACGTTGAGTTGAGCTGATGTTTGGATTGTGTCATCGATAGTCGATAAAACATTTGAACAGTCGATAAGTCATTGTTTAAATTACATAATGTGAAGTAGACAAGCTTTTTAGTACCGTGGCGAAAACGTATACGAATGCTGCCTTTTGGCAAGCATGAAGAGAAATATGGCACATGTTATGACGCACCCTTAGAATTTTTATATAGCCTATGACACTCGCACGTTCTCCCCGAATCTTAAGATAGCCTATTTATTAAAATCGGTCTATTGGTTCTGAAGCTAAAGTCGAAAATCCGAAAATGTTCACAGAAATCTTGTATCTAGTCCATTAATTGTCACATTATGCCTTCTAATTATCTTATCAGCCAGTACTTTGAGCATAACATTTTAGACGAGACAATCACAGTTCGATATGGCCGCCGTTATGTGGCTTGTTTTTTTTTTTGCTAACAGTAAGTCCACAGAAGAGTGGTCGGCTGTCCCGTCGGACTGTGAATGGGCGGATTGGGTAGCTGTTGGTGTAAACTTCTTGATCAAACAACCAAATTAAAAAAAAATACAAAACAGTGCAGTAATGAAATTTGTATGCAACTTTATTTGCTCTAGAGCAAATAAGGGCTGCTTTGTGCTGAGTATTTAAGGCCGTTATGATGAAATTAAAGCGTAGTAGGAAGAAAAGTATATTTATTGGAACTTGTGTTGAATTATAAATAATCGATAAACACGAAAAAACAAGCCCACCACTATCACAATACCCCGTTGGCCACACTGACAGAGGCTACAAATTGCTCTATCGCACGCGAATCTGTACCACATAGATACCGAATACACATAATAACACAATAATATATATACTAGGCATGAATTTCTGACAACGTTTATACCAAATATTTCCGAAATTCAAATTTGGAAATTCGGGTGGAGTCGACGATATGCTTAATTCAAAATGTAATGGTTTATTTTTTTTTGTCCGGTTCATTTTAAACCTGTGTTATGCTTATGACATAGAATTACAAGACATCAAGATAATGCCACCATTTTGATTCTGTCGTTACGTTGACGTACCCAAGCAAGTCGGTTTGTTGCTTGCTTGGGTACGTCAATGCAGGGACAATGAAATTAATTCAGAAACGACATTCTTTTTCTTGTATCTTAAAACCATCGGTCGTCTTTTATCCTAGAACTTGTATGCCAAGGTTCAACTTTGTGGGTTGGTTTTGGAGATCTCGCGTTTTTAAATTACGTCCCATCATTTATGAGGCGACAGAAAAACAGAATAATCCACCAGATTTTATGAATCATGTGACAGAAATACATACGTTAAACATATGTATATGTATACCGCGAAAGCTACTACACTGGCATCGCAGTTAAGATCATCTCATCAATATAAAAGAAACAACAAATTTGTATTCCAAATGGCCTCTAATTGAGCTCCGAGACCAATTGTAAGGCAATAACTGTATTATCTGTACGGTTATCGAATTAAAACGGTGGGAAGCTGGAGCTAAAAGATGCAAGTTTCGGTGTGTCGATGATGCTAAGAATAAGTTTAATACAAATGTATTCATGTGTTTTGACATACGCAATTTATGTATTTTATCTTGAGAAAGAAATAATCTAACCTAATCTAATTTAATAGATCATAAAATTGTTACCCAAGTCAATAAACCTTTCCTGCACCGATCAAGTTTCTTAAAGGGAATATTTCACCGAACCAATAGGCGTATCTAAGAAGAAATGTAACCATACACTACTTTCTAACAAGTCCAACTAAGTAGGAATATGGCGACGTTAAAAAAGGCTACTCGTAAATAGATAAGACTGATTAGAAAGGTTTGAAGTGATAATGTGGACCAGTAAACGGCGCGGCGACGGCGCGTGTCAATTTCCAGTCATTATTAAAGGGTTTTTATAAAGCCCTGCCTTTACGGTCTGGGGGTGATTGTAATTCTCAAACTTGCTGGCGAGTGGGTACTCGACGAGTTCCATATTCGCACAACCCAGTTTTCTGTGCGATAGGCGAGTATCATCGGCAACTGAAGCCCTACTTATCGCTCCAGTGTTGTGGCTCGTGGCCCACTGCGGCCCTAACATGCAAGACAAAAGGATAAGTTTAACTGTCTTATCTCTAAGTGCGTCTCTCTCTCACACTAGTGACACGAAAGGGATAGTCATAGAGATAAACGGGTTTAACTTATCCTTGTGTCTTGCATGTTAGGGCCGCTGGAGCTACACGACTTGCGACGGGATGAATACTGAATCAAATACTGGGGGTTCCCCCCGAACAGAGGCTTTGCGATGAACCTAACTATAGCATGCATGGGGGATCCCCCTATCTTCGTAAACCCCGACCCATTATGCTCACGTTCAAACTTAAAAATCTTATCTACCTCAACTATTTCTCTACATTTCATGAAGATCGGATCAACGATATTCTAGTTATCATCGTCGAATAAACATACATCAGAAACGTCGTTCCAACTCATACCTCGCTCCGCTCGGTCAATAAAGAAACCTTTGCAGCTTGCTTCAAATCTTAGTTATGGCCTGCTATTAACATTTCTACCTCCATTTGATTTAGTCATCCGTAGCATTGCCAGAGACGCCGCTAGGCCAATAGGTCATGCATATCCAATTCAAGTCATAGGTGGGCCAAAAATGTATAAGGATCATAGAATTCATAGATTTAGTGGACCGCAAAATATTGGTGGTATTACCGATCGTACACCGAAATTCTTTGAGGATCATTGTCTTTCATTAAGTTGTTGTGCTGATGTTTTCGCCGAATAAATGTTTTTCTATTCTATTCTATTCTATCGTGGGCCGCAGATATTTTCCGGTTTAACGTATCTAGGCTAGGTTTGACATATACAATTCTGTGTTATATCCATGACGAATGACGTCACGCAAAAAAATGAATTGACGTAAAGTAGGTGTACCACTAGTTTGTCAACGACATACACCCACTTCCACTTTAAGATTATCGGTGAAGAAAATATGGCCCGCGTGAGGACTACTGCCCAGTCCCTTTCACTATGAGAGGAGGATTGTGCCCAGCAGGTCAATGATGATGACGATATACCCACTTGTTGACTGACTCTCCCACTAATAAAAATAACATCGAAAATAACCCAGATATCTGATTTCACATTCGATTTCCTGTCCTAAATTCAAATAATAGTCAAAATTTCAATTGAATAAACATCGGTGCTATTTGAAGATTACATACTTTACCAGGAGACAGTAAGCCAAGTAGAAATAACAGACTTTAGTGCTAATAATGCAGCTACATTGAGTGAAGGTTGCGCCCTACCGACTCTAATGGATTAGAAAGTACTTCACACTGTGCGTAACTGGACCAGTGGATTTGCAATACGGACGTTACTATTGTTAGAGCCATCAAACTTATCACAGTGGAAAGACAAAGCGTCGAAGCAGTCGCAATTTTTTATAATTTATTAGTATTTTCACTTGAAATATTTATAAATGATGAACTAACTAAAATGTCACCTAACCATAAAACAGGACGATATGTTTTTAAAAGGAAGTTTTATCAAACTGCACAAAAATTTAAGAAGCACTATAAATGTACTAAGAAACAGCGACACAGTATAGTTCAGCGATTGAAAAGACTGTAACAGCACTGGTTCAATGTCCATCTGGTTCTCCAACCAGGTACCATAAGACATCCTATCAATTAACAGAAGTGAGCGAACTCACCGACGAAGTATCGCCAGCGGCGCCTTTCGTATAAAAAACATTTTAAGCCAGTATAAGACTCGTCGTCGAGCGATTCCGGCAAGTTAGATAATCACACCCCTGTTTCAACCGGCTATTGGTTGTCCTGTTATAAGAATTTACTAGTACGAACTTCATTTGTAACTTCCCGGAATGTTTCCAGAACTTCTTAGCACGCATAATCTAGACAAGCAACATCGAGTGTAACTGAGAACTGTCTGTTGAAAAGGACACTTTAAATTTAGATTGTAGGTTCAAAGTTATAAGGTTTAAATTAAATGTGACACTTGAAAGGAAAGGCTATTAAAAGAGAGTCCTCAACTAGTGGGAGTTTAGACAAGCTGACTAAAATTTGGACTTACTTTACTTTATTGTACTAAAGAAAACAATTACAAAAAAATCAGTAACAATAACAATATTAGAGATAAATAAATAAATCATGGGACAATCTTAACACAAATCGATCTAGTCCCAAAGTAAGCTCTAAAGGATTGTGTTATGGATACTAGACGACGATATACACACTTATATAGAAAATAAATACTTAAATAAATAGGAAATATCCAACACTCAGGAACAAGCATTCGTGCTCATCGCACAAATATTTGCCCTTACTGGGGATGGAACCCTGGACTGCAAGCTTCGGAGGCAGGGTCACTACCAACTAGGCCTACCGCGTCAAAACCGATGTACAAAGGCGAACTAGATCTAGCGACAGATCCAAATTTCTTGTCCTTATTTTAAAATCTTTTGCATCAATTTAGGCTTCATAACTAGGCGGACCGGCGGGTTTACCAGTTAACATACCCTACAGTGCCCCTATTGAGGTCGACCTCGGTCGACCTTTAATAAGCTTCATGAGGACTAATAATTAGAGGATTTTACCTCACAGAGGCCCTATGTTTTACTTCATTAGACGGGACAGGGAACTACCAAAGCTCATCAGCCAAGGTATCCAGACAAGGAACGCTAATTTCTACTACATTTTGTTAGTACATATTATAAACATTGAAGTTAACTAGAACATGAGGTGTTATCTTTAAGATTGAAGTAACGTAACTTTAGCCGGTTACAAAACGCTCATTATGTAAATCACATGTAACAAGACATTATTTTCCGTGAGGAAGCGTTTTAAGTGCCGACGAACTCTTGAGCTGACATTCGACCTGCCTTCCGGTTGATTGATAGCTTTCCTATCATTTTATGGTTATTTGATTGTTCCTTAATATTTTGGACGAGTTCCAAGAGTTGAATAGTAATATTAATTACCTTCGCCAATGAAGTACTGAGATCTTCTAAGTATATTGTATTATTTAAGCAATGCCTCATCAATAAGTCATTTTCAGAGTCCTGTACTGCAGTGCAGCCCATATATTTAATTTGCTCGTTAAGTACGTCTGTATAGGTTAAGCTAAAGAACATTTATCTGTTATAAGTAACTTCACGGACATGAGTGAGTCATCAGGAAAACGCAATCATTTATAAAAAGAGACAGCAGACATCAATATATTTACCAACAACATTCCTTCTCGCTAGCCCTGCATTCATACGTATGTAGACATACTATATCTATTGATATGCTATTGAATTTTCTCTTTAGAACCTTTCATCACGTAGAATGAATCATCATTTGCATATGAAGCATGCACCTTTATTAAATAGGGAGAGAGTTCATTTTAACATGAATTTCCATTCGTATTGCATAGTCATTTTTGAGGATCTACATTTGTGATTTTTTAATGTTCGTAAGCGTATTTTAGGAATTTAGATATAAAAGGAATCTAGTTTTAATTTATAACTTAATTAAAGATCTCCATCAATTGAGTTTCTTCAAAGTCTGCGTCTAACTAAACAGCACTTTTGGCTTTTAAACTCAAAAGGCGAATTTTCATTTTCAGGTATTCAAAATTGTTAACCAGGTTCTGTTTACAGGAAAATTCATTAACATCATATAATGCAACGATGAACCCATTACCCATTTCTGGAAACATCACAGGAGTCAATACTACCGACAACGATCGATAACAGTACCTAAATCTACATGGGATACCACAATTAAAGTACTTACACATCTCATTCATGTCGAAAACAAACACTAACAGTTAAACATTTGCAAAAACAATGAAAAAACACAGTTTCACTTTAAGTTCATCGACACTAAAACAACAGTTAAGTAGTTAAGTTAATGGTAGAAAAAGCGGACCAAAAGTTGAGCCCATGGGAACGCCGGCGGTTTCAATACAATTTTCACTTAGAAATCCACTCTGGCGCACGACCGGCTGTTCGTAGGCGTACCAACATTATGACGCGGACTCCCAATTGAAGATTAAACCAATTTCCATACAAGACTTACGCTAAAAACGCGCCACTCGCTATCCAATGCTCCTGTGGAATCGAAACGCCATACGCAATGTACGCGTTGTCAGCAATGGATAGTTCGTAACCAAATGTGACTATTCTCTCCTTTAAAGGGAAGCGTGAGTGGTATAGTTTTTTCATTTAGAAAATCACCAGCCAACGCTTTTATTTCCTTAACATAAAGTCTACTTTTGAATGGTGCTCGTGTTTTGTGAGATTCAGACAGTAAGAGGGGTTTTTAATGCGCAAATGCAGCCGTGAGCCGTCTTGTTGCGTTGGTATTTAAGTTCAGTTTGGAGTGATTTAAGTTTTTTAAGACTTAGATGTCGTGAGAGTGGGATCTGTTAGGAGGTATTCGTGCCATGGGATAGCACGTGCCATGGTGTTGATGGTAAGGTAACAGATGGTAATGCGCGTGAGTCGTGATAAAATTCCATTAAACGTAACTCATTGGAAATACACCTTTAGAGCTCAGTCCCCCAGATCTAAAAATTGGTTGTAACTTACTCATACGAGTTTTAAACAATTATCCAACGACACCCCATTCGAGGTTATAGAAGAAAAAATGTTTTTTTTTTGGGATATGATCCTGGGGTCTAATTAGCAACTCGTATATATCGCAACTGGTGTATGTTGCATTTGGTCTAAATATCTGCTGGTCTAAAAAGCAACTAGTCCAAAATTTTTTTTTAGTAGCAACTGGCCGTCCGTCTGTCACCATGCTGTATCTCAAGAACCGTGATAGTTAGACTGTTGAAATCTTCACAGATGATGTATTTCTGTTGCCGCTATAACAACAAATACTAAAAAAAACGAATAAAATAAATACTTAAGGGGACTCCCATACAACAAACGAGACGTAGGTACCTAGTCAAGTTGCTACTTAGGCCAGTTGCTACTCAAAAAAAATTGTAGACCAGTTGCTTTTTAGACCAGCAGATATTTAGACCAAATGCGACATATACGAGTTGCGATATAAACGAGTTGCTAATTAGACCATGGGGTCTAATTAACAAATCGTATATCATGGGATCCTATCCCGTTTTTTTACGGTTGTCTTCGAGAAGTTACTGTGACATACAGACAGACATGGCGAAACAAGTTCCAAGTTTGACTAGGACCCTTAAAAATGGCACTGTAACGCACATTTTAATTAATACGATTATATTTATCTAGTTGAACTATAAATGGATTGAGTCATTACAGAAATGTTCTACAAATGAATGTCAGGTAGGTATATATATAGGTAGCGCTTCCTTTATTGCCTTAGGTGTGGTGTTGTCACGGCCATCGGATCGCTACTATCTGTGCTACTAATAAAATAATAACAACGTCGTAATGATTATGTCTCACAGATGGTGCTGTCTGAAAATCAGCGCGGCAGATGTCTGACACTTTTATGCTGAGGAATCCAATTCACTGCTACGAGGAGACACATCCGATTTGGTTTTGGGTTGTTGTCTTCATTTTGTTTGACCAGCGTGTGTTCTGTCCATTACTGGACGTAGGTATCCCCCAAAGACTTCCACAACAAACGATCACACTCCTTCCGTGTCCAACGGCCTCCAGCGGCCCTAACATGAATGACACAAAAATAAATTAAACCCTCTCTAACAGTGAGAGAGACGCAGTTAGAGATAAGACGGTCTATCTTATCTTTGTGTCATTCATGTTAGGGCCGCAGCGTCTTTAACAAGCTCGTCGGTCTATCTTATAGGGGACCGAACCACGCAGCGTCCCTGGTGTAATGTATTCAATGGTTTTCTTTCATTCAAAATAAGTTCAAATACCTATTACCAACCCGGAAACTTCCACAGACATTGGAAAACCTAATATAGATCTCTTCAAAGACTTCCCAACGTACGGTCCAAGCCTTCTGTTTCCATCGACTTCTGGACATGAATGCATCATACATATGAGAATATTTATTTTGCAAGTAGGCCACATGGGCTCTTTTACATGTCTGAAGCTACCAGCGCTTCGAAAGGTGACATCTGCTGAGAAGAAACGCCGCAAGAAACTCAGATTATTATAAATGCGAAAGTATCGATACGTGGATGTTCGTTAATCAATCACGGCTAAACGCATAAGAATGAAAATTGGTGTGTAAGTTTTAACCCAGACTAACATACAGGATAATTTTCATGTCGGATAATTTAAAAGTTCCCGAGAGAAAAACGATAAGATACTCGAATTCTACGCGGACGAATTCATGGGTAAAAGACGTTACTTTTATTATACTGCATTACCACAAGCGAAGTCGGTTGAACATACCTTTATATCTTCATCGTATATATAAACATCGTATGTATGTCTTAAGGTCTATTCACACAAGTCGCTGAACTCACAGTTCCGGCACCGTAATTATTGTTTCTTACATTACGTATCAACGCATCCACACTTGTCGGCGTCAGTAGCTGAGAAGAGAGGCTGAGAAATACTGTAGCACTGATACGGAACTGTGAGGGTGCGGTACCGCCGACTTCACGGACTTGTGTGAATAGACCTTTATTTCAAATAATTATCATTTGGATTATAGAACAATGCCAATGAGGTCTTATTGACTATTGTGATGCATCCGCCCATTGAATGACTGCATACATCTGACATCAACATCGATTTTTAAATTGTACTAGAGTAATTTAATAATACGTATACCCGTATTCAGGTGCTCTATACTGATACCGAACTCAAGAGGGCTTTATCTCATGTTGAAAACCTTGCTTGAGAGCGATATCATCATTGAGCGTAGATAATTAATACGAGCACATGAAGCGTCCCGGACCCCTCGACAGATGTAGAAATGTTTAAAAATTAAATTAAATGCAAAATGGAATGTATATAAGAAAAATGGAAATAAATTATTGTAACTAAAAGAGATAATGTATTCGATTAAAAATAATTGAATGAATTGATATAGATTTATTACTCATCGAATGTGAACTGTCAAATTTAACTTTTTCATAGCCCATTATAGCATATTGAACAGGGGTCCCAGAAATCATCAATCATTGACATTCATCATTAAACATACAGCCACTAGCATAGCGCCATCTAATGGCGATCAAGGAAACTACAATCGTAATGTTGATTAAAGACAATTATTTTTAAATAGTTCCTTTTTAACAAGCAATGCGAATGACAAATAACATAAGACTTAATTAAACTAATAGTGCATAGGTAATTAGACTAAACTTATTATATACTAGCATTTGCCTGCGACATCATACGCGTGGAATTTTGAATCAAATATCTATATCTGATTTTTGTAGTGAGTTGAGAATTAAATACCAATAAAATGGACTTGGAACTGGCAGGTCAGCAGTGTTTATTTTTGTGGAAAACGAAACAACAAAATGGAGCCTATAATTTAAGTTGCTCTAGCGATACATCGGTAAACACTGCATTCAATTCCATGTAGTAGTTTTTGTGTCATGCGTGTACAAACATACAGACAGACAGACATAAAAAAAAAACTTGTTCTGGCATGTGTTGCTCTAATAAAGACCCCCCCCCCCATATTAGTTTTTATTTATACCTATAATCGGCCTGTTACAATTTTATTATATGTAGGTACATATATAGATAATGACATCCTTGAAAATTCGCAATTAAGCGGTTCTATACGAAAAAGCTTAAGCAGTCTTGCAACTTTTTAAAAATATGCGGTCACACACAACCTTTCCGAACGCATTTATCAAATATTTATAGGTGAAAAAACGCGTTAGAAATAATTTTTCCGCCGTCGGCCATATTGGATTCCAGGTGACGCCATATGCAGTCGCCGTTTTGCTTGTCATTTGACACCCCATTAGTCAATATCGGTTCGGTAGATGAGCCTCAACGCGGTCATCGAAATTCGTTACCCTTACAAAAAAACTTAAATCATTGTTAGGGTTCCGTACCTCAAAAGGAAAAAAGGAACCCTTATATGATTGTCTGCCAAGCCCTTTTTCTCTAGAACGCGTGGATGTGGCGTGGAGGTATTAAGTTATTATCTCTTTCTATTAAACCACAGTAGGCAAAAACGTATAGAACTAGATTTTGTTCTGACTGACAACGTATCAAAAATTGGTCCAAATCGGTTATCATTTAAGGGGTGGAAATCGTTATCGCCTTTTGTATGAAAAGGCAGATTTTTTCCGTTGGTTCACGGTCCTCTTAACCTAACTTTTACTAGCAATAAAGCTACCAAACTTGCGTAGCACGGAATTTTTCAGAGCGCAGTGATTGGTGATTCGAGATTATGTGTACCCTTGCCTACAAAGTCCCGCCGCTTATAGTATTTCGACTCCCATTTCTAAACTATTTTTCTTCTTTTTTTGATAACATGGCTGATTGAACTAATTCGCAGCTTTCGAACTTGCGTGGATGGCCGCGCACGCGCCGTTACACTCATGATCGTTTACTTAGCCACCGGAAAATTATAGCCAGCTCCGCAGCCGGTAAACTTTTCAAACCGAGTCGTCAACCGTCAACCGGAAATTATTCCGGTTTAGGTTGGAAAAACCGGCATGGACTTCATCGGTAGAAAAGTTATAGAGATAAAAGAATAATTATGAGATGTCCCAAAACAACGCTTGTTTAATAATAGTTTTTGGTGTTTCCCGACTCGGAAATTACGTTACTTGTGGCAACATTCGTGCATTTTGAGCTGTCAATTCAGTTCGTCGAATTATGGATTCTTGTTTAGTTCCCAGCCCTGGCAACAAAAAAGTAATCGCACTCGTGCGATCGGCCAAAAATTTTTTTTTTTTTGTCAGTTGACTGACAAACGAGCTGACGGCCCACCTGATGGAAAGTGATCACCGCCGCCCATAGACATCTGCAACACCAGAGGCGCTGCCAATGCGTTGCCAGTCTAGGGAGGATAGGGAATGGGGATGGGATGGGGATGAGGGAATAGGCCTCCGGATCTCGTCACTCACCGTACGAAACGCAATAGCAAGCTATTACTTTACGCCGATATTCTGTGAGAGTGTGGTACTACCCCGGTCGAGTCGGCCCATTCGAACAGTAATCATCTAGTGAGGATTAGTGTTTGGCTCTACCACTACTAAAAGTTATTGTTTTATTGCGTGTACTTTTTATGGATTCGTTCGACTTATTTCATCATAACACAAACGATTAATAATTTACGTACGTCCATGTTATAATCATAACAATGTTTATCATGAAAAAATAAACATGCATAGTTATAACAGATAATTTATTAACACAGAGTTAGTTTTTATAACCAAAGAATATTCTGACCACCAACAAAAAACTGTACGGCAAAGAAATCTGATCACTTTTAATAGGCCTACATATAGGAATTATTAGTGACCCGAAATCTTTGCTAAATGCATTAAAATCACACAGGCTCATTAAAATAATCTTAGAATTACCTTCTAATCCAGCGGAAGAATCTATTGCCTCCCTTCTTCCCGTTATTCTTTCTCTTTTTCCCCATTGTCACTTTCAAACACCTCAACAATCATTAACACTATAAAACCTTTGTCTTAAAAACACAAGTCTTAATCTATGGTCCGTTTTTCAAACGTAGAACAGCTTTCACAATTCACTTAACACTGGCCACTTATCAGTTAAACATTAGATAATTGGAGTTCTTTATTTGAACAACGAATAGCTTTCGCGTTTAAATTTGGAACACTGTCTCTGGCCGGTACCGATACAGGACTCAACGCTATGGGCTCTGTGAGATGAAAGAAAATAGTACAAAAAACTACCAAAACCAAGTATAACCATTATAATATTTTTGCCATAAGAGGTATTAGACGAACAGAGTTAGAAAACAAGCGAATTATACTGCGGAAAACGGAAAGTTATTTACAATGTCACTCGCCTACACAATATATTTACCAAAATCAATTAAAGTCCACGCAGAAATTTGAAAACGAATTCAAATATTCAAATTTGAACGGTGCACTTTGGGGTGCGCACGCGCCGAGACTGGCGCGTGGCCACGTTCAAATTTAGAAGCTGTAAAAAGAAAATACTCGCTGGATGCACATTGCGAGAAATGCAGCATCTGTGGCTGTTTGCTTATTTTAAGTATCAACGTCGAGTGATAGTTAAGAAAATAGAATTTGAGTTTTCTTTTAAGTAATTATTGGAGTTAGAAATAACAAAGAATTAGGAAGTGAAAAAAAAAGTGTTAACCAAACAAACTACTTAAGTAGCTGTTGAAAGCTACACACACGTATATATCTTCGTATTTAATTCATGGTTATTTTAAACAACATTCTAATGATTACAAATCAATATTCGAAAGAAAAAATATTTTTCACTCCTTAATATAAAATAATTATCAATTTTCTGTAATCCAACATCCGCAAATTGCGCCAAAACCGAAAAACAATTGAAGCACGCAACGTAAAAATTGGTAGGCTTCTGCGCCCAAAGACAACACGAATCTGTTGCCACAGATACGTAGAATCGATCCGATTATGAAAGTAAAAAAGAGGAAGACAATAAATTTAGACAATCGTGTGAGTCATATGCGTCTAAATTCGTAACAGCGAATGGTTTAAGTACGGAACGGCGTTAGTTGAGCATTCAGTAGTATTTCAATTGAACACTTAAGAGTTATTTTGGTTTTGATCGCACTACGCTTTGTCTACAGCTTTGCTTGTCTACAAAAGTTACAAGGTCATAGAATAGATAATAGTACTAACGTACAGTAGAATCACTCTTTCACAAAAACGGTGTTTAGGCACGAACATATGCCCAATCATGCCTTCTCTCTCCTTCGCATAAAACGTGCTCTTTCGTGTACGCTAGGGTTGTCAGTTTTTATCCGCGTCATTCAACGACAAGGCACGCGCGAATCGGCCAGCGAGTGAGCGAGCGGCAACCTACTGCGATTTACACCTCCGAGCGCGAACGCGACGGCCGAGCGTACCTAAAGTGCGGAGTGATACCCGCCTGACAATTGTTCACTGAACAGATCTATCTTCAGAAACATCTCCAAAGGAGGAAAATTATACTACAAAGTGTGGCTATCGCACTAGTGCTTTATGAATTTCGTGTTCTCTAAGCATCAGTTTCGTTAACCACAAATGTCAAATAAAGGCTACCGCGTACATAAACACGCTGTTAAATTAGATCATATATTTGAGAAATGTAACATCATGTCTTGGTATATTTCTAAGAACTAAAGATAAACTGTATGCAAATGATCATAAACTAGCGTCAGAAGAGACGCTTACAAAGGGTTTAAACAAAAGGTTCAAATAAAATAATTGGAATTGAGAGAGATCACAATAAAAATGACTAACCTATTTTGACGAAGAAAGAAGATTCGAAAGAACCAATAGACTCCGGTGTAAAATCCAGTTTGACTATGATTACAAAGAATTTGGACTATTTCGAAGAATGCGAGATGGAACCCACTAAGTATTTTGCAGTTATACTATTAGAATTTTGAGAAAGCAATCAAACGGATAAATCTCCATTTTATACAAATAGCAATGTCACTAAACTCGGACCGGATTCTAGATTAAATTAATTAATCAAAATTGCGATATTTTATTCCTTCTTTAATCAGAGTTGCTCAAAACTCAAAGCAAATTCTTTTGATGGCATTTGACATATCACAATAAGTCTCTTTATGTCAAAAGTGAACATACATTTTGTCAAAAGGGCTGCATAAAAAAGAAAACAAAGCCACAACTATATATTCGAAACGTATGATGTAATATTCTTAATCCCTTGGAGTTCTGCCAGAGCAGTCACCTGAAATACGACAGAGATAAGAACGAGGAAATGATACTAAAATACGATGCACTTTATGACTAATAATACATAGATGATGGGGACGAGACCAATTTAGAACACTAGGAGAAAATTGAAACTAAAACGTCAGATAAACAACTAAGTTCAAAGCGCTGCAACTTTGTGGCGCTATAAAAGTGCAAATCCAAGGCTTTAAAACGTGTTTATCTTATTATATCCATTATGTAAACACCAGTTTCAAAAGACCCTCGCATTCTCTCTGAAATAACAAATTTCTGCACAGCAAGCTAAGAAAATTTACTCTCGAAGATCACATCCAACTGGACACTTTCGCGGGCTGACGAAAGTGAAATGACTCGTGTCGTTCCAATTCCAAACACGCTTCCTGTTCCGTCGTCACATTTCGAAATTTGTAGCACCGGCTGACTGACACTTGTATGAAAACAAAAGCTTGCGCTATTCGAACCATAGACACATTCAAATTTTAAAAAGCACCGTTCGATTTTCGAGCACGCGTCGTGTCCTGTACGGTTTGCGTCAGACTATCACAAATATAACACGGCAACTGACCGAAGAAATCAAGAAAATACAAGCATTTCGGGAAGGATATAAAAATAGATGATCGTATACACGCGGGAATGAGACATAAAACTACATGGTTTTCTGAATAGAGTGCTCCGTAGCTCTCTATATCGACTACTGAAATTAGGCATTCTATTTGTGTGTACGCTGGGAAATGTCGTCGCTTCTTTAGTTTTTTGGCAAAGTTTTTTGGTCCATTTAGTAGGCACGATACGACTGGTAAGACGATTCAATTTAATATGGAAGACAGTCGTCAGTTCTGAATTTCACGGACGGAAGAATATCGACAGGGTCAAACCTCGTTTGATCTGGCTAAATGTATTGATAATTAGACAGACAGACATAGACTATTATCCGAGCTTTAACCTTTTGACCGCCATAGTCGGCTGCAGCCGTCAGCGGATACAGTAGTACAGTAGTATACATATAAAACAGTACCGTGACTCACTTATAGACACCGCACAGCCTAAACAGGTGGTCCTAGAGGTTTGAAATTTGGAGGAGACGTTTCTCAAGTACCCTAGAGGTGCACTAAGGAGGGATTTTTTTAAATTCCATCCCTAAATGGGTGAAGAGGTGATAAAGATTGTATGGAAAATACCGCGGGCGAAGCTGTGGCAGGTCCACTAGTGTAATAATATGTAATCTTTTAGGGGATATATTGCCGAAAAACTAGCTCGTTTACAAGCCCCTTTAGAACTAGGGTGCAATTAACAAATAAATACTGAAACCGTTAGTCGAAGGATGTAAATGTCAAATGTGCTTGTTTATTTTGCGATTTGCACAAATCAGGTGAAATGGGCCCAAGGTCGTTACAGAGTGACAGACCTGCATGGAATAATGCATAAAGTTGTGAGAATGTGCATTTTAAAAGTTACTTAATATAATATATATAGCACCTTTCCTGTTTCTAATTCGGGGTAGGCTTGGACTCTGATCCTAGATGTGGCAGGTCAGGTTATTAAAGAAAGCGACTGCCGTCTGACCTCCGTAACTCTTGTGACAGTGCAGTGGTCAGTGGAGGGTGTACTTCGGAAAAGCGCATACCGCGCGTTTAATTTGGTATAATAACGTATTTTGACCGCCTAATCACGAATATCATAACGAAACTTAGCGCCAACACCATTTTGAATATGAAAATCTAAAAACACCTCTTTTCGTGTATACTTAAATGTGTGTGTGTGTGTCTGTCTGTCTGTCTCTGTGTGTGTGTGTGTGTGTGTGTGTGTGTGTGTGTGTGTGTCTGTGTGTCTGTGTGTGTGTGTGTGTGTCTCTCTCTCTGTCTGTGTGTGTGTGTGTGTCTCTCTCTCTCTGTCTGTGTGTGTGTATTTCTGTCTGTCTGTGTCTGTCGGTGTGTGTGTGTGTGTGTGTGTGTGTGTGTGTGTGTGTGTGTGTGTGTGTGTGTGTGTGTGTGTGTGTGTCTGTCTGTCTGTGTCTGTCGGTGTGTGTGTGTGTGTGTGTCTAACTATCATCACACCAGGTGTAATGACTTGTAATAATAACAACTATCGATATAACGCTCAGTGGGTATAATGTGCTAGATTAATGTGTATTAGTGTCGAATATATATATATTTTTTTGATTAATTACTTCTTGTATTACATATTTTTATTATTATTATTATTTTATAATCAACATGTTAAACATATACATCTTTTTGACACAGGGATGGCGAACATTTCCCAGTTGCTGCGACCTGTTAATTTTATTGCGACATAAATAACGCGCTGGATCTCTCGGACACTTCGTTTACGAGTTTGTCTATTTCTGAAATGCAGGGGTTGTAAACATTTGGTTGCAGCAAAGTTTTTACGTTCATGTATATACGTTTTATGACGTATGTCTGAAGTTGAACGTTGTTCTTGATGATTTCATAAGCCATTAGACCGACTAATTTAAATTAAAATCCTATAATTAATAATAATAATACCAAAGACAATAACACACATTGATTTAGGCCCAAACTAGGTTTCCCTTTACTATGGGTACTAGAAAACGAAATGAATACTTATATACATACATATATAGATACTAATTATCCAGGGGCCCTAGCAAGGTTGAGAAAAGGATACGTTAAACCGTCTTATCTCTAAGTGCGTCTCTCTCACACTAATGCCGACGAAAGAGATAGTCAGAGCGATAACCGGGTTAAACTTATCCCCGTGTCTGGCATGTTAGGGCCGCAGGACTCGGCTAAGAAACCAGCATACGTGCTCATCGTACAAAGAAAAAACCCTAGCGAGACCTGAACCCGCTACAGTTTAGTTAGAACTTGAAGTTACAACTGCGCTATCGACTGGGACAATTTATAGGTCTTTTTTTTTAAATAGAAGATAGATGTGCATTTGTTCTCTATCTCACCTGATGGAAAGTGATGATGAGGTCGACGATGGAGCATGCACACCTAGATAATGCCTATTCACTCTCTCCTTGAAATGACCCAAGTTGTAGCGTTCTGGGAACAAGTCTGCAGGCAAGGAATTCCAATCCTTAGCCGCTCGCCAAATGAAAGCGAAGCGTACCGCTTAGTGCGAATTCTTGGAACATCCACAACATAGGGATGGAACCCCAGCCCACGCCTAGTCCCCCGATGAAGGAACGGGGATGGCGGAATTAGTTCATGTAATTCCATCGAACACTCTCGAAAGAACTAACTTAAAGCGAAAAGGACTCCAGACTTCAAACCTTGTACGCTTAGTCCTAGACATCTAACAGGTCCTTAACTTGTAGGACTGGAAATAGGGATCGGCTTTTCCTGTCACATGACATACCCTTTTTCATTTAGATCGATGGCTTTCTCCAGCCAAACTCTATAATTCCAAGATAGCCCGTTTTCAATAAGAAGAATTAAACCAAATCTCAAACGATGAAAAATCTTCTGTAAAACCGCGCCGGTTGAAGAAGACTCTATTCAAACAAGCCAAAACTCTGGAATACAGGAATAAAACAAAGAAGAGCACATATATCACGGTTGCCTCAGAGCTTTTCAGCTTTAAATGTTACATGATTCTGGGGCGCAAAAGCACAAAATCTTAAATTCGTTTATTATTTCTAATTAACCAATAAATAAGTAGTAGCCCTGCTCGCTAGAATCAACGCCATCATCCATGTAATATATGTATAACTATTATTTATTGTGGTGATACTCAAATCCTAAACCATATTTTAAAGATAATTATAAATCCTAAGAAATGTACAAACTGTTTGGTGAAATAAATAAAAAATTCAATTTGATGTCAATTTTACGGATTGAAAAAAATACATTTAATGAAACTTCACAGAAAAAAAGGCTGTGTACGCGTTAATAAGGACCATACTCAGCATAGTGGGTGCGGGATAAGTATAAGCTCATGTGTCATGTCCTGAGGTCTCAAAAGACCATCTACTCAAGCGATATTTAAGAAAAAATGTTGACGATGACGTTATGAGAAGATTGCAGTCTAAACCTGCCTAAGATCAGTTAGAATAGAACAGTGACATTACTAGTTCATTTCAATAAAGATTTTATGACAATTTGTATCACAGTTACAAAATGGTATAGCACGATAATAAAATAAAAATCTTTCGATAAAAGAAATTGTCAATGCCGTAAAATTAATCGAGGATTAAAATGACTATTTGCCCCATCGTAAATTTTCTAATCAAATTATATATAGGTATGCTCAAAATAATCGTAACACTTCTCGGTTTGATTTGGTTTCAGATCGTAAAATGTTTAGTTTACTGTCCCAACTTTCCCGCCATTTTGCGCGTGTTTTCCCTCGTAATCTGGTTTATCTATGTTGTCTATGCACCGCGTGCAGTTTTTGCCAATTGTTTTGTTTCGTGCCAGCATCTTGGATTAGAGCCAAATGTTAAAAGGAGTTCGACGACCGTCTTTACTCTTTTTGTGTCTGGTTTAAGTTCAGAAACGATGGTTAGGTAATAATCCAATGGAAACACACTTCAAATTTAATAGTTTCTGAACAGGCTGTCGACGAAGACATGTTAAAAGTTCTTTCTAGACTACATTAAAAACAGAAAATGGTTTAAGAGGAGTGTGAACCTACGGCTTTTCATACATAAGGCGATAACGATTTTCACCTTTTAAATGTTAACCGATGTTGATGAATTTGAATGAAGGTTGTCAGTCAGAACAAAATCTAGGTACGTTTTGGTTTTTTCACTTTAATCAATAAATTCAGTTTTATTGTTGTTTTAATATTCTCATACAAACCTAATTTCGGCGATTATTTGACTTTATTGCTCTTTAATCAACATTTTGACTAATTTATGACAACCTATCAAAAATAGGTCGACATTGGTTAATATTTAAGGGCTGAAAATCGTTATCGCCTTTTGTATGAAAAGGGTGATATTTGCTGTTGCTTCACAGTCCTCTTATGAACACTAAACGATAACTTGCAAAAAGATTCGGGCTCAGGCACAAAATCCAGTAGCCAAAAAGAATAAAATGAAAAACGACACTGGCACAGCACTATCAATAAGAACCATAAACAAACATTACGCAACACCGGACAGGAACATTTAAAAATAAAATTCAAAAATCGAACACTCGCGCGCGGCGCGACGACGAAAACTGGCAAGAAAGGTTCCTAGCCAATCGGAATTGGCGCCATAAATATGGTTCCGCCATCCATTACGATGCCAGACGGGTGTCCTGTCCAAATACGAAGACTTAACGCTTTTCAAATGTACAAGCACGACAAACTTAACTATGCAGTCAATGACGTCGCTGTCATTTGAACATACTAGTAAATTTTCATCGGTACACGTTAGTTGACCATTTGGCCACCGGTAGAGTAAAGATGGTGGTGCTATACGCGGCGACACGGAAAAGAGGTCAATGGTTTAATAATTGAGTTACCAATTAGATAGAATAAACGATAATTGGACATCAGGCGCAATGCCGGTGAAATAAATCTTAATTATTTTCCGATTTTCTGCTAGTCCTATTGTTATGCCCTAGCGGAGACCATTACATTTCTCAAGGGATATAATTTTGATTGAATCTATTTTATTGGTCATTTATTATTATTTTATTTTATGTAGTAGCCCACAGCTGGGAAATTCTATAGTTATTGTTATTGTGTTCGTTGGTTACAAACTTACAACGTACAGCCAGCATATTTCATGGGCTGGAACCAAAATAATAGCCGAATTCCCTATTTCAGGCATTGAAATATAGTAAGGAACTGTTCAAAGCAATTCTTGCGATGCTTACTTTTGAGGTGTCAGAACGCGAATCTGACACCATCGCACATTCAGTCGCATGGCAACCACGGTGGAAAACTTTTGACACCTCCACCTCCTTTGTTGAGATTTCAGGACATCGAAGCGCTATAAACTTGAGGATTGGAGTAAAAAAATCATGAAATACGCAATCGGTATTGATATTTGAGGGCATATTTGCAGATTTGGGAAATAAAAGGTACTTATTTATTCCTAACAGCGAACGGCATTAAATTTACGTTTATTATACTACCTACCTCCATTTCGGTTAAGGAAAATATCGAGAGGAAACCTGCACACATCTACGAAGTATCTAATTAGACATGTGTAGTTTACGAATGACTGATGCAAATGAACTACTTCAGTTGGTTTCACTCTTTCAATCTGCAGTTCAGTTGCGTTCCGTACGCTTCAATATATCTTTTAGTTCACCACGTCGTTCGCGTCTTTGCGTCATGTTATCCGTTCTGTTCGACTAGTGCACCTAATTTATATATACTTAAATGTGCATTTTACGTAAAACGGCGCGAATCGCCTCGCTTACACATTTTTGTATCTGAATTTATTTTTATAATCAGCTGTATACTGAGTTTAATGGACTTTTTATACAGATATTATATCAATTCACTCCATAGTTCATTGAATGAGTGAAAGCAATGCGAACTGCAGATCCAAATGCGTCGATTGAGCTACTGAACTAAACTGAACTACTGAACTAATTGAGTGATACAGTTCAGAGTGATCTAAAGAAGCGTATCTATCTTTTCTTTCAAGTGACACATTTTGCGCGTGTCTGTATCTGATGGAACGATGTGCGTGAAGGTCCCCTTTCTCACTAGGCCCAGTGACGTGGGACGTACGCCAATGATGATGATTTCTGTAGTTTCCACTTCTTACTTCCTGGACCCTCAGAATCAGAATTAGAATTTTTTATTCGCATAATACACGTTACAAATAAGGTATTAAGTAGTACAATCGGTTTAATTAACGTGTTTTGTTATGGCTGCTCTTCACATTGGGCCAACATGGGCGAATAAATGGATGGATCTTGGGTGATTGTGGACACGCGTACCATCATCGGCACTCGCGAATATAAGCCATGTTGGCTACACATGGACGAATATACTGATTTGATAAGTAGGCAAATTAAAAAGCGATAAGCTTGGTAAATGCTCATTGCCCGTAAATATTACAAATCGACACGTATAGGGAGCGTTCAAGTATTACGTAACGAATTTTGGGGGGAGGGGGGGTCTTGTAAAACGTTACGTTACGAACTACGCGTTACGTAACATTTTTTTAACCCTTCAGAACGGTCGCGTATTCGTTCACGCATTTTTTAAACGTTTTTTTCTCAAAATTTTAAATGGAATGACCACTTGACCATTTTTTTAGGTAAAAATGGTCACTCGGTGGTTACGTAACGTTTTACTAGGGGGGAGGGGGGTACATAAGAACGTTATGGCGCGTTACATGTGGGGGTGGGGGTTTCAAAAATCTCCAAAAATTGCGTTACGTAATACTTGAACGCTCCCATAGCAACCCCATAACTTATATAGGTACACGGTTTTTGGTTATGCAAATCGGACACTCGGGAGAGTAGTCAAATTTTGGAGTGACTTCGTTAATAGTTAGGATAGGTGCACATGCGCGGTCCCAGGGGGGGGGGGGGGGGTCACAGGGGACATGACCCCCCCCAAAATCGTACCCGTCAAATTGAAAAATCAAGTCTAAAAGTAAAGTTTAATTTACTCGACATATTTTATTATTAGTAACCCCCCCAAAATATCAGGCTGCGACCGCGCCTGGAGGTGCATACAGCCCAAATGTCCCAAAGAGCCACCATCCATCATCAATCATCTTAGGCCACGAACGTGTTAGAACGTGGCCACAAGTAGTCTTGTGGCTCTACCGACCCCATTAGGGATTTCGGGCGTGATGCTATGTATGTACCTATGTATGTATGCGGAGTCTATTAGATAAATTATCTGTGGCAGTTCCTTTAGCATAAAAAATAAATATCACTGCCGTACAGAACGGTTCAAAGTTGCAATGTTAGTTGTCAAATAAGTTAGCAAATCTGTTTTATATGCATCTACGCAATTTTGGCTTCGGCGGACACTCGTGTTGGCATTGAGACAGCTTACGGACACCGTGGGTGGAGTGACTCATATGAAAAGTAAGTTTGACCTAAGCCTTTATAAGTCAAGTCAAATGTCTGAGCCAATTATTACACGTTCACTGGGCTAAACTTTTAGTTTTGCTTGGCCTTCTAAGTATATACTTAAATCTTGTTTCGCCATCTTTGCAGTAAGCGCAGACGCGTGATAAATTTAATTTGGTATAAGAATAGGAAATAATTAAGGCTTATAATAATAAATAAGAATAGGTTACTGAATTGATTGACTATAAAATAAAAGATTCATGTTTTTTGGGATTTCAATGTTAAACACACTGTTTTTATTAAGGGGCTTGGAAACGAGCTAGTGATTCGGCAATTTATTGCTGCAATTCGGGCTATCCCCAAACAGATTTAAACTTTGAATTGCAGCAATAAATTGCTGAAAAACTAGCCCGTTTACGAGCCCTTTTACAAAAGCGGAAGTTACAATGACTGACATCTGTCAAATTCAAATGACAGATGATAAAACTCAGATGATAGATTCAAGTTGTTTTGAGATTAATCAACGCGTGGTCTGGCAGTGTAGTTTATAACTAGCTTTTACCCGCATCTTCGTCGTGGAAATGAATCGTTGAAATATAAAAAAAAAACATATTACCGACTTTTTAAATTTATAATTTCTTCCATCAAACAATGGACAATCATCGGGCACGCACGAAATTGCCGTTAATTAATTTTCCAGCGCCTATTTCACCGTTTTAGGGGTTGGTTGTCTTTAAAAGTAGTCATATTCTTCCACCGGGCTAAAACTATTTGCATACCAAATTCCATCAAAATCGGATAAGCGGTTTAGGATGTTTTCGCCCTAAGTACCTATGAAAAGTCCGGGTTTTTGCATTTATTATTTACTTATTTAAACTTTACACAATACATGATAGTACAAATGGCTTAAGACATTCTCTACCAGTCAACCATTCGGACCAAACAGAAACAAATTGAGGTGGGTGCCAATCATAAAAACGATCATTTGAACCAAACATAATTTCAACTTCTACTAAGTTTAAATAGATAATATGCATTTGTTAGCCCTGTCTTCACTGCCGAGTCGATACCTATCCCCATTAAGGGTTGTCTTTATTATTTTTATCCAGTTGCCATTGAAAATATCGAATTGACCACTGTCCTCCAAAACGCACCGACACCCATCCAAAAATTGGGTAGCATTGAACGGTATAATGTATGCATGCGCGGGCGGCGGTTTAGGCGATGCCGTCTTGTTGCATGATGCAGATCCGATAGGTAAGTAAGTTAAGGGTTTTTAATGGCTTTGGCCGCGATTTTTTTTTTATCGTAAGCGTTGGGCGTACGAACAGGCGGGTTACCTGATGGTAAGCAATCACCGCCGCCCATGGACACCCGCTACACCAGGGGAATCACGGATGCGTTGCCGGCCCTTTGAGAAAGGAGTAGGCTCGTTTTTAGGGTTCCGTACCCAAAGGGTAAAAACGGGACCTGGCCGTCTGTCCGTCTGTCCGTCTGTATCCAGGCTGTATCTCAAGAACCGTGATAGCTAGACAGTAGAAATTTTCACAGATGATGTATTTCTGTTGCCGCTATAACAACAAATACTAAAAAACAGAATAAAATAAATATTTAAGGGGGCTCCCATACAACAAACATGATTTTATTGCTCGTTTTGTTGAAGATCCCTAGGTTGTATCGGTCCGGGAACGTTGCTGCAGCAAGCTCGTTCCAAATTCCTACCGTACGTGGCAACAAATTCCGCAAAAACGTACGGTAGTGGACTGCCACCGATCAAGGTGGTGAGGGTGGGAGGTAAGTTTGTTGCGAGTAGTTCGATGGTGGAACTTGGCAGCAGGTAATAATCCGAAAAATTCTTCCGAACACTCCCCATAATAAATGCGGTACAGGATGCAGAGATGCAACATCCCTACGCAGGGCCAATGGGTCAAGCCGTTTGGAAAGCGTCCGGTCATTAACAATTCGAGCAGCTCTACGCTGTATGCCGTCGAATGGAAGGAGTTGATATTAGGGCGCTCCCCAAATTAATCTAAAGTAGCAGTTACTACACACATCCATCCAGTGACAATGTTGTAATTCAGTCATACCTACGAGGTCCGTTTGCAACAATTGCAACAGAGATAGACTGACAATAGGAAGTGATGTTAAACCGAGATGACGATGTTTTGATTAGAAGAGGCAGGCTGAACGACAGAGAATGTGGTGCAAGAGAGATGACAATACGTTCGCAGCTTCGCAGGAAGAACAGGTCGTTTTGTTTTCTGCGTGCTTGGTAAAAAAGGCAAAAAAGTCGATATATAGTAGATGTACCTAGTTTTAAATAAGTGTCCGCTTTAATTCTGGGGTGGGCCAGAATGGTTCTTGGGTGGGCCAGAAGGGTTCTGGGGTGGGCCAGAGACTCACAAACTAGTGTCCCAGATTTCACACTAATATTACCTATACATGCGAAAGTTTGCGTGTGTTACAATGTTTGTTAGTCCTTCAAGCTGCAGCAGCTAGACAGATTTGGATGAAATTTGAATTTGCATGAATACATAGGCAGGCTTACTTTTATCCCAGAAAATCGAATATCTATAATATCTATATGGCTTATTCAACTATTAATGGATAATCTATTAATTATCAAGCCCGATAACTATAATACCTATAGCAATCCTAGACATTTTAACTGCCATAGATAACTGAATAATATAACCACAAATAGATAAGAAAGGAATTCAGTAGAGTAGCTTATCTACATAATCAATATCATAGTACAACTATGAAAGATCAATACTTGGTTCCTTATTGACGATAGGACTTGCTTGTTTTAACTATCATTTAATTGGAAATTAAAGTTGTAATTAGATCTTTATTTAATGAAATAACATGTATAAATGTCTGTCTTTCCTCAGTGCCAACCAAGGGCGTAGCGAGGCAGCTGCCCCCCCCCCAGAAGATGCAGTCGGTCAGTGATGCATATTTGTTTTTCATGATCAACGTAACCTGACCCAATGCTCATGTGGGCTCACCTTTAGGTATATTCTTGTTTTTTCTTCACCAATCCCCCCTCCTTAACAGAATCCTGGCTATGCCATTGGTGCCAATACAAACTTCATGTCCATGGTGAATGCTCTTAAAGGCGCCCTTTTAAATTCATACAAGACACAGAAAAGAAAGAAAAAAGTCACAGAAGACTTAGTAAAAGTTATAATACTCTTAATAAGTACATTTAATTCAATTTCTGCTTATCCCTTAGCCTGTAAAATAAAATTCTTCTGCTTCAAAATGCAAGCATGCTGAGTCAAGCAGTATTGTTAATCATTTTAAGGTTGCTACAACACAGGCTTAGCCTAGTGGGACCATAGAAATCTTACTGTACTACTTGATTTTGTCAATAAACGATTTATTATTATTATAACTACTAATTGAATATTCTCATGTGCACTGACACAGCTGACCCATAATCCTCTCATGCCTTGCTCCATAATGAAGCATCTTAGTTAATTTCCTAATTTCCTTAAGATAAAAAGTAGCTGATGTCTGTGTCCGGATCTCCGACTATCATTATGTAAAAGATCAAGAAAAGGTAACAAACACACTTTCAGATCTATAATATTAGGAAGGATGTGAGAGGCTTTCGCAGAGATGTCGGGACACGACTAGCAATTAGATAAAGTTTACCCAAAATAATATTATGGAGAAATGATAGCTGATGACTAAATTAAACCCCAGTACATTGTCTACATTGTATTCCTCTGCTGCACCGGGAGTGAAGAAATAGCATAGAATGCGTGCAGATGCTTATCATCCTGGCATGTTGTAAAAGTCGACTAAGGGACGGGCCCTCTCCAACATGGTGGACTATCTGTATGGGCAATGGGCTGATCACCTGTCACCATACGGTTCATCATACCATCTTAGGACTAATTAATCGAACGTGGCCACAAGTAGTCTTGTGGCTCTGCCCACCCCATTAGGGATTTCGTGCGTGATGCTATGTATGTTTGTATGTACATTGTACACAGAAAAACTGCAGGCTGTAAATAGGTAATAAGAATTTTAATTAAATTAGTACAACTGTTTGAAAATTTGTTCAGATGTGCATTTCAAGGTAAGATGAGTCAAAATAAACTTATTTTCCAATTTGTGTGTTATAATTTAATTCAATTTGAGAATAAGATGATATTGCAATAAGTGAGTTTTGTTTTATCTATATTTATAATAAATAATAAATAAAAACGTGCAGTAAATTAACATAATTTAAGTTTAAATAAAAGAAAAATAACAATTAGCTAAAACAATTACATACTTATTAAATAACTACCTACAAGATTAATTTAACTACGCAAAATATGTACACCTACAATATCCGCATAGAAAAACAAATAAAATAAACCACTTATAATTAATAAATAATGAGAATCCAATAGAAACATTAAACGTAATTAGTGTATAAGCACTTACCTGGAATTAGCTTTTTACATGTCCGGACTAAACATTTTCACAACAGAATAATAAATCCTAAGTTATTGTTCACAAATCTCACATAAAACCTTTATTTTCATAAATAAATTGATTGTTTCCAACACTTGTTTACGCACATCCACACCTGTCGATTGATTTGATAGAAAAAATCGGAAGGAAGGAAATGAATAATTCGCATTTTTGCACATGGTAATCTTGACCTAGATATGTTCCTTGATAAAACATTCAGATAAATGAGTGAAGAGAAGCTTCAGTAAACAATTAATATAACTATAAAAGTGTTTAATAAAGTTACATTTAAGCGTCTTCAAAATAAATCAATTATGTTAAATTTAAACTCTTTTTATTTTTTGTATGGCCACCCCAAAATTCACGCTACGTTCCGTTTAACCATACAAAGCCTCCCTTTTGACAGCTTATTCTAAGGCTAGCCACTGACTTACAATATAACTGTGCAATATCACTGGTTGCACAGTAATATTGATCGTCAGTAGATGTTATTGACGGTCAATATCGACTACTGACGCAACTGACATAATTGTGCAACCAGTGATATTGCACAGTTATATTGTAGGTCAGTGGCTTACTTATGGAGACAAAGCGAATATGCATACTGATACTGTACTTTAATCATGTTTCTTATCATTCCTTCAAAATTCTATAATTTTCCCAAGTCTGCATTGGCAAAATAGGTTTGAATATTTTAATAGTAGGGGAAGGGTTGCACATAAAATAGCGAAACGATGAAAATAATTAAAACATTATTAATTTAAATATAATATTATTTATTTGTAATACAGTATTGCATTTAATTTTATTATAACTACGTCAGACAATACAATATGTCAAACAATCAATACAGATGGGCCCTGTAATTCTTACATTAAATAAAATAAAAATAACTATAACAATAACATCTTGTTGTTTTTAATCTTTTACAATAGGAATAAAACTAATAGTATAGTAATAAAAAAAAACACTGTTAAATTTGCTGTGCCTTCAATACCAGTCCATAGTACATATTATTTTTATTCTCATTATAAAATGTTCGTATTTCGATTTGGAATAAAAATAATTTGACGTTTGCTAGGGATGTCATTCAATTCAGATTTTCTCCTTTAAATACTGAAGGATTTGTCAATGCTCATTATTTAGCGTCATTACGAAAAAAAAAAAAACAATATTTATTGAAAGATTTATAATAAAGATTTTTCGCTAAGTTATTAGCTCTACCTTTTTAACTCGGAGATTCTTACTGTGCAATTAGGAATAAATAAATACCTATATAAGAGGATGTTAAATATGTAGGAATATTATTATTATGTCGGTAAGGGGGCGTCCAGTAATTACGTGAGGTGCTCAGGGGGGGGATTGAGACGAATCTTACTCGGGGGAGAGGGGGGGTCTTGGCAAATATCACGTAATTTTTTCTACCAGAAAACGGTATGAAACTGCGTGAAAGTTAAGTTAAATTAAAGATAAATGAAAGTAAAAAAAGTGTCTTGAATAAAATACGGCATTTTTTTTTTAAATAAATTCAACGCTTTTATACCCGAAATACAAATTTTGAAAAATCTCCCGTTGAGATTGGGGCAGGGGAGAGGTAGTCGAGAAAAATCTAACAACATCCCACCAAGGGGGGAGGGGGGGTCAAAAAAATAGTAATATGCCTCACGTAATTAATGGACGTCCCCTAACGTAAAACTGACGCCAAGTTTGAGCATTTAGCATGAACCCTATTTCAAATTAAAATGTATTAGAATATAAGTCGTAAACTAGGTAAGTAAGTACAAAGGAGAAATCTAGAGTTGCACTTTTAAGCAAACTTCAGTTAAGTCTGGCCCGTCCCAACTGTTATCTACTATTTCCAATTGCTACTCAGTGGGAATAATTCTTCCCAGTTCTGCACACTAACTTAGTTTAGAATACTGGGACTTTTTCCAGTGGCGATGAATAATGATTTTTTTCCCACCGGTTCCCACTGTGCACGTAATACGATCAAATACATTTTTGTCTTAGGGGGCGTCCATTAATTACGTGAGGCATTTTTTTTAAATTTTTGATCCCCCCTCCCCCCTTGGTGAGATGTTGTAAGATTTTTCTCGACTCCCTCCTCCCTGCCCCAATCTCACGTGAGATTTTCAAAATCTGTATTTGGTATAAAAGAGTTGAATTTATAAAAAAAAAATTGCCATATTTTATTCAAGACACTTTTTTTATTTATTTATTTATTTATTTATTGGTGTGCCGAACATGTGTGTTACAACTTTTACATAGTTATGCGATCACTACTTCACACTTACCACTTTTCACTTACTTTTTTACTACTTTCATTTAGTTTTAATTTAACTTAACTTTCACGAAGTTTCACACCGTTTTATGCTAGAAAAAATTACGTGATATTTGCCAAGACCCCCCCCCCCCCTCTCCCCCAAGTGAGACTTAGTAAGATTCGTCTCAATCCCCTCCCCCCCCTGAGCACCTCACGAAATTAATGGACGCCCCCTTAGTCTGTGCGATATATACACAGATAAATCAAACTCCTTCCTTTTTGCGCAGTCGGGTAAAACAAGACGTTACTTATGAATTTAGGCAAGAATATAAATGTGTAATACTTGTGACCATCGTGATAAAGAACTAAAAATAGTGCAGACAAACAGTGCTATAAATAATACATATCGTTCATAACTTATACCTTTTGAACGCCACAGTCGGCTGTGGCCGACGGCAGATCTCCGTGCCCTGACGCCACGGCATGCCGTTTCCCATACATTTTGTCGGCTACAACCGTCACTCGGCGTCCGGGGCACGCTTTCTCGCACTCAGCGGTGGTTTTTAGGTGTCAAGGGGAGGGGGGGCGGGGCGGTACTTGACACAACTTGAGGCTAACTTCACAGACAAACTTACGTGCGAATTCTAATTATATGTCGTATCGTGCCCCGGACGCTGAGTGACGGCTGTAGTCGACAAAATGTATGGACAACGGCATGCCGTAGCGTCGGGGGCATGAAAATCTGCTGTCGACCACAGCCGGCCGTGGCGTTCAGAAGGTATGAATGGATGTGGTAAGAAATATTAGGAGGCATTTCTGTTTGAATCACAAATCCATTATCACTGTGGAACTAGAGGACCTTATTAGAAATAGATATTGCTTTAATTGCTAAACGCAAGGCATTGGTATACTAAATACGATATATAATGGACGAACGAAGTAAGAGGCACAGATCATATATCCAAGGTTACGGGCAGGCGCGGGAGTACATAACCTCGAATGCACCATCCGTAGTGGTAGAGCCAACCAGTAATCCTCACTAGATGATTACTGTTCGAATGGGCCGGCTCGACCGGGGTAGTACCACACTCTCACAGAATATCGGCGTAAAGTAATAGCTTGCTATTGCGTTTCGTACGGTGAGTGACGAGTTCCGGAGGCCTATTCCCTCATCCCCATCCCATCCCCATTCCCCATCCTCCCTAGACTGGCAACGCATTGGCAGCACCTCTGGTGTTGCAGATGTCCATGGGCGGCGGTGACCGTCTGCTCGTTTGTCAGTCAATTGACATAAAAAAATGCACCAATCACAGCGCTCTAAAAATCCCGCAAGCTTGGCGCCTTGTCTGCTATAAGCGGTATCTTTAGGATATTTGGTCTGTGGCAAGAGTACTGTCAATCGCCTTGCAAGCGTTCCTCGCATACAACGCCATCTATCGGTGATTTTCTTAAACTGCGGCTGCAATTCCTTCAAACAATAATAGTATTATTCGAAAAGCTGGTAGGTTTCATTAACGATGTGTAAAGTGAAAACACACTGGAAGTGCTATTTTGCTCAATAAATTATTTAATTTCGTTTTTTATGAAATACCTCGCTGGCTACGATTGTAGCGCCATCTGTGTGCAGTCCTCTTGTTTCGTTCGTCCATAATACATGAACAATTACTTCGGATAAGATAAATTTCTTCCATGATCAAAGATTGTTAATCCAGCACAGGCGAAGCGTGAGGGTAAGCCGGTGCATAATTTCCTTACTCAAACATTATATTATTATTAATTATTTCTTGTATTAACATAAAAATTGCATTTTACATATTTTTTTATGTAAATACAAAAATTTTATGAGTAATAATATAATGTTTATAAAGAGAAATGATACACCGGCTTACCCTCACGCTTCGCCTCTGTAATCCAGTCAATGAAGACCAAAGGCGAAAGCCCCTTTACAAAACATCAGAGTTCTAAGGACACCAAACTGTAACTAACACTGCCAAATAGGGAAGTTTCCTGGGTAAAAAAATATATCTTAGTCCGTCAGTTAGATTACCTATCGAAAAATACTGAACACGTATTTTTTGTTTTATCAAATCAATCAAAATTGACAAAGATAACGCGCATCAAAGTTCAGGAGTGGGGAATTACGACGTCGCTTATTGGTACAAAGTGTGAGAAGTCGTGACGTCACGCGGAACTGCAACGCATTATATATTCTTAATTTTTTGTTTAATCGACAAAAGAAAAAAATATGTGTTCAATATTTAGTAATTTATTTTTCAGGAAACTTCCCTATTAGAACTCTCTTGACCTTTTGTAAGTCAGAACCTACCCAGTGACTGGACTAATGGGGCCAATTCGAAAGTGTGTTCGGTAAATTTACTTGAAATAAGAAACGCTGAAATCGAATTTGAGGTTTCTTATTTTAAATTTAGGCAGTTTTAAATTTAGGCAACACAATTTCGAATTGGACTCAATAGTTATAGTTTCGCCATAATCTGTCTGCCTGCCAGTCTTCCTATTTGTCCGCCCATCAGTATATCCGTCTGTCCATTCATCTAACCAGCTTTCCACCCTTCAGTGTTTATTTATATATGTCCTCCCGTATATCCATTAAACTGCAGTTACACGAGCAACTTTTTTACGGCAATGTGTGTCCGGCAACTATAGGCATCTTTCTCTAACGTATTAAGTTAACAGTTATAGTTGCCGGGTATAAATTGCCGTGAAAAGTTGCTCGTGTAATTGCACTTTTAGTCTATTTATATGGTAAATAAGCGGTCTAATTTATCACTAGTATTCCCGCTTAGAATTCATTTATCGTGATTCCCGGAATAATTGGATATTCCCGGAATAATTGTATATTCCCGGAATAATTGGTTATTCCCGGAATAATTATATATTCCCGGAATAAATGTATATTCCCGGAATAATTGTATATTCCGGAATAATTGTATATTCCCGGAATCAAAAATATCCTATATCTTTGTCCATAACCTAAGTACGTCCATGCCAAATTTAAGGGCATGTGGCGCGTTAGTTAGGCCGTGAAGGCGTTACAAACAGACAAACTGTCTCGCATTTAAAACAAACTAATATGGATAATTTTCGTCTATCCATTCGTTTGTCTTTTTATCCATTAGGCGGTCATATAGTCAAGGTCTAGCCAGGACAGGCTCTAATTCAATTACAATAATAAATCTAATAGGCTCGTTTCCCGAACAAATCTATTTAGTTCATGATTTACATTATCAAAAAATATTGAAAACGTATTTTTTCTTCTGTCAATTGAACAAATAATGACGAAGATATAGTGCGTTGAAGTTCCGCGTGACGTCACGCCTTGGCATACTTTTTACCATGAAGTTACGTCATAACTAATTCTTGTCAATTTTGATTGATTTGATAAAGCAAAAAATACGTGTTCAATATTGTTTGATAATCTAACTCACGGACTAATTCAATTTTTTTTATCCAGGAAATATCCGTATTAAAAGCAGATAGTATTTTAAACCCAGCCCCGGTCATGACCCCCCCCCTGGATCCACCCTTAGTCCAATGGCCCGGACAAAGATTCCAGTTGCAATTACACAAGCACAAACTGGCAATACCGTTAGATCCGATACACATGCCTTGCCAGTTTTTTGGCCAATTCAGAAAGGCCACTCAAATTGATCTTTAATTAAAGTGACGTTTGAGTCACGTTTTTGTACAGGACTAGTGGACCCGCCGCAGCTTCGCCTGCGGTATTTTCTATACAAATTTTATCACCCCTCATCCCTATCATTTTAAAAAGTCCCTCCTTAGTGCACCTCTAGGGTACTCGAGGAATGTCTCCTCCAAATTTCGAACCTCTAGGACCAGCCGTTTAGGCTGTGCGTTGTCTATAAGTGAGTCACGGTACTGTTCTATATGTATTGATGACAACTAGTTTGTGGACATTTAACTATTTAATCTTTAATCAAATGCTTAAGAGGAGTGACAACCTACGGCTTTTCATACAAAAGGCGATAACGATTTCCACACTTAAATGTTAACCGGTTTTGACCAATTTTTGATAGGTTGTCAGTCGGAACAAAATCTAAGTCGATTCGTTTTGATTTTTTCACTATACATAATAGATAAATTCAGTTTTATTGTGGTTTCAGTATTCTCATACAAAACTAATTTCGGCATTATTTGAGTTTCTTGATCTTTAATCAAAATTCAAAAAACGTATAGACCTAGATTTTGTTCTGACTGACAACCTGTCAAAAAATTGGTCAAAACCGGTTAACATTTAAGGGGTAGAAATCGTTGTCGCCTTTTGTATGAAAAGGGTGATTTTTGCCGTCGGTTCACAGTCCTCTTGAGTGGCGTTTCTGATTTCGGCCTGTAAATCTTGTATCACGAATTTGTTGTTGGTGCAGTTGCCATGGCTGTAGTCTTCGGGTGCTGATGGCCATCAGCAGAGCGCGGCGGCTGCGCGCGCGCACTCGCTGCTCCAGTACACTCCTCCGCATGAAGACACGAGCCCCCACACGTAGGGAGTGAAGAACTCCTCCGGACGCTCCTCCTCCACGTAGCGGAATTTCAGATCGGGGAATTTCTGCGAGGCGAAAACTAAATTATATATTAAAAAAAGTGTGTGTGTGTCAGCTCCGACGCACGACAGGAGTTTACTCCTTACGAACGATTATAAAATAAATCAGTACCCATCATACCATGCCGTCATTTTTTTTTTGACATTTGACTGTAAATAATAAAGTTTCATATTAATGAATACAAACATGTCACTCATTGAATACAATAATTAATTGACACTTCGGGTCCCGTCGTCTTCCGATTGAGATCTGAGTTTTACCGATGGAAACATTATTCACTATATCTGTATGAAATGCGAAGCGACCCACGCATCTTCGGCTAACATCGTGTGACTTCATGTGACTCCGTCGTGTGACAGTGTGACATCGTAGCCACAATGTCACACGACGATTTTACTCCCCATAATTTTTCATACATCGGGCTTATATATTATATGAAACCCGAATTCTGTTTCTAAAATAAAAGTAGCCTAAGTTAGTCCTAATAACATCTACTATCTGCCCGTGAAAGTCTCTTCAAAATCGGTTCAGCCATTTCGGAGATTACCCGGAACAGACAGACGGATAAAAATTTTTTTTGCTTTAAGCACGTTATATATTTTCTTATTTATAAATAGACAGTGGGTCCAATTCGAAACATTACTTCTTAAATTAAAATTCTCTAAACTTAAAATTAGAAACTTCAAACTCGATTTTGACAGGTCTTAAAGCTTTTGCTATTCGAAAAACTCGACTTTTAAGCGATCTCTTATTTTGACGTTTCTAACAATTCAACTTAGAGATAGCGGCGTAAATCGGTATTCGAACGTGCCCGCTAAATGTCAATTTAGTCAGATGAGTTTTCGCTAAACGGAGGGCCTAGCACACTAGCTTTTATCTTACATGAAACATCTGTCACTTTTTAACTAATATGCGGACGAAAGGGACGAATGCTTTATGTGCACAATAAAAATTTGTGTGCTATGGGGGCTGGCCGGACTTAAAAGTTGGCCGCTAGTTTTATTTTAATTAGGTTAGGTGAATTTTATTAAAAACAAAAAAGCAAATAAGTGAGTTTTCTCAGGAAGAATTTTATGCGTGGATGATCACAGATATTTCTGTTGAACTGTAAATATCAAACGCTTAGAAAAATTTAAATGAAAAGTGATGTTGATTATACCTATTTTAAATGATTTTCTCTTTTATAAAATCGTTTTTATGTCTGGCTCAAACGCACAAAATGCGCAGAAATAGGAGCGTCCGCGTCGACTCTTTCGCATTTACATTATACTTTTTTCAAAATTTATAATATATAAATCAATGTGTATTAACAAGTCATAACATATCTACGTTTTTAAATCTAGGTATGTCAAAAATTCTAACCTAGCTTCAGGCCTAACTTTGGTATAGTCTGACCGCGTGTGGCGGCGATCGCAGCTATATCACGCCGTGCTTGGAATCAATGCAATGGTTGTGGTGTACCAATGGCAGGTCACAAGTGTAACCTAACCTAACCATGGGTCCCCTTTGCTACAACCTGACCAATGTGACGTCGTCCGCGCCTGTCACTGCGGCCGACTGCAGCAGCAAGCAGCATGTGTCTTCTGCAATTGCAGTCTGCTTGCATTGGACTCAGTCTACATGCATCAACTGAATTGCATTTTTAGTGTGTAACCTGGTAGTGAGGTAAAAATCGCAAGGACCTTGCTTCCAATGCAGTTGGCAAAATATTTGAATGTAATTTTTAATTAAGCTTTGAGGTCTAACATACATCCTCTTAGACATCGTTCTGATCGCTCAGAAATGATTTGTATACCTATTTACCACAAGAATTATGATAAAGGAAAATTATATTAATAGTCAAATTAAAACTTTGTGAGACATCATTTCAAGTAAGGAAAATCTCATGAGGAAACCTGCATACATCTGCAAAGTAATTCAATGGTGTATGTGGGGTCCCCAATCTGCACTCGGCCCGCGTGTGGACTACGGCCCAGTCCCTCTCACTGTGATACGAGGCCTGTGCGCAGCAGTGGAAAATATATAGCATGACGATGATGATTTTAAATTTATTAATCAATATAACTGGATGTGCTTATAGTCTGGGTTTCACATGGACGTCACCTGAACACCCTCCAAACTAGGAGAAATCCAGGGAAACCCAGACCCATCGGTCATGGGTCAGCATTTAAATTTCTATTTAATCATCACTGAACCCAAATAGAGCTACCGCACAGATCAATAGTCTTCTGGCCGTGTCTTATCCAACTTCGAAAATTGACAGAATGATTAAGGCATTGATAGGGCCATGAAAACTCTAAAAATCAATCAATCAATCTATATATCAATGGTATAATCAAGTGGTAGGTATCAATATCACAATTATTTCAAGAAACACAGTAGTAACTAGGTTTTGTATGCTTTTTCATATTTCTTTCTACCCATTTGGTCTTTTCTCACTAGGAATACTATAAGAAAATATTTGTATCATTATTACTATTATCATTAATCAGGCAGGCAGTCGGAACAACTGTTCATGGCCTAATCCAGCTGTCCTCCAATCAACCTGTCTATACCAGAATATTCTTGTGCTATTTAATCATTTAACAGGTTCATTTAGGCACTCTTGCAGAATAGTTCATTTATTTTGATTTGAATTTTGTATATGTACTTAGATGACTGGTGCATTGCTGATCTGTTTATTCCATCATGATATTGGGACTGACATTGAAAGGGTTAATACTGAACACAACAAAAGGAACGAATTATGGAATAAATCACCTGCTTGAATTATTTGTGACATTTTTATTTTAGTGTGAAACAATTGAAAAAAATTAACTAAAATTTTTCAGGGATGGAAAAACTGGCTCATCTATACATATAAGAAAGGAAATGATAATGAACAGCACCAGTAGATATAAATATACCAGTAAAAAGGATTACTAAAAACATTCATAATAATGAAAAATATATTTATTGCAATATACATGTTTTGAAGATTTTTATTAATAAATAATATAATGGAATAGTTGTAGTGCCTTTATTTTCTTAACAGTTCCAACTCCATCCACTCAAGAGGCAGTGTAAGGCATGGAAGACATGGAGTACCGCCTATGGCCTCGCAGACTAAGAAGGGGCCTTTCGCCTCAAGAGTTTATGCATACATATTGTTTAGGAGACGCTGCAGACAGCAGACTTTCTTTGCACTAACAGAGTAGTGTCTTGCAAAATGTATCTTGCCCACTCCAACCACTTTCCTTCTTCCTGCCCATTGTCAAGTTTTGTCGAACCTTCTTGTATGAAAGTCCACATGTCCTGAGTTAGTGAAATGTTCTGAGCTGTGATGGCCTAGTAATGTTGCATCACATTACTAGCAGCTCAAGGTTTAACCCTTCTACAAGATAATATAGGTAGATTTTGCACTAGTTGGACAGAGCATCTATTGGGTAAATATTCAGCTTTTTAGAAAGTCGGTCATTCCCAAACCAACCTTTTACATTTTTAATAAACTGGAATAGGTACCTGTTACAACTTCTAACTTTATCTTAAGTAGGTTTTCTCTAGGTTTACATTTCATGATAGGCGGATAACACGGTGGAGATTCACTTTACTCATTCTTTTTATCATAATATGACTGCACTTCCCGTTTTACGGTCTACACGCTGGACATTCGCCTTAGGTAATCATTTTCATTTAATTTCTTACGTTCTGTTTCGAATTTTATCCAAACTTGTCCGGCCTGGCCTTGGTTGGGTGCTTGGGATCGTTTTTAAGATCATTATCGACTGTAAAATTATCTTCGTTTTTCTTTTTGTTTTCTTATTACAGGAAAAATAAAGTTTTCTTTGGCTCGCCAATTTGACATCATGCATGACAGCGATTAAATTTTGCATGTCAAACCTTAAACCTAAAAATCGCTTAATTTAGGTTAAATTAGTGTCATCCGCTATTCGAAATAAGTGCTTTAATTAAGTTAACCTAAATTTAAAACAATTTTGAAATCCAAGTGACACCTATAAATTTAATCCGAATTGGTCGTATGCGTTTTGTCTTTGCTCAGGGTTGGTTAATATCACAACGATTACCGGTTCATCGGTGAAAAAAAAAGGAAAATTTTAATTTGTACAGTAAAATGGGGTGAACAGAAACGATTTTTAACTTCAATGCTAATTTTCGGTTATGATCCTTAATGTAATGTGAATAAAGTTGGTGTCATTTTCTGAGTCTTGATGCGTTCTACAATTTTGTCTAAGGTGTATATGACCTATATATTGCTAATTCAATAAAAAACGCAAAAAACATGCTGTCTCTATTCATACAGCGAGGAGGGGAGAATAGAGACGACATATGGAGTGAATAGAAAATGTTGCAAGGGTTGTCAAAAATATTATTGATAATTCTGTCAGTACCAATGTTTAAGTTTATAGACCAGATTTTGGTTACCAATAAGAGAAGTAGGTCCATAAATAAAAAGGTAATTTAAAGTTTTGAATTATTTAACTTGCTCGCCTATGAATAATGTTTGGTAGGTATTTTGTTTTTATTCCCATGTAAAACATACAAATTTGCTTCTTTTTTTCAAATAGGTGTACAAAATGCCGCGTGTGTACGTTCCAGCAAGAAAAATAAGAATAAAAAACTTGATTCTTCTTTCCCGCCGGTACCTACACATATACGTATTTGAAAACATATTTTTATACCTTACAGAAAAATAAAAACAAAATACCTACTTACCTTCAAAAAAATATACTTTACCAGTTTTGACAACCCTATCGTATATATTTTGATTCACCCTACAATCGTCCCGTTTTAGCAGCATGGCGTTTCTGATACTAAAAACGATTGACCCCATATAGCGACTCTAATCACCCTTTGTATCGTCTCGATTCACCTCAAAGTTGAGTAAAAATTAATAAGATCCATTTTTAGTCAAATTTTTACATTCGTAACAAACTTAGCACCGTGTTTTAATATGCAAAATGTAAAATAATGATTATATATTTAAAATTACTAAAGAAACTGGCAAAACCATCCGTATATTAGCGGCAGTACAAAAGTTCACAGCAGTTCATTCGTTCGCGGTTACAATGGTCGTCTTCACGACTGCCAAAAACTTTATTTGTGACTAGTTTTACGGCTGTCAGGTGTTAACAAACTAATGAAAAAATTCGCACCACGTTTTCTATTCACCCCATTTTACGGTACTAATTATTCATTCATGCTTAAAATTTATTATTATACTTGACAAAATAGTGCAGTTCTTAGGCTAGGTACTTGACCTACAATATAACTTTGCAATATCACTGGTTGCACAATTATGTTGATCTTCAATAGATGATAATATTGAAGGTTCTAGTATCATCAACTGACTATCAATATCAATTGAGCAACCAGTGATATTATTGCACAGTTATATTGTAGGTCAGTACCTAGCCTTAGGAAAGTACTTAAATAAAGACGTTTGACATATTAAAAAAAAACAGGACCAGTTCGAATCCGATTCACCCACCGCGTCTTAGGTAATTTTTTGCACATTTTATAAACAAAAAATAAAAAATTACAAAAGAAAAATTAGGTACCTAGCACACTGAACTTCATAAACTATGAAAGCACCGAACGTTGCTCTAAGGCTCGGCACTGACCTACAATATAAGTAACTGCAATATCACTGGTTGCACAATTATATTGATCGTCAGTAGATGGTAATGGACGGTCAATATCGACTAATAACGATCAATATAGTTGTGCAACCAGTGATATTGCACAGTTATATTGTAGACCTCAGTATTTGATATTAATTTCAACTTAATATCTCCACGCGTTCCTAAGAAAAAGGGAGGTCCCTTTTTCTTAGATAGACCCACGGATAGACGGACAAGGAAGTGATCCTGTAAAGGTTCCTTTTTTCATTTTGAGGTACGGAGCATTAGTAATTGAGTAGTAATTAGTAGAGGTAAAAAGTAATTAGTTTTGCCGGAAGTACGAACAGGGTTGGCTCAAAACGACAAGCATTCAGAGCCGTCAAACTTTTCTTATAAATAAAGTTCAAACGGCGGGAAAGTATTCCGCGGGTTCAAGGTACTTGTACTTGAAAATAATTTGAAAAAGAAATATGAGTTCCCAAAACTCTCGTAAGAGATCGAATAAGCGCCAGCAAGATTGGCTTGTGGAAAAGATATATGCCAATATGCATCTGGTGAGAGGTAGGCTAAATATTGGTTTTATTGAAATCCATTGATTTTTGAATTAAACCCATCAGAAGCAAATTATTTGCTCATTTTACCATTTTTAGGCAATACAGCGGATACAGAGGCGGTTCTGTTCTGGCGGCAGTTGGCAGGCGAGCTGAATGAGATGGGCTGCAGCAGAACGGTAGCAGAGTGGCAGCATGTATGAGCTTTTTATTTCATTAGAAGTCAAGATTGATACCGAACGAACTAGTCATAATTTTAGTATAGTTAAATGTCAGTTTATTCTGGAGTCTCGCATCAGTCTTTAACCAAATACTTTACCAGCATGGCGTTCGATTACTTTCATTCACATTTTTAAATGCCCCTAGCCCTTTTCAATTAAGACATGGCATCTTTTTTACAGATTTGGGCTCAGTGGGTCCAAAAAACTAAAACAAAGGCTCGTAAAATACATAACTCGATTCGACGGACAGGCGGTGGCCCTGCAGTGGCACATTTAAGTCAAATGGAGGAGAGAGTTATAGCAATAGTGGGCACTGCGGCGGTTGACGGCTTCTCTGTTTCGGAAACCCCATTGGTTAGTATTACAATTTGTTTTCAAACTTATGATTGACAACACTACTTTCGTGTTGATTAAGTACTTAGTACTTTATAAATTATAGCAACTTGTTTTTTTTTAGGAGTACGAGATCAACTGTCGGTCGCCATCGCGCACCCCTCCTCCATTAGCTACGCAGTCTGCAGGGTCACCGGATCCTGTCCCATCTACATCGACAACTATGCTCCCGCCCTCAGCCACAGCCTTGCCAGCAAGAGGACCGCCGCCACTGCCGCCGGCGCATGAAAGTTCTGACTGGCTTAGTCGCCTCAGAGGTCAGCCTAGAGGCCGCCGGTCTAGGATAACCTCTGAGGCGGCTCCGCGATCAACGAGCTCCCGGGACGCCATGATAGAGGCCATGAATTCTAATAATGCGCAATTTCGGGCCTCTATCATAACGGCGGCGGAAATAATAGCTGCCGCTGTCCGGGAGCTCGCATCGGTGCTTGCCTCGCGAGGAAGCTTGGCAAGCACCGATGAAATCGATACAGGAGAGGGTGATGTTTAATTAATTATTATTTTTATATTTTTAATTTTGTTATTTTTAATTTGCTTCTAAATAATTAGTTTTTAATTTCAATTTTATATACATTTTTCTTTGCATTTTCTTTTTTAATTCGATTTTGTAAATAAAATAAATGTTTATAAAAAGGACACTTTTTATTTTACAAATTTCGCGCTACTTGCGCCCGCACGCGCCTGGCAGCATCGATAAAGTGATTTTCCACATATTGGGGAATTTCCACTTCTGGTGCCGCCGGCATCTGATCTCTTTCTTGCTCTTCATCAGATGAAGTGTCGTCATCACTGTCCCCTGAAAATTAAACGAACCGGTCAGGGCCCCAATTCCCGGTGCATTCGAGATAGTGTCGATTGCGAGGTTAAACGACAGATTCATACAGTTGTGTCAAAGTACACTATTCGATATGGTCAACCCTGCCACTAAAGCGCAACACACAGAACGTGCGCGGCGTTGTGTTATCGTCCATATGTAAATTTACAATTCATCTGCGCCCGACCCGCGCACACGTTCAGTGTATATTGCGCTTAATGCCTCCGCCCGTGAAGTTTTGCAGTATGATTAGGTAGTGTATTACACCGTATGTTTATCAAATAATTAAATAATAATTCAAATGTAAACAAGGACGGAGGAATTAGTGTCACTCCTTGTGGACTAGCCTATTATGAACACTCACCGGCATATGACTTTAAATAAAGGTTATAGACAGTGCAGGAAGCCACGATTATTTTGGCTGCCTTCTCTGGGCTGTAGTGTAAAACCCGGTGACCCTTAAGGCATCGAAATTTATTTTTTAAGAGGCCAAACGTAACTTCTATTGTGTTTCGGGCCCGGGCATGCACATTGTTATAGTTATTTTCAGCCGCTGTAGCTGGCTGCTCGAATGGGGTCATTAACCATGGGAGCAGCGGGTAACCTTTATCACCTATAACATAACATAAAAATATGTATGGGAAGGGCAGGATAGTTGAGAAAAACCGGATGTGCATGTCGGAGCATGCACAATGTAGGGTTCCGTACTCGGTGCATTCGAGATAATCTCACAATCGAGTTTAAACGTCAGTGCATACACTCGTTTGACACAACTGTATGAATCTGACGTTTAATCTCACAATCGACATAATCTCGAATGCACCGAGAATTGGGGGCCAGATACCTATTCGGTTTGTTCATAGATTTGTTTTGACAGCGCCGCCGAGTCTTCATCTCACAGAACTAAAGTTCCTCGTCTGCAGCATGTGGTGTAGTGTGGTCAGTCACGGTCAGTGGAAGTGGAAGTCAGTTCAGTTGCCCACGCGTAGGCATGATTTGATTAATAATGATTATAATTAGGTATGTCCGTGAATTGCGCACACACAGCCGTTGTGTTTTTCATGTGTGAAGAAAAAAGTGAGTGAAGAAAGTAATTACGCAGAGGAACAATTCGCCTGGGGGTGAGGTTTAGTTATGCCCAGTCGATGGCATGCCGGATACGCCGTGGATAGGACGAGCCCTTAAGTATCTTGTACGAATCGCAATAACGAGAAAGAAGCACGGACTATCTTGGTGCTTGTCAGCATCAAATTACAAACAACAGCTGAACAGCGGTTTTGCCCAAGTTCTCTGAAGAGTTGTCAATAGTGTGTCGAAGTCGGCGGTGGTAACGTCGAACAAAATCTGCTTCTTGATGGACAAAATAATGGATGTTTTTCTAAAATGTTCTGAATCACTTGATCGCCATGAAAAATCAAACAGGTTATCGTTGTCTGCCAGCCTTTGCTGCTGGTAATATTATACTTGTCATCAGAACAATGCTATAAAAGCAATAGTTTTAATGATATAAAGTTGTTTGTTTGTTGCTATCAAAGCTCAACAAGAATTAAGAATAAGTAATAGTGCTGGAATAACACAAAGGTATCTGAAATAACAGTAATTAAGGATTACTTTGCAGTTGAAGCAGGTAAAGGCTACCTAGTACCTAGTACAAATTAATACAAAAAACTATTATTACTATGCTATAGTTTTACCAAGTAACCACTGATTGCCAACACCTCGTACATACTGATTTTGTAAAAAGTCGTTTATGTGTGACGCCTGCAATACTGCGGAGTCATGAGTGGAGCCAGGAAAATCTGCTTTTAAATTTATAATTCTTTGCTCTGCATCACAAACCTGAAATAGATAGTTAGAAAAATGTTGATCTATTATGCTATGCTGGTCAATTAAATTCAAACCAGAATATGTTTTCTAAATTTCTAATAATTAAGTACACAGACTTATCATTTCAGATTTGGTTGGGTCTTTGTCAGTGTATTTAAATGGCGCATACAATGAATGTTAGTTAGTATAGTTGGAGCTATTAAAGTTTTTTTTTGTTTTAGCCAATGGCAGAAAAAAACTGCTTAAGACCTTATTTAAGAAAGCCATAATTATATCATAATTGTATAAACCAAACCATGCGGTAATAAATATCTTGTGATTTTGATGTGTATAAATAGATGAAAGGATTCATAACAACTAGAAACAGTAATCACCATTTGGCAATTGATGCTGTAAAAACCTTTTCTGTTGTAAAAGAGAACAGCAGGCGCAGTTGGGTGGTGTATTTGTGGTGTCACAATAGCAATATGAGTGCCATCTATGACTCCAAGGGTGTTCTCTATTCCATGGAGTTCAAGGAATCTGAAATAAAAGACAGCCTTTTAAAAGCTGATCTTTCAACCCTTTATGAAATAAGTTATTAAAGCTTAATTTTATTAAAGGAAACATTAGTTTTGGACAAACTTACTTCCTCATTACTTTTTGTTTGCCTTCGACTGATGTTGGGAAAACAATTTCTTGAGGCATTACCTTCTCGGCAATCAGTTCACACACATATTCCAGTGATCTGGAGACTGATGGCTGTGACTGTGCCAACAGGAAATGCTCCCCAACATGCGTCTGGTAGCTTCCATGACCAAAGAAGCTCAAAGCACACAGAAGCTGTAAACAAAATAACAATTCACTAACATCATAGAGATATAAATTATAAAAAAGAAATTATTTTCTTGTAAGATTTTCTTTATAATGAGAATTACTTTGTTTTAAATCTTTGCTATTGATTATATTTATATTTTGTTATTACTGTTAATAAGTATTGATTATCAATGATTGTCCTGAATAATGCTCTGAATAATTATATGTCTCCACAAGCAGACTGGTAAAACATACTGATATAACTTTTAATAAACATCACCACATGTGTGTACTACCTATTATAGCCAATAAAACTTTTTAAATTAAAATTTGAATTTACCTTTAGATGCCTTGGGATAGGTCCTAAATCCATTTCTCCCCTTGAATTAAGACATTCGAGTAGGTCCAAAACAGATGCCTGGGGCAGCCTGAATAACTTCTTGAACCTACTCTCTGGCAATTCAAATGGGTTGGATTGGTCCCTAAGCCTCCTGAGTTCACTCCGTTGTGTGCTGTTAAAAAATTACAAATTAAATACCTAAGTGCCCCAAACATTGAAGTATGATTTAGATACTATAAACTAGATAGCATATTTTGACTAGTCTCTATGTACAATTGTCCCCAAACTCAATACTTTGTGCAAGGGCATACCCAGCGTCCCGAGGGTTTCAAGGGCGGGCCCGGGGGGGGACTACTGGGTATGCCCTTGACTTTGTCTGTAGCATCCAACAACTTGGTGCTTTAAAACAGCTAGTTTAGCAGCAATCATCGTATTGAGTATATGCGGGAACTTTGAATAAACAATTTTGACAAATTTTACAATTTTAAGATTTTTACACCCATAACATACCTTTCAGTTTGTTCGATAAAAGCAGCTACAACAAAATCCTCCATCTTCAAGTACTAAAACTTACTTTTACCTTTCGCAAAAAACAGTGCAATAATTTAGCGGCAAAGTTTTAATTGGCGCCTAAATTTAAAAATGAAATGGATTAAAAATCACTTATTTGACATTTAGCGGGCACGTTCGAATACCGATTTAAGCTGCTATCGCTAAGTTTAATTGATAAAAACGTCAAAATAAAAGATCGCTCAAGTTGTTTTCTTCAAATAGCATTCACGCTAAGAGCTGAATAATCGAGTTTGGCGTTTCTTATTTTAAGTTAAGAAAAGGTAAATTAAAATAATATGATTTCGAATTGCACCCCATTACGTCTTAATAAACATTTATCAAAGTAAACATTTGTGCAAATAAATTTATTATTAATGTAATTTCATTTGTCTCGAAAAACCGGTAATCAGCGTGTCGTTTAACGAACCGCGGCCAAACACTTATTTAATTTATCGCTGTCACTTCGACGTCAAAGTAGGTTTAAAATTAGGTTTACTTAATTAAGCGCGTAATTTCGAATAGCGGATGTCACTAAACTAACTTAAATTTAGCGAATTTTAAGATATTCTTAAATTTAAATTAAAAGTTTCGAATTGGATCCAGTATATGTTGATAATTATAACTGACCTTGAGCCTATCGCTGGACCACTGCTCGGCGCCCTTCTTGATGCTCTGCAGCACCTCGCCCACGCCGAGGTCGCCGCCGGCGCCCTCCTGCACGCGCTGCAGCCGCGACGAGAAGTAACCTATCACCTGCGTACACAAAGTGATATGACCTCAAAAAATCTGAACGCTCAATATGCATTCAATTTGATTAGATTTTGATTATATTAAATAATAATTTAAATGCAAATAAAACTTATTTCGGAACTGCTGTTTTAATTTGATAATTTCTACATTTAAAATTGCAAAATATGTGACGTCACACAAGGGGGGGGGGGGGGGGGATTTCACAAATGTGACCAACTGTGACAAGGACGGGGGAGGGGTCAAAAGATCGCGTAATTAGTGTGACGTCACACGTTAAGGGGGGGGAGGGGGTCGACGAAGTGTGACATTGTGTGACAAGGGGTGGGAGGTACCTAAGTTTCGTGACGTCACATTTCAAAATCTAATACATCTAAGTGTTAAAATGCCAAATTTGAACTATGCACGAAAAACCTAAGAATATTTCCAACTCTATCTGTAAAGGTATAAGGTTGAAATTCTTTTATTGGCCAGTACACACACGCTTTGATTATTTATGAAAATAATAATTTAAATGGAAATAAAACTAATATCGCAACTGCTGCTTTAATTTAATAATTTCTAGTTGTAAAATTTTGCTAAATACCTATGTGACGTCACATTAGGGAGGGGGGGGGGGGGTCTCACAAATGTGACCAACTGTGACAAGGACGGGGGAGGGGTCAAAAAATCACGAAATTAGTGTGACGTACTTTATGGACCCCTTATGCAAATAAATAAATTTCAATTTCAATTTCAGCTCTGCTTATAGATAACACGGTCCGGGTGATGATGACGACGTTCCCAACTCACCATCTCAATATTCTGGGTGATCGCGTGCTGGTGATTCTGGAAGAGCTGCCGCTTGTGCAGCAACGCGTACACCATGTTCAGGTTGTTCACCAGCTGGTGCGTCAAGCACGAGTTGATGATTTCGAGCAGCATGCGGAGGACCTCGTCCAATACTTGTATGTGTTCCACCTGGGGATAAGTAAAACCGGTTAAAAGCGAGTCGGACTCGCGCACCGAGGGCTCCGTACTACACCAATTCAAAGTCAAGCTATCTTTATTAAATGTAGGCTTTTACAAGCTCTTATGAAGGTCAAGGAATTAATCTACCACCGGTTCGGAAAAAACTGCTACTGGGAAGAGCCGGCAAGAAACTTGGTGAGGTATAATTTTTTCAAATCAGTACACATATAGGTAAGTTAACAATGATGTCTACAGTGTTATACAAATCTATTTTATCTACACCCATATCATAAAACCTCCATTGGTTAATCAAAAACCGTAGGAAATGACCACCATTTTGACAACCAATTAGGAAAAACCAGTGCTGCGATAAAGAAATAACATGACTTCTTTATCGTTTTTAGTAAAGAAATGAGATTAAATTTGGAACAGCTGTCAAAACTCAAGTGGGTCTCTATTTTAGTATCCATAGATAATAAAACAGTTATTGATACGAAACGTCAATTCAGTATGTTTTTTTAATATAACTGCACAATATTTGATCTCGAGTGACGTGAGAATAGAGACTTCATCCGTTTGTCTATGATTTAAAAAAAAAAGTATTAAATCCGCCATTATGTTGACGTTTTGCTGAACGAAAGTAGAATTTTGTTGAATTGAATAGAAAAAGTCGTTTGTAATTTACATTTTAGTTGAAAATATGAATAGTAAGTAGTCTTCTCGGAGTGTGTGTGGTGTGAAAATGCGCCGGATATCGGAAATATGCAGCCACGATTGCAACAAATAACTTGTTGCCAGAAAATATTGTTTCTGAACCCATCATGGAGGATTTATAATATGTGTGTAGATAAAGTTATGTATGCAACTCTGCATAATTTGGCCTTAAAACACACGTGCAATCTTATTATGAAACTCGCTAAAGCTCGTTTCATGAAAACCGCACTAGTGTTTTAAGGCCTATCATTATGCAACCGTTGCATAAACTACTATTGGCTGGTCTCAACCATCAAGAATAGAGTTTTTATAAGGGATATAAGAACTTTGAGTTTTTTGCAAATAAGTTGACAGATTATTATTGATTGCATTGATTTCCATATGTTTTCTGCATTTCTATAACAGAAAAAACCGTGTGAAAAAAAGTGCGAGTTAAACCCGCGTGGAGGGGGTTCCGTTCCATACATGATTATCTGAAATTTCCTACGTTACTTTAAATACCATAGACTTCTCATAGGTTTTTCTGTAATCTATAGGTAAAGAACTATTTTTTGTATTTTTTTCAAAATTTTAGGCCCGGTTGTTTCGGAGATAAGGGGGGGAATGGTCAATATTCGCCTATTTTCCTAAATAACTTCCAAACCATTCATCTTAAAATTCCAAAAAAAATATATTTAAGATCCTTACAATAAGCCCTTTCATTTGATATGTCACATGATATATTTGGTGCAACTATTTTTTTAATTTTCTAATTTACCCCCCAAAAGTGGCCCCCATGTTTAAAATTAATTTGTTTACGTTATGCATCCGTGTTGCGGTCAACGACTTACACATGTATACTAAATTTCAAATCAATCGGTCCAGTAGTTTCGGAGCAAATTGGCTGTGACAGACGGACAGACAGACAGACAGACAGACATACGAGTGATCGTATAAGGGTTCCTTTTTTCCTTTTGAGGTACGGAACCCTAACAATTGAATTGATATTTGTTGTTTAACTATGGCGTATAAACTAAAATCAGGCCTTTGATAGCTGAAAGCTGAAGCCGTTTTGGAAATACAGCGGTCTAAAATCAGCCAATTTTTGGTGTATCATGCTAGAGCTTGGAGCTTTCCAGACTTAAAAGACTTTGATATTTATTATTTGCTAGTATTCATGCGATGAGTTAGCTGGGTTTCTTGCGGCGTTTCTTCTCAGCAGATGTCACCTTACGAAACGCTGGTAGCTTCAGACATGTGAAAGAGCCCATGTGGCCTACTTGCAAAATAAATACTTTTTCTTCCTACTACGCTTTAATTTTAATACTTTAATTAATAATACTCAGCACAAAGCAGCTCTTATTTGCTCTAGAGCAAATAAAGTTGCATACAAATTTCATTACTGCACTGTTTTGCTTTTTATTTTTTTATTTGGTTGTTTGTTCAAGAAGTTTACACCAACAGCTACCCAATCCGCCCATTCACAGTCCGACGGGACAGCCGACCACTCTTTTGTGGACTTACTGTTAGCAAAAAAAAAAACAGGCCACATAACGGCGGCCATAACGAACTGTGATTGTCTCGTCTAAAATGTTATGCTCAAAGTACTGGCTGATAAAATAGTATGGTTTACAAAAAGATTTTAAAAAAATGGCATAATATGACAACTAATACAAGATTTCTGTGAAAATTTTCGGATTTTCGACTTTAGCTTCAGAACCAATAGACCGATTTTAATAAATAGGGTATCTTAAGATTCGGGGAGAACGTGCGAGTGTCATAGGCTATATAAAAATTCTAAGGGTGCGTCATAACAGGTCCCAAAATGCTTTTTACTTCGCTAGTTGGGTTTAACTGTACCTTTACGTTTTTTTACCAACTTTTAGCAGTAGTAGAAAGAAAAGCAGATTATGCACCTCGCATCAAGTGATTTGTTATTGCGCTCGTGTTTTTAGAGCCCTCACTTGCGTTCGGGCTCCAAACCAACACTCGGCGCAATAATGAATCACTTTCTGCTTGGTGCAACAATCTACTATTATTTTCATTTTCATAACAACACATTCTGTGAAAATTCCAACCTTCTACCTCTTACCGCTGCTGAGCTAGAGGCCTCTGACAGACGGACGGACGGACGCTGTAGACCCGGTAACACCACTACAGTCACAAACTTTCCCGAAAGCCATTCAGCTATACTTATGTATTTGGTTTAAAGATATAGTTAATTCGAATACTTACTACTTCTTCTGTTTTTTCTTCTGCGTGGTGAGGTAATTCTAAATTGCTAATATCACCACCTGAAGGAGAAATTTAATTTGTTTAATTACAATTATATTTGCAGACCGATAGGCTTAATAAATGTCATTTATGGCGGGATTTTTATAGGTCTGTCAGACCAAAATGTCAGATCAGTAATGTCAAAAATTGTATTGATTTACTTCGATCGCAAGAGGTGTTTCGTTAGCACAACATTATGAGCGCGGTTTGATTTCTATGTATTTTTTTATATTTTAAGGTAGTATATACTTTTGCTTTGATGCTTATCATCCTGGCATGTCGTAAAAGTCGACTAAGGGACGGGTCCTCTCCAACATGGTGGACTATCTGTATGGGCGATGGGCTGATCACCTGTCACCATACGGTTCATCATACCATCTTAGGACTAATTCATCGAACGTGGCCACAAGTAGTCTTGTGGCTCTGCCCACCCCATTAGGGATTTCAGGCGTGATGCTATGTATGTATGTATATACTTTTGATTATGCCGGTAATTTTATTTAAGCCGTTCTTATGTTTTGTATGAAATTAACAATAAACTGTCGCGTGTTGTATCAAATGAAAGGGTTTGCGCTGATTCTAAAAAAAAAAAACTACAACATTCCGTTTCAGCCAAATGTTTTCTAAAAAAAAAAATGTTTCTTCATTTCCTTGTTTAGGTAGGAAGCGGCAGAATGATTTTTTTCTAATACTTACGCCAAATGACTCTTAATATGTATTATATTTTGCATATTCTACCCCATAATTAATAAATTAGTTTTAACCCTTACACGGGTAGGGGCGTTTTATCGAACACATACTTGTATTTAGAATTTCAACCTTAGTAACTACAGCGTACGATGCAAATTGGATTGTATTTATGTAAATAATAAATCACTTTTAAATGATTCCCCAGTAAGATTAAACTGTATTTGAATTTTACCTAGCATAATCTGTATGCATGAGACCCGTTTAAGGGTTGAATATAACTGGTATTCAAAGCTGTAAACTTTTCTTAAGGATGTATACCCAATATATCGATTTGTATATTTTTCGCTGAAATTGAATAGTATGGTAGTATTAGTCGTTTCGCATAAGTGTAATAAAAAAGAAAACCACTTTACCGTTCTTTTAAAGGAGATAAATGACATTTAAGATTACATGTGTTACGCGCTATGCCCTTGTTATTTGTACCGGAAGTTGATTAAATTACAAGAAAAGGCGAAAAATGTTTCTGTCCCATAGTACTTATATAATCAGAAAATGTATTTTCTATAACTTTGTACTCTCTTCGATTTTTTGATGACAAAAAAAAAATGTCGTTACCGTTGTTCCCACGGAAATATTCTTGATTGAATTTCCATGTGTCCGGACCGTTTCAAATACTGCATATTGATTGGTTATGACTCGAGTAGTCAAATCAGGTTTTGATTTTATTTGAAATACTAAATAGTTATTAATAATCACACAATTTGTATATTTTAAATCATTATTCGTACAAAATTACTCATTGCTGTTATTTGGTGCAAATGAAACAAAACTTGAAAAACAAAAATTGATGCACTGCGGATTTGATATGTCCTTAATAATATACTGTGGCAACATTTGTGCATTTGGAGCTGTCAATTTAATTCCTCGAACTATGGATTCTTGTTTAAGATATGTTGTTACCTTCTATTTCGTTGCACAGCCTCGCTCTCCGCTTGGAGAGAGTTTCAAATAAGGATACCAGCCTCTGCGCCACGTAGGGATGGAGATTCCTAAATTCACCTGAAAAAAAAAACAGCTGTTTTCAAGTCTGTATTTCTAGGAAACGAGTGGAAAGACGCTAGTGTTACCTAATTATACGGAACCCTCGGTGCGCGAGTCCGAGTCGCACCTGGTCGGTTTTTATTTTTAACAAATACAGTGTAAACTCGATATAGCGACACTGAAGGGACTGCGCATTTTATGGCGTTAAATACAGGGCTCGTGATGATCTTATTTTTTTAAAAATAATATTTAGTTAAATGCTTTTGACGTTATTTAGGAAAATATGCGATAATTGACCATTCCCCCCTTATCTCCGAAACTACGGGGCCTACAATTTTGAAATAAATACAGAAAATAGTTCTTTACCTATAGATTACAGGAAAACCTATAAGAAGTCTATAGTATTTAAAATTAACATAGGAAATTTTATATAATCACGGAACCCTCTCCGCGCGAGTTTAACTCGCACTTGTCCTGTTTTTTAGGGTTCCGTACCCAAAGGGTAAAAACGGGACCCTATTACTAAGGCTCCGCAGTCCGTCTTTCCGTCCGTCTGTCACCAGGCTGTATCTCATGAACCGTGATAGTTTGACAGTTGAAATTTTCACAGATGATGTATTTCTGTTGCCGCTATAACAACAACAGAATAAAATAAATATTTAAGGGGGCTCCCATACAACAAACGTGTTTTTTTTTGCCGTTTTTATACACAATGGTACGGAACCCTTCGTGCGCGAGTCCGACTCGCACTTGTTTACTTACAGCTCATATTAGCGATAGCGGCGAGGCAATTGGTGTGTAGATACTTGTCCCGGACACGCGCCATGTTGTATTGTAGGGCTCGCACCAAAACGAGTACCATCAGACCACCCAGGGAGACTTCGGATATCGTGCGCTCCGTGTACCAGGGGATGTTTTTTAATATCTAGAAAAACAGACAATTTTTGATACATAATCGTGGTAAAAAAACGTCTACGATTGAATACATTTAACTGACCACGACCGACCATAGTATAAAGAGGGGAGAAGTAAGTTATCTTCATACAAACGCACCGCGCGCGGCTTGTATGTGTGCGCCAAAGTATCTATGCGTCGCCGCACGCACACTTAAACAAAATCTCGACCCGTTTCTCAGTGCGCCAGTCGGGGCTAACACCGCACGAGGTTCGCGCGTCGCGGCTTTTCGGCACCGCTAAATGAATGAAAAATGTGTGATAATCGCAGGAGAACGTATTGCTGTGTGTTTGGGTGTCTTAATAATTCATCGATTCCAGAATTGTCTCTGTTCAGATTACCTATTGAACAGAGACAACCCTGAGACAGTAGGCAATTATATCGCGGATTGGGCCAGAGATAGCCTCTTTATACTATGCCATGATCTTTGAAATAATCTGACACCACTGTTAATGTATAATTTCATCACACTTGCTCGGAAAGGGTGTTTTTATACGGAGGCGTATAGAGCAGCCATAGACGATTTATCTCCCGCGGGAGTTATGGATTTTGTATGGTTCATAACTCCCGCTGACGGCGGGGCGATCGCCTTCTTATAGAAGTAGTGCGCAACCGACGCGACATACAGTTTATTCTACCGATCTGATGGTAATTCACGGTGTACATTGGGAATACATTTTGTTTTTGTCTAATTTGGATTTCATTTCCTCACAAATGTGATGAAAAACATTGTGTGTATCACGGGCAGTAAGGGATAACAAACTCGTCATTAAAAGCCCTCACCTTCAGCGTCGGGCTTTTAACAGACTCTCGTTTGTTATCCCCTTCTTACAACATTGACATTATTTTCATGATCAGCCAAGTTAAGATCCTGTATAATTTTTATTACTGTATGACATGGATACTATTAAGATGATCTATGATATTAAGATGTCGGTTCCCTTCGTGCTTAGAACTTTGCTTAGACCACGAAGTTCTAGTCATCTTGGAGTGCCAAGAGCGCGCACTGCTTCCCAGAGGAACTCACTTAATGTCCTGGGACAGAAATCTCAGAAGTCAATTTTAACCTACTTCTAATTGCCGTAACGATTTGAAACAGCAAGTGTATGCAATTCAGATGACAACACAATAATTTGGTACCATTGAGCTGACCTGACCATGGAGCCAGGAGGTGGATAGTGGAACTCTTCAATGACTACTAGTAAACCCCTCGAGTTTGGGCTCATTTGGTATATTTTGACGAGTCCAATACGTTGGTTATGAGGGTATTTTGTAATTTTTAGTGCGTTACTGACAAAACATGGCTTTTTAGGGTTCTGTACCTCAAAAGGAAAAAAACGAAACCCTTATAGGATCACTCGTGTGTCTGTCTGTTTGTCTGTCCGTCCTTCACAGCCAATTTGCTCCGAAACTACTGGACCGATCGAGTTGAAATTTGGTATACATATGAAAGTCGGTGACGGCAATATATGAATTTTAAATATGGGGGCCACTTTTGGGGGGTAAATTAGAAAATTTAAAAAAAAAGTTGTGCAACCTATATCGTGTGACATATCAATTGAATTGATTTATTGTGAGCCTCTTAAATATATTTTCTTTTGAATTTAAAGTGAAATAGTTTGGAAGTTATTTAGGAAAATAGGCGAAAGTTGACCCCCCCCCCCCCCCCCCCCCCCCTATTTCCGAAACTACTGGAGCTAAAATTTTGAAAAAAATACAAAGAATAGTTCTTTACCTATAGATTACAGGAAAACCTATAAGAAGTCTATGGTATTTAAATTAACTTAGTAATTTTCAGATAATCATGTACGGAACGGAACCCTCTCCACGCGACTTTAACTCGCACTTGTCGGGTTTTTTAGTTTTTGTGAGCTATAATTATTAATACTTACAATTAAATGCACGTTTTTAATCAAGGTGTCGTCCTCCGTCAGTATCAGTAGCACGATCAGTGACATGTATATGTGGTGCGAGTTGCTGTCCGGCGCGTTATACAACACCTGCAGGATCGGCACTAGCTGTGGACAAGTTGATTTGTGTGATGAGCACGAATGTTTGTCCCTGAGTCTTGGATGTTTCCTATGTATTTAAGTATTTATTTATCTACTAGAGAAGAAGAGTTAGCTTATTAACATAAAAATAAGAATTTAGGCTTCTGAACGAAAACAAGCGCACTTCAAAGGCATTTTTAAAAAATTAACCCCTGTAGGGGTGAAAGTTTAGTAAATTGATTTTGGGGTAGTTTTGAAATTCCATCCCATAAGGGGCAAAGTTTATATGTAAAATACCGCGGGCGGAACTGTGGCGGGTCCACTAGTAAATATATATTTTACAAACAACTAGGAGGGATCCCTAACCACCGAGCTGAGTATCGATATAGTAGTTTATGCAACGGTTGCATAATGATAGGCCTTAAAACACTAGTGCGGTTTTCATGAAACGAGCTTTAGCGGTATACATACATACATACATAGCATCACGCCCAAAATCCCTAATGGGGTGGGCAGAGCCACAAGACTACTTGTCTACACACATATTATAAATCCTCCATGATGGGTTCAGAAACAATATTTTCTGTCAACAAGTTATTTGTTGCAATCGTGGCTGCATATTTCCGATATCCGGCGCATTTTCACATCACACACACTCCTTATATACTTACTATTCATATTTTCAACTAAAATGTAAATTACATGCAACTTTTTCTATTCAATTCAACAACAATTCTACTTTCGTTCAGCAAAACACCAACATATGGCGGCAATTCGATCCTCCGTCAAGACCATTTTTTTTTTAAATCATAGAAAAACGAATGAAGTCTCTAATCTCACGTCACTCGAGATCAAATGTCGTTCGGTTTATATTAAAAAAACATACTGAATTGATGTTTCGTATCAATAACTGTTTAATATCTATGGATACTAGAATAGAGACCCACTTGAGTTTTGACAGCTGTTCCAAATTGAATCTAATTTCGATACTAAAATCGATACTGTAATAACATTGCAGCACTGGTTTTACCTAATTGGTTGTCATAATGGTGGTCATTTCCTACGGTTTTTGATTACACTATGGAGGTTTTATGATATGGGTGTAGATAAAATGTTTATCGATATCGAACTCTACTTGACATTTGATTTTGCCACAATTTTGAAATCTGAAGATGAAGCTAGGTTTAGACAGGGTCAGTGCACAAGTCAGTATCGGCGCCGAACCATATACAAGTCAGCGCTGACCTCCCACCGCTGTACTGAGTTCAAATCAATTTACATTTGGTATTTCTCGGGTCAGCGCTGACTTGTCTCTTGTCTCGAATTTGAAGTCAGTCACTGACCCTGTCTAAACCTGCCTTGACTCACCAAGTTCTCGACGTCGGGCACGTTGCTGACGTGTCGCTTGTACGCCTGACAGGAGTGCAGCATCAGGTACAGCAGGAGGGTAGAATGCTCGCAGCCAGCCGTCGCACACAGAGCCTTGTGGAGCTAAAGCAGATCAACAAAGTCTGAATGGGTGAAATTAGTTTTGTATGAGAATACTGTAGCGACACAGGAATGCCTAGCTATAGATATAGCGTGACCTATATATAATAGCTAGGCATACAGAACCTTCTCGACTTAGACATAAAGACGCTGTTTGTGTGAAATATTGTTTGCAGTTACGGCCTTCTATTTCAAAGTAGCGATTTGCGGTTACACTTCACAATGAAAGACAATGGCTTTGTTTGCCAGATAAGTAGCTAATGCGATCGGGTCAAAAAAACAGAATTACTCCTATAAAAGGCTGCAAGCCATAGTTACCGCTGCCATGTGTATCCGCGGCGGCGTGACGTCGGGCCCCGCGCCGCTCGCCGGCGCCTTCTGCGGCGTCGTCGACGTGTCTGGAACAACAAGGTTTCATTACATCTACACTAATATCCCTCCCCACCGAGCTTCACCCCTGGTCTCCCAAGCACTTTCCCCCAAAGCTACACCCTCGGTCTCGCAAGCACTCTCCCCCCAAGCCACACCCCCGGTCTCGCAAGCACTCTCCCCCAATTAAAACCCCTCGGTCTTGCAAGCACTCTCCCCCCCACCCAGCTACACCCCCGGTCTCGCAAGCACTCTCCCCCGCCCAAGCTACACCCCCGCTCTGGCAAGCACTTTCCCCAAGCTACACCCCCGGTTTCACAAGCACTCTTCCCAAGCTACACCCCCGGTCTCGCAAGCACTGTCCCCCCTAAGCTACACCCCCGGTCTCGCAAGCACTCTCGCCCCCCCCATACCGAGTGAGCGCTCTCCCCCGCGCTAATCGTATACTTACCGGCGCTGTCGGTGGCGTCGAGCAGCGCGCGCCGGTAGAGGTTGGCGCGCGCGCAGTGGTTGGCGAGCGCGAGCAGCAGCAGGCACGCCTGGTTGGCCAGCGGGTGCCAGCGCTGCAGGCGCTCGGCCAGCTCGTGTCGGTCCAGCGGAGGCTGCGTGTAGATGCACGGCCGGGAGGGCGTGCTCAGCGTCAGCAGGTTCCAGAAACCAGCTAAACAAAACCTACTGTCAATTGGCTACTTGACTATAGCTAATAGTACATTACGCACCTAGGGCCGTAAGAAGGGGTTAAACAACGGGAGTCTATTTTTATGACTCTAGTTTGTTATCCACTTACTGCCTGTGATACACACAATGTTTTTCATCACATTTGTGAGGAAATGAAATTAAAATTAAACAAAAAAAAAACATTGTACACTGTGAATTACCATCAAGTGGGTAAAATAAACTGTATGTCGCGTCGGTTGCGCGCTGCTTCTATAAGAAAACGATCACCGCCGGACCCGCCGCGCACGCCCCGCCGTCATCAAGTTACTCGCTGATTTTTTTGAATTATCCATTCTAGTGTAACTCATAACTCCCTCACGAGTTATATCATACCAAATCCATAACTCCCGTGGGAGGTAAATCAGCTATAGCTGCTCTATACGCCTGCGTATAATAGCACCCTTTCCGAGCAAGCGTGATGAAAAAATATATTTCTGTGGAACGGTAGCTTAACTCTTAATAGCACATTATTGAACAAGATTTATGTAAAAATAAATCTGATTATTTAGAATTAAATAACTTATTATCTTCAATTTTTAGTTCTAAGTCACATAGGTTGGTAAGTCCTAACAAAAAATAAAAATAGCTGATTTGAGGACCACTTTAATATGCACTCTTTCCTGAATAGTGATCTCTTCCTAACAACCTTAGCAAAGTGGTTGCTATTAATTAATCTAGCAGCTGATCAGACAATCAATTCATCAGTCAATAAGTCAGATTTAAGTGTCTCACATGTCGTCAATCGATCAATAATGATTGTCAATATGCTCACACGCCAGGTTGACTAGTATGCTGCCGCCGGCTGCGCCCGTCCCGAACATGTGCGGTGGGGCGGCCAGCATGCTGGACAGATGGTTCAACAGTGTTTTGACGAGCAGCGGCGCTTGCATGCCGTAGCGATTTTGAAATAGTGTTCTGTAAATTATAAAAACATAATAATACAGTGGATTCGGATTACTAATGTATGGGCAAAAAACTTTTCCCAAAGTATCAGATCCCAAACTATTTTACTCAACACTATAAATACAAACGGCTTTACTCACGAATTATTGTCAGAAATAGTCCGACATGTGCGCGGGTTGCTTTGACCGCGAACGCACTCAAACCCTGAAGAAGGACTCCATACGGGTCCGAAACATGTCGGACTATTTCTGACAATAATTCGTGAGTAAAGCCGTTTGTATTTATAGTGTTAATAATGTCTCACGAAAGATATAATTTGTATATTTTACTCAAATTGTCATTTGACTATAAATCATTATTCAAAACAGCTTATCGCAATTTTACAGTTAGCAAAAGTATTTTTTGACAAATAAGTACTTCCAGTGCTCGGAATAGGTAGTGCCTATTTACCTAAACTTCAGATGAGGACCTAACTAAGAGTGGTTACAACCACCAAAAAATATTATTTATTAATATTGTTCGCGGGATTTCCCGGGATTCATAAGAGTACCTAATCGACATATAATCAGACTCGGCGTCAAATTATTAGTAAAATTCAATAGTATAATTCAGAAAAATGCGTGTCGTGACATATAACGTACTGTATAGAAAATCGATCAAAAATGTAATGTGTATGTGTGTAACGAGGTAATTGAAATAAAAACTGGTTATCATATGTTTCAAACATTTAATGTATTCAAATTTGTACTAAATAAACATCTTTCAATCGGTATCATCGTGTTTTTTGAAATTGACTCAACCAGAAGAACAACCGGACCCCAGGAATATTGAGTTCTCAAAATTGGTTGCATTTGAATTAGATCGTATACCAATTGAAAAACGTACCATGACGTAGGTACTCCAAAATTTTGGACTTAATTAGAAAAGTACGAAATGAACACAGTTTACGTGACGTTAATTTGCCTAGTTTTAGCGATTCAGAGTAAGGTACTTACCTAATAAACCGCATAAATTATTAGTGTTGTTTTATTTACTTCATAGTGCTGTGAAAAATAATATGAATATAAAATGTGTGTCAAAAACTACATTTGTACTGCCTAAAACAATGACCAATATAAATTGGCCTTCACGCGTGTAGTAATTCTTAGTACCAATAGGTCAGCTTATACTGGTTTTTAATTTTAATGTGATTTTGTAATTTCTTTCATTTCATTTCTATTTTGACATCATAATATGACCTACTAGAGTCGGTTTTGAGGCTTAAATAATATTGTCCACCTAGATCGGGGTTTCATCGCACTGTGCGGCCGTGCGGCAAGGTTCAATAAAATAAACTAGTATGTATGTAACAAAGATCTAAATATTTATGAAATACTTAGTAATTCTACACTTATTTTACAAAAAATACAAATAAATCAGAATATATCTGTAATATCTTCTATATTATAACACAAAAAAAAAGGCCAAAAAAATAAATTTCGGGCTCATTTTGATGTTCGACGACGGCCACTTACGAGGTCGACTTTTAAGTTTTCAACGTAACCATTCAAACTATCGGCATTAAACAATTGCATTTAGTTAATAATTTGACCCCGAGTCTGAGTATATGTCGATTAGGTACTCTTATGAATCCCGGGAAATCCCGCTAACAATAATAATAAATAATATTTTTTGGTGGTTGTAACCACTCTTAGTTAGGTCCTCCTCTGAAGTTTAGGTAAATAGGCACTACCTATTCCGAGCACTGGTACTTACGTAAGGGACACGGGTTAACCTTAACCTAACCTACCCATGAAAAATCAAAATGATGGCAAAAGATAATTTGAGCAAATGAATAAAATGCGAAATTTAAATATGCTAAAGATTCGTTTGGGAAATGAAACATTAGCGATAAGTTTTTTGGGAAGTGAAATTTAGCGAAAAATATTTTGCCCAAAGGGCAGTACTGTCGAGCTGTAGCTCGACGGTAAGCAGAGAAGACGGGGATATATTACTGATGATTTTCAGAATTAAAACGCTTAAAACGTGGCGAATTGTGTTATATTCGCTATCAGGATCATATAGGAGAAGCCTCTTCAACGGCACGAATTGGAATGAGCATCTAGACAATCGCATCCGATGTTCTAATAATATTTGAATTTAATAATATGAATAACAAATACATCGGTGATGCGCCTGTCCAGTTACAATAAAATACTAGAGCAAAAAGAGGTTGCTCTACAGTACCTACACCACTGGATTCATCCATAGTTGACTTATTTGGTAACTCGGTTATTAACCTCAAAATGCACCTTTTTTTTTGCTAAAACAGCTGTTTCCTTGCAAGTAAAGGAACCAGAGACAATATTTTAGACGTCAATATGCCAATTTTTAGCCTAGGTTTGCTTTATTCAGGATAAAACAGCTGTCTCACACAAAAATTGCACATATTGAGGTTAGAAACTTGTTTACCAAATTAGACAAGTCTGGATGAATCGACTGTACATGAATATGATATACAATCATGTATAGATTCGATTGAATTAGATTTATTTATTTTTCAATTGAAATTACTTTATATTTAATACATGTCAAAATAAATATATGAATTTAAAGTTGAGAACGTTAAAACATAAAATAATCACATAGAAATAATCAACATATATCATACTCATATATTACATTATACAAACTCAAATAAAATTCAAATTAAAAAAATTATTATCCGTACAAACACCTATCTAGATAAACTTAGTAAGTAAAACATTATTTAAATACAAAACCTCATCCAAATCGTTAGAGCCGTTTCCGAGAAACCAATAACATATATAAGAATTGCTCACTTAAAGTAATAGGATAAAATGCTGAACTGTATAATGCTGTAATTCATACATACATAGCATCACGCCCGAAATCCCTAATGGGGTGGGCAGAGCCACAAGACTACTTGTGGCCACATTCGATTAATTAGTCCTAAGATGGTATTATGAATCGTATGGTGACAGGTGATCAGCCCATCGCCCATACAGATAGTCCACCATGTTGGAGAGGACCCGTCCCTTAGTCGACTTTTACGACATGCCAGGATGATAAGCATCTGCACGCATTCTATACTATTTCTTCACTCCTAGTGCAGCAGAGGAGGAAATATAAACTTACCTATATATAAGGCTGGTTTCGATCTGCCTCGTCTGTCCGTGGACCCCGGCGAACATATACACAGACATAAGCACCAGCAGCGTGTTAATACACTCCAAGTGTAGGTAGTATGTGTTGTCACTGTAACATATAAGGTAATGGGTCCAATTCGAAATGGCGTCGTCTAAAGAACGATGGGCAAATTGGCCCGTATAACCAATACAAATCTCATGTATACCACGTGAAAGCTAGTTACAAAAGCTTCATTTTCTAATACGGGGACAAACTTCAAAACCCCGGAGATAGTTATCAGCCTTCAAATATGCACACACATCACGTTTATTACTATACTAGCTGTGCCGGCATGCGTTGCAATGCTATTTCCCATATATGTTACCCAGCCTTCACAGTCTAGTCGTCATAATAACAATTACAGCAAATAGTGGGGTCAATAAGCCAACATACGTTATAATTCTATTGGTGATTGGGCTGGGTTCCATACATTGTTGCCCATCATCCTTTAAAATTCTTAATAACTTACCTAACTTTACCTACGTAAAATAAGACACCGTCATACTCAACTTTGTATAACACCAAGCTGTCAAAATCGAGTTTGACGTTTCTTATTTTTAAAAGCGAACACATTTACGAATTGGCTCCAATGTATTTTTTGTATACCGCTCCTGCCCGTGACTTCGTATGCGTAGAATCCGTTTTTACAGACTCCCAATGGGCACACACAAACTTGCCGTTAATAAATTTTCCAGACCCTGTTTACTCTTATAAGGCTTTGATGTTTTAAAAAAATTTGCCTGTCCCTTCTCATACCTCAAAGTATCTCTATGACAAATTTCATCAAAATCGGTTCAGCGTTTTATCCGTAAATCGAGCAGTTACATAAAGAAATCAATGGGCTTTCATCGGGCACGCACGGTCTACTGTAAATCAATATTTCATAACCTATTCAACCCTTTTAGGGGTTGATTTTCAGGCTCAAACTATCTCCATACCAATACCAATAAACTTTTTTTTTTTCAATATGGTATCATTTCCCAATCCGGTTCGATGAATTGAAGTAGTTTCTAAGCAAGTATTACTTTAAAAGCAAAGTATTCATCTTACGTAACAGGCACATCTATGGTGAGTCCAATGAGCGCATCGACTAGCATCTCAACCCGGCTCTCCCCGCTGAATACTTTCGTGTGTATGTCTGTCTGTTTAGCTTGTGACGGCTGCGACTCATCAGTGGGCTGTAACAATTCATTTAAAAACATAATATATTGCAGTGTTGATATTACTGTCCAAAAATTTCATTAAATACAGTTTACAAAACATTTTTTATTAATTTTCTAATTTGCCCCCATGCTTAAAATTCCTTTATTCACGTTACACGACCGTGTTGCGGTCACCGACTTACATATGTGTACCAAATTGCAACTCAATCAGTCCAGAAGTTTTGGAGCAAATTAGCTGTGAGACAGACAGACATACAGACACACGAGTGATCCTATAAGGGGTGAAGGGTTCCGTTATTCCTTTTGAGGTACAGAACCCTAAAAAGTTAGTCGGGCATCAATTGTTTATCACGGGTAATCTCTAAATACTGAACCAATTCCAAAAATTCTTTCATTGTTAGAAAACTACTTCCGAGAGATTAGCCGAATTCAGAAAGGCCACTTAAATTGAGCTTTAATTATAGTGACGTTTCTGTATAGGTGGACAACTAGTTGCGGGTCATTTAACTACTTTATATCTAGTCAAATGCTTAAGTGGCGTTTCAGAATTCGGCCAATAGGCTACTATAGCGACTATAGACGACGCGGATAGCCTAGTTGGTAGTGACTCTGCCTCCGAAGCTAGCGGTCCCGGGTTCGATCCCCGGTAAGGGCAAATATTTGTGTGATGAGCACGAATGTTTGTTCCTGAGTCTTGGACGTTTCCTATGTATTTAAGTATTTTTTCTCTATATAAGTATGTATATCGTCGTCTAGTACCCATAACACAAGCCCTTAGAGCTAACATTGGGACTAGATCGATTTGTGTAAAGATTGTCCCGCAATTTATTTATTTATTATTTATTTACTATTAATCTAAATTGTGTCATGTACTCGTCACTGAGATATGACATTTTCGGAGAAGATAAAATAGATGTAACCGAGATCAGTAGCTTGAACCTGCAGGATGTACTTATGTTCTGCAGAAAACAAGAAGATGGGATCAATGCTGGATGGGAGTGCCGCCGCGATAGTAACCCTCGGCTCCAAACCTTGGGGAACTGGGCCGAATGATCAGCGCACGCAGATCCCCACCCACCATCATCATCATCATACTATTAATCTCAAAAAATTCACGGTTCCCAAGGTAGAGATCAACAATAAAATGATGAACTTACGGTGTCGTCAGATGGCTGCGCGCGCGTCATTTGTACTTGTACATCAATATGGCGGCACACCTCACACTCCGGCACCATCTCCACTAAATACTTGATGACAGCGCGGATGACGAACAGCGCGTTGAACGTCTGCCACGCGAGCATCACACTGAAAAAATAGATTATTAGATTTCTTTGATCTATGCCCAGACGTTGTTCGTAAATTATCCCAGGGAATACAGGGATAGCAAGTATAATTAAAATATATATATTTATAAGAAGCTTTTCTTAATTGTTCATAAAAAAAGAAGATTCCTTGTCAAGATGAATCGAACATTAGAGAGTTCCCATGGCCACCTCCCGGCTCCATCAGATCAGATCCATGTCATAATAATATTGCATTGTCATCTGATTTACATTATGCATGCAAAATTTCAGCTCAATCAGAAACCGGGGCGTGGGTAAACTGCGCTCAAACGCACTGATATAATATATCGTGAATATCAGTGTCTTTACCACTGGTTTCCAAATGAAAGTTTTGACTTGAATGGTCAGGTCAATTTTAACAACAGTTAAGATAAACACGGCCAAACTTCTATGGAGTCCTTATTCAGGGATCGACAAGCCAAAATTTAGGAGATCAGTTTCTTTATTTATGAGTGTTTTCCACAATCTCAAAGCCATCTATAACTCACTTGTCACTAGTTGGAGAAGAGAGCAGCTCCGTTGCTCTAGTGATGAAAACCTGCACCAGCGACCCAAGGTTACCCGTGTCTCCGTTATTGGATAAGAACTGCTGCAGAAGGTTTTCTGTACTCGAGTCGAATATCAGCTGCTCTTCACTGAAATATTTATTTAGATTAAACATCATTTCATATTTCCAATAACATATAAAGAGGCGTATTTGGATTTTCGTTCCATGATATGCCTTTTTGCCATACATTTGCTTTAGCTAAGGCCGTCGTCAGCGTCTCTGACAAGCTTTTTCGCATTTAGCCATGGCGTTCAAAAGTGAAGACTTTGTTAAATTATAGAATAAATAATTAAAATATGCATGAGAAATGTAATGGTTGGGACAATATCTACATTAGAGATGCAACGGATATCTGGTTAGTATCTGGTATCCGGCCTATCCAGCCATGATTTTACTATCCGGCGGGGATACCAGATAGTGAGTCAGTATTCAGTTGGCTACCGGATAGTAAATACTTGGATCAGAAATACGATAAAACTAATAAAAGCCATCAGAAATTACTTCACTACACTACTACATCACTTACGATTTGTAGCAAGTTAAACTTGCCCGCCACGCGATGGCTTCGCAAGCTAACACGACTTTAGAGCTAGCTTGTGTGCGGCTGGTAACCACTGTTCATTGCATCTCTACTACTACTACAACTTTGAATGTATTATGATTTGATGATATGAGGAACTTACACGCTGGTTGGTGGAGAGATATTAAAGGAAAGCATCTGGTTCCAGAATGGGTCATTAGGGCTGATGACATCTGGAGACACGAATCGCTCCAGCAACTCGTTGGAGGATAGCTCCCCATAGCGACTAATTGCCACCCCCATTTTGCTATAACATAAGACTTTTTAAAATACAGTCATTAACATTCTATTCAAAAGAACAAAAATTTAACATTGTTCTATTAAGTAAAATGTTTCCTATGATTCTCTACAGTGTCCAAAACTTATAACCAGTGATCGGCAAGAGGGTTGCCACTTAGTGTCAATGACCTCAATCATTATGTTAATATGGATATTCCCCGGGATTCCAGCATTCGGATCGGTAAAGGAAAATAATATATTCTCATTTCAGTAAGTATGGAAAAGGGTTTTTGTGCACTTCAAATGATTATATTTTAACACTTACATATTTTATATGAGTGCACATAATATTTTACGCAGTATAAAATTAAAACAAAGTTTATCAATATTTTCCTTAATGAGAAACGATCCATTTTATGAGTTTATTAAATATTCTGACTTCTATTTAAAAACACATATAACATAACTCTTAATTTTTGTGAATCATGACATGATCCATATTATTATTTTCTCTTTGAATCCCGTGGTGTGGCAACCGTCTTGCCGATCACTGCTAATAACATTGTACCTATTGTAGATATTAAGTGACTGTGACAAATTTGTATGTAGTAAGGTTAGGCAGTTCTGTGAAAGGTTTTTCTTTCCATGATAGTAGTTATGTGTATATTTTGCAAATAGTGATAATGTGAATACATTTAAATTAAAACTGGCTTCGCGATAATGCTTTATCACTTTCACAACCAAGTGGTGAATTTTTTTAACAAAATGGACTCGGGCGCCGGTTTTTTAGTATAGTCTTTACTACATTGAATACAATACTGAAAACCAAAAACATAATGGCGACTTAGTTTGGACAAAATACACCTAGATACTCAAGTCCTTGATCATTTATCGGTATTTCTAAAAGTGATTCTTAAGTTTCTTCGAAAACGAATAATAACATAAATACAAACATAACAAACAATGCAATTGGATGTTGAGTGTAGCAGGTATGGAACAGAATACTACTGACCTAGGTTATAGCTATAATCTGGAGTGAAACAATGGAAAATACACAAGAAATATCTTATTCAAAGTTGATAATTATTTAAACAAATTAACAAATTATTATAGTCGGCCACGAATTCACCACCGATTTGTCAAATTTTGACATTGACACTGACATAACAAAAAGATGGTTGCGATCATGGCCTAACTTGCGATCACAATATTTAAGTTTCTTAGGTATTTTTGAATTATATTTGGATTTATTTAAATTGAATTTTAGGTACTTTCCGCATATTTTTAGTATTTTTCCCCTAACATATATACACACACACACACACACATTTTAACATTGTCGAAAAAAAACCTGTAGTTTTTACTGTAACATATGGCTTAATATTTACAGTGTTATTAAAATCAAAATGTTTGTTTTAGAATTAGAAACCTACTAGAACTAGTGGAGGGAGGTATTTTTTTTTTAATTTTTAGCTATATCATTAAGAATTGCAGAAAAAAATATTTTTAGACTCCTTACAGTTGGCTCTAGATGATATTTTTATTGCACTACTAAACTGAACTAAAAGTATAGGCTACTTTTTACACCGGATGAATTCACCCGGAAAAAATATAAATCGGGAAAAGAATTAACAGAATTCGCTGTATGCGATAAGTGCGCTTGCCCTTTGACTTCTCTCTAAAGATAGTGCTAAAGATAAATGAAACAAGACAAAAATGTTTCTGTAGTCTGTGCGTCAACCGTCAAATATAAATAAAATATTGCTCAACTTCAACAATTGAAACCCGGTCTCATGAAAGTGAATTGCCGAAGAATAAATGCAAAACGATCTTAAACTTATCTAAAACTGCGTTTCTCCAACCATGGAGCCAGATTCCTACCGCGTGGAGATTCTCCACTATCTCAATCCCCATTTAATTTGGGTAAAAGTACGTCAGTGGTCTTCTAATGAGATCACTTTGGAACAAATAGGTGTTTATGGTGTTCTGCCTGTGGACTTGGAGCTTGATATCGACATCGAAGATGTCGTCGTGAAGCGCTGCGTAGCCTGGCTGCCGGCGGCAACAATGGTGATGAAGAAAGTGTTTATGGAGGCTACGGAAGTGACATTTCAACCTACCCATATAGATAGAAGGTATTATTTCGCATATTTATTATTTATTTAGCAAGTTCCTGCAGGTATGAACAATCATCGCGGCTGCTGGTTCCTTTGCGCACTCCTGCTACTTTACATTCCACTTAATCACTCTTCAAAACATATGTGTAATGCCCATGAGATCGAAGAACAAAGCAATTATTATTAACAAAATAATTAATTTAATATTCTTCCATTCTTAAAATTATTGATGAAAGAAACACGTGAAAGTGAATGCAAGTGTTAAAGTAGGAGGAAAGGAGATAGGGTTGCCAACTATTGCGAGTTGGCAAATATAGTATTTTCCAGTCAAAGGTATAAAATAGTACAAAAACCTTTACAAAGAGTGTAAGGTGTAAGGTATGATTGGTTAAATATAGTACACAAAATTCTTACTAACATTGTGATTGTGCATCTGTAGCTATCCGAGTTTCGAAAATGCCAATTTTTCTTCAATCTCAATGCATATATGTTCCAAAACACGCACAATGAAGCAACGTAAGGTCGCGTTGCGTTCATAAACTTCGCTGAGAGAAGTTGCTATTTAATGAAATTGAATACCAACATTGTAGAACTGGCCAACTCAAAGCCCATTGGTAAGTACTGGCCGAAATTATACTACTACTATAGTATTTACTACTACTACTATTGATACTGTTTTTGTGGTTTACATATTTCTTCAACAGTAGATAGTCCACAGAGAGAGAAATATATTACACTATATATAATATACTATATTTTATACCTAGTATGGTTGGCAACCCTAAAAGGAAATGAAACAATTCTTTCAGTTTATGCATACATTCATATTTGGTGATAGATTAAATAAATAAATAAATAAATCAGGGGACAATCTTAACACAAATCGATCTAGCCCCAAAGTAAGCTCTAAAGGCTTGTGTTATGGGTACTAGACGACGATATACATACTGATATAGAGAAATAAATACGTAAATACATAGGAAACATCCAAGACTCAGGAACAAACATTTGTGCTTATCATACAAATATTTGCCCTTACCGGGGATCGAACCCGGGATGCTAGCTTTGGAGGCAGGGTCACTCCCAACTAGGCTACCCGCGTCGTCAAAATGATTGTCACTGTAAAGTCTAATCTAACGATTTAAAGTTAGGAATAGATTATCCTACATTTACAATACTAAATGAAAAGATTCTTAGTCTAGAATTTGAGAGCATAGCCCTGTTTCCAAATAATATTTGAATGAGCATATTATGTGGAATTATGGTATTTGGGCATGCTCACGAATGTTCTAGCCTAGTACTATGTCGTCCCAACCTGCCCCTAATGTCTACATCATGTTTTTCTAAAGTATTTTAATGCGTTTTATGGAATAGTGTGACTTTTTCTACTGATTGAAATAGCTGTCTATTTTATTGAATAGTCCTCATACTTTCTTTTGTTCCAAAGTAAGTTTTTCTAGAAATTTATCAATAATGGTTCTTGTCTTAAACATATTTCATATGTCCCTCAGATCATCAATCTTCGACACCAATATACACAAGTATGGTGAAATTTTTATTCGGAAAGCAGACGGCAAACTGAGGGAGCTCTCAGCTTATTTAAAAAAGGCAGGTGTTGCTCTTTATGATGAAGCAGTTTTCCATCAAGAGCTAAGTTTAGGCCACATTCTTACTAAACTCTCCAAAAACACAGCTGATGAAGTCATGAATGAAATAAAAAATCAGCTGCATGATAATGACTCTGAAGTGTCATTAGAGAAACAAACATCAGTATACCAAGCCACCAAAACGCTAGAAGCACTAACTACTAACAATTTAGATAAGCACAATAAAAGTATTAAGAAACTGATTAGTGGTCAAAATATTTTGAATGTGCTAGATAGGAAGTTTAAAGATCTAGAACTGTGTAAGGATGTTGATGAAAAATCAGTTGGAAGAGCTGTGGGGAGGAGCAAAATGAAAAGTTTTAGAGTTCTTGATAAACTGAAGGTGAGTAATCATGAAGCAGTATTCAATGACAAATTGGGCTCACATAATGTTAGCAGAAAAAGCGATGATCTCCAATCTGATAACGCAAAAATGAATACATATCCAAGTAATGAGATTAAAGAAAAAGTTGATCCTTTATTTAATGACAGAAATGTGGCTGCATCACATGAGGTTCAATCTGATTCAAAAAAAGATGAAACGCCTTTTAATCAGAGACAACGTTTGTACCAAAATAAAATAAGTGAGTATAATTTTCCAATAGAATACCACTAATTTGTGTTTAAACTCATAATGATTTACATGTCTTCATTGTAGAATACAAGTTATTATTTTAAACACAACTTATTATCAGACCCCCTTATCAGTGGTGAAATTTAAGGGAAAATACTAGGGTTGGTACTAGAGATGTAACGGATAGTGGTTTGGCCGGATACCGGATACCGGATATCCGGCATGGCCACTGGCCGGATAACCGGATATCCGGCCGCACACAAGCTATCTCTAAATCTGTGTTAGCTTGCGCGGCCTTCGCGCGGCGAGCAAGTTTCAACTTGTTACGAATCGTAAGAGCGTTATTACGTCAGTTGAGAATATTCGAACGTGCACGACGTGATGTCACATGTTAGTTTTATAATTAAATAAAAAGAAAACTAAAAAGAAAAAAGAAAAATATTTCTAATTTAATAACTGACGTTGATTTTGTTTATTTCTGATGACTTTTCTTTGTTTTATCGTATTTCTGACCCAAGTTTTTGCTATCCGGTATCCGGCCGGATACTGACTCACTATCCGGTATCCGGCCGGATAGTAAATTCATGGCCGGATAGGCCGGATACCGGATAGTAACCGGATATCCGTTGCATCTCCAGTTGGTACTGCACTTTAATAATAGATTCATATTTTTAACGTGTATAATTTGATGTACCTATTTGATGTATACAATATACTTATTTTATTCGTAGGTATATGTTAGCCAACGGGCTTAAAAAAGGTTTCATTCATTCAAACTCCATAATATGTACTTAATTGGCTACTTGGCTATAATAACAAATATTAATATATTTCTGTGGAACGGTAGCTTAACGTAAATAAATGCATGTAAAAGAAACAAATACATCATTTTGATTGGTACTTTTTCTTTTATTAAGAGTCAAAAATAGTAAAAATACGTAAAAAATAAACATTGTTTTTTAGTTCTGAATTACTAGTTTTTGACATCCTCATCAAATTTCTGTCTTTTTTTATTTGTATGATATTAGCCTAAGTACAGTATTTTCGGAAATAATTGCAAATTTCATATATTTTGTATACCTTGTCCAATGTAAAAAGAGCCATATAACATTTTTGACCGTCAGCGCTTTTTTTACATTGGTCTAATATACACTCTAACTGCACTGTGACGTCATATTTCAGGGCCATTTTGTATGGAGCGTGTTTGTGAGTGGTATGAACAACGACTTTTCAAAGCGTCGTATCTCAAAAAAAACAACACTAATGTTTTGCGAACACGGTTTGCTATTATTCAGTACTTTCCAATAAAAGATGAAATAAAAATCATGCATGTTCCCAATTGTCATTTATTTGTCATTTGTTTGATGTCAAATAAATGGTCGAACGCGGAAATGGTTCGTAAATTTAGTATAACTGTGCAATATATGGCAAAAATTTACGAATACATATTTGATTTTTGTTTTATAATAATTAATTTTTTCAGTTTTCTTTCTCCTGCAGATAATAATATGATACAATTGGGCAAATGCGTTATACCTTTTAAAGAATGATTTTTTGTCAAAACAGGTTAATATGTATAAATATGACGATCGCTGGGATAAGGTGGTCGGAGTATTCAGAAAATGTATGACAACTCACATGTACATTAAATAAATATTGTGTCACTACCCTATGATTCGATTTCATTAAATTTTCACCACTGATAACAAGGTCAGCTTATTATACCTCGCCCATTGTAAAAAGAGCGCTGACGGCCATATAAAATGTATGGCCATCAGCGCTCTTTTTACAACGGACCAGGTATAATAGGATCTTTTTTAATTTCAGAATCGGCAAAGAATAAACTACCTGCTTACGATACTTTAACCCACAAATCTATAGCCTATAGTCCCCCTGGTGTCGATAGAACCAAGCTGGCGATTAAAATAGTTCCATTACGCGATGAAACAATGGGCATATCAAAAGAGCACAAAGAAGATGAAATAATAGATGAATCGAAAGACGACATGTACGGTGATGTCGACTCAGATATCAATATAATAATAACAAATAAAGAAGCATTGGGTAAATGTATAGGTGATGGTGAGGAATACGATCTAAGAAAAGAAGACAGAGATGCCGTAACTGTAAAATCTCCAGAGAAAATAGAAGTGAAAAGCGTTACCGATGACTCATCAAGCGATACGCGAAAATCTGGAATTCTGCGGAGTAAAGTAAACATTTACAATGAAAAGCTAAGACGTGCCAGTATCAGTTCTGCATCAAATACTACTAATAAGGACACTTCTTCGAGCGCCGACAGCAAAGGGATACAAGATTCAGATGATGAGGATGTAAGTAAAATTATAGAAAAATATAAAGTAGGTAATCTTGTACATGTAACTGAGAACAAAACTGAAAGTAATGTTTATTTGTCTAATAAGAAAAACAATGTCAATCCCTTCAAGAATATAGATCCAAACTTGTCTGTGTTTGTAGAGAAACTAGTCAGCCCTGTATTAATGGTTCACTCTAAAAATGATGCCCTTATAGAGCCTAAGTCGAACTTGAGTGAAATTCCGTTTAATACAAACATACATAATGTACTTAAGAACATGAATGTACAAAGGCCAATGACCATGCAATCTGTTTCATGGTTTAGCGTTCTGAGAGGGAACAGCGTGTTTTTGATAGGGCCACAAAATTGTGGGAAATCTATGGGATATTTACCATCAGTTTGTCGTCTTATATCAGATTCTGATAACAATATTGTTAACAGTGTAGGACCGACCTGCGTTATTGTGTGTGCTACGGCCAAGTCTGTAGCAGACGTAGAATTTAAATGTAAGATGCTGTTGAGTACCAAAGAGAAGATTTTCTCTTGTTACGCGGGCATGGATATGCTTAAGATTAGCACTTCTTTGCTCAATGGCTGCGACTTGTTTATCTGCACGCCTTGTGTCCTGGCCAGGCTACTGGTGCAAACTGATTTTGGTCTAGATTTGCGACGTCTTACTACTTTCGTCCTTGACGACTGCGAAAGAATCGACGTGGTCTACAAAAGTGAGATCAAACTAGTGTTGTTTAAAATTAAGGAAATGTTGAAAATCCGAGCTAACAAAGAAGTGATAGTCCAATTCGTGCTGGCTTCAAGAGTTTGGTGCGAATTTATGGAGCCACTCGCCAGAAATGCCCCAAATACAGTCATTTGTATTGGAGCGTTTCAAGAATGTGTGCTGTACTCCAAAGCTAACACGACTGTTGATTTCGTGAAAGCGGAAAATAAGAATGCAAAAGTACTGGAGTTCCTGGAAAAGAATGAGAAAAACAAAAAGACTGTAATTGTTTGTCGTGAAGATAAAGAAGTAGATAATTTGAAAAGTGTTTTGAAGAAACAAAAATGCATTGTGTTTGCCTGTAACAACAAGATGACTGTTGAAGATCTGAGAAGTATAAATAAAGTTTGGAATGAATATGACGACCCATTATCTGGTCCGATCCTAGTATGTTGCGATGGAAATTTGAGCCACATGAACATTACAGATGCTCATTATTTACTACATTTTTCCATGCCAGACCTGTTCTCAATGTTCTGCAAGCGCTTCTGCGTCTTAAATGACAATTATCCTTCCATTTTCAAAACAGAAAACGAAAGCGTGTCAATAAAGATCATTCTGGAAGAAAACAATGCTGAACAACTGCCGAAAATCTGCAATTTTGTCAAACGGTGCACAAAGGAATTCCCCAGCGTTTTAGATGGAATTTGTCGGGAAATAATGATTCACAAAGATTTGGTGAAAGCGACCAATCATGTACCTATTTGTGATAATTTGCTGGCTTTGGGTGAGTGTCCTGATTTTTGGTACTGTCGTGAAAGACATACTAGCTCAAAAACGTATGATGAACCGAAAGAATGGATGCCAACTGAAGGTATTATTACGTTTAAAATACTACACCATCAAAGTGCAGTATTGTACTCGGCACGGTTACTTTCCAATGAGAAAAAGGGCGAAATCAAAAAGTACGCACAAACTTACAGCACTCTTTCATTAAAGATGGGAATGTACTTCAGTCAAGATTCCAATAGGAAACTCCAGGGTGTTCCGAAAATTGGTGACATTTGCGCTGTGGCAATAAAAGAGAATTTCTTTGTCAGATGTCAAATTGTCGCCATCATAAATTACTACATGACCGGCAACCCGAATCATGTCCTCATCAAATTAATAGATGAAGAAAAATTTGAAAACACGAGAGACATATATCTGTACCATATACCAGAGCACCTGAGAGATATTGAAACACACGTTGTTCGAGTGAGACTGGCTAGTGTTTTGCCAAAAGACAAAGACATTACCTTCTCAGACCTCGCTCTCAATCAGCTCAAAAAAGCTGTTGAAAACAATGATGACCTATACATGAGCGGTAAAGTTGTATTGACAGTGGGTAACACAATATTCGTTGATAATATCGACGTCTGTCAAGATTTGTCGTCGATAAACAAAGTTGTAGTGAAGCACAATTTTAAGGAACTGCTAGAACCTCATTCTGAAGCATTCTCTGATCATATCAATAAATTGAAGAGATGTCTGCTGCCAAGTGCCAATGTAGGCACAGAAACTGCAGAGAAAACAGATTTAGAAGAAGTAGAAGAGTTTGCACCGGTCGCTAAAGCGCAAAAAGAACAATGGGCACACTTAAATCGTGACGACTTGTCATTAGTCTACTTAACTAATGCACTCGATCCAGGCACTATCTTTGTCCGTTTAGCCAAATTTGAAGACACAATGGCCGCTCTTGGTAAAGACATAGATAAGTATGTTGAAGAAAATACTGATCCGTTGACACATGTCAAAGTAAACGATTTCGTTTTAGCTAAATTCCCAGATGATGATTGCTACGAAAGAGCAAGAGTTGATGCTATTGAGGGAAACAAAGCAAAGTGCTTTTTCGTGGACGATGGAGACTGGAGGGAAATTCCATTTAAGCATTTGAAAGAGATCCCTGAAAAATTAATAACGCAAATGCCGTTCCAAGCAATTGAATGCAGACTGATAGGTATAAAACCTGTGGGTGATGTCTGGACGGACTTCAGTAATAACTGGCTATATGACAGGCGTTCTGGTGATGATTTGAAAGGCCTATACATTCAACATTTTTCTTCAGGCAAAGCAAAATATACAGGCGGTACTAAATATGCAGTAGCGTTGATAGATACGACCAATGAACAGGATGTTGTGTACAATACTTTAATGATTGATCTGAACTTGGCTGCACCAGATGAGAAAGAAATTGATATTCTAACTAATATGGATTACATGAAATTTTCCGAAGATTTCGTAAAACCCAATATTGAAACGAATGCATCGAATCGTGTAACAAATCAGCCTATCAGATCAGTACCCTTAATAGCTGAAGATGAAGATTCAGACAGCGATAGGTGGAGTGTCAACATGGGAAATGACTTCATGGATTATTTTAAAGCTAACAACGCTAAAACGACTTTAGACCACTTATCAACGAAACCTCAAATAAAATCAGATGATTCCTCAGATGTAAGTGTAGTTAAAATTGGCAACGAATCCCCTATGAGTGAATATGAAGTAATAGCGCCTTTAAAAATTAAAGAATTAGACTCTGATGATTTGTCATCTGCCGAGAGTCAAAATACGAAATCAGAAGTATTCCTTACAGAAGTCAGTGAAGATAGGAAACCAAAACTATTGTGGAAGCAGAATAAGACAATGGCCACAATCAAAATAATGTTACTAGGCGCTGAAAAATACGAACTTAACATTTTGGAGCGATCTATTAGTTTCTCAGCAAATGTGTTCGACACTTCATATAAATTCAATTTAGAATTGTATGGCATTGTTGATAAAAATAAATCCACCCATTCAAATAAAGGGCAATACATTCTGGTCAAACTTGTAAAGCGTATACATATGAACTGGCTAAATTTGCCAAAAGGAAATAGTACAGCCAAATGGATTGTCTATGACGTGGATTCCATAGACACGTCGTCGGATGAAGAGGAAGCCGCAGAAAACAATATGGCGGAGATAGTAAAGAATTGGCATAAAGACGATTCAGAAAGTGATGATGATGATTTTTGCGATGACGCAGATTATAGTTATAAGAGAAAATAATTTTAAAAATAGTTTTTCCTACTTATATTATAAATGCGAAAGTGAGTTTTGTATGTTTTGTTCTGTTTTCACGGCCTACGAATTTTCATGTTATTTTGCACACATACACGTAGCAGAAAAGTAATGATAAGCGTAGAAGTACTTTACGACGAAGCATTTGGCTGGATGAAATTTGGAATAAAACATGGATACTTTTCATCCCAATGGACAGTGTGATACGCTCCCGCGCTTTTATTTACTTTAATTATAGCACGATATTTTTTTGATGTTTTTAATATATTAAAAGCAAAATACATAAAATGCATTTTTCCCTCCTACAGACTTAGTCACTTTTGAAACTAAAAATAAGAACTAAGTAGAAATAATTAAAATTAAAACTTACAAGATTTGCAGTAATATTTTATTAAAAGATACTGACAATTTAATATAGCATTATCAAATACGTAACCCACGAAAGACAGTCAAGAAGTGGTCAGCCCTAGTGCGTGTTGACATTCCGAGCGGCCGTAGGTAATTATTTCGAGGACACTGTCGAGACGAAATATTGCTTACTTAATTATACTTTAGCTTTGATTCCGTTTTTTAGTAGCATTGCCATATTTAAAGTGATTATGAGCGAGTTGCCTACAAAGCAAGATGCCTAACAAAGCAAGATGCCTAATTATAATGCCTACAAAGCAAAATGACTAAGTGGTTGAATGCCGTCTAGGCAAATGGTCTACTTGCTAAAACGACTACCAAGCAAAATGTCTAAGTAGCTGAATGTTTTGAAGACAAATTGCATGGTATTTCTTTAATTTTAAAATACGTTGGCGAAAATTGCCCATTCCCCTACATTATGTCCAAAACTACTTGGCCTAAATATTTGAAATAAATACAGAACATATTTTTTCACCTATAGATTACAGAAAAACCTATAAGTAGTCTATGGTATGCAAAGTAACATAGGAAATTTCATATAATTACGAAACCCTTAAATACTTTTTAGACATCCAGCTTGGTAGGCATCTTGCTTTTTAGCCATCTTGCTTCTGAGGCATCTTGCTTCTGAGACATCTTACTTTTTAGACATCCAGCTTGGTAGGCATGTTGCTTTGTTAGGCATCTTGCTTTGTAGGCAACTCGATCATAACCGATTTAAAGTTTGTATGCAGAGTTTTTTAGAATTTATTGTACTTATATTAAAAGTTCTTATTTGTTCTTATAAAATGGAAGAACCGAGGTACCAAAGTGAATGGAAATATAAAAATAGCGGTGTGGACTGTCCTTGAGTAGCGCTTCATAACACAGATGTTTAGCTGGATCGCATAGAAACTGCAATAATATAGATAAAGACAAATCTAGGTTTGTAGATTGCGAGATTTGATATAAAATTTAACAGATATATATATATATATATATATATATATATATATATATATATATATATATAATAAATGTACTCTCTCTGTCTCTTCGTACCTTACATAGTGTATGCAGGGGGTGGGGGTAGGGGTGGGGTGTAGGTGTGGGTGTGGTGATCTATATGTATATATTTATGTATGGAGATATGTATTTATTTATAAAATAAATTTAGGAAATATTTTAACTTCAATTTTGCGGCACCTGCCATAGGTAAAATATTTTGTTCATTATTGTCTCTGTTGTGGCTGTCTGGAAGAGATCGCTATTTAGCGATAAGACCGCCTATTATTCCCTAACTTTATTTTGTTAGTGAATGCTTTTCTGTTATTTTTGTGGTGTCCAATAAAGAATATTGTATTGTACTAGTGGACCCACCACGGCTTCGCCCGCGGTATGTTCTATACAAACTTTATCAACCCTTTAGGGATGGAAAATCAATAGATCCCTCCTTAGTGCACCTCTAGGGTACTCGAGGAATGTCTCCTCCTTTCAAACCTCTAGGACCACCCGTTTAGGCCGTGCGTTGTCTATAAGTGAGTCTATAAGATATAAGATATGTATTGATTGATGATGATTGTATTGTTAATTTTCATACAAAGCTGCTTCTAACTGTATTTTATATTATTTTTAGTTTTTTCTCAATCACGCAAAATACTTTCTTTTTTAAATGTCAATTGACTGACAAAACGAGCTTATGCCGTCACCGCCGCCCATGGACATCTGCAACACCAAAGGTGCTGCCAATGCGTTGCCAGTCTAGGGAGGATGGGGAATGGGGATGGGATGGGGATGAGGGAATAGGCCGGATCTCGTCACTCACCATACGAAACGCATAGCAAGCTATTACTTTACGCCGTTTTGTGAGAGTGTGGTACTACCCCGGTCGAGCCGGCCCATTCGAACAGTAATCATCTAGTGAGGATTACTGTTTGGCTCTACCACTACAACATACCTCGATTTACTTTATATTTATATCCTTGCAAAGTTTCAATGCGATCTGACTAAAAATATCCGAACCGCAACTGAACTACGTTTGTATGAAGCACTACTCAAGGACCGGGCTCTTAAGGCTTTTTCGTGAGAACGTGGTGAAAGAGATTATTATTATTAAGCTATTAGTAAGGAAGTATACGGGGTGACTTATAAGACTCAATCCATAACCAATGTTTGCGGCTCAATTGAAGACGGTTCACATAACGCCATAACACCGTCGTTAAAAAAATCGTATTAACCTTTTGAAAGGCACGGCTGAGTGCGACAAAGCGTGCCACGGACGCCGAGTGACGGCTGTAGCCGACCAAATGTATGGAAATGGCATGCCGTGGCGTCAGGGGCACGGAAATCTGCTGTCGGCTATGTAGCCAACTGTGGCGTTCTAAACCTTATCATAAAACCTCCATAATGTATTCAAAAACCGTAGGAAATTACCAGCATTATTACAACCAATTTTACTATGAGCTGTGGTAGTAGGTAAAATTTGTAGGTACTGTAATGTTATTACAGTATCAATTTTTGTAACGTTATGAGTTTAAATTTGGAATAGCTGTCAAAACTCAAGTGGGTCTTTATTCTAGTATCCATATTAAAACAGTTATCGATACGAAACATCAATTCGGTATGTTTTTTTAATATAAACCGCATGACATTTGATCTCGAGTGACATGAGAATAGGGACTTATTCGTTTGTCTATGATTTAAAAAAAAGACATTAATCTCGACGGAGGATCGAATTGCCGCCATTACTGTTGTCATTGTTTGTTGGTGTTTTGCTGTTACGAAAGTAGAATTGTAAAAAGGTGTTTGTAATTTACATTTTAGTTGAAAATATGAATTGCAACAAATTACGTGTTGCCAGAAAATATTGTTTCTGAACACATGATGGAGGATTTATAATATGTGTGTAGATAAAGTTATGTATGCATGTATATAAAACACTCGTGCGATCTTATTATAAAACTCGCCCGTCGGCTCGTTTCATAAATCTACACTCGTGTTTTAAGGCCTATCATTATGCAACCGTTGTATAAACTACTATTATAATACAAATATAAGAAATCCCTAATAATGTCACCGGTGGTTGATTGTCACACTTGCTCAGTTTAACCAATGTCATCTGTCAAAGTTTAATTAACTAACTAACAAACAATGTAATAAATCTTAGAAGTCAAATTTAACCTACATCTAATTGTCGTAACGATTTGAAACTGCAAGTGTATGCAATTTGGATGACAATACAATAATTTGGTACCATCGAGCTGATCTGAACATGGAGTCGTACCAAGTGCAAAAATCCTTTTTACGCCGCTAGTCGGGTTTAACTATACTTTTACGTTTTTTACCAACTTTTTGCAGTAGTAGAAAGAAAAGCAGATTATGCACCTCGCATCAAGTGATGTGTTATCGCGCTCGTGTTTTTAGAGACCTCACTTGCGTTCGGGCTCCAAACTAACACTCTGCGCAATAATGAATCACTTTCTGCTTGGTGCAACAATCTACTATTATTTCATTGCAGCAGGAACGCGCAGGCTTCGTTTACCTTGGTGAGGGATTACTAATGTATGGGCAAAACCTTTTCCCAAAGTATCACATCCCAAACTATTTCACTCAAATTATCATTTGGCAAATAATCATTAGTCAAAACAGCTCATCGCAATTTTACAGTTAGCAAAAGTATTTATTTGCAAATTATCGTTTACCTAACAAACAATTTTAACCTAACCTAACCGCCAGCGTGTCGAGGTCACCCCGCTTATTTCCGCTCTAAGGGACACAAGTTAACCCTTTTTTTTTCCGGGGAAAATCCGTCATGGATACCACCGCGACACGGGGAGACGCGGTAGTTATGTGAGACTCCTACTCACTAAAAAACCCCGGGTATTCCCTCTCACCACCATAGTTACTGCGGGGGGCTTCGCCCCCCTGTCCCCTCTTTTTCTAGCTGCCCTAAACTAATTTGTCTTAATAAAACTTGACAAAGTAAAATGATGCCAAATGATAATTTGACAAAATGAATAACATGCGAATTGTAAATTTTAATGTGCTAAAGATTCGTTTGGGAAATGACACTAGTGCGATAAGTTTTTTGGGAAGTGAAATTTGGGGAAAAATATTTTGGCCAAAGGCCAGTACACCGTAGGTGAGATATATCTAAAGCAATGGTTTTGCATTACGTGTTGAAAGTATTGAGTGTTTGCAAGATAGGTGTTTTGTTCACCAAATAAAAGCTCAGTAGAGGATAAGAATATAACTACATCTAGAAATAAAATACGCATGGCAGTTACGACGCATTCTTTTAAGGGATAATAATAAATACTAATACATACACATACATACATAGCATCACGCCCGAAATCCCTAATGGGGTGGGCAGAGCCACAAGGCTACTTGTGGCCACATTCGATTAATTAGTCCTAAGATGGTATAATGAACCGCATGGTGACAGGTGATCAGCCCATCGCCCATACAGATAGTCCACCATGTTGGAGAGGACCCGTCCCTTAGTCGACTTTTACGACATGCCAGGATGATAAGCATCTGCACGCATTCTATGCTATCTCTTCACTCCCAGTGCAGCAGAGGAGCAGCAAATACTAATAGCAGGGCATAGAATTGCAAACCATAGAAGGATAGTTTAAATACAACCGCCCTGACATAAGTGAAGCAATAAACCGGTGCGCTTTGACATTTGACACTATGGCAGCGTCCCGGCGTTTGTATGAATTTGGAGAAATAAATAACTCCGATATTGTTGCTTCAGATTGTGCGCGCGCGGACTTGGTTTCTATTGCGTTATTGTTATAAGTAGCAGGGTATATTTGGTGGCGTTGTATTGTTTGTGTATGAACTTGCACTTCTATTATTAATTCTTACAGTCAAGGGTCGATTGATTTTGCATTGAAAGCCGATTGGCCGTCGACCTAAAACCTAAAGACAACTGACAAATAATTTGCGAAACGTAAAAAATGTGGGTACAACTGGGAAGATATTTTTTAATGGTGCCCAGTGGGGTACTAACGAATGGGAATACCCCAGTATTTTGCCGGCTCTTCTCAGCATAGGTACAGGTTCGCAGAACCAGTGGTAGATTCATACTTTCATAAGCGCTTGTACAAGAATTGAAGGATAGAGTTTACTATTTACTTATCGACTTTGAATTATAATAAGTTAAGTAGTATAATACTAACTATTACTTCATAAAGACACCTACTAATATTCTATTTAGGACACATAGGTCAGTTAGTTAGTTTTCGTCCCTATAGAAATAGAAGAATATAGGAGCTTCCTCTCTCCTATGACCAATTTTAATATATAGGTTGTTTTTTTCTTAAATAGGTTTTTAAATAATGACAACCCCCCTCATGAAAAGCGCGGATCCAAAAGCTCGCGAAAGAAGTCACGAGAAGAGCAAGCCAACAAGGCTAAGTGAAGCGAAGGGGGGGAGGGGTAGGGAGCGTAGCGAGTAGCTGACCACCGTAGCGTAGTGGAGTGATGGTTGAGATGGTAAATCAATGGTGGTGGTGGTGGTCTCTGCTCGTGGTCACGGCCTTTGCAATACGGTCGAAACGTCGAGGTTAATAATAATTTATTATCACGGTTAAGTCGCGTTTCTATTTTAACCGACTTCATTTCATATTTGTTGACCAATAAAGAGTATTGTAAAAAAGTGTCTTATTCTATAGTTTTATGAAAGAGATCGTTATTTAGCGATAAGATCATCGCCTTTGATTTCATTTGATACTTGTTACCAATGAGCGGCCCTAATTATTATTTATACTACAAAGATAAGATAGACCGTCTTATCTCTAAGTGCGTCTCTCTCACACTAGTGGCGACGAAAGAGATAGTCATAGAGATAAACGGGTTTAATTTATCTTTGTGTCATTCATGTTAGGGCCGCAGTTGTGGTTCTCAATAAAGGGTACCTATTGTACAGTGGCGAAGCGTCAAATATTTCCTAAGGGAAGCCGAAAGAATTAGAACCGTACGTGCCTGTCTGACATTTAGTTAGAGTAACCTAGCCGTAGCTTTCTAGCTTGGTAAAGCCGCCAGGAATCGTCTTGTAGGCAGGCTGCGCCACTGCTATTGTATTGATATTTGGGCATGTTGCTGTAACTTAGGCGTCGCTCTCTATCAAATAGTACTGAGGTCATAAGTGTCATGTAGAATATAGTTTTCGCCAATATGCTGGATATGCTGAAGAAACGAGATTAATACATCTTTATCTTTGATAAGAATTTCGCTAGTCAGAACTGTGCTTTTGACTTCTCCGAACAACAGTTGTTAGAATAATTATTGTTTGATGTAAGAGGCTTTCTACATTTTTTTTTTCTCATTTATACTTAGCGATAAGACCGCATTTTGTTTGACTTGTTACTTATTATAACGTGTTTTTATTTGTGGTGTTCAATAAAGGGTATTTGTAATGTCATAGTATAAAGAGGGGGGAAGTAAGTTATCTTCATACAAACGCACCGCGCGCGGCTTGTATGTGTGCGCCAAAGTATCTATGCGTCGCCGCACGCACACTTAAACAAAATCTCGACCCGTTTCTCAGTGCGCCAGTCGGGGCTAACACCGCACGAGGTTTGTGCGTCACGGCTTTTCGGCACCGTTAAATGAATGAAAAATGTGTGATAATCGCAGGAGAACGTATTGCTGTGTGTTTGGGTGTCTTAATAATTCATCGATTCCAGGATTGTCTCTGTTCAGATTACCTATTGAACAGAGACAACCCTAAGACAGTAGGCAATTATATCGCGGATTGGGCCGGAGATAGCTCCCCTCTTTATACTATGGTAATGTATTGTATTATGGGTATGCGCGCGGCGCTGTGTGCGTGATCTTATGCATTTGCATTATGCAGTTTTGATTTGTGTGTCAGTGATGCGGCAAACATAGTTTGTAAGAGGGTTCCGAAACGGTCAAGCTGCTTGAAACAAGTACGTATATTTTTGCTTCAGCGAAGCAATTTGATCGTTTACAATGTTTGCTTGATGCTCAAGTCAAGCATCTACAGTTGATTCATCCTTACTTTTCTTAATTAGTAAACAAGTTTCTAACCTCAAAAACTGCAATTTTTGGGTGGAACAGATACTTTACTGGCATACTGGCAAAGTGACGTCTACAATTTTGTCTCCGGTTGCTTTGTTTTCAAGGAAATAGCTGTTTTAGCCATCGAAGGTGCATATTGAGGTTAGAAAGTTGTTTACCAAATAAGACAAGTATGAATGAATCGACTATACGTGCTTTCCCCGTGCATGATACGAATTTATACTGTTTGCTTGACGGGATGTTTTTATCAAATATTATTTGAACATGGGTGTGTATGTTATTTAGGAGCTGGTAGATCAGGGTATGGACAATGTCCTAGGTGCTAAAGAAAGCGTAGAAGGGTCATCTATAATGTAAGACTGTTTTGTGTGAAATAGTACATTGTGTTATTGGGCCGGCAAGCAAACAATCACAAACGAAGGGACATTGGGTTCTTAACCCTTTGAACGCCACGGCTTACGGCGAAAAAGCGTGCCACGAGCGCTCGTCGACGGCTGTAGCCGACGAAAATCCATGGAAAACGATATATCGTCACGTCAGTGCCACGGAAACTGCCGACGGCCACAGCCGACTGTGGCGGTCAAAGGGTTAAAGTTGACTGAAGCCATATTTTAGTACAAGAACACATTTATGTGATTGTCATTTTAGTATGTAAGTAAGATTGACAAGTAACTTTCTGTAATTGGACGGCTGAAATTCACTAGTGGTGTATACTTATGTCAAAGGTAAAAATGTGCCCAATTAACCTTTTGACCGCCAAGCATGTCTGAGAAGTAACAAGAATTTCAAGTTTAAGTCAAGGTAATGAAGGACGGTCAAAAGGTTAAGCAGATTTCTTTTGTATGAATTTTAAATGCCGCCTAGACTACTGGTCTTCACATATTCAATGCTTATTTTTGCTTTATTTTAGGGAGATTGATTAGAAAGTTGAATAGAGAAGTGGTGGCATTTGTCACTTATCTATAAGTATTTTTGAAATTTTCTACCGACTTTAAAACAAAGGAGGACGTTCTCAATTCAACCTGTATATTTTTGTACTTTACTTCAGTAATAAACGTATTTTTTTAATATCCTGAGTAATGTTTCATTTCTGAACAAACCGAAATTCGAGGATTCTTTATCTTCTGGCTTTTCGTCTTCTGGTTGTGAGAGATACATAATCAAGAGAAATTGAAGTTCCATATTTCGTTATTCCAAATTAAAAAGCTGATATACTATTATATTCTTACTAAGGGCTTGTTCCTCAACTTCGAAGCAAATTTTTGGAAGTGTGGTAATAAACATACAGACAGACACATACATAGTGTCTCTCTGTATAACACTAGAAATAAACACGGCTTCACTCACGAATTATTGTCAGAAATAGTCCGACATGTTTCGGACTCGTAAAGTCCTTCAGGGTTTGAGTGCGTTCGCGGTCAAAATAACCCGCGCACTGCCATGCACTGCATGTTTATTTCTAGTGTTAATAATGTCTCACGAAAGTTTTGATTTGTATGTCTCTCTGTATGTTTGTTAGGTACCACTCGGCTCTGTAACTGATGAACAGTTTCCATGAAACTTAGTATATAGTGTAGAGATTAGGTCCTGGAATAGGATATGGGGGACTATTAGTATCCCGGAATTCAGTCGGTTAAAAAGTTTCTGAGTGAATAATTATAACAGAATTCCACGCGGACAAAGTCGCGGGGCAGAAGCTAGGTTTTAATATTTTGACCATGACACAAATTGATTATTATCTTTCACTAAGAGATTTTTGCAATGCTAACTTCAAAGTACAGCAGAAAAAGGAACAAGGAAGAATGGGTAATTTAGCAAAAATCGCTTTGATTCCAATAATTTATTAGATCACAATTTTAATTAACATTAAATTTGATTAGCATAAATGCAACAACAATATTGCATACATTTATAACTACAGTGTTAGAAATGAATATCACATGAATAAAATAATTTTACAATTTTCATAACAAGGAGTAATGGTTCTATTATTTAATTACAATCAAGTTTTTTTTTATCGTACTATTTGACTTTATACATAATACTTATAGATATAAATTGAAGGATAAAAATCACTTCATACATCTAGGGTTTTTAATATTTTAAATAATGCCACATTGTAACGTCATTAACATTTTTCGATAAACAATTTGATTAATTTACAATAAATAACAACACTGCGCGGATTATTTACACAAATAATATTGTTAAATTTCGTTATGATTTACCGAAGGCCCAGAGCAATAGACTCCGCATAACCGGGCGACCGCCGTTGCTAGCATTAGAGGCAAACAGCCATAAGCAGAAAGAAGAAAAAGAAAGAAAGAAAGGCGCGGGGCGCATTTTCGGGAACACACCAATCACAGCGCTCTAAAAACCCCGCGCGCCCCGCAAGTCTGGCAGCTTTATTTGCTAGTAAAAGTTAGCCTAAGCGGTGTCTAGGATATTTGGTCTGTGATCGAATGGTTAATGTAAATGTATAATAAGGCTGGATTTTTAAAGATTAATTTGACCAACTTTCGGCTATTTTACTGATTTACATAAATTCGTTGATATTTTTTATACAAGGACCTTTAAAAACCCAGCCAAAGATAGATTTACAGACTAATTGTTCTTCGACCCCCTGACCAACTGCTTCCCCTCTTTGGTCGCCAGCACCTAGTCCGTGATGTCGTTTCTGTATTTTACTACACTATAGTTGCGTTGTACGACCTCAGCATGAGGGTTATAAATATTTTTTGTCACAGAAGGCGCGCAAGATGTTCTGTTCCTTTATCAAAAGATTAATCGCGGCCAAGCTGTTACATTCGACCCCCAAAATTTCCAAATCTTTAAACAGTTATTTACATACTCAATCTCATCTCGAGAGTTGATTCACAAAGGAAATGGCATGATCTTTCATAGAAGGCTACGTAAAGACAATGGACTCTTCTTAACCACCTTTTAACCTTTTAACCTTTTGGCCGCCATTGTCGACTATGCGTGACAGCGTATACAGGGTAAAAAACGTCCTTCATTACCTTGACTTAAAGTTGAAATTCGTGTTACTTCTCAGACATGCTTAGCGACCAAAAGGTTAAAGATCCTACTTTAGACGTTGAATCTAGTTTCGGACCCATCAGCTAACATTAGGGTTACGGTGCGCGAGTTGGTCCACACGAGGCGTGCGAGCCGCGCGGGGTTGAGGCGCGCCACGTCCGCCATAGGCGCCGTACTGTAGCATTTGACGCAGCGGGTCTGTGCTGCGCCCAGACCGAACATTCCTGGGGAAACAAGCAGGTGCTTATGATATGATTCCGTTTATATCAGGCCCATGGACCATACATAATTTGCACATCTTACAGACTAACATACATATTAAAACACAACTTAAGAGGAGTGTGAACCTACGGCTTTTCATACAAAAGGCGATAACGATTTCCAGCCCTTACATGTTTAACCGATGCTCACCAATTTTTGATAGGTTGCCAGTCAAAACAAAATCTAGGTCTATACGTTTTGTTTTTTTTTTTTTACTATAATGTTTAAATTCAGTTTTATTGTGGTTTCAGTAAGGGTTTCAGTAATCTCATACAAAACAAATTTTGACATTATTTGACTTTCTTTAATCAAAATTAAAAAAACGTATAGACCCAGATTTTGTTCTGACAGACAACCTATCAAAAATTGATCAAAATCGGTTAACATTTAAGGGGTGAAAATCGTTATCGCTTTTTGTATGAAAAGGTTGATTTTTGCCTTTGGTTCACACTCCTCTTAAGAAACTAGTTCAAATTAAAATGATGTTGGCAGTAAAAAGCATGGTTTTTTGTTTATTTTTCGTGAAATAATTATGAAACACGTGTCAGTAATGAAATTAGAAAAGTATAAAATGCAGATGGAACCAGTTATTAGATCCAATTTTGCCACTTACCCGCAGTACTCTGCCAGAAAGACAGCCGGTTGTCGCTGGTGGCGTACGAGACGAGGTACCGCCCGTCCGGAGAGAAGGCACATGCTGTTACGGGCCCGCTGTGAGCCGCGAGCGACTGGCAGCGGCCCGCGCGGAGCTCGTACATGGCGAGCTGGCCCGTGTGGCTGCCAACTGGAAAAAAGACTCAGTTATATTTGGGATTGATATGGAGATAAACACATAACGGACGACGTCCCAAATTTGTGTACCTTTTCAGTACAAACAATTTTACTGTAAACGATAATAAGAATGTTGTCCAAAAAACCAATTTCGTAAAACGGCGGGGGCTTTGTTATGAACAAAACAAATACATTTTTTACACAATCGCCATATTGCAAATTATCTTATATGCGCGCTTCAAATATCACATAAATCTGCAATGGCCGAAAAGAAAAGATTTCTTTTTAATCTATGACACAATGACAGGCTTCACAGGACAGGCCAAGCCTAGTGTGGAGTCACCGAAAAGTGTAACTGTATTAAATATTTCCGAAAATAAATATTATCAAATATCAATGTTCAAAACGCGTTGAGTATGGATATGACGTGTCTTGTGCTTTTCTATAATATGCTTTATATGGCTTCGAGTGTATCGTTGGGGTGTTTTGTTCGCGTGTTGCTTTCTGTTTATAAAGTTAGGCTATTCAATAATAATATTCATAAATAAATATAATTCTTCCCTTTAATTTTATATTATCATCGGTAAAAAATAATTAGCGGGCCGCTATTTGTAAGGAGTTAAGAAGCCCTGCCTTTTTACTTTTTTTATCAACTCTCGGCGAACAGACCTTAGACTTCGCAATTTAAAATTATTATTTTATATTCTACGAATGTTTTGTTGCGTTTCATTCAGTACGATGATATGAAATCTTGGCAACGTTAAGAACAATGTAATAATTATATTTTAACAATATGGTACTAGCAATATAAAAATTTCATCTTGCTAGAACAGTTCTGCTAATATTATATACCTGCTATCCTCCTAGTGGCAGGGCAGTGAGACACCTGGTTATAGCGGCAGATGGCAGGGAATACTTCGTTCAGGCCCTTACTCTTCAGATGGGACTGATCCACGCAATGCAAGATTATGTCCATCACCTGTTAAGTAAAATAAATGTGTATCCAATTCAGGCTTGATACAAGGACCTATTAAAAAATAGTTATTCAAAAGTCCTAAAAGGTGTTTTTTATCTCTGCTAGGTACATGTTAGATACGAGTATACTGTAATCATGGCCTTGCAGATACCTTGCTTGCAATGTTTTGAAATACCTGAGTAAGGAAAGTAAACATACAGTTAGGTAACGTACCCATACCCTACGTGACCCATTATTTACAATTTTTACCCCCCCCCCATCTAGTTTTCACGTAGTAATTCATAAATATGGTTTTAAATGGTTTTTTTGCAAACAGAAATCTAAAAAAAAACATAATTTTGCTCATATTTGTCTTTATAAGAGCGAGATTTCCCTAGAGGATATTGTCTTCGTGACGAAAACCTAAGCACCTCCATTTTTGGTGCCGTGACCAGGATGTTGTGTATTTTTATGCTAATTCTTACCTCAACTAAAAGCTCGGCGACTTCGTTATGCATCCTGTCGATGAGGAGCTCGATGCCCCTCAGCACTTCAGCGCGGCCCTTCTGTAGAGCGTGATAGGCGGCCGACGGCTGACCGCTTTGTTGCGCGGCGGCGCAGCGGGCGACCTCGCGCGCCATTGTAGTAATAAACGCCGCTGGTCTATGTGGTTAATTCGATATTTGAGAGTTAATGCAACGATAGGAAAATACTTGTTTTGTGAGTGAACCTTACTAAGTCAAGTAATTCTTGTTTTAGCAAGTAGGAAGTCGCACCAAAACCACACCCTTTGCACAACTTTTAGCCCTCATTGTGTAGTTCTAAAATCAATAAAAAGTTTTCATACATCGTTACAAGTATTTTCTAGTCTGTAGCAGCGTGAATCGTCAAGTAATTTGGGCATTCAAGAAAACTCATCATATTCGTAATACTTATTAAATCTCTTTAACGCCCCAGTCTCAGGTTTCCGTGCCCCTGACGCCACGATATCCCGTACATTTGCGTCGGCTATAGCCGTCGTCCAGCGCTCGTGACACGCTTTTTCGCCGTTAGCTGTGGCGTTTAAAAGGTTAACAAATAGATTTGATAGTACTGGTGGCTCTAATTTCAGTGCCCGGGTCACAGGTTACTTGTCGGACAGCGAACCTGCTTTTAAATGCTCTGGGTTTTCAACGTGATCGTGTCTCCAGGACAGTTCTCGCTAAAGAAGCTTCGGATATCGTTATTATTAGTACGAGTTATGATCAGGGGTGCATACCTGGCTGTAGCAATGAGGGTGAGCGCGTGGCGAGCGGTGCGGCACGAGTCGGCCTGCGGCGTGAGCGGCAGCCCGTAGCTCATGGACGGCACCAGCTTGTCTGCGTCGGAGCACATCTCCAGCAGACCTGGAATCAAAAACGTTAAACCTTTAAGTATAGATTTTTATATTTACGAGATTTGAACGCAATGTATACTTAGTTAACTTTTGTTTCCCAATGATAAACTGCTACGCGACTGAAATATCGTGGTGAAACTACATCGGCTTTTTAAAATGTGTTCCGAGATATAACTCTGATCGTCTGTAAAAGTCTGCAGTGCTCACATATTACACAAAATAAGCTAGTATGCCAGTGTTTAGCCTAGCTACATGACAGCGGCCTGGGCTATATTCCACATCGTCTAAGCGATATCTTAAATTATTTTGCTACGATATGGTAGCTCTTAATAACTTGATAGGAAATGCGGCCGCATCGTAAGGCCGCGCTTGTACTAGTAAGGTGACAGTAACAAACATATCGTAAAATATGGGTCGGTCGCCACACTACTTATGCGGCACCCACCATATAAAATTACAGTCGCGTCGCAGTCGCCTCACCAGTCGCCGCGGCCTAAGATAAATATATGCGATGGATTTTCCATACAAAGTTTATCACTTCTTTTCACCAATTTAGGGTTGGAATTTCGACATATCCCTCCTTAGTGCACCTCTAGGGTACTCGGGGAATGTCTCCTCCAAATATCAAACCTCTAGGACCACCCGTTTAAGCTGTGCGTTGTTCATAAGTGAGTCACGGTACCGTTTTATATGTATTGATTGTTCTTGTTATTTTCTGTTTTTGTTTAGTATGTAATTCACAGTGTTGCTGTAGTGTATGCCGTTATGCTGTGCGACTATTTTGAAGTAAATAAATGCATGACAGGATGAAGAGATATCGTTCCAGGGGTTGCGGACACCGGTGTGATGCGGCCGGCTCACCCAGCAGCACGTGGCTGACGTCGAGGTAGGGCTCCCACACGGTGAAGCCGCGGCCCAGCAGGTCCACGGCGGCGCGGCGCAGCGGCGTGTGCGCGGGCAGGCGCGCGCACGCCGGCGCCAGCAGCAGGTGCGTCAGCGCCAGCGCCGTCAGCCGCGCCAGGTTGTTCGACGCCGACAGCGTGAACCCTGCAAACACTTATCTGTGCATTTATTCCGTTGTATGCCACTGGATCTGCCACGGTCTTGTAGTGGTAGAGCCAAACGGTAGTCCTCACTATGATTACTGTTCGAATGGGCCGGCTCGACCGGGGCAGCGTGGTGCTACCCCGGTCGAGCGTTTTTAAATTTCTTATTTAAAAGTGGCCCCCGTGTTTAAAATTCATTTATTTACGTTACCGTCTTGCGGTCACCAACTTACATGACAATTCACTTACTTACTTACACTTACAACTTATACTTATCTTAAATGGCTTACCAGACGACCTATATTCGAAAATTCTCAAAAGCAAACAATCATGCAAGAACGCGGTTAAGACTTATTATATTATGAGAGCAAAGGACGAAGGGTAATTACAGTCATATTATTTTTTAATTATTATTAAATATCAGTAGCGCTGTGAGCAACAAAACCGGTGTTTAGGTACGAAAATATGCCTAATCATGCCTTCTCTCTCCGTCGCATAACACGTGCTCTTTCGTGTACGCTAAGGTTGTCAGTTTATCCGCGTCACCCAGCAAAACCAAACATCTAGGCTACTTGATGACGCGCGAATCGGCCAGCGAGCGAGCGAGCGGCGACCTACTGCGATTTACAGCTCCGACCCCCCTTGGTTGCCATTTCGAAATTGTTTGACTTATATATGTATAACAATAGTTACGAATAAAAGTAAGCAAAAATATGTTAAGTTACGAACAAACATAAGGATGGAAAAATGTGAATCAAACGTCATAAACAACTCCTGAACGTAAGTCGGCTTCAACTGCACCATCCGTTAAGGTACAAATGTAGTGCATAATTAGTTTCCATCGTGTTTTATCGGAAAAGTTCGTATTTGTCGTGCTCTCTCAATTAGCTTCAGCAGGCCCCCAATTCTCGGTGCATTCGAGATAATGTCACAATTGACATTAAATGTCAGTGCATCCAGTCATTTGACACAACTGTATGAATCTGACGTTTAATCTCGCAATCGACATTATCTCGAATGCATCGAGAATTGGGAGCCAGTACCCATCATACCATGTTGTCATTTTTTATTTTGACATTTGACAGTAAATAATAAAGTTTCATATCTACTATATAAAAATAAGTCGGGTTTTCCTTCCTGACGCTATAACTCCAGAACGCACGAACCGATTTCCACGGTTTTGCATTCGTTGGAAAGGTCTCGGGCTCCGTGACGTTTATAGCAAAGAAAATTCAGGAAAAATTTCAACAGAAAAGCGGGAATTTTTTTTTTCACATACAGCACCATCTCTGATACATAGCTACACCAAACGAAATGTTACATAAAACGAAGCCATCTGGTGGCGAAACGGAGTTCGCCGGGTTTGCTAGTTAATGAATATAAATAAACATGTCACTCATTGAATACAATAATTAATTGACACTTCGGGTCCCGTCGTCTTCCGATTGAGATCCGAGTTTTACCGATGCAAACATATTATTCACTATATCTGTAACGATTTGACCAAATGTCCACATAACACACAATAAAGAATCTTAAATCACAAATAATTAGCATCAAAATTGTTCGTAACTTACCTTCGACGACTGAACTCTTTCTGCTGTCACCGTCCTTGCGTCTCTTATTCCCGGCCGCTCCTACAGGAATACCCAAATAAATAGCCAATTAATAAAAACAAAAAGCATAAATCAACAGAAAAGAAAGCCAAGCTTTATATAGAAATACGAGTGGATCAAAATAATTATAACACTGGAGATACAACGATAATGATACATGCTGAGGATATGTTTAAAATTTTCGTCTTTACATTTTTTCGTATCTTACCAAGTGATGTATTTTGTTTTTGTTTTCTTCTAATTATGCCCTAGTTTGTTTATGCTTCAGCAAGTTAGTGCATTCATGTTTAAGTTGTATCTTCACTTTGCTTGTGACGATTTTAACAGGTAATCTACTGGTTATTGACCTTTTTATGTATATAAGGGAACTAACTTCTACCTCTGCTAATGATGTCGTTAGTATTTCTGCTAGTGTTGTCCTACCATCGCTAGCGTTGTCGTTACACCTGCTAGTGTTATCCTATCTTCACTAATGTTGTCGTTATCTCTGCTAGTGTTGTTCTACCATCGCTAGTGATCTGTTACCTCAGCTAGTGTTGCCCTACCATCGCTAGTATTATCTTTACCTCTGCTAAGGTTATATCTTTGCTAGTTTTGATGTTACCGCTACTTAGTGCTTTCCTACCATCTTAAGTACTGTCGTTACACCTGCTAGTGTTATTCTACCTTTACTAATGTTGTCGCTACCACCGTTAGTGTTGTCCTAACATAGCTAGTGTTGTTGTTACCTCTGCTAGTGTTGTCCTACCATCGCTAGTGTGGCTGTTATCTCCGCTAGTGTCGTAATTCCATCGCCAGTGTTGCCGTAACCTCTGCTAGTGTTGTCCTACCATAGCTAGTGTTGTTGTCACCTCTGCTAGTGTTGTCCTATCATCGCTAGTGTGGCTGTTATCTCCGCTAGTGTCGTACTTCCATCGCCAGTGTTGCCGTAACCTCTGCTAGTGTTGTCCTACCTTCGCTAGTGATGTCCTGCCCGAACTCTGCGCCAATGACGCCCAGCAGGACCACTGCCGTAGTTTGCTTGCGCTTTAACTCAGCGAGCGAGGATGGCTTGCGGACTATTTCCTCTTCTTCTTCCTCGAATTCTTCTTCCTGCTGGAGAATTCAATATACTATGAGGGTCGCGTGATCTGCTTGGCTCAGAAGAATTTACGATTTTCGGCGGCGACGTATTAGTCTCATTAAATGACTACTGACACTAATTATGAGCCAAATGGCCGAATTCAGAAAGGCCACTCAAATTGAGCTTTAATCAAAGTGACGTTTCAGTGACATTTCTGTATAGGTTGACAACTAGTTGAGGGACATTTAACTACTTAATATCTAGTCAAATACTTAAATGGCGTTTCTGAATTCGGCCATAAGTTACTCATTTAATTTGTACCCAATAGAAAGATATGATGAGAAAAAGATGAGATGACGCAGAGGTCTTCTAATAGCAAGTAATAAAATAAATCAATAATTTAAACACATTTATCTAGGCCCGAACTGGGGTTCCCTATGCTATGGATAGTCGACAACGAGACGAATACTTCTATAGATAAATACATTCTTACTAATATTAGAAATGCGAAAGTGTAGGTCTTTGTTTCTTCATCTTGATTTGAAAAATGCACAGTGCCTGAGGCAGTAGCGAATGGATTTCACGCGGATGAAGTCGCGGGCAATACTTTGTATAATTACTAAACATCCATGACTCGGATAATTAATGTATAGTTAATGATTAGTTATATTTATTTTAATTCGTTTTTTTTTCATGTCAATTGACTGACAAACCGGCAGACGGCCCACCTGATGGAAAGTGGTCACCGCCGTCCATGGACATCTGCAACACCAGAGGTGCTGCCAATGCGTTGCCAGTCTCGGGAGAATGGGGAAAGGGGATGGGATGGGGATGAGGGAATAGGCCTCCGGATCTCGTCACTCACCGTACGAAACGCAATAGCAAGCTATTACTTTACGCCGATATTCTGTGAGAGTGTGGTACTACCCCGGTCGAGCCGGCCCATTCGAACAGTAATCATCTAGCGAGGATTACTGTTTGGCTCTAACACTACATGTATAATAATTATTCCTTTGATATTCCAAGTTAGTAGCCTCTTTTATGATCTCCTATCACTCAGTGATGTGGTGATGACTTACAGCTTTAGCAGCTTTCTCAGCGGGCTCCTTCTGCGCGGCGTGAGGGTTGATGCTCTCCGTGTGCGTGTACAGCGGGAGGTACTGGGCCCAGTTGTCTACCAGGCCCTTGCGTCCCTTGGCGCCCAGTCTGGGACCAGCAAAACCGTTATATTCCACAAGTATACAGCTTGTGGCAAGTATGAGCCAAAGCCAAATAATAATAATATTCAATCGGCTAGTTTCCTAAAAAAATCTAATTAGTCCGTCATTTACATTATAAAAAAATATTGAACACATATTTTTTCTTTTGTCAATTAAACAAAAGATGACAAAGATATAGTGCGTTGAAGTTCCGCGTGACGTCACGACTTTGTACTTTTTACCATTAAGTGACGTCATTAGCCTCCACTCCCGAACTTTGATGCGCGTTATCTTTGACAATTTTGATTGATTTGATAAAGTACCTAAATACCTACGTGTTCAATATTTTTTGATAAACTAACTGACGGACTAATTAGAATTACAATTTTTATTACCCAGGAAACATCCCTACTGGTTTCAACGATTATCATTCCAATGGATCCATATTGGGTGGCATAAAATTGTTAGTCCTAATGTTTTGTCGCATAACAACTTTACGCCGAATAACGTATGCAATAAAATTTGTTACGCATATTTTTCATTTGCCGAATTTTGTTGTTCCTAATATCGTGTGTCCTAAATATGATTGGTCCTAATGTTTATTGTGTCTATGATTAAATTATCGAATTATACATGTGTATAACTATGATGTTCCTATTACATACTGCTAAGATTTTTTTTTGGGTGTATATCGGGTTGTCGAAAATTCGTTGTCGTCGCAGTTCTAATGAAGTTTTCTAATCAGTTTAAATTAAAAAAAATAGAAATTTAGTGACACAATAGTTCAGGTGCTGTTATTTTAGCCATTTCAATCATTCTTATATCAATTAATATTAGGAATATTACGTTTTGACAAGTGTTTATGCGCAAACATGAATAGACTAAACGAGTAGTATACCATTCAACATTATGCCAAACATTGTCGGCAATTTTTTATTAGGACAATCAACGTTATGCGATACGACAGGCACCCTGTTCCAATACTTGTGTCTGTAAATGGACTGATCACGACGAGCCTTGACCACCATCTGAAGAGGCTCTCGCTGGATGGTTGGATCAAGGGTCAGATACATACGTAGGTTAGTTTTCTTTTATATGAATCCTGAACCTTAACCTGTTTTAGAGAAAATTGTGTGACAAACTACATACATTAGGTCTATCGATACTTTAGGACAATCACTTTAATATATCTCTAGATCTCGTCGGCATATAATTTGTATTATCATTTCAAATGTCCTGCCAACCATTTATGCACTCTATGCCGTACGCAATAGAGCTCACCTGCTGAGCTCGGCCAGCAGCAGCGCCTGCGCCGCCTCGCGCACCTCGAGGCAGTGGTGCTGCCACCTGCGCGCGAGCATCTCCACTTGCGGACGCTTAAAGCTTTTCGCACCTAGAAAAATGAAATGTTAGTAAATTATTGCAAAGGCTCGGAATGAACGCAATGGCTATCTAAAATAACGAGCCGATGGCGAGTTCTTTAACAAATACGAGGCCTAATACAAATGCCACAGCATACATACATACATATTATCACGCCCGAAATCCCTAATGGGGTGGGCAGCGCCAGAAGACTACTTGCGGCCACGTTCGATTAATTAGTCCTAAGATGGTATGATGAACCGTATGGTGACAGGTGATCAGCCCATCGCCCATACAGATAGTCCACCATGTTGGAGAGGACCCGTCCCTTAGTCGACTTTTACGACATGCCAGGATGATAAGCATCTGCACGCATTCTATGCTATTTCTTCAATCCCAGTGCAGCAGAGGAGGATGCCACAGCATTGTTATTAAAAATATAAGTTTTTAATAAATAATTATATTATCTTGGAGGCTAAAGGGCTATAATGATGCCATTTTTTTGTACATACCAGAACAATAATTGAACGCAATAAATTTTCCATCAAGAATGGTATAATCCCCGGCGCATAAGTTGAACTAAAATGGCGGCCGTCCGCGCAGGTACAAGTATGGACAAAAAGCCTCGCACCCCATACCGCACCTCGATTGAGACCCGAAAATGTGTTCTGCGCATTGAAGGTTAAAGTTCAACTTACGTGCCGCGAATTATAACCAACTGTTTATACGCGGGTTAAAAAATTGAACGCTGTATGGTCTATATGGAAATAGCAGTCGGTGACTTCGAATAGCTATTATATTTGCGTTGCTGTCGGGTAAAAACGCCTTCGTTTGTGTTTCTGAAAGTGATGTCAAAGTCAAAGTCAAAGTCAAACTATCTTTATTCAATTTAGGCTTTTACAAGCTCTTATGAAGGTCAAGGATTGAATCTACCATCGGTTCGGAAAAAATCCTCTACTGAGAAGAGCCGGCAAGAAACTCGGTGAGGTTTCATTTTTTCAAATCAGTACACATATAAGTCAACAATGATGTCTACAGTTTTATGCTAATCTAAGTATATACCACAGCAGGTACGCCCATCGAGACTCAGGGATCGCCGGTGCAGGTCAGGATAGATGATCTTGTAAACGAGTCCTGTAATAAAGGTTTATCTTTCGACTGACCAGCGGCGACTACTTTGTCCGGCAGCAGCACGCAGTGCAGCGTGGCGAGCAGCGACCAGCCCTGCTTGATGTGTCCTTGCTGGGCGGCGAGCTGTTCCGCGCGCTCCTCGTCGCCCGCCCACGACGAGCTCCGCGTCGAAGGTCTGGATTCGTCAAAATATCGAAGACATTCAGGTTATCCCAAAGATTTCAATCAAAAGGAGGATATGCCTATTAGTACAATTTCATGTAACAAGTCTCATAGAAGGTTGTCAAACGCCACCGTCATGGCTTACCCACACCCTATTGCTGATGTCTTAGTTCTTACGACATACATACAAAGTCTAATATTGCTTGATTTACACGCTATCATATCATTGTGGACGGTGGGGTCGGTGGTGCGGTCTCACAGGTTGTGGAATTGTACTGGATACTTAATCATAATAGTGTCACTTAAACGGGTTGTCAAGGACCGTGGTTGGCATGCGACTGAACGTGCGATGGTGTCAGATTCGCGTTCTGACACCTCAAAAGTAAGCATCGCGAGGATTACTTTGAGCAGTTCCTTACTATTTATTTCAATGGGTTATCCTTTATCAAAAAGCAGTAAATATGCTGTGTAAAAATAATGACATGGCGTCACGAAGCGATAAGCCACGTTTTTTTTTACGCCGGCCGGTGAAATCGCGTCAATAAGACGCCATGTTGCTTTTTGCGATTTTGATACAGCTTAATTTCCTTCCAGTTCCTTAATGTCTAGTCTAGCATAGTGAATACTTTATTGTCCACAAAATCTATTATTCATCTAATTGTGCTTGTAAGCGATTATAGCTATAATAATAAAAAAAAATGAATTTCGACGTATTTTATTTGAAGTTCTACTAAGACTTAGGTATCGTTAGGTCTCTGCCTACCCCTACGGGAAAGAGGCGTGATTATATGTATATAGTTATCACTGGGTTTCGGGACCGTGCACAGTTTTTGTTACACGTTGTATAGGTATGTTATCCTGGAATAGGACATCGGTACTTTTTATCCAACTTTACCTGTGCATGCGCCGGTTGAACTCCTGCTCCGGTATGAAGGTGGCGTTGTTCATGGACATGAGCGTGTTGGCGAGCGCCACGATCGACAGCAGGTGGTTCGTCGTGAGCGTCGTGCTCAGCTCCCAGTGGAGCTTCGACGAGAACAGCCTGGACACACACCACATATTAACCTGACGTGTTGATAGCCCTTCACTTCTCTCTGATATAAGATTGCTGCTCCCACACAGAATATTTTAAAAAACGGAGTCAAATTATGCAAAGGCAGACAAGATCACGTATTATGTCTCGTTTGTACAAACCTCGCTGTAGCAAGGATATGTACAAGAGAAATATATTGAATACGAGCATTTTAATTTTTAATCATTTATCTGATGATTTAAGAATGCTGTCGGGAGAATTGTTTAAACGTATTTTGACACAGTGGTTAATGGAGAAATGTTTTTACAGTGTCAAGGAATACCAATATATTGGTTTATAAAACATAACTACTATCACACACTAATTAGAATTAAGATTAATACCAATATTTTTAGGCATGCTTGCATGCTGAATATAAGTGCAGGAATAATATAAGTAAGACCATGTTTTTAAATGTATTCTTAAATATATGAATAATAATAAATAAATGAATTTGATTTGATTTGAATTAGAACCATCTCCGGGTCTACGAGTTTTCCTAATCGAGGCAAGAGCTTCGCAGCATTTGAGATTAATGAATTAATTAAGAGGACTGTGAACCAACGCCCAAAATAACCCTTTTCATACAAAAGGCGATAACGATTTCCACCCCTTAAATGTTAACCGATTTTGATCAATTTTTGATAGGTTGTCAGTCAGAACAACATCTAAGTATATACGTTTTTTGAATTTTGATTAAAGATCAAGAAAGTCAAATAATAATTGGTCAACATCCGTGGTCACAGCCTACCCCTTTCAGAAACAGGCGTGATATATGTATGTAAGTGAAATAGTAGAATACCTGGCTTGTTTAGTATCAACAAACAATAACAAACAATAATTTATTCAGTAACAGCACTGACCTGGTGAGTTTCTCCTGGCGCAGCAGCTCCGGCGGCAGGTCGGTGGTGAGCAGCCGCGGGTCCTCGGGCGCCGCGCCCGCCACCACGGAGCCCAGCCGCGTCGGCAGCTGCACGGCCATGTGCCCGTGGCGCGACACCACGCCGAAACAGACCGGCACCTGGAGACCATGAGACAATAATAATAATAATAAATAATAAATAAATCAGGGAACCACAACGATCTCAAAAGGAGGATATGGCGTTCAATACAACTGCGTTGAACAAATGCCTTAGTTCGTCATGGTAACGCCATCTATTTCAACTTTATAAACTACGAAGCTCTATTGCCGACGTCTTAAGGCCCGGGCACACCAAACGCGGTTGCGGCGCGTTTGCGGCGCGAACGCGGGCGGCGGCGCCAACGCGTTTCGAACGCGGGCCCGCGTTGCTCACGCCCCGCGCCGCTTTCGCGCCGCTTTCGCACCGCTTTCGCGCCGCGTACGCCCCGCCTCGCGCCGCGTAATACAACTTCGCGTGCTCGCGCACGCGCCGCCGCCGCTTCGCGAACGCCCCGCGCCGCCCCCGCTTCGCGCACGCTCCGCGCCGCCGCCGCTTCGCGCACGCCCCGCGCCGCCGCCGCTTTGCGCACGCCCCGCGCCGCCGCCGCTTCGCGTACGCCCCGCGCCGCTTTCGCGACGCGTTCGGTGTGCCTCTGGACATGGCGGCGGTATTAAATACAACTTCGCGTGCCCGCGTTCGCGCCGCAAACGCGCCGCAACCGCCTTTGGTGTGCCCGGGCCTTTAGTTCTTATGACATTTAAAGTCTTATTTTACCTGATTCATCGCTGTCATGCATTGCTCGCCAAAACGCATGAATCAGCCAATAATGGCCCTTTCCTCAATGTTATAAGAACGCCGATGTCAACAATATTTACCGAGTATGCGATGGTGTCATTTGACACCAAAAAAGTGAGCATCGCGAAAATCGCGTTGGGCAGTTCCTTACTATATTTCTATGGGGGACAATCTTTACACAAATCGATCTATTCCCAAAGTAAGCTCTAAAGGCTTGTGTTATGGGTACTAGACGACGATATACGTACTTATATAGAGAAATAAATACTTAAATACATAGGAAACATCCAAGACTCAGGAACATTTGCCCTTACCGGGACTTATCGAACCCGGGACGCTAGCTTCGGAGGCATGGTCACTACCAACTAGGCTAACCGCGTCGTCGATATATTGAGCTGGCTACATATTTACAGCCTAGGAACATGACGAATAGCATAGGTTAGATGGTAATATTTTTATTTATTTTTTCCGTACCTCAAAAGGAAAAAACGGAAACCTTATATATCTTCTGTCTGTCACAGCCAAATTGCTCCGAAAATACTGAAATTTGGTACACGTATGTAAGTCAGTGACTGCAACACGGATGTGTGACATAAATTAATTTTAAACATGGAGGCCACTTTTGGGGGCTAAATTAGAGGAAAATTTTTGCAGACTATGTCGTGTAACGTAACAAATGAAAGGGCTCGTTTTGAGAATCATAAGTATATTTTTTTAGAGTTTTAAAGTAAATAGTTTGGAAGTTATTTAGGAAAATAGGCGAACATTTACCAATCCCCCCCCTTGTTTCCGAAAAAACTGTCAAACACAGAAAATAGTTCTTTACCGATAGATTACAGGAAAACGAGTTACAGGAACGAAAAAAGAATTCTATGGTATTTAAAGTAACATAGGAAATTTCAGATAGTCATGTACGCAACGTAATTCTCTCCACGCGAGTTTAACTCGCACTTGTCCGGTTTTGTATATATTAAAACCAGTTACTCACTGACTAAACTAGAATCCATAATTCGACAAACCAAATTGGCAGCTCAAAATACCTACACAAATGTTGCCACAGAAAAGGTACTGGTCTTGTCGATGTTAACATTTTGAACGCCATGGCTTAATGCGAGAAAGCTTGCTGCAGACGCCGAGCGACGGCTGTGGCCGACAAAATGTATGGAAAACGGCATGCCGTGGCGTCAGGGGCACGGAAATCTGCTGTCGGCTATAGCCGGCCACGGTCAACCTTTTCTGTGGCAACATTTGTGTAGGTAGTAGGTAGTAGTAGTAGGTAGGTGCCAATTTGGTTTATGGAATTATGGATTATAGTTTATTCAGCGTGCGTTCAAAGGGTTAAGAAAAGTTTACGGCTTTGGATATCAATAAATATAAAACAGTACCGTGACTCACTTATAGCCAACGCACAGCCTAAACCGGTGGTCCTAGAGGTTTGAAATTTGGAGGAGACATTCCTCGAGTACCCTAGAGGTTCACTAAGGAGGGATTTTTTGAAATTCTTTCCCTAAAGGGGTGATAATGTATGTTTGGAAAATACCGCGGGCGGAGCTGTGGCGGGTCCACTAGTCAGATATATTTGAAACTAAATAATAAACACTTCTCTTCAAATTGACTTCCGTGATTCCCGTCAGGGTTGAGTGACCGATGGGACTCTTTAACCTTTTGAACGCCACAGTCGGCTGCAGCCGTCAGCGGATACAGGGTAAAAAAGTCCTTCATTACCTTGACTTAAAGTTGAAATTCGTGTTACTTCCCAGACATGCTTGGCGGTCAGAAGGTTAATCTATCACTGACCATGGGTCGAAGCAGGCCCAGCTTGCTCTCGCAGACTCGGTCCAGGTCGGGGTCCAGGCCCCACGCGTGGAGCAGCGATATAAGGATCTGTGCAATCTGCATGGTGTGAGGCGGCTCTGCGAGCGTCATGTCGGCTGGACGCTTTTTCTGACTCTGGCTGACTTGATCTGTAACAAATAAATACGGATTTATAGACTCCATAATAGGGAAGTTTCCTGGGTAAAAAAGTAATAATTCTAATTAGCCCGTCAGTTAGATTATCAAAAAAACCGGACAAGTGCGAGTTAAACTCGCGTGGAGAGGGTTCCGTTCCGAACATGATTATCTGAATTTAACTAGGTTACCTTAAATACCATAGACTTCTTATAGGTTTTCCTGTAATCTATAGGCAAAGATCTATTTTCTGTATTTTTTTCAAAATTTTAGCCCCAGTAGTTTCGGAAATAAGGGGGGGGGGAAATGGTCATTTTTCGCCTATTTTCCTGAATAACTTCTAAACTGTTTTACTTAAAATTAAAAAAATATATATATTTAATATCCTCACAATAAGTCCTTTCATTTGATATGTCACACGATATAGGTGGCTTAACTTTTTTTTTTAATTTTCTAGTTTACCCCCAAAAATTGGCCCCTATGTTTAAAATTCATATATTTACGTCACGCGTCCGTGTTGCGGTCACCAACTTACATATGAATACCAAATTTCAACTCAATCGGTCCAGTAGTTTCGGAGCAAATTGGCTGTGACAGACGGACAGACAGACAGACAGACACACGAGTGATTCTATAAGGGTTCCTTTTTTCCTTTTGAGGTACGGAACCCTAAAAATATTGAACACGTATCTTTTGCTTTATCAAATCAATCAAAATTGACAAAGATAACGCGCATCTAAGTTCGGGAGTGAGGACTTATGACGTCACTTATTGGTACAAAGTGTGGGAAGTTGTGACGTCACGCGGAACTTCAACGCACTATATCTTCGTAATTTTTTGTTTAATTGACAAAAGAAAAAAAAATGTTTTATAATGTAAAATGACGGACTACTTAATTAGAATTTTTCCGGAAACTTCCCCATTTGCTTATCATGTTTCTAAAGAAACCTTTTCAATATCCGTACTTATCGTACTATCCTAATCCTAACTAATATTATAAAAGCAAAAGTAACTGTGTTTGTTACGTTTTCACGCCTAAACCGCTGAACTAATTTTGAAGAGCTTTGGTATAGAGATAGATTGGACCTTGGAGAAGGACATAGGCTAGTTAAATAATTATTCTCAGCAGACGAAGTCGCGGGCACGAGATAGTTTTATTATAAATGCGAAACTTTGTGTGTGTGTGTTTGTTACCACACCGGTCCGTAACAGCTGAATAAATTATCACGAAACTTTGTATTCAGTAGTTACTCTAGGGTACTTTTTAGCCCGGAGAATTCCAAAGTTTTCGACGGAATAAATATAACCGAGTTTCATGCGGACGAAGTCGCGGGCTAGTTCCTTCTTTAGGGTTTTAGTATTTTACGTAGGTAGGTAATATATATATATATATATATATATTTAACTTAGTTAAATATACCATATATCACTCTTAAAATTAAGACGAATTTAACTCAATATCTATCAAGACATTTAGGCTACAGAGCGTTCTAAAAAATAGACAAACATACATACATTCGAAAAACATTACCCTCCTTCTGGCGCAGTCGGGTTAAAAATAACCATTTGAACTGCATTTCAAGAGGTATGAGTTGAACTTGTACTACCTATAAGAAATGCACTAAACAACTGTTTAAAAGAACCACATTCTCGCAAATAAACATTTTTATTTTATTTAATATGGCGGATATTTAGGAATGTTGGGTTGGATAAAGGATAAAATTTACTGGACATTTCCTCATACGGTTAGCAGCTACTATATTATTATATAATAATTCTTTTGTTGGTTAACACTTTAAATAAAGACTACAAGCCTTTGCGCGCGTCTACGTCCGCCTAGAATTTCATGATTAAATATGTCATATGTCATATGTACACCCTAAGACCCTGAAGAAGATCCATGCAACACAAATATCTGTGTAATGGTTTAGCCGTGAAAACGTTATAAACAGACAGACAGTTACTTTTGCATTTTTAATTTAGTATAACGACTAGTTGACCCGCCAAAGTTTCGCCCGCGGTATTTTCCATACAAACTTTATCACCCCTTTAGGGATAGAATTTCAAAAAAACCTTCATTAGTGCACCTTTAGGGTACTCGAGGAATGTCTCCTACAAATTTCAAACCTCTAGGACCACCCGTTTAGGCTATGCGTTGTCTATAAGTGCTATGCTAAGTGAGTCACGGTACTGTTTATACGTATTAATTAGCAAAAGGATATTATTACAAACTAGCAAACCCGGCGAACTCCGTTTCGCCACCAGATGGCTTCGTTTTATGTAACATTTCGTTTGGTGTAGCTATGTATCAGAGAGGGCGCTGTATGTGAAAAAAGATTTTCCCGCTTTTCTGTTGAATTTTTTCCTGAATTTTCTTTGCTATAAACCTCACGGAGCCCGAGACCTTTCCAACGAATGCAAAACCGTGGAAATCGGTTGGTGCGTTCTGGAGTTATAGCGTCAGGAGGAAAACCCGACTTATTTTTATATACTCGTAGTAGATTAACCCATAAAATAAAGGCATCCACGCACGAAAACGACAACATACTACCAACCTAATTGCTCAGTCGTTTGAAACAATTTATAACCGTGTAATGTTACAATAAATAAATAAACTAATTACACGTGAAATTTCGTAATTAGTATGTGTTACGTGTACCGGCCTTGCTTGCTTGTGCCAAGGATGAACGGTAAATCCGTCATAGCGCAAACTGGGCAATCATGCTTAGTTGCCAAATATAATTACTAGGGATTTGACGTTTTCATGCAAATTACATCACACTAGTGGACCTATTATCCCCCCTTTTCACCCCTTTAGGAATGAAATTTCAAAAAATCCCTCCTTAGTGCACCTCTAGGGTACTCGAGGAATGTCTCCTCCAAATTTCAAACCTCTAGGACCACCCGTTTAGGCTGTGCGTTGTCTATAAGTGAGTCACGGTACTGTTTTATATGTATTGACTATATCCTTACTAATATTATAAATGAGAGTGTTTGTTAATTCCATTCCACGGTCAAACGGCTAAACAGAATTCCATTAAAGTTGGTACAAATATAGCCTGCTATACGAAGATCGACATAAGATAATTTTTATCTCGATATTCTGGAGGGATTTTTAGGAATCTTTACAAATACAGGAAACATGAGAAATGCTACTCCTCGGTAGATGGCGCTGCGCGATAAACGAATTCCACGCGAAGTCGCAGGCAAAAGCTAATCATATTATAGATGCGAAAGTTTGTGTAGTTAGGTGTGTGAGTTAGTATGTTTGTTACGCCTTCACGCTTCAACGGCTGGACGGATTTGGATGAATGTTGGAAGGTTATATCCTAAATTAACATATAGGATACTCTCAGGGCGTCCAGCCTCCTTGCCGACCGACTGGGTTTACAATACTAGCAGACGATACATATTTGGATTTAGACTCACTCGAAATTAGAACTGACCAAGACAAAACATGAGAAGCAGTTGAAGATTAAGGCTGAGAGGAGCAAGAGGACTAACTATCACGCGGTTCCGACCATGAGGCTCACGACCAAGCCAGATCCACTACCGACCTCTGACCGACCTAACAAATACTTTTTATCCCAATCCCACGCGAAGTAAAGGTAATAAGGAATATGACTAATGGAGTCGAAGTTAGCACACAGTTTTTACAAGTAGTTTAGCAAGAAGGATCCAAACCAAAATAATTGCCATTAATAATTAAGTTCTATGTCATCGATATAATGTCTAAAATCCTAATAGGTTTTATTGTGGAGTGGATCCTTTTCCCTAAATTACGTCCGATTAATTGAATGAATATTCCGGCATTTTTAGGGTTCCGTATCTCAAAAAGGAAAAACGGAACCCTTATAGGATCACTCGTGTGTGTCTCTGTCTGTCTGTCCGTCTGTCACAACCAATTTGCTCCGAAACTACTGGACCGATTGAGTTGAAATTAGGTACACATATGTAAGTCGGTGACCGCAACACGGACGCGTAACGTAAATAAATGAATTTTAAACAAGGGGGCCACTTTTGGGCGTAGATTAGAAAAAAAAGTTATTTATTGTTACATATCAAATGCAATATTTTTTGGAATTTTAGTGTAAATAGTTTGTAAGTTATTTAGGAAAATAGGCGAAAATTGACCATTCCCCCCTTATTTCCGAAACTACAGGGCCTTAAATTTTGAACAAATACAGAAAATATTTCTTCACCTATAGATTACAGGAAAACCTATAAGAAGTCTATGGTCCTTAAAGTAACATAGGACATTCCAGATAATCATGTACGAAACGGAAGACTCTCCACGCGAGTTAAACTCGCACTTGTCCGGTTTTTTTTTAAACACATGTCCCTGGCTACTGGACATTCCTCAACACAAAATGCTCAGTAGTGCATATCTCAATGTGCAAATTGTGAATACAATCACTCTATTATTTACCAAAAAAACTCTTTTACAAACTTCTACGGTGGTGCAACCTGTATTTACACACAATGATACTAAAACGATGTGTCGGGTGTGTTGCATAGGTCCTGTCACTTTATTTTTGTTGGCATTACAGGTCATCCATAAAGTACGTCACACGTTAAGGGAGGGAGGGGGTCGACGAAGTGTGACATGGTGTGTCAAGGGGTGGGAGGGTCCCAAGTTTCGTGACGTCACATTTCAAAATCGAATACATCTAAGGGTTAAAATGCCAAACTAGAACTATTAACGAAAAACTCAAAAATATTTCCAACTCTATCTGTATGTATGGGCGTAAGGTTTAAATGGTTTTGTTGCGATTTTTCGAATGTTTGATTTGAATGATTGATTATATTAAAAATAATTTGAAAAGAAATAGAACTTATTTCGGAATTGCTGTTTTAATTTAATAATTTCTAGATGTAAAATTGCAAAATATGTGACGTCACACTCGGGAGGGCGGGGTCTCACACATGTGACCGACTGTGACAAGGACGGGGGAGGGGCAAAAAATCACTAATTAGTGTGACGTACTTTATGCATGCCCCTTATCAATGATCGATACAGTATGTTACAATCTTACCGCTAGCTCTATTTAAGAAGTTTACATTCTAATTTACTGCATTCATTCTACCTATAATGTACTTACTGCGATAATAATAAATTAAAATATAGTATTATGTAATTAAATAGTTAATTATATTCATAAATATCTGTAAAAATTAGCACGTAAGATTAAACTGTTAGTGCTGATTATTGTAATAAAATAAATAAATAAATAAATTTGTTTAGTTTAGTTGGGATTAAATTAGTTAGAACATTTGGATTTTTATTTTGTTAATAACACAAAATAAAATCTATTCATAGCACTTTTGAGAAGTTCTATTTTCTGGGGTTTTTTATTTAATGTCGAGGACACGTATACCTACTATAGAAAATAAAAGCAAATAGTAACAAAAACATTCTAGTGTAATTGAATTCGTATGGCCGCCGGCATTGCTACACTTGTGCCTAAGGTGGTCTGTCCATATCACGCGATCTACATGTTGCTATAGATTTGATATTTTATCGAACAAAAATGGACGCAATTCTAATTAATATTTAATCTTATCTCGTATCTTCATCACGCATCGAAGATTTGCGCAACAAATGACATTTAATACCGCAGCTTATGAAGTTTGCGTTATGAATTGAACTTAAAGTGCTATACTGTTAAGGTTGATTCGGAATTTTTAGGGTTCCGTACTGCAAATGGAAAAAACGGAACCCTTATAGGATCACTCGTGTGTCTGTCTGTCTGTCTGTCGGTCAGTCATAGCCCATTTATTCGAAACTACTGGACCGATTGAGTTGAAATTTCATATACATGAATTTTAAACATGGGGGCCACTTTTGGAAGTAAATAATAAAATTTTAAAAGAAGTTTTGCTAACTATGGCATTTGACATACCAAATGAAAAGGCTCGTAGTGAGGATCGTAAATGATTTTTTTTATAATTTTAAGTGGTTTTGAAGTAATTTAGGAAAATAGGCGAAAATTGACCATCCCCGCCCTTATTTCAGAAACATTGGCCTAAAATGTTGAACAAAATACAGAAAATAGTTCTTTACCAATAGATTACACGAAAATCTATAAGAAGTCCATATAGTATTAAAGTAATAGGAAATTTCATATATCACGGAACCTTCTCCACGCGAATTTAACTTGCACTTGTCCGGTTTTTTATAGTTGTGTTGTTTTGTAACTTAATTCTTTCTTCAAGTCAATTGTCTAGATTAATAATAAAAAAAAAAAAACAGAAATCCATAGATTGCTAAGGATTGGAAAAGTTAGGCTTTTGACACTATTACAGACCTTAAAAAATACAGAAATATTTGTTGAGAAATAAATTTAAGAGACATAACTTGAAAGTAATTATATTACAGTTAACTTTTATAAAATAAATGTATTACAATTTCAAATAATGTAGCGCTTTTTACAAAAAAGGTTTAATGACGATGATCTTTCATCGCTTGCAGAGTCAAGGGCATAGCAAAGGGGGGGGGGAGGTTGGCTAATGGTGCATAAGGAAAATATATCGGAAAAATATCTTTAAAATCATATTTAATAATAATAATCTTATGACGGAATTACAAAAACACCACTTAAGTAAGACTTAAGTGGTAAATGTATATTAATAATGCCTTTGATCCGTAATTTTCTTTATTGTCAATAAATAAAAAATACCCTAGAGGTGCACAAAGGAGGGACTTTTTGAAATTCTATCCCTAAAGGGGTGATAATAGGTGATAAAGATTGTATGGAAAATACCGCGCGCGAAGCTGTGGCGGGTCCACTAGTTATCAATAAAGTGATAAAGATTATTTACTGAGGGGGCGCTATGAGTTTGTTTAGTTAGGCCATGACGCCATTTTATCTATACCATCGGCGCGTTCCAGGTTTACAATTAGATCCGTAGAGGTCAGGTCCGCACCATTTTTGAAAATAGGAGATTGCGAAAAGTTTGTATTGCGCGTCAATATTGCTGATTTCATTTAAAAGGAGGGGATGCATGCACGTGTCTTAAGTTCTAATAGGAGTGGGCATGGAAATACGCTGCCAGGATAAGATGCAAAAACTCATAAGCGACGGGGGTTGAGGCAGGGGCGGGGAGCGCATTTCCGCGAACGCACCAATCACAGCAATCGAAAATCCCCGCGAGTTTGGCAGTTTAAAGCTTTGCTGGCAAAAGTTAGTATAAACGGTGTGTTAAGGATATCTTGGTCTGTACATTATGATTAGGTAAAAACCTTCCCTATTAAGAGGAGTGTGAACCTACGGCTTTTCATACAAAAGGCGATAACGATTTGCACCCCTTAAATGTTAACCGATGTTCCCCAATTTTTGATAGGTTGTCAATCAGAATAAAAACTAGGTATATACACTTTGATTTTTTCACTATGATCAATAAATTCAGTTTTATTGTGGTTTCAGTATTCTCATACAAAACTAATTTCGGCATTATTTGACTTTCTTGATCTTTAATCAAAATTCAAAAAACGTATAGACCTAGATTGTTTTGACTGACAACCCATCAAAAGTTGGTCAAAATCGGTTAACATTTAAGGGCTGGAAATCGTTATCGCCTTTTGTATGAAAAGGGCGATTTTTAGGGTTCCGTAGCCAAATGGCAAAAAACGGAACCCCTATAGATTCGTCATGTCTGTCTGTAGTGCGTCCGTATGTCACAGCCACTTTTTTCCGAAACTATAAGAACTATGCTATTGAAAATTGGTAAGTAGATGTATTCTGTGAATCGCATTAAGATTTCCACACAAAAATAGAAAAAAAAAAAAACAATAAATTTTGGGGGTTCCCCATACTTAGAACCGAAACTCTAATATATTTTTTCTTCATACCCATACGTGTGGGGTATCTGTGGATAGGTCTTCAAAAATGATATTGAGGTTTCTAATATCATTTTTTTTTAAACTGAATAGGGTGCGCGCGAGACACATCCGAAGTGGTCAAATGTGTGTGTACAAAAATATATGATGTACAATTAGCATGTAAACTTCCACCGAACATTGGTTTGAACGAGATCTAGTAAGTAGTTTTTTTTTACATACATACATATTATCACGCCCGAAATCCCTAATGGGGTGGGCAGAGCCACAAGACTACTTGTGGCCACGTTCGATTAATTAGTCCTAAGATGGTATGATGAACCGTATGGTGACAGGTGATCAGCCCATCGCCCATACACATAGTCCACCATGTTGGAGAGGGCCCGTCCCGTAGTCGACTTTTACGACATGCCAGGATGATAAGCATCTGCACGCATTCTATGCTATTTCTTCACTCCCAGTGCAGCAGAGGGGCAGAGGGGGGGGGGGGGTTTAATACGTCATAAATCACGGAACCCTTCATGGGCGAATCCGACTCGCACTTGGCGGCTTTTTTTCATTTGGTTCACAGTTCTCTTAATTAATTACCATAATTTCAAGCGATACTCAACAAAATCAGTCGTAATGTAACAATAGTAATACACGGGACGGTAATCTTTTCGGTCTGATAATTGAGGTAACAAGGCAAAATGGCGGGCGGATAGGGCAAGGTGACAATCTGGTATTTGCGACAAGTCGCCGGATCCGGCGGGGCAAGTGACCGGTAACGCCGCTAGTGCTGGGAAATATCGACAACTTTATCATCATATAAAATAATCCCACTAATCGATACATATTTTAATAGAATGTACGGGTCTGATGATAAATATTTTTCAAAACCTATCCTTTAGCATTTGTTGTATACTTGCCAAGTTTAATACAAAATTTTCCTCATCTCATAGTTTTGGACAAATTTTGTTCCATTTAAACTCAATAGTCTACCTACTTACTTCTAATGGAAGCTTTGTTGTATATACATTGATCTGTAAATACCATGGATGTATATAGGAGGGGAGGGAGATTAGGGGGTTCGGTCCCCTTCATTCATATCCGTCTTTTGTGTCCGAGCTTTAAAAGTTGCTAAAGTACCATTTATAAAATTTATTTTATTGGTTCTAAAGCTTTGTTTTTATAGACCCCCCTCCCATTTTAAAGGTATAGCTACGTCCGTGGCAAATACAGTTTTAATGTAAATCTGAATTATTAAGTAAATAATATTTGCAGTGGAACTATCAGAGTGCATGTTGTTAGAAATAGACAATAACCACCTACATAACATGTTTAATCGTAAACTCCAATTTACCATTCCTTCCTTCCTACCATATCATGTAACTGATAGTGCAAATTATGAATAAACACGGACGTAGCTTTGCCATGGGGGGGGGGATAATAAAAAAAAACAGACCTCTAAGAGCTCGATCGTTCTCGTTGCCATTACAACCAAGCGGCGGCGCGTGCGACTTTTGCGGCCCAGACACAAAAGATGGATATTCTTGGGGGGTGGTTCGGGACCCCTAAACGCCCCCCCCCTCCCCCCAGATAAATATATAAGTCCGTGTGAATAAATATAAAATATGAAACCGTCTTAGAATCACTCAACATTGACACTAACCAACTTTTAATCTTATTTACAATAGAAGATTAAATATGCTACAACATATCGATAATCCACACAAACCTATGTCGATAAACCTAACCTTGTACTTAAGGAAAGTTGTCGGCAACCGCCCTGCCACTCTCGATGCCCATAATTGACGTAAGGTATGACGCGCTGCGGTCTAGTTATACAAATATAAATCTTAGACCTGGGCCCTGTTCCTCAAACGTGTCAGTCTAGTAATATCAACTAGTGTTTTGTCAAAGAAAATTAAACAAAACACTAGGATATTATACTCTGTTTTTCCAACAGTTAACTTAACGTTAACAAACTAACCCATGTTACTCAGCCAACCAGCCAATCAGGACATACCATAGATAAAAGAGAAACAAGTGCTCCTGCAAGCTCCTATCTCCGTTCAATCGTAGAGTGTTATACGACTTTGCAAAGGTTGTTCCGTTTAACTTTTTTTTCATTTGATGTAATTACAAATTCACGGTTTTCAGACTTTTTCCTTTACTTGTGCTGTAAGACACTGCTTCTTGCCAAATTTCATGATTCTAGGTTAACGGGAATATAGGTTTTGATACTATAAAGGTTTTGACTTTCTTTGGATTCCCTTGAAAGTATCAAAATATGAGACATAAACGGCCATATCTTTTGATTGCGGTGACTTAGAAGGTTGATTTTTTCATAGCTTCAAGAGATTGCAGACCCGTGTATTTGATATTAATTTCAACTTGATACCTCCACGCGTTCCTGAGAAAAAGGTCTTGACAGACAGACAGACAGACGGACAACTGAGTGATCCTATAAGGGTTCCGTTTTTCCTTTCGAGGTACGGAACCCTAAAAAGATTGGCTAGCTTATTTGAGTCAACCCACATGACTCCTACTATCTAGTAATTACAAAGACAAATATACACTAGTACGCTTTTAGAAACAAGGTCTCCGGCCTTCCAACTATCGCTATGCAAAAAATAAGGTTAATCCGTCTGTTTTGACGTGTAAGAGGACCAAAAAACAAACGTACTTTTGCATTGTGTTGCATTTTTTTAGTGGTAGAGCCAACAGTAATCCTCACTAGATGTTTACTGTTCGAATGGACCGGCTCGACCGGGGTAGTACCACACTCTCACAGAATATCGGCGTAAAGTAATAGCTTGCTATTGCGTTTCGTACAGTGAGTGACGAGATCCGGAGGCCTATTCCCTCATCCCCACCCCAGCCCATTCCCCATCCTCCCTAGACTGGCAACGCTTTGGCAGCACCTCCGGTGTTGCAGATTTCCATGGGCGGCAGTGACCACTTTCCATCAGGTGGGCCGTCAGCTCGTTTTTCAGTCAATTGAAAAAAAAAAAAAACAGCGTTACCTCTTATTAAAATGCATCTATTAAATATTCTTGTATGGAGTAATATGCTTTTTAGGGTTCCGTACCCAAAGGGTAAAAACGGGACCCTATTACTATTACTAAGGCTCCGCTGTCCGGTTGTCCGTCCGTCCGTCCGTCAGTCACCAGGCGGTATCTCATGAACCGTGATAGTAAGACAGTTGAAATTTTCACAGATGATGTATTTCTGTTGCCGCTATAACAACAAATACTAAAAAACAATAAAATTAATATTTAAGGGGGCTCCCATACAACAAACGTGTTTCTTTTTTGGCTGGATTATCGATAATGGTACGGAACCCTTCGTGCGCGAGTCTGACTCGCACTTGGCCGGTTTTTTGTTAAGAAATGGTACAACATTTTTTTAAACAGGAAATGCATTTCTAATTTTTTCTGTATTTATAAAGATTTCTGAAAATCCGTCCAGGATATCGACATAAAATAAAAAAAATCTGTGTCTATGTCGAAAGAGGCTACATATATATGTGCCAATTTTTATAGCAATCTGTTAAGAATTGAAGTGTAAATCGGAACTTTCGTATTTATGATATTAGTATAGACTTTTATATCTAAGCAGTGTCGTCAGAACAAAAGCTCGCACTCAACTACAACAAATAGTCCGCAAAGGTCTCCGTCAGTGTAGAAAATGTCGAAATTATAGATTCGATCCGAGATAATGGTGTTGCAGGGAACACGAGGCCTGGCCAAAAGTTTTAAACTTGCCTTTGTTGATTTTGAATGCCGTTTTCTTATAAAAAATATAACATTACAATCATAAAGGTTTGTAATTTTTTTAACAAATTGAATAGAATCTTTTTCTACAGCCTGCAAATGATATACGTAATGTTTTTGATGATTAGGTCTGAAATCACTCAAATGTGTTATTTAAAAACTTATCCGACCGACTGTTATATTTATTTTTATTTATTTAAACAATCTTCAACATTTATTTTTCAAGTCTTTAGTATTAAATAAAGAATAATTTCAAGAAAAAAGTGGCCAATTGGGTTTTTTTTTTATGTCAATTGACTGACATGCGAGCTGACGACGGCCCACCTGATGGAAAGTGGTCACCGCCGCCCATGGACATCTGCAACACCAGAGGTGCTGCCAATGCGTTGCCAGTCTAGGGAGGATGGGGATTGGGGATGGGATGGGGACGAGGGAAATTGATAAGAATTCGAACTAATAGAAGGTTTAACACTTAGTTTCTGAGATATCATCAAAAAACCAGACACAAATAACTTTATTACGCGACCAGAAAAATGAATTTTATTGCGTAGGCACTACTTCGGGGCGAACCACTAGTACGTAAGTAACATGATATAAGCAAAAATATCCTCACTGCTAACGCAATAAGAGCTTGGATGATTATTTTTGTGGTTGTGTAAAGCGATCGTGGTCACGCATGCGCGATAGCGTTACGGTCTCAAGTGCAAGTTCGAGTTGCGCAAGCGACTCGATACCAGACAAAGCGCGTAGATCAGAAAAGTAACAAAGCTAATCGTTGTGCGATAGATCTGGCATTCTTAAACGGTAAAAGTATATCCTTTTAATGTTTATATTACTCTAACAGTTTGTGTCGATAAAGAATTATCGACCAACCCCATCACTATTTATTTCAAAATCAAATAATAGAGTTGAGACTTTAGACAGTAATTGTCCGTTAAGAGGAGGCAAAAATTACCTTTTTCATACAAAAGGCGATAACGATTTCCACCCCTTAAATGTTAGGTTTGTCTGTGGCACTTTACCTTACTTTTTTCGTTGTAAAAAGTATTTGGTTGAAATATGATTCCCTTTCGAAGCGCTGGTTGATTCAGACATGTGAAAGAGCCCGTGTGGCCTATTTGTAAAATATATAATTTGAATTTGAATATCTTTTATTAACTGGATGAATATTGACGAATGACCAGAAGTATAAAATCTCCATATCAGTATCTCATCCTTGTATCTTTGTTACTCTGAAATCTGATTGTATCTTTTGTATTTAACATAAAGACACTGAAAACAAGTAATCGCTCATATATGTTGTTTATCTTGATCTCATTTCATGAATGCCGAAATTATCTCACCGCACCTCGTTCACATACGGACAAACCGTGTAATTTCCTATTAGAGAGTGTAATAAGATCATATCAAGGTACATTAGTGTATTCGCTCTGGTTATACTTTTTGATAATTTAGAAACAATTTTGGTAATTAGGGCTTACGTAATAAAGCTCTTATTACCTTGATACATCTCTACACTTGTTTTTACGTGGGAGATATGGTTTTTAATAGGCGATTTAGCAATGGTATGAAACAATACGTGCTAACTGTCCAAAACCGTTTCAAGACCATGTTTTCTTCATCATATGCTTACTCAGAGGTCAGGGGTTCGAATTCCGCTATGGGTAAACTTTTACCACCACGAAAGCTTGTATTCAATTCATCATCATCACCGGCTTACGCCCCACTGTTGGGCACAAGCCTTCTCATAGTGAGGGGCCCTGTGCGGACTGGGGGTTCACAAACCGCTGAATTGAAAATGAAAATGAAAAGCACATAATGTCTGAAAACCTTGGAAGTGTGGGGATTCGAACCTGCTGCCCTATGCGCGAGAGGCCGCGATACTATCACAGCTCTTGAACTAAAGTCATGGATACTTTAGCGGATAATTGTGCCACTGACGGCACGATATGCCGTTTTACATACATTTGCGTCGGCTAATGCCGTCGTTCGCGTACGTGGCACGCTTTTTGCACTTGGCGTTCGAAGGATTAAGCGAGCTCAACCGTGTAGCACGGTCTGTCAAAAGTCCCACCCAGTCAGCCCACCACCAGTTACAGATTTGTTGGTTAAAGGCCTCACTGAATCTCCACAGCTCTTAGAATAATATCGTGAGGAAACCTAACTCTGCGACATCATTCAAAGATGTGGTCGAGTCCGCACTAGGTCCGCGTGGGGACTGCCCAATTCCTCTCATAAAGAGAGGAGCTTTAATGATGATACAATACACGTACTACTCCTCTGCTGCACTGGGAGTGAAGAAATAGCATAGAATGCGTGCAGATGCTTATCATCCTGGCATGTCGTAAAAGTCGACTAAGGGACGGGTACTCTCCCACATGGTGGACTATCTGTATGGGCGATGGGCTGATCACCTGTCACCATACGATTCATCATACCATCTTAGGACTAATTAATCGAACGTGGCCACAAGTAGTCTTGTGGCTCTGCCCACCCCATTAGGGATTTCGGGCGTGATAATATGTATGTATGTATGTACAATACACGTAAAATATACCAAAAAAAATGTAGGTGCAAAAGACAACACGATAGCAGTGAAAACCTACGAAAACAAAGCACACACACTCACTCCTACTCATACTCATAGACTTCAGAAAGAGCGCCATGACGACTAGAACAATACGATACTTTATTAATGACGGCGCGGTTAGCCTAGCTGGTAGTGACCCTGCCTCCGAAGCTAGCGTCCCGGGTTCGATCCCCGGTAAGGGCAAACATTTGTGTGATAAGCACGAATGTTTGTTCCTGAGTATTGGATGTTTCCTATGTATTTAAGTATTTATTTCTTAATATAAGTATGTATATAGTCGTTTAGTACCCATAACACAAGCCTTTAGAGCTTACTTTGGGACTAGATCGATTTGTGTAAAGATTGTCCCCTGATTTATTTACTTATTTTACTTAATAACATCAAGTTACACGTCAGTTAGGTCAATCATTATTATAAAGCTGAGTATACGCAATGCAGCGTCACCGATCAGCGCCATTCATGGTGAATACCCGATTCAGCGTAACCGATTTGAGCTTGACGGTTCAGTTTCATTTACCCTTCAGAAAGAGCCCAAACGCGCCTAAAGAAGTTCTCACTTCAAAAATTGCAGCAGCAAAAGCAGTTGCACACGAAATTTAGGAAAACATGCCGATAACTTACAGCTAACAGATCCCAAATTGCAAAGTTTATATGTGGATTACGACGTATTTATTTCTAGTTATGAATGTTATGACCGTATCGTTTGTCTGTCGAGGCTAGCGTACGCGCAGGTCCGGCTGACCGTGGCGAGGAATGCGGTGAGAGGAATGATTCAATACTCTCTTACGTTGTCTTATATATCAATATAGATCAATCGATCATAATATCAAAGATAAATCTAATGTCTGTTCCAATGTGCCTTAAATCTAAATAAATACGGTGACAGACGTGAGCATCATCTTACTTTTTGATGCAATATATTGGCATTTTAGTTTTGGTTGACCGACCAGATGGGTATATCCGAGGAGTTCCATATTTCTGAGTTTCATATTAAACAACGTATTGAAAAGAACTATGAATTATCTCAGTAGGTATATTTATATATTATTTATGGAAACTGTCATCGGTGCTACCGGTTTAGATTTGTAAAATTATAAGTTGTAAATTTATGTTCATTAATCTCATCTCCGATCTTTTCCCCAATTACAATACCTATTAAGGCGGCTTAATGTTACCCGGGTGTAAGTACAACGTTATCCGGATTAGCTGTAATAAAACAGGTGTAAAACTTAGCATATGGTTCCATATGGAACTATTGGGATAATTTATTTGACATTGATATGTATCTTAATTGTTCCATATGGTACTAGAGTTATGGAACTACTTGGATATATCTGACCAGATCACTAGGTAAGCGTTATATATTACTTAAATTATTGGACAAAGCATTAGTAAATCAATACAGTTTTTGACGTTACTGATCTGACATTTGGTCTGACGGACCTTTATAAAACCCGGCCTAAGTGGTTTTTTACGAAGCTTGAGCTCACGGAGTTTGATTGTTATCGATGAGAAACTCATATCATTTCAATGGTTTTCGACTTGAGGTCTAGTAATTGGTTCAAGGACTCCAGACAAAGGTTATCCTAGTTTGGACCGTAGAGTGTGACGTTATTTCTTTTTATTTGTTAGAGCAACAACGAGAGTTTAAAAAACTAACTAAAGGATTGAAGGTCATGCAAGGAGAAACTGAAATAAAGCAGCCCCATAACCCTAGAATGACGCGTCTGAAAAATATGCAACTTCTTGAGGTTTAGTAATTCGGATGCACTGCGGGGTATATATAGTTGCCTTGGTAGGGAAAAAGCAAATAGCCAGAAAACGTTACAAAATGCAATACAATACGATCCTTATTAATATTCTGTTGTACCTAATTGTTTAGTTTCATAGTACGTGATTAAAATACGCGTAACATATCAAGCGCTATCTTTTACAGCACACCCCGCAATAATTGTTTTTTTTTTTTTACTAATCTGAATTAAAACTAAAATTTAAATCAAATTAAATACAATATTATCTCGTGGTTAAACGTTTTGATCTTATATTGTTATTTCTTACATTGTTAACCGACTCAGTGGGTCCCATACAGGCTTAGCCTAGTTTGATATCGACAGGATATTACTTTTATTTATTAACATTATGTTATCTTGTAATTTGGTAAATAAACATATTCTTATTCTATTCTTTTTTAGAAATTGCCATTGGCAGACAACCAAAAAAGGCCGACGTTATACCTTATGCAGTAAGAACTCCCTTTGAGTAGTCAATAGTTTCTACAAGAACATTAAAAACAAAGATTTTATTGAATCAAAACCAACAGATATCTCAAATCTAAAATTATGCTGTTCCTCCTAAACTTTCAGGAGCTTTTTTAAAGCAATATCATTTTGGTAAACTCGTAATAAAATACCAAACAGTACAGTCGTACTTAGCCCTGTTCTATGTATTAATGGAATTCCTCGCGAACAACAGATACTTTATAGTGTTATTTAAATCAAAATTGTTATGTGATTGGGTGTACTAATGACGTCACTCGGTAGTTATGTAGGTTGTAAGAGAACCTAACCTAGATTTCCGACTATAAAGGGCAGGGCTTCTAAAGTTTTCTGAACTTAAAAACCATCGCGGATGGCTAACGTTAATTATAGTTTCGATTTTAATGGTTCAATAAACAGTGCTTGATAAAAAACCTAGAGAAAGACTTATTACCCTAATAGCATTTAGTGTTGGCATTAGATCGGGTCACATGGGTCGCGTTAGTTGGCCAACGGTTAGATTTGGCCGTCGTTTTGAGGTAAGCCCTACAACCAAGGGCCATGGTAGAATTTCCAACTGAAACAATATAATGCAGAAATGCCAACAGTTTTAAACCAACGGTAGCAGAAGTCGCATTGGCCCAACGTTGGTAAGTGGATGGGCGTAATGATAATATTTACTTACTTAATATATACCTAATAGGGCTTTCGTTGTATACAACAATGCAGAAACGCCAAACGTTTTTAAACAACGGTAGCGGTATTCACAATGGCCCAACGTTGGTAATTGGCCGTAATGATATGTTCTTGTTATATTGGTCATATGTGGTGATGATGTTAGTTTTATGCGGGCAAACTACTAACTATATCCCTACGGATTCCCTACTGTTGGCCAATGGATGCCAACGGAAAATGCCAGTAGGGTAGCATGTACTACAGAAAATGACTCCCTGTAACAAGTAACGACTTCTCTGCCTTGACTTCTGGCAGCCGAAGTCATTGTCTAAAGTAATCTAACATACCATTTAGTTGAGATATCTACATATTACAAAACTTATTAAAAAGAGGCTAAGTTTAGCAGTAAATGCGCTAAAGAATAATTGCAGGTTGATCACCATTATTACTTCGTAAAGGTCAGAGCGACCGTGATTGCGTAGCCAGTGGGTAACTATGATTATAAATTTAAAGAGATTAGTTACACGTTAAGTCTGGAAGTATTGCTCCGTGCTAGAAAAAAAGCAACACTTCTTTATTCATACAGAAACGAATACAGATACTAATTGATTGCATTCTCGGGTGCATGCTAGAAACCTTTCGTTAACCGTCGAGCTCAATACATACAAACATATATCACGCCTGTTTCCCAAAGGCGGAGACCACGGATTTCCACCTGCTATGATCCAGACACAGACCTTTCGCTTCGTGTACTCTCATTAAGGTCGAGTTCAACCCTGTGCGGTTCAAAGTTATTATCACCAAATTTGCATAGACTAGTATAAATGTTGACCATAACCACCACCGTTGTATACCACGATAAAAAAAACCATACCACCAAAAACATAACCATTCCGAAAAGTATAACTACTTAAAAATGACAAATTATTTGCAAGAGCCCTTTAAGCCGCGGAATTAACTCCCGTTAGCAGTTCCTAAACAATGATGACGTTAGAGCCTATAAAAAAGCATCACGTTTTTTCCAAAGGACGGCAACGGATCAGCTGTGGGTCTCTATTGGAAGACAAAAGTAATTGTCCTAGAGTACCTACCGATCGTCCTAATGCATCGATTGTCCTAACGCAATTTTTCCCAAAGCCATTAACGTTTTGAGATTTTTATAGAACAAGCCTAACCTAACCTAATCTACAAGTTGAATATTTTAGAAACCCTGAATCATTTGAGGTTTCAGTAATAACATTAAGATGACATGTAACGGTACCCCAGCATTGAATGACGGCGGTCATTAGCTAGTTCCCATCAGGCGACCCGGCTACTACTACATAACATTTATAACTATTCATCAAACTATAGATCTTGAAACGAAACTAAATAGGAAATAATTGGTAACCGTGATAAAAAAAAACAAAAGTCCACCGTTCAAAAAGTGTCATTCAAAACTCGAATTTGGAACATGGCTTCCTACATTTCTCCCGCCTATTTTCGCGCTGTGCGCGCTATAAATGCCGTCGCCGGCGCCGAGTCAGCATTCAGTAGCCTTCGAGCAGTCCACAGAAGTGCACGATGAGAGTACTGGTCAGTACAATATGTGTATTAATAAATTATAGTGCAGTGATTCAATAAGTGTGACGTGATCGTATAACGGAAATCGGGATTGGTGCCGTGTGGCTTATATTGATGTTTATTTATTTTGTTGTTACAGATTGTCGCCGCCGTCCTCGCCTGCGCTGCCGCAGCTCCTTCGGGTCTGCTGGCCGCTCCCTACGGTCATGGCCTGGTGGGCCATACCGCCTATGGGCACGACCTAGTGGGCCACGCCGCTTACGGGCACGGACTCGTGGGCCACGCTGCCTACGGGCACGGGCTCGCAGTAGCAGCGCCCACCATCTCCTCCGGGGATCTGCATGGTGCCGCGATCGATGCGCACGTAGAGGCCGCTGACCACGTGCGCGCCGCCGTGGATCAGGCATCTGAGCTGCACGGGCAGGCCGTCAACGCCGCCGAAGACCACTCGTGGCAGGCCGTTGACGCCGTCAAGACCGCCGAGGCGCAGCTGGACGGTGCCGCCGCTGGCGCCGCGCCCGTGCTCGCCAAGCAGCTGGCCGGACATGCTTCCATCGCCTACGCCGCGCCCATCGCTCACGCCGCCTACGCCGCGCCCATCGCGCACGCCGCCTACTCCGCGCCCATCGCGCACGCCGCCTACGCCGCGCCCATCGTGCATGGTCACGCCAGCCACTCCGTCAGCTCCCAGTCCCTGCACCAGACGCACCCCTCGCCCCTCGTGCACGCCGCACCCCTGATCGCCCACGCCGCTCCCCTGATCGCCCACGCCGCGCCTGTCGCCTACGCCGCGCACGCCGGTTACGCGCACGACGGCCTCGCCGCGCACGGTCTCGCCCACTGGTAGACACCCATAGAATATCCAATTTGTGCCAAAAATGTTCAAATACTAAACTGTTTGGAATTGTAAATTAAATGAAAAACAAGCAATAGAAGGGAGGATGTGTAAATAAACAAAATAGTCAAATTATGATCTCGTTTATCTCACGACTTATCATACCTATATTGACCGTGTCTATTGTGGCGTAGTGATAGCGTAACTGAGTACTACGCCGATACCCAATTTGAGTCCCGCTAGGAGAAAACTTTGTGTGATAAGCACGATTGTTTTGTATCCGACTCAAGCATTTTTAATTATTATACAGAATGATCAATCCAGATGGGTCAAAGAAATTGGTTCTAGAAATCATGTCTTTGAATTTAGACAAAAAACGTATGTTATTTTATTCCGAAAATTTATAGTGTAGGTTATTAAGAATAAAATTTTCTTCGGGACCCGGCATGAAAGTGCTGCATTTTAATATTTGATACAATGCCGTCTATCATATCAAGTTCATACATAAACCATTAGGTAATTTTTGTGATTGCAGGTTTTCTTATCTTGAAAATCAACTTGGCTCCTTAGAAGATTAACTATCTCTCATAGTTTCGGAATTCACCATACCGACTCATTTAGGTCGCTAATATGCATGTGTTTTTCTACTTTAGTATTCGTATCGTTGTTTGCTACCAGTACATCTTAGTTTGGGACTGAATCAATGTGTGTGTCTATGTGTCTAAGATTAAGTAATATATTATATTACTTCCCACACACGGGCAACGCGGAAGCCGTCAGTGACCTGTCACAGCGCCCTGATCTAGCGGGCAGATCGAAATGCCGTTCGGAATTCGATCCGTCTACAACCTTCCGCTTAGCCGAATCGTACGCATTCAAATAAATCAGGGGGACAACCTTTACACAAATCACTCTTGTCCCAACATAAGCTCTAAAGGCTTGTGTTATGGGTACTAGACGACGATATACATACTAATACAGATAAATAAATAGAAAACATCCAAGACTCAGGAACAAACATTTGTGCTCATCATACAAATATTTGCCCTTACCGGGGATGGAACCCAAGACTGCTCGTTTCTGAGGTAGGGTCACTACCAACTAGGCTATGTTAAGGTAGCAGCGCCCACGGGGCCACCGGCCATTGTCTCCTTTTACGATTGCAGCGGCTGATAGAATGATTAAGATAAAATCAGCTGAGGCTTTACCTATAAGGAATTACATTGTCTTAGAAACAAACAAGTCTCACTCATGACAGGAGATTTCAAAACCGCTTTTTTGAGGACACTGAATTTACGGACAATCTTTCTTTGGAAAGATGAACGTAACCATGTCTTTTAAATACTGACTTTTAAAATTTACTATATTTTCCCTTAAATTACGCTTTAGTATAGTTAAGTATAATTTTCCAGCCCCTATTAGGGGTTGATTCTTAAAAAGATCCTATAATGTCCTTCCCTAGTGCTTAAGGTATCTTCATACAATAGCAAAATCGGTTCAGCGGCTTAGTCATTAAAACGTAACAGACAGACAAACAGTCAGAGTTACTTTCGCATTAATAAAATTAGTATGGATTCATATTCATTTCGTTAAATGTATTTATTTATTTATTTATTTATTTTATTACAATAATCAGCACTAACAGTTTAACCTTACGTGCTAATTTTTACAGATATTTATGATTATAATTAACTATTTAATTATATAATACTAGATTTTAATTTATTTTTATCACTGTAAGTACATCATAGGTAGAATAGGTAGGATAAATGCAGTAAATTGGAATGTAAACATTTTAAATAGAGCTAGCGGTTACGATAGTCTCCATGTATCGACTGGCCAGTGCCATAAATCGAGTCTCAGTGCTAAAAAAAATGTCCAGTTGAGTGTCGCTGTCCAGTATATCGTTTAAGAGCGACAGTGCACGGTGCAGGGGCGCGGCGGCGAGGGCGCGCGTCCGGGCCGGCGGCGCGGCGAGCAGCGCGCGGCGCCGCGGACGCAGTTGCTTGCTAGAAGCCGGGGGGACTCGAAACGCTACCAGAGCTAGAAGTTGCGGGTTTACCGTAAGGCCGCGTAGCAATTGGAAGAAATATTTAATTAAATAAATATTTCTTCTAGCCTCGAGGGATACGTAATCCACCATGCCGAGAACAAACAATGTTGGATAGAGGAAAGGGTAATTGCCGTAGATTTTACTGAACAAAAATCGTACGAATGATTTTTGTACCCTTTCCAACATTAATATGTATTGTTGTTCATGTGAATTCCATACCGCGGGGTTAGTCTCCAACTTGCTACGTACGTAAGCATTGTAGAGGATGCAAATGGTGTGTGGGTTGGTAAACATTTTAGCCTGGCGGATTACAAATCCCAGGCATTTTCGTGCCTCATTGCTGACCTTAGTTATATGTTGGTTAAACGAAAGTTGGGTTGTATTGAAGGCATCTATTGAGTGGTTGCACGGGCTGAAGTGCCTACACAATCTTAATGAGGTTCGACGTTCGCACCGGTGATAGCATCCGGGCAGCGGAAGTGTGTCGTTTATCCGGTGACAACACTTGGCATTGAAGGCCTTCACACTCCGCCAGGTGCGCGAAACATCCGATATGTGGAACTACCCACATCATACGCGGTTTGTGACGCTAATGAACGTTCACGTTTGGAAGCGATTTCGTTATAAATTACGCCCTCGCAGGCGAATCTTGGTTGTTTCCAGGAACACAAGGGTTGAGGGTTTAAATGTCCGAATACACAAAGTCCAATCAAATTGATCTCTGATTGAAATGACGTTAATGTAGAGGCTGACAGCTGGTTGGCGGAGACTTAACTATCTAATCTCGGATCAAAGGCTTATGTATTCGCACTGCGTTCTCATCTAACCAAACGACGTGTTATGGTAGAAATAACTTGAACTATAGGAATTGTTCAGTTGCTTGCATTATTCCCAGTTTTATATATTAATTTAATAATAAAGAAAGAAAAGAAATTAGTTCACAACAATTAACATATAAGAGAACACACATAAAAAACAAGAGAATATTATTGCGAAACTGTCCCAACTCAGCATGGCTGTGAAGCCAACCCTGGTCTTCCTTTGGTACCGCTAATAGGGAAGTTTCCTGGGTATTAAGAAAATAATTCTAATTAGCCCGTCAGTTAGATTATCAAAAAATATTGAACACGTATTTTTTGCTTTATCAAATCGATCAAAATTGACAAAGATAACGCGCATCAAAGTTCGGGTGTGGGGACTTATGACGTCATTTATTGGTACAAAGTGTGCGAAGTCGTGACGGCACGCGGAACTTCGACGCACTATATCTTCGTAAGTTTTTACTTAATTGACAAAAGAAAAAATATTTTTTATAATGTAAATGACGGACTAATTAGAATTTTTCAGGAAACTTCCCTATTATCACATCAAGACAACATACATACATACATACATATTATCACGCCCGAAATCCCTAATGGGGTGGGCAATGTAAATAAAAATATCTTAATAATATGAATCACAAGTTTTATCGTCAGGTTTTACCTATGAACATATGGAACCTAGTAGTAAATGTAGTTGGAGTTGCGATATATGTTATTTTGTAAATTAAATATCAGAAATACCAAGCGTATAATGTACTGTTCCCGTCGTCGACTTTAAACTATTAAATTTAACTTGATCGCAATTATAATTACGTACTTGACATACCATATCCGTTTCCGCATTGACAAATAATAAAAACATTAAGCGCTTCGGGCAATATTCGATCTAAAATTACCAACATATCCGTGCCAACGGCAAAATACTGACGGCTTGTTTCAGTTTCGACGCTAGCGCGGCTGCTGACTGCTCGCGTAAGTTTGTAGTGCGAGGCTGCGCACACGCAACGAGTTCAAGTTCAGTTCACTTTCGTTACACTATTTTGGAGGCTAATGAACTTCGCCGGCCTTGAGAAGGCTACATTTACTCAATTTATTTATCGTTAAAGATGTTGAAACATAAGACGTTAATATTACTATGATAAGTATATGTAAAGAAACAGGGCATCCTCATGGAGGCAACAATAGCAATCAAACAAACGAGAAAATAAGTGACTAACATATTTCAAAGCGGAATTCTTATTACCCAGAAATATTGAGGATATGTCGAAGGAAACGTAGGAGAGTTATTGTACAATCATAGGTAAATGACACGAGGATGAGTTATCTTATCCTACAGTGCATCTCTTTCTTCGAAACTAGTATGAGAAGGACGCACTGAGGCATAATTTATCCTTGTTAGATTCATGCTACGGCTGATGGTAGCTCTTCAATTTTGTTTTCAGAAAAAATCTGATATTTCAAATTGATCATACAGCGCTGGCGAGAACTCTGAATGCCGCTAAAGTCAACCATTAAAATGTTCACACTCCATCCACCTTAGATTTTTACGCTTAAAATTATCAATTAAAATGTCAATCATCACACAACAGGATAGCAATTATATTCCTAGATAAGCAACCGACGAAGGCCTTGAGACCAACCACTTAAGATCACCAAAGACTAATTATGCGTTTTAGCAAACAAACACATACCAAATGATTACAGGTTAGCATTTCGACTTCCAGCTCAATATATTCCAATACATTCAATGCAGAAACGACCGTGCTTAAATAAACTTAGATATCAAATTACGAACAAACGCATGAACTTCAAGAGATTGATAGAGTAACCGTGGCTTTGCCGATTCCGAATCTCAAAGGTCAGCGTGGCCGTGGTTCTCTCGCGGTATACTCGTACTTTATTACGTAAGCATGGAAATGCGTTCGCTTCTACCCTGTTTTCCAGATTTTCCAAAGTGCCGAGCCAGAAGTAGTGGACGAGACTCAAGACTATAAAATGTACGCACGAACATGTCCAAGAAAAGTTGTGTAAGTACTGGGTACTGTGGTGAATGCGTTAGACAGGATAAAGTCCTCTCAACAATATATTCTTGGGATGCATTTGCGGAGAGTGTCGCCGACCGCATGCAAAATAAACGGAAAGAAAGCATTATATAGTAGTTTATGCAACGGTTGCATAATGATAGGCCTTAAAACACTAGTGCGGTTTTATGAAACGAGCTTTTAGCGAGTTTCATAATAAGATCGCACGTGTGTTTTAAGGCCAAATTATGCAGAGTTGCATACATAACTTTATCTACACACATATTATAAATCCTCCATGATGGGTTCAGAAACAATATTTTCTGGCAACAAGTTATTTGTTGCAATCGTGGCTGCATATTTCCGATATCCGGCGCATTTTCACATCACACACACTCCAAGAAGACTACTTACTATTCATATTTTCAACTAAAATGTAAATTACAAACAACTTTTTCTATTCAATTCAACAAAATTCTACTTTCATTCAGCAATACGTCAACGTAATGGCGGCCGTCCGTCAAGACCATATTTTTTTTTAAATCATAGACAAACGGATGAAGTCTCTATTCTCACGTCACTCGAGATCAAATATTGTGCAGTTTATATTAAAAAAACATACTGAATTGACGTTTCGTATCAATAACTGTTTTAATATCTATGGATACTAGAATAGAGACCCACTTGAGTTTGACAGCTGTTCCAAATTTAATCGCATTTCTTTACTAAAAACGATAAAGAAGTCATGTTATTTCTTCATCGCAGCACTGGTTTTTCCTAATTGGTTGTCAAAATGGTGGTCATTTCCTATGGTTTTTGATTAACCAATGGAGGTTTTATGATATGGGTGTAGATAAAATAAAATACGATTTACATTCTACGAGTATTTTTTCCTTTCAAACTAATGGGTAAGGTTGAGGTGAGTGAAAGATTATGTCTATCGGCTAATATGCAAAACTGACTTATTCCTGAGGTGGTACTTTAAGACTTCCGGAAAATAATATTATTTAAATGAGGTTTACGTAATTCTGCTTCATGATACTTTAACAATATCTATATGTCTATAATCTATGAGTTTATATTTATAGAATAGGAAGGGAGCCTTGTTTTCAAACACTATTTGGACAGCAATATTTTTGACATCACACAAATATATTAGGCTATATTGATTCGAAGAAACCGCAAGCTAATCTAGCTTCTAATGGTAGCATTATCGATTTAGACATACCAATTTATAAAAGCTTTGTGAAGGTTGCAAAACTTAACAACTGATAAAACAATTTAGGCCAAAATTACTAAAATGCATCGAGCATTAAAGGTTACTACTGCAGTGTTTTTTCAACCGTCTTAAGAAAGATAAACTGTAACAATGTGACTGTAGACTATTTGGGAGTGACTACTTTCTTGGTGGCGCCTCTGGTTTTGCAAATGTCCATAGGCGGCGGTGACCTCTTTTCATGGGGCGCCGTTTACCTGCCTGCTTGTCTATGGCAATTTCGGATCGGAGACAAAATTTTCAAAATTTTACGTCTGATGGAAAGTTTTTCAGAAACGAATCTAGTTCCTTATCCTTGACTGTTTCAAGTTTGCAAAATCAGAATTACCCAATTTGGGACCCGCGACAATATGAGGGTAACCTGGTAGGTTGCTCTTGAATTCTTTTTTAAATTTTAATTTGTATACATTCCTTACGGCTAATTGTTTTAATTCATATACGAGAAACAGCATTGATATGAATGACAAGTGAGGTTCGTATCAAAATTTGCTTGCATAATTGTCAAAACGACCGTTTCCTACATTTCTCCCGCCCCTTTTTTCGCGCTGTGCGCGCTATAAATGCCGTCGCCGGCGCCGAGTCAGCATTCAGTAGCCTTCGAGCAGTCCACAGAAGTGCACGATGAGAGTACTGGTCAGTACAACCAAAGATACAGTTACTAAGTGCCAAAATGTATATCATAAATTGCGAAGATTGTCTAGTACAACAGTGATTGTAAATTATAAAACAGGATTGATTCAATGCCAAGGTTTTAATCTAGTGTTTCTTTGTCACAGATTGTCGCCGCCGTCCTTGCCTGCGCCGCCGCAGCTCCTTCGGGTCTGCTGGCCGCTCCCTACGGTCATGGCCTGGTGGGCCATACCGCCTATGGGCACGACCTAGTGGGCCACGCCGCTTACGGGCACGGACTCGTGGGCCACGCTGCCTACGGGCACGGGCTAGCAGTAGCGGCGCCCACCATCTCCTCCGGGGACCTGCACGGTGCCGCGATCGAGGCACACGTGGAGGCTTCTGACCATGTGCGCGCCGCCGTAGACGCGACCCGCGAACTGCACGACCAGGCCGCTGAGTTGCACGGGCAGGCCGTCAACGCCGCCGAAGACCACTCATGGCAGGCCGTAGATGCCGCCAAGACCGCTGAGGCGCAGCTGGATGGCGCCGCCGCTGGCGCCGCCCCCGTGCTCGCCAAGCAGCTGGCCGGGCACGGTTCCGTGCACGCGTACTCCGCCTACGCCGCTCCCATCGCTCATGCCGCCTACGCCGCGCCCGTGGCGCACACCGCCTACGCCGCGCCCATCGCGCATGGTCACGCCAGCCACTCCGTGGTCTCCCAGTCTCTGCACCAGTCGCACCCATCGCCCCTCGTGCACGCCGCTCCCCTGATCGCCCACGCCGCGCCCGTCGTGCACGCCGCCTACGCCGCGCCCTTAGCCCATGGTCACGCCAGCCACTCCGTCGTCTCCCAGTCCCTGCACCAGTCGCACCCCTCGCCCCTCGTGCACGCCGCTCCCCTGATCGCCCACGCCGCGCCTGTCGCCTACGCCGCGCACGCCGGCTACGCGCACGACGGCCTCGCCGCGCACGGAATCGCCGCGCACGGTCTCGCGCACTGGTAGACACCCATAGAATATCCAATTTGTGCCAAAAACTTTATAATACTCAACTGTTCGGAATTGTAAATTAAGTCAAAGTGAAAACAAGTAATGGAGGCGAGGATGTGTAAATAAAAACAAAACAATAATATAATTTAGTAATTTTTTTAGATTCTAGTTCCTATAGACCCATTATTTTTATGAGAATTTGTTGTCAATGCTGGAGTTGTTGAGCTTATTTCCCGTCATCATTATATCTAAGTATGACATTAGACAATTGTATAATATGACAAATTCTCAAATGGTCAATGCTGTGTTCAACCCTTTCATCGAGCTCGCCACGTAGCATTGAACTCCTCAGTTCGATTTACAAATTGGGCATTGACCATAGCCTTCTTCCACATGTGCCAGAAGACATTTCACAGATGTAGCAAAGATACTCTTCAATCTTTTTATCTTTTTAAACAGTTCAAATCCAAAACTCCTAGTTCTTATATTCGGTCAGCCAAATATGGCTCGTATCTGACCCTCATGTTGGTCAAGGCAATATTGAACTATGAACAAACACGTCGCACGATCAAAAGCTCATTGTTAGCTGGAAAAACTTTATATGTCACGCTCGCCATAAAGCGGGGTGTAGAAACACCGTGAGAATAGAGCGTCGTGACGATCGTCGCCTCCATGCATCAAAGATCACGCGCAAGCGCCGGCGCACACTAACGACCGTGCGACAACTTGTGACAATTACACCAAGTTAGCTTGGTAGAATCTGGTTTAAATAGAAAACTGCTAAAACAATAACGAGGGGAATGACAACATCCTCCTTTTCTAATTCGGGGTACGCTTTGACCCTAATCCCAGATCCCTGTCAACAGGTCGAGTTACTACAGTTGAGCGACTCCCATCTGACTTCCGCATGCATTGTGACAGGGGAACCAGACCGATTGGATCATGGTTGTTTACTTAAATGTGCAGGTTCTTCACGACATTTCCCTTTACCGTAAGAGCATCAGTACTGTTGTTCGCAAGTAGGTAAGGCTAAGTTAGTAAATATGATTGGTACATCGCAATCGGTTGGATTCGAACCGGGTACCTCACGATCACGACTCAACATCCTTAGTCACCGACACGACGATATCGCGGGGAATGAAGTTGATTGAAATATTCGATGAAACTCTAGGCTACAGAGCAAATGCAATCGTATGCATTGAATTAGCCATATTCTGTGTCCTGATGGACTCATGATTATTGATGATAACATTGAATATTAGTACATATATAATGTAGCTCTAGTATGGTGTTGGTGACAAATCATTTTTTTTTAATAGAATATAGATGTGCATAATTTGGAAATTATGCTTGAAATCTTACAATCATCCGCAAAAGTTCAAAAATTATTGCAGTTTTCGGGTATATTCAAGATAAAAATTTTTATTCTGTTCATACATGTGTTAGGGTGAACTATTGGTAACGGTATGTCCTGAGGTATATAAACCTGAAGTAAGTTATCATAATGTAAACTAAATTATATCACTGGCATCAAAAGTATGTTTACGGAACACCTGTATTTTTTTATGTTAGCACCAACAAGAGACAATGAGACCACTTTGTCGAAATACAGTTCATGATTCTGCGATTTTTGTCCGACAATCGCACGATTGTATGCGCACATGGGATGTGCGCACAACCTTACTGGTCATGCAACGCTCGGATCCGAATGACCTAGTCTTTAGTTCATCGTACGCCACCAATTGAGGTGAGACCGTAAGTTAACAATGTTAGAGTTCTAAATGCTCTGTCAGTGGAATTGCACAGGGTATGCAGTGGTTATTAACTCCTTGTTTTAGTGTGTTTTGTAATTGTAGCTTTGATGTCGGATTCCGGCTACCTACCTTTAATAATGAACAATATACCGGCTGACAAAACAGACGTGATACAATCCAAAAATGTAACTATTAAACTACTGAAGAGATGTCCCAGCTATCAAATTTTTGTTTCATTATAAATCGATCATATAAACAGTAAGTTTTAACTTTTTTTTAAAAGGGAGGAGTTTCTCAATTCAGTTGTTTTTTTATTTTTATGTTTGTTACTTCAGAACTCCGTCATTTATAAACCGAATTTGAAAATTCTTTTTGTAATCGGTAGGGTATACCTCCAGTTTGGTCCCGTTGTAGTCAAAGTTGAGTTATGATGAGAGAATCTATAAGGAATCGATGGAACTCTTCAAATATTATAGGCAAGCATATAGCAATTTAAGTATTTGGTGTAATAACTCAAGCAGTTACGTTCTAAAATCATTATTTGGTGAAGTGGAACTGTTGATGAAGACCAAGATAATCACCGGAACTCCTAAATGTTGAGTATTTCACGTTTGGCGATTAAATTGCTGTATAAAGTTCTGAAGCAACTTATGTCCATGACAATTCATGTATTAAAATTGAAGAACCAAGAGAACTCTTCAACGATTGACATCCTTGCACCGTGGATAGCAACAGTTTGGAAATGGTGATGAACAATTGGCATTATGCTATTGTTACTTGATGTAGTAAATGTGTGTCGTTAAATCACCGGATAATAAATAAAATGTGAAAAAAAAAAATCTTACTTTTCAAAGGCTATTTTTGTAGTCGCTTTTTTATTGTATAAATTATTAGATTATTGATAACGGTAAATGGCATACTTGTGTGCTACGATATAAATGCTCATATCATAGATATTGACGAAAGCTCATTCATGTAGCCAAGGCGTTATATTACGTGTGAACAATAACTACAATGGCTTACTTCATACAGCTTTTACCGGCGGCTTCGCACCTCGAAATAGTTTTCGCAACTCATTACCTAGGTATATGTTGGAGCATAATTTTCTTTAGTATAGCGGGCAAGTGGATCATATTATGTATCTTTAAATACTTTATTAGACAAAATAACAAATGGCAGACTGGATACCCAATAGCATTGGTACGAGGATTGAAGTTTTATTACATGAAAAACCCGTGCCAGTGTACTCTTTATTTTTAACCGACTTCAAAAAAGGAGGAGGTTCGCAATTCGTCGGAATCTCTTTTTTATATATTTTTTATTATTTATGTTTGTTCCCCGCGTACACGGAGATGGCTGGACCGATTTGGATGAATCTTTTTTTTAAAGATGAGATCTGATGAGGAATCGATGGAGCTCGTCAAAGATTATAGGCACGAATATAACAATTTTGGTATTATCTATAATAACTCGAGCAATTGTGTGCCAAAAGCATTATTTGGTGAACTGAAACTGATAATGAAGACCATAGATAGCCACCGGAACTGCTCAATGATAAATATTTCACAGGTGGCAAGTAAATTTGGTAATCCACCCCTATACTGTGTTCATTAACTTGGCATCAGCTTCGATATACTTAATTTATACGTAAGTATCTAGGTAATTAACTTACGAAAACCAATCATTAGTTCTTAATTGTCAACGAGATTTTGAAGTCGGTTTTTTTATTTGTTAAGTTATAATTTTAAAAGATACAGATTGCAAGTGAGGACTTTTAAGACTACTTTTGGACAGAAATGGACGTTCCAGGGTTAAAATGGCTATGATTATGCAGTGGTTGACCGTAATAAACACATCATCATTTCACCTGAAAGACGTCCACGGCTGGACATAAGCCTCCCTCAATGACTTACGACTACGACCGGTCCTGTTTCACCAGCGCATTAGAAAAAACAAGACAGAAACATATGAAGCTATATTTATACGAAGCTATCATATTTAATTTGATTTAGTCTGAAGGCCGAATTTGCAAAGGCCTCTACAATGATCTTTGATTTGAGTAACATTTATGTATAGATTGACTGCTGGTTGGAGACTTAACTATTTAATCTCGGATCAAACTTTTGAGAATTCGACCATAAGCATACTATGATATTCGGGTGTTAGCAAAACGGGTTTTAATAATATTAAAAAAATTGCAATATGGTAGAATTAGTATGTCCGTGCGGACCGCGTTTGCTTGATATCGAAGGGCGTTGTGTTAAGTTTATGAATGGGATATATCGATTCAATTCACTGGACCATTTCAAAACGAGTTCAAATTGGCGGTATAGGTATCAGTTGCATTACGGCGGAATATTTAAAATCATCTGTTAACGTGACCGTTAATACCGTCTGTATTTTTTGACACTATTATCACGCCCGAAATCCCTAATGGGGTGGGCAGAGCCACAAGACTACTTGTGGCCACGTTCGATTTATTAGTCCTAAGATGGTATGATGAACCGTATGGTGACAGGTGATCAGCCCATCGCCCATACAGATAGTCCACCATGTTGGAGAGGACCCGTCCCTTAGTCGACTTTTACGACAAGCCAGGATGATAAGCATCTGCACGCATTCTATGCTATTTCTTCACTCCCAGTGCAGCAGAGGAGTGGTAGTAGTATTTTTTGATATTGGTGCATATATAGACGCCATTTGTAATGTTAAACAATCCGTCAAAACAGGTTGATACAATCCACCTCGACCTACTTCGACGCAACGCAAGGAACCAGGAACGCATGTAGGTACGCTTTGTTAATACATTTTTCAAATCGTTTAAAAGCTTTTTTCTAAGAACGAGACTAACTAATCGAGTCGGTTTATTTCTTTGCCATCGTTTGAGGATTAATCCCACGAAATCGCATCGCATTATATCAATATTGGTGGTGCTTGCACGTGTAAACAATCAATTTATTAACAATAAATAGTTTGTACTAGTTACCCGGTTCAATATTTGATAAAATACAACCAAGTTATGCATAGTCAAATCGTGAACCTAAATTCAATACAAGCATCACGGTCAAGCAGGCCAAAAAGTCTGCGTCATTAAATTAAAAAAAATAATAGAACATAACATATCGCGCGTTTAAAATCTATGGAAACAATCACATTTTAAAAAGCAACAGGCATCACGGTCAACATTTAGACAACGTGCTGGCCGCAAAATCTGTCAAAATTACCGCTTCCTGCACCCTTTCCGCCCTTGAGTGCCGGCCGCTTACTTTTTTCGCGCTCGCACACTATAAATAGCGTCCGCAGCAAAATGAGAGCATTCAGTAGCCTTCGAGCAGTCTACCACAGAAGTGCACGATGAGATTTCTGGTCAGTTAATATTATATTCATCGGGTTAAATTAGTATATTCAGTAAATAAGTGCATTAATCTAGTGCCGAGGAAAACTTGTGATGTGATAGTTAGAGCGCGGAAATTTGGAAGTGTTTTCATTATTAAAATTATCTTTCTTTGTCACAGATTGTTGCCGCCGTTCTCGCCTGCGCCAACGCAGTGCCTTCGGGCCTGCTGGCCGCCCCCTATGGCCATGGCCTAGTGGGCCACGCCGCCTATGGGCACGGCCTCGTGGGCCACAGCGCCTACGGGCACGGACTTGCAGTGGCCGCGCCCACCATCTCCCCCGGGGACTTGCACGGTGCCGCGATCGAGGCGCACGTAGAGGCTTCTGACCATGTGCGCGCCGCCGTAGACCAGACCCGCGAGCTGCACGACCAGGCCGCTGAGCTGCACGGACAGGCCGTCAACGCCGCCGAGGACCACTCGTGGCAGGCCGTCGACGCCGTCAAGACCGCCGAGGCGCAGCTGGACGGTGCCGCCGCTGGCGCCGCGCCCGTGCTCGCCAAGCAGCTGGCCGGGCACGCTGCCTACGCCGCACCCATCGCTCATGCGGCCTACGCCGCGCCCATCGCTCATGCGGCCTACGCCGCGCCCATCGCGCACGCCGCCTACGCCGCGCCCATCGCGCACGCCGCCTACGCCGCGCCCATCGCGCATGGTCACGCCAGCCACTCCGTCAGCTCCCAGTCCCTGCACCAGTCGCACCCCTCTCCCCTCGTACACGCCGCTCCCCTGATCGCCCACGCCGCGCCTGTCGCGTACGCCGCGCACGCCGCCCCCGTCGCGTACGCCGCGCACGGCGGTTACGCGCACGCCGGCTACGGACACGGACTAGGTCACTGGTAAACTGTGATAGTATATTTAATACCAAAAAAAACGAATACTCAATTGTTTGGAATGTAAATTAATTAAAGGAAAAAAAAAAACAGGCAATAGAGGCGAGGATGTGTGAATAAATGAAATAGTATTTTATACCGACAAGTATATAGTTTTATTTTCACCTTAACTGATACAGACATCAGAATACGATGTTAATATTGATAAGCATCAGTAAAAACCGCTGTCAAACATAATGGCTGTAAAGGAAATGCAAGTTCTTTGTTCCGTCAGCATTCGACTTCATTCCTAACTTAGACCTTCTACTTTTAACTTTAAAGCGCTTTACCTACAGTTTTTCACGCAAAAAAAACGTATCGTTGTCGAGATATATTCACTTTAACAATTAATTTAACACGCTTCAAGAGGCGGAAGTCGAATATGACGCCCTTGAACATGAATTCCATCGCGTATCGAAATAAAAATAATTAGATCACGGCATTAGAATGGCCATTATAAAAAAAAGGCCTTCATACGCTCGGTATTCTTAATAATTAAACATGTTAGCCGCACGGAAGTAAGCCTTCGCCATTTCGTAATTTTTTTAATTGAATCATGTTTTCAATGTCAATAAATTTCAACAAATACGTCGTAATACGCAGACGTGATTAGGAAATTATTAATTAAAAATAATTTGCTGCCAGAATTGGTTCCGGCATTGGCCAAAAATATTTGAAAATAAACAGCAAAAATAGATTTTATCTAAAGTATTCCAAAACTTTATGATAATTTACCATAGTTACCACGTTTCCTTTTATTTGAATAGTAAGCATTAGGTATGTCGGACAACGAGATAACTTTTGTAGACGCATAGTTTTAACACGTCATAGTTGTAGCTTTAGATAATCCGCGAATCGTTTATATCAATCAGAAATACGTTAGTTACGTCTCCCATGAACTTATCCGTTACTTATGAACGTACACTTTATAATTTTTTCCGAATCTCCTACCACGACAAATATGAATAAGGCTTGACGAAACCCTTTTAGGTTTGCAATAACGCGATAATTAAAAAAACATGTTTGGTCCCTAAATATTTCGTGTTCATAACCGCAGAAGAACCTATTTGTGTAAAAATGTCTATTCATACTGTTATACAATTCATAGACAAATATTCAATGGATTTTTAGCGCTTGGAGATAACATTTTCTTTAGCACATAATGGGGTTACTGCACATGATTGACGCCCTCACTATGTTATTTACTCAGGACAGAAATTACGAATTTATTTATATTAGAGTCCACGAAAACAAGTGGCTTAAGTAGAGTCAGAATAATGGCCAGTCGATCAACAACATAATTTATAAAAATAAGTATAATAATCATGATCTAAAACTCAGGATATTTGTGCATAACTGCACCTTAGCCGGATGCCGAGGCATCGCAGCAAAAGTTTAGGATTTAGAAATTCCAAGTTATTCTAAACATCGTTCTGACTGACCGACCTAAAATCAAATATGAACAGAAAATCTTTTGGGAATATTAAACAGGTCCTTGCCACTCAAGTAGATTGTCGTGGGTTTTAATCCCATGTTGCTTCTCGCAATCGAATTACCCGCTTTTTGGCGGAGAAAAATACTACTACTACTACATTAATAATTTACACAATGTGATGTGTTGCACGTCCTTTATGAGGGCTCAAAACGATGGCAAAGATCTCTTATAATGAGAGCAACCTTGCAGAAAATTCAGCCGGATTTATGAGGACTGTGAACCAACGGCAAAAATCAGCCATTTCATACAAAAGGCAATAACGATTTCCACCCCTTAAATGTTAACCGATTTTGACGAATTTTTGATAGGTTGTCAGTCAGAACCAAATCTAGGTCTGTACGTTTTTTGAATATTGAAAAAAGATCAACAAAGTCAAATAATCGCAGAATTCATTTTGCATGAGAATGCTAAAACTGCAATAAAACTGAATTTATTGATTATAGTAGCGAAAAAATCAAAACGTATGGACCTAGATTTTGTTCTGAATGACAACCTATCAAAAATTGGTGAACATCGGTTAACATCGAATGGGTGGAAATTGTTATCGCCTTTTGTATGAAAAGCCGTAGGTTCACACTCCTCTTAACTAAATAGGATTCTTTGGTACATTTTGCTAAATTCAATCAAAATACTCTAAAACTTTGTAAATTAAGCTGCCATCCGTACTGAAGTAAAATTAGCTTAGCCTTGGAGATATCCTGCCGGTATTTCAACTATAGCTCAATACATATGTATTGCGTTCCCTTTTAGGCAAGCGCCAATAGCACGAAACTGAATAGTACTTGTACAAGTCAAATGGTAACTTGTATTCGAAGCCTACAGCTACTAATTAAGATGTTGAATTCATGGCATGCAATTCTGCTGCTAGATTAAAAGTGATCTTCTAGTCGCTAGATAAATAAGACACGCTTAGAATTTTTAGTCCGTAAGTATTAATAGTCTGTGCTTAAGACAGGTATCGTACTTAAGTAGGCATTTCGTCATAATATTTTTTTTATCAAACGAGCTTCATGACAAAATAGTGTTTCACCAGATTTATATAATACTAAGTTTTGCCCTCGACTTCTTCCGCGTAGAATTCATCGCTACTCCCTCAGGAACTGTTCATTTTTTCGGGATAGTAAGTTGCCCTTCAACCTGGCCTCTAACTATCGTTATGCACAAATACCAAGCCAATACGTGGTTCAGTTCAGTTCAGTTCAGTTCATTTATTTCATTAAACAAAATCATTTGTGTTAAAATTACAATAGTGGCTTTATTTAATGCGAAAGGGGAACAAACAAACACACAAACGCACTTTCGCATTTATTTGTTTTTATTAAATTTGATGAAGTACAATACAAATTATATAAAACTCATCTTTTCTTGTTCTTTTAAAGTCAAAAACTGACCTGCTAATAACCAAATATAATTTTGAGGCGAAACCGACCCATTTCGTCACAAAAGTATATAAATAATAAATAAGTAAATAAATCAGGATACAATCTTTACACAAATCTATTTAGTCCCAAAGTAAGCTCTAAAGGCGTCGTCAAATATAAAATGTAATGGGATATTTTTGCTATTACCGAGTTTTTTTATAATGTTAAGCATTCTGCACAACACCCATGTAAAGTAATGAATAACTATGTATATGCATATGACGACGCGGTTAGCGTAGTTGGTAGTGATCCTGCCTTCGAAGCTATCGGTCCCGGGTTCGATCCCCGGTAAGGGCAAATATTTGTGTGAGGAGCACTAATGTTTGTTCCTGAGTCTTGGATGTTTCCTATGTTTTTATTTATCTATATAAGTATGTATTTCGTCGTCTGGTACCCTTAACACAAGCCTTTAGAGCTTACTTTGGGACTAGATCGATTTGTGTAAAGATTGTCCCCTGATTTATTTATTTAACAATCCAACTAGGCCCTTGTAAGTTTTAAACGCCTGATAAAAAAGTCAGACACGCGCCAAGTTGCAAAATGCAGATACTACACACAGGAACACAACGCGATTATTTTCTCAGGCGATATTCTCACCGTTTGTCTTGAACCTAAGTTACACCTAGGTCGCGCGGGCATCGATTGAGCACGAGTTTGTATAAGCCCTGTACATGTTCATTCGGTTTATTGCCGGTAGATAGTGCTGTTAACAATGTTGAGAAAATTTCAAAATAAGGGTTGTGGCTTCAATGTGTTTATGAAGATAATCTGCAACAGCGAATACAAAAGCGAACCGGGAAATGTCAGATGTTAAATACCTATGGACGCGGGCGGATAGTTATCAAACCAAATGTGCAATTGCATAATTTATTTGCACTTAAAGCAAAACATAATTGTAAAAGAATAACTCTATAGATATATCATATAAACATAATCCATCATCAATCCAACAATGACAGTCCACGGCTGAACATGAAGACTTCAATTTCAGACAGACGGTGCTGACTGAAAGTCAGCGCTGCAGGTGTCTTACACCTCAGCATTATACTGAGCCATGAATGGAGTAAATTCAAAAATTAAAACATAAAAAGTTTTGCAATCTAGGCGTGTGGCATATCAAATGAAAGGGCTCATTGTCAGGATCTTAAATATATATTTAATGTAATTTTAAGATAAATGATTTTGAAGTTATTTAGGAAAATAGGCGAAAATTGACCCTATTCTACGAAAATACTGGGACTAAAATTTTGAAAAAAAAAATATCCTATATTACAGGAAACCCAATAAGAAGTCTACGGTATTAAAATTAACAAAGGACATTTCATATAATCACGAAACCCTCTCCACGTGAGTTTAACTCGCACTTGTCCGTTTTTTTTTCTTAATTTATATAACTCTATGTGTCTTCTGTGTAAGTGTTTATTCTTTCAATTAAAGCTAACAAGGCCTTCTAATTGTTCTATTCCTACTAGATCTACTTTGAGTTTCAATGACAGAACTAATTGGACTTTATTTGTATGCAGGATAGGACACAAATTGATTAGATGGAACAGAATTATTTAGAAGAAGAAGAAGAAGAAAGACATTTAATCACTTCACAGGACACACAAAAAATAAATAAAAAAAGAAGTATAGTAGTAGTAGTAGATTATTTAGTTGTTATGTTTCCTTGAAACATTGATAACTGCAGTAACAATTAACAAAGGATCCATATCCATATTTATATTATTGCTTGCTTTGTCGTTACAAAAGGTCTTGTAAATTATAATATGTTCCAACATAAACCCTGTAAGGGCATTACTATTTAACATATTTTTATAAAACTTTCATCCCCTATTGTAGGGGTGAATTTTCAAAAATCCTTCCTTAGTGCTCACTAACGTCATATAAGGAACTCCTACGCAAAGGTCCACCGGTTAAGGCTGTGAATTGTCCGTCAGTCATTGTTAAGAATCTTATAAACTATAATAGATATGTTATCTAAATATTATATTTTATCTTATAACTTATCTAGGAAATCATTTGTATTGTAGTAACATTTTGAGCTCAGTAAATGCTTTAAATGTTTATTAAAATAATTAATAATTATTTTAAGCATCTGACCACAATAAGTTCAAAAACTAAAACCCGACGAAAATATTACGCTTTAAATGGTATGAAACAGCTATAAATATATATATTTTAGAAATTAGCTAATTAATCCCTTTCATTTGATTAGCAACGCGTCATCATTATGAAAACCTTTTTAGTTCATGACTTTGTCCTCTCGAAGGCGCCATATTCAATTTAATGTGACGACATATAGCATACAACCAGCGGACCATCAAAAAGCTTCCAACTTATGATAAGTAGTTTAGAAGTTATAAGGTAACAGAGGCAGATACCCACATAATAACTAAATAAATAATACATCAGGGGACAATCTTTACACAAATCAATCTAGTCCCAAAGTAAGCTCTAAAGGCTTGTTATGGGTTAGATGACGATTTACATACATAATTATATAGATAAATAAATGCTTAAATACTTAGCAAACATCCAAGACTCAGGAACAAACATCCGTGCTCATCACACATATATTTGCCCTTACCGGGGATCGAACCCGGGACCGCTAGCTTTGGAGGCAGGCCCGCTACCAAGTAGGCTAACCGCTTCGTCGAACATACATACATACCGGTCAAAATCATAATCCTCCTTAACTCTTCCTCAACGTAGTCGGGTAAAAAGAATTAATTACCAACAGGGAACTTTCTTTTTAGTACACCCTTTCTGTCAAGTATTAATTTAGTCCAAGTTCTTGCCACGACTTTGCAATGCCACCAACTCACCGTCCACCCTTCCCTCCCTCAATAATAAAATAAACAATGGAAGGAGTCGTGCAAAACATTAAAAGCTCAAATAAAGACATACCAATATGATATTCTTTAACGATCTTGAAAACCTGTACAAAAAACACGTTACCATGCCAACTGAATACATTTCTCGCGCAATCTCGAACAAGTGTTGCGAGTTTTACTTTCCGCTGAACTTGAACTTCAGATGCGCCGGCGCCAGTATTAATGCCATTCGAAATTGAACTTTAAATTATACTGTTACGGATCATAAATGAATGGTAATGAAGCGATGCGGTAGGTTTGGTTAGCAAAAACAGTCTCACATTTTCAGAGTCAAGTAAAGCTTACCCAGAATATAAGTAAGGACATGGGGGCCACTTTTGGTGGGGAAATTAGAAAATTGTAATAAAAGGGCTTATTGTGAGGATCTTAGATATATTTCTTTTGCATATTTAAGATAAATAGTTTGGAAGTTATTTAGGAAAATAGGCGAAAATTTACCCTTATTTCCGAAACTACTGGGCCTAAAATTTTGAAAAAAAATACAGAAAATAGTTCTTTACCTATATATTACAGGAAATTTGTATTTGTATTTGTATTTGTTTATTCAATAACAATGTACATTGTGTATGAAATTCACTAATAATAAAAATAAATAAGTGATTAGGCATATCATTTCAATTTCAATTAATTAATAAAAACCTATAAGAAGTCTATGGGATTTAAAGTAACATAGGAAATTTCAGATAATCATGTATGGAACGGAACCCTCTCCACGCGAGTTTAACTCGCACTTGTCCGGTTTTTTAATAGACGTTTTTCAATTGTCTGATTCAGTTAATCATATTATAGAATTTGTCTCTTTCTAAAACAAGGGCAAATCCTTTTCATCCTATCCTACTAATAAATGCGAAAGTTTGGATGTTTGTTACTCAATCCAGCCAGAACGGCTGAACGGATCTGGATGAAAGGCACAGAGATAGATTATAGTCTGGAATAGCACATAGGCTATTTTCCATCCGGGAAAATTTAAAAGTTCCCGAGGGAATAGCTATAACCGAATTCCACGCGAAGTCGCGGGCAGATGCTGTCCACGATAAATCTAAATGCTGAAGCCCTATGTTTAACCTTAGGCAAGATATATTTTTATCGATAAACTAAAGTCAATTGCAGTACCTCAATACATACTCGTATTTGCGTCTCGCCACAATGGCGTTAACCTTTTGACGACTTATGGATGCAGTTATAAAACAGAACGGAATACAAACTTGCATATTCCGATAAGTAGGCACCACTGCGCAGTTTCTATTATAATGGGGAAGTTGCATGAAAATCAAAATGAGGTTTAAATGATATATTATGAAAGTAAATGTAAACAAAAAAAAGCATATTTCAGAAAAAAACAGTTAATTTTGACTATTCACTTTTATTTGATTAAGGGTCAATATTAGTGAAAAATATTTAGATGGCTTCCACGAACGCATTATTTTCGTGTAGCTTTTTTCCGCGATCGATTAATTTCTTCATCGGAATTTCACTCGTAGCTTTTTCCCACGTTGCATTTTTCCGTAAAGATTAGTTTATTTACCAGTATTCTACTCGTGGAAATAAAAAAAATGTGGTGACTTTAACAAATTTCGCAGACAAAATACTGGACATGTTGACAAAAATGCAGTGTAGGTATGATAAATGCGTAAATATTTTCCATCGGTAACATTACTTGTGTATACAATATTTTAAAAGTGAAAGTAAATGAGTCATTAAAAAAAACTACGAATAGATAGAATGCGCATACACTTTTTGGTCGCGAAATAATGCGACTTAGAAAAAAGCTTCAAGTAAAATTCCGATGAAGAAATTAAATGATCGCGGAAAAATGCGACTCGCAAAAAAGCTACACGAAAATAATGCGTTCGCAGAACTCATCTAACTAATCGAAAAAGGAAAAACACAAACGAACACGTTTTCGCATTTATAATATCAGTAGCGGTAGGGATATATATATATATATATATATTATAGTAAGGAAAATATGACTTTTGATAAAAGAGAAACAAATAACAAGACAGCATTCGAGGTCTTAACTTGAATAATAAAATCTCATCTGACATTTGCTCCACTAGGGACAAGTATTTTAAGGAAGAACCATGGACTTACAAGACTACTAAGCCGAAGAAATACTAAGATATTAAATAAATATATATGTACAGGGTGGACCAAAAGTTTCTGCACTTTTAGAAATATGATAGAGGAAAAACTACAAAAGCTATTTTATTAGGTATGTATCATAAGTAATTATTAATAAATACATTCTTAACTTGTAAAAACACTGTCGTCAAAATGAACTCCGTCTTGTTGCCGGCACTCCTGCAACTGACTACGCAATTGTATGAAAAGATGCGGAATATCATCACTTCTGGTAGGTACGTCCCGTTTGCTTAATATTCGTTGTTGAACCAGTTTCTTTAAACTTATTGACCACAACTTTGCTTAAATTGATGCTGGGACACTAACTTATACGGCGTAATCCATATTCAATCCTAAAAAGGCATCGCATAGTAACGTAAGACTGGTTTTTTTTTTAAATCGTATAAAACAATAACCACGTTGCTTTCCTGTGAAACGGTCGATCGTCGTCAAAAATGTACAATATGGCCTTTAATTTCCCATCATCCTTTGTACCTCAAAATTAATAGTTTAGAAAAAAACATGTGTTGCTATTTGCTAAAACTTATTGCCCACCCTGTATTGTAATTCAAAAAGTAACTTATTAGATTAAACAGTTGCTTTAAAAACCTTTTTAGGTTAGTTTTCAGTAAGCCATTGGCTGCGAGTTTTTCTGCGTAGTTCGTTCGTTTACCTTGATAATGTTTATGAGATGAACACTACCTACCCTATACCTGTCTCCTTTACACTTTTAAGTTTGTCTCTTGTCCTTGAAAACCTTACAAACAGAGTAATTTAATGTCTCATCCGTCAATCAAAATACAAAGTCTTGCTTCAGAGAAATAAACTGTTAATTTTGTACACTAATGTTTAACAATGCTCCTTAGTATTACTTTCAACTCAATTACACTCATCATTTAAAAAAATTATAACGATGCATTACACAAATGCACGAATGCATTAATAACCCGAATAACGCCCATCAAATCAAACATGGTGTCCATCGTCAGTCAAAGTGCGCGCGCTTCCTGCATTCTTCCAGCGCTCGAACAACTTTTTTTTCTTCAACAAACCAAAGTTCATCCGGTGTCCAGCCAGTACGTTCTACATTGTTATGGGTCGAGACGATATATAAGGGCAATGAGACGGGATGGGAGCTATCAGTAGGTTTCGAGACATCTCACGATGAGAGTTCTGGTCAGTAGATCCCTTTGTCTTTGTGTTTTATTTTTTTAAACAGTGAATTGAGTAAAGTGTTATTTGAGAACAAATTGTGAATAAACGTTGACAAGTAAAAATAAATATAACATAGAATCAGTGATAAATACAAAAGAAATGGAAGTTTTATATAATTTAGTTAGCACGCAATAAGGTCTGGGATAATTTCCATGACAAAGCTGTCAAAGCCTTTTCTAGTTTTTTTTTTATATTTAAGCAAAGATAATTTCACAGTGCACTAGTGCGAAAGTTTTAACAGGTATTTTAAAAGGCCCTTTAAAAAAAACTTTATTCGGAACGCTTTCTTTGTTCAAATCCAGGGCAATTATAATTTCTCCTAGGCTTCAATCGTGCGACGTATTTTTGTATTTATAGAGAGTTTTCGTAGCTGGTCTAAAATATTTCCATCTATCTCTATCTACCTGTATGTGCCTCATATTTTTACGGTTATTTATTATTGGTTAAATGGGTAATACCTATATTATTATGTGCCGCTCCGACCATTGCTGATCTATTGTGTGAGCCTTTTATGGGTTCGATCCCCGGTAAGGGCAAATATTTGTGTGATGAACACGAATGTTTGTTCCTGAGTCTTGGATGTTTCCTATGTATTTAAGTATTTATTTCTCTATATATAAGTATTTATATCGTCGTCTAGTACTCATAACACAAGCCTTTAGAGCTTACTTTGGGACTAGATCGATTTGTGTAAAGATTGTCCCCCGATTTATTATTTAAGTAGTTCACTAGTTAAGCCTGTTGCATCCAAGAAGTTCCAGATGTTTTGGCCATCAGTGAGATCTTGGATCTCTTCGGAGTTCATAATATCGACTGTGGAAATTTCAAATGTCGTAAGGGACAGTTTGTGGAAATATCAAAATGTCCCTTACAGCATTAGAAATAAGGGACATTTTGTCGAAATGTCAAAATGTCCCTAACGACATTTGAAATTTCCACAGTCGATATGTGGCCTCAGGGGGCGACATATTAGCACGACAGGCCCGCGAGTCGTTTGTCGCTCAGTGCGTCTCTGTCAAACTAGTCAAATATGTAAGAGATACACTGAGCGATAAATGATCCGCGGGCAGGTCTTGCGCTGGATACTTCTGTTGCGCATGAGTCCAAATGGGCGGAGGATGTGCATGCCCGTCTCTGTCTCTTGGCAGAATCTGCACTAGGGAATTCAGTATCGGTACTGAGAACTGTTTTGAATTTCCCGGTACCATACTGGGTACCAGTACCGGGAATACCGGGAATTTCGATACCAAGTATTGTCGTTGAAAGTTTATTCGAAACTTTAATGACCCACACATAAAACTATTACAAATCAAAACTGAAATTCTTTATAATGTATCATAAAATATAAAAATTGTAGTTTATGCAACGGTTGCATAATGATAGGCCTTAAAACACTAGTGCGGTTTTCATGAAACGAGCCGATAGGCGAGTTTCATAATAAGATCGCACGTGTGTTTTAAGGCCAAATTATGCAGAGTTGCATACATAACTTTATCTACACACATATTATAAATCCTCCATGATGAGTTCAGAAACAATATTTTCTGGCAACAAGTTATTTGTTGCAATCGTGGCTGCATATTTCCGATATCCGGCGCATTTTCACATCACACACACTCCGAGAAGACTACTTACTATTCATATTTTCAACTAAAATGTAAATTACAAACAACTTTTTCTATTCAATTAATTCTACTTTCGTTCAACAACACAACAACATGGCACCGATTCGATCCACCGTCAAGACCATTTTTTTTTTAAATCATAGACAAACGGATAAAGTCTCTATTCTCACGTCACTCGAGATCAAATATTGTGCAGTTTATATTAAAAAAACATACTGAATTGACGTTTCGTATCAATAACTGTTTTAATATCTATGGATACTAGAATAGAGACCCACTTGAGTTTTGACAGCTGTTCCAAATTTAATCTCATTTCTTTACTAAAAACGATAAAGAAGTCATGTTATTTCTTTATCGCAGCACTGGTTTTTCCTAATTGGTTGTCAAAATGGTGGTCATTTCCTACGGTTTTTGATTAACCAATGGAGGTTTTATGATATGGGTGTAGATAAAAGCTTTTATATTCTGGCTAGACGCAAATGTCACAGCTTTTTTAAATTCTCGTAGTATGAAATATTATCTCAAATAACACAACTTCTTAGTAAATTTTAGTTAACCTAGACGTTATGACGAAATAAACCATAGTGGCACGAATATTTTAAAAAATCGATCTTCCCGGTGCTATCATTACCAGTACTATAAAATAAGGAATGGGGGAGTATTCCCTAATCTGCACATTGCGTCTTGGTTCATGCTGATTTTTAACAAGTGTTTGATCAGTTTTGTAGTGTTTTGAAGTCCATTTTGACGGTTAACCCAAAAGTTGTGTGAAACGAGGCGAACTGACGGTGAAATATTATGCATCTCTCAAGGCGTTAGGGCTTTAAATTTATACTAAAGACATATTGATGGTAACTGACGACTAAAAAGTTCACTCCTCTCACTCACTCCTCACTCCCCTGCTGCACTGGGAGTGAAGAAATAGCATAGAATGCGTGCAGATGCTTATCATCCTAGCATGTCGTAAAAGTCGACTAAGGGACGAGTCCTCTCCAACATGGTGGACTATCTGTATGGGCGATGGGCTGATCACCTGTCACCATACGGTTCATCATACCATCTAAGGACTAATTAATCGAACGTGGCCACAAGTAGTCTTGTGGCTCTGCCCACCCCATTAGGGATTTCGGGTGTGATCATATGTATGTATGTTAACATATGCGTACCTCAGCCTATTTCGATCACGATTCAAAATTATCTAATAAGATAAGATAAAATTTATTCGATGATTCAGAACAAATTGTGCCCCTTGATAAAGGACTCCATACGACTGAGCGTCACAGAAAGGACTCCCGCATTAGTTGTTTAAATTGCTAACTAAACAATTTAAACAACTTACCAAATTTTGACTAAAATAGGTAATAAAAATATTCGAATTAAAATTTTCTTGAGACATTATGAAGACTTGGTATAAACAAGGCTACGAAAATAAATAGTGAGTAATGCGGTCTTGAATCCCTGTATTAAAAATATCATTGTAAATAATATTGAAAACAAACATGTTTACCTGATAAGTCGGTAAACAGTATCAGGAGATTATTAAGTCCATTTACGAAGCAAATTACGGTATGTTAATTGAAAAATTTAATAAATTAAACTGAGAACAAACGCGCGGGTAGTTAGTGCTGGAAGTTTGATCGGCGAGAAGAGAGAGAGGCGGAGAAAAGTCAAGAGAAGTCAAGTTAAATAAAAGTTTGTAATGAAATAATGTCTCGTGTAAATGTAACTAACTAGCAACTCACCCCGACTTTCCATACTCAAACCTTCTTTGAGGAATTTTCCAAGCAATGCTGAGAATCCCACTAAAACCCGTTTAGATGTTTTGAAGTTCTAAAGCGAATACACCGACAGACAGAATAATCTACTTTGTTTTACACTCTTTATTTATTTAAGGAAAACCAACAGGTCTTACAAACAATTATGATAACAGGTTCTCATCTATAGCAATACAGTAACATAGTAACATTTAGGGAAACAATTAGAGCCCGCGCATTGACTATCCAAAATTAGATGAAATTTTAGGTAAGCGCACGAGCAAATAAATCTGGTCACTGTCGGTACATATATCACTATACAACAACATGACGCACTATTGGCCTTTGGGAAAAGTTGAAAAAAAATATTGGTTTGAAACACACATTGGTGTATTATGGTAATCAGAGCTTTTAAGTCTTTACACACCCACTGATTAATCAGTTATCCTTAAGTGGTTTAAATATCTCACTTAATTATTCATGCCTTAATTTTTTTTTTACAATTGAACATAAAACGTGTTTAGTTTCTCTTCCGTAATCGATAAAGCCGATAACTTTACGTCTGTGTATAAGAGCGAGCCATCTATTGGGTGGAATTCTATATTATTTTTATTAATTTCGTCGACACTGGAACTTCGTACTTAATTAGATTCCAGATTAGAATGTATATTATATATGATGGTCGTATTTAAGAGTAATAGTTGAGCTGATCTCATGCAGTTACTGACTTCTAATGTTTTTTTTTAAATTCACAGATCCTGTACTCAATTGTGGCTTGCGCCGCGGCGGCGCCAAGTGGCGCCATCCTGGCCGCTTTACAAGTCGTCCCAGCGGCCATTCCCACCCTCTCACCTGGGGACTTGCAGGCCGCAGCCATCGACGCCAAGGTCAAAGCTGAAGACACGGCTCGAGCTTGGGCAGACCAAGCCAAACTAGCTGAAGACCTGGCCAAGACACAAGTTGAACTAGCTTTAGAAAACCAGAAGGAAACCATTGAAAAAATAAAGTCTGCTGGTAAGGAGAGGAGCGAGGACCTATTCTGGAATGTGGAAGACAAGAAATGGCAAGCCATCGACGCTGCTAAGACTATTGAAGCTAAGCTAGATGGTGTTGTGGCAAGCAACGCTGAAGCCATAGCGAAATCTCTAACCAATCCTGTTTTGCCTTTCGGCCCTGTTGTGTATGCGCCTCGTTTGATACCTTTGGCTCAAACAGAAGACAACAAGTTGGTTAAGACTGCGGATCCTGATAATAAAGCTGCTGAATCTGAAGTAAAAGAAAAGGTAGAACTGCCAAAGCTGGAAGGTTTGGCGCTGGCATCCTCGACGCTTATCGCGGCTCCTTGGGCTCCGGCTCCTATTGCCTTCTACCAGGCTGGTCTTCTGGGTTCTCCCCTATCAGTGCAGCCTGTTTTGACCCCAGCACTCGTCAAGACATGGTAGAGTTGTACTTTAGGCGGGTTAATAAACGGTGATTTGGAACTTAGTTGTCTTATTACCCATTTGTTGTTTGTCATCAGTAAGTTTTTTGTTTTATTCAAAATGGAAGCCCATTATGAAGTCCCAACACCAAATTGAAGGTGGTCTTACCCAAAAATGCCAATTCGCTGTCAACTTGAAGACACTTAGATTATGTAATTCCATATTACAGATGCAAGGAGATTCGAAGAGAGAGAGTAGGATTCAAACCTTAACTTTGCGATCTAGAAAAAACATGACCGTACGAGCTTCCAGTATATCAATTTTACAGTCGCTATTTCACTCTTTTAGGGGACGATTTTATTTAAAAAAAATTGCCTATGGCCTTACCCAGTTGCTCAAACTATGTCCATACCAAAATCGGTTGTGGATTACCCGTGAAAACGTAAAAGAGACAGAGTGTCTTTCGCATTTATAAGATTAGTATGGATAGTTCGCGATAGGACCTAGATAGTGGCACCAATAGTTCCACAGTAAGCTATCCTATTGATGTAAGTAGCTCAATGACGGGTAATACACACCGAAACAAATCTCATTTTCCTTTTGAAAGTTAACGATAACTTCACGCTTTATTCATGCAAACGTAGACTTACGTTTTCACTATACCCGATCCGATATCGGATCTCGGACCCGATACCGATATCTCGACGGCCGTGTCGGGCCTCCGTCGTTATCGGACGATAATGCTATATGTACACAATTTCTATGGTGTGTGCGTGACTGTGTCGCCGGCCGGCGGTAGCCTAACCGATAAAATTGGACATAATATGTCCAATATTATGTGAAGATACAATACGATATCGGATATCGGCTATCGGCGGCCGATACGTATATCGTATCGGGTAATGTGAAAACGCTCTTATGCTTGATGCCCTACACGCGAATCGACGGGTCTCTCTCAACCTCGTATATGAAAATTTATGAAATTAGAATATCTACTTTAGGACGTGTAGTCGTGTACCTAAAGTGGATATTTTTCATATACGAGGTTGTAGCAGAGACCCGTCGGAATGTAGATTAGACAAAAATCAGGCGATAAAGAGGTGGAAGGTTATTCTCAATATCAATATTACCAATGCAACTTTACTAGCAGACTGCCTTCAATTCAGAATTATGCAGAAATGTCGATTTGCATATTGTCTGTCATTATTATGTGAGCATGCCGGTTCGCGGTGGCGCTGTCTTAGAAAAGCGGTTGTACTTGAGTGATATAGACGCAAAATTGTCCTTTCCGTTCATTTTCAGTTCCCGAAATTAATAATTTAAATTCAAATCGTTTATTCAGCAAGTTGGCCATCTGTGGGCTCTTTCAATCGTCATATAATAAAATAAAATAAACGAAATTCGGCAGAAAGTCATCTTTTCAAATCATACAGCAAGCTTACAGAATATAAAAAACCTAAATATAATTAAATAAATACATTACAAAGTAATAAATGATGATTCTTATAATCTATAATTTATAAAATAAAAAAACCGACTTCAAATAGCCTTTGAAAAGTACCTAAGTTTTTTTTACATTTTATTTAATATCCACACATGTTTTAGGTCAACAAAGATTTATTATCCTATGATTTAACGACACAAGTTTACTACATCAAGTAACAAGAGCATAATGCCAATTGCTCATCACCATTTACAAACTGTTGCTCTCCACGATGCAAAGATGTCAATCGTTGAGGAGTTCTCCTGGTTCTTCAATTTCACTACATAAATTTTCATGGACATAAGATGCTTCAGAACTTTATACAGCAATTTAATCGCCAACCGTAAAATACTCAACATTTAGGAGTTCCGGTGATCATCTATGGTCTTCATCAACAGTTCCTCTTCACCAAGGAATGCTTTTGGAACGTAACTGCTTGAGTTATTACATAAAATACTAAAATTGCTATATGCTTGCCTATAATATTTGAAGAGTTCCATCGATTCCTCATAGATCCTCTCATCATAACTCGACTTTGACGACAACGGGACCAAACTGGAGGCATACCCTACCGATTAAAAAAAGAATTTCAAAATCGGTTCATAAATGACGGAGTTCTGAGGTAATAAACGTAAAAAAAAATACAGACGAATTGAGAACCTCCTCCATTTTTTTTGAAGTCGTTTAAAAACAAGTAAAAATATAATAAAAATGTTGATAAAAAAAAAATATCTTAAACACTTATACAAATTGATCTCGTCCCAAACTAAGATTTCCTGTGCTATGGATACTAGACGACAATACGAATAATTATATAGATAAATACATACATATACAAATACTATATGTGCAAGATTCGGATAAAAACAATCATGCTCATCACACAAAGTTGGCCACTAACTGGATTCGAAGCCGCGAACTCTGGCATAAATAGAAGGCAGTTTCACTACAAGCCATAATGACAGACGGTCAATAATATATGTCGGAGCGAGCTATGCCCTGCACGACTGGACTAGACTAGATTAGGTTTAAGTCTTAGTTCTTAAAAACATTATGATTTGTTTAAGTTGTTAGAAAATAATTTAAGTGCATATCGCTTCAGATGATGCAATCAGTCCATAACTTGGCAAGTTTATGACTTTGTTTTTTGTAGTGACGAGGTATGCATTTTTTTTTGTACCGAATGTGGTCGCGGGGCAAGGGGAGAAACAGGCAGCTCGGCGTCGAGACGTGCTGGAAGTGAAAATAGATTCCTTAGGGAAGCCAACCGAGACGGTCATTGTTGTTGTGTTATGCCAGATCCCGCGAACTCATTATCGTTACTATAGTAACTTAACTATTCTTGTGACGTGTTTACTCTTAAGCATTAAGTCATTATATTGTTTTCACATCACAGGTGCGTAATTCCTCGCCTACTGTAACACGCCCTGAACAGAATACGTCCTGACAAAATTATGAAAACTCGCCGGAACCTCAGGCGGAAAGCCTCTTTTCCCCGGCTACCTACAAAAACCCGACATATATATATGTTATGAAGGTTATTGAGAGTGATTCATATACGTGTGCCATTTCGCATACTTCTCGATTATAACCCATTTTATTTACAATACATTCCTAAAGTTAATTAGCGTAAAATAAACAGATCCACTATTTGATTTGACTAATAATATTTATGAGTTATGAACGCATCAACGAAAAAGTTACGCTCTCATGGTTTCGTTGTGCATCTGATAAATATTTGCTAATAGCATTTGTGTTCATAATTTGCGCCTAGCAGGATTCAGTTGTGCGCTATAGAATCAGTACGTTTTTTTTTATATCAATTGATTGACATACGAGCTGACGGCCCACCTGATGGAAAGTGGTCACCGGCGCCCATGCACATCTGCAACACCAGAGGTGCTGCCAATGCGTTGCCAGTCTAGGGAGGATGGGGAATTGGAATGGGATAGCGATGAGAGAATAGGCCTCCAGATCTCGTATCTGCTGGAATAGTGATCAACTTCAGCGTATAACGACATGGTCACGACAGAATCAAACTGCTTAGTTCTGAATCCTGTGGCCCTAACATGCAAGACCCAAAAACTTAAACCAGTTTATCTCTATGATTATCTCTTTCGTCGGCACTAGTGTGAGAGACGCACTTAGAGATAACACGGTTTCACTTATCCGTGTGTCTTGTATGTTAGGGCCGCTGGAAAGCTAGTTGATTATATAATAAGCTTCAGCTCGGTCATTTCCATCCTAGGACAGCAGGTAGAATGTGTATCTGAAGCGCGAAATCAATCAGTACGTATCAGTCTGATGGAATAGTTTTCAACTTGAGCGTATCATGACATGACATGGTCAGAGTCCAAACTGTTTAGTTCTGAAGCCTCGGAAGCTAGTTGATCATAAAGCAAGCTTCATCTCGGTAATTTCCATCCTAGGACAGCAGGTAGAATGTGTATCTGAAGCGCGAAATTTGTCAGTACGTATCAGTCTGGTGGAATCTTCAACTTCAGCTTCAACTTGAGCGTATCACGTCATGGTCAGAGTGAAACTGTTTGGTTCTGAAGCCTGGGAAGCTAGTTGATCATATAACAAGCTTCAACTCGGTCATTTCCATACTAGGACAGCAGATAGAATGTGTATCTGAAGCGCGAAATTAGTCAGTACGTATCAGTCTGGTGGAATCTTCAACTTCAGCTTCAACTTGAGCGTATCACGTCATGGTCAGAGTGAAACTGTTTGGTTCTGAAGCCTGGGAAGCTAGTTAATCATATAACAAGCTTCAATTCAGTCATTTCCATACTAGGACAGCAGGTAGAATGTGTATCTGAAGTGCGAAATCAGTCAGTACGTATCAGTCTGATGGAATCGTTTTCAACACGAGCGTATCATGACATGGTCAGAGTCAAACTGTTCAGTTCTGAAGCCTGGGAAGCTAGTTGATCATTAACAAGGTTCAACTCGGTCATTTCTATACTAGGACAGCAGATAGAACGTGTATCTGGAGCGCGAAATATCGGAATTATTATGGATCTACGCTTTAATGGTGACAAAATTCGAAATTGCAAAAAACTCATCCTATAGGCTCAAAGTACTATATTACAAAATTAGTCAGTTAGATCGTCGTTGAATTTTTGTCTTTCTGTTCCTATCAGTTACAAAATAGCACGTAAGTTCTAAGCTATACAAAAAATAAAAATCTAACGGCTTTGTTGTACAAATTGGATAAATGTACATTTACAGAGTAAACTAACATTTTAACAGCCTGTCCACCCAACTGCTGTAATAAACGTCCAGTGCTATTAGGAACCTAAGCAAGCATTATGCTTGCACCACTTATAAAATAACGCCGTACAGACAGCTCAGAATGGACTCTAGTGGGTTCTAGTCAAAGAGCTAGCAACGCTATTTGTATGTTCGTTTGATTTCACTTTGAATCTGTTGCGTCGACACTCAAAATTAATTTCGAATCACCGAACGAGTCACCGATCGCGTCTGTCAAACGTTGCTGTACACTGCTTTCAGGTCGTGATATACGTGCAGATTATACAATACAAATCTCAGTGCCATTTAAAAATAGAATCATTTCGAGCAGTTTTATTTTATACTAAATGACCCGTGCGAATTTTCGCACAGTATCGTTATCAAACACCGGATAGTAATAATAACAATATAATAAAGTGAGAATAAGTAAATGCAAGTATTATTAATGAAATATATTTAATTTTTGAGAGATAATACACATTGTAGGTCAGTACCTAGCCTACCCGACGCGCAGCGCCATCTGTTGACATTAGTCTGCATGTGCAAATAGCCATCACATACTTGGTATCTTCTAAGTAGTCTGTGGCCATCACAAATGTTAGTTAAACAGACTGACAATAGATGGCGCTTGCCTATTGCATGGTATTTTTTTTTTAACGAAAACGTTAATTTTAATCTATTTGTGTATTTTTGTCTCAAAGCGACGAATATAAGCTTTAAAATGACGTTTAAATCATTAATTTTGGTAGAGAATTAACGGAGATAGAGACCGTCTTCCCAAAAAACACCTTTTAGAAATAATATATATGATGATTATCTGTATCTATGTCTAACACTAGTTAAATACATTCGTTTTTTCTCGCATTCTTATAAACAATTTATGAACCTTTTGGGTCTGAAATAAACGTAAAAAGGTCCTTCAGATCACATGTCAGATTTTAGGAAATAAGTACAATTTTAGACATTCGTGACCGAAATTTAAATGAACGGATCTTTATAAAACCCAACCTTGGGAGAGTGGATAGTGTTAGATAAAAGTCTGCTATATCTTGCCTTGTAAATTGTATTTGCCAGATTTTTTGGTATAAAGCCTACGTAGTGCATTTAACAGTCGCCTCTCAGCCTATTTTAAAATAGAACAACTTAGCATTTCACAAGGCCTAGACTAATCCGCGATATGTCAAGAATATGAGATATATTGTGTTTAATTCTGAAGGAAACTCATTATGAACGACTTCCTCCTTAATTTGTTCAGTTATAATTACGATTTCTTCATAATTATAAGTCTATTAAAAAGGTACAATTCGCCTTCGTTAATGCCCGGTTCCCTTAGGATTTTAATCAGATAAAAATATAGTGATAAAACGTCCACTGCAGGACATAGGCCTCCCCCAAAAATTTGGGGGATATGCCATAGCCACCACGCTTGGCAGGCGGGTTGGCGACCGCGGTTGGTCATGATAGTACTCGAAGGACGCTGCTGCCCATCCTTCGGTTGATCCCGCTGTCGCCTTTTACGACACCCACGGGAGGAGATGGGGTGATGCTATTTTTAATCGGCACTACACCATAGTGATACTAAATCAAAGATCTCAAAAGAACGATATGCCAATCAGTACAATTTCGTGTATATAACAAGCCTCTTAGAATAGAAGGTTGTCTTGTTTGTTTCACACGCTATCATATCATTGTGGACGGTGGGGTCGGTGGTGCTGTCTCACAGGTTGTGGAATTGTACTAGATACTTAATTATAATAGTGTCACTCAAACGGGTGTCGAGGACCGTGGTTGCGATGCGACTGAACGTACGATAGTGTCATATTCGCGTTCTGACACCTCAAATGTAAGCATAGCGAGAATTGCTTTGAGCAGTTCCTTACTATATATTTCAATGGGTGGAATGCATATGCATACTATAAATCTGCGTCCATCTGCTGCGTCCTGCTGTTCGACCGACGCAGCTGTTCGTATCCTGACTGCATTACTCTACGAAGGTTGACGAGATCGTAGAGAACATCAGAGTCAACACAAGTCTTATCCTACGGGTCGAGCGGTTGGAGTCCGACGGAATGTCAATTTTACCTCCTTTGTGGTGCGGGTACCGACCGACCAACCTGCGACCTTCACGAAGCAGGAATTGTGGCCGAAGGGTGTCGTATTCCGTCGTTGTGGCGGACGGTTATTGGACACCGCGAAACTGTGTCACACGTCGCAGAACTAACGTGTTAGCTACATACTTGTTTTATTGTTTTATTTTTAGTTTTATAAGTTAACCATATTGTATTCTATTTTTAAATTGTTATCATTGTATGATATCCTACTAATATTATAAATGTGAAAGTTTGTGTGTGTGTGTGTGTGTGTGTGTGTGTGTGTGTATGTTTGTTACCTCTTCCCGTTAAAACGGCTCGACGGATTTTGATGAAATTTGGAATGGAGATAGCACCCTGGATTATCACATAGGTTACTTTTTATCCCGGAAAATTGAAATGTTCCCGAGGGAATAACGATAATGAAACTCTACGCGGACAAAGTCGCTGGCACAGCTAGTATACTGTATGGGCCACCATTACTTAATTTAAATAAATAAGAGATGGTTTTTACAAACCCTATTTCAGTCTGCCCACAACATGATTTTACTGTAGTAGCGGCCTCCGCCACAGCTTCGGACCAAAACACGTGCATGCGACGTCGCGTCACGATAGGTCATCGTGTCGTGGAAAGATTTAGTATAAAAACCTTATAAGAGTAATTGTTGTATTACAGTTTTAACATAATTTGAAAGGAAGTCTTCATCAAATCGATTACTGATAAAAAACCGGACAAGTGCGAATTAAACTCGCGTGGAGAGGGTTCCGTTCGGTACATGATTATCTGAAATTTCCTATGTTACTTTAAATACCGTGGACTTCTAATAGGTTCTCCTATAATCTATAGGTAAAGGACTATTTTCGTATTTTTTTCAAAATTTTAGGCTTAGTACTTTCGGAAATAAGGGGGGGGAATGGTCAATTTTGGCCTATTTTCCTAAATAACTTCCAAACTATTTATTTATAAATATATATTTAAGGTCCTTACAATAAGGCCTTTCACTTGATATGTCACACAATATAGTTTGCATAACTTTTTTTTTTTTTTTTCTAATTTACCCCCCGATTTTAAAAGTGGCCCGCATGTTTAAAATTCGTAAGTAATTTACGTTACGCGTACCTGTTGCGGTCACCGATTTACATATGTATACCCGATTTCACATCATCGGTCCAGTAGTTTCGGAGCAAATTGGCTGTGACAGATGGACAGACAGACAGACAGACACACGAGTGATCCTAAAAGGATTCGTTTTTTTGCTTTTGAGGTACGGAACCCTAAAAATTGGTATAAATCGTCCATTTTCCTTCGAAAATGGAACAACAAAAGCCCAAATCCTGATCATAAAGTTTGGCAAATTCCTCATGCGTTATTACCTAACCGCCCTGGTCACCCCATTCAAGCAAGGCGTGAGGAGAATGCGTTTAGGTGAATCATGCGCATTGCGACACGCGACGGTTTACAAAATCTTACTGTCAATATACCGTGACTAGAGAGACTTCATAGTTTTCTCTCAGGTCTCTAAGGAGTTGATAAAAAAAAAGTAAAAAGTCAGGGCTTACTCATTACAAATAGCGGCCCGCTAATTATTTCTACCGATGATAGTAAAAAATTCAAGGGTTTTTTTTTCTTCATATTATATTATTATTGAATAGCCTGTTATGTCCCATTGCTGGCATATCATCGGACGACGACCATTACGAAGTCCAGAGACTATATAACAAACAACAAAACAGTGTAGCAGTAATAAACAAAGATAACAACAACAATTTTAAACATTTATTTAACTGTATAATCAGAAAGCAACACGCGAACACCCAAACGACACACTCGAAGCTAATGACATATTATAGAAAGACATAAGACACGTCATATCCATAATCCATAATTTTTTAAGGAAATTGAAATACTAACCCTGCCTTCGCTATACGTATTTGAAATAATAATGTATGTCAGAAAAAATATATACAATTTTCCTACAAATGTAGATAAGCCAAAGGCTACTAGAAATACCGGAAAGCTTAAAGTACCAACTTATAGACTGGCTAAAACTAAAAAATCATTTCTAGGAAATTGTACACGTTTTTACAATAAAATACCTAAAAACATAATAGAACAAACAGACACAATGTTCAAATCTACTGTAAAGCGAATTCTTATTTCTAGGGCATATTACTCAGTAAAAGACTACGTCATGGACAGGGACGTTTGGCTTAAATCGTGACCTGCACTGGCGATCCCTGGGTCTCGATGAGCGTACCTGCTGTGGTATATACTTAGATTTGTATAAATCTGTAGACATCATTGTTGACTTATATGTGTACTGATTTGAAAAAATGATACCTCACCGAGTTTCTTGCCGGCTCTTCTCAGTAGAGGATTTTTTCCGAACCGGTGGTAGATTCATTCCTTGACCTTCATAAGAGCTTGTAAAAGCCTAAATTGAATAAAGATAGTTTGACTTTGACTTTGACTTTTTGACTTTGAATCAACGCGTTTTAAACAACGTGTCATAGATACATTTTTTTATTTAGTTTCTTTTCGGTCAGTGCAGATTTATGTGACATTCGACACGCGAAAACCAAATAAATATTCCCTGTCGTCCGCCCGGCGCGACACCGCGATGACAGCATCTGCATCCCTCGTACCACGAAACTCAGTGCACGCGGCGATAAGCGACGCCCGTCATACAGTTTGCGATAATTAAGCGACAGTCGCTATTTCGAAACGATATCATAATATTTATCAACTCTCGACGAACAGACCATATACTATTATATTTTCATATTTGCTGATTATCGATCGATAATCGATTTTAGGTTTGTTAGTCTTAATAATTATCATTTATTGCTTTATTACTGTGTAATGTTTCTGTTTAATTTTACTTGAGTTTGTATATATGATGTAAAATCAATGTTTGACTTGAAAATATGACTCTGCTGAATGATAGTCCTGTCCGAAGCGCTGGTATCAACCCATTTCAATTGACCGAGCGACCGCAGCGTCTCCGTTTCATCTCGGGCAAAAATGCTTCCGTATGTCTGTCCGGCTTTGCCGCTGTTCTCGTCTACAGGTCGCATTTCTCAACCGATTCTTGTGAAATTTTGTGAGCAGGTTCAATAATTATATGGTTTTTTTTTGTCGATTCAGTTTTTCGACATTTTTCAAAATGACGGAGATATGGGGGTTTTTGCGATTACAAACTTACTTGCGGTGTTGGTAAATGAAAATGGGTACAAATTAAATGGAATCACCCAAATAATCATTAAACGAAGCTTCCTTGTTCAGACGGATATAGAGGACCCTAGTTTGGGCAGCTGTGTATGCTGATTATATTTATTAACTATCCGTGCCCGCAACTGCGTAGGCGCACCACCCGTTTTTACTGTCACCTTCAATTTAAAATGGCTGTATCTTTTTCTAGTCAAACGATAACAAAGAAGCAAATATCTGATCCCACCTGCTGGGACCTTCCTTAACCTACTTTATAAAATCCCATTGAATTCGCTTCAGAAAGGCCGTGGCAGGATAAGGGACCAACTTGTGAGCGTCAAGTTGGCGTACCCTTCGAAGATATCCAGGATCTGAAGATTCCAAAAAATAGTGCCTAAATAGTACCCAATTAGTACCGAGTTAGAAAAAATAGTACCTTTGTAATTTCGGAGATATGAGCCTTGTTTAACGGGTACGCTAACTTGACGTCAATCTGGCGTACCCGTTTTGGATCTCGAGAAAACATACTTGTGTGTCGAGAACGGTGCTGTTCCCAAATATGCTCTATATCCCAAAAAATAGTGCACAAATAGTAGTAGTGTTCTACTTAGCTTTTCTGTTATGCTTTTGTCGTAAAAGGGGTACTATTTCAGGCACTATTTTTTTTTGGTATATAGCTGGCTTAGGAATTCAATGGCTTTCTGTGTGATCTCGGTCGGGTACGCCAGCTTGACGGTGCAAAATATTTTACCCGTGTTTGGTATGAAATATCTCAGTTTCTATAAGAGCTACGAAGTTGAGACTTCGGGAGCCAAGGGTACTATTTGTGCACTATTTTTTGGGATATAGAGCATATTTAGGAACAGCACCGTTCTCGAGATCCAAAACGGGTACACCAGCTTGACGTCAAGTTAGCGTACCCGTTAAACAAGGCTCATATCTCCGAAATTACAAAGGTACTATTTTTTCTAACTCGGTACTAATTGGGTACTATTTAGGCACTATTTTTTGGAATCATCAGATCCTGGATATCTTCGAAGGGTACGTCAACTTGACGCTCACACCAACTTGTGCCTTAATAGCTTTTCGGCGCTGCTTCGGAAGTTATAAAAAAAAATATAAAAAAATATTGTCACTTGTAACTTATTTTTTTTATATGTAGTGTTAATCTTTCTATAATGTCATATTGTGGGTCTCGACTAAGTGTAGTACACGTGTAAAGCACGAAGCAATTCGTTACATTAAAACGGAAATATTCACGAAAATCATTTTTTACATTTTTATTTTTTGTTTTAAAACTAAGAAGTGGCGAATGCTGAAATTGAGTAAAGCAATTACTATTGACGTGGCACATCATCAGAATTGTGAACCAACGGCAAAATCCACCCTTTTCATACAAAAGGCGATAACGATTTCCACCCCTTAAATGTTAACCGATGTTCACCAAATTTTGATAGGTTGTCGATCAGAGCACAATCTAGGTTTATACGCTTTTTGAATTTTGAATAAAGATCAAGAAAGTCAAATAATGCCGAAATTAGTTTTGTATGAGAATACTGAAACCACAATAAAACTGAATTTATTGATTATAGTGATACAATCAAAACGTATAGACTGACTGACAATCTATCAAAAATTGGTGAACATCGGTTAACATTTAGGAGGTGGAAATCGTTATCGCCTTTTGTATGAAAAACCGTAGGTTCACACTCCTCTTAAGGATTGAAAATTAGAAATTTCTTAGCAAATATAACTAGTCTTATACGCCCTTGCCGGTTATTATATCTAATAGAAACAAACTTATTGTAACTCCAGCGGGCTATGTCGTCAGCCGGCCTTCCGATAAACATTCCTACGTCAGAACTGGATTTAAAGGGAAACAGGAAACAATTCATATATAGTATAATATTAAACGAGCAATTTTAGTATATTAAATATATATAGCCTATATGTAAACTGCTAGGCAAAAGCCAATAGTAATCCTTATCTTTACGTATTATAAAACAAAGTTGCCCGCCGCGTCTGTCTGTCTGTCTGTTACCGCTAAACTCAAAAATCACTGAACGGATTTTCATGTGGTTTTCACCAATAGATAGAGTGATTCATCGGGAAGGTTTAGGTATATAATTTGTAAAGGTTTTGTGTAAATTGATTGAAATAAAACGAGAATTGTTGGAAGCGTCGGAAAAATTCAAGCCGCCTGGGAGCTTTCATCGAAAACGCTGCCTAATCCTTTTGAGATTATGTTTGACTTTTACCGTGCGAAGCCGGGGCGGCTAGTTTCACTATAGAAATAAAAAAAACCGGTCAAGTGCGAGTCGGACTCGCGCACCGAGGGTTCCGTACTACGCCAATTTGGCATAGTCTCAACCAATCAATAAACTTTATATTAATGATATAAGAACTTTGACAGTTGCAACTAAGTTGGTACATTGAGTTGCAGCGGTAATTATCTGGTTTGATTTCATTATATTTTTCACATTTCTATAACAGTTACTATTGAATTTATATTTGTTGTTAGACTATGGAGTATATACTAAAATAAGGCCAAATTTGATAACTGAAACTTAATCCATTTTTATACAGCGGTCCAAAATCAGCCATTTTTAGAGTATCAATGTATGGGGAGCTTCCGAGGTTTAAAACTTTTTGATATTTTTATTATTTTCTACTATTATGTGAAAACAACACATATTCTATGAAAATTCCAACCTTCTATCTATTACCGTTACTTAGCTAGAGGCCTCTGAAAGACGGACGGACGAACGTTGTAGGCTCAGTAATAGGGTCTCGTTGATCCCTTTGGGTACGGAACCCTAAAACCACCAGACTTTGTATGACCAAATCTAACTATAGTAAATTCATTACTAAATAAGTTTTTGTTACAAATTAAAATGTTCACACTTGTTTTATGCACACGAACGACCCCAAACACGACGGGGCTATCTTGTTTATTTGAGTACCTATGGCCAAATCCGGTTCCATCATCAGACCAAGTCGATAGGACCATATTATTGCATTGTTCCGTAAAGGATGGCAGAGTGCTTGAAAAATGGTTTACGAATTTTGAACCGGGAAGACAGACAGACATACGAACAAAGCAAGTAAAATAAAAACTTGTTAAAAGATACAAACAGCAGTGAATGCACTAGGCTAGTGAAGAAGAGGGAAAATAATAAGTTATTGCTAACGTAATATTTAAGAAAACCAGCCAAGTGCAAGTCGGACTCGCGCATGAGGGGTTCCGTACCATTGTCTATAAAACCGGCAAACTAATCATGTCTGTTGTATGGGGGCCCACCTTAAATATTTGTTTTATTTTAATTTAATTATTTATTTTTAAATTGAATAAATAACTAAATATTCTGTGAATATTTCTAGCGTCTACCTGTTGCCGTTATTAATCTCGAGCAAAAGCGAGAAAAAAAAGCCCCCTTAAATATTAATTTTATTGTTTTTTAGTATTTGTTGTTATACCGGCAACAGAAATACATCATCTGTGAAAATTTCAACTGTCTAACTATCACGGTTCATGAGATACAGCCTGGTGACAGACGGATAGACAGACAGACAGACAGACAGACAGACAGACAGACAGACAGACAGACAGACAGACAGACAGACAGACAGACAGACGACGGACAGACGGATAGCAAAGTCTTAGTAATAGGGTCCCATTTTACCCTTTGGGTACGGAACCCTAAGAAGCGTTTTTGACAGATGTACTACAAAATTGCACTGTCATGGGGTTTAAACTTGAAAACTAAACTAGTACGGTATAAAACATTCCAGATTCTAACTTTAAAAATTAATCCTGGATGAAGGATTACCAGCTTTTAAAAAAAAGCAACTTCTTAATACCGATGGTGAAAAATAACTCATTTTCGCAATAGTTAATTCGCGATTGCCAGTGAAGTGACGCCTCACTCGATGGCACGGATACTGGCTGATCTAAATGTCAGGGCGCGCGGTGCGACAGTTTTTTATTTGGATCCAAAAGCTTCCTGCTCCACCCATCGGATCAGCGCCTTTGTAAACATGCCTTTGTGTAGAGTTGGATATGGGTAGACACGGCATATGTCCATATTTACTAGCTTTTAAAATTTCCTAAACCAAGTTTTCATGGATAGATTCATTCCGGAAGAAAAATTAACATTTGAATAAAACAGGATAGAATGCAGAGCAGGTAGCTTGCTCACTATAAATTATCTCTTAAGTGAAATGAAACTTGAGTTTATCTTGGGAAACTCATTGGAAAATTAGTTATTGTACACCTTATAGCCAAATTATTTATACTAATTCTTTAAGTAAAAAAATATATTCTTTGTAGTATACCTATAAAAAGAATAAATGAGTTTGAGTTTTGTAAAGTCCAGAAACTATAATACGGCCGTAGAAAACATGATCGACGGGGGTTTCCAATAATTAATGAAACAACAATTTACGATAAATTATTACGGTAAACTATTTCTAATGAGCTATTGATTGTTACACGTTTTAATTATAATCGAATAACAGTTAGACATGGGTTTTTTTAACCGGATTATACATCCTAGCATAAACACAAAAATGTGTGGATCTGAACTTGCCTTAAAACTTTACTATTCATAATTATTTTTATAAACCACTTTTTTTATGACATTATCCGCGTAAAATCGGATAAGTAGCGTCATCTATTTGTAAAAAAGTAACCTTAACAGTTAAAAACACTAAATATTTAGGTATTGATTGTATTTAATTTTTACTTCTATTTCAGAAATTTGATTACGGAGCAATATTTTTTAGGAATTTGTTGGGGTTTGTGTTATCTCTACTTAATACATATCATAAATGCGAAAGTGTATTTGTTGGCTTGTTGGTTTGTCCACCTTTTACGCAGCAACGGGACAACAACAACAGATTTTTGCCTATGTATAATGCACAGCTACGGAGGGAACAGCGATAAACGCACTCCACGCGGCCAGAGTCGCGGGAAAAAACTACTAAAGGTGTAATTATAGAATTTATAATGACTTCTGACGCTACAAATACTTTTCTCACAGTATCGAAGTCCATATTAATTAATAATTACCTCATATAGACATTAGACACGGAAACCTTTTAAAGTATCTCACCTCTAGCCATTTGTATGGCAACAAAAGATACTTTATAGTATCAACGATTACTGGCCACTTTCAATTATACTGGCAGCGTTCAGGTTCGGGTGTATAAAAGACCCAACGCCCCACTGGACAGCATTCAGTAGCTATCTAGCAGTCTGACTAAGAAGTGCAAGATGAGATTTCTGGTAATATTTCTTATCTATAAACACAAATAATAAATAAAAGTGATAACAAAACGCAAATCTGGAATAAAGTTTAAAAAATCGCGAACGCGCCCTTTTGTTTTACTAAAAGGAACGCGTCCTATTTTCGCGCGCAATTTTGACGAGTGTATTTTTTTAAAGCCAAGGGGAAGTGTTCAAACAGCCTTTCGTTATCACTTTTGGACTAGTGCGGATGGAACCTTGTTATATAAAAGCTGTTTAATTATATTTAGATTCGTTAAATAATTTGGTATCATAATTGATTTGACAAGGTTACATGCCTATTTTTTTTACTATCATTGAACTGTCCATTACACATATTGTATTTATTTAATTGTCATATGGATGTAATTTGCGTTTGGCTAATTGATCTAACAATTTGCTTATGGATAGCAGTAGTGCAGCTATAACAAATGTGCTCATATTTGAATTAATAACATTCTATTAATCGTTTCCATACATATTCCACAAAATCCAATACTACTCTAAAATACTTGTGGAAAAAATTATTATTTCTCAAACTAATTCTGTATCCTGTGTGTTTCAAAGTTTTTTTTTCTTTTGGTGTTTTTAAAATAGTAACTATAACCAAATTTCAAGAGATATCGAAAATTTGGTTCAATGTAACAAAATATTTTTTTCTATAATCGATCTAGCCTCAAGTACCGTGAGAATCATATATATTTAATTCCCGTTAAAATAACCGTAAATGTAGTAACAACCGTATCGTTTATACGTCAATTTAATAAACTCACGCATTCAAATAAAGAACGCACCACAGACAATTAAAAAAATTACAACCTTTACAAACTCAAATATGCACCTATCTTGATAAATTGTCATCCTTATTTGGCAGTCATAAAGATTTTTCTGGACGCATATAGTACTTGTATGTGAAGGTCGTCCATTGAACGATTCGCGATGTGGTTGGCATACAAAAAATTATCGAAGGGCGTACGTATGTCATCGTGGCAGGTGTGACAACGTACAAAAAATAGGGCATTTGTTTGACCAATCACGAATGTTTTTATAAAGTTACTTCTCAAGCAAAAAAACAGCAATAGCTTATGGTGCTTGTAAGCCAACATTTCTTTTGGCTGCAATTTCTTTCTATTACTGCAATTCGGGCTATACCCAAATTTTTACATTCAAACTTATTCTCAGTAGAGATGTAATATGTAATATTTTTGGGAATAGCCCAAATTACAGCAAGACACTGCCAAAAATGCCCGTTTACGAGCCTCTTTAGAGCCGAAATCAAGAATTTTCAGTTTTGTCCGCGTAAAATTCTGTAACCGCGATTAACTCTTTATCATTCCAAAGTAAAAAGTACTTTAACCGTCTTCGTCACTATCTTTTTTGTTTCATATTGTGCAATCAACAAATCGGCACTTCTAAACTATCAATAATAGTGTAAATAAGTGGGATTTTCCAAAATATAAAGCCAAAATGCTTTATTTTATAATTTCTCATTTATTCCAAACCTGCGCATACGCTGCATTGCAACACAATTTACTCGACAATCCAGCTGTCAGGTGTTTTGTCTTACGACATGACCACTCCCTTAAAACCAGTCCCAATTCCTTAGCTACATAATGAGACCTAGTATTAGACATTAGTCAAGATAAAATTACAATTCTAGTTAAATGGCTACGCAATAAAATAGGTTCGATCGATATATAGGTTGCATTGCATAAAAAATTATCTACAGAGATTTATTACATTTGTAACGGTATTTCATATGTCTACTATCCCTAAGTCGCATTTTAAATACAATACATACAATACAATAAATATAACACGTCCGACCTCTTTATTATGGCTGTTTGTAGGCCATTGCCATGGGCTTAGAGAAAAAACCCAGCCGTCATTGGTCGATTTAGCAACGTTCCATTTTCGGAAAACAATGAGCGTTTAAAATAAATCGGTTGACATTAAAAATGGCGCCATTTTCAGTGTCTTTTTGTTTTGAATTGTATATTAGTTAAAATAGAGTAACAAGTGTGAACATATGAACTATGTTCAATGACACAACTCCAATTAGGGCCTCTTCGTTATTGCCAAAGCATCGCGTATGCGTATGGTTTTAAATTAATAAGGGATGGCAAAGGGGCTCGTAAACAGGCTAGTTTTTCGGCAATTTATTGATTCAATTCGGGCTATCCTCAAAAGTTCACAATCAAACTTTTTGTCCGTATTAGTGATGTCATATGTAATCTTTTTGGGGATCGAATTGCAGCAATAAATGCCGAAAAACAAGCCTGTTTACAAGCCCCTTTAGGCATTGTTATACATAGTTTGCTGCAATCTAAAAGCAATGCTACACGCTGATTTTGGGCATAGCGACTCATCAACTCCGTAGTTATTGACGGTTATAGTCATAGGTTCTCATGTGGTAGCTAACCTTCTCTGTGAAAGTCCTTGCTAGAATTAACACTAGCCAATATCGCGCGTTAAAAGGTTTTATTCAGGCCAATGTGTTAGCTTTAAAATTAACACTCAGCTTCAGAGGTTTCATCCATTGATCATCCATTTTTGTCTCTGGGAGTAACGACTGCAGTGCTACTGACAGTTTGCATTTAGGCCGGAATCGGTTTTTACAATTACAAGATTTTTATTAATTGCAATGTTCGTATGTATGTATGTTCGAGTCGAATCTTGCAAGCTGAATTAGAATTACTTCCTCTTATCCAACGAAGCTGAATTTTTACATATTGGTTCAGTTGATGACAATGCATTTTTATAGTAAGCATGACCTGAATCGACATCCAGGGTTACCTCCAGATAAAGGAACTCAACGGTCAACAGCACAGACACGAAATTTTCTGTACGCTGTTATTTAAAAAAAAAACTACGGAGCGCTTGATTTCAGAAATTACTGATTGAAAGATGTTTTCGTCACATTACCTAAGTGTTAGTATTTAGACAATTTACTTACAAGTAGCGTTGCTTCAATTGGCTGCACACATGTCAATTAAAAATTGTGGCAACACTTGCATTATTGATTATTCGCGATCCAAGTAGGCTAGTTTTTGTTCACATTCCAGTGTTATTATAAATTACTCAGTTCGGAAATTAAGTGCTAATGAAAATGAGAACTAATGTCAACTCAAAGAAAACATTATGCGTAATGACGTAGATAACTACTTAGCTAATTTACTGGTCTACTGAACGTCTCAAACTAAGGAAGTTGTAGTGGAAGCTGTAATGAATAGAAATAATGTACAATTCGGGAGGATATTGCGCTCTGAGACCGGTTAATTAATACACACATACATATTTATGACTAGTTTCCGTTTTAACACATTGTTCACTGTTTAATGAAGAAATTAATAATACAAAAGAGTAGTGTCTTAGATTTCGCTATAAAGCTAATTGATTTACTAGTAACCGAGCTGAACCAATGAATTCACTGGTATTTGATATCCTGCACAATGACATTTACATACTTTTTGCTGAAATGTTACCTAAGATACTTAATGTTCTTATGATGATAATAAATATGGGCAAATGCCGATTTTGATTTACTATTAAGATATAATGAAAAAAGGATTATTACCTAAGGATTTTATCCTCTGAATTTCCACAATAACGCGGTCTTTATTATTTCAGCTCAGAAGTGTGAACCTACGGCTTTTCATACAAAAGGTGATAACGATTTCCATCCCTTAAATGTTAACTAATGTTGACCAATTTTTGATAGGTTGTCGGTCAGACCAGATCTAGATTTTGTTCTGACTGACACCCTATCAAAAATTGGTCAAAATCGGTTAACATTTAAGGGGTGAAAATCGTTATCGCCTTTTGTATGAATAGGTTAATTTTTGCCGTTGGTTCACAGTCCTCTTAATATAAAAAAACCTTTCCTGCTGTGCACCAGTGACCCATACTCAAAGCGGGCTACATTCAAAACCTTAAGGGCTATTAAACACAAATGATCGCTCGCTCTAGTACTGGTGACTGGAGCGACAAATATTTCGTAAAGGAGTTACATTGACTTCACTGATATCCTGTAGTTTCTAGCTTGGTAATGCCGTTTATACGCAGTCTCCGCCACTGCTAGCCAGAGGACGTCTTATATCAACCCGCTTCTCCTTTGTAATCATCATTCTGGATCCTTCCATTAATGGACACTAGGGCCTTTCGTTAGCAGTGGGATTGGGTAGTAGTGCCCACGTAGACCTAGTGCGGTGTAGGTGAGGTTCACTCACACATATCTTTAAAACGACTTGTTCTTATTTAAACTTTTTTACACAGATCGCTTTCACCGCCGTCCTCGGCTACGCCTCCGCCGGCCTTCTGGCTCCTCTCGCCTACGGCATCAACGCGGGCGACGCCCAAGCGGCCGCCATCGACGCCACCGTCGCCGCCCAAGACCACAATCGCGCCGTCGTCGAGAACAACCTGCGCGCCAACGAAGCCGCCGTGCAATGGAACACGGAGGCCGTCCGCCAGGCCGCGGAGACTTCCCGCGATATCAATGAGAACGCCCATTGGAACGGTCTCGCCGCATCACAGAACTACGTCGCCGCCGCACAATCGCAGGCTGCTGCGTTGAACGGAGTCATTGCCGCGAGGGCTGGTCCCTGGGGTGCCCCCGTTGGACACCTGGCTTACGCTGGTGCTCCCATCGGTCTCGGCTACGCAGGTCTCAATGCCCCTCTGGGCTTCGCCGGTCTCCACGGTGTCCACGCTTGGTAAACTCAACTAACTCAATCCAGATAAAATTGTCGACAAAGAGATAGTCTCTTGAATTCAAAAACTATGTAACATTCTATAAAACATAGGGAGTTACAGCGTTTTTGTTTTCGCGAGCAAATTTCCACGCTAATATAAAACAGCACCAATCGCATGTTTAGATGCGTCGACAATTTTGGCTGTTTTGGTTAGAGGGCGGTACAAATTACCCGGGCAACATTATTTACATTTAATGTTCGTAATGTTGCCAACATCTCAACGGATAACAACCGATTGCTCAACGGAAATCAAAAGGTCTCATTTAGTAACTCTCTTTGTAGATACCATAATGCCATCACTGCCAAAGTGTAAATAAATACACGTTTTTTTAAACGATGTGTATATTTCATTTTAATCCTCCAACCCTATCAACCACAACGTGACTTAATAAACTAAAAGCGTATTCATTTGTAGGGTTCCGTACCCCAAGGGTAAAACGGGACCCTAAGACCGCTGTCCGTCCGTCTGTCTGTCCATCTGTCACCAGGCTGTATCTCATGAACCGTGATAGTTAGACAGTTGAAATTTTCACAGATGATGTATTTCTGTTTGCCACTATAACAACAAATACTAAAAAACAGAATAAAACAAATATTTAAGGGGGCTTCGATACAACAGACATAATTTTTTGCCGTTTTTATAGATAATGGTACGGAACCCTCCGTGCGCGAGTCCGACTCGCACTTGGCCGGTTTTTTTGTTACGTCATATACCCAAGAACATATTCCTATTCAAAACGTCTATAACACCTAAATTGTTGAAATCGATTCATTTTTCGGTTGTACGATGTAACAAACTATCGTACGTATATACATACATACATAGTGTGAGATCCATATCCCCTTCCTTTTGCTTTTGCCTTAGTCGTATTCCAAAGAATCCAAATGAAAAAGACTAATTTCAACTTTATATCCAGCATCAGATGATGTCAATTTCAAAAGTAATCAAAATGGACATAAGTCATTTAAAAATTTCACTCCTCACAAATGAACCTCATGAATAATTAAAGGCAACCCTCTACAAGAATGCTGTAACAATCGTATAATTTAATCTAGATAAAGCAAGGGCAAACAACGAAGTAAATATAAATTAAGATAATCAAGAAACCTAGCTATAATTGGAGTACTGAGGCCAACGCCTAGTTTCTGAAGATTTGAGTAAAGATACCGCACAGTTTTCTTGAGATTTGAGTAAAGATAGTTACCGCACAGATCCAGATAAAATTAAACCTAAAGCAGTTTATTTTATAAACTACACACTGCCCATTCCCTTTCACTATGAGTGGAGGCCCAGCGGTGGGCCATTATAGGCTGCAGTTGATGATAATGACAGTTATTTTATAAAATACTAGCTTCCGCCCACGACTTCGTCTGCGTGGACACCCTAAACCTAGCGGTATATAAATATACAATATATACATTAAAAAATTCATACAAATCGGTCGAGCTGTTTCGGAGGAGTGCGACGACAAATACCGTGACACGAGATTTTTATATACATAGAAGAAGATTAATATCAAAAGTATTAACTGCTTACTAAGTTCTTCTTGCATTGTGCAGTATAGTTAGTAAAGAAAAATCTAGAAAAAGAACTATTCAATTATTACTAATATTCAAACATAACTAAACCTTTTGAACAGCACAGAATATCTAACAGTAGACAAGATAGTACAGTCGTCCGAGCTACCCCACAAAGAATAAGATACGGAATTATAAAAATTTAAAGAAACCATGATAAACTACTTTGTGATCATGACAGTGACTGAACAGTCCTTATGCCTAATTTACATGCAGCTGAAGTGAGCCGAGAAGTGGGCATGGAAGTGGGCACGCAAGTGGGCAGCGCGAGTATGTAAATGGGTCACTTCTGCTCCTGCCGCTGCTATTAGCGTTGCCCATGTAGCCGAAGTGAGCAGGGAAGTGGGGATGGAAGTAGGCAGCGCGAGTATGTAAATGGGTCACTTCTCCTGCTCCTGCCGCTGCTAGTCACGTTGCCCATTCAGCCGAAGTGAGCAGGGAAGTGGGTATAGAAGTGGGCAGCGCGAGTATGTAATTGGGTCACTTCTCCTGCTCCTGCCGCTGCTACTCGCGTCGCCTGGCGCACAGTGAGTCAGGAAGCAGCATGTAAACACCCACTGCCTTCGAAAGCAGTATGCGGGAATTATTTCTGGCAGCGCGAGCAGCAGTGGCAGTGGCTGCATGTAAATGTGGTATATCGTATGAGAAAAAAACACGCTTATCAAACACCTCTCGATAATTTATAATTGCCATTATTTTATTAGGATCAGTTGACTTCTAAAAGTACTTCATAACAATTGCGTCGATGATACTAAAGAAATAAATAAATGTAGTATAAATTTATTAATCGTCGGACACAACAGCGACATCTTTCGTACACCGTCAGAAACTCAACATGCAGTTACATACTTATATTCGTGTTAAAATCCAAGAAAGCTTTTGAAAACTAGACTTTATATTTACTAGCTAAAATAGTACTTAAAGGCATAATAATAATAAATACAAACAATTTAATAGCAAACCCTTTTCACTATCAATCCTTATCGAACAAAGAACGTTCTAGAAATGAGGCAACATAAAGAGCACGCAAAAACTACCCTTAAAACTATAGTATAAGCCTTCAATTCCTATAAACCCATAATCATGAAATCACATTGTAATTTGAGACAAATATGTATTATTTTATAAAGTCCGTTTTCAGTTGCAAGTGAACCAGGTGTTCAAATTAATATTCACAGGAATTTGACCTTTATGTTAATACGCATAAGAGCTAATTGCGCGAGTAAGTAGAGGCGTAGCCAGTTATCTAGACTGCCTTGGTGAGGGCGTAGGCTTTTGTGTAGGAGGACACACGGTTCGAAAGAATGGCGAACAAATTAAAATAGATAAAATTAAATTTAATTGTGAAATATGGCAAACAAATAACAGAATATTGTTTATATTGTTTCTCGAAGAAATAGTGATAAATATATTCTTCAAGGACAGTCGCTGAAACAATTAAGTAAGATTAATCGAACCGGAACCTTTTTTAATTATTATTAATGGACTTTCACTTGACCACAGTCAAGTAATAGAAAATGATAACGCGACTGAAGGTAGAACGCGAACTGTTTTATTCCGTCACTGAAATTTTAATAAAAAGTCTATCTAATACGCAGCGTAATAGAGTAGTTGTTCATATTGTTTTCATTTGTTTATTAAGTAGTAAATTATACCGTCTAGACACACATAAAATATATAATTCCATCTCCTAAACGAATGAATAAAAAAAAACTTTGCATATGTGTAAAACCTACTGGAATGTTGTAGGGAATAATTTATAGTTTGAGTACAAATACCTCATCTTTCGAAATACAAAAGCAAAAGTTTGCCGTGTTTCAGATTTCACTTGAATACCACAATTGCATTCTGAAGTTCAAAACTATCATTCACCCAAAATAAACACATGATTTTATTTTGGAACAAATGGCATACATACTGTTTTCTATCAAGAGACATAAAAGCTTGTCTTAACGCAATTTTTAGTGAAATCGTTAGATTGTCAGGATTGTTAAATAAGTTTTTTTTAAAACCCTGAATCATTTACGGTTTCTGTAAAAAAATAACGAGAGGGCAATCGATAGATGGGACCTTCCAAAGCAGAATACCAGAGTCGCATAATATCAGACTCTCAGGGTACCAGAGTCGCAAAATACGAGATTAGCACGATACCAGAGTCGTAAAATGCCGGACTCGCCAGACACCAGAATCTCAAAATAGCAGAAACGCAAAATCCTAGATAGGGCAAAATGGCAGAGTCGCAAAATCCCAGATAAGCAAAATACTACAATCTCAAGTCACCTGATTCGCCGAATAATATTTGTACAGTGTAATTCAAATATTGTATTGTATATTTAAATATTGTATTTCCGTCGATGGTAATTTTAAATGAGGTTCTTTAATTATTAATTCTGCTCGCTCGCTCGCTAGACCACTCGGCCGTGTGTCACACGCGACTCGGACGAACAGTTGCGAATGTAGATCGCCTTGAAACTTGTATGAATAATACATACAATGATATCTAATTGCGCATAATCTGGGGCAATAAATCGTATAGGAAATAGATATTGGTGGGATTTAAAACAAAAAATGTAGTAACCAATGCAGCCGCTGCAATGTTTTTTTTGGTCACACACTTACCTCACCCGGGCGTGCCCACAACAACTCACAACAAACCTAAAATGAAGGAAGGAAGGTACCTCAAAAGGAAAAAAAGTAACCCGCATAAGATCACTTTGTTGTCAGTCTGTCTGTCTGTGTGTTAACCCTTTTTTCTCAGGGACGGGTGAAGGTATGAAGTTGAAATTAATAGCAAGTACTCAGGTCTGCAATCTCTTGGAGCTGTGGAAAAATCAACCTTCTAAGTCAACGCAATCAAAAGATACGGCTGTCAATGCCACATAATAATATTTTGATGCTCGCAAGGGTATCAAAACCTGTAGGGTACTTCCCGTTCACCTAGAATATTAGAAGATAAATATTGCGCTTAATATAAAATCGAAAACTTCATTCAAATCCGTCCAGAGGGCTTAGCACACTAATTTTTATCGCGCACATAAAGCATTCGTCCCTTTCGCACCTGCATATTAGTTAAAAAGTGACAGATGCTTTATGTGCGCGATAAAAATTAGTGCGCTAACCCCGCATTAGTTGAAAAGAGTATCGCGCACGTATAATCAACCAAACAGAGATGAAATTCAAAATAAACATTAGGATGTGTTATGCTGCTGCACTGGGAGTGAATAAATAGCATAGAATGCGTGCAGATGCTTATCATCCTGGCATGTCGTAAAAGTCGACTAAGGGACAGGTCCTATCCAACATGGTGGACTATCTGTATGGGCGATGGGCTGATCACCTGTCACCATACTGTTCATTATACCATCTTAGGACTTATTAATCGAACGTGGCCACAAGTAGTTTTGTGGCTCTGCCCACCCCATTAGGGATATCAGGCGTGATAATATGTATGTATGTATGTATGTATGTATGTATGTATGTATGTATGTATGTATGTATGTATGTATGTATGTATGTATGTGTATGTTATGTTGCTCATTCTCCCCATAGCATTTTCCATCATTATCTTCAGTGTAGGTACAGACTTTTTCCACTTTACAATTTTATTATATGTATAGATATTGTAAGGCGTAATACTTAATCAAACCAGTTAAAGCTAATATGCTGTCTAAAAATTTGTAACTCCTATTTTAAACTCTAAAGATACCCCTTATCCTAACTTTCACTAGCAAAAGGGTTTTTAGAGCGCTGTGATTGCCTGCCAGTAGCCCCGACCTTTATTAGTTTTATGGGTTCCGTACCTCAAACGGAAAAAAGGAACCCTTATAGGATCACTCGTGTGTCTGTCTGTCTGTCTGTCTGTCCATCTGTCACAACCAATTTGCTCCGAAACTACTGGACCGATTGATTTGAAATTTGGTATACATATGTAAATTAGTGACCGCAACACGGACGCGTGACGTAAATATATGAATTTTAAACATGGGGGCCACTTTTGGGGGGTAATTTAGAAATTTAAAAAAAAAGTTATGCAGCTGATGTCTTGTGACATATCAAATAAAAGGGCTTATTAGGTGGATCTTAAATATATTTTTTTAGAATTTTAACATAAATGGTTTGGAAGTTATATAGGAAAATAAGCGAAAATTGACCACCCCCCCCCCTTATCTCCGAAACTACCGGGCCTAAAATTTTGAAAAAAATACAAAAAGTAGTTCTTTACCTATAGATTACAGGAAAACCTATAAGAAGTCTATGGTATTTAAAATAACATAGGAAATTTCAGATAATCATGTATGCTATAACTCGCACTTGTCCGGTTTTTCAGTCTAATGTTGGCATAATCAATACATATAAAACAGTACCGTGACTCATTTATAGACGAAGCACAGCCTAAACGGGTGGTCCTAGAGGTTCGTAATTCGGAGGAGATATTCCTCGAGTACCCTAGAGGTGCAATAAGGAGGGATTTTTTGAAATTCCACCTCTAAAGGGGTGAAAACGGGTGATAGAATTTGTATGGCAAATACCGCGGGCGAAGCTGTGGCGAGTCCACTAGTATAATATATAATAATAGATATAGATAAGATAATAGTAATTCTGTTACTTAATTTTTATTCAATGCCTGCGATACAGACTAAGCCTAGTGCCTCTGGAAATGTTGTAACAAAATATGTATATGTATGTTTAAGTTGATATTTATATAGTTCCCACTAGAGGACGCTGTACCGAATAAAAACATGCTAACGTTTGTCACTTATAAAATATTTGTAAGCGCATACACTTTTCTGAATAAACGGAACAGCATAGCTACGGCATACCGAAAGTGGTTCTTCGAGCCGGATGTGGTAGTGTTGTTTTTGCAACACGTGGTTTGTGAAATATCCCTGTAAATCCACTTACCTTTAGCCTCGAGGTGTCCTTTCAGCTGATCCGCTTTCGCCTGCAGCTTCGTCTGCACCGTCTCCGCACCTTCCTTCATCTTGGCCAGGATACCTGCGCAACAGAATACGTCATAGTCTTTCGCTTAACATCCGACAAGCCCCAAATTATTGGGTTTCATAACGTATTTTTTCGAGAACATTGTCTCTTTAAAAAACTGAATTATTAAAGTTCCTCAGATGACGCGATTAGCCTAGTTGGTAGTGACCCTGCCTCCGAAGCTAGCGTCCCGGATTCGATCCCCGGTAAGGGCAAATATTTGTGTGAAGAGCACGAATGTTTGTTCCTGAGTCTTGGATGTTTCCTATGTATTTAAGTGTTTATTTATCCATATAAGTATGTATATCGTCGTCTAGTACCCATAACACAAGCCTTTAGGGCTTACTTTGGGACTAGATCAATTTGCATAGAGATTGTTCCCTGATTATTATTATTGTTATTATGAAGCATTTGATTATCTAATGTATACATATAGGAATTTCGATCCACGACGACGCGCTCCTCCAATCAATATAACGTACATTTAGGTGTTTTCACAAAAAAAGTGACAGATTACAAACCATGCTTATCTTTTTCCTTCAACATCCGCTCCATATCTCCGGCCTTGTCTTTCACACGCCCGAAGAAATCTATCCGTTTCAGTTAGCATGCGTAATGAAGACAGTCAAGTTAAAGTCGAATTTACAGAGCAGATATGACGTATAAATCATTAAAATGTAATAACATTACATCAAAGTTATTGGGGGCGAAATCATACATAGTAAACGATCTCAAAAGAAGGATATGGCGTTCAATACAACTGCGTTGAACAAATTACTTAGTTCGTCATGGTAACGCCATCTATTTACAAGTTTATAAACTATGGAGCTCTATAGCCGACGTCTTAGTTCTTATGACATTTATACAGAGTCTTATTTTGCTTGATTCATCGCTGTCTTGCAAAAACAATACGCATGAATTAGCCAATAATGGACCTTTCCTCAATGTTATAAGAACGCTGATGTCGGCAATATTTACCGAGTGTGCGCTGGTGTCATTTGACACCAAAAAAGTGAGCATCGCGGAAATCGCGTTTGGCAATTTCTTACTATATATTTCTATCACATGGTAAACTGTTCAAGGAGTACATGCATCAAACGTCTTATGGACAAGTTGAATTTACTCCTTAAGAATCGATTTTCACATATAAGCCCGGGGTATGAAAAATTATGGGGAGTAAAATCAAACTACGATGTCACACTGTCACACGACGGAGTCATACGAAGTCACACGACGTTAGCCGAAGATGCGTCGGTCGCTTCGCATTGCATACAGATATAGTGAATAATATATTTCTATCGGTAAAAATCGGATCTCAATCGGAAGACGACGGGACCCGAAGTGTCAATTAATTATTGTATTCAATGAGTGACATGTTTATATTCATTAATATGAAACTTTATTATTTACTGTCAAATGTCAAAATGAAAAAGGAGGATGGTATGATGGGTACTGGTTTATTTTATAATCGTTCGTAAGGAGTTAACTCCTGTCGTGCGTCGCAGCTGACAGACACAGACACTTTTTTTATATAATATGTAATATCATCATCATGATTAGCCGTAAAACGTCCAGGGCAGGACATAGGCCTCCTCCTAAAATAGGGGGCAAGACGTATAAACCTAAATCTTGTTCTGACTACAAAACCTATGAAAAATTGGTCAACATCAGTTAAGCTTTAAGGGGTGAAAATCGTCATCGCCTTTTGTATGAAAAGCCGTAGGTTCACACTCCTCTTAACTCACTTTGTGCTTATATAAATAAATAAATAAAACCTTGTAAAATTCCTTACCGGATATCCGTTTGGTGGCGTCAGGGCTCGCAGAACGCGTCAGTGCTGCCACCATCATGTATTCGCTTGTGATCAGACCAGCAGCCTGGCAATCAAAAGAAATTATGCGAGTGAAATTCCGCGCGAATTTTCACGGTTTTTCCCTAGCCTAAACTGGATTTTCAATTAGATACTTCCGATTATTTGGTTTATCACATTACAAATTACAAGTCTCAAGGAGTCATCCATAAAGTACGACACACGTTCGGGGTGTGATCGATGAAGTGTGACGTTGTGTGACGTGGGAGGGGTCGTAAGTATCGTCGTTAAAATTCCACATTTCAACTATTAACGAAAAACTAAAAATATTTCTCTATATGAGTATAAGGCTTTAATTGTTTTGTTGGCAAATTCACATTCGCTCTACTACTGTCTGTTTTTTTAAATGTTAGATTTTCTGTTGATTACATTAAAAAAATTTTTAAATGGAAACAAAACTAATTTAGGAACTGGTGTTTTAATTTAATAATTTCTCGATATAAAATTGCAAAATATGTGACGTCACACTAGGGAGGGGGGGTCTCACAAATGTGACCAACTGTGACAAGGACGGGGGAGGGGTCAAAAATCAAGAAATTAGTGTGACGTACTTTATGGATGACCCCTAACAAACGACATAAAATTTCGCGAATTAAAATAATAAGAGAACACCAGGTTGCGGACAGACAAAGTTGGGTTTAATTGACCCAAGAATGATTATTTTCTTTGAAATTATCACCTCTAAGCTGGCAGGGCTCATGGCTGAATATTCCTCACTCAGCAGCTCAACGATCAGGCCTTCGATGTCGAAAAACAGGATATGGCTCTCCGGATCTGAAAGAGACAATATTTATTACCACGGAGAAAAACGTATGAACCCACTATAAAATGCATCTTTATCAATACATGTAAAACAGTACCGTGACTCACTTATAGACAACGCACAGCCTAAACGGGTGGTCCTAGAGGTTTGAAATTTGGAGGAGATATTCCTCGAGTTCCCTAGAGGTGCACTGAGTAGGGATTTTTTGGAATTCCATCCGTGAAGGGGTGAAAAGGGGTGATAATGTTTGTATGGAAAATACCGCGGGCGAAGCTGTGGCGTCCACTAGTAATATATATACCTCGAACCCTCGAAAAGCTTTTCTGGCATTGTTTGTGGTTTTCAATGTATTTTTTGAAATAATTCTGACATTAATTAAAGTTGATATTTCCCCGTATTCTAACGAATTAATAATAATATTTTAATAAAACAATAATACTTTCTTCGTAGATTTTAAAGAATTATACGAGTACATTAGACCAAATAATTTTCTTTCGCATATGTAGTTCTGGGAAGACTCAGGACATATCCTGAATCTTATTGCACCGTTTACGGAAAGAGACGCGTGTATCAACGACCACGTTGTATTTATTTCTGTTTGAAATCTACCTAGATATTTATCGAATTTCATTGGAACGTTTTAAGTTCTTCCTACAAGGCAAGTTTTTTGGAAATATATAGCCGGAATTACAGTTCCGTTGCCAAAATTATTTAAAACTCGGGTATGGTCCTGTTATAGCCTCACCTGCGGCTCGTTTCATAAGCGCACACTCTTTGTTTGATAACCCTGTTTAAGTACCCTGGTATACTTATTCACCTTTGGGGTTGGTCCGGAAGCCCTGCACGGTGAGCATGGCGCGGCGCGCGCGCGCCGGCTCGGCCAGCGGCCCGGGCCCGCCGCCGGCGCCCGGGGCCTGCAGGGCGGCTAGCCCGCGCTGCGTGGCCGCCCTCATCGCGTTCAAGTTGCGATGTCGGAGGCCCCTAGGAACGTAAACCTTGATACAAGTCCGGAGTGTCGTGCGATTATTTACGAGCACTAAATTAAATGAACTTAATAGTAATATAGTAGTAATATTAGCTGTTATTATGATTGTTTAATATTAAACAATGATCTTAAGCAAATAAGTAAGCAAATATCTGTATATTTTCATACTGATGCCAGGAAAAAAGGCTGGGGCAAAAAAGCACTAGTGAAATAAACTATTAATTATGATTAATAATTGTAGAATGTATATACAGGTAGCATTATAACTGTAGTAAGCTCTGAACATGAGTCAAAATAATGTTTGGAGAAACTTCAGAGTATACACGAAGTTTCGGGTGGCGTATAAATAGACTACGCTTTAACATTGGTCACTGCAAGTTTGTCACTATCCTGTATGTAAATGGGATACTGTCATCATTTATTTAGCAAAGCCAAGCGACCTGAAGAAGTGTACAGCGGGGTTGGCCAGCCCTTGAAGGTCGCTAGAGACGGCTGCGAGGGAACCTCCGAGGTCATCAGACAGGGTTTCATCACACGCAGCCAGCACTTCTTCGGCTATCATGCCTAAGGACAGCAATTTACCATCATATTAGGGTGTTGTTGAACAATCAGAACAAAAAAAAAACACTTTCGATTACTTAAAACTTTCAATTAGTATGTGCAGAAGGATTTTGAAGGAGCTTTCTTGACAATTATTTGTCCTTCTCGACAGTGTTTCTAGAGAACGATTTGAACTATGCGATCCGTTACAGCCGACCCCAAAAACTATGCCATTGTAACTTCACAGTTGCAGAATAAGGTACATACCATGCAACACCCTGTCCAAATGTCCAGTTTCCATCTGCCACACATACACAGTGCCATCAGTACAGCCGACCACCATAAAATCGTCACCCGGGCGCCATTTTATACTCGTCACAGGGAAAAGATGACGCGAGGCCAGTGTCACACATTTGCGCTCAGATAGACCTGAAAAACAATAATATTATTAAAAAAAAGTATTTTGTACATTATTCATTTCGAATAAGGAACTCCTAAGAAAGAAACATAAGAACTTGCGAAGTAAAGATACAATAAGGGCCACGTTACTTTACTGTTATTCGACATTGTCTGCGCGGTATTGTAATCGGTAGGTTTGTATATAGCTATGTTATGTCATCTTTCTTTGTCATGAATAAAGAGCAAAACAGTGAGGAAAGCAATAATTTTCTTAATCAAAAACTTACTCAGTAAAGTGACGCTGTGATCCGAAGCGACAGAGCAGATGCATTTCTGAATACGGGGCTGTAACAATTATATTCACATATACTGGGGAACCGAATTTCTAAATCCATAAAGACATATTTATTTATTAATAAAATATCGAAATTTTCGAGTTAACATAACTAGAATTTGGTGTGAATCTAATATAACCGATAGCGGTGTTTTCTTCAATATCATTAATCCACAACCTCACAAAAGTTGGAAATATTATATTCATCATCATCATTTCAGCCGAAAGACATGGACCTAGTCTAGCCTCCCCCAATGATCACCAAAGCGACCTATCCTGTGCAGTTCGCGTTCGTCACTCATTACATTTTCGGCCTCATCGGCCATCTGGTCTTCATGCAATATTATAAATACTCACGCTACAATTATGCGGTGGCACGATCAGCTGCGTGATTTCCCCAGCGTGCACGCAAAAACGATGCAACAAGACACCGCTGAATAGATCCCACAGACACACTGCGAAGTCTATGCCACCCGAGACGATATGCGATTTGTCGTATCTGTGAAAGAATTTTTTTTTTTCTTGCATCCCAAATTTCCAAAATAAGTAATGTGTGACGTATATACACGGACGGTCACGGAAAGTCACGGTCATATTCTTAGTGATTGGTGAAGATGCTGTATATCTTGGTGAACTCCACGATCTATATATAGATTACTGTTTTCCCGCGACTTCGTTCACGAGGGGCTTATCGCTGTTCACTCGGGAACATTTGGAATCAAAATTAACTTATGTCCTACTTCAGCCATTCATTTATCGCTATGATTATGCAAGTCGTTCCGTTGCTCCGTGAAAAAGGAACAAGCAAACAAACACACTTATGGGTTTTTAATTTTAGCATTGTATGTTCTATATTTCTGTATAAACTTATGAATGTCTTTTACCAAGTGCTTTTTTATACGAATCTGTAACTATATACACTAAAGTTGCACTATAGCTAACTGAATGCGTGCTGTCAAAGTAGAGCCGTAATTTCAATTTACTTCTCACAGCTAAGGGCATTTAGGGAGTTTTTTTTAACAAACACTGTAAAACAATAAACAGTTTCTTTTATTTTATAGTTAGTAGACTTCAAATCATGATTTGACATTAAGGTAAAATAACAATTATCATGCTGCCACTGTTTTCACACTTTAGTTCACCACTATCTCTCTCTCTCTCTCTCTCTCTCTCTCTCTCTCTCTCTCTCTCTCTCTCTCTCTCTCTCTCTCTCTCTCTCTCTCTCTCTCTCTCTCTCTTCAGACATGTGAAAGAGCCCGTGTGGCCTACTTACAAACTAAATACTTTTATTTTTATTTCTCTATTGATAGCTTGATGAAATCATTCCCTCCCTACAAATGCATCCAAGTGAACATTTACAATTAAGTCTTTATAAGTCTTACCTCGGATGGACGTGGTGAGGATAAAGAAGGCAGTTGACTCTTCCGTTATGGCCGTGCAGCAACTGGTGAGGGGGCCAATCTACAGCAAATATCAAGACTTAAAAACTTTTGCGATTAACTTGAATATTATAAATACATATAAAACAGTACCGTGACTCACTTAGAGACAACGCACAGCCTAAACAGGTGGTCCTAGAGGTTTGAAATTTGGAGGAGACGTTCCTCGAGTACCCTAGAGGTGCACTGAGGAGGGATTTTTTGACATTCCATCCCTAAAGGGGTGAAAAGGGTCGATAAAGTTTGTATGGAAAATACCGTGGGCGAAGCTGAGGCGGGCGCACTAGTTTGTTATAGTTGTCGTTGTTGTTTGTTGTAGTTGAAAGTAATAAGTATAATTATCTGAATAGTAATTTTGGTTTTGATTTGATTTATGGGACTGGGGTGGGGATGTCCACTGCTGGACGTAGGTCTTCCACAAAGACTTTTACAACGAATGATCGCACGCAATGTATCCAAAGTCTTCCAGCTTCTCTCGTAGAACTGATAACCGATGTGGTCGAGAGTTCTTGAGTAGCATCCGCGTACTGGAGAATGCGGGATTCCGCTGGATGCGAGCAGCACAGGATCGGTCGTGGCGATCTTTGGTGAAGGCCTATGCCCAGCAGAGGACTTCTTTCGGCTGACGATGTGTGATGTCTTTACCGTCTAGCTGCTGATGGTTCCCATGTAGCAGTTGCAGCTGCACTGTGTGAGTCGCGTTAACAATGACGATGGAGCCATCTTCGCGACCGACAACAAGTCGGTTAGCGGCCAAAAGGTAGATGGACGCTGTTAGTTTTACTTCTGTAACAAAAACAAATACAATACATATTGTATGATTATTGTTAAGTTCTTTTTTATGTGGAATGTTTGTCAATATGAGTCTATGTTACGTGAAATAAACAGGGTTGATAAAAACACGACTTAAAAAGTACGAGTTAAACTCGCGTGGAGAGGGCTCCGTTCCATACATGATTATCTGAAATTTCCTATGTTACGTTAGATGCCATAGACTTCTTATAGGTTTTCCTGTAATCTATAGTTGAAGATCTATTTTCAGATTTTTTTTTCAAAATCTTAGGCCAAGTAATTTCGAAGATAAAGCCCCCCCCCCTGGTAAATTTTCGCCTATTTTCCTAAATAACTTCCAAACTATTTATTTTAAAATTCTAAAAGAAATATATTTAAGATTTTCAAAATGACTCCTATCATTTGATATGTCACAAGATATAGTTTGCAAATCTTTTGTTTTTAATTTTCGTATTTCCCATCCGTATTTCGCATAACCCAAAAGCCCTCATGTTTAAAATTCATTTATGTACGTTACGCGTCCATGGTTGCGACTTATATATGTGTACCAAATTTCAACGCAATCGATCCAGTAGCTTCGGAGCAAATTGGCTGTGACAGACAGACAGACACACGAGTGATCCTATAACAGTTGCGTTTTTTCCTTTTGAGGTGCGGAACCCTAAAGAAGCAAAAACGTCGGATGTTTTTATTGAAATCGGATTTTTTTATTTAAATCAGAATTTTTAGATTTTAATAATTTTAACTTTGTTCATTGAAATGCACCCATCTTTTTAAAGGCAACAAGTAATGATGGCATACCAGGCTCATCTGGATGGTGCAACTGGTCCAGTATGCCGACGGGGCTGGGGTTCATCTCCGCCCACGCCATGTCCAAGCTCGTCATCACAACCGGAACGTGAGCTGAAACAATCGAATGTCAGGGTGATGGCGTCTTATCCTCGTCGCCAGTTGATTTAGAGGCGGAAGAAAACAAACGTGCGTGCTCAATGAGCTCCTGCATTCGACTAACGAGTTGTATCGCGCTGGGCGCAGCCAGCGTTAACCTATTAATTTTACGCATACCTATAACAGTTTTATAAAATTTGTAATGCATTTTAGTTATTTTGATTTTAATATAATGATAAACATCAACAGTTCTCGTGCCATAATTTACTTAAATAAATGCCGTTTGTATGAAGATGGAATACTGTATACTTGATTATACTGTGGTATCGGGTAATGTGAAAACGCTCTAAGGCGTCGATGGAAGAATTGACTGTGATTACTCACAGGGCGTGGCACCGGACGCGGGCGTGGCGGCGTCGTCGACGGCCCACACGGACACGGTGCCGGCCGAGTCGCCGCGCAGCAGCAGGCGCCGCTGCCGCCCGCCCGCCGACGTCACCACGAAGCGCATCGCCGGCGGGCACGACAGCAGCTGCAACAACGGTCAGCACGTCTAGCACGATCTGCCCGCGACTCATGTGTCGCTCGGTGCATCCTTTACATATTTGACTAGTTCGACAAACGACCCGCGGGCATGTCGTGTTAGCCCCCCAGGGGTAGTATTATGAGCTCTTATTTCCAGGCGGTATCCGCCGTAAACTGAGCTGCCTGGGAAATTCGTATTATGAGCGCGCTATAGAGGCCGGCCTTAGCGCGCTCATAATACGAATTTCCCAGGCTGTCTGAATCTACCACGGCTTCGAAGGGTGACATCTGCTGAGAAGAACTTTGGTGACATACCTTGTTATCAGGATGGGCCAATATGCCGAACAGAACTGGGCTATCGTGGGCCACGGTGGGCCCATGGAACCCTTTGTGATCGGGGACAGAGCTGAAAAATTACATAAATTACAAATACACAGATAGAGTATAGATAAGAGTGTCAAACGGTCGACAAATCGGTAGGTATCACTTGCTTATTTAATTACTAGCTTCGGTTTTAGTTATTCCTTCGGGTACTTTTGGATTTTCCGGGATGAAAAGTCATGGCGTCCTTCTGCAGGAACCAAAGTAGATCCTCACCAAATTTCATCCAAATCGGTTCATCGGTTTGACCGTGGAAACTTAACATAAAATTATTAATAATTAGATTTCTGCCCGCTAATTTGGTATTCGGTCATAGTTATTGCCTCCGGAAATTTTGAATATTCCGGGATGAGATTAGCCTATGTGCTAATTCAGGTAATAAGCTATATCCATTCTCACTCAAATCCGTTGAGCTGTTTCGGCGTAAAGAAGTAACAAACATACACACTCACTCTCTCACAAACTTTTGTATTATATTTATAATATTAGTATGATAATTATAATATAACACTATGATCTAGTAGGATTATCAAACTAGGAGTATCTGTACTATGAATACTATAAAAATAATACGAATAGTTTTTAAATAAATACATACATATATAAATATTTAACATCCATAACTCGGGTACAAACATTCGTGCTCGTCACACAATTTTGCTCCTAAATCGGCTTGCACAGATAAATCGCTACGATATATCGTTACGTTTGTAGCGAGCATTACTCGATAGAGCGCAATTGGTAGTACCTGCCAGACGTCGCGGGTTCGGGTTCCGGAACTCGAACCCGCGACCCGCGACGTCTGGCAGGTACTACCAATTGCGCTCTATCGAGTAATACTCGCTACAAACGTAACGATATATCGTTACGCCTGTAGCGGGCATTAGTAAAATACATTGTCTCTACAACGTATTGGTAGCTCATCTTGAAATTTGAATTATTTTTTTAAAGATCACAAGTGACACCTCACGACTTGTCAACCAGAAAAACACTCATTGCAATATAAAATAATGGTAAAAATAATTTCAAATAAAATATCTACCAATAATAATAATAAAAGTTACTGGCTCAACTTTTTATTTGTTTCGTGTTAAGAGGCTCCCTTGACTAACTCCAACCGACAGTGACCGTGCCACTTGGATATTTCAATAAAAACAAAAGATCAAACTAAAAAAAAAGTTAATTTTAATAATATTTATGGAAATTCGAATTTCCTTGGCATGCCGCGACGCACAATTAATAAAAAAAAACTCTCCGGTTTATAGGTTCATTGGTTTTCAACCTAGAATTGTTACGTTATTTGTAGACAAATGACCAAGTAAAGAAATAGATACAAAAAAAATATTAATTTAAAAACTACCTTTTGTCACGTCAATTAAAAATTAAAATTATACAAAAATTCTTCCACTTACCAATGTTAAGGAAAGTATGAAGAAACATACATATTTTTTAGGAAACTATAATATATCTTAAGAACCAACAGACATGATACGACTTGATATCTATGAAATTTCGTCAATTTTTGAAGGGAGCCCAATCAATCAATAATCAAATTAAATACTTGTCCATTTTAATGACTTTAGATTATTATATTTAAATATTTACTACCAAATTGAATATTAAAAAAACGAAACATAGGACCTCTTAGAGCCAGCGCAAATAATTAAATATAACTTCTATTAAGAAAGTACAGTTTATTAAATATTAGTCAATGCAGTAAGCTATAGTTAACTGTGATTATTACAAATTAAGATCACACCAATAGGATGATATCATGGATGTGTAAAGCAACTTAAAAAATAATATACTTATTTCTAATTACTTCTACGAAAAATAATCAAATCAAATAAAAAAACTATGTACTTTGTTTTATACAACGTAAATAAATACCTTCTTTTGCTTTGTTAAATAAATTTTTCATTAATTAAATCCTCCTTCATATCACGCTATTAAAATCTCCTAAATTCACGGGTTAATCTATTCGGATTTTTGGAATATAAAGTTTCTTGATGACTTACTATCAGTATACTTACCTAAAATTGCGGAGAAGAGATAATATGAAGTATTTAACAACATCCAAATTTTACGTTCTCATAATCCACAGTCCTAATTTTTAGGACTTCACTTTTTATTATATTGTGAAAAATTGTAAAGTTTTGGTGGTATTAACTACTCCATATTACTTCCTCTCTGCAAATTTAGGTAAATGGGACCACTGCTTAGAATATTCATAGTGTTATAAACATATGGTGAGTAATTTAATCAGCTATGAACGCGCGCGCTCCTCAGCGCGAATATATCGAGATATTACCTTAGCGCGAATATATCAAGATATACTTCGTCCATAGTTAAAAAGAGCGCTGTTCGGCAGTGGAGGGGATGTGTCAGCGCATCGGTACAGTCGCGCGCGAAAGTGCTTGGCTTAGTAGAATAATATATGTACTTCAAATAGCTACTTTGGGAATTTCATGGGATAAAAATGGTTACTTCAGAAAAATAATTGTTAAAAAATAGAAATGCATTGAATACCTTCTTTTTTAAGTCGGTTATAAAGAGCGCTGTTGGCCATACGATTTCTATGGCCACTGGTGCTCCTTTTACGAGACGCGACCTGTTGCTTCAAAAGTTTTCGTTGCCTCTGCAGTTCGTTTTATATATTGTTTTAAATTATTTACTACATCACTACCAGATTCTCTCTCCATAAAACAATAAACATTATAAATACTTTTTCTGTCATTTTTATGCAAAACCATTGTGCAAAGATAGTGCGTGACTGTACTTTGGTAGCGAAGGAAACGTAGACTCAATGCGGGACGCAAAGGTCGACTGATGAACCAATAGCGCGACGGCACAGACATACCGCGCGTAACCCCCTCCGTCGCGCCTCACGTCATACCGCCAATTTCGCCGGGAAATAGGCTACTGCGCCCCCACCGCCAGCGCTCTTTTTACAGCGGACGAGGTACATCGCTCCACAACAGGGCGGCGTGAGACCACTACATGTTTTTTACACTATAGTTACCGTAACTGCGGTAAAATCTTATAAAATCATTTCAATTAGCCGTCACCTTTTTATTCCAAACACTATATCAATAAAACCAATATTTTATCAGAACTAAAATCCCTGTCGAAGTAAAATCTAAAAAGCAATTACAGGTGCTAGCAAAGGAACACATACCACAGTGAAATGATACAATCAGTAGGCCGTTTTCATATTAAACGCTCAAACTATTCCAAAGTTTACCCCTTTTTTTAACCTTTCATTTACAACGTGCAGTGCCAGGAGCGCCAGGATCATAAAACATGTCACACTTTTATCGACATTTTATAATAAATTTATTATATTTTTAGAGTTTACTCCTTAAGGATCAATTTTCATATCTATGCTCGGGGTATGAAAAATTATGGGGAGTAAAATCAAACTACGATGGCACACTGTCACATGGTACGGAGTCACACGATGTTAGCCGAAGAAGCGTCGGTCGCTTCGCATTGCATACAGATATAGTGAATAATATGTTTCCATCGGTAAAACTCGGATCTCAATCGGAAGACGACGGGACCCGAGGTGTCAATTAATTATTGTATTCAATGAGTGGCATGTTTATATTCATTAATATGAAACTTTATTATTTACTGTCAAATGTCAAAATGAAAAATGACAGCATGGTATGATGGGTACTGGTTTATTTTATAATCGTTCGTAAGGAGTAAACTCCTGTCGTGCGTCGGAGCTGACACACACACACTTTTTTTTATTTTTGTTTCGATCGCAGCGCTTGGCTTTGACTGGCGTTGAGTACACTTTCATTACCAAGAATCGGGTACGCTCGTAGCTACGTGGCAATGAAAGCGTTAGCGTCAAAAAACCTCGTGATCGGCCAACTGTTTGTATCGAATAGCGCAGCGTATACATACAAAACGAAATGGTGCTAACCTACTGACAGCCCGTCCGCGCAGTTTGCTATAACAGAGATTGTATTATTTAGCAGGCGAGGAATGCTTGAAACAAACGACTTGCTCGTTGCGTCCTTTTCGTTAAAGACAAGTTAGAGAGGGACACACTAACAGTAAAGCTACCTCAACTGATACTAATGGGCGTGATGCCTGAAAAATTCTAACTAGTCCGTAATTTACATTATAAATAAATATAGAACACATATGTTTTCTTTTATCAATAAAACAAAAAATTACAAAGATATAGTGCGTTGAAGTTCCGCGTTACGTCACGCCTAGGTACACTTTTTACCATTAAGTGACGTCACGAGCCCCCACTCCCGAACTTTGATGCGCGTTATCTTTGTCATTTTTTATTGATTTGATAAAGCAAAAAATACGTGTTCAATAATTTTTGATAATCTAACTGACAGACTAATTAGGGTTTTTTTTTTACTGAGGCGACATCCCTATTTGACACAAAAGCGAATCAAAAACGGCGGATCTACTCTGAAACATAAAATTTAAAACTTCGGAGGCCCGGATTTCAATCGCTCAATGCATCTTTTACGTCCCGGTATAAATTGATAGAGACACACTGAGCAACCAACGAGATCTAATTTCTTTTCTCGTGCCCGTATTTATAATCTGCGCTCAAGAATGATAAATAGACTCCGCATTCTAGACGCTATGACGTCACGATTAGGTAGGTAGGTTGTAAATGGGACATCCTACCCAATCGTGATGTCATTGCGACTAAAATGCGGAGTTTATAGTATTAGAAAATGCCTACTTAATAACGACATCACTTTCATCTTGGCCAAACAAACAGAGAAAAATATAAAAACAATTTTGTTAATAATATTACGTATTTTTATAAGGTACTGTGTAAGGATCGGCCCGTATTAATTTAATTGACTGCCAACATAGAAATATATAGTAAAGAACTGCCCAATGCTCACTTTGTTGGTATCAAATGAGACCATGGCACACTCGGTACATATTGTCGACATCGGCGTTCTTATTACATTGAGGGAAGGTCCATTATTGGCTGATTCATGCGTTTTGTTTTTGTGGTTCGTAGCTCCTAGCGAGCAATGAAAGAGCGATGAATCAGGCAAAATAAGACTGTGTAATGTCATAAGAACTAAGACGTCGGCAATAGAGCTTCGTAGTTTATAAACTTGTAAATAGATGGCATTACCAGGACAAACTAAGTCATTTGTTTAACGCAGTTGTATTGAACGCCATATCCTTCTATTGAGATCGTTGACTGCCATTAGACTTACTGAAATAGTCATTATATCTCAAGCATTCCTCGTCATGGGTTACATGGAGTTTATTTTGAAAAACGTGCATATTAGCCAGTCAAAAACTGATTTTATTATCTTATTAGTAAGCTCCTTTTTTGTTAAACGGTAAATAACACATAACGTTAGGAAGGTTTATTCCGTAACACGGATCATATATTCTAAAGACACCGCTTAGCCCATACCCATAGCTGGGCACAAGACCGTTAATCCGTTAATCGTTAATTAACTCAGTTAACATTCCGAGTAACGGATTTACTTTTAAGTTGACTATAAAAATTGTTAACGGACTCATTAACTTCCGTTAAATCAATTAAAGTCCGTTAATCGTTAATAAAGTACCTCTATTTCCCAAAAGGACACCGCGCGGATCGTATAATATTGATGTTTATAAAGGGGAATCTCTAAATAATTTGGTATTATTACAAACTCTAATGAACACCCTTCTTTTATAAATTTTTCATGTCCTGCCTGTCAATACCAAATTTTTTTATAAGTAAAACGCTAACGCAATAACATTAAATGCAATTTCTATCACGAGTTAACGATAACGATTAACGTTAACTTACGTTAAATCTTTCGAAATGTCACGCTGTCAATTTTAACGAAGTTAACTTTTTTAGTAACGGATTAGTGATTAACGAAATTAACTGTTAGATTAACGGTGCCGCATTTCTCAACCGATTCTCGTGAAATTTTGTGAGCAGGTTCGATAATTATATAGATTTTTTTTTATCAATTCATTTATTCGAAATTTTTCAAAATGGCTGAGATATGGGGGTTTTTGCGATTACAAACTTATTTGCGGTGTTGGTAAACTGACCGCGGCCTATGTCTATGTATCGGGATAACAGTTTTCCAACGGCAAAGTTAAGTTTGTCGCGAGGTGTACAGCTCACGGTGCCACTAGTAAATATAAATTCATGTGTTACTTACCGTGTGAAATTTAAATAATAACAGAGGCATTTTTGTGCTCCGATGAAAACTAGAATGGTTTCTCAATTAATTATCTTTAATGAATTCATGCCAATAGTGAAATTCTATTAAAATTTTCTCACAGAAGACTTGGTTGCGGAGATATAATTAAATAACAGTACTTTTGCTCGTCTTGTGATCTACAGGGTAGGCCATAAGTTTTTACAAATAGTAACACAGATTTTTTTCTGAACTATTAATTGTGCGGCACAAAGGATGACGGGAAATTAAACGCAATTTTGTACATTTTTGACTACGATGGACCGTTTCACAGGAAAGCAACGTGGTTATTGTGTTAAACGCCTTAAAAAAAACCAGTCTTACGTTACTATGCGATGCCTTTTTAGGATTGAATATGGATTACGCCGTATAAGTTAGTGTCCCAGCATCAATTTAAGCAAAGTTGTGGTCAATAAGTTTAAAGAAACTGGTTCAACAACGAATATTAAGCAAACGGGGCGGTTACGTACCAGAAGTGATGATTGTCAGCATCTTTTCAAATCAAATGGGATAAAGTATCACCGGAAAGTTTAACTTTGAATTAACATTACTTATATTTTTCGATCGTAGTGCTGGGGAATTATAGAGTCATCTACCGTTAAATACAACATCTATAAGACATTACTAGCGCCATCTAGCGGCGACTGACTGGACCAGAATGATAATTTTTGTCTGACCTGAAACCTGAATGTCAGTTTTTTTTATAAAACATTTTCAAATGCACTTTTTGTTAAAAGGGTCATGGCTTCTCCCTTGTTTCTTTTATCTGCGGATTTTTTTGTACAAGCTGCTAATAATATTATTATAAATGTATGTATGTATATGTACAGAAAATTAGCCCAAAACCAACGAACACAAAATCACACCTCCGCAACCATAAAGACTGCGTTTCCACTAGAGCTGCACGTCTAGCACGACCTGCCCGCGAGTCGTTTATCGCTCATTGCGTCCCTTACATATTTGACAAGTTTGACAGAAACGCACTGAGCGACAAACGACTCGCGGGCATGTCGCGCTAGCCCGCTTGTGCGAGGCAAATATCCACCAATCAGTGTAAAATTCACTATTTCTATTGGTGGATTTTTTCCTCACTCACCGTTTAGGGGTCGTCCATTAATCACGTGAGGCTAGAAAGGGGAGGGGGTACGGAAAAAATCACGAAATATCACAAGGGGGAGGGGGGTGTAGTGAGGGGTGTAGTTCTAAAGCCAAAAACGGCGCGTGACCTTGATCTTTTTTAAGATACTTTGTATCATAGAAATAAACGTGATTTTGGATGGGGTGTGGTCTGAAACCTCACCACTTATCACCAGGTGGGAGGGGGGGGGTTAAAAAGTTTCTAAAAAACATCACGTGATTAAGGGACGATCCCTTTGCTACCTCGCTCAGCCCTGGCCGAAACTCAGCCTAAACAAGTTCATATCAAACACCACTTTAAAATCAATTATTAAAAAAATTACGTACTTGGCAGGCAGCTTATACATGTAGCCCTTGCCTTCCGTAGACCAGACCAGGATCCTGTCGGGAGCTAAGAAGTCTCCTGACATCCACCGCTCCCCAGAAGGTGCTTGCACAGAGCACAGAACTGAGAAATCACCTGGAAACAAGATAAAGTTGAAGATTAAAATATTTAGTTGGCAAGTAAGCTTTGCCGCCAGAAAACGAAGAATACCCGACTATAACTCTTATTATAATGAAAAAATTGTTAAGTTTATTTACATACACAAAAAAAAACATATTCATTTATTTATTTATTCAAAATAATTCGTATTGTGTCACAAAATAATAAAAAATACACTAGTTATAATAATAGTTTACAACAGCGTGCCAATAAAGAAAACCGGCCAAGTGCGAGTCGGACTCGCGCACGAAGGGTTCCGTACCATTATCTATAATCAACCTATAATTTTTTTTAAAGGGTATATATGACTAAATATTCTGTTAATATTTCCAGCTTCTACCTGTTGCCGTTATCAATATCGAGCAAAAACGAGCAAAATAATCACGTTTGTTGTATGGGAGCCCCCTTAAATATTTATTTTATTCTGTTTTTTAGTATATGTTGTATAGCCGCAACAGAAATACATCTGTGAAAATTTCAACTGTCTATCACGGTTCATGAGATACAGCCTGGTGACAAACGGACGCGGAGTCTTAGTAATAGGGTCCCGTTTTACCCATTGGGTTATGGAACCCTTAAAACGAGGTAACTTATACTAAATTATGAAATTAATATACTTATACATTTTTTTCCATTTAGTTTCCTAGCGTGTAATGCACACTTTTTTCTATTTAATTAAAATTTTAATGACATGGTTATCTACTATATTAGGTTAGGGTACTATTATTTCTTAACATTACTTACCTAAGATCTTAATTAAATTGTAATTTTAATTCTTCAAGTCTGTAATCTGTTCACGCATCATGATATTGTTTCTCATGATACTCAAATCCTAAACCATATTGGTAAGATAATTATCTTTAATTTAATTTAATTTAACTCTAAGTGTGGTGTTCGTAGGGTGGACCAGAGGTTATGGGGCGGGCCAGGCTAGCCTTTTGTTTTACTAACCTCTCTACGGGTCGTCCACAAATTACGGAACGCAAAATTCTCATATTTTAATTCTCCCCCCCCCCCCCCCATGTAATAGGACCGTAACGCTTAGCCGGGATCCCCTACCCCTCCCTCTCCATTCCGTTACGTAACAGGTGCTTTATAAAAAGATTTGGGCTAATATGCAGATAGTTTTTTTTTATTTTTTCAATAAAACACGAAAGTGTGGTGTCAAGGAAAACATAAGAATTATTCTGAGAATTCTATACCTCGCCCAGTTTAAAAAGAGCGCGAACGGCCATACATTTTATATGGCTGTCGGCGCTCTCATCATCATCTATGAACGGATATCAGTTCCATTTCTATTATAAAATCGTGACGTAACGCAAACCTTTACCTCGCCTCCCCCAACGTACCAGGACCGTAATGCTTGGCCAGACCCCCCCCCCCCGCTCTCTCCAAATTGCGTTACGTAATCTGGGGACGACCCCCTAGATTGTACACTCACCGGCGTCATAAATCTGACAGTACTTGGCGCACACTATGAGCACGGTCCGCTGGTTGTACGCGCAGCAGTTCAGCGATAGGGCGTTGAGACACCGGATCTGCTTCGACTCGTTCTCGTAGATGGGTTCAGACTGCTTGTTCTCGTGGCCAAGTAGCGACCATACCTGGGAAAATAAATTTCTTTAACCTTTTACCGCCAAGCATGTCTCAGAAGTAACACGAATTTCAACTTTAAGTCAAGGTAATGAAGGATTTTTTTACCCTGTAACCGCTGACGGCTGCAGCCGACTGTGGCGGTCAAAAGGTTAAAAAGGATTCCAAGCGTTTTCGCCGCAGTTTACGCTTAAGACTTCAAAGTTGAAAGTGAGTTGCACTTACTTTAACCGTTCCGGTTATTGATATAGCGAGCACGACGTCATCTTTTCTTGACGATGGACGCAAAACCTGAAAATATTCAAGAAATCATAAACACCTGACTATCGTTATCCTTCTGAAATGTGTACCTTTTGGCTACTTATAACAAGGTTCAATTTACAACGGCACAATTCAGTAAAAGCGAAGGGTTGGTCCGATGGATGTTTGTTACTCAATCATGCCAGAACAGCTAAACGGATCTAGATGAAATTTGGAACAGACATAGATTATGGTCTGGAAAATTTAAAAGTTCCCGAGGGAATAACTATAAATAACCGAAATCCACGCGAAAGAACCAATCCTATCCTATTAAAGTGAATATGTGTGTCTGTTTCTATGTTTGTTACCACTCAGCTCCATGACGATTGTACGGATTTTCAGTCAAACTTGGTATATAGTTATCTTAGGTTCTGGAATAAGAACACTTAATTCCGAAAAATTCAAATGTTACTAAAGGAATAAATATACTTAATCGAATTTCATGCAGACGAAGCTGCGGGCAGAAGTTAAAGACTACATACATACATACTGAGCCCCCGTATGCAACGTATACAATGCATTATGAAATCTAGACTCTTGGATATGCATGAAAACAGATGACTTCAAACAGATGGTATGATGAACCGTATGGTGACAGGTGATCAGCCCATCGCCCATACAGATAGTTCACCATGTTGGAGAGGACCCGTCCCTTAGTCGACTTTTACGACATGCCAGGATGATAAGCATCTGCACGCATTCTATGCTATTTCTTCACTCCCACTGCAGCAGAGGAGCACACGCATGTATGTTTTGCATGAAAACAGATCAGATCAGATCAGCATGTCTTTACCTTAATTATTAAATATTTCCAATGTTTTCATAGTTCATAATAGTTACTTCCTTGGGATGTGTAGTGTTCTGAGCTGGGTTACTCCTGTTAGGCTTTTAGGACTCAAAGAAACATCTGTTATGGAGCAGCGTATATTGCAAACTGGCTACCCACATTTCCAGGGGCCAATTGCATAACTACTTGTAACTTGCAATACAAGCGGAATCCTCTTTTCAACTTCTTTTACTAGAAAGAGACTTCCGCTTGTTTTACAAGTTACAATTAGTTATGCAATATGCAAAGGTTAGAACTACCTTCACTACAGGATGCAAAAAAATAATCATCAAATAGGAATGAAGACATTATCGTCGTCGTATCGTCGACATCGTCTTATCTCTTTGCAACAAGGTTCAACCTTAATCATAAACTTACATGAAGAGCGGATATCCAATCGGGATTCATCTTGGAGCTCAACGAGAACAGGATTTCCAAAGAGAACGGATCCATCACCAGGATCTCGGCGTAGTAACCGTTGCAGAATAAACGCAAGTCTTCGCTATTGCACATGTGGTAGGCCTGAAAAATAAAAACGAGCTCTACTTGGTACAAATACAAAATACGAGTGTGGGTTTATGAAACGAGCCAACAGGCGAGTTTCATAATAAGATCGCTCGAGTGGTTTAAGGCCAAATTATGTACAGTTGCATACATAACTTTATCTACACACATATTATAAATCCTCCGTGATGTGTTCAGAAACAATATTTTCTAGCAACGTGATATTTGTTGTAATCGTGGCTGCATTTACGATATCCGGCGGAGTTTTCAAATCGTTGTCGGAGTCACTACTATTTATATTTTCAACTAAAATGTAAGTTACAAACAACTTTTTACAATTCTACTTTAGTAACAGCAAAAAACCAACAAACAAATGACAACAGTAATGGCGGCAATTCGATCCTCCGTCAAGAGTCTCTATTCTCATGTCACTCAAGATCAATGTGCCTGCAGTTTATATTTAAAAAAACATACTGAATTGATGTTTCGTATCAATAACTGTTATAATATCTATGGATACTAGAATAGAGACCCACTTGATTTTTGAGAGTTGTTCCAAATCTAAGCTCATAACTTTACAAAGATTGATACTGTAATAACATTACAATACCGATTTTACCTACTACCACAGCTCATAGTAAAATTGGTTGTAATAATGATGGTAATTTCCTACGGTTTTTGAATACATTATAAATGCGTAAATCATTACCTGTATATTTGTATGTATCTGTGACAGCTTCACGCTCTCCCTGCACTTGCCATCCACCAGATCCCAAGTGCACATCTCGCCAGCCTCAGAAGAGCTCACTATGAAGTTGTTGTCCTGCAATTTATTATGTCGGATTTAAATTCGTTTGTTTGTTTGATCATTTTTCATGTTAATATGGAGCTGATTGTTATCCTGAGTGATTCCCATCCAAGTGTAACTCACTACCCCTCACTCCCACTTACTTTGCCACTACCTTTTTAAATTTTTAGGGTTCTGAACATCTGATGAAAGACACTGGCAAAGTGCATGTTGGACCATGCCCAAAGGGACGTAAGCGTATATAAAGGGGGGGCCAGATGGGCCCCCAGAAAAGTCTGCTGCCCACCCCAGGATATGAGGTCACCAACCTATTTGGATTGATTATGGCTTCATCGGCCATGGCTTTTAACGGGCCAGGCCTGCCCTGGAAATGACACCATTAAAGACCGCTAGGCTAGCTAGGGTTTAGTATTTTCTTAAGTGTGTAATTGTGTATTACTTTAATGTCACAGGACAAAGATGCAGATGCAGGAACTGTCGCAGGAGCTGCTAGTATAAATATTCACATCTAAAGAGTTGTATATATGTAAATATATAAGTAATGCCTGTTTTCGTTGGAGTAGGCAGAGAGTACAGGAAGCCACTTTCTTCAATCTAGACAAACTACTTTATTGATATCCTTCTTAAAAATGCTTATCCTCATAACTTAAGGAAAAGGAACAAATTATTAAGTACTTTTACTAATATGAAAATGGTCAGATCAGGGGCTCACCAAATGTCGGTAAAAGTATATAATAAAATACCACTGACCATAAAAATGATAGATAAGGATAACATATTTAATAAGAAATTAAAAGAGTTTCTCATAGATAACAGTCTTTATAGCCTGAAGGAGTTCTTTGATTATAAGTTATTTAAATAAAATAAAATAAGTAAGTAAATTGCTGTGCCCTAACAGGGTTTATGTTAGACATAAATGTAATAATTTTAAGACCTTTGTAACACATAAATACAATAAATTTATATGAATATGAATATCTTAATTTCGATACCTGAATAATAGAAGCTCTCGACAAACAAGTGACGGGGGCGGTATGCCCAACCAGTAAGCACCGAGGGGTCATCTTCAACGTCTCCGGGTCCACCGCCCAGATACAAATCTGTCCATCATAGCACCCGGTGACCAGCGTTTTCTGGTCCCTGGACAGGTATACAGCAGATACGCAGTGAGTAGGAGCGTAGCGGCCCCAGAGGACCACTGGTACGATGAGGTTTGTGCCTGGCATTATGATACTGGAAGAAAGGTAATCATAAAATTAGTTAGTTAATATGGTTGAAGAATGCGTGATTATCCATCCTCTTCTGTCCTGTACTACTTACAACTCTTAAACAAATGAAAAATAAATAAAAATTAAAATAGCCTTTACTCCCTGACCATAGTTTTACATGCATAAAATATGAATATGTTATACAAATTTATTAGTCACTATTTAATTTTATATAATTATAATTAGATTAATTTAATTTATTATTAAGTATGTGACCTTTATTATTCAATATATCGAATGTGGAAATTTCAAATGTTGTAGGGACATTTGGACATTTCGACAAAATGTCCCTTATTTCAAATGTCATAATGGACATTTTGACATTTCCTCAAAATTTTCTTTACGACATTTGAAATTTCCACAGTCGATATATTATTTTACTTCACATTTCTATTATTGTTGTCATCTACAACTCTTACTAATATATAAATAATAGTGGACCTGCCACAGCTTCGCCCGCGGTATTTTACACACAATCTTTATCACCTCTTTTCACCCCTTTAGGGATGGAATTTAAAAAAATCCCTCCTTAGTGCATCTCTAGGGTACTCGAGACAAATCTTCTCCAAATTTAAAACCTCTGGGACCACCCGTTTAGGCTGTGCGTTGTCTATAAGTGTTTGGATGTTTGTTAATAAATCAACAGCTGAATGGATTTGTATGAAAGATTAATGTACAGAATACTTTTGAACCCCTAAAGTTTACCCGTTAGCAAGTGAAAAGGTATATTGCCTTAGGCTTTTAAAATTATTCATTTCTTTTTAACAAATAATTTTATGTTCTTTATTCTATATTATTATTGTATCTGGAAGAGACAGCTATTTAGTGATAAGACTTTAGCTATTAAATCTTACTGTACTACTTGATTTGATGAATAAACGATTTTACTGCCTATCGTTTGCCCGTTCTTCTTATGTTTTATTGTAATTTTCTTTTTGTTGTAATATGTAGTGTTTAATAAAGAGTATTTGTATTGTCTGGTTTTATTATTGTATTTCAGTATGTTATATTGCAATATTAATGTTATTAGATCAACAGGAAAGAGTAGGGAGGAGGGATATTGGTCTCTAAAGATTTTCCGCAGATGATCTAATCATATTGAATGCAAGCTTGAATTGATGTTATTGCACTAAGTCATGAATTATTTCTAATGAAATTACATATTATAGTGACAAGGTACTTATCACTATAATATAATAGGAGCCAGCCTATTAAAAGTTTTAGTAAATTACTCATTTTATTAACATAATTCATGACTGCGAACAGTTTTGTATTTACTAGCGGTAGATGTCGTTCAGTTATTATTCTATAAGGAAAAGAACACCATAATACACCGTGAATACGTTTTGTTTGTATAACAATGCGATAAGACATGAGATCCCATAGAAATAGGCACAAGTGTCTACAAGGGCGTATTGATTTATCCATTTTATTACGTACCGTCAATGCTTACAGGCCGGCAAACACTTTAAATATACAGAAGTTTTAGTTACCATCCATATAGAACACGATTTGAAACCTCAGGAAGTAACAAAGTTAATATTTTAAATTAAAATTGCAATTATCAATTTATTATCGTAAGCAGCTGACTGACAGCAGCCTGACAGCTGGCTGACGGCGTTACGTTGGTAGGCTCGTAACGTAACACTTGATATTTGGATGCGTTCAGAAAATGTCTTACGCCGGCGTATATTTTCACACTCACGCTCGGCCGAGGTGCTACCTGCGAGTATTCAGCTGCATAAAAGAACCGAAAACGTCGAAATTGGCAGAATAGGTAGGTTCAACTAATATTTAAAAATTGGAACGTCGTGACATTTGACGGTTACATTTAATATTTAGATGATTTATCGCTACAAACAAAAATTACAAAATGAGTAAAGGGAAGAACGTAAATTCTTCAACCAGGGTACGATCCAAAGGCAACCTTAAGGATGACAAAATAGGAGATATAGCAGCCAAGATTGATGAGACTGACGAGATGAAGCTCAAAATGTTGGCTGCGTTGGACAAGCCGGAGCCAGATGATGTCTTGTACCCACCAGAGTTGAATGCTCATTTGATTGAACAACTAAAGGTACTTATTAAACTAATATAAGGCTAAATTAATCCCAGCAACCAGGGCCTCTTCAAGTACCACTAACTTTGTTCGGTTTTTCAGTGGTGTTTTGCTTCCAACAAATTTCAAAACCCTCAAGTGGATCTAGCGCACTTTGTTTTTATCGCGAACATTGTAGCATCAGGTCACTTTTTACTAATAAACTGGTGTGAAAGGAACGAATGTTTCTTTATGCATAATTATAGTAGCCCATTATAGGAGCCCACGATGCTAAATGGGGATTTATTCGTGCGTCGTGGGGTCCTATTGGATTTTGAAGATTATAGGAGGGGGAGCGTTAAATATTAAAAAAAAAACATTCACAGAAATATTCGAGCGCGTCAGATATTCAGAGGGGATGTAAGTGAAACCTGACAATTATTATTCGAACGTGATGCAATCACGTGGAAGCTTTTTAAAAGTACAAAAAAAACAACATATTGAAATACTCGAGCGCGTCATATTTTTATACAGACGGTTCAGTTTAATGTCCTAGTCGTATTGGACTATAATCTGACGATTATGTACAGAAAATCCGAGGATTTGAAAAAAAAAACCTATTCTGATCGGCTGCCGATCCTATATAAAAGGCTTTATATATGGAGGTACTACAACTGGGAGCAAGGTATCCCCCTTTATCCCCCACGCTTGAGTAAATCCCAAAATCCCCTATTGGGCTCCCCTACTATTTAAGCACTGCTGTGGTACAAGGTCAGGTGGGAGTGTGCCATCTAATGAATTACTTTTGAATAGGTAATGACATGTGAAAACAACGAGCTCCGCAAACTCGTGTTTACAAAAGACGCCGAGGTTGACGAGCTGAACAAAACCGTTGCTGACCTCCAGCAACGCATCAGGGACATTATATCTGGGTCAGGGCCCGCGATATCCTCAAAGTCAGCTGGCATCATTAGTGCTAAAATAGCAGAGCTGTGTAAACAGAACCGCCATCTAGTAGCGGAATTGGAAGGGTAAAAGATTGCTTTATTGTTTAATGGACCTCTTGTCAATACCGTACCTAACGACTTTACGCAGACAATTTTCTCGTTTGTCATAGTAGTATTATTTATGGCCGACATAAGGGGCATTCTTCTCCGATGAACATACACAATATAAGCATACAAATTCATATCAAACTGACGACGTATTTTGCTCTGTTAGTATACCTACTGAAATCAACCAATTGACGCTACTTATTTACAGATTTAAAACCAAAAATGCTGCGTTAGAACGAAAAGTAATACAACTGGACCTGCTTACCAAAGAACACGAGAGAGCAGATTTATGTTTGTGTAAAGACGAACCTATTGACATCAATCCTGATGAGCTTAAAGACCTGAATAATAAACTAGCTATTGTTAATAAAAAGCTGTACGATAGTAAGAACAGGAACCTCCAGTTGAAGAATGATATATTAATTGCTACAAAGATACTGCAACAGGTCATTTTGATAGAACTGATATTTATGGCACGGAGTCTTATAGTCAACTGAATAATAATCCCTTTACTAAATTTTGCCTTGAATAAGTAAATACTTATAAAGGTTTAATGTTAATGAATCTACCTCCGGTTCGAAGAAAATCTCCACTGAGAAACGAACACTCAGACTTTTTTACGAGATATTCAAAGAGAATCTACTCTTAGACGTCCGATGACCTCAACCATATCCTTGGGCGCATATATATTGCCAATTACCACACCTGTATACCCGCACGTATATGCCACCTTCTCATCTTATGTCAGTCCACTGCTTAACCATGAAAAGTTATCTCAAAAATCAATAATTCCCTAACCTGTCCTATAATTTTGTTATGTCGACATATTCTTAAAGAGACTAGCGCTATCCAAGCAGCTGTCTGCCTATTCAATTTCTGATTTTTCGATTACCAGGAGCTAGGAGACAAGTTCACCAGCATCAAAGAGCTGCAGAATGACATGGCTGGATGGAAAGGAAGAGCGCAGCAGATCCTACAGCTGCAGGGTAGGATTTCGGAACTAGAAGGAAAGTTGAATGGGAAACACAAGGACGTCATTGAAGCTAAGAGGGCCGACCAGAACCAGGTCAAATATTGATCCTAGTTAGTAGTAGTTTATGGTTTTATTTATTTATTTATTTATACCTATGTTGCAGTAACTATGTATTTTAAACATTTGAATGTTTAATGTTACTTCAAGGCTAAACGGCCCGAGTTATCCGAGTGTTCAAAGCTACCCCGGTTGACTGTAACGAATTGGTGTATCAATTCTGTAAACCTTCATTTAAAAATAACAGTAATAATAATTATAATATATTGTAGGTTCTAAGAGATCTGGAGAATAAAAGAAAAATGGAAAGCGAACGCGCCATAAAGAACCTCGAAATCTTCAAGGAAGAGAATCAGGAATTGAGGAAGAAGCTGGAAGGGTCTAAGTCCAGGATTCGTAATCTTGAGTGTGATAGCACAATCATCAGACAAAAGATGCAGACCTTTGTGGAAAAGAGCAACCACGACGATTCATTAATCAATGAGCAGAGAGTAAGTTGATATTGAGTATATGTGAGTATCATATGATATGGAGTATTGATAAGTATAGTACGTATACTTCAGGCGCAGGAAAATTGTGCTCAAATTGAGATTGCACATACCTACCTAATGTATAGTTTCCATATGTAAATAATTTCCTTTGGAATAATAATTTTGGTGTGCAACTAATCAAATATTTATTTTATGAACAATATCGCCTAGGTATTTAATAAGCTTTTATTGATTTTTCAGAACCAAATTAAGACACTTGAACTGTACTACCAAGAAATTTTAAAGGAGAATACGGCAAAAATGAACAAGATGAACAGTGAAATAGAGGAATTTAGAAAACTGAGCATGAACACTGATGCTAAAATAGATGCACTTAGAAAACAAGCGACAGAGAAAGCCTCTAAAATCGAAGAACTCAGAGCGCAACTATTGCGTTATGAAGAATGCTCGCTCCAAAGTGTGTTCTTTACCCCAATGAAAACAGCTACTGACAATGAAATAAAAAAGCTGTCAGAGTTGGTCACAACTCTCAATGATAGGCTGCTAGTAGAGAGGCGTAATTGGGACAACCTTGAAACGGCCCATAGGAGAATAAAAGAAAAGAAACGGAGGCTAGAAAAAAAATGTGTTGCATTAGAAAATGAATTAAAGGGTTTTAAAGATTCTAAGAGGGGTTCTCGTGTGTCGAAAACTTCATTAAGATTTGATCAGGGACCAGTTGATATGTTTGGAACTGCTGGAGGTTCATTGACTAAGAAGCAATCTTCAATTACAGCTGTAACTGAAAAAGTAAGTGATAGTTCGACCTCAGAGTCACAACAAGTTGAAACGTACGAAGTTCTTGATAAAGAAGAGTTAAAATACAAACTAGAACTAGCTGATGAAAAATTGAAAATTATGGAAGATAAAATGAAAATGATCGAGGAAGAAAAACAAGACGATTACATTCACTTAACGGAAATGATTCAAACGTCCAAGCAATTATTCAATGAAGCCCTAGCAGTTTTGCAAAGAGAAAAATGTGTATGTTCGTAATTCTTTTATTTGTTTTAATTATTCCTTACGAGATTTTTCAATAAATGATTTCAAAAATGTTGTATTTAAATACAATCTAACATAGTAGAAAATAAACTCGTGTGGTAAGAGTATTATTTTAATTTGGAAATGGTAGAATTTAATTCAGAAATGGTAGAAATTTGTGTAAATTGGCAATACCAATCGCCGCCATTTATCATTTTTTGTCATGCGCGCCCGGGGATGCGACGATATTTCATGCTCGTGAGTGGTTTTTGATACAAAGTAAATTCAAAACTTCGTGAAACGTGTGAAACTTGTTTTGCTTTGTTAAATACTAGTGTGAACTCAACAGTGTGTTGTGCTTGTGTACAAAATATATACAAAATGAATAAAACTTGCGCGAGGTGTGAGAAAACAGTTTACCCGACTGAGGAATTGAAATGTTTGGACAAGGTAATTTTCACTGCATTCCATATGAAAATTAGCACTGTATCAATTATTGCGCCGTCACGCATTGTTTACATCTATCAAACAGTATTTTTACTTTCTAAAACTTTCTATAACTTACCGTGAAAAAATGAAGAAAGAATTTTTAGTTTTTATTGTTGAAGGAATCGTGCGCTTTGGTGCTCCAATTTATACAGGCGGTGACTCATAAAATTATTAAATTGTCGCTGATATCATTGTTGTCCACAGCATAACGCCGTATATGTATGTGTTGACCTTTTCACCTAATTAAAAGTCCCCTTAGGTATAAGTGTGACCTTGTATCTCATTATTGATTGTATTCAAATGTTGCGATCTCTCGATTCAGTGGCTGAATGTGTATGAACCTTGGCCTGGTAAACCACTTCAAAACTTTGTGGAAAGGAGGCATTTTCAAAATGGCGAAATTCTAGTTTTTTCGCAGTAAATAAATAAGTTTTTTCTTCCACTACATCCTGCAACTTGCATAGGTTATTTTGATATTGTTATCAAGTCTTATCAGTGCTAGTGACAAAACAGTGATAAAAATCAAATTGTTCGTTGGTTAAAGGAGCATTATGATAGATAAGAAGTAGGTGTATTGTGCATACTTTGTACCTGATTATGTTTCAAAATGACTGGTGAATGTGACAACGCATTGCTTAAGCATTAAAAAGTGTGTCTAACAATAAATGAGAATATTTTTTTATTGGTTAATTCAGCTATTGTGTATATATGTAGAAAAACTGCATAAATAAAACTTTACCCACTTTTACAAACTTTTCTTCAAACATATATGTTGGTTTTTGTCTCTGACAAAAATTGGCAGTATTTTCAAGTTCTAAATTTAAAAAAAGAATTGTATTATTTTTAATACAAGCACTGTAGGCCATCGCCTAGTTTGCCTATAAGAATGGGCCGGCCCTGGGAAATATGAATATCTATCAAATTACAGAGAGTATTAAAATGTTTTGTTTGTATCACTTCTAAATGATACTTTGGCTCACACTAATTATTAGAGAAAGCCTGTGCCTAGCAATATGACATATGATGATGATGATGAGGAAAGTGAAATGTTTTTTGAATTTTTTTATTTGTAGAACAGTTTAGTTTGTGAATTTATCCTTAAAGCTATTATACTGCCCTGCTAAGCCGAAAAGCGCTATCTTAATCAGGGAATGTTTGAGGAAATCAACCTTTTGTAAATTGTCATAAAGTCGATTACTCAAAGCTTACTCTGATTGAGATAGCGCTTTTCGGCTTAGTAGGGCAGTATAATTTGCGTAAGACGGCTATTGAACTTTTAAAACGTTTAAAAAAATTTTTATTAACTGCCTTATTCTGTGTATACAAAACATTGAAATACCTTACCTACCTACCTTAATCATTATTAATGTTTTACAAGTACCTTAGTCCCATTCTTCCTTTAAGTACCGTTTGGTAACCAAAGTTTCGTAACCGGCTACAGAATGGGAATATCACTACCAATGGGATTGTTTTTCCCGTTTGGAAGCAGGTTACGAAATTTGGTTACCAAACGTTACTAAAGACATTCTTCCTTATTTGTGAATCTTATATTTTGTTATTCTACCTTGTGGTCTTTCCCCACATACCTATATACCTAACTAACCATCAAACACTATAATACTAATGGCCGCACTCATAGTCACTGAATGAACCATTAAAGTATTCCTTTTTCAAAAATCCATACAAAATCTTAACTAAGGAATGTGTAAAGGGCATACCCCACGCATGACCTTGAGTGTTCCAACTTGATCCTTCCCCACTTGCCTTACTTCACGCGCCACAGTGAAAGTATAATTTACTCAAAAACTACAAAATAAATTGAAAAAACCGGTGGATGAAATTATAGTGTACAATATTGTCTTCTGATTAGTAAAAGTCTCATGTATAAGCGTCGCATAATAAGAGAGCCTTGACGGATTTTAGTTTCAGGTTTTTTTTGCTCTTGATTTATCCGTTTTTTCAAGATTCCAGTGGACGAAAATAAATATGAGATTCCATACTACAATACATATTTTTATTTCAAGATTCTTGCACAACGCTAAATATACAATAGGATTTGAAAACAGCGAAATTCGCCGGGTAGGACCTCAATCATTAATAAACTGATTCTGACTAACACCATTAATTAAGTTATTTAAAAATTTTGGCGCTTCCAATAATGATTTGGAAAACTACCTACTGAGATTTTCTCACTCTTCAATATGAGGTTTTTGTGTCATGATATGTAGAAATTCTTTCCAAACAGACTTGAATAGTAGTAAGTGAGTAGGGTAAGTATCATTGCGCGAACCTATTACCTAAGAAGCCAAGCCAGTCCAGTGACATTCTGCTGATGCTATGATGTAAGAGTTACCTGCCACTTGCGTATTATGATTTGTTGAAGACCGTGCCCAGTATTAAAGTAATACTGTGCCTAATTTGGGCAGTGGCAATATCTCACTAAGAACCTCTGCAGACTGCAGACTATTGGCCTCTCAACTATCTATAGTAAAAATGCTGTAGGTACTTCCAAATTCATCGACTTTATCTTGTAGCTTATAGCAACTATCGAAAAATGCAATTTTTTTAGATTTAGCCACATAATTAATATTTAGGACATAGTATGTCGTTCTGTCACGTGAAAATGGTCAACTTATCAATGTGATTTTTGCACTGCAGTAATAGTAGAGCTGGTGATTGAAATGGGTAACCTTTTTAACCCGAATACACGCACATTTTCCTAGGGAAAAGTGATAAATAAAAACGCAAAGCTGCAAACCGAGGACCAAAGCTCCAAAGAAAAAAAAAATTATTATAAAAGAAACCGAAAATATAAAGAGAACTTAGAAAATAATCTGCGCTACCGGGATTTTTGTTTTTGATAAATATTTATTTTTATTTTCTTCTTTTTAGATAAATAACATTCCCTATATTATAAGTATAATATACTTAAATCTAAGGACACTTCAAATGTTACAATCTATCAAGCCGTTTTGGCTACAGAGCGTGCCAAATAAATAGACATACGCACCTACATACATATTCTCGAAAAACATTACCATCCTTCTGGGCCTGTCCGGTAAAAATATTACGAATCTATTTAGATGAAGTTCCAGACGAAGGTTAGGAGATTAAGTATATTATAAATCTTCATGGTAGGTATCAGTTTAGTCTTTGCCTAGTCAACTCTTAATTACCTGTAGATAAAATTGAGATAAAAAATATCAGTATCACTTTCATGATTACCGCTAATGACTGAGACGATTACTTAAGTAATTCGAACGGTTTAAGGTTTTTTCTAGCTAAATTATGATACTGTCTAAAAGTGTGAAGTGTAAGTAAATGAAGAACAGTGTTATCTTTGTTGGTGAACCAATTTTATTCTTGAGTAATACACTCATAAGAAACAAGACACTTCTGTGAGAAATCATTTTTATCCCAGTAAATAAATGCTCCTACTCACGTCGGTGGCCTAATGGCTAAGGATGTTGACTCGTGACCGTGAGGTCCGGGTTCGAATCCAATCCAAGCGGTTGCCATGTACCAATGAGTTTTTATAACTTATGTACATTATCTGCCTGTGAATTGCGGTAACCGATGCTCTTACGGTGAAGGAAAACATCGTGAGGAAACCTGCACATTTGGGTAACTAAATGTGTAACCATGATCCGATTGGTCTTGTTCTCCTGTCACAAGGGTTACGGAGGTCAGGCGGCAGTCGCTCCACTGTAATAACCCGACCTGCCGAATCCGGGATCATGGTCAAAGCGTACCCCGTAGCGAAAGCGTAGACGGGAAAAAGCGCTAGGAAGGGAGAGAGAGAAATAAATACTCATGTTATGTAGTTAATAAACTCGAAAATATTTATGTTTTAGTACAAAACACATTTTTGCCATAATCTTGTTATCTATAATCCTAAATCTAGATTTTGACCTACTGTCATGTTATAAAATAGTCTTAATCGGTTCACATTTTAAGGGGTTTTCGCCATTTGTATGAAAAAGCGTGATTTCTGCCGTTGGCACTCTGTCCTCTTATCGATAATGATGTTTTTTTTTTTTTTCATAAATTCTAAAACTGCCTGTTGCCCCTATATGCAGCTAACTACCTTTAGTTTGAATCTTGACAAATGTGTGTGACCTTGTATGACCCAAATAGGTAAAAAAAAAAAAAACGACGAATGCTGGCTATTTTCAGCTAGTCTTTCTTTTATTTAGGTATTTATTAGGTAGGCTAGGTGTGGTTAGAATTATGAAAATGCGAAACAATGGCCTTAACAGGCACCTATCCGCGAAATTAAAATTTTGCGAAATTAAAATACGGCCAAAGATATTTTTTTTTGGTATTTTAATAGAGAATCAACAGCGTACTTATAGACACGTCTATACAAAATTAAAGGCTGATTCCGTGCGGAAAGTAAAGTATTAACCTTAATTCTCTGAGTTCAAGGTCAGCATATTAAGTAGTAAAAAATTGCGGCAAACATTCCTCACTTACTCAACAGTATGCACGAAATATTTTATGTATATTTCGTGTATATTGTTAAGATGACCTTTGGCAAGGTAAATCATATTAGGGTAAGGTTCCGGACGTTTTACCGCATTTCCAGTGTGTAAAATAAAAATAAATAAATACCTGCGGTACGGTGGCTATTAGCGTCGCAGTTTGCTCCTCGAAGTCTTTCCTCATAATAAGTACCTATTGGAATCGAATTATCACCGTGTGTGTTGCATTAGCATATTCATAAACACACTGGAACCACGGTTCAAACGCTCCACAGCATTACTTATATAATAATTTGCTTTAAGGCAATTCATTCTGACTGTACCTTCAAATAAAGTCTCGCCCATTCTTTAGGAATTAATCATGCATTGTTCGTACTTTTTGTACCTACTGAACGCAAGTTTAGAGCGCACTCTCAACTGGTTCCGTGGTGTAGTGGTTATCACATCTGCTTTACACGCAGAAGGCCGCCAGTTCGATCCTGGCCGGAATCATATCTTTTTGTGTTTTTATTTTTGTTCAATAGCATTTCTTTTGTGAAATATAATTATTTTTATATTTATTTCCTTTAAAAGAGATATTGTAGCGTGGTGAATGTTGTTTATATATAGAGAATCACTTGTTTATCTTTGGTTCGTATCTTATTTGGAAGGTTTATAAAACAACTCGCGAAATACCTATTCAAATAGTAACGTGTTTTTGTTTTAATTTATAAAAAAATGCAATAGGGACCTTAACAAAACAATTTCGTTTTTACAAGTTTTATTTATGTTTTTATTTAATTTGTATGTATGTATGCAAGTATCTATGTTCGGGTCAAATCTTACAAGTGAATTTTAAAGCAGTTATCCTCAACCGATTGAGATGAAATTTTGCATACACGTTCAGTTAGAATGACAATGCGTTTTTATGGTAAGCATGACCTGAATCGACATCCAGGGTTACCTCCAGAACTAGAAAGGAACTCTTCAACGGTCAACAGCACAGACACGAAATCTTGTGTACGCATTTTATTGCAATATTAAAGTGCAATGGGAAAAAATGCTTATTATAACAATACAATTTTTTTAATTAACTTTTTTTTTCTACGGGTTTATTCCAATATAAGTATCGAAGATACCTAGCAACAGATTTTTCCAGGTAAATATAAAAAAATAAGTGCTAAGATCACGCTATACGTTTAATCGATGTTCAACACGCCACGACATATTAATTAGTCAGGGAATGTCTCTGTTTGAACTTAATATTCAACATAAAATCTTTCCGTGTGCGGTACTCGATTCACAAACTCGCCCGACGCAGAGTTCAATGTCGTCCATTACTGTCCCATATCTATTCTTCAGACAAGAAGCGTTAGAGGATTCCATTTCTCTCACAGAATCTAGTCATGTTCCAGTTTTCATTGAGTAACAACTAGTGGCTCCGTGAGGTGAAGACCTCGCGAGAAACTTAACTTTGCCGTTAGAAATCTGTTATTCCTATACATCGATATAGGTCGGCTCAGTTTACCAACACCGCAGATAAGTTTGTAATTACAAAAAACCCCATATCTCCGCCATGTTGAAAAAATCCGAAAATCTAAATCGACAATAAAATTCTATACCTATTATTATCGAACCTGCTCACAAAATTTCACGAGAATCGGTTGAGAACTGCGAGCTGTAGACGAGAACAAATGGACGGACATCCGCTGGACATACGAAAGCATTTTTGCCCAAGCTGAAACGGAGACGCTTCGCTCGCTCGGTCTATTAGCGTTGCCACCTTTTCTAATAATACACAACAGTACAAAATAAAATACACAAAGTACTTTGTGTTTCGAAAAGTAAAAGTAGCACAGACGAAATAACGTAAAATACTTCATGTTAAAGTTTAGGTGGCAACCCTAGTTACAATTGGCCGCGCTGGACCAAATTGAATTATTAAATCAATAGTACGTGGGCGCGGTCAGGCTGATGACACCATGTGTTTTGTAAATAAGCTTATGAGAGATTACAAAAATATAAATACATTTACACGGCTACGTACCTATCTATATTTATCAGATAGAGGGCACAGTATAATCAAGTATACAGTATTCCATCTTCATAGAAACGGCCGAAACTACGCGCTTCGAAATCTCGATGAATCTCAATGTACACAATTATGGCACGAGAATTTTTGATATTTTGGATATGTTAAAAGCAAAATACATATACATATATATATATATATATATATATATATATATATATATATATATATATATATATACATACATACATACATACATATAGTACAGTGTCACTTTTGAAACTAGAAATAAGAACGAAGTAGAAATAATTAATATTATTACCGAGCGGTCGTAGGTAATTATTTCGAGGACACTGTCGAGACAACATACTGCTTACTTGTTTATACTGTGTAGAGGGTAGGGTGTTTCTTTGCGCCCGGCTCAGTTTTACCATGATATTCAAACCTATAAACGCATCTTCAGTTGCGTTATTCCTGTGCTATTTGCGGGGAATAAAGTGTGTGAATAAAGAAAAACAAACAAACAGACACGTCGGATTTTTTATTAGTTGGAGAGAACTGACAGTTGTCGGAGTTTCAAATCTCCGCTTCTTTCCTATTACGATCAAAAATATATACCTCGCCCGTTGTAAAAAGAGCGCTGGCGCCCATATAAAATGCGGCTGATAAGATGTATAGGTTATTAAATATTTAAAAAAAAATTGGTATAATATGAAAATGAATTGACTAGATACCAGGTTTCTGTGAAAGTTTCGGATTTTCTACTTTATGCACCTCGCATCAAGTGATGTGTTATTGCGCTCGTGTTTTTAGAGCCCTCACTTGCGTTCGGGCTCCAAACTAACACTCGGCGCAATAATGAATCACTCTCTGCTTGGTGCAACAATCTACTATTATTCACTTCACAAGGACACACAATTTTATAATTGATTAACATATAAACAACAAAATAATAAAGAAAAACGAGGGATGTGTGTCATCGCGGCAGTGAATCGGACACTGGCTCAGGATAATGCTGAGGCGTCAGACAGCAGCGCTGATGTTCAGCCAGCACCGTCTGACTCACGGAGAGCGCTATACAAACACACTAAACACCAATAACTATACACAACTACTTGGATAAATAAGTGGTATATATAAGTATAAATATTATTTTTGTGGCTTTTAAAGAAAAAACTAAAACGCATTAAGTATACGCAAAAACTTACACTAACGTACTTACTATACAATAATATACTTATTTTGTATACAGCATACAATAGGGAAGATGCATATTTCTTTTTTCATCTTGTATTCGAAATTGCTGAGTAATAAAAACCGACCTGTGTACGCAAAACATTTTTATGTTGATATTTTTATATATGAGTTATGAAGCTTTGAAAAGTCATTGTCCGTAGCACTCGCAAAAACATTCCATACAAAATGGATAACAGCTATGACGTCACGAATTCGTTAGACTGCAAAATATTTAGCGTTTAAACGAAATCTGCAATTATTTCCGAAAATTCTGTTTTTAGACGAACATCGTAGAAATAAAACGACATAAATTTGATGAGGATGTCCAATATTTTTCACTAATTTTGAGGGTCAAAATAAAAATGAATAGACACAATGATCTGCTTTCTTCTGTAATATGCTTTTGTTTACATTTACTTTCATAATATATCATTTAAACCTCATTTTAATTTTCATGCAACTTTCCCATTCTGAGTTTACATTAGTATGGATACTTGTCCCATTCCGGTGCGTCAGCGTGGCGGCCCTACCGTCACGGCCGGCGCTCGCGCAATGACTTGGGACGCTCCAATGCACTCGTTTCCATAGAATCAGAGGAAGAATCATTCGGTTAAGGTCGGGAAGGTCATTGAGGTTCAATCTTCATTGATTTTACGACGGTGAAAATACATTTACAATACAGTTTTCATAGAAATAAACTCATCCCGTACGCTCATGTTTCCTGTATGTATTTATAAAGATGTTTGAAAATACTTTCACCGGTATAAAAAATATTCTATGGGATTCTCTATATAACAAGAAACATACAATAAAAAAAAAACTTTGTTATTTGAAACCGGACTTTCGTTTACTCTAACTTAAAAAAGTGACTAGGTACATAACTTAAGGAAATACCTTACATTCAATTTTGTTCTTTATAGATAAACTATTTTGTTAAATCAAATTAAGTTTAATAACGCCTTACCAAAATACGGTTAATTCTGAAATAACCGAAGTTGTTTGGTAATCATTTTTTTTTTTTTTTTTCAGTTTAAGTGCACATGTTTATGGAAATCTGTTAGGCCGTTTGGTCGTGAAAACGGAACATATAAACACACTTTCGCATCCTTTACTTATCCTAATTAATATTATAAATGCGTTTGTTACGTTTGCACGTCTAAACCGCTGAACTAATTTCGATGAATTTTGGTATCCATTGGACCTTGGAGAAGGCCATAGGCTACTTAAATAATTATTCTACGCAGACGAAGTCGCCGGCACCAGCCAGTATATTATGCATGCGAAAGTTAATTTGTTTATTTGTTTAACATTCACGTTAAAACGATGCGAAGTATAGACTTGATTTTTTTGATGGTGATAGGTGGAATGCCGAAGCAGGCTACTTTTTATCCCAGAAAAGTGTCCGGTTACGGGGGGCATAGCGAAAAACGAATTCCACGCGGACGAAGTCGCAGGCAAGAGCTACAATAAAAAAAATGGGAGGGCTAGAAATAAATAAATTATTGCTAATATCAACCAAGCGACTTATATCGGACAGAGCTTGCAAAGCTGTTTGCTAACATCAAACAAGTCAAAGCAATCACATGTCTGTAATTTATAAAGCTTTCATGTATTTTCAAATAAGTCTCGGTTGTATGTAGCCGTAAAATAAGGAAGTCTGGAAAATTCTAATTAGTCCGTCATCGTCAGTTAGATTATCAAAAAATATTGAATAGAGATGCAACGGATATCCGGTCAGTATCCGGTATACGGCCTATCCGGCCATGATTTTACTATCCGGCCGGATACCGGATAGTAAGTCAGTATCCGGCCGGATACCGGATAGCAAGTCAGTATCCGGTCGGATACCGGATAGTAAGTCAGTATCTGGCCGGATACCGGATAGTATAAACTTGGATCAGAAATACGATAAAACAAATAAAAGCCATCAGAAATAAACAAAATTAACATCAGTTTTTAAATTAAAACTTAGTTTTCTCTTAAGGCCGGGGCAAACCAAACGCGGTTGCGGCGCGTTAGCGGCTACTTCCGGTCCCGCGGCTACTTTGGTGTGGCATGGTATATTCGCCCGCGCCGTTCGACAACGGCGCGGACCCGCGTTCGCGCCGCAACCGTGTTTGGTGTGCCCGGGCCTTTATTTAAGTATAAAACTAACTTGTAACATCACGTCGTGCACGTTCGAATATTCCCAACTGACGTAATAAGGCGCGTATTTCACCTCAAAGGGCGAGGAGACTTACTATTCGTAACAAGTTGAAACTTGCTCGCCGCGCGACGGCCGCGCAAGCTAACACAGCTATAGAGATAGCTTGTGTGCTGCCGCATATCCGGCTATCCGGCCAATGGTCATGCCGGATATCCGGTATCCGGCCAAACCACTATCCGTTGCATCTCTAATATTGAACACGTATTTTTTGCTTTATCAAATCAATCAAAATTGTATCGGTTCAAAGTGTGCAAATTCGTGACTTCACGCGAAACTTCAACGCACATATGTGCTCAATGGGGGCCAATTCGAAAGTGTTTTCGCTAAATTTAGAAGTCGCTAAATTTGAAATAAGAAACGATCGACTCGATTTTGAACCTTGGAGCTATACAAAATCGAGTTGGACGTTTCTTATTTTAAATTTAGGCAATCTTAAATTTAGCGGACACCATTTCGAATTGGACCCATTATTTGTTTATAATTTAATTGACGGACTAATTAGAATTTTTCAGGAAACTTCCTTATTGTAGACAAGCCAAATTGGTACTTTGCTGGCACTTCTTGTTTTCCGTGTAGTAATATTAAAAGAGTAAGGATATTCCATCGGTGCACTCTTATACTCGTCTGACAGTCTGACACTCATACCAAGGTTCAACAAACCAAAGGACCATTTGAACCATTTAAACATTTAATTATCGCCTAACGAACAACTCATTAACGTTAACTAACGGTTGCCTAACGCGTTATTAATTTCAAAACATTCGTGGCGCAATTTATATGGACATTGTTACGAATTCACACGACGATGATTGAAATAGTTGCTAAATTTAGGTTTTGAGAAATACCTAATTGTTTTAATATGGTAATAAACTGCGTGCTTTTTAGGGTTCCGTACCCAAAGGGTAAAAACGAGACCCTATTATCGTCCGTCCGTCCGTCTGTCACCAGGCTGTATCTCATGAACCGTGATAGAGAGTTGAAATTTACACGGATGATGTATTTCTGTTGCCGCTATAACAACAAATACTAAAAACCAGAATAAAATAAATATTTAAGGGGGCTCCCATACAACAAACGTGATTTTTTTTGGCGTTTTTATAGATAATGGTACGGATCCCTTCGTGCGCGAGTCAGACTCGCACTTGACCGGTTTTTTATTTCTGTATTTTTCTGTGTTCACCTTGTAGGGTCGTTTTTATATTTAAAGGGTGTTATTCCCACTATTACTACCACAAGTTCCTACCAATAGGAATACAGTTGGGAATGCATTTCTTATCTTTACTAATACATACCTATAATAAAGTACACTCAAGATATCTTTTAGCGAGTTTAATAGATAACATACGCATTTACTACGTGACATTTGATCTGCCAGAAATGTACGTCTGTTCATTATAAACTATGTTCCCGACATTAAATGCCATATAAAAATTGCCGGTCGAAATAGTGAGAAAGAAATACACAGTTTTACTACTAGCTGTAAGTGATAAAATGGTAGTAATAATGGGAAATTCCCAGTATTTTTGCTGGGAGGAATATTCCCAGTAGTTTTATTCGTGGTCGTAATATTGGGAATATTATTCCCGGAATAACTCTTTAAAGGTGAGTAACATTTAACAAATAACAGTGCGATGTGAGCACATTTGATGAATTTGTTCAATTTCTTCGATCAAATCAAGATTGGATAAAGAAATTGGATAAGTACACCACCCTAAGTTTAAGTCATAACATAACGCTTTCGAGACGTTAGCTGGAAGTAAAATCTTACACTAAGGGTACAGAAAACAGACCATACCCCATCAATAGAGGCTAAAAGCCATAAGCGGCGGGGCTAGAGGCAGCCGCGGGGAGCCCATAACCTCGAACGCACCGAGAGTTATTTGCCTATGGTCAAAAGCGCGATTCGTCAAAATTAGCTTTTCGTCAAAGGTGCGTTTGGTCAGAACTGCTTTTGGTCAAAATACACTTTTTGTCAAATGCGCGTTTGGTCAAATTGTGTTTTGTATTACGCTAGTAGCCCATAGACAACAGTTTTCTGGGTGTTATAAGTAGGACGTATGCCAATTTTTGACACCTACGGCTTACAAGTATCAGTTATTTTTAGTATGAAGTAATTACGTTGATGCCGATGATAAATAAGCATTACTATAGGTTGACCGCTTAAATGAGTCGTCGCCCGCGCGGCACAGGGACGCGGGGCATGACTACAAAGGGGCCTGAGAGAGGTGCGGGCGGCGTGAAATGAATGAAAACAAAAATGCGCCTGCCGACCGCACCTCGCGGTCCCCTTTGTCGCCATGCCCCCGCGCCCCTATGCCGCGCGGGCGACGACTCATTTAAGTGGTCAACCTATAGCCGTCTGTTTGTATACAGCTGGCAATGTCAAATCGGGACATTTGGCGACTTTGACAAAACGTTCATTTGACGAAAAGAGTATTTTGACGAATTGCGCGTTTGACCATAGGCAAATAACCCACTTAACAATACGCCTTGTATTATGTTACGAAATTTATTGCTAGTACGATGACATCATCCTTGTGGCTACCGAGGAAGTTGTGTTTCCTCCCTAATTGACCTATTTCAATTTGCTTGTAAGAAACAACCAAGTATACACAGCGAACAGAACCAGTTTTCATACTAAAATGTGTGAGGTCCGGGCGTAAGTTTTTGTTGTTGAGTTCATTGGATACATTGTTTCTTAACGCAATGCGGGCACAGGCCCAAGAGGCCTCCCGACCGAGCTGTATTCAAATAATATGACGTCATTCATTGTGCAATAATATTAAGTTTGTGTTTATTTTTAGATTTGTGCGAAATAAGTTTACCGTCCATACATCGCACATCGGCAACGAGAGTGTTACAACGCAATAAATGTAGTTTTTGGCAAAATCACTATTAAATAGTGGTAAAATAAAATAGTGATTTATTGCGTTGTGACACTATCGTTGCCGATGTGCGACATATAGATGTGGTTTCTTATCAAGAGAGAAACCGGACAAGTGCGAGTTTAACCCGCCTGGAGAGGGTTCCGTGTTTATTTGAAATTTCCTAAGTTTTCCTGTAATCTATAGGTAAAGAACAATTTTCTGTAAAAAAAAAAAATTGTATTCTGAAAATAAAGAAAACTTAGCAATAGTTGATAAGTCGCAGAGCAATCACTAATCGCACCATTAAACTAGAAAATGACTTGAGCTGGCATTCCATACCATAAGTGCCATAACTGCGCGGCCCGGTTTCGCAGATGGCTTGAGGTCGGGGCCGGTGGCACTGCGCTTAAACAGGGTTTAAGGCGATATTTAACAATTAACTGATCGATAGTTTTAAATGTTTAAAACCTAACTTGGCTTTACATAAACAGTTTTTTAACAAAACCTAGAAATTGGCAAAGCGTCAAAAATATATGTTCACATTCTTTATATTATTGCAAACTTAACTAATTCCAAAACACTGTTTGATGAAATCGAAATGATAGAAAAAAATCGTGGAGCTACGTCTGAAATTCTCTTTAAACAGATCTAGGTCTTAATTTTTAGGATTCCGTACCACGAAAGGAAAAACGGAACCCTTATAGGATCACTCGTGTGTCTGTCTGTCTGTCCGTCTAATAATCATGTACGGAACGGACCACTCCACGCGAGTTTAACTCGCACTTGTCCGGGTTTTAACTGGTTTTTGGATGTTTAAATGCCTGATCCCAAGAGTTTATCGTCTTAAACTAAGTACATATTATAAATATCTTTCGACCTTTCTGCTTTCAAAGTCACGACATAGCTTTTCTATATGTATCATGTATATATCTAGTCATAATGGGTAGTGTAGTGTACGAATAAGAACATTTATGGTCATTTACCTTTAATTTATCTTATGTTGTTTTTATTTGTTTGAAAAATTTAAAATTGGATAAAGAGTATTTGTTTTGTATTGTGTAATTATTAATTAACCAATACTTACTGATTCACGGATCAAAAATAGTTCTAAATAGCCCTCATGCGAGTCAGCTGTCTGGCCTAGAGTAGCAGATGGTAACATAAGGTCGCGGGGCCGGTGGCACGGCCTGACTGGAGTTTAATTAACTGCTAACTGACATAACTGAAGGTGACTGCCGCTTCTTAGGCCCAGAACCGTACATGCGGGTCTGACATTTAGTTATAGTAACATGATCCATGTCATGGATTTCACTGACAGCTAGCCGTAGCTTTCTAGCTTGGTCAAGCCGTCAGGAATTGGCTTGTAGGCAGGCTGCGCCACTGCTAGAGGTTGCAGTTTCGTTGCAGTCGCGTTTCACCATCTGTTCTGGGCCTTACTGTAGAGATGTCTAGAGTGTGTCCAGCCCTTTTTGTTTGTAAGTCAGATGTGTAGTGCATTATGTAAATAACATAACCATAACTGCATGCTGGCTCAGTGTAGCAGATGGCGGCCTAAGGTTGTAGGCCGGTGGCACCGTGTAGCTGCAATTTAACCTGTAGCACAAAAGACATAGGTACAGAAGTCAATCACATGTATGTACTGTACTTCACTTTTCATGCCTACGCGCGGCGGTCGTTCTAAGGTTGTCAACTATGGCTTATGCACAAAAAACTATCGTGGTAAGTGGCACTCGCATCTAGTTGATTTATTGTTGAGAATGAGACGGGAAGAATGGAAATATAAATTAATAATAACTAAAATAACATACCTACAAAATATTACGTTTGTCAATTTTCAGTATCGAAAATCCCTAATTCCTTCTAAACGGATTACCCTAGTTACACAATTTCCATTGCCCTATCCGTTTTAGACCTAAACCTATCAAATGACACTAACAACAACACAATATCTACACAAACAAAAAAACATGTTTTCAACTTACGTAAGGCGGCGTGAATTTACCTTACAAAAATTTAATTAGGTACTTCGTTTATAGGTACTGATTCAAAATAGGAAGCTATTATATAAATCGATCTTAGATATAGTCTTCGGGGGCCGGAGCGGGGCGCTTACTTACCTACCTAACTGTTCTGTGTAACGTTAAAACGAACCATCGAAATACAAGCAGATACCTACTTACCTCTGTGAAACAACTGGTAGCTTAAAGAACGATAATTCACCGTTTAATGTTGAATTTAAACAACCGTCCACTAAACAGTTATAATAACTTTTTTTTTGTTGCTCCATTATTGCACAAAAAAGTTCACAGAAACGACGTCTCAAGCGGTCGGCAGTCGCGCTCGCACTAGTCCCAACCAGTCCGAGATATCGTGTCCGTGAGCAGTGTCTATGTGTGCGTTTGTCCGAGCGCACTTGTATGTAGATTGACTTCTGTACCTATCTCTTTTGTGCCTGTGGACCGTCCTAAATACACCATATTTCCGTAGGTCATTGAAAAATTACATGTATCAAATTGACAATAGAGTCAATCCGGGACGTGTGACGGGTTAGCTAACCAATTTAATGTAATGTAATGAGACTTTATTGTACTACGTCTAGTATAATTTCTCAGGTAGAGGCAGATCCAGGATTCCATTTGGCTTGGAGAGAGTTCCGTTCCGTACATGATTATCTGAAATTTTCTGTCGCTTTAAATACCATAGACTTCTTATGTGTACCAAATTTCATTTCAATCGCCTGTAGTTTCTCAGCAACTTGGCTGTGACAGACAGATAGACAGACAGACACACGAGTGATCCTATAAGGGTTCCGTTTTTTCTCTTGAGTTACGGATCCCTAAAAATTTTGTTAATGAAAATCCGATGAAGCCGTAATTTGTGGGTAAGGATAAGTTTAACTCAAACTTATAACAATAAAGTTTGAGTCAAACCCCGTTTTACCATTTGTACAACCGGCCTACCTACAGTTATATGCAGTTTATTTTCTATTGGCGATTAGCCCGCAGTTTTAACTAATGGTTAGATAAGAGCGCTATTGGTTAAGGTTATGGGAGCACCGGAGTCACGAATATCGTAAAACAGCTGATAATCTTATTTGAAAACGATAAATATTACATTTAGGAGTTAAAGCAAAATGAGCCTTATTTCTTAGGTGATACAGCCCTTTAGGTTGTTTCATTGAATCCTTATCTGTAGTTTAAAAGGGATCTTTCTTCATACAGTTATAATGACTGCAAAATATTGCGCTTTAAGCGCATTGCTCCACTATTTTGTCAAATAAATAACTAATAATGATAATTCAGCAACGCACTAAAAAGTATTTAAAAAGTGTGTGTGTGTGTGTGTGTCAGCTCCGACGCACGACAGGAGTTTACTCCTTACAAACGGTTATAAAATAAACCAATAAATCATTTTTCATTTTGACATTTGACAGTAAATAATTAAGTTTCATAGTAATGAATATAAACATGTCACTCATTGAATACAATAAATAATTGACACTTCGGGTCCCGTCGTCTTCCGATTGAGATCCGAGTTTTACAGATGGAAACATATTATTCACTATATCTGTATGCAATGAGAAGCGACCGACGCATCTTCGGCTAACATCGTGTGACTCCGTCGTGCGACAGTGTGACATCTTAGTTTGATTTTACTCCCCGTAATTTTTCATACCCCGGGCTTATAATTATATGAAAATCGATTCTTAAGGAGTAAACTCCAAAAACCAGGTAATATATTGGACTCGTCAAAACAAACCTACGAATACTTCTATGCGTAGAAGTAATAGCCGAGAAAAGTCAAATATTTGTCCGGATAACATTCAGTGCGCGTCATGTGACATCGTGACATAATGCGAGCGCATGCGCTAATCGCTCTGGTATGCGGACTATCATTTAGCACACAGCCGACAATATGACAACCGGCCAAGTGCGAGTCGGCCTCGCGCACGAAGGGTTCCGTACTATAATCAAGCAAAAAAATAATATATTATTTTAATTTAATTATTTATTTTTAAAGTGAATATATATCTAAATATCCTGTGAATATTTCAAGCGTCTACCTGTTGCCGTTATCAATATCGAGCAAAAACGAGCAAAAAAATCACATTTGTTGTATGGGCGCCCCCTTAAATATTTATTTTATTCTGTTTTTTAGTATTTGTTGTTATAGCGGCAACAGAAATACATACATACATACATACATATTATCACGCCCGAAATCCCTAATGGGGTGGGCAGAGCCACAAGACTACTTGTGGCCACGTTCGATTAATTAGTCCTAAGATGGTATGATGAACCGTATGGTGACAGGTGATCAGCCCATCGCCCATACAGATAGTCCACCATGTTGGACAGGACCCGTCCCTTAGTCGACTTTTACGACATGCCAGGATGATAAGCATCTGCACGCATTCAATGCTATTTCTTCACTCCCAGTGCAGCAGAGGAGCAGAAATACTTCATCTGTGAAAATTTCAACTGTCTAACTATAACGGTTCATGAGATAAAGCCTGGTGACAGACGGACGGACGGACAGCGCAGCCTTAGTAATAGGTTCCCGTTTTTACCCTTTCGGTACGGAACCCTAAAACGGCAATATATACCACTTATTTATTCAAGTAGTTGTGTGTAGTTATTGGTGTTCAGTGTGTTTGTATAGTGCTCTCCGTGAGTCACTGACCGTGCCGGCTGAACATCAGCGCTGCTGTCTGACGCCTCAGCATTATCCTGAGCCAGTGACCGATTCACTGCAGCGATGACACACATCCCTCGTTATTCTGTATTGTTTTGTTGTTTTTAGGGTTCCGTACCTCAAAAGGAAAAAAAACGGAACCCTTATAGGATCACTCGTGTGGCTGTCTGTTTGTCTGTCTGTCTGTCTGTTTGTCCGTTTCTCACAGTCAATTTGCTCCGAAACTACTGGACCGATTGAGTTATTTGGTACACACATGTAAGGGTAATTTGGAAAATTAAAAAAAAAGTTTTGCAAACTATATCGTGTGACATATCAAATGAAAGTGCTCATTGTGAAAATCTTAAATCTTTTTGAATTTTAAGATAAAGAGTTTGTAAGTTGGAGCAATAGTTTTCCCCGTGAAACGTGCGTTGTATTGGAGAGAGATCCCAAAGTTCTTAAAATTTTGTAAGGCACCGTCTCGTTTCTTCCTTCGTTTTTTATCTTGTTCTGGATTTTCGATTTTATTATATAGATATTCAAGAATTAGATAGATATCCATTGTACATGCAATGAGGATTTTAATGGAGATATCGGATTATTATTGTTGAATTATTGTTGTATAGTGTTTTTTTCTTTCCAGGTGTGGCATAAAGGATGCTTCAAATGCCAAGAGTGCGGTATGACGCTGAACATGCGAACATACAAAGGCTACGGGAAGCTTCCCTACTGTGAGGCGTAAGTACACATATGTATATTTCCCACTACCTATTTTTACAAAGATCTCAAAAGAAGGATACGCCTATCAGTACAATTTCGTGTAACAAGTCTCATAGAAGGTTGTCAAACGCGAGCGCCATGGCTTAACCACACCCTATTGCTGATGTCTTAGTTCTTACGGCATACATACAAAAGTCTAATATTGCTTGATTCACACGCTAGCATATCATTGTGTACGGTGGGGTCCGTGGTGCTGTCTCACACCGCACGATGCGGGAGGTAGTTTTTTCAATTATAACAGTGTCACTTAAAGGGGTGTCATGGTTGGTGGTTGATATGCGACTGAACCTGCAATGGTGTCAGATTCGCGTTCTGACACCTCAAAAGTAAGCATCATGAAAATTGCTTTGAGCGGTTCCTTACTATATATTTCAATGTATTGTGTACACATATTAATATTATAATTGAGAAAGTAATTTTGTGTTTTACTTTTTCACGGCTAAACCGTTGAAACGACTTTGATGAAATTTGGTATGGAGCAGTGGCGAAGCGTCAGATATTTGCTAAGGGAAGCTGGAAGAATTAGAACCGTACGTGCGAGTCTGACATTTAGTTAGAGTAACATGAAATTCACTGACAGCTAGCTGTAGCTTTCTAGCTTGGTAAAGCCGTCAGGAATCGTCTTGTAAGCAGGCTGCGCCACTGGTATGGTGATACTTTGAGTCATGGGGAAGGACATAGGTTATTTTTAGGGTTCCGTACCTCAAAAGGTTAAAACGGAACCCTTATAGGATAGGTACTCGTGTTGCTGTCTGTCTGTCCGCCTGTCACAGCCAATTTGCTCCGAAACAAATGGACCGATTGAGTTGAAATTTGGTACACATATGTGAATCAGTGTCCGCAACACAGATGTGTAATATAAATAAATGAAATTTGAACATGGGGGGCCACTTTTGGGGGTAAACAAGAAATTTAAAAAAAAATTAGTTTTGTAAACTGTATCATACCTAGGACATATCAAATAATTTTAAGATAAATAGTTTTGAAGTTATTTAGGAAAATGGGCCAAAATTGACCCTTCCAGACCATCTCCGAAACTACTGGGACTAAAATTTTGAAGAAAAAATACAGATAATAGTTCTTTACCTACCTACAGATTACAGGAAAAAGTACAAGAAGTCTATGGTATTTAAAGTAATTTCATATAATCATGGAACCCTCTCCTCGCGAGTTTAACTCGCACTTGTCCGGCTTTTTTACAACATTCTGCTAACCTAGCCCGCACCTCTGCGTTTTTCGATTCTCATATCCGGAATTAAATTTGATTTTTACAACGCATTTAGGTGATACATCATGAGGATACTCAAAGATGTCTGAAGTCCTCAATATTAATTAATACTGCCGAGGCCCTCAGCCCAAGAGTGGGCAATATATCGGCTGACAATGATAATGAGTCCCACCAGAATGCGTCAACAAATGATCAGTGGGTTTTGATAATTAGTTGACGCATTACAACAGTACACAGCACCATGAGCACGAGTTTGCGCAAACCGTTCTCGTTATCGAAATCTATCGGAAATACTATTTGTCGCCGATACAAGTAAACGGGACCGAGGGATAGTTTTCTATCACGCGAACGGTTTGCATAAACTCGTGGTCACGATACTGTGTACTGTTGTATTGCGTCAACAAATTATCAAAACCCAGTGATCATTTGTTGACGCATTCTCAAATTTAGAGCCTCACAAAGCCTAATTAAGTAATTTCCTTGTATCTTATTCGGTCGGTGTTTGTTATATAAATTGAGTCACAGGTTAAAGGCCCGGGCACACTAAACGCGGTTGCGGCGCGAACGCGGGCGCATTTACCATGCCACACCGAAAAGTAGCGCGCGCCGCTTTCGCCGCAGACAACTCGGGCAGCGCGGCGCGGGGCGTGCGCGAAGCGGCGGCGACGCGAGCGCGGGCACGCGAAGTTGTATTTAATATGGCCGCCATGTCCAGAGGCACACCAAGGCGGGGCGAACGCGTCGCAAAAGCGGCGCAGGGCGTGAGCTACGCGGGCCCGCGTTCGAAACGCGTTGAAGCCGCCGCAACCGCGTTTGGTGTGCCCGGGCCTTTACAGACATGTAAGGAATAAGGAAGGAAATTGTTATCCAAGCATGTAATATTGTCATTAAAGTAAATGACATAGTGACTGAGTCATTTTTGCTTTTTAGGGAAAAACGGGACCCTATTACTAAGACTCCGCTGTCCGTCCGTCCGTCTGTCCGTCCAATAAATAAACTAACCTAACCCAACCTATTATCTATTATGTGCCGAGGCATCCGGGTCGCAAGTCCTGCGCGTATTTAGGGCGGTACGTATGTTACGCAAGCGTCATTGACGGTCACTTTCGTTTTTCATTGCGGTTGTATTATTACGTGCTACATTTTGTGACGCCATTCAGTAACAACGCTAAAAGTAACTCAAAAGGTGAGGTTCTGTTTTAGATGTATTAGCGCGTCCGTGGTATGATAGATAGACACTCTTCTTAAGAGGGGTGTGAACTTACGGCTTTTCGTACAAAAGGCAATAACGATTTCCACCCTTAAATGTTAACCGATGTTCACCAATTTTTGATAGGTTGTCAGTCAGAACAAAATCTAAGTCTATACGGTTTGATTTTTTCACTACAATCAATAAATTCAGTTTTATTGTTGTTTTGGTATTCGCATATAAAACAAATTTCGGCGATTATTTGACTTTGTTGATCTTAAATCAATATTCAAAAACCTTTATAGTAATAAGTGTACATAAAAAAGAAATAGGTCCTTTTGATCCGAACTTTGATATATGAATCTATTTTTAGAGAACAAGAAGAGACTTTAGAATTTTAACCTCAAAGAATAAATGTATTTTTCTGTTTTAAGCAGAACTAAATTTATAGTAAAAAACAAAGAAAAACCGGCCAAGTGCGAGTCGGACTCGCGCACGAAGGGTTCCGTACCATTATCCACAAAACGGCAAATCATATTTGTTGTATGGGAGCCCCCTTAAATATTTATTTTATTCTGTGTTTTAGTATTTGTTGTTATAGCGGCATTAGAAATACATCATCTGTGAAAATTTCAACTGTCTAACTATTACGGTTCTTGAGATACAGCCTGGAGACAGACGGACAGACGGACAGCGGAGCCTCAGTAATAGGGTCCCGTTTTTACCCTTTGGGTACGGAACCCTAAAAATGGAAATAAGCCCTTTTGACAAGACACTCCTCGATTTAATCACTAATTCGTTTTGATAATATAACTATTCAACTGCAAAAGTGGTACAGGTTTGTAAGTTAAATTAATGAGAATTGAGTATGATTATAGACCTAGATTTTGTTCTGACTGACAACCTGTCAAAAATTGGTCAAAATCGGTTAACATTTAAGTAGTGGAAATCGTTTTCGCCTTTTGTATGAAAAGGATGATTTTTGCCATTGGTTCACAGTCCTCTTAAAACACATTCGATATTAAATACACACACACAAATACGCACGCAGCGATACATTTCCATATCTACTCATACATGCATGCCTTCCCGAAATGATTCAGTTTTAAATCCGTTGTATGACCACATAGTGACGTGTGCGTCGGTAGTGTACGGGTTAAACGTAGTAATAATACTAACGAATAATTAATTGTGTTAGGTCATCATTATTATAGGTACAACCTGGTGACATCCATTACTAAACTTGGTCTGGGTTACTGGGGTTAAAGGCTCGGGCAAACCAAGCGCGTGTGCGGCGCGTCGCGTTTCTAACGCGGGCCCGCGCGATCTGTCAAGGCGGATTTAAGGATGTGTACCCAATATTTCGATTTGTTCGCTGAAATTGGTAATATTAGTCGTTTCGCATAAGTGTAATAAAAAAAAACCACTTTACCGTTCTTTTAAAGGAGATAATGACATTTAAGATTACATCCAAGCCTGTATTATTTGTACCGGAAGTTGATTACATTACAAGAAAAAGCGAACAAATCTTTCTTTCCTATAGTAGTTTCATAATCAGAAAATGTATTTTGTATAACTTTGTATTCTCTTCGATTTTTTGATGATAGTTAGACCGTTTAAATTCTCACAGATGATGTTATTTCTGTTGCCGCTATAACAACAAATACTAAAAAACAAATGAAAATAAATATTTAAGTGGACTCCCATATCTACAACAAATGTGATTTTTTTGCTCGTTTTTGCTCGATATTGATAACGGCAACAGGTAGATGCTTGAAATATTCCCAGAATATTTAGTTATACAAACTTGTTTTTTTATTGATTATAGATAATGGTACGGTACCCTTCGTGCGCGAGTCCGACTTGCACTTGGCCGGTTTTTTTTATGAGTACATACGAGTATGTGAATGGTATTTTGCTTCAGAGTAGTGGTCCACTAACCTTGTGTTCATAAGTAATTTGTGTAATTACAGGCACGTGCCAAAAGCGAAGCACACGACGATGGCGGAGACGCCCGAGCTGAGGCGGATAGCGGAGAACACGAGGCTGCAGAGCAACGTCACCTACCACGCAGACTTCGAGAAGAGCAAGGGAAAGTTCACACAGGTCTGTAGTACAAGGGGGCTCTCACTCCGCACTTTAGCACCAGCCACGGGACAGCTCGGAGCTGTAGATCGGCAGTAGGTTGCCGCTCGCTCGCTCGCTGGCCGATTCGCGCGTCATCAAGTAGCCTTAGATACCAGACGTCGGGAGGGTTTTCATCCACATGTAATTGAATTTCCTAGGGGCCGCACTAAACGGTGTGCGAAATCCTTTTTGTTTCGCACCGCTAAGGTGTGGAGTACTCTCTCAGCGTCTGTATTTCCTGAATTATACAATCTTGGTGTCTTCAAGGTAAGAGTGAATAGGCATCTTCTGGGCAAGCGTGTTCTATCCTAGACCCTGTCTTCGCTTTCCATCAGGTGAGACAAGGGTCAAGCGCATGCTCAGTCCTTCATTAAAAAAATGATGCTTGGTGTTGTTGGGTGACGCGGATAAACTGACAACCCTAGCGTACACGAAAGAGCATGTTTTATGCGACGGAGAGCAGGTATGATAAGGCATATTTTCGTACCTACCACAGTTTCACCTGTTGGAAACTGATGATGCGGCCGTATCTGGAATGCGATTTCTCAGGAAATATAGGTATGGAAAGGTAGGAAGTAGCACCAGGCAATGACACTGGAACTGAAAGATCGTTCGCTTGATCGGTGCAACTGTCCAGACCAGACCTCTCGAAATAGCTACCTAAGGCATCATGCCGTAATACGATTGGAGTCGCTTGGCGGCAAGGCTTTGCCAAGAGGCTGCAGCAATATTTATTTATTTACTTTGGATGGATGTGTGTTTGTTACTCAATCACGCCAGAAAGGCTGAACGGATGTGGATGAAATTTGGCACAGAGATACATTATAGTCAGGAATAGCACATAGGCTACCCGACGGGACAACTATAACCGACTTCATGCGAACGGAGTCGCGGGCAGAAGCTAGTACTTATATGTATAAATGTTTACGTCATCATGGGAGGGGGGTAAGAACTTTGCTTACTTTTGCTGACGAGAGGGAGGGGGTGGTAAGAAAGCATAAAAAATCTGCTTACGTAATACTTGAACGGCCCCCTACCACCTGTAGAGGCTTTCTTTGATGCCTTACCTAATAATCCACCTTCATCGTTCCAGGTGGCAGACGATCCCGAAACCCTACGGATCAAGGCGAACACGAAGATAATCAGCAACGTGGCGTACCACGGTGACCTGGAGAAAAAGGCGCAGATGGAGAAACAGCGGCAGATCAACGAGAACGGAGAATTAGTCGGTGAGTGGTGTGAGCTGGTGATGAGTGTTCTAATGGTGATGGTATGATGTTCTGCTGAGGTCGAAGGGCGGTCAGACATACGTATATACTATATAGACAGCTAAATATAAAGTTCTACCTACACTAATATATGACAAGTCATCGTCGTTTTGGTTGTCACGCGGTTTTTGTTCACGCTGAGCCATCTGAAACCGATTGGTTTTATATTCACATCTAAGTTGAAGTTGCTTATATAATAATGGAAATCTACAATAGTATTTTAAACATAACTTTGAATTATTCTACAGACCATATTATTATATCCTATAGACTGCATAGCTGGCGGAACCTCGCTGCCAACAGCTCTCATAAAATATAAATGGCAGGGTATTATGTATACTTACATGATTTATTCTTATCAATACATTATAAAACAGTACCGTGACTCACTTATAGAAAACGCACAGCCTAAACGGGTGGTCCTAGAGGTTTGAAATTTGGAGGAGATATTCCTCGAGTACCCTAGAGGTGCACGAAGGAGGGACTTTTTGAAAAACGGGCGAAGCTGTTGCGGGTGCACTAGTAACACTATAAAAGTGTACTTCTTATTTAGTAGTTAATAACTCATAAAGGAATTTACCTTCCCCTCATTAACATAACGACACATTAATTCAATATTGGGTTTGCTAAACCACATTATCCCTACTAAAAAAAACGTATGTACAATTTCCAATTTTATTACTTCAACTGACGACATTGAATGATAATAAAAACACACCATTGTCTGACCGCCCATTAGCTCAGCATTAATCCTGAGATTTCTATAAAATCATTCGACATTCATTGTGGCAATTCTCGCCGAGATATCATCTGTGAATTCAACTCGAATCTAATTTTACACCCAAATTCATTGTTCGTAGCACTTTGTGTTTTTGTGATTTGTATGGGTATGATTGTTATTAAATGTTTCATTGAAATCTGAAGGTTTATTGCGCCAAAATTGTTTAAAATTTTCTCAAAAGGTTTTCAAAAAAACAGTTTTCAAATAATATCGTTTTATCGTACCTCTGGAGCATTTAGTCTTAAGTCATATGAAGAGAAAGGCTTTAATAATTTAGCGCAATTCACTTTCAAGTCGGTACCATCTTCAAGGGCCATAAAAGATATAAATAAAACAGTAAAAAATTACTTGACTTCGCTAGAAATTACTGTATATCTGGTTCTTTTGACTTAGCTCTGTCACAAAATAAAGTTCGTTTGCAAATCTTGGACAAAATATTAATATGACCCTACCAATCAAATCGAGTCACATACTATTTTAAACACCCCTGCGGTCCGTTAGTTAACTCTGTGTTATCTCTTTGACTATCTCTTTCGTAGGCACTAGTGTGAGAGAGACGGATAAAGCGAGGTCTAGGGCCGCTGGGGGCCTAGCGCGCATGGCCTTTTTTCTTTCCCTAACAATTGCAATTTAAAAGGGACATGCTTGGCAATAAACGGTAATTGTGCCGTCTGTTGACACAGATATCAAATTTCCTCAGATCTTTGCTTTGAATTTATATTTTAAAACCGGCCAAGTGCGAGTTGGACTCGCGCACGAACGGTTCCGTACCATTAGCTATAAAAGCGGGGGAAAAATCACGTTTGTTCTATGGGAGCCCCCTTAAATATTTATCTTATTCTGTTTTTTAGTATTTGTTGTTATAGCGGCACCAGAAATACATCATCTGTGAAAGTGTCTAACTATCACGGTTCATGAGATACAGCCTGGTGACAGACGGACAGACGGACGGTAGGATAGTGGAGCCTAAGTAATATAGGGTCCCGTTTTTACCCTTTGGGTACGGGACCCTAAAAATCGATCCCTGTTTTCCTTGGTCACGCCATAACTTGAGAATGACATTTATCTTCTTTTTTTTTAAGTTTTTAAATACTTTGTAGAAGGTTCGGTTGTAAAGAAATATTAAGAAAATTGCCCAGAAAATTGGATAGTTTCAGAAAACATAACGACTTTTTTAACTTCGCGCGTTAGGCTACATTTTCGTTTAAAAATATCGTTACAAATAGCCCTTGAAGATTGTAAAGCAGTCTGCCACATGTGTCTAATCCCCCGCTTTAAATGTAGAAGTGCCAACCGACAATTATCATCAGCAACTCGAAAACTACGCGACCGAGATGCTCCCGGTACCGCCGCTGCCGCATAAGACTCAGCAGATCTACCAGCCGCCTCCCGCCTACCAGCAGCAGCACCAGCCGCCTCCGGCGCACAACCAGGCGCACAACCAGGCCTACCACCAGAACCCGCCCCACCAACACCAGAATCAGTACCAGAACCAGAATCAAAACCAAACCTACCAGCACCAGAACCAGCCGTACCAGAATCAGACCCATCAAAACCAGAATCATTACCAAAATCAGCGGCCAACCCCGCAGCAAGATCACAGACCGAAATACGAGGAGTATCCGAAATACGATGAGTACCAGCAGAATCAGTTTGCGTACGGCCAGTACCAGCAGCCGGCGGCTAACTACGGGGTGGGGAGTCAGCAGAAAATCGGCAGGATCCAGGATTATGATCCGCTCAGTGACGGACCCAGGATGGCACCGAACACACAGCGGGCGTCGGCGACCCTCATATATAATAGTACCAGTGATGGGAAGAGAGGTTTGTTGTGTTTTGTCGCTTTTCGCTGAGGGAGGGATTTGTTAATAATGGATGAAGGGTTTCAGTTTATAGGGTCTACGAGACAGCGGAGAAGAATCCAAGCACTTTATGTAGGCAGGTAGTAGTACGTAGGCTTAGTATATGAAGTAATCAATACATATAAAACAGTACCGTGGCTCACTTATAGACAATTAGCTTCCGCCCGAGACTTCGTCCGCGTGAAATTCGGTTATAATTATTCCCTCGGGAACGTTTGACTAATCCGGCATAAAAATTTCAGCCATATGGAGCTGAATGGTAACATCGTTTTCGATGAAAGCCCCCAGGCGGCTTGAATTTTGCCGATGCTTCCAACAATTCTCGTTTTATTTCAACCAATTTACACAAAACCGTGATAAATAATATACCTAAACTTTCCTCATGAATCACTCTGTTTATTGGTGCAAACCACATAAAAATCCGTTCAGGAGTTTTTGACTTTATCGGTAACAGACAGACAGACGTGGCGGGCAACTTTGTTTTATAATATGTAAGGACGCACAGCCTAAACGGGTGGTCCTAGATGTTTGAAATTTGGAGGAGATATTCCTCGAGTAGGTACCCTAGAGGTTCACTAAGGAGGGATTTTATGAAATTCCATCCCTAAAGGGTTGAAAAGGGGTGATAAAGTTTGTATGGAAAATGCCGCGGGCGAAGCTGTCGCGAGTCCACTAGTTATATAAAATTCAGAATACACCTCATGATTATAAAAAAATCGCTTATTAATTGTACGAATGCTCTGAATACCTGACAGCTCGCAACCAGGCGGGTTTCACTTCGAATGTTTTCATGCATAAACACCGGTTTTGTTAGAGAATGATTCTTCTGTACGTTACTTAGTACTATTATCTATTCTGTGTCGCTGATGAGCTGATGAATTTAACTGCGGCACGTGTTCCAGTGTCCCAGCAGGCTGCGCAGGCGCAGCGGCAGATCGGGCGCGTGGCCGACCTGGACCCGCTCAGCGCCGAGCGCGCCGCCTACGCCGCGCCCGACCACAACTACATGCCGGTCGTGCCCAAGCACGACAGCGCGCAGGTCAGTCGCTCGCCGGCCCACCAACAGAGCAGTCTGATGATGGAGCCGGAAGGTGGCCACGGGAACTCTGTAATAAAACGATGCAACCCCCATCGAGTTTGGGCTCGTTTGATTCGCCTTGACAAGGACTATGGTCTTAGATGGTTCTTTTCTATAAACAATCAATAAAAGCTTGGTTTTGAAGAAAACTACTTTTTTATTGCTTACCCGACACGTAGTAATTTGAGTTTTATTTCCGATCGCAGAAAGTATACATCGCCATGTACGACTACGAGGCGAACGACAACGACGAGGTGTCGTTCCGCGAGGGCGACCTGATCTCCAACGTGAGCGCCATCGACGAGGGCTGGATGACGGGGCAGGTGCTGCGCACGGGCCGCGCCGGCATGCTGCCCGCCAACTACGTGGAGCTGGCGCCGGCCGCCGCGCCCTAGCACTAGCGACGCCGAACAGTCAAAACGTCAACGTTGGGGCCAATTCGAATGTATACACACAGAGCTTATAGCTAGGGAGCTGGGTGCCAAAATTTCTATATGATTTGTTCGCTTGGCAAACCTGAATTGTTCGATTAATGACACCAAAAAATACCAAGAACCACAGAAAAATAGTCTGCCACAATGGTAGAGCTGCGTTTTCAATTGACAGCGTTTCAAAAATTAAAAAAAAAGACGGTGTGCTAAATCATTTGCTCGCATCTGCCTCTTGAACTGATAGTCGGAGTCATCCTCAAAACGATAAACATCGAAGAGGCAGACGTGCAGGGAACTGTTTTATAACGGGACGTAGTTGCAAAAATTTAAATGAGAAAAGCTATACTATATCATTTCCTCGTTGCGTCCATTCGATTCATTAGGACACCCAAAATAGAAAAAGAAAGTTAGCAGACGTCTATGGCGCTGATTTTTCTATGTACGATTTTTTAAAGTTGTATTTCAAAAACGCAGGGACATACGACTTTCATTTACTGGACCAAATCGATTTGTATTGACATAAACTTTCATCCCTATCAATATGAAAGACGAACAAATCATATACCAAAATGGCACCCAGCTCCCTAATTATTAAAATAAGAAGCGACAAAATTGTTTTTGACAGCTTTGCGCTGTACAAAATCGAGTTTGACATTTCTTATTTTAAGTTTAGGACATTTTAAATGTAAGAAGATGACGTTGAATTGGACCCATAGACGCCCAACGCGTTAATGATATCAATCAATAATCATGTTTAGTTCTCCAGTTTTGAAGTTCTCATTCCAATTACTACAGGTAAGATAGGTGTAGAGCCGACTAAGGAAATTGTTTCACTATTTTCGCACCAGATGCGCTGAGTTATTCAAAAAAAGTAAAAAGATGGCTGATCTATGGCAAAACGCAAAAAACTATGTTGCTAAAATAAAATGTAAGTTAGTCACAAGAGTGTACAACTTGGAAAAAAATTTTTTTTTTTTTTTTAAAGTATTTCCGTTTACTAGTAACTAGAAGAATGTTCTAGTTTTTTAGCGAACATAAAACCTGTAAAAGCCGAAGGCTGTATAGCATTTAAAATTCTCAAGGTTCGTTTAGGATCATTCCAGATAAATATCAATTGGATTGAGATAAGTATTCACTTTGACATACAACAAACTAGACTGCCTTTAAGAGGACTGAATCAACGGCGAAAATAACCCTTTTCATACAAAAGGTGATAACGAGTTTCACCCCTTAAATGTTAACCGATGTTGACCAATTTTTGATAGGTTGTCAGTCAGAACAAAATCTAGGTCGTTTTTTGAATATTGATTAAAGATCAACAAAGTCAAATAATCGCCGAAATTCGTTTTGTATGAGAATACAGAAACAACAAAAAAAAAACAAAACTTATATAGACCTAGATTTTGTTCTGACAACCTATTAAAAATTGGTCAACATCGGTTAACATTTAACCTTTTGACCGCCACAGTCGGCTGCAGCCGTCAGCGGATACAGGGTAAAAAAGTCCTTCATTCCCTTGACTTAAAGTTGAAATTCGTGTTACTTCTCAGACATACTTGGCGGCCAAAAGGTTAAGGGGTGGAAATAGTTATCGCGTTTTGTATGAAAAGCCGTAGGTTCACATTCCTGGGGCAGCAGCTTAAATCTATAGAATATTTCAGGAATAATCACTATCGAACATGTCAGCCGCGTTTGCTCCGCAAAAATAACTAATTAGCATTCTCTACTATTCTTTTTTTATATAACCTCGAAAGTTAACATTTATTTGTTTGCGTTTGCATGATTAATAACAATATTATATGCGATAGGTAGGTACTTATGTAATATACATAACTTATACCAAGCCTTACGAACAAAATTAATTGATTTACTCAAAAATATAATTGTAAAAATAGCTACGATTATGTATTGATTTTTATTACATTTTGACTGAACATAACAGTATTTACAAGTAGTTGATGATATATTTTTTATCGTGAATAGAATGAATGACAGGTCACTGACGGAATTTTTATATGACCTATTTTAAGTTTTTTTTTTTTTTTTTTTTGTCTCTCCATCCCCTATCTACACCGGCAACGCATTGGCAACGCGTATCGTGTTGCCAAAAGTCAATAGACGGTCTATGGAAAGAAGAAAAGTAGATTGCAATTAGTTTTTTTTTGTACATTCCATACCCGCCTGTCATTCAAATCGTTTAAACTCTTTCTCTTGTTTTATGAGATTGGTTAGTACAAATTTTATTCCAATCCTAAAACTCTTACTCTTTAATATAATATTCGGTATTATAGAGTAAAAAGCGATGTACCCTCAAAACTTAGATTTCACTCTTTAAATATTTCATTCCAGTACACAGTTTTTTTATAAATAAATATTTTTTGATCATCGACTTTATTCTTAGATTGTACATGTCACATCAGAAATAAGAACGTACTTGGCAGAGGCGAAGCGTGAGGGTAAGCCGGTGTATCATTTCTATATTTAAACATTACATTATTATTCATTAAATATTGTATTTAGATAAAAAAAATATGTAATATGCAATGTTTATGTTAATAAAATAATTAAGTTATAATATTAGAATGAATTGAATTAAGAAAGTATGCACCGGTTTGCCCTCACGCTTCGCCACTGGTACTTGGACAGAAGTATCTAAACGTATCTGAACATTTATAGCGCTTTAGATATTTAAAATTACATAATGTGTAAATATTAAAAATGTTTAGATATATTTATGGTGTATAAAACCATATTTTATATTTTAAAACTGACTTACGTCAGCGTAACAAGTTGTGAAAATGTAATTCTATGTTGATTTAAATGACTTCAACTGTAATTACTTTTATGTATGCTTTAGGGAGTTACGTTTACGCCTGGCGTTATTAACTTTATGATGTTGACCGTTAAATTCAGAATAATGGTTACATTGACAAACATATTCTATAATTTCAGTTTGTATATTCTACAATTTGACAAAAAAAAAACCAACAGCATTAAAATTTGTTGTTAGATTTATATGAGCAATTAAATTACAAATCCTTTAGAAATAACAGTAGTTTTATCAAATTACCGCATTTTTAGGCACTGATTTTAAACATCGTCATTTTGCATTTTTTTCGTATTTATATCACATTCCGTGCTAATTGTTCTTGGCTTATTTATTTTGGTTGTTTCGGAAAGTACACGACTTTTTTAATAAATTAAATATTTCCAATGTCTGGAAAAAATGCTAAATCAATTTTAACTACCTACATAATTTTTAATAAATTTTTCGACCAATGTAACTAAGCCACATATAAATAAGTATGTTTAGTATGCCAATAGGTTATGTTTTTTATTTAATTATGAGAGTATCTACTTAGATCACTGTTATAGCACAGTTAGTTTAAGTTAATATTTTATTTATTCTCTTTTTAACCAAAATCATAATAATACCATATAATACTTTTGTATATTGAGCTAGTAAATTATAAAATATGCCATTAAAGGGGGTGACAGAAAGATATAAGTATTTTTTTAGATTATTTTAACTTGACGAAAAATCTAGTTCATTATTGCGATCAAATTGTCCAAAAATTACCTATTGTTGGGATTAAAGCAAATCTTATGTCATCTTTATATATAACTTTACTATAAAATGTATACCAACGTCAAGCAATGACTTGCAAATTACTTAGTCGAGTCTTAATAAAATTGTAACTCATAATTTTTGTAATAGTTCGTATTACCGAGATTTTCTGATTAATTTAATTATTATTTATTACTTTTAGTATATGACTGGTTCAACATATCCTTAGTATTATATAATATTGTATTAACGCCTTCCGGCGACATCACAGCGCTTCGGGCAGTATTCACTTATCGTCCAATGTTACAGTGCCTTTGTAATATTATATTTTTTTAAACAGCCACGTGTATTTTATTTATTCCACTTTTACTCCTTGGGTTGAAATGAGGATACGTTCGGGTAGAACTTTGAGAATCACTGGAATCCACAGAAGTTGGACTACTGACCGGACCTTTCTTGGTTCTTAGATTTGTTTCTATAAGTATAAAGTTTTGCTTACTCGCATTCGAAGTGAAAATCGGTGTACAGCTCTGCTATAAACCCAAGTCAAAGTCAAGGCGGAAGCGGGTGATGCCAGATGGCGTTCCTAAGTGATCAGAAAAAAAAACTAAGTCAGCAGGTATTTTTGTAATTATAAGCATTCAAAAAAAATCGGGAAATTTGACACCCTGTGATGATATTTCAAGTACTTGTGACTACAGACTACTTTTACACTTCATTTATTTTTTTAAGACTTACCTAACCCTGAATAACCTTTCTGTCAATTACTTACAGTATAAAATTTAAACCCATAAATAACTCGGATGATTTTACAACAAAAATGCTTACTTATGTACTAAATCAACTGGGCACAATTAGTAACCGTAGCGCACAGTAAGGCGTTACGTAACCAATCGCGTCTCAGCCGGTCACATTGCCGTCTCACTCTACACACATTTAAATGCGCTCGCTTTAAATCGGCTCTTAACATTTAGGTACTACGCGACCGTCGAAGCAGTCGGACGCATTGCATAATTAACTAAAATAACATTGAAGTATTTTACGTTACGCTATCCTTCGTTTTATTTAGCAAGAAAAAGATATTGACAGAAGTAAGCGTAAAGCTTCTTACTGAACACGTTTTACGGTAGTATGACGGAATAAGTGGAAATATATGTTTGATAGTTTACCATTTACTCCGAAATATCCCCGTAAAACGTGTATATATATATATATATATATATATATATATATATAAGAAGCATGAGAAAGCTCATGTTAAATAAAACGAAGTATAGAACAGACATCTCAAACGAATGACAGCGAGCACTTGATGACGGAGCGGCCATGCGCGCCGCGTCCGGCGGTGATCGATTTCTTAGAGGCGTCTGTGCAATTTGGCCTCGATAGGCTTTAAAAAAACCTAGTTGAGGCGTCCACTCTAGTATACATAATTGCTCAAAGTAGAATAATGACTAATTGAATTATCTTAGTGTTATCTATTTTGTGGCTCGCCATCAGCAACAGATACTTTAGTCAGCGGCCCTAACATGCATGCCATAAGATTAAATTAGAACCGTTTATCTCTATGACTATCTCTTTCGTCGGCACTAGTATGAGAGAGACGCACTTAGAGATAAACGGTTCTAATTTATCTTAGTGCCATGCATGTTAGGGCCGCAGAAGATAGCCAAGTTGTTAACGGTCAAATAACAAATCCAAGTCACAACGCAATCGAGTCCAATAAACGTGAAAGTTGTAAGCATGATATCAAAAGAAAAAACTGTAAAGGAAGGAGCGTGACGTACTCGGTTGCTTTTTGGGCTTGTATCGATAAAAAATATGTTAGAATTTTGAAAATTTTCAGTGTAAATGATTCATATAAACGTTGATTTAAAATTAACGAAGTTTTCTATCGCTCAGTCACCCCATGCAGTTTGCGACTATGCGTCACTTAAAAATAAATGTTTGTCCTTAATTGAGAAATAATGTAGCAAGTGTCATACACTTTTGGAATTCAGACTAAATACGCAATCTTTTAAAGACACTTGCCAAAATAGCGTAGTATTTTTGCTAGAAAGGTTATTCAGGGTTTACGTCACAAAAAATAAAATGAAGAAAAGTAAAGATTTGTAGTCATAGTACTTGAAATATCATCAGGCTGTCAAAACTCTCGAATTTTTTTAATGCGGTTAATTTCAAAACTACATATTTCGTTTTTTTTTTCTGATAACTTACACCACCAGCGGCCCTAACATGAATGACACAAAGATAAATTAAACCCGATTATCTCTATGACTATGTCTTTTGTCGGCACTAGTGTGAGAGAGGCGCACTTAGAGATAAGATAGTATTTTATCTTTGTGTCATTCATGTTAGGGCCGCTGGCCTATCACCCGCTTCTGGCTTAACTTTGACTTTTGGGACATTTTTTATATGTTCGTGAAAAGGAGCTTTTTTGTTAAATTCCTAATGGAATGTGGTAGAACTTCAAAATATCGGTATCAGGTAGGTAGGCTACAAATAACCTAAATGGTGTTTCGGGTAGATTCAAAATTTAAACCTTCCATCTCATTGGCTCATCGGGCTCCACTCTGCTGTAGCCCTACTAATTCCGAGCATCGACACTGCTCATCTCACCCACAAACCCAACGTAATCTAGTATCAAAATGGACCCCAAGAAAAGGAAAAACAAAACGCGTTCGTCCCGCGCGGGCCTCATGTTTCCCGTGGGCCGCATCCAACGGCTGCTGAAGACCGGCAACTACGCGCGTAAGGTCGGCGTCGGGGCCTCGGTGTACCTGGCGGCCGTCGCGGAGTACCTCTCCGCGGAGATCCTCGAGCTGGCGGCCAGCGCCGCGCACGACAACGACCGCATCCGCATCGCGCCGCGGCACATCCTGCTCGCCGTCAAACACGACGAGGAGCTCAGCCGGCTGCTGGCCGGGGTCGTCATCTCCGAGGGCGGCGTCCCCCCGTCCATCCGCCAGGAGCTGCTGCCTAAGAAAACCGCGAAGCAACCGTCGCAAGAAGCCTGAGTATTTGAGACTGTGAGTGTGATGATTGATAATGGAGATCTCGTGATGGTGATGGACCGGTTTCAAATGAAACGTGATGAAGACGGCACCTTACAGGCAGTATGAACCCAAAATGCGGAAGAGCCTTTGGTGCAAATTGGCATGATAATTAGTCGATGTTGTCGGAGCAACGGAGCAAGGGAGCAAGTCAAGAATATTTTAGTGATAAAGATGAATTGGAGAAATTGTTATTAGCATGAATAGTTGAAAAAAAGATGAGTCAAGATATATAACGACGAAGTCCTTATCAGGACTAAATACATTTGTTTTCTCCAACACGACGTCAATTAATAAATTACATATGTGGAGGCAGTGTAGTGCCCCGCCAAACCTTGTTCGCAATGCGCTATTCACAAAGCACTTAGCGAATACATCTGTACCATTACCATGAGTTGCGCAAACCGTTCAAGCTAGCGTAAATTATCGCTCGGTCCCTTTACTTGTATCGGCAACAAGCAATATTTCCGATAGTTTACGCTAGCGAGTACGTTTTGCGCAACTCATGGTAGTGGTACTGAGTCCACATATTTAACTTCTGTTTAGATTTTTTAAATACTTATGTAACGTTCCTACTTAACAACTCAAATCTTAAATTCCTTTTTTACAAATGCTATCTTTTTATTCCTAAATTCAGCCACCATTTCGCTTCCTAAAAGTGCAGTTATACTAGCAACATTTTCACGGCAATATGTGTTCGGCAACAATAGGCATCTTCCTCTAATGCACGTTACAGTAAGTGTACTAGTGCTGTATAGTGTACTTAATGTTAATTTATGAAATATTGTACGCCTCTCAGAGGCAGGTTATGAAGATCTCTGTATTGAAATAACCTAAGACCTGTATAACTCATAGCCATGCAATAAATGTATTTGATTTGATTTGATTTGATTTAAGAGTTGCCGGGTATAGATTGCCGTGAAAATGTTGCTCGGGTAACTGCACTAAGAGGCGTGTGAAGCTACGGCTTTTCATACAAAAGGCGATAACGATTTCCACCCCTTAAATGTTAACCGATGTTCACCAATTTTTGATAGGTTGTCCGTCAGAACAGAATCTAGGTCTATACATTTTGGTCTTTTCACTATAATTAATAAATTCAATTTTATTGTTGTTTCAGTATTCTCATACAAAACTAATTTTGGCGAAAAACTTAGATTTTGTTCTGACTGACCTATCAAAAATTGGTCAAAATCGGTTAACATTTAAATCGGTTAAGATTTTTGCCGCTGCTTCACAGTCCTAAGTGAAACATGTTATTGCCAATAAAGTTTAAAAAAAGAATTATCCGTATGTGGGTAGATGCGCTTAGGAGCTGTGAAAGCCACCCGCATTCTGAATGAAATAGCACGAGTTCAACTAATTATGAAACGTTTTGGAGTTTAACATAAGACATAGGTAAACGCAAGAAATTTGTGCATCTTCTATAGGTAAGGGGGCGTCCATTAATTACGTGAGGTGCTCAGGGGGGGGAGGGGATTTAGACGAATCTTACTAAATCTCTCTTGGGGGAGACGTTGTGAATCGGTTATTATCTAATGTTATCACTGTGATTTAAGATAACAGCAATATTCTCAAATACTAGTTTTTGTTAGTCTTAAATAAAAATAATTAAGCAAATTGTGTTTTTTTTTTAAATAAATTCAACGCTTTTATTCCCAAAATACAAATTTTGAAAAATCTCACGTGAGATTGGGGCAGGGGGGAGGGTGCCGAGAAAAATCTAACAACATCTCACCAAAGGGCGAGAGGGGGTCAAAAAATTTAAAAAAATGCCTCACGTAATTAATGGACGCCCCCTAAGGTATTATAATTTTAAGTCACTGTCCGCGTCTGGCGGTCTGTGCACGTACAAAAAAAACTAAATAGAGCTTCAGTTTTCACGCGTTTTTCGCTCCAATCAAATTTTATTCAGTTTACCCATAAGCCATAAAATAATTACCGAGATATTAAACCGAGCATTGGCGGGGAGGCTATAAGGTCGAGGGAAAAACTTCCCGAAACCAAGTCCGCGCGCACAATTTGAAGCAACAAACTCGGAGCCATTTATGGCTCCAAATTCATACAAACGCAGGGACGCTCCCATAGTGTCAAATGTCAAAGCGCACCGGTTTATTGCTTCACTTTTGTCAGGGCGGTTGTATGTAAACTATCCTTCTATGGGTAAAGATGGATTTGCTTTTTACTTCGATTGCGAGGAAATAAAACACCAATCAGGTAAATTATTACAGCAACTTTAATTTAAATTTAATAAGATATTTTAACAATCCTTGAAAGTTCATTTCTGTTTCCTTGTTCCAAGTAAAAAACTAAACACGTAAATAAATTAAAGCAAAAAAATATTCAGATAACATCGTTTTGTCTATGAAATATTATTTACGTATATGGCTGAATGGTCTAACTAATGTTGTAGTCTTAAAAAGAGTTTCAGAAGTTACTTTTGTGGCATAAAAGTGCTACTTTAGGTTGCCTACACCCAGCATAAAAAAGAACTTCACGAACATGAGAAGTGACAAAATATCTTGCAGACGTTACTTGGGTATAAACTGTAGACAAGACAGTCAATTTACCTTAACGAGTAATCGGTGAAAAAAACAAATATACGCGTCGAATTGAGATCCTCCTCCTTCGGTTTGTTTGAAGTCGGTTAAAAATGGAGTTTGTATTGACGTAGGTAAGCAGAAACATCAAATGCAGCCCTGAAAAGGGCTTTGTCAAAGATTCACTTCTTAACCTAAAAACATAATTTTAAATTGAAACACAATAACATCTACGCGCGTTCGCCTCGCACCCGTCTCGCCAACTGTATATCCTTCGGCATAATTGTGACTCGCTTCGCATGAATTGCGCAAAGGTTCGTATCCTCAAACAGCGCAACTAAGTAAGCTTCACTGGCTTCTTGCAAAGCAGCCACAGCCGAACTCTGGAAACGTAGATCCGTCTTGAAATCCTGCGCGATTTCGCGCACGAGTCGCTGGAACGGCAGTTTTCTAACCAATAGCTCTGTACTTTTCTGGTACCGGCGGATTTCTCGTAAAGCCACGGTACCGGGGCGGTACCTGTGAGGTTTCTTGACTCCTCCAGTGGCCGGAGCGCTTTTCCTAGCGGCTTTTGTTGCTAGTTGTTTCCTCGGTGCTTTCCCGCCGGTCGATTTGCGAGCCGTTTGCTTCGTACGCGCCATTTTGATATAAATTATCTATCTATAGTCTCTGTTATATCGTGTTAATATTACTTTTTTTTAATTTGTGCCACGATGCCGGAGAGCGACCGGTTTATATAGGATTCTTTTCATCCCCACTTCGCGAGCGATCGTCAAGTTAGTGGTCCAGTTAGTTTTTATTTCGTTCTTTTTCGTAAAAAGTACCCATACTAATTCAGGCACATTTTCTTGGTATATGTGATAAATACTTCAAGAAACAAAATTTGCCCTTACTGTGGCTAAAGCCTAAAAGTTAACTGAAACGACTGACGACTAGTTAAATTCAGGTTTTGATGTTCCTAAGTAGGCCAAAACTATACATGGGCGTCTATTCGGGAACGTGTAAGTGATATTGCAGCGACTCGCGAGCGAGATTGTAATCCCGCTCTTACGCATTACGCATCGTGAGGATGAGTGGGATAAGAATTTCGTTTGCAAGGCGCTACAATATCACTCAGACGTTCCCGAATAGAGGCGCTGATATGGGGCATATGCGGATATAGTCCAAATAAAAAAATCAGGCCTCAGGGTTCTTAACCTTTGGGAATAGGAGGGACATTTCTCAACCTATTCGTGTGTATGAACCAGCTGGTTTACGAATTTAATGGTCTTCGTCATGTGTGTGTTTACGACCGCGGGTAGGTACCCGTGTTTGATATGAAATATCTCAGTTTCTATTAGAGCTACGTTAGTACTGGGGAGTTTTTATAAGATATACAACATTTTTGGAAGCAGAACCATTCTGGAGATCGAGACTAGGTACGCCAGCTTGACGTTAAATTACCCATTAGAGGACTCATCTCTCCGAAATTACAAAGGAGTTAACAATTTTTTGTATTAAGTATTAAATAGATATTTGGGTATTTTTTTTGAAATCATCAAATGCTGGATATTTTGAACGGGTACGCTACCTTGGCGCTCACCTTCTCGAGTGTCGCTATTTTTTGTGGGTATAATCGTATCTACTGCGGTTTAAACACCCTCTTCTCATGTGTTAAAATAGATTTTGTTATAAACACAGACTCGTTTGAACTCTAGAAGCCAAAATTAACTTTATAATTATACTAGCCGTATGGCAACAGCTCATAACTTCAAAAATGGCAAACTAACGTACTTACTGTCATCCCCTATTTAATCCTCCTAGGGTATGAATTTTCAAAAATCCTTTGATTGAAGATTTCATGCTTCTAGACCCACCAGCTTAGGCTGTGTGGAAGTACAGAACTAAGGTACCTGTACCATGCAACCTAACACATAAACAGCAAAAAATATATAATTTCAAGCAAAAAAAAAAAAAAAACTGCATTTCTATAAAATCAGTCGTTTATTACTTTTCTTAAAAAGACCTCTTCTATTTATTTAACATTTTTACCTCAAAAGGAAAAAACGAAACCCTTATAGGATCACTCGCGTGTCTGTCTGTCTGTCCGTCGGTCACAGTCAATTTGCTCAGAAACTACTGGACGGATTAAGTTGAAATTTGGTATGCATATGTAAGTCAGTGACCGCAACACGGACGCGTGACGTAAATATATGAATTTTAAACATTTTGCCACTTTTGGGTGTAACTTAGAAAATTAAAAAAATATATATATGCTTCCTATGTCGTGTGACATATCAAATGAAAGGGCTTATTGTGACGGTCTTAATTTTTTTTTTTTTTGAATTTCTTCTAATATAGTTTAGAAGTTATTTAGGAAAATAAGCGAAAATTTACCATTCCCCAACCATTTCCGAAAACACTGGGGCTAAAATTTGGAAAAAAATATAGATAATAGTTCTTTACCTATAGATTACAGGAAAACCTATAAGAAGTCCATGTAATTTAAAGTAACGTAGTAAATTTCAGATAATCATGTACGGAACGGAATCCTCTCCACGCGAGTTTAACTCGTACTTGTCCGGTTTTTTTAAAAAGCAATCGGTTATTTCGTTAAACGTAATTTTTTTTTAAAAACAATGCCAGCTAATAATTTTGTTTGTAGTTAGCTATGTTAAAATCTATATATATAAAAATGAATTGCTGTTCGTTAGTCTCACTAAAACTCGAGAACGGCTGAACGGATTTATCTTATCTTAGTCTTGAAATGTTCGTGGAGGTCTAGGGAAGGTTTAAAAGTACATAGGTTACTTAAATTATTATTCTTCGCAGACGAAGTCGCGGGCACCAGCTAGTAAATATATATAAATAAAAATATCGACCTTGTCCCAAAGTAACGTAGCCCAAGAAGACTTGCAGTAAATTTAACTAATTAAATGAAAATTTCATGTGTAGGGAGGGCAAAATTAAAATCTAGCGACGATACATAACATAAATAAATAAATCGCGGAACGATCTTTACACAAATCGATCTAGTCTCAATGTAAGCTCTTAAGGCTTGTGTTATGGGTACTAGACGACGATATACATTCTTATATATATAAATAAATACTTTAATACATAGGAAACATCCAAGACTCAGGAACAAACATTCGTGCTCTTCACACAAATATTTGCCCTTACCGGGGATCGAATCCGGGGCGCTAGCTTCGGAGGCAGGGTTTATCCGCGTCGCGTCGCGATGTAGATAGCTGAAAAAAATGTAAGATTGACGTCTATTAAGAAACAAGGGCAGCTGCGGTCCTGAAAAGGACCTTGACCTCATTTAAAACATGTCACCCACAATTTGTAATTTTATCTTCATAATAATAATTGAACACTTCTATCCTAACCTCCTATCCTAGCATTCTAACCGCCGAAACCGTACAGCGTCCGCCCTTGCCGTTTCAACGCGTACACGACGTCCATCGCCGTGACGGTTTTTCTCTTCGCGTGTTCGGTGTACGTGACAGCGTCTCGGATCACGTTCTCAAGGAACACCTTAAGCACGCCGCGGGTTTCTTCATAGATCAGCCCGGATATCCGTTTGACTCCGCCGCGGCGCGCTAGCCGCCGGATCGCCGGTTTCGTGATCCCTTGGATATTGTCGCGAAGCACCTTCCGATGACGCTTCGCACCACCTTTTCCGAGACCCTTCCCGCCTTTGCCACGACCAGTCATTTTCTAGTTTTTCTTTAGAACGTTGTCAAACGGCGGTTAAAGTTGGACTGAAGTTGGTGTGATGCGCTCAACTTTTATACAAACGCGAAGCGTTACTTAGTGCAGATTTCGGGTAGATTTTAACGAGTATTGTGAGCATACCGCATCATATTTGAGAATTATTAAAATGGCTGGCTAACGTATGGCTTTCTGATTGGTTAACGATATTCCCTGTACCCCACTAATTCTGCTACGTCCCAAACGTATAAAAGACGATACTAGACGTTTATAATTAACAAGAGATAAAAAATCAAAATGGCGCCCGTGAAAGTTCCGAAGACCGCGCTCAAGTCAATGAAGAAGCCCGTCGTACAGCCAAAAGACGTGATGGGGAAGAAAAAAGCAAAGAAGAACTATGAAAGCTTCTCCATTTATCTGTTCAAGGTGCTGAAGTCGTGTACAGAACACAACGTCGGAATTTCGAGGAAGAGTATTCTGATAATGAATAATTTTGTGAACGACATTCTGGAGCAGATAGCCTGTGAAGCTGGCAGGTTGATAGCCCATGGGAAGAAGACTACCTTGGGTGAGAATGAGATTAGAACAGCCACCAGGTTGCTCATCCCGGGAGAACTCGGCAAGCACGCGGTTCTAGAAGGCGAGAAAGCCCTAAGAAATTTCAAGAATAGCTCAAGCAGTCAGAGTTACTAGTGTTTATAATGATAATAAAGTTAATTGTTTATATTATTGTCTAAATTTTATGTTGACATTTAAAGGCCCTTTTGAGGGCCGAATAAGTTGTTTTTTAACACGGAGTCAATCAAAACCATCTTTATAATTATTTCATTTATTTACTTATTTCTATTTATTTGAGGTAATTTGGCAAACGTTAAATAAAAAAGAAAACATTCCGTATTAGTACTTAACATCCATATTTCTATTGTATTATATTCCAACTTAATATTATAAAAAAGTAACTTAATTTGTTTTTGTCTGTTACGTTTCCACGGTCAAACCGCCCAAATGATTTGAATGAAATTCGGCAAGGATCTACAGGGTGGGCCATAAGTTTTTGCAAATAGCAACACATATTTTTTTCTAAACTATTAATTGTGCGGTACAAAGGGATGATGGGAAATTAAACGCCATTTTGTATATTTTTGACTACAATACACCGTTTCACAGGAAAGCAACGTGATTACTGTGATAAACACTTTTCATAAAATCCGGAAAAATGCGAGTTAAACTCCCGTGGAGAGGGTTCCGTGATTATATAAAATTTACTATGTTTCATAGTTTTACTTTAAATATCCTATCTACGATATTTAACTTTCCGTCCCGTCCCATAGTCTTGGGACGCCCTGTATAGTTAAACTTGGAAATTAAACCAGACAGAGAAGTTAAACAGACTTCAGAGGATCTCGTGAAGAGTGCAAGTCAAACAAACTGACACTAATCCTAAAAAATCCTAAAAAAAAACCCGAACTGCCTTGAACAGATCCGTTACAAGAGTTCTTTGTCAATACTCGATAATCATTAATAAAATTATCACGCGATAAAGAAATAATTCGTAGATAAGCCATTCCGTACAGTGATTTGTGTGAGTTGCCCTTGTTTGTGAAATTAATAATAAATAACATTTTAAATGTAAGTACGGTGTTTCTTAAAACTATTTAGGTATCTACCTTCATTGTTTTTTAAATACTGAATGAATAAAATGTCATTAAAAAAGAATATTGTATGGTTACAAGTGGGGGAGATTTAAAACACTACGTTAAATGATTGACTCAGCACCACGTTGAAAATCTAGAAAACCTATATTTTAGTTGTTTTTTACATTCTATTTCTCAATACATATATATTTTAAACTTTATTATATGTAAACAAAACAATGAAAGATTTAAAAGGAAAAAACTTAATACTAAATACCTACTGGGTCCAATTCGAAAAGGTGACCGCTAAATTTAAGATTATAACAATTATATGATAGGGAAAGGACTGTTGTTAATCCTTGTTTGCTTTATTCGGGGTTCGATCAATAATAAGTACGTTAGAACACAAAACTATATTATAATGCGGAGAGGCGCGCGATGTGCTCGACAGCCGGTGAGAGAGAGCGAGAGAAGGAGAGAAAGAGAGAAAAAACGAACCATAGTCTAATGGTTGCGTCCCGTAAAACTAAGCGTGCGCTACAGATTGCCTAAACTTAAAATAAGAAACGTCAAACTCGATTTCGTGTAGCTCCAAGGTTCAAAATCGAGTCTAACGTTTCTTATTTCAAATTTAGCGACTTCTAAATTTAGCGAAAACAAGTTCGAATTGGCCCCACTATCTAAAAAATATGCCCTAAATCACTTCCGCTGGGTAAGGTGCCCATAAGGCTGGCTTCATTCCCTCGTTGTATAGCTATGCCTATATTTTAGTACGTCTCAAATATAGGTTTTCTAGATTTCTAGACATCTAGTTTCTAAATGTTGGTCAAACAAGAATACTAATTCTTAAGAAAATTCCATTGGCTAAGGTCGCTAACTCGACAGTAGGAAATATTTTGTAGCTATTATTATTATAGTTATCATTGCAGTTTCTATTTTATTAGAGTTCCGTAACTAAAAGGTGCCGTGTGGTGCCGGCTAAGAATAGCATCACCCCATCTCCTCCCGTGGGTGTCGTAAAAGGCGACAGAGGGGCCAACCGAAGGATGGGCAGCAGCGTCCTTCGAGCACTATCACGACCAACTGCGGTCGCCTACCCGCCTGCTAAGCGTGGCGACTATGGCAAATTCTCCCATTTTTGGGGGAGGTCTATGTCCTGCACTGGATGTTTTATGGCTGATGATGATGATGATGAACTAAAAGATAAAAAAGAAACCCTTATGGTGAGACTTCATTCCCTGTATGTCACAGCTGTTTATCTCAACAACTACTAATGTTATTGACTTGAAATTTAGGGTAGTTATAGAACTTGCGTAGGGGGCACGCAATACGTATATGGCGGAATTCAAATGATTAAATATTTTTAAATTTTACTGAAAAACGACCAAGAAAATGCATCGTATTTTGAAATACACGCAATATCATCGGTCAAAAACGATGTCATACAAAAGTGCTTTATATTTTAGGTGGTGTTAGTACTAGACAGTATGCTTTAAGTATGTTTGACCATACTGTTTACACTTATAGTGAGTACACTATCAGTTCACAGCCAAGATGCGGCTTCTCCCCTGCATGAAGCCTCAGGATGAAGACGAAGATCACTCGAAACACATCGATCGGGAAATCAAGCAATGGATTAAGAACTATAATGATGTGAGTGCCATGAGAAACGAGCTGGTCACCATAATGACTGAGGGCTATCAGATACTTAGATCGGGTCGCCACGTCCCCTACATGGTTGAGGGAGACGATGGCTGAGACGCGTCATACTCGTGAACGGGTGCTGTCTGTGAGGTCCGGACGGTTCATGCTCGCATTTTGTGCCATATCTGCGCCTCTATTCGGGAACGCTAAGTGATTCTGTAGCGACTCGTGAGCGAGATTTTTCATCCCACTCTTCCGCACGACGTGTAATGCGAAAGAGTGGGATGAGAAATCTCGCTCACGAGTCGCTACAGAATCACTTAGCGTTCCCGAATAGAGGCGCTGAACTTGATTAACCTTTTGACCGCCCCAGTCGGCTGCAGCCGTCAGCGCTGTATACGCTGACGGCGCTGTATACAGGGTAAAAAGTCCTTCATTACCGTGACTTAAAGTTGAAATTCGTGTTACTTCTCAGACATGCTTGGCGGTCAAAAGGTTAAAGTGGATTCATGCATACTTGGTATTTGGTAAACAAGTTTCTAACCTCAAAATGCACCTTTTTGGCTAAAACAGCTGTTTCCTTGCAAATAAAGGAACCGGAGATAATATTTTAGACATCACTTTGCCAATATTTAGCCTAGGTTTGCTTTATTTAAGATACAACAGCTGTTTCACCCAAAAGTTGCACATTTTGAGGTTAGAAACTTGTTTACCAAATAAGACAAGTATGGATGAATCGACTGCAGAGAGACTTTGTAGTATTTTCTATACTATAGTATAAAGAGAAAGAAGTAGGGTATCTTCATACAAGCGCACCGCGCGCGGCTTGTATGTGTGCGCCAAAGTATCTATGAGTCACCGCACGTGGCCGCACGCACACTTAAACAAATCTCGACCCGCTTAAATGAGCGTAGTAAGGGGAAACGGGTCGTGGTCGTGTTTAAGCGTGCGTGCGCCGCGCGCGGTGCGCTTGTATGAAGATACCCTACTTCCGTCTCTTTATACTATGTCTATACTATTTACAATTTATAGTTTTCATATTTGTTGATTATCCAATAAGGATTTTGAAAAACAACAAAGAGATGTGTGTGAGCTCCCAATCTGTACCATTAGGTACCTACTAAGTATTCGTTTACGCAAACCGTTATCGTTATAGAAATCTATCTGAAATAGTACTTGCTGCCGATACAAGTAAAAGGGACCGAGCGATGGTTTTCTATTACGTGAATGGTTAGCATAAAAAACTCATGGTAATCCTACTGTACGGTCTCTCGCTAATATGATGATAATATTAGCTGGGTATTTATGAAATTGTAACTTTTGGTTGATAACTATATCTAGGCAATCAAGCTACTTCTTCTTGGCACGGGCGAGAGCGGGAAGACGACCATCATTAAACAAATGAAGATCTTACACATACAAGGATTCAATCAAAGGTAAACTGTATTTAAATAAATAAATCAGGGGACAATCTTTACAGAAATCGATCTAGTCCCAAAGTAAGCTCTAAAGGCTTGTGTTGTGGTGTGCGACGATATACTTACATACTTAGGTATATAGTTACATAAATTCTTAAATAAATAAGATATATCCATGACTCAGGAACAAACATTCGTGCTTATCACACAAATATTTGCCCTTACCGGGGATCGAACCTGGGACCGCTAGCTTCGGAGGTAGGGTCACTACCAACTAGGCTAACCGTGTCGTCAAATTTATCACACTAATATTATAAATGCGAAAGTTTGTGAGTGTGTGTGTGTTAGTATGTTTGTTACTCCTTCACGCTTGAACGGCTGAACAGATTTCGATTAAATTCCGAATGGAGATAGCTTAAACCCTGGATTAACACATAGGACTTTTCATTCCAGACCCATGCGGACAAAGTCGCAGGCATAGCTAGTTAATCATATTTCTAAGTGATATTTTAAATAAGTTGGGCTCGTCTTTGAACAGCGAATAGCGGGAGGGCTTTTGCCCTACCGTGGGACAACCGAAGATCCAAATTATAAGTTAGAAGTAAATCGTATATTTGACTATTGGTGAGTATTGCAATGTCTTCATAATGTAATGTAAACATTTACGTAAAATGCATCTAGGTTAATGTACTTGACTTGGTAATGGCAATAAAAACAAGATCAAGTGCAGTTAATTCCAAAAATAAGCACGACTCTGAGATCCCAGTACAGAATGATTTTCGTAAAAAACGCTCTTTGGACGTGATGCGAACTATGTAGGCAGAACTAGTACGGTTGGAGTCCAGTAAGAATCTTATTGGAGTGGGCGAGACGGAATGACCGGTGGCGTGGTGTCGCGCGGCGCATGCGCGATGTCATCTCACGCACATATAATATCACGCGGCATTATACTGCCGTGTGTTCTCTCCGGTCATGAAACACACAATACTCGTCTTACCAGGCGAAGAGGTCGTCCCCCAAGATAGGAAAGATTTTGATTTTTAACCGACTTCATTCGGTTGTTTTTTTTTATTTATTTTTTATTTTTATGTTTGTAACTTCAGAACTCCGCCATTTATAAACCGATTTTGAATGTTCTTTTTTTAATCGATATGGTATACCTCCAGTTTGGTCCCATTGTAGTCAAAGTCGAGTTATGATGAGAGGATCTATGAGGAATCGATGGAACTCTTCAAATATTATGGACAAGCATATAGCAATTTTAGTATTTTCGGAAATAACTCAAGCAATTACGTTCCAAAAGCATTATTTGGTGAAGTGGAACTGTCGATGAAGACCGTAGATGATCACCGGAACTCCTTAATGTTGAGTATTTCACGGTTGGCGATTAAATTGCTGTATAAAGTTCTGACGCAACTTATGTCCATGACAATTCATGTAGTAAAATTGTAGAACCAGGAGAACTCCTCAACGATTGACATCCTTGCACCGTGGATAGCAACAGTTTGTAAGTGGTGATGAGCAATTGGCATTATGCTATTGTTACTTGATGTAGTAAATGTGTGTCGTTAAATCACAGGATAATAAATAAAATGTGGAAAATTTATTTTATAAATTATCATACTTACATGTTCCCAATTCGAAGCTGGCTACCTAATTTGGTTACGTGTTCGCCTAAAGGATTGAACATATCTGTTGCAGCGAACGTATAGAGAAAATACAATACATAAGACATAACATCCACGAGGCGATATACGACATTGTGCGAAACATGGCGCACCTGTCGATCCCGCTCGGGAGCGCCAAGAACGTGCGCGCGCAGGCGCTCGTGCTGCGCGCCGGCGCAGACGGACCGGCGGACTATGACGAGGTGGGAAATACATACATACATACATACATAACATCACGCCCGAAATCCCTAATGGGGAGGGCAGAGCCACAAGACTACTTGTGGCCACGTTCGATTAATTAGTCCTAAGATGATATGATGAACCGTATGGTGACGGGTGATCAGCCCATCGCCCATACAGATAGTCCACCATGTTGGAGAGGACCCGTCCCTTAGTCGACTTTTACGACATGCCAGGATGATAAGCATCTGCACGCATTCTATGCTATTTCTTCACTCCCAGTGCAGCAGACGAAATACACAGACAAATAAATGGATAGCCCATAGGGTCCCGTTGCTTAGAGCAAAAATTTGTAATTTTACAGGAATATGTAAAAATTATAATGACCGTCCATCATGGAGACACATGGATGTTTCCTGGGTAAAAAAAAACCTAATTATTCCGTCAGTTAGATTATCAAAAAATATTGAAAATGTATATTTTGCTTTATTAAATCAATCAAAATTGACAAAGATAACGTGCATCAAAGTTCGGGAGTGGGGGCTCATGGCGTCACTTAATGGTAAAAAGTGTTTGAAGTCGTCTTAGTAATTTTTTGTTAAATTGACAAAAGAAAAAATACGTTTTTAATAGTTTTTGATAATGTAAATGACGGAATAATTCGATTCTAAATAGCTATTTACAGAAAAGTAGCCTATTAGAAATTTTATTACTGATGTTTCATTTAGTTTCCAAAGTGTATTTGTTTGCTAACGATCTCAATTGAAATCGCGCAATTTATGATTGTCTTTATACTTTGAGAACACGTTCTTGACAGGTCTTTCCTTATCACAGTTTTAGGTTGTAAGTAATTCTATAAATTGCCCAATATGACGAGGTAGCGCGCGATGGATAGACAGACGGACAGTCTGGCGGATGAAAAGAAAGAAGACGCCCGAGGAAAGCAGCGTCATCGCTCTTTCATTGGCCGGTGTTAAACATATTCGTCGCTTTAATTTGGGGGATTTCTCGCAAAATACTGCTTTGATATGCAATTCATTTGGCGCTTCCATGTAGTTAACCCTGAGTTACTTACCTCCCCCTCCTAATATGAAGTACTATAGGCTAGAGATGCAACGGATATCCGGTTACTATCCGTAATCCGGCCTATCCGGCCATGATATTACTATCCGGCCGGATACGGGATAGTGAGTCAGTATCCGGCCGGATACCGGATAGTAAAAGCTTGCATCAGAAATACGATAAAACCAATAATAACCCATTAGAAATAAAAGAAATCCACGTGAGTTATCAAATTAAAGATTAATTTCTTGTAATTTAAAATAAAACTCCAGTTAACATCACGTAGTGCACGTTTGAATATTCCCAACTGACGTAATAGAACGCGTATTGAACCTCAAAGGGCCTCCGCGCGCACTTACAATTCGTAACAAGTTTAAACTTGTTCGCCGTGCGAAGGCCGCGCAAGCCAACACGACTTTAAAGATAGCTAATATGCAGCCGGATATCCGGTTGCCGGATATCCGGCTATCCGGCCAATGGCCATGCCGGATATCCGGTATCCGGTATCCGGCCAAACCACTATCCGTTGCATCTCTACTATAGGCACTTTATTTTGGCTGTTCGTACCTACTTATCAATAGTTCCTTTTTGCAAATATCCCTCTGTGCGTCTCTCTCATACTAATATCGACTGTTGAGGTAGGTGTTTCTGTGGCAGGTGCCAATGAAACGAGGTTCCAAGATGTACTTAGTGCTTTTATTAAGATTCTGACTCCTTATATAGGTACAATTTTCTAAAACATGAGACAGACATATAAAACTATTTCTATTTCACAAACTTATAATATAAACATCAAACATGAAAAAGGATAGTTTGGACCGCACAGTTGAACAAGTACCGTACACGAAATAATCGCTAGGAAACTTGCAACCGGCATATAAAATACTTAGGGTAGTTCATAACGTGCACACGAACAGCTACCCTACACGAAACAATTAATCTTACCGGCATGTATGTAAGTCTGTCTATGCTGCCACATCGACCAATGGGATGCAATGAGAGATACAATGCGCAGTGTTAAAACTCGCGTCTGCAAGCTTCGTGGCCCAGTTGGAACCATCAATTGCACCAAAAGCTGGGCGTCTATTCGGGAACGTCTAAGTGTACTGTAGCGACCCGCGAGCGAGACTCGCATCTCGCTGTTACACATTACGCGTCGCGTGGAAGAGTGGGATGAGAAACCCGCTCGCGAGTCGTTACAACATCACTTAGTGTTACCGAATAGAGGCGCTGATCTGTAGGTATATAAAATAACTAGGTCGTTTTCTCATACCTATCTAATTTCCTTCATAATAAAATGAATAACCATGTCCAATTGCATTTATTGCCAGGAATATTTCGACTGCGTGCGAGTCCTTTGGCGTGACAGCGGCGTGCGAGAGTGCTTCAAAAGATCCAACGAATATCAGCTGATAGACAGCGCTGACTAGTGAGTCATTTTCTTACCTACTTAATGCCTAATTAATGTCAATATTAGGCTTATATTAGGCAGGCGTATATTAGGGCGTTTACGCACTGCATCCGATCCGAATCCGAGAAAACTGATCGAATCCGGATGTCGATTGTGCATTGCGTCATTCCGACACTTGCGTATACTTGAGACTGGCCATTCTGGTGTTGTCGCTTTCAAACGGTTTGGATTCGGATCGGACGCAGTCATTCACGGACCGAAGTAACCACAATATTGTTCATACAAATAATATTGTGGTTACTTCGGTCCGTGAACAATTCTCCGAATTGGAGATATTCTCGGCTTCGGAAAACGGAATTCACACCTAAACGCAACCCAACCCCTCATACAAATAGTTGAAATAGTACTACAGCTATTTAGGATCGACAATTAACTGATTCGGATCGGATGTAGTGAGTAAAGGCTCTAAGACATATAGTCGCTCTAAACCCTACGCGAGTGCGGGCCCAGGCAGACTTTAATATAAAGTTGATGTTTTTCGTACTGTGTGCAGGCTTCCTAACGTTTTTCTTTAAGAGACTCTGGAGATGATAGTTTAAACCTATTGACGGGACGCGCGCGTCTGACCACTTGGTTTCCACTTTCCTGAGTAACATAATCTACACGTCTTTTATAAATTTATGTGTTCATAAAGTACGTCACACTAATTTCGTGATTTTTTGACCCCCTCCCCCGTACTTGTCACAGTTGGTCACATTTGCACAGTCGAACCCGAGAGGCGCTTTTTTATATTTTTCCTCGAGGAATGTAAGCGGCGTCACGTGACGGTATACATAGAATAATTGCATTTTTTTCAGCTTTCTGGACCGAATAGATCTCATAGAGAAGCCGGACTACATGCCCTCAGACGCCGACATATTGAGATGTCGTCAGAAAACCTCCGGGATACAGAAGATCGAGTTTAAAGTAAAGGTAAAACATACTAATTTGTTTAATGAAATATGTCGGTAGTTTCGAAATTATGCGCAACCACCGCGTTACATAGTGAAAGCAAGCAGAGAATAACTATCAAATGTTTTCCATGGTGGGTATTTGGCATACCTAATGTCACTTGCCTGAATCGTATTTGGCATAGCAGAATAGTTTTTCGAAGATGTTAAAAGGCGTATTTGGAATAATTAACAACTATCCGAATATTATCTGGCCGTATTTTAAATACTAACTGTGAAGGCCGAATTTCATTACGAATAATTTTGTCAAGCACAATGCTCATGTTTCATAATGATCCTGTCATTAATGTAAATAATGTTGCGTAAGTAGTAGGTATATTTTCATGATTATTGACCTATATGGGGGGGGGGGGGGGGCAGTATAATGACCTAAACCTAAAAAGTATAAAAAAAGAACAAAAACAATTGGAAACTTATGTAACTTTTGCGGCTCGGACACAAATAATTAAGGGTATGAATGGAGGGGACGAACCCCTCAAACCCCCCTCTTATAAACGTCCGCGGTTAGGTTCGGAAGGCTAAGGCGGGAGCGTAGCATAGCGAAGATTTATTAAATTTATATTTTAGGTACCAAAGTCAATGAGCGGCGGTATCCAGGACTTTTGGATGTTCGACGTGGGCGGGCAACGGGGGGAGAGGAAAAAGTGGATACAAGTATGTATTTATATTGAATTTTAATTTTGAAAGTTTTAATTTTGGTAATTTTGGTTTTTAACCGACTTCAAAAAACCGAAGGAGCGTTCTCAATTCGACGCGTATATTTGTTTTGTAGTAGTTATTACTTAATGATTAATAACTTTAATTACTTAATGATTTTTATATATTTTAATAACTCTCTGTACAACTATGTATATGGATTTATTTTGGCCGAAATAAAAATTATATTATTTTTTATTATAAAAAAACGAAGGACTTTTATGAAAAAGTTTGACCCTATGTCTGTATGTAAGTCAATTAGACCACGGTCGGGCAAGTACCGGATTTAACACGTTCAGTACCAGTAATTCCCCTCGGGAGTTCGCAATAACTTTTTTCACATGCTCGACGATTCCCGAGGGGAGTTCATTCCATACTAGTTTTTGATGACCGGCACGCAGCGAAAGTTTCGGTTGTTGGCCTGGCTGGTAATGAAAGTTTTAAAATAGTTATTTGTTATGCGGGTAGTAGACATGTTGAGAAACAAAGTATGTCCCTCCTGTGGCCAAAAGTTAACGAAAATGGTGGGTAAAAATTCAACTTTTCTTCATACAGATCAAAATATATATAAAATATTGCACCGGCACTAAATATCGAATTTCTGCTATGCCCTAAGGTTCGACTTATGGAAAATGTCTCAAGGCATAAGTCCATCCTTTGTACTCTACAGCAGCCCTAGCAAAGACACAAGGATAAGTTAAACCGTCTTATCTCTAAATGCGTCTCTCTCACACTAGTGCCCATGAAGAGATAAATAGTCAGAGAGATAAACGGATTTATCTAGGGCTGCAGTACTATGAAATAAAACTTAAATAAATAAATAAATAAACAGTTAAAAGCAGTAATGCTCCGGCAGGTGTTCGAAGGTATCCATGCGATCTGGTTCCTCGTGGCGAGCAGCGACTACGACCAGACCCTGCGCGAAGACTCCGTCACCAACCGGCTGAAAGAAGCCCTGACGCTGTTCGAAGACGTCTGGCAAAGCAGGTGTAGTAAGCAATTGGTCTGAGGAGTTACATAAATTACAATTATGTATATAGGATGTCCGTGGAAGTATGGATCAAATCGGACAGGGACATAGAGGCGGTTATTTGCATTCATTTTAAGCGATACGTGCTGGTTCGATTCTTGACTGTTCAAAAGTTATGACTTTTTTATAAAAAAATCATAAAGCAGTCTTTGCGAACGAAAAATTGTAAAAATTAACTGTTACCAACGCTATCGGCTTATTTTTTTGAGATAGGCAAGTCGGCAATAGGCAAGTTTTTACAATATGTAGTTAACTTTCTATAGTATAATTTTTTTTCACTAGATTTTTTACAAAATCGAGTAAAGATTTTGTTAGACAGAAGTCTTTGTAGGAAACTATTTATTTTTCTGGTTAAATGAACATGTTTTCAGCTGAAAGTAGGTACCATTTTAGAAGAGGTACATTATCCCATAACCTATCTCAAAAAAAAAATAAGCCGCTATCTTAGATGATAGCATTTATTTTATTTTATTAAATAAAATAAATCTAAATAATAAGTTTAAGCCTGATTGACGCACAAATTAACCAACAGACAGTAAGACAAGAAATAATTTAACAAATAAAAAAACCGACTCTAAAACCCCTTTGCAAAGTAAGAAATAATAATCGGCTTTCGTAAGTCATTTACCTAGAAACGGTAGATATATTATTGGTTAAGTGAAGTCATAAATTAAATATATCGAAGTCGGCGGCAGGTTGAAGTCGGTTAAAAAAATAAAAGTGTTTCGTCAGCTTTTAAACGCCAACTTTCCAAATCTATCATTCAAATCAATCAATCTTAGCCAATTGTGTCCCACTGCTGGGTAAAGGCCTCCCCCCCTCCGTCTCCACTCCACCCTCTCGTGCCACCTCCGGCCAATCGGGCTGGTAGTCGTCGAGATCCTGCCGCCACCTCGTCAAATCTATCATTAATTTAAATATCTTTCATATACAAAATCGACTTAGTTAGCCTTTTATTATCTCTCCCTCTTTATAGATCCCTTTATAGACCCTTATAGATCTCAAAGGGTTTCGGAGAAGACATACCTACCTACTGCTGTTTCTATGAAAAATCATCCCAATCTCACGCGAACAAGGTCGCGGGCCTTGCTAGTTTATCAAGTACTCACATATCCCTTAGATTCCTGCTGGAGGCGGGTCTGATCGTATTCCTGAACAAGCAAGACCTGTTGCAGCGTAAAGTGGAGCGCGGGCCGGGCATCGAACCTTACTTCCCGCAGTACCGGGACTACCAGGCGCCCGGCTCGGAGTACGAGCGCACCAAGATGTTCATCCGGCAGATGTTTGTGGTTCGTAAGACTTCCAAGAGTTGGACACTAGAAGACACACGAGTTGAATGCCCTTGAAAACGGAACCCTTATAGGATCACTCGTGTGTCTGTCTGTCTATCTGTCCGTCTGTCATAGCCAATTTTATCCGAAACTACGGAACCGATTGAGTTGAAATTGTGTATACATGTGTAAGTCGGTGACCGCAACACAGATGCGTAACGTTAATAAATGAATCGTGTGACATATGCAATGAAAGGACTTATTATGAGGATCTTAAATATATATTTTAAAATAAACAGTTTGGAAGTTATTTAGGAAAATAGGTGAAAATTGATCCCTTATTTCCGAAACCACTGGGCCCAAAATTATGAAAAAAATACAGAAAATAGTTCTTAATCAATAGAATACAGGAAAACCTATAAGAAGTCTATGGTATTTAAAGTAATTTTGCCTCTATCATGTTTCTATAGTGCAAAAACTTATGGCACTCATGGTCCTTTCATACCACTCGCAAAAACACTCCATACAAAATGGACGACAACTATGACGTCACAGCATTTGTTGACTGTACAAAATGTATGGCGTTTAAACTAAATCTGCAATTATTTCCGAAAATACTGTTTTTAGACTAACATCGTAGAAATAAAACATGCCATAAATTTGATGAGAATGTCCAAAAAAATAAAATCAGAACTAAAAGCCAATAAAAACTTTTCACTAATTTTGACCCGTAATAAAATAAAAAATAAACAAAATGATTTGCTTTTTTCTGTAATATGCTTTTGTTTACGTTTACTTTCATCATATTGATATGTTATGAAAGTAAACCTCATTTTGATTTTATGCATCTTCCCCATTGTTGCAGGACGTGACGCAGCAGCGGCAGCGCGCGGCGCCGGCGCCGGGCGCGGAGCGCTTCGTGGTGGGCTCGGCGCGGCGCGCGCGCGAGTGCTACTTCCACCTCACCACCGCCACCGACACCGACAACATCCGCACCGTGTTCCGCGACACGCACCAGATCATCCTCACGCACGTGCTCAGCAGCATCGGGATGTATTGATCGCATGCGCACAGTATAACAAACTATGGGCACAGTATTTCGTCTCGGCAGTGTCCTCGAAGTAAATACCTACGGCCGCTCGGAATGTAAACACGCAGGGCTGCCCGTCGACTGTCTTTTTTGGGTTACGTATTTGGTAATGCTAAATTAAATTGACTTAGCATCTTTTCATGAAATATAACTGTCCTGTATAATCCTGTTTTAATTTTAAATATTTCCACTTGGTGTGGAGTAAAAAATGCATTTTATTTATTTTGCTTTTAATATATCAAATCATCAAGAATTCTCGTGCCATAATTTACGTGAATAAATTCGCGGGAGTGTCTCGCACTGTCCTCTTCCGTACCCAACCGCGGCGCACTCGCGACTGTTGTGTACTGAAGTTTACCGATATTTCGAAGCGCGTCGTTTCGGCCGTTTGTATGAAGATGGAATACTGTATACTTGATTATACTGTGGCATGGGCTTGGGTGGGGTACTCAACCTTTTTTTCTTGCGCCAAATGTGTGAATCAGGCGGGCCGTAAAAACGTACGTTACACATACGACATTTAAATGTAATATTGCTTCAAAATTACTGTGGCTAGGCTTCGAGCTCCGAAGAAATGATAAGCGGGCCGCACGTTGAGTATCCCAGATTTAGAGCCAACCGCGTAGCAATGATATTATCCGGGGGGCAGGCAAAAAAGTTGTTACCTAGTTTTAATCAAGTGTTCCCATTATATTCTGAGGTGGGCCTAGAGCTAACTAGTATGTGGTATATAATGTAACGTAGTGTATGTTAACATAGTTTTTACCTAAATACATATATTTGACAATTATTTACATTTTTCTTTGCCTTTTCAATCTACCAGTTTTTTCTAGATTGGGTAGGTAGCAATGAGATGGTCATGCACGAGTAACATTTCGGAATTTTTACTATCAACAAAATTATTAAGAAGCTGCCTCCACACTTACATAACTTGGTACGAGATATTAGGCAAATACCTATGCATCTGGATATCCCATCCTTGATCAGTAATCAAGTAAGTCATGAAAATAAAAATACCCCATTAATCTTAAGTTTAGTGCTTTATTTTTTTAATAATCTCAAAACATTATATTTCAACATAAAGTAATTTCATGAAACAATTTATTCGATGAGCAGAGTGTCGTCTACTGGCAGCGCCACTTGGTTGTTATTGAGCGCGTTGTGCCGGAGAAGCATTTGGACGTTTAACTCTGTCAGATCCTGCACAAATTGTTCATCATCAACAACAATCACAAATCGTCGCTGCGCGTGCAGTACCGCGGAAGAGCACTTTGTAAAAACCGCGTAACAGCAGCACGGCGCAAAATTGAGATATGTAATGATATGTAGTTAAATGACTGAGATATTCAGTTTTTTCTTGTTCCTAAAAAATCGCGAAAAACGCAGATACGCAGTTTTTTAAAAAGTGCTCTTCCGCGGTATTGCACGCGCAGCGACGAAAGAGCTATAATATATTGTTTTAAAGAGCATACAACGATTACTACATATAATAAATTTAATAAATTAGTTGTAATCGAATTAAACCAAATAATAATACTAGAAACGGGACCCATATAGTGAGAAGGTTCTTCAGTCTATCGGCCCCTTATATTTAGTTTTATTTATATAATGTTCGTATAATATTAATTATTGTATAATGTGGTCGAATTAATTACATGGCCGCCCCAATGTTGGCGATCCCGACTTAAGAGGGCTATCAGAAAATCGGGTTCTGAAAGATTAGGTATATTAAACGACGGCCATGCGTCGCCCTCGTCCAATGTACAAAGAGCGCTGACGGCCATTTAAGATGTATAGCCGTCAGCGCTCTTTTTATATTGGGAACTATCGTTTCGCGGGACACAGGTCCGCTCTAGTCAACCGCTAGCGTAACGTTTATTTTAATTAAGTAATAATTTAAGTTAAAAAAAAGTATTATATTCTAATTATTTATAAACTAACGATTATTCTGATATAAAATTTACGTAATAATATTAATGTAGTAAATAGAAATTTACGGTTAATTCTTAGTTGTTTTACGGTTTTGACTTGATTTTCTTTCTACATATTCCATACATATTTCAAAATTCGGAGCCCGCTATAAACTACACGACTATTTGACAGATATTATTATATATTTTACATTTCGTTTGCTTAGTACAGTAGTTCAATCCACGAGCTCGAAAAAGTGCCGTCGGCAATTTAGGAAAAAACTTGCTGCGGAATTTCTGCTTTATATCAATAGATAAGAATAAATTTCAAAAAGCGAGGCCGCTATGATCAATACCAATAGCGATACTCCACCATTCAGCAAGTCAAAGTTATCTAAGTCTTTCAGTTTCTCATAATAAGAACGCCAAACTTACGCCTCTTAACTTTGAAACATTCTTACCTAGCGAACGAGGCATTATGACAAATACACAAGATGGAATGAGATAGATATAGATTGCCAACTCCACAATCTTGTTTTAGGTGAATGACCTTTCGTATCACTGCTAGTTGGCCTTCCTTTACGTAGCAATATGAGTATGTATGGGGCCTGCTTTCTATAAAACTTAATCTTTCCGTCTGTGAACCAAATAAAATAGAAGGACAGCTCGGTACCTCCTGGCTGTTGGCCTGTCGCTGCAGGATGGCGGGCCGGCGCGGGTTGCGCGCGATGCCGCGCCCGCGCCGCGCCGTTGGCTGAAGACCGTCTGCGCTCATGCCCCACGTAGGGTTACCAACTATGGCGCAACCATAGAACTTTCCAGTTACAAGTAAAAATAATATAGATTGAAAGAAACTATAGCACTTTTAAAGAAAAACACTTTAAGAAGAGTGTAAGGTATGATTAAATATAATACACAAAATTCGTCTATGACATTCCAATTGCGCATCTTGTGGCTATGCAACTGCGAAACGCTGACGTTTCTTAGTTCAAGTTTAGCGACTTTTAAATTTAGCGAACACCTTTTGAATTGGCCCCACTGTTACTGTGATTAAATAGTATTTTTCATCACAATTGCTCGGAAAGGGGGTTATGGATTTTGTATGGTTTATAACTCCCGCTGAGGGCGGGGAGTGCGCCAGGTCCGGCGGGTGCGCGCGGCGCCGGCTCCGGCGGTGATCGTTTTCTTATACAAGTAGCGCGCAACCGACGCGACATACAGTTTATTCTACCACCTGATGGTAATTCATGGTGTACAATGGGTTTTTTTTTGTTTATTTTTTATTTCATTGTGTTTGTCAATAAAAACCCTCGCCTTCGGCATCGGGCTTCTAACAGACTCTCGTTGGTTATCCCCTTCTCACGGCCCCTAAGATGCACAATGTACTATAATGCCCGTAAGTATATTACAAATTAAAACTTTACTGAGACATTAAAAACACTTGAAATAAACACGGTTTAACTCACGATTTATTGTCAGAAATGGTCCGAAATGTTTTGAACTCATATGGAGTCCTTCGTCAGAGGTTGCTTCGACCGCGACCGCACTCAACCCCTCAAGGACTCCATACGAGCCCGCCGTATTTATTTCAAGTGTTTAGGTATATTTTGTTAAGATTTTACCGAGAAATTCTTCGGTTACAAAGGATTATGGGCAGTTTTGTATGGACACTGGCCTAAAAACCAATAATGACAAGCGATATGTCATTTGAAAGGTTTTTTCATATTCTACTACTTTTTGTATTATTATTTATGTATCGTATGGCGATTTACATGTCACTGGATGTCATTAGAATTATACATATTATTATTAAAATTACAATTAAAATTTCGCGCCTTTCAGGTATGCAGCCGCTTTTTCTGTGAGGTTGGCGACTTTTTGTATGGTAGTAAATCTGAAATCGCTGTGTGGAACAAGTTATGGCAAAATAGAAACAGTCCATCAATAAGTATTTTTTTACTGTTATAGGGTCTTAGTTCTTTACAACGGTTTTTAAACGTGTTATCATATAAATACACATGAGAAAACAACTAAATATCGATATACCATCAAACAATGACTACTACTTTTTTCATACAAATATTTGGGATTACCTGCCATAGTAAAAGTTCTAGAACTTAGAATAAGCTATCCAGTGACATATCGCTTGTCCTTATTGGTCAATAGGTCAATCTGCCCATCATCCTTTTATTTACTTCATTTTGTGTTAGAATTTACCAGAATGGACGGGAAGCACGCGTCCCCAAGCCACGTGCATCCTCGGGACGCTGGAGAGCATCGTCAGCGCGCGGGAGCAATCCGGGACGATACTTGACGACCCCTGGAGATCAATGTATTACCAAGTGCAGATCGGGCACGGCCAAATTAACTTCAGTAAGGCCCATTGGTTAACACTTTCACAGCCAAGAACACGGCTCCCGTGTCTTCTATGATATTCCCGACAAGCCGAGGACACGGAACAGTGTTCTGACTATACTAGAGAATCAGTTGAGAAATGCAACCTGTAGGACAGACATACGAAAGCATTTTTTCCCAACCTGAAACAGAGACGCTTCGCTCGCTCGGTCAATAAATGCGAAAGTTTCGATTTATGTATGTTTGTTACTTAATCACGCCAGAACGGCTGAACGGATCTGGATGAGATTTGGCACAGAGATACATTATAGTCTGGAATAGCACATGGTCTTTTTATCCTGGAAAATTTCAAACATACATAGTCTGTATGGTGTCGGCTAAGAATAGCATCACCCCATCCCCTCACGTGGGTCGTAATAGGCGACAGAGAGACCAACCGAAGGATGGGCAGCAGCGTCCTTCGAGTGCTATCATGACCAACTGCGGTCGCCAACCCGCCTGCCGAGCGTGGCGACTATGGCAAATCCCCAAATTTTTAGGGGAGGCCTATGTCCTGCAGTGGATGTTTTATCGCTGATGATGATACATCAAATACGGTCCCGGCTGCGGGACGCAACCACGGTATAGATATAGTGAATAATATGTTTCATCGGTAAAACTCGGATCTCAATCGGAAGACGACGGGACGCGAAGTGTCTATTAATTATTGTATTCAATGAGTGACATGTTTATTTCATTAATATGAAACTTTATTATTTACTATCAAATGTCAAAATGAAAAATGACAGCATGGTATGATGGGTACTGGCCCCCAATTCTCGACGCTATTCGAGATAATGTTGATTGCGAGATTAAACGTCAGATTCTTACATTTGTGTCTAATGACTGTCACTTACGTTTAATCTCGATTGTGAGATTATCTCGAATGGGCCGAGAATTGGGGGCCTGCTGAAGCTACTTGAGAGAGCACGATAAATACGAACTTTTCCGATAAAACACGATGGAAACTAATTATGCACTACATATGTATACCTAATTAAATAAGCAGTATTACATCTTCATACAAACGGCCGAAACGACGCGCTTCGAAATCTCGGTAAACTTCGGTACACGAAAGTCGCGAGTGTGCCGGGGTTTGGGCGCGGACAGTCTGAGACGCTCCCGCGCTATTATTTACGTAAATTATGGCACGAGTTTTTTTATGCTTTTGATATATTAAAAGCAAAATAAAGAAATGCATTTTTTTATTTCATACTGATTTGTAGTTGTAATTCTTTTTCTTGTCCCGATCCCATTAGCTACTTATCTGGCAAACAAAGCCATTGTCTTTCATTGTCAAGTGTAACCGCTAATCTCTACTTTGGAATAGCAGGTAGTAACTGCAAACACTATTTCACACAAAGGGCGTCTTTATGTCTAAGGTAAGAAAGTTCACATTAAAACACAGAGCATCTCAGGTGTTGAACATTTTGTATTCAAAACAGAAGTAAACTACACATGGAAGCGTTTTAAATGCAAAATGTTCAACACCTGACATGCTCTGTGCTTTAATGTGAACCTTCTTACCCTAGACATAAAGATGCCCGTTTGTGAAATAGTGTTTGCAGTTACTACCTGCTATTCCAAAGTAGAGATTGGCGATTACACTTCACAATGAAAGACAATGGCTTCGTTTGCCAGATAAGTAGCTAATGGGATCGGGACAAGAAAAATAATTACTACTAGTCACTTATTGACAGTAGAACTAATTAATATTAAAATTTAAAATATTTGCAGTAATATTTCATGAAAAGATACTACGACAATTTAATATAGCATTATCAAATACATAACCCAAGAAAGACAGTCAGCGGGCAACCCTACTGCGTGTTTAGATACCGAGCGGCCGTAGGTAATTATTTAAAAGACACTGCCGAGACAAAATACTGCTTACTTAATTATACTGTGACGTAACTAAGTATTCATGATATTCTGAAAAGTATACAGTTTTACCGAATGGCAAGTGACCGCATAAAGAGACAAAAATGACAGACTAAAAAATTGTTACTTCATAGGCAGCTCATACTTTACCTTAGCGAAAGACATCTTAGTGATCTCGATGACGTTTTCGTGGGGGATGTGGTTGGCGGTGAGACACTCCATCACCTCCTCCGGCCCCGGGTTGAGGCCCGCCACCTGGTAAATTACTGGTATAGGATGACAACTAGTTGACGGACATTCAACTGTTTAATCTCTAATCAAATGCTTAAGTGGCGTTCCTGAATTTTGCCATTAGTTTCATACTTTCCAATACATACGTGTAGGTATATTTTTTTGCCTGATACTTTCATAGCACGGTCATGGTATGATTTATGTATTTATTATTTTTATTTATTTCATATGCATTAACAATACAGGATTGTGTCTGAAATTAAAAATCCTTAACTATAAATTAAATATAATGCAGTTAAACAAATAATATACGACGACGCGGTTAGCCTAGTTGGTAGTGACCCTGCCTCCGACGCAAGCGTCCCGGGTTCGATCCCCGGTAAGGGCCAATATTTGTGTGACGAGCACGAATGTTTGTTCCTGAGTCTTAGATGTTTCCTATGTATTTAAGTATTTACGGTCTAATGGTCAGAGACAAATGGAAATATGCTAATGATTCTTTAGGGAAATGAAACTACTGTGATAAGTTTTTTGGGAAGTGAAATTTGGCGAAAAATATTTTGCCCAAAGGGCAGTACACCCCTTTATGTATTTGACGGCAGTATACTTGTACTAACCTCAATGACGGCCAATTGTGCGGGGTGTTTTATCCGTAAGTGGTTGTTCAGATCGGACCGGATGCGGAAACGCTTCGGGCAGCGCGTGCATGGCCACGCGCGTACGCCTGTGTGGATTAGCCTGTGGTTCCGCATGGCGGTCGATCTGTAACCAATAAAATTATGAAAAATGATCATGAAAATATATTTATTTGACAAGCACAATCATAAGGAAAGATACAAGATATAATAGTTACAATAATTTACATTAAAAACCGGACGTGCGAGTTAAACTCGCGTGGAGAGGCTTCCGTACATGATTATCTGAAATTTCCTATGTTACTTTAAATACCATTGACTTCTTATAGGTTTTCCCGTAATCTATAGGAAAAGAGCTATTTTCTGTATTATTTTTTTCAAAATTTTAGGCCCAGTGGTTTCGGAGATAAGTGGGGAATGGTCAATGTTCACCTACTTTCCTAAATAACTTCAAAACTATTTATCTTAATTTAAGATTCTCACAGCGAATCCATCCTTTGATATGTATAACGCGATACAGTTCACAAAATTGAATTTTAATTTTCTAATGTACCTCTAAAGTGGCCCCAAAATGTTTAAAATTCATTTATTTACATTACCGACTTACATATAAAAATCTAAAATATTTAATAACCCGAAAACCATTGAATTTAGACCCCCAGTTAATTGGGCCAAAATTGTTGCAAATTAGCTCTAGTAACCCTTCCAAGGAATAGGTCGAATTACCAGTCACCCTGTATGTGTACCAAATTACAACTCATTCGGTCCAGTAGTTTCTTAGCAAATTGTCTGTGAAATCGTATGGAAGGAAGAAGATTATGTTCAATGGTGATGCTAACGATTAATGACGCCGATGATGACTGATGACGATAATGATTGTTGATGACAATGAAACGTAATGATCGCGAATGAGCCACTTTCCAACCTCCTAAAGGCAACGCCGCACACGTCGCAAGGAAACGGCCGCTCACCGGTGTGTATCCTGGTGTGTCCGCTCAGCATGGAGAGCGTCCGGCATCGCTGCGTGGAAATACGCGAAATGATGACGGTGGAAGTGGAACAGCAGATAATGACAATGATAGAAACGCGGTAGATGATGTTTTATGTTAATGACAATGACTGATGATAACGATTAATGACGCCGATGATGACAATGATAATAACGTTAATAAGCCACTCTCCTACCTCCTAAAGGCGACGCCGCACACGTCGCAAGGGAACGGCCGCTCGCCTGTGTGTATCCTGGTGTGCTCGTTCAGTATGGACAGCGTGCGGAACGCGTGCCCGCACACGGCGCACGCGTGCGGCCTCGCGGCGCTGTGCGTGCGGATGTGCGCGGAGAGGTCCGCGCGCGAATTGAAGCGTTTGTCGCACACGTTACAGTGGAAGTCGAGCTCGTGGCCGTGGACTTCTCTGGATGGAATGTGTAGGTTACAAGGAGATATATATATTACTCCCCCATAGCAGTTATATATCACTAGTGGACCCGCCAGGCTCACGATATTTTCCATACAACCTTTATCATCCCTTTTCACCCCGTCAGTGGTGGAATTTCAATAAATCCTTCCTTAGTGCACTTCTAGGGTACTCGAGGAATGTCTCCTCCAAATTTCAAATCTCTAGGACCACCCGTTTAGGCTGAAGATTGTGTAAAAGAGAGTCAAGGTACTGTTTTATATGTATTGATATGCGCGAGACAGAGTCGTAATACGCCTCTTAAGAGGACTGTGACGCAAAGACAAAAATCAACCTTTTCATACAAAAGGCGATAACGATTTCCACCCCTTAAATGTTAACCGATGTTGACCAATTTTTGATAGGTTGTCAGAACAAAATCTAGGTCTATCCAAATAATCAAATAAATCTATGTCAAATAATCGCCGAAATTAGTTTTGTATGATGTACCTATACATAATATATGTAAAATCTGAAATCCCTGCAAATAAAGGAACTAGAGACAATATTTTAGACATCAATTTGCAATTTTTTCCTAGGTTTGCTTTTTTTATCCCCATCCCATCCCCATTCCTCACCCTCCCTAGACTGGCAACGCATTGGCAGCACCTCTGGTGTTGCACATGTCCATGGGCGGCGGTGACCACTTTCCATCAGGTGGGCCGTCTGCCGGAATGTCAGTCAATTGATAAAAAAAATGTAGGATTTATCACAGCTGTTTCACTTAAAAATTGCACAATTTGAGGTTAGAAAGTTGTTTATCAAACAAGACAAGTATGGATGAATCTACTTTACAAACGTTAATATTCATTCTGCTCGTGTGTGCACTCACTTGAGGTGTTTGTGCAGCGAGTGCGTGTGCGTGAAGCTCTCGCCGCACTGCGCGCACGCGGCGCGCGACGTGTGCGTGCGCGTGTGCGCGTCGAGGCCGGCGCGCGACGCGTACTGCTTGTCGCATACGTGGCACATATGGGCCACTGCGGGGGAAGCTACCACTGTAGTGACCAAGATCAGTAGTCAGAACTGGGTGCCATCTATTTGGCATAATTTTTAATGTCCGAACAAGTTTCGCATATTTTATTTTCGCCGAATCTTAAAAAAGAACACCCCAACGCCACACTCGAATCCAATGACATTATTATATGTCGAAAGACACAAGACACGGCACATCCATACTCAACGCGTTTTAAACATGTGTCATAGATATTTTTTTTCTTTTTCGTTTCTTTGGCCGAAGTCAGTGCAGATTATTGAATTTATATGACATTTGACGCGGACATATAAGACATATTTGCAATATGGCGATTGTGTATATGAACAAAACATATTTCTTTCGTCGCCGTCCGCCCGGCGCGAAACTGCAGTTGACAACATCTGCGTCCCTCGTACCACGAAACTCAGTGCGCGCGGCAATAAGCGACGCCCGTCATACAGTTTGCGATAGTTAAGCGACAGTCGCTATTTCGAAACGATATCATAATATTTATCAATTCTCGGCGAAAAGACCTTAGAGATAAGATGGTCTATCTTATCTTTGTGTCATTCAATTAGGGCCGATGGGGGTCGCGACACACCGGTTGAAAAAAAAACACTGCTTAAGTAAAACACTTACTATTTATTCGCTCCGACATATCACTGTGTTCCTTCTTCCTGTGTTTATACAGCGCAGTTTTGTTTGGCAGCACTTCTTCGCAATCGCGACAAGGGATCCTACGAAAACGTATCAAAAATGTTCTCTCCTCATATTCAGGAAAGATTATTTTGATCCCTCAAAAGAGGGAGCCCTCATTAATATTAATAAACTGCGTTCAAGGCTGATATTGTATTGTACTCAACTAAGGGTTTTGTATGTGTGTATAACGCGTACTTGAGCACGATAGCAGTCTTGAGAGTAAATTTAATAATACGGGCACTAGATCTCTATACCTACAATTGATACACTGGCTATTTATTATTACAAGTTTACATTATTAATAAGTAGCTGTGCCCGCGACACCGGCCGCGTAGAGTTTGATTATCGTTATTCCCTCGGGAACATTTCAATTTTCCGGGATAAAAAGTAGCCTATGTGTCAATCCAGGGTATAAGCTTTCATCAAAATCCGGCCAGCCGTTTTAACGGGAAGAGCTAACACACACACACACACGCACGCACGCACGCACGCACGCACGCACACACACACACACACGCACGCACGCACACACACACACAAACTTTCGCATTTATAATATTAGTAGGATTAATAATGCAACTTGTTCTTTAATTAAATGCAATTAGAAAGCATTTTAATTGCATTTACCTCAGTAGCAAAATATTTCCCATCTTGGGCGATAATGCTTGAATCCCTCGCTACGCTCAGGATCAAATACACCGCAAATCCATACTATTATAAATGCGAAAGTAACTCTGTCTGTCTGTTACGTTTTCATGGCTAAACCAGTGAACCGAATTTAAATGTAATTTAGTATGGAGATAGTTTGAGCCCTGGGAAAGAACACAGCTACTTTATTTTAGGAATAACTTACTTGTAATCATCTTTAATAATTTTTGTGGTCCCATTCCCTTCGTCTAGACCGGTCTTTCCGTGAACTTTTTTCCTATGGTACGCCACACTCCAACTAAAATAATATATTGGGGTCAAATTCGATAGTGTCATAGTATAAAGCGGGAAGTAGGCTATCTCCGGCCCATTCCGCGATATAATTGCCTACTGTCTCAGGGTTGTCTCTGTTCAATAGGTAATCTGAACAGAGACAATTCCGGAATCGATGAATTATTAAGAGACCCAAACACACAGCAATACGTTCTCCTGCGATTATCACACATTTTTCATTAATTTAGCGGTGCCGAAAAGCCGTGACGCGCGAACCTCGTGCGGTGTTAGCCCCGACTGGCGCACTGAGAAACGGGTCGAGATTTTGTTTAAGTGTGCGTGCACCGTGCGGCGACGCATAGATACTTTGGCGCACACATACAAGCCGCGCGCGGTGCGTTTGTATGAAGATAACTTACTTCTCCCCTCTTTATACTATGATAGTGGGGCCAATTCGAACGTGTTTTCCCTAACTTTAGAGGTCGCTAAATTTGAAATAAGAAACGTCAGACTCGAATTTGACAGTTTGGAGCTATACAAAATGGAGTTTGACGTTTCTTATTTTAAGTAGAGGCAATTTTAAATTTAGCGAACACCGTTTCGAATTGGACCCAGTGTGTTCGCTAATTAAAAAGTATCTAAATTTAAATAAGAAATGTCAAACTCGATTTTGACAGCTTGATGCTATACAAAATAGAGTTCGACTTTTCTTATTTTAAGTTTAGAAAATTTTAAATTAAAAAGACACCGTTTCAAATTTGACCCATTGTCTAACTGATGAAAACTACAACGAATACTAGAAAATTAAATGATATATATAATAACTGATACACAATGATTGACAGATTGACTGACTAAACGAATCAATGAAAAATTTGACTGATCAACCAAATGACAAAGTACTTAGTAATTGAACGATAAATAGTTTTGATTGACAGAATATTACGTTGAAATAAATACTAACAGCCAGATTCACAAAGGCCACTTAAATTGATCTTTGATTAAAGAGTTTATGCAAGTATATGTTGACGCCTGGATAACTATTTAATCCCAGATCAAATACGTCAGCGTTGTTTGTGAATTCGGTCACAAATTACTTAAATATGGGATGACAAATTTAATTAACCAACCGATAGAATTAATCACAAATTTAACCTATTAAAATAGATTTATTGTCAAAAAAGATTAACAAAAAGATTTAAAAAAGAATTCGATTGATTATTTGAGATCGAAAAAAAAAATACTGATGAACCTTTTGAACGGCACAGTCGGCTGTGGCCGACAGCAGATATCCGTGCCCCTGACGCCACGGCATGCCGTTTCCCATACATTTTGTCGGCTACAGCCGTCACTCGGCGTCTGGGGGCACGTTTTCTCGCACTCAGCCGTGGCGTTTAAAAGGTTAATTCGATTGAATCACTAACGGAAATAAATAACAAAGAGATACGAAATTAAAATGACATGCCTGTTAGGAAATGTCAAGTCACAATAATTGCACTTGTACATAAAGTTCTCGTTGGCGTGCTTCATACGTCTGTGGACTTGCAGGTACGTCCAGTGCAGGTACGACCGCCCGCAGTCCTGTGGGTATACCGACATCTTATTCTAGGCGGATTGGTGATGCTAACATTGGTAACCAAGAAAATCACAAATGCGTTGAATAAATCGTTCATAATATATCTCGCAAAGGAAGTGTTTGAAATGAAATAGGGAACATGCATTTTTTTTTGTTTCATCTTATATTGGAAAGTGCTGAGTAATAGAAACCGATCTGTGTACGCAAAACATTATGTTGTTTATTTCATGAATTATGAAGCTTTGAAAAGTCAAATTCATATCACAAAAACACTCCATATAAAATGGACAACAGCTATGACGTCACAGCTGTCGTTAGACTGTACAAAATGAATGGCGTTTAAACGAAATCAGCAGTTATATAAAAAAAAATTTTTAGACCAACATCGTACCTAGATATAAAACATGATATAAATGAGGAATATTGATGAGGATGTCCAAAAAAACTAGTAATATGCTTTTGTTTTTTTGATTCATTTTGATTTCCATGCATGTTCCCCATTATCAACACAATCATTTTATTTTGTTAATTATCTAATAGTATCAGAAATCATAAGACAATTATATTATTTCATAATTATCCAAAAAATATATGTTAATAGTCCAATAATTATATTATAATTGTATCATAATTAACCATGCTGATTCTTAGTTTTATCTTTTAATTTTAGATTAAATATAAAAATAGAGTTATAATTATTAATTGTTTTATCAACTAGAGTCTAGCGCCTATAGTTTTCGGCATTTAAGTTTCGCATCAAAATGAATAACAAAAGCCAAAGAAAAACAACAGTAGACAGTAAGAAAACAAAATATTTGTTTGTGTCTGGTAGGTTTGTGAAGGAGTTTATAACTCTTCTGATTTTTTTATTATCAAGATAATTATTAACGTATTATTATCGCGATGTATAGTAACGTATAATTATCAGGATATATAATATCACAGAGTGTTTCACAACGAAAAACCCTCCGCTTCTAAGAATATTTCGTTTCATAGCGTCTGCTACCGAACGCTAGTAGAATTTGCAATAGTAGTTTATGCAACGGTTGCATAATGATAGGCCTTAAAACACTAGTGCGGTTTTCATGAAACGAGCTTTAGCGAGTTTCATAATAAGATCGCACGTGTGTTTTAAGGCCAAATTATGCAGAGTTGCATACATAACTTTATCTACACACATATTATAAATCCTCCATGATGGGTTCAGAAACAATATTTTCTGGCAACAAGTTATTTGTTGCAATCGTGGCTGCATATTTCCGATATCCGGCGCATTTTCACATCACACACACTCCGAGACAGACACACTATTCATATTTTCAACTAAAATGTAAATTACAAACAACTTTTTCTATTCAATTCAACAACAATTCTACTTTCGTTCAGCAAAACACCAACATAATGGCGGCAATTCGATCCTCCGTCAAGACCATTTTTTTTAAAATCATAGACAAAGGAATGAAGTCTCTATTCTCATGTCACTCGAGATTCAAATGTTGTGCAGTTTATATTAAAAAAACATACTGAATTGACGTTTCGTATCAATAACTGTTTTAATATCTATGGATACTAGAATAGTGACCCACTTGAGTTTTGACAGCTGTTCCAAATTTAATCTCATTTCTATACTAAAAACGATACGGGAATAACATTGCAGCACTCGTTTTACCTAATTGGTTGTCAAAATGGTGGTAATTTCCTACGGTTTTTGATTACACTATGGAGGTTTTATGATAAGGGTGTAGATAAAAGTAAATATGATGTTGTAAAACAAGATAATGGCAATAGCTTCGACGAAGTCACTAAATAATATACCTCGCACAGGAAGTGTTTGACGACCGGAAACCCGCCGTATCCCAGAATGCCGTTCGCCGAAGGACCGGCCTCCTCCTGACTAGGTTTGTCTGGTTTCTTCGCGTCTGCCAGCGAACGCTTGTAGAAGCCGTGCGTTGTCTTGTGGGTCGTGCATCTAGGTTTGAACATAACGACTAATAAATCTTCTTTGGTACAGAATCAGTACCGGATTACGATTAGGCCCTGGGTTTGCCTTTGTAATTTTAAATGAGAAATAATTTGTCGCTTCATCCGCGTGGAATTCGGCTATAGTTAGTTAATCCGGGAACTTTTTAATTTCTGGGATAAAAAGTACCCTGTTTCATTCTAGGATCTCAGTTTACAATAGAATAGAATATATTATTAATATTTATTTCTTAGAGTTTGGTAACAATTGCCGACTTTGGTGTAGAAATATTAAAATTACCTAGTTAAGAATATTTACATGCTATTTATACCTAATTAGATTAAAATAACTATGAACGCTATAATTTGTAATTATAATAAATCATTAGTTAATACATATATCTAATAAATTAAAGCAATGTTAAATAAACACAGACACACAGACACACACACACACACACAGAGACACACAGACACACATACAGACACAGATACACACACACACACACGCACGCAGCAACGCACGCACGCACGCACGCACGCACGCACGCACGCACGCACGCACACAAAATTTCGTTCGCACGCACGCACACAAAATTTCGTTTCTATAATATTAGTAAGATAGTAGGATTTTAATAGCAAACCTGGAGTAGGTAGCGAAGCTGACTTTACAGATGTGGCAGGTGAACGGGTTCTTGATCCCTTTGTGGATGACGCGGTGACTGTTCAGAGCTTCTTCTAGATAAAACACGCTACAAGAAAGTTCAAATTTTTATCACGTGTCTGAATCGGATAAATAAATTTTGTCATGAGTAATTATGGTAAAAAGAGATGCAACGGATATCCGGTAACCCGGGTAACTGGCCTATCCGGTGATTATTTTACTATCCGGCCGAATACCGGATAATGAAAGCTTGGATCAGAAATAGGATGAAACAAATAATAAGCAATCAGAAATAAACAAAATCAATGTCAGTTATTAAATTATAACTTAGTTTATTTTTATTTAAATATAAAACTTCACGTGACAACACGTGCACGTTGTATACTCCCAACTGACGGAATTAAGCGCGTATCGAACCTCAAACAGCCTCCCCACGCCATTACAATCCGTAACAAATTTCAACTTGCTTGCTGCGCGAAGGCGCAAGCTAACACAACTTTAGAGATAGCTCGTTTGCAGCCGGATATGCGGCAACTGGATACAGGCAACCGGATATCCGGCCAATCAACTATCCGAAGCAACTCTAGTAAAAAATGCTATTAAACACGTGGGTAAATGTGAGTGATGAATGATGATCAAAGTCAGTTTGGACAAGAGTAATGCATTTAGGAATGTATGGATGTGACTACAAATTCGCATGTTCCACTTTCATTCCTGAACTACTGGACAAATTTTTGTAAATGGGGTATCATATGATTCGTGAAGAACGTGCAACAGTCATAGGCTATAGTATAAGAATTCTAAGGGTGCGTTATACTAGGATCAAAAATGCTTTTACGTCGGCAATAGGGTTTTAGTTTTTAACAGACTTCAAAAAAAAAAGTAGCGATTGGTGAAGTGGAACTGTTGATGAAGACCATAAATGATCACCGGAACTCCTAAGTGTTGAGTATTTCACGGTTGGCGATTAAATTGCTGTATAAAGTTCTGAAGCAACTTATGTCCATGAACATTCATGTAGTAAAATTGAAGAACCACGAGAACTCCTCAACTATTGACATCCTTGCACCGTGGATAGCAACAGTTTGTAAATGGTGATGAGCAATTGGAATTATGCTATTGTTACTTGATGTAGTAAATGTGTGTCGTTAAATCACAGGATAATAAATAAAATGTGAAAAAAAACGTACTTTTCAAAGGCTATTTGAAGTCGGTTTTTTTTATTTTATAAATTACATATATGATTATTAACTGTACTTATATAAATCATAGTCTACGCATAAGACTGATATGTGAGGAAAATTATGATAAAATCAGAGTCAATAAATAAAGGCCCCTGTATATTTCGTTATGAAGTTGACCTAGTTTATATACGGCTAAGCAGATGGTTCGGGGTTCGGTGACGAGTGCGAGCGAGAAGTCGCTCGGCGTTCAAAGTGGACAATATTTATTATATGCATGTGCGAGAGAATTAAAAGAGGGTAGCACTTTATCTTAGGTGTAAAGAGGAGTGTAAGGAGAAACCTCCTAGGTTTAAGAATGTGAAGATTGTTTTGCATATTGTTTGTGTTTTGTGTTTGAAATAAATAAAAAAATAAAAAAAGATCTAATGATTCCAACTACAACAAATTACTATATTGCACTAACTCTTCGCAATACTCGCAGCGGAAAGCTTTCTCGATGCGCACGGCGCGTATGGTTGCGCGCAGCTCGCGAGCAAGCGGCGTCAACAGCGCGGCCGCTCCGGCGCAGTACGCCTCGCGCGGGATCGGCGCCGTTAACAGGGATTCTATCGCATGGTATAGGGGCACCAAGACGAATGTTTTTATTTTTTAAATCATAGACAAACGAATGAAGTCCCTACTCTCATGTCACTCGAGATCAAATGTCGTGCGGTTTATATTAAAAAATCATACTGAATTGATGTTTCGTATCGATAACTCTTTTGATATCTATGGATACTAGAATAGAGACTCACTTGAATTCTGACAGCTGTTCGAAACTTTAACTCATAACGTTAATAAAATTGATACTGTAATAATAACATTACAGTACAGATTTTACCTACTACCACAGACAAGAAGGTTCTCATAGTAAAATTGGTTGTAATAATGCTGGTCATTTCCTACGGTTTTTGAATACATTATGGAGGTTTCATGATATGGGTGTAGATAAAAGTATTTTTACACTAAAATACCCATTTGGGAAAAAACTACATCTGTTCGGCGAGAGTTGATAAATATTATGATATCGTTTCGAAATAGCGACTGTCGCTTAACTATCGCAAACTGTATGACAGGCGTCTCTTATCGCTGCGCGCAGTGAGTTTCGTGGTACGAGGGACGCAGATGTTTCCAACTGCGGTGTCACGCCGGCCGGACGGCGGCGAAAAATATATATTTGTTTTGTTCATATACACAATGGCCATATTGCAAATTAATGTCTTGTATGTGCACGTCAAACGTCACATAAATCTGCATGGACCGAAAAGAAACAAAAAAGAGTGCTTTTATGTATGAAATATGTTTAAAACGCGTTGAGTATGGATATGACGTGTGTTGTGTCTTTCTATAATATGTCATTGGCTTCGAGTATCGTTCGGGTGTTCGCGAGTTGCTTTCTATTTATACAGTTAAGCTATTCAATAATAATATTCTATGAAAAAAATATAATTTTTCCCTTTAATGTTTTATTATGATCGGAAAAAATAATTAGCGGGCCGCTATTTGTAATGAGTTAAGAAGCCCTGACTTTTAACTTTTTTTATCAACTCTCGCCGCTCAACCGCCACCTATGGGTATATGGGTAAAACAGTTTTCCAACGGCAAAGTTAAGTTTGTCCCTCGATCCGGTTTATCTTTTTGTTAGAGCAATGTTCGGTGCTTTCATAGTTTATGAACTTTTTCTCTAGTTACTGTACAATCACCTAACTGTTTACGGTGTCCGACATGTACTAGACCCGTTTTTTAATACATTTTTCCTTATCTTACCCGGTTTCCTTTGCGTGGGCCGCACCAGCCCACTAGTGGGCGACAGCACTGCGGCCGGTTCCTCGGCCGCCTCTTTTACTTCTTTCTCGAAAGCTTCTATGCACTCCGAGGATTTCACTGCGTGTTCCTATACACATATATATGGTATGGAATATATGGTAGAGATGCAACGGATAGTGGTTTGGCCGGATACTGGATACCGGATATCCGGCATGGCCATTGGCCGGATAGCCGAATATCTGGCAACCGGAGTTTGAATACGTGCTTTAATACGTCAGTTGGGAATATTCGAAAATGGACGTTATTTTAAGTGAAGGTTTTAATAAAAATAAACGAAGATTTAATTTATTAACTTCGTTTGTCGTCGTTGATTTCTTTTATTTCTAATGGTTTTTCTTTGTTTTATCCTATTTCTGTTCAAAGCTATTACTATCCGGTATCCGGCCGGATATCGACTCACTATCCGGTATCCGGCCGGATAGTAAAATCATGGCTGGAAAGGCTAGATACCGGATAGTAACCGGATATCCGTTGCATCTGTAATATATAGCTTCTTATTATATGTAGAAATGCGTAAGAGGAGTTTGAACCTACGGCTTTTCATACAAAAGGCGATAAAGACTTCCACTTCTTAAATGTCAACCGATGTTGACAAATTTTTGATAGGTTGTTAGTCAGAACAAAATGTTGGTCTATACGTTTTGTTCGATTCATTATAATCAATACATTCAGTTTTATTGTTGTTTTAATATTCTCATACAAAACGAATTTCGGCGATTATTTGATCTTTAATCAATATTCAACAAATGGATGGCCCTAGATTTGGTTCTGACTGACAACCTATCAAAAATTGGTCAAAATCGGTTAACATTTAACCCTCTCGGGTGCGGGAGATAAAAAAATACCGGCATTCGCGTCTCATTGGATCCATGGAGTACCAAAAAAAGAATGAACAAAAAAATGCAAAAAGTGCACCTAAGAAAGAGCACGGATCCGTGCCTAAGCATCCGATGGGTTAAGGGCTGGAAATCGTTATCGCCTTTTGTATGAAAAGGGTGATTGTCGCCGTCGCTTCACAGTCCTCTTAAAAGTTGTATTACAAATCTGTCTCCCACATATAGGTGATATCCTAGAACTGCTTTTGTCCCCCCCCCCCCCCCCCCCCCGAAATTAGCCCCTTCTCTCCTACCTGCGCGGCTGCCACGTCACAGAAGGCGCGTCGACACGCGGCGCAGACCAGAACCAGCGCAGGGCATAGCGCCTCTTCGTGGGCTCGCAAGTGCATGCGCAGACGGGACCGGCGCGTGAGTTGCTTCAGGCAGATGTGGCACTGGAACGGTTTGATCTGAAAAATAAAAAATGAAAATATTTACTTTGCAAGTAGGCCACACGGGCTCTTTCACATGTTTGAATCTTCCAGCGCTTCGAAAGGTGGGGTTAAAGAAACGGTTGCTAAAATTTGTTTGGAAAGTGATCATTTGTCAAAAGTTTTTTTTGAAACGGCAGGCGACGGTGGACTGGGGTCTCCGGTGGTTGCGAAAAGTACAGTATCGGTCGTTGTGGCGATGGGGGAGGCCTATGTCCAGCAGTGGACGTCTTTCGGCTGAAATGATGATGATGATGATGGATATCTTAGACACTAACACACACTGATCTAGTCCCAAATCAACATCCATGATTCTGGTACTAACATTCGAGCTTATCACACAAAGTTTGCCCCTAGCCGGACTCGAACAGGCGACCTGGCACAGTAGGCAGATGCACTGCCAGCGCCACAAATATTAGTTGCCCCAAACCCTGACGATTCAATTAGCTGCCGATGCCTAGCTAACGTATTGATACTCCATATTCCTGGATCATCGGAACCTTTCTAAATGTTGTACAAACCTGTAGATGTGTAACTCCATGCTCATCCAAGGTCTGCTTGTCAAGAAACCTCTTACCGCAGGTGCCGCACACATATCGACGCGTGTCAGTGTGCGTGCGACTGTGTTTTGTCAGCGTTGCCCTGGCAACATACATGCTCACATTAGGCTCGCCACATACATTCGTTTTCCTGATTCGATTTCCGAATGCGTTTTCCGTATTCGGACATCCCGAACGCAAGCATTACATATGAATAGTTCTACATGACACACACGTTCGAACGAATTCCGTTCGGAATTCCTTACGGAAAAATTACTATTACCTTATTAAATTGGTACACTGATGGGAGGGCTAGAAATAAAAAAAAATATTGTTAATATCAACCAAGCGACTTATTTCGGACAGCTTGCAAAGCTGTTTGCTAACATCAAATAAGTCAAAGCAATCACATGTCTATAATTTACAAAGCTGTTATTTATTTTCAAATAAGTCTCGGTTATATGTAGCCGTAAAATTATAGACAAGCCAAATTGGTACCTAGCTGGTACTTCGAGTTTTCCGTGTATTTTTCGTTACTGCAGTTTTTTCTAATTGTAGAAGTCCCAAGTAAGGAAGATCCCTTGTGATGTCAGTATGGCCGTGTTGGAATAACCTCAATCCCAGTCATTAAAAGGCCCTGCTACACAGTCAGGACGACAGCCCGACAGATGTAAATTGATCAGGTCGATCAAAATAAATAAATGGACCAACACGGCCATACTGCTGTAACGGACGGCCTCACCTGGCTTACCTGAGGAAAAAAGTCTTTCCGCAGTCCTGTACCGGACACTGCCAGCGCCGTTGTTTGAGGTGTTGGAAATGCACGTGATCAAACAGTTGCGTTTCCGTAGCGAACACCACTCCTGCGCACTGTCGGCACGCGTACTGCCCGTTTCGAATTAGCATGGACGACGTCGGATCGTGGAACTGCCTGGTGAGAAATTGAAGAGGAAAAAACCCTTTGAAAAGTAAAAAATAATGCCCTTCGTAAGTAAATTACCTAGAAACGTCAGATATATTGTTGACTAAGTGGTACATTAAATACATCGAAATCGGTGTCAAGTAAATGAACAGAATGAGGGATGAATTACCTAATTTACTTGCCACCGACTTCGATATATTTAATGTACCACTTAATCAACAATATATCTGACGTTTCTAGGTAATTTACTTACGAAGGGCATTATTTTTTAATTTTCAAAGGGTTTTTGAGGTCGGTTTTTTTATTTGTTAAATTTTAATTTTAATTTCACTTTTTTTAGTGATTATTATATGTGATTTAACGAGACACATTAACAACATCAAGTAACGATAACATAATGCCAATTGCTCATCAGTCTTTACAAAATGTTGCTATCCAAGATGCAAGGACGTCAATCGTTGAGGAGTTCTCCTGGTACGCATATAAAAATATTAAAAAAAAAATTAAACAAAACTTTTTAATTAAACAAACAAAACAAATACCAATACGCATCGAATTGAGAACCTCCTCCTTCGGATTTTTTGAAGTCGGTTAAAAAACAAACCATCAGCTCCAGATGGTGTTTAAACGAACGAAATGGTCATGACATATATTTTATCTAAACCCATATCATAAAACCTCCACTGTTTAATCAAAAACCATAGGAATTGACCACCATTTTGACAACCAATTAGGTAAAACCAGTGCTGCAATGTTATTCCCGTATCGATTTTAGTATAGAAATGAGATTAAATTTGGAACAGCTGTCATAACTCAAGTGGGTCTCTATTCTAGTATCCATAGATATTAAAACAGTTATTGATACGAAACGTCAATTCAGTATGTTTTTTAATATAAACTGCACAACATTTGATCTCGAGTGACATGAGAATAGAGACTTCATTCGTTTGTCTATAATTAAAAAAAAAAATGGTCTTGACGGAGGATCGAATTGCCGCCATTACTGCTTTCATGATGGTTTTTTGCTAACCGAAAGTAGAATTGTAAAAAGTTGTTTGTAATTTACATTTTAGTTGAAAATATGAACAGTAGTCTTCTCGGAGTGACTGTGTGATGTGAAAATGCGCCGGATATCGGAAATATGCAGCCACGATTGCAACAAATAACTTGTTGCCAGAAAATATTGTTTCTGAACACATCATGGAGTAAGTATTTATAATATGTGTGTAGATAAAGTTATGTATGCAACTCTGCATAATTTGGCCTTAAAACACACGTGCGATCTTATTATGAAACTCGCTAAAGCTCGTTTCATGAAAACCGCACTAGTGTTTTAAGGCCTATCATTATGCAACCGTTGCATAAACAACTATTGCAGCTAAATGTGCCCGCGAGTTTGTTCGCACGGGATTGGGACGCTGAGTCCTAAACCTGTTGCCACGAAAGAGGAGTTTAAGGTCTTATATTCGACCGAGCGAGCGAAGCGTCTCCGTTTCAGCTTGGGCAAAAATGCTTTCGTATGTCCGGCGGCTGTCCACTTTTCCTCCTCTACAGGTCGCATCAACCGATTCTCGTGAAATTTTGTGAACAGGTTCGAGAATTATATCGTTTTTTTTGTCAATTAAGTTTTTCGAAATTTGTCAAAATGGCGGAGATAAGTATAGGGGTTTTGAGGAAGAGAGAAGATTGTCCCCTGACTTATTTATTCGTTATATAACTTACATGTGAAATTTGAGACGAACTTTCGACGTAAACGACTCATTACAGTTGTGGCACGTCACAATCTGCGGGTCCGAGGTTAATTCAGTGGTCTTCTTCTTACGAGGCTTCTGTAATTGGAGATGTTGGTGTCCATACATACATACATACATACATACATACATAGCATCACGCCCGAAGAGGCGAGGCAGAGCCACAAGACTACTTGTGGCCACGTTCGATTAATTAGTCCTAAGATGATATGATGAACCGTATGGTGACAGGTGATCAGCCCTTCGCCCATACAGATAGTCCACCAAGTTGGAGAGGACCCGTCCCTTAGTCGACTTTTACGACATGCCAGGATGATAAGCAACTGCACGCATTCTAAGCTATTTCTTCACTCCCAGTGCAGCAGAGGTGGTCCATACTTAACATTAGGTAATCTTTAAAATCTTTGACTTTGCATTCATGAATATAACCATTTGACCACCACAACTATACACGACAGCGGATATTCGTGCCAGTGACGCAAATATATGACCCTGACAGTGCGACGCGGACTTTCCGCGAGCGGATAAGCGGACGATGTCTGTCGCGGATGAAACGTCGTTCAGTTCCTCGCGGACCGTGATCCATGATAACAAATGTACTTCACATCCACTCCATGCGACCCTCCGTCGAGTGTTGCCAAGACAATGAAACAAGAAATGGCTAAACTGTTTCGAAAAGTGCCTAGAAATCTACAATTTTTGACTGAAAGGTGGAATTTTTTTTTTACTCAAGCAGATTCCGTTTTACGTATTAAATCATTGTACGACTTGTACGTAAAAAATAATAATACAATAATAATGATAATTAAGACAGTAATGAATAAGCAATAAATTATACAGACGTTATTTTTACAGGCATTCTGGCGTAAAAATTACGTCCGTGGAAACGGGGCCTAAAACTTGCTACATTTGTGGCTAAAACAAATAGCCAAGAAATGTTGATAACTGTGGCTCCATTGAGTCAAAATGTTGTTAGATCTAGCCAAAAAGTGGCTAGCTTGGCAACACTAGCGAGCACTATAGGTTGACCACTTAAATGAGTCGTCGCCCGCGCGGCACAGGGGCGCGGGGGCATGGCGACAAAGAGGACCGAGAGAGGTGCGGGCGGCAGGCGCATTTTTGGTTTCATTCATTTCACGCCGCCCGCACCTCTCTCAGGCCCCTTTGTCGTCGTGCGCCGCGCCCCTGTGCCGCGCGGGCGACGACTCATTTAAGCGGTCAACCTATAAACGTTTACATTGGAACAAAAACGCGTCGGCACGCGGAGGAGCCGAGCGGCGCGGACGGTTTTCCGTCCGCGCGCGGATAAGTATCTCTCCGTCAGTCTCTATGAATATGAATGGACTGTATAGGCATAGTACAGTTCTTCGTCCGTCGCGAATGTGAGCGTAGGTCATGGCGTTTTCGCATTTAGCCGCAGCGTTCAAAGGTTTGAAAACTGATTCACAACTAACACATTTGCATACGCTTTACGTACCTATAGCACGGCATATGAAATTAGCAAGAGCGTAGCCAGGATTCTCTTAAGGGGGGGCAGGCGAAGAAAAACCAACAATATACTTAAAGTACATGCTGCACGAGCAATGGGACAGGTTGCGTTAAAAATTAAAAACAAATATATAACAGTGACCAACTGCAGCTTCTAGGGGGGGCAGCTGCCCTACCCTGCCCCTACCTCGCTACGCTCTTGGAAATTAGGTAGAAACACAAAGTTTTTATAATAGAGTTAACACTTTCACTACGAGAAATCAAGTTCCATTACAGGGCTACAGAATTGCCTCCATACAAAATATCCGTCCTTAAACTTTGTTCCCAAAGTAATAGAGAACCCAATAGTCGGGTTCTCGACAATGAATGACCCCCCCTAAGATTCGTGCTTGGGCCAAGGTGATACTTACCGTAATAAACAAGTCGTTAACGCCAGAATCATCCTGCCTGTGCCTGCCTTGTGCTCTCTAAAAATTATAAAGGATACTTAAAAACAAAATAAAACTAAGATTTTAATTTTAAAAAAACCGGACAAGTGCGAGTTGAACTCGCGTGGAGAGGGTTCCGCTGCGTACATGATTATCTGAAATTTACTAGGTTACTTTAAATACCATAGACTTCTTATAGGTTTTCCTGTAATCTATAGGTAAAGATCTATTTTCTGTATATTTTTCAAAATTATAGCCCCTGTAGTTTCGGAAATAAGGGGGGGGGGGGGAATCCTGACTAACTTCTAAACTATTTTACTTAAAATTCAAAAGAAAATATATTTAAGATCCTCACAATAAGCCTTTTCATTTGATATGTCACACGATATAGGTGGCATAACTTTTTTTTTTAATTTTCCAATTTACCCCCAAAAAGTGGCTTATGCCCCTTTGGGGCCCCAAAAGCCCCAAATGTTTAAAATTCATATATTTACGTCACGCGTCCGTGTTACGGTCACCAACCTACATATGTATACCAAATTTCAATCCAATCGGTCCAGTAGTTACGGAACAAATTGGCTGTGACAGACGGACAGACAGACACACGAGTGATCCTATAAGGGTTTCGTTTTTTCCTTTTGAGGTACGGAACCCTAAAAAAGCCAAAATATACCTTTATGAAGTCTTCCTTTGTGGGCACACAAATAACTGTGTCCTTGTTCGTGCATTTCCGTTTCCTGCCTCGTTTTCTACACTTGTGTGTTGACACATCCATCATGATTTGACTGTTAAAATAGTATAGTTTAAATATTAAAATAACAAAGCATGAGCGCTTATATTAGGGCACAGATCATATATCCAATAGACAGGGCCGGATTAAGAGGTCTGGAGGCCCTGGGGCAGCATAGGAGTGAAGGCCCCCTAGAATATAATATGACGTAGATGATATTGACGGTCCCTATTGTGGAGGCCCCTCTTTTGTGGAGGCCCGGGGCAGTGATTTATTAGCATTTTATACACTTTCTCATTTGGTACACTTTTTAAATACTTAATACATCCAATACCAAATTAGTAACTAATGTACGCTGCCTTATATTTATTCACACACAGTAGCCCTGCCCTCCCCTAAATCCGGCCCTGCTAATAGACTCAGGCGAGGGGGCGGGCGACCCCCATCTGCAAAAACAAGCTATAAGTGGCGCGGCTAGAGGCAAGCGCGAATCAAGGCGCTCTAAAAACTCCGCGCTCCCCGCTAGTTTGGCAGCTTTATTTGCTAGTAAAAGACAACATAAAGCGCAACACACACAGAACGCGTGCGCGGGTGTCTCCGTTTATGTACCCGACCCACGCCTGTCCCGCGCACGCGTTCAGTGTGTAGTCGTCCATATAAATTCAACAGAATACACCCGCGCCCAACCCGCGCACGCGTTCTGTGTGTGTTGTGTTGTGGTACCGTTATGATATTTGTGTCCAAATTCACAAAGGCCACTCAAATTGATCTTTAATTAAAGTGACGTTTATGTATAGGTTGACAACTAGTTGAGGGACATGTAAGTATTTAATCTCTAATCAAATGCTTTTATATGGCGTTTGTGAATTAGGCCATTGGTCTGTTTTGGTGTCCGAGTAAAAAAAGATTTTTTGTTTCGTTGTTTTCTCTGGGCTCTGCTTTTTTATACCTACTTAATTACTTATGTACTTATAGGTAGGTGATAACTGTTCTAATTCTAAGAATATACTATTATAACAATCTAAAGTAGAGCTACTGGTCGTGTCCGGATTTAGGGTACGTGTATCTGGTCTGTTCTGCACGTGTTCAGGGTTCACGGGTAACCGTGTAGTTAGCCCATGTTTTGACGCGTACCCGTGTTTCTACACGGGTACGCGTATTTTAAATACCCGCGTGTATTTACCCGTTCTTGACAGTGAGCCGCAGATTCATGCTGTTGTCAATTAGGGCTAAAGTCGAGTGCTTTAGTAACCGTAACGTTCTTAGAAGATAAATATAACATGAGCGTTATTGATGATAAAAAAACCGGTCAACTGCATGATGGACCATGTAAAATGTAGGGTACTATACCTCACCAATTGTCAAAAACAAGAGCGCAGACGGCCATATAAAATGTTTGGCCGTCAGCGCTCTTTTTACAATTGGCGAGGTAACCCTAAAAATGATATAAGTAGTTAGCAATAAACTTTCTTATTCTGCACGCATAATTTCAAATTAACATCTTGTGACGAACGGGTATTTAGTAAGCCTACCTGTGTACGGCTTAAAACACGTATTAGCACGGGTACCCGTTCTCACCGGACTTTTAGTACCGCCGCGCCGGGGCTAAGAACACGGATACACGTGTAGACCTGTGCACGTGTAATTATATTTTTCAACCTTCTTGAGTATGCGATCCCTTTACAAGTAAATAAAATCTGGCAAATGACCCCCATGACCGTATTAATCCTATGTCAGTGGTTTCAGCAACCAGGTAAAAAACCTGGATTGCAACCGCGACCCTCTGAGCAAGGGTTTGCGCCCGTGACCCTCCCAGCAAGGGTTTGCGCTCGTGACCCTCCCAGCAAAAGTTTGCGCTCGTGAACCTCCAACCCTCTGCTTGCTGGGAGGGTCACGGGCGCAAACCCTTGCTGGGAGAGTCACGAGCGCAAACTCTTGCTGGGAGGGTCACGGGCGCAAACGCATGCTGGGAGGGCCTAAGGGTTTGCGCCCGTGACCCTCCGACCCTCCGGGTTTGCGACCCCCCTGTGTGTCGCGACCCACAGATTGAAAAACACTAATTTATACTAGCGGATGTTTTTAATTAGTAATTTAATACTAATACACTTCAACTTGTACTACTTGATAAAATTAATAAGAATGGCTATAAAACATATTTATACTCCTTATATTTCTCCTACACTACCAGTTATTCTACCTGCAATTTACACATCTCTGCGGTTTCTTAAAAACATGCTCTTCATTTTTCTCACTGCCCTAAAATTTTAAAACAGCTCAAAACTGATTCTGCGAGCGCTCGCCCTTGGCGGTATTTCGCAGCGATACAGTCGGAAAACGGCCGCGATGCTATCGCTCCACGTGTGGTCGAATACCATAGCCTACGCAGACACAATGCAGCATAGATACTAGGGATGCACCGGATACTGGTTTGATCGGATATCGGATATCCGGCATGGCCATTGGCCGGATATCCGGATATCCAGCGGCACATTACCTATCTCTAAATTCGTGTTAGCTTGCGCGGCCCGAAAAAGTCGCGCGTTTGCATCGATATAGTAGCGATGCTGAATCGAAACTGCGCTGCTAGTCGCGTGTTTGTATCGATAAAGTAGCCATGCTGAATCGATACAGCGCGACTGTTGCGCTACTATCGCTGTGCAGCCACGCGTTCACGAAACGTGCGTCTGTATCGCTACAAAAAGTCGCCGTGAGCGAGCGCCCTAATTCTTTTAAATAAGTACATTCGCCGAGCAATATCGAAATCATTTATTCAATATTTTGATTTAAAATCTGTAAATAAGTATTGTCATTGTGCACAAGGAAAGAAAAACTCGACAATGGTTGGTAAATAGTAGTGTTGGTTGCTAAAAAAAACCGGGCAAGTGCGAGTTAAACTCGCGTGGAGAGGGTTCCGTTCCGTACATGATTATCTGAAATTTACTAGGTTACCTTAAATACCATAGACTTCTTATAGGTTTTCCTGTAATCTATAGGCAAAGATCTATTTTCTGTATTTTTTTCAAAATTTTAGCCCCAGTAGTTTCGGAAATAAGGGGGGGGAATGGTCATTTTTCGCCTATTTTCCTGAATAACTTGTAAACTATTTTATTTAAAATTCAAAAGAAAATATATTTAAGATCCTCACAATAAGCCCTTTCATTTGATATGTCACGCGATATAGGTGGCATAACTTTTTTTTTTTAATTTTCTAGTTTACCCCCAAAAAGTGGCCCCTATGTTTAAAATTCATATATTTACGTCACGCGTTCGTGTTGCGGTCACCAACTTACATATGAATACCAAATTTCAACTCAATCGGTCCAGTAGTTTCGGAGCAAATTGGCTGTGACAGACGGACAGACAGACAGACAGACAGACACACGAGTGATCCTATAAGGGTTCCTTTTTTCCTTTTGAGGTACGGAACCCTAAAAATTACAAACTATGGGCACACGTAAAGATTTAGCTATAATTGTAAAGCATTTTCAAGATCAGCTAAGTGGTTTAGTTGTTATAGGGGGTTGTTGTTTGCTCAGGTTGCTAATAAGTAGATTATACGCAACGGATAAGAAAATTTCAGCCAAACGAGTTTAGCAACTATTTCTAAATATTTTTTTCCGTGCAGTGGTAGACCAGTAGTCTAAGGCGTGACAACTCATGCAGACAGAGGTGTAGTAGGTAACCAAAGGCCCTGGTGCAAAAAAAACTGGGGCTTTAACTAAGGTACCTATGACACTGACGCCGTTAAAGTTGGTCAGTTTGTAGCTGTCAGTGTATATCAGACTTGCTCTCTCGTGGGTGTAGATTAGCTACCCAAAATTTTTGTTTCCCAATATTTTTAGTTCCATTCGCGTTTTTCCCCACTTTTTTATTTTCCTATGCAGTTGTGTTACCATTAGGTTATTTCTTCGGACGCATTAATTTCTATTCGTTTTTGTTGCTAGACGTATTTTATGAGGATAATACGGACTAGGAGACAAAATGCTGTCTCCTAGTCCATATTATCCTCATGCATATGTTTTACCTGTAGAACCGGTTCTCAATATTATTCTATCACATACCTATGTACTGGTACTGCACATTTTTTTTTATTTTGTGGCCTTAGTACTAATATTTGCGTAAACTTAAATTCGCATGAAATTTGAGTAGGTACGCTTTGGCAATAGCAATATGTCAGTTGTGTGGCGTTCGTAGGGTGGACCAGAAGGGTTCTCGGGTGGGCCAGGCTAACCTGATTTTACTAACCTTAAGCAGCGTGTGCAGTTGACTAGCCGCGTCCGCGTCGGCGGTGTGCACGATCCATATAGCTTCCTCATCGCTCGTGTCTAACGCTTCTTGTTTCACTTCTGTTTTTATTACCAAGGTGCTTTCGCCCTGGGCAAAATATAATTTGTCACGATCAAAATGCTCAACAATTCTATGAAATTCCACCCCAAATCATCAATATATATAAAACATTACCGTGACTCACTTATAGACAACGCACAGCCTAAACGGTGGTTTGAAATTTGGAGGAGACATTCCTCGGGTACCCTACAGGTGCACTAAGGAGGGATGTTTTGAAATTCCATCCCTAAAGGGGTGAAAAGGGGTGATAACGTTTGTATGGAAAATACCGCGGGCGAAGCTGTGGCGGGTCCACTAGTCATGTATAATCCCCGGCACATGAGTTGAACTAAAATGGCGGCCGTCCGCGCAGGTGCAAGTATGGAAAAAAAGCGTCGCACCTCATACCGCGCCTCGATTGAGACCCGAAAATGTGTTCTGCGCATTCAAGGTCAAAGTTCAACTTACGTGCCGCGAATTATAACACTAATCAAATCACAAACAAAAGAAATTAAAATCGAATAAACTTATGTTTACGTAAACATATTACGTTTTTTGTGCGCGCTTAAGGGTCGTCCACAAATTACGTAAGGGAGCGTTCAAGTATTACGTAACGAATTTGGGGGGGGGGGTCTTGTAAAAACGTTACGATGCAATCCACAGGCGGGAGGGGGGTTTGAACTAACATTTTTTAACCCTTCAGAACGATCGCGTTCTCTCACTCATTTTTGGAATGACCTCTTGAAATTTTACTAGCGGGAAGGGGGGTACAGAAAAACGTTACGGTGCGTTACATGGGGGGGGGGGCAAATATTGCGTTACGTAATACTTGAACGCTCCCTAACGCAAAATTCTCAAATTCTGACATAAGCCGCACGGTGTCCTTTTGGCAAATGGTAGGTACTTAACGTTTAACGGACTTTAATCGTACGGAAGTTAATGACACCGTTAACAATTGTTAAAGTTAACTTAAAAGTTAAACCGTTACCCGAAATGTTAAGTTCTTTAATTAACGATTAACGGATTAACGATCTTGTGGCCAGCTATGCGAAAGAGATAGAGAGCTAAGGCAGGGTTGAGTTATCCCCGCGTTAACCTTGCTAGGCTGTAAAAAGGTCAGCAATGTAGCTCATACTTACCTCAGTAGATTCTGGTTCTTTCTTAGGCTTCTTCTCCGTGGTCGTAGCAGAGGGTTCTATTAAGAAAAGTAGTTGTCACTTTACGCCCAAAGGGTAAATGGAAGGTATTTTTAGGGTTCCGTACCTCAAAAGGAACAAACGGAACTCTAATAGGATCACTCGTGTGTCTGTCTGTCTGTCACAGCCAATTTGCTCTGAAACTAAACTAAATTTGGTACACATATGTAAGTCGGTGACCGCAAAACGGACGCGTAACGTAAACAAATCAATTTTAGACATGGGGGCCACTTTTGGGGGATAAATTAAAAAAATTAAAAAAAAAAGTTTTGCAATCTATATTGTGTGACATATCAAATGAAAGGGGCTCGTTGTGAGAATCTTAAATATATATTTTTTTGAATTTTAAGATATATAGTTTTGAAGTTATTTAGGAAAAGAAGAATGTAAGATTTAAATATTTTTTGAAATATGCATTTACGTTTTAGGTACATATATACACTGTATAATTCTGTGTCCATAAAACTGTTTTGATTTATACTCCAAAAGTCATCACATAAGTGTCTAAAACATCTTTATCTACACCCATATCATAAAACCTCCATTGGTTAATCAAAAACCGTAGGAAATGACCACCATTTTGACAACCAATTAGGAAAAACCAGTGCTGCGATGAAGAAATAACATGACTTCTTTATCGTTTTTAGTAAAGAAATGAGATTAAATTTGGAACAGCTGTCAAAACTCAAGTGGGTCTCTATTCTAGTATCCATAGATATTAAAACAGTTATTGATACGAAACGTCAATTCAGTATGTTTTTTTAATATAAACTGCACAATATTTGATCTCGAGTGACGTGAGAATAGAGACTTCATCCGTTTGTCTATGATTTAAAAAAAAAATGGTCTTGACTGAGGATCGAATCGGCGCCATGTTGGTGTTTTGCTGAACGAAAGTAGAATTAATTGAAAAGAAAAAGTTGTTTGTAATTTACATTTTAGTTGAAAATATGAATAGTAAGTAGTCTTCTCGGAGTGTGTGTGATGTGAAAATGCGCCGGATATCGGAAATATGCAGCCGATTACAACAAATAACTTGTTGCCAGAAAATATTGTTTCTGAACCCATCATGGAGGATTTATAATATGTGTGTAGATAAAGTTATGTATGCAACTCTGCATAATTTGGCCTTAAAACACACGTGCGATCTTATTAAGAAACTCGCCTATCGGCTCGTTTCATGAAAACCGCACTAGTGTTTTAAGGCCTAACATTATGCAACCGTTGCATAAACTACTATTGTCGTATCCCTCCCTATCAGTAAATACTCAGGTACAATGTAAAAAATTATTTTCGAGCTCGGGGCCTCTTTGGCCGGGGCCCTCTTGGGTCGGGGGCCCGTGGCATTTTGCCAGCCATGCCACCCTATTGTTACGCCACTGTAAAAGTCCTCACTTCTAGCGACAAAGTCGTTAAATTGGCAACATTACTGTACAGAAGCCATTAATGCAGAGAGAGGGGAAATCCACTGTATATCATAGAAAAAATACTTAATATAGATAATGTAGCTAGATAATTAATAGTATCTATGAAAAGGCAACCTTCACACAATATAACATATGTTTAGTTTTGAAAATGAAAATGAAAATATTTATTTTGCAAGTAGGCCACATGGGCACTTTTACATGTCTGAAGCTACCAGCGCTTCAAAAGGTGACATCTGCTGAGAAGAAACGCCGCAAGAAACTCAGCAGTAAGTCTTTTTTTTCCCCAACTTTTACATTAGAGTTTTAACTAAAACGAACACATGAAAAGGGCAGCAAACAATCCTAATGGGTAAAAATAAAATAAGGGAGATGTATAGTCTCCGCGTCTGGACAAGTTAAGTGACTTAGAGATGTATAAAGCCTCTAAGGGTCATAATAATAATAATTAACATAAAGAATTAATGAAACATCTAAATTGACTACCTAATCTAGGTTAAATGGAGATGTAGACAGTCTCCACGGTCAAGTAAGTAGTTATGAATAGGTACAGACTAAGTCGTAGTCAAAAAAGCGTACAAGTGCGAGTTAAACTCGCGTTTCGAGGTTTCCGTTCCGTACATGATTATCTGAAATTTACTACGTTACTTTAAATACCATAGACTTCTAATAGGTTTTCCTGTAATCTATAGGTAAAGGAAAAGAAAAAGTGCGGCATTGAACGTGATAACGTCGTGGTGAAAAAACAACTAACGTACCTTGGGTTGTATCATTTTTCTTATTGCTTCTAGTTCGTTTGGCGACCGGCGACACTGCCGGTGATACCGATTCTGTATCGAAAATAAATTCTGTATCAATACAGAATGGTTATTCCTGCACCACAATCACTTACCTTTAAAATAACTCTCTAACAATATATTTTTTCTGAATCAAAATTAATTTTATTTATTTATTTTATTATTTGCCAGGACTAGAACACGATTATTAGAAACAAAGCAAGCTTGCAATCGAATAACCCTTTGACCGCCACAGTCGGCTGTGTCCGTCGGCAGTTTTCCGCGCCCCTGACGCCACGATATGCCGTTTTCTATACATTTGCGTCGGCTACAGCCGTTGTCGAGTGCTCGTGGCACCCTTTTTCGCCGTTAGCCGTGGCATACAAAAGATTTAAAAAAATGCTTTGAAACACCGCCTAACCCAAAGCCGCAAGCATCGCTTTCGATTAAACTGTAGTGCTCAAATCTATTTTTCTTGTTAGACAACTTCGGTGAGGCAACTGTTTAAAAGTCTAAGTGCTAGGGATATACAAATATGTACCTCTTTTATCATCATTACTGCATTGTTCCTTTGATTTTATTGTCTGGTCGTGGGCAGCCTTCAGATGGCCTTTGAGCCATTTAAAGTTAGCATATCCTGTAAAAAGTACCTACGATAAGCAATTGATTAAAGTCATCTGACTTTGAAAACTTTGGTGGGTAAACAGTAGTGTCATAATAACATTGTGTCTTCACGAGCGTTACGGCAATAAGCGAGATTCCTGAAAAGTTCGATTTACTCCCTCATTTACTTTATAAAAAAATATTGAACACATATTGTTTCTTTTGTCAATTAAACAAAACATTACAAAGATATAGTGAGTTGAAGTTACGCGTGACGTCACAACTTTGCACACTGTTTACCATTAAGTGACGTCATGATGAGCCTGCACTCCCGAACTTTGATGCGTGTTATCTTTGTCAATTTTGAATGATTTGATGAAGCACAAAATACGTGTTCAATATTTTTTGGTAATCTAACTGACGGACTAATTCGATTTTTTTTTAACCCAGGAAACATCCATATTACAAACAGCGTGCCATTGAATTCTTCACCAGCGGCTCAAGCTTTCTCGAACCCAATATCTTCAAGAAAAAAAGGTCGACTGATTATAAAGTGGTGTTTTATACGTCAGCTGGTCAGCAGAACATGAAAGCTGACGTATAATCCACCACTTTATAGTCAGCTGACTTTTTTTATCTTCTACATATTGGGTTAGCTTTAATGTGATAAATATGCAATCGGAAGGGAATGATTAAAAAAAACTGCGTGCAGTTTAATAATACTACTGTAGGTACATTAAAGATAACAATGAAAAAAGTTTATGAGGGGGCTTCAGAATAAGCCACAACGGTTTTTGAATTTCAGGCCCGTTTGTCTGTTTGTCTGATTTCAATGCGGGTTTCGATACTATATTAAGGATAACTTCAGGCAGGATATAGGCTATAGAAACTTTTGGCAATGATACTGGAAGGGGGTAAAAGAGGGGTTGAAATTAGTATGGGGAAAAAGAAATCTCCCTAAACTAAACCCTTGAAATTATGCGCTAATCTACTTTATAAATGTTTGTTTGTCTCCTTTGTGTTCTTATACTTTTTATTCAATTACGATGAAACTTTGGTGAAGTCTCGTGTGCTCGCTCGAGATGGTTTAAGACACAAAACGTTAAAAAAAGAAAGCCTTACTAGTCGTATATGATGTTTAATATCTGACATCTCACCGCGCGCGCCCATTGTTCAAATCAAATAGCGCGCGCTTCCCCGGCTTTCTCTTACACACTTCCGTCCCTTTTCACGAAATCGCTCTCACAGATTGCAGGAAACAGAGTGGAAAGATGTTACACATCAAAAACAGAGCATTGCAACGTCGGAGAAAAACTTGAAGACACCTTTTAAATCATAAAAATTGTGTACATTATTAATAAATTTAGTGCTCACCATAATTACACAAAGGACATGGAAACACTTCACCATCCTCTGTGACATGCTTATGTGCGTCACCGTGTTCCATGAGTTGTGGTAAATCAGCAAACACTTGCTCGCAAAATCTAGAAATAGGTATGATTGGCTACAATTAAAGTTTGTGAAAGAGAGAGAAAGAGAGAGAACTAAGATTTTATACGTTTTTTTACTTACAACTTACAAACAATGTAATAAAATCTTAGAAGTCAATTTGAACCTACTTCTAATAATTAAGTTTTCATAAAAATTCTAATTAGTCCGTCAGTTAGATTATCAAAAAAATACTGAACACGTATTTTTCGCTTTATCAAATCAATCAAAATTGACAAAGATAACGCGCATCAAAGTTCGGGTGTGGGGACTTATGACGTCATATCATAAGTCCCCACCTATTGGTTTAAAGTGTGCAAAGTCGTGACGTAACGCGAACTTTCAACGCACTATATCTTCATTTTTTGTTTAAAAAGTAAAAATATGTATACAATAAAAAAAAAAAAGTGTAAATGACGGACTAATTAGAATTCTTCAGAAAACATCCTTATTGTCGTAACGATTTGAAACTTTGCAAGTGTATGCAATACGGATGACAATACAATAATTTGGTACCATCGAGCTGATCTGACCATGGAGCCAAGAGGTGGATAGTGTAACTCTTCAATGACTACCCCTGTAAACCCCTCGAGTTTGGGCTCATTTGGTTTGTTTTGACGACTCCAATACATAACCTTGGCGATGGGTCTTTTGTACTTTTTAGTCCGTTTTAGTTTTTAGTTTTTGTGAACTAAATATAATTATTAAAAGAAATGTTTGGTTAAAAGTAGAAATGATGACTGATTTCGTTGAGTGTTTTGGTGAAATCATTAGAAATACGCTTGCACCTCTGGATGCCAAGAGAGATAATTCAAGTTCTGCTCAAGATCAAAGTTCTTTGATTTTCGATTACTCAAAAATAAAAATAATTGAAAATCAAATACGATAAGGTATTAGACGCCGCATTTAAAATCTAAGTCTGAAGTTGCACCACAAATTATTTCGATCTTTATGAACTACCTGATAACTGTTCAATCTTCAGAGCGAAATAGAAGTACCGCGCGACCATTTTACTAAGTATATATAAATAGTTGCCCACCTGCATTTCAATTCATTGACAGCATTGCTGTCACGCTCATACATCCCCAAAAACTCCTTCACCTGCTCATCTGCTTCCTCCAAATTGTCTATGACATCATCTATTTCCGGTCCCTCAACGATCTCAACGTCACTTTGATTCTCATCTTTGATTACATCTTTGTCTTTTATTATTTCGCCATCCGAACCGATTTCAACTTTGAAAAAATCGAATTGTTTAGCTTGATTCCCTTTCAACATTCCGGTTTCTATTTTCTTAATTATAGCTGAAGCTTCGCCTATATTAACAAAACCACCTCTCGCGTTTTTGAAATCAACAGGATTAGTTTTCTGAAATATGTACTGCTGATTGTTCCTGATTACTAGATATTCGTCAGACTTTAGATTTTTATTCGGACTCTTCATTCGTGACGGCTTAAAGTTTTCATTCAAGCATTGCTCACAGATAATTTTAAGTTGGGTGGATAACTTTCTTGGAGGAGACGACCTGTGGAGTCTCTGATCCTCGTTATCAAAGAGGTACAGCTTTTCAATGCTGTTCTCGACGAATTTCTCGCAAATAAAACAATTCTGACTCTCATTAGGACCTATCAAATTTCCATCAACGTCTACGTACGGCAGAGGTTTACAATTCCAGCTCTTATATACTGGTCGCGACGGATCAGTTTTGCGTACATGCCTCCGCTTTTCACTGTAACCTTGGCTGCTGTCGTAAGGCAGACCTATAGGCGGATCTTTAAACATATTTAACACTTCATCCCGAGTTAACTTATAGTTATCATTTCTATTATAAACATCATCATATTTCTTATAATTATCTCTGATCACGCTTCTAGGAGATTTATTCCTTGCATTAACAGGGTTTAATGACGTAAAAGTTTTATCGCCATTAGCTTCTAAATATTGAGTAAATTGAGCCTCAAAACCGGAAGTATAATTGCATACTTGTTTAAAAGGGAGACTGTTGACAAACCCTTTCTTAGGGCTGGACTTACCAGACCAACTAGCTACTGGACTTTCTATTATATTAATCATCCTCAAATCAACATCTCCTGGCTCTTCAATATCATCATGACCATCATCAACATATTTGACAAACGGTATTTTTTCAGCTGTAAAATCAACTGGTGGATCTTCGTTGTCGAAATGTATTTGCGAAGCCTTTATCTGAGTCCCGTCATCTAGTACATAAACTAAATCATCATTGGCGTCGTTCGACCCCAACATTTCATCAAAGCTTTGTGAACCAAGCTGTGGATACTCTAATATATTGTTTTCAGCATTCATAAGGAATTGGTATGCGTTGTCGGTTAGAGCCACTGGCTGGTATCTCGTCACAGAATTCAGATCTACTTCATAACCAAGTAATGCGCTGTAATAATAGATTAACTTAAAGTGGATTCATCCATAGGTACTTGTCTTATTTGGTAAACAAGTTTCTAACCTCAAAATGCACCTTTTTGGCTAAAACAGCTGTTTCCTTGCAAATAAAGGAACCAAAGACAATATTTTAGACGTCACTTTGCGTTAGCGTAGGTTTGCTTTATTTAGGATAAAACAGCTGTTTCACCCAAAAATTGCACATTTTGAGGTTAGAAACTTGTTTAACAAATAAGATAAGTATGGATGAATCCACGTTACGAATTATGTTAACATAGGCATCATGTTTTGCCATCCCTTTGGTTGGCACGAGAGTGCGAGCGGGAGGGGAATAATAAATAAATGCCGCTACATAGGTACTTGTCTCAAGTCATGCAGACAGGCACGACTAAGGGCTCCCTCTCGGTCGCACTCACGTCTCGAGGCAGCGTCGGCGAGTACGCGAAAGAGATGGCGAAACAATTGCAATAAAATCTGTATTGCAAGCTAAATTATATTTTGAAATCATTGTCAAATGACGTGTCATTTACAAAAACATTATACAGGGATAAAATAAACTAAACAGAATCCAAAAGTGATGTTTTACGCTCTTCGACCGTTAAGGAAACCGGAGTTTGGAAACCGGTTTCCTAAAACGCTTTTTTTATACCTCTACGTAACTGGTTTCCTATAAATATTTTTTTATACCTACCTCTACGTAACTGGCTTCGTATAAGTCTTTTTATACCTCTACGTAACTGGTTTCCTAAAAGTACTATGTTACCTGTAGGAAATCAGTTACGTAGAGGTATAAAAAAGCCATTTAGGAAACTGTTTTCCAAACTCCGGTTTCCTTAACGGCCGAAGGGGTTTTTAGATTTTTTCTGTTTGTTTGAACAGGTATCAAACGAAAACTACTGAAGCGATTTGGTTAGGATTTTAACAAGGAGGTTAAGAAAGGTCCCAAGTTGGTCCCAAATACAGTAATTTTAAATTTAAGGTGACTGTCACGATGGGTGGTGTTTGGCGGGAAAAACTCGTATAGGTACGGAATGAAAAGCTTCGGTCACTTTTCAAATTTATTCTCTTGACATTAGATCTAAAAGTGACAATCTTTTCGTTCCGTATCTGTACAGAATAATCCTTTAACACCTGTGACTGATTCTATCAATTCCTTCCTTAACTTTATTATCACCATCATCATTTATCATAGTCAACGATCTCAAAAGACGGATATGGCGTTCAATACAACTGCGTTAAACAAATGACTGAGTTCGTCATCGGTAACGCCATCTATTTACAAGTTTATAAACTACGAAGCTCTATTACCGACGTCCTAGTTCTTAAGGCATTTACACAGTCTTATTTTGCCTGATTCATCGCCGTCTTTCATTGCTCGCTAGGAGCTACGAACCACAAAAACAAAACACATTAATCAGCCAATAATTGACCTTTCCTCAATGTAATAAGAACGCCGATTTCGGCAATATTTACCGAGTATGCGATGGTGTCATTTGACACCAAAAAAGTGAGCATCGCAAAAATCGCGTTGGTCAGTTCCTTACTAGGTATATGATTATATTTCTATGATCTTAGTCAACTGCCGGACAGCTTCTGTCCATGTGTGCCGGGCTGCCGGCCCTCATCTATAACTTACTTGGCTTTATCGAGGAATGTTTGGAAGTCATCATGTGGCTCTATGCTAAGGGACACCTCTTCACCAGCAGCGTTCTCCATACACACCATCAGCGGAGGCTGTTCCTCCGTCATTGCTGCTGGAAAATCAAGACAAGAAATATTAATGAAGGTGTTTTTAGGGTTCCGTACCTCAAAAGAAAAAAACGAAACCCTTATAGGATCATTCATGTTTCTGTCTGTCTGTCCGTCTGTCACAGCCAATTTGCTCCGAAACTACTGGACCGATTCAGTTGAAAATTTGGTATACATATGTAAGTCGGTGACCGCAACACGGACGCGTGAAGTAAATATATGAATTTTAAACATGGGGGCCACTTTTGGGGGGTACCTAAACTAGAAAAAAAAAATGCAACCTATAATGTGTGACATATCAAATGATAGGGCTATTGTGAGGATCTTAAATATATTTTCCTTTGAATTTCAAGTAAAATAGTTTAGAAGTTATTTAGGAAAATAAGCGAAAATTTACTATTCCCCCCCCCCCCTCCCTTATTTCCGAAACTACTGGGGCTATAATTTTGAAAAAAGTACAGAAAATTGTTGTTTACCTATAGATTACAGGAAAACCTATAAGAAGTCTATGGTATTTAAAGTAATGTAGTAAATTTCAGATAATCATGTACGGAACGGAACCCTCTCCACGCGAGTTTAACTCTCACTTGTCCGGTTTTTTTATAGATGCGCCGAATATAGCCACTGAATACGAACATTCGGCCGAATGGTCGGTCCTGCTTTTGCCAAACCGAATATTCGGTTAAATTATTCGGTTGAACTTAATGCCCTCATCAGCTGTCAGCTGCCGGCGCACGCGCGGGTTCTCAACCCCGCTAAATAAAGGGTATTTTTTTAATAGCCTCTACTTTTGTTTTTATTAAGAAAATTCAAATGAAAACGGGCTCTTTCACATCTGAATCTACCAGCGCATTAAATGATGACATTTGCTGAGAAGAAACGCCGCAAGAAACTCAGGTTTACCGATTCATTTAAAGGTTTTCCCTCACTTGGAGCGTTCACCTGTAATGTAACATACAGATTCGAGCATTACATTGGTGATGGAAGAGAACCGAGCATTACAGTGCGCAGTACTGTAATGTAATGCTCAAAATCGAATCTGAAAAGTTACATTACAGGCGAATGCTCGTCAAGTCAGGGAAGCAGTACTGTAATGTAATGCTCAAAATCAAATCTGAAACGTTACATTACAGGCGAATGCTCCAAGTGAGAGACCTTTACAATTACAATGCCTATTGAGTATTACTTATGTATACCACGCAAATATTTCGAATTTACAAGTTCATTGTTCGGTAAATATTTGGCAATCAAACTGAACAATTCGGACATAATATAAAGTTAATGCCGAATGTGCTATTATTGCGCATCTCTAGCGTTGTCCTTATTTATTTATTTATAACTATTATTACATATCTGTAACCATAGCTGGGCACAAGACCGTTAATCTGTTGATCGTTAATTAACGAAGTTAATAGTTCGAGTAACGGATTAACTTTTAAGTTAACTTTAAAAATTATCAACAGACTCATTACCTTCCGTTTAAATAATTAAAGTCTGTTAATCATTAATAAAGTATCTACTATTTCCCAAAAGGATACCACACGAACAGTCTATATATTGATGTTTATAAAGGGGAATCTCTAAATCATTTGGTATTATTACAAACTCTAATGTTACAACCTTCTTTTATTAACCGACTTCATACATTTTTCATGCCCTGCCTGTCCATACAAACATTTTCTTCAACCCAAAATCACTAAAACAATGACATATAAAATGCAACTTCTATCCTGAGTTAACAATTAAAGTTAAGTTACATTAAATCTTCCGACATGTAACGCTTTATCGTTTAATACCATTTTTAAGATCTTTCCTGCGAAAGAATCTTTGTGACATAGGTAATTGCAATTCAATTCAATTTCTTATCCAGAAACACTAACTTTTTATAAACATGTGATGTGCTATAAAAATATGCCATATAGTTTTAGAATTATATAAAAATGGTTTAATAGCCAAATTGACTTTTGCCAAATTACCTCTTACCTGTTCAAGATTTAATACTCAGGTATAAAATGTTTATTTGCAAAATAGATACTCCAACACAGTTCACATGCCATTATTCAGAGAAAGATATTAAAATTATCAATCTATGATGCCCACTTTGTCAACCAACTTTAATATGTTTAACATTTTCACTCAGGGGTCTTATACAAGAAAGTAATAAAATTAAATTATACAGCATTATGTAACCAATGAAGTTGCGCGTATTTTTCTGAAAACCCACGAAATGTAGCAGTGAAGTTGTAAATGCAAAGTAGATTTCACACCAAAACTATTAATTTCATCGTAAAGTTTATGAATTATAATTTCCAGCCAAGGCAAGCGCAAATCGCATGCAAGGCATATTAATAAAAATTACTGGCCAGTTAAATATGAGAGAATATCTAACTGCCAGTGACATCCCATGAAATTAAACGAAATTTTGCAATTTTGGGAGCATTAAACCTAACACAAATATTATAATTCAATAGAAAAAGTGAATTAACTTACCAAAATCTCTATATAGCTTTGAAATCGACAATATTCTTCATAACTGGCACATTTTTGCACAAAAACAAAAGAAAACTTTTGAAAGAACAAATTCAAATCGTAAACATTCTATCGTGCCGTAGACAATTTGGTCTTTGAAACGTCAACAATTTAGAAGGGTTCCGTTTTAAATGAAAACTGAGTATATGATATTAAATGACGGAAAAAGCATATAATTGATAAATACACAAATAACTTATTCAAAAATGGTATAAATATAAAATACATTAAAATTAAACACTATAAAATAATTGATTAATACCAATCATGATCTTGCAATGGCCGTGGCCGCTGTAATTTTTTTAGTTTTAAGGATGTATACCACGTCAAATCCGCAGTACATCTATTTTATTTTTCATGTTTTGTTTCATTTGCATCAAATAACGGCAATGAGTAATTTTGTACGAATAATGATTTAAAATATACAAATTGTGCGATTATTAATAATTATTTAGTATTTGAAAAAAAATTAGAACCTCATTTGACTATTCGTGTGACAACAGCGCTAGCGGCCTTTCCCTACCGTTTGACGTTACGGTCCGGTCCGGACACATGGAAATTCAATCAAGAATATTTCCGTGGGAGCAACGGTAACGACATTTTTTTTTCATCACCAAATCGAGGAGAGTACAAAGTTATAGAAAATACATTTTCTGATTATAAAAGTACTATGGGACAGAAACATTTTTCGTTTTTTCTTGTAATTTAATCAACTTCCGGTACAAATAACACAGGCACAGCACATAACACATGTAATCTTAAATGTAATTTATCTCCTTTAAAATAACGGTAAAGTGGTTTTATTTTTTATTACACTTATGCGCAACGGCTAATATTACCATACGATTCTATTTCAGCGAAAAATATACAAATCGATATATTGGGTATACATCCTTAAGGAAATCGATTTCGAGACCATGAAGGCATGATGTTTAATATCTTTAACAGTTAGTAGCATTCTCAGACCTGATTATATTACAACGCTGCCGATGAGTTGAAATGTAAGTATTTTAAAAGTTTTGAAGTCGTACGCGTTGTTAATAGAATAAAAATTCTAGTATAGAAAAAAATATTTACTAGTTGAAAAAGTTTCTTACGTACTCAATAATAACTTGTGCAGTTTAGAAAAAATACATTTCATTGCAAGCATTTTTAGTCAGCGTGAGGACTCCATGGTAGACACTATCTGCATTTTTCGTCAAGTAAGATAAGGGTCAAACCACGACAAACGTCCTGATCAAATTAAAACCAATCCTCTATCAATTACCATTTTAATTTAATTTAAGCTTTCAATGTTGGGTACGCTATTGCGGAACCTGAAAAGCTATTTACACTATTTATATAACATTCGAACTGGCTGGTGTGTCTATGGTTTCGTATGAAAAATAAATAAGTCAGAGAGAGAACACAGATATAAACGTATCTATTGATTCGTATGAATTTTGACAAGTCAGACGATGTGCTATAGCTTCCAGTTAGAAAATAAATTAAATAAATGAATATTCGACGTGAAAAATGCAACATTAAGCTTATACCGTTATTCGAAGCCTATATTAATATTTGAGAGTGGCAACTCTGTTTGTTTATGACGTAACGGTTCCTGATTGGTTCATTTCCCACTCCTTACTTCCGTCCCCTACCCTTTTTCGTTCACCAGCGTAGCGCGCGGCTACTGCCGAGCGCCCCGTCATTGGCGTCTTGTTTGTCGAGACGAACGGTTCGTACAGCAAAAATTCATCGGATTTTTGTAAGTACTCATGGTTTTTAAATATTTCATAAAAATATAACGGTTTTACTGTTCGAATTTATAGTACGTGCTTCGGCAGTACATTTACTTAAATTGGAACGTTGAAGCGTTCTAAATTTGTTAAAATTACTTTTCAGAAAGAATGTCATCTAGCTCAAGCTCTAGTTCGTCCTCTGAATCGGAAGGAGAAGTACCTGTTCCATCTACATCCCAGCCGCCGCCTTCCCAGCCGCCGCCTCCGTTACAGCCGCCAAAAGCGCCTAAAAGGAAAGCTGAAACAAAGTCTGGGCCCAAACGGAAGCGGCAACGGCACAGTGACGTTATACGGCAGTTGGTTGAACAGGTTAACGAAATCAAAGGTTTTATTGGGAATATGTGTAATATGGGTCCTGTGGCTCACTCTTCTGATATTGACGAAATTGATGCTAATGTGAGCGGCGAGTTATACACGGGATATGAACAGGAATCTCCTGAGACCTGTGAACCTTCTACGGCAGTTAAGTTCTCATTGAACACTGTGCTTAAAGAACCATCTATTCCGAAATCCTCGCCAGCTCACGTCAGCTTCGTGTCAACTGTACAGCATTTTGATTCTGAAGATTGGTCAAACGTACGTTACTCGGATGTACAAAAGTTATACTGTTCCCAACCTGCTTTTACAGATCTCGAAGCAAACGACGAGTTAAAACCTTTTGATAAATTTACAAATTTAACTATTACTGAGCGCGGATTTGCAGCCATTACTCTGGCGCTCATTAAACAAAATGAAGCGACTCAGTCTGCTTATGAGTCACTTATAAATTGGTCGCAGACCACTAAAGACTTTTCCCCTCAATCCTTGCAAAATAAATTTAAGGAATTTTTCTGTGAAGGTAATTTTCAGAAAATTGCCAATGACGCATTGCAATTAGCTTGTGGTCACCGTGCGGATCTTATCCAACAAAGACGAGATAGCATCCTTCGCTCCGTTAAAGACAAGTTTCAAAAGGAGGCTTTAAGAAAGATTCCGCCTAGTTCTCAATTTCTGTTCCAAAAAGATCCTTTTTCCGCCGCTATCGAAAAGTTTGGTGGCGTTGCTAAGATTTTTTGGCCTGCCCGGTCAGCCTCTAAAAACAAACCTGCTGCGCAAGCAGGTCTAACTCTAGCGAATTCGGCTTATAAATTACCCCCGCAGGGTAATTACAACCCAACCAACTTTATGGGTATGCCTGCAATGCCACGGCCATTTTTACCCCCGCCTGCGCAAGGCAGTAATTTATACGGCATGGGATGGCGTGATATGTTTCGCCCAACCAGGCCGTCTATGCATTTCCAGTACAAAAATATCCGACAAGGGAGCACTCGCCCCCAGGGCACTAATGCTTATCAGCAGTCCGGCTCTCGAGGCCAGGGTAGACCAACAGGTCAGAGCGCCCCGCGCAATGAGCGTAAAAGAAAATTCTGACTCGAACGATTTTCGAGCGGGGCAGCTAGCGAATTACATAGCAAATTGGCAATACCTAAATGCCCCCCTTGCGCTCATACGACTGATTCAAGGGTTCCGAATCCCGTTTTACAGGAAGCCCCCGCTGTTTACCCCCATTTTGTCAAGGTTTCAGACCCACGTCTCAAAAGACATGGAGGACAGTGTTCGAAAATTAATAAACATGGGTGTGTTAGAACCGGTAACCAACGGTCCCAGTTTCATCTCAAAGATGTTTTTGACCCCCAAAAACGACGGCTCAACACGGCCCATTTTCAATTTAAAAAGATTGAACTTGTACCTCCCAGTTCTCAAATTTCACTTAGTGAACATGCACAGAGTGCCCGCCTTTCTGCAGAGATTCGATTGGCTAGTAAAAATCGATCTAACGAACGCTTACTTTCATGTGCCAGTCGCAGAGGGGCACAAGCGCTTTCTCAGGTTGATATTCAAAGGTCAGCTATACCAAATGACCTGCCTCCCTTTTGGACTAGCCTGCGCCCCCAAACTGTTTGCATCCCTAACCAACTGGGTTGCGCAAATCCTAAGGGACAGGGGGTTCCGCTTATTGGTCTACCTAGACGACTTCCTCCTGGCAAATCAGGACCCCAACATGCTGAAAAAACAAGCTTTAGAGGCTGTGCATATCCTCGAACAACTAGGGTGGCAAATAAACCACTCCAAATCAATATTAACTCCTCGCAAGGTGATAGAGTTCCTGGGTATATGTTGGGGCCCTCATTCCAACAACAAGTACTTACCACCCAAAAAACGCGTAGGCTTACGCCAGAAAATAACCAGCTTATTAAAAAGGAAAATGGCGAGCTTAAAAGAAATTCAAAGTGTAGTGGGTTCAATAAATTTCGCCAGCTTCACCGTCCCCCGGGGACGTTTGAACCACCGCGCTTTACTCAAACACTGCCAGAGCCTTCTGCACCAAAATCCACATTGCCGCTTCTCCATTCCCCAAGAAGCGCAGAACGAATTAATCTGGTGGATGAGCAATGTCAAAAACGTATCATTAATCCACTATCCCCCCGTATCGCACTACCTGGTGACCGACGCCTCCCGAATGGCTTGGGGGGCTCAAATAGACAACCAAAAACTATATGGGCAGTGGTCTCACGACGAAGCAAGTCTTCATTCGAACCACCTAGAGATGCTGGCCGTACTTTACGCCTTAAAAGATCAAGCTCCCTACCTGGCAAACTCATCTTTGATGATACAAAGCGACAACAGAACAGTGGTTTCTTTCTTGAGGAACGAGGGCGGAACAAAGTCCATAACCCTAATGGAACCTTGTTACAAAATCTTTCGTCTCGCAGACCATTACAATATCCATTTCGAAGTACATCACCTTCCCGGAAAATTCAACCCCGAAGCGGATCGATTATCTCGTCTATCCCCAATGCCCGAGTGGCATCTCCTATCGGATCTAACGAAGACTGTTTTCTCGAAATGGGGCACTCCATCGATAGATCTATTTGCGTCTGCGACGGCGCACGTGGTGCCCAAGTATGTTTCCCTGGATGCGACAGACCGCATAGCTCAATATCACGATGCCTTCAGTCGGACCTGGCATTATCATCTGGCTTGGGTGTTCCCACCCCCGTTCTTAATCCCACGGGTATTAGCACACCTCAATACTGCGACAGGGATGTATCTGGTAGTAGCACCAAAGTGGCAGAAGGTTTTCTGGAGACCAGATCTCAAGAATCGAGCCATAGCTCCACCTTTCACTATTCGTTCCCTGGGTCAGGTTCTGATAGACACCGTAACGGGCCGGCCACCCCCTCAAGTCCAAGACATGATAATAGAAGTGTGGAAATGTGGGGGTGGGCAGAAAGCGTAAAGAATTGGTCAGATGAACAAAAAACCCTTTTACGTGCAAGCTGGAGAGAGTCTTCACTTAAGACCTATAAATCGGCCTGGGAACGTTGGGTTCAGTGGACAAAAGAAAACAAAGTCGATAAATGTAAACCATCGGCCTCTGATTTAGCTAGATTCCTTATACACCTTTATCAAGACGAAGGTCTAGCCTATTCTACGATCTTAGTTCACAAATCAGCAATCGTTACCTTTTGTGACCCTAATTTAGAGGTAAAATTGAGCTCCCATGTCTTAGTTCGACACGCATTAAAGGCTATCTCTGTTAAATGTCCTAAGCTAAACAAAATCCCCATATGGGATACTGAAATTCTCCTGAATTGGCTACAAAGCACCAATGTAAACGAAAACAGCCTTTATGATTGTTCAAAGCGAGCCTCAATTCTACTTTTATTATGTTCAGGTCGTAGAGTTCACGATTTAACCCTATTGGCGGTAAATAGTGAAAATTGTGTTTTATCTGAAAATTCTATCGTATTTTGGCCAATTTTCGGATCGAAAACCGACTGTGACACCTATAGACAGTCTGGTTGGCGCTTACTACAAAATAAAGACTGTAAAAACTTGGACCCCGTGTTTTGGGTTAGAAAGGTCATGTCTCTTTCGGACGAAAGACGAAATATCTGTAAGGCTAATAACCTATTTTTGACAGCATGTGGCCCACCTAGGGCTGCTTCGCGTACAATTGTTGCGAATTGGGTAAAAAGGGTGCTGCTGGACGCAGGCATCCAAGCTAGTCCTGGCAGCGTGCGCCCAGCAGTGGCTTCTAAAAGTTGGGTTCAAGATTGCCCATTAGAAGATATCCTAGCTCGCGGCAACTGGCGCTCGCAAAATACGTTTAAAAAGCATTATTGTAGGCAGATTAAAAGTGTAACACCAGCAACCAGCAATGTAACTAGCTTTTTCATTCCTATGGTTGGTTGATTGTAACTTGTGGCTGATGTTAATGTATGTAAATCAGTGTCTCGCCTCCAAGCTCGTAGTCCTAAGGCCTTAGTATTATTCTTTTGTGCAAAAGATATTATTGTTAAATTATATGTAAACAATTCTTTAATTAATTTGTGACACGCCACTGTGTAGGCAGAGCTGTCTAGTTTACATCTTATTCAAGTTTACTTGCATATCATATGATAAGTTTACTGCAGTTTGAAAGCAGAAAATATATATATATAAATGTATATAATAATAATATATATACATATATATATTATAAAAATAAATGACTATTTATTTTAATGTTTATCTTATACAATGTATAATTTAAGGTTGTTTACGTAAAACGTTATCTTTAAAACAATATAAGTATTTCAACATTGGCTACTTACCTTATTTACCTATTTTTAATGTGCACTGTTAACAATATCTTATAAAAATATAAGATCATGATGATACTATAATCATCAAAATAAATAACATTATTTACTTAAATTAATAGTAATTATCTTGTAAAATTATTGGACTAAAACAACAGAATTATCGAAATAAAGTACTTTATTTATTAAAGTGTTCAGTTTACATTCAATTAACACCTTATTGCTTGGTTTCTCTGACGATTTTCCTTGAATACATATAACTTTTATAATATGTTGTAATATATCACATTGCCGTCTTGTTCACCAGGCGATAACAAACAGATCTCAAATATTAATATAGGCTTCGAATAACGGTATAAGCTTAATGACAGCGTTTTACCTACCAATAAAACGCTTATTAAGCAAGATACCTTATTCGAAGCCTATATTTCTAACGCTGCCTGGCGATAACACATTGTCGCAATGAACTACCCGCATCAGTTTTCTTATACCTTCTTATCGGAAGCAGTAATATTCCGATATTTACGCACTGTGGCACTCACTGCACTTCATTGCACTTCGCTTCACTTTCATGATCCATTATTTAGTTGGTGTCTGAATCCTTCGACCCATCATTTAATGGCTGATTGCGATTAATAAGGTAGTACATTGCGTTAACTTAAATAGTAATTACATTTTGAGATCCAATGACGGGGCGCTCGGCAGTAGCCGCGCGCTACGCTGGTGAACGAAAAAGGGTAGGGGACGGAAGTAAGGAGTGGGAAATGAACCAATCAGGAACCGTTACGTCATAAACAAACAGAGTTGCCACTCTCAAATATTAATATAGGCTTCGAATAAGGTATCTTGCTTAATAAGCGTTTTATTGGTAGGTAAAACGCTGTCATTATAAACAATTCATACGACATTGCATGAATAAAAATACTTTTCCGAAAATAAACTTCACAGAGCGAAAGAGACGGCCTGATCCTGTTCTTGTTGATTGACAACTGCTGTCATTTTTTCATTCATACCTCTAACATGGCCGTCTGTGGTATATCTAAATACGGATTGTGAAAACTGTGCGCGAATTCGTAAGCCGTTGAATAAATAACAAATTTCAATTTAATGACAATCATTAAAGTATCGCGGCATGTTTCCTCTAACGCCGCCGGTTGTGAAACGACTTTTAGGGTGGAAAAAGGGCCCAGAAGGGTCGTCCGTCGCAGAAGACAAATGGTCTGAGAAGGCTGTTAAGAGCTTAGTGAAGAAATTAAAGAAAAGTGGAGCCCTAGAGGAGCTAGAAAAGGCAATTTCCAGTCAAAATAGTCATACTAAATGTGTAACGATTCCCAGGTTAGTACAATATTGATTTGTTATTTTTTGTGTGATAACAATCATATGACGTTTCCGGTCGCTAAATACCTGGAATATACAATCCGTTTCAGACACCTTATAGTTAAAACTCCATTGATTGTAATATGTGTATAATCTATGTAAATTAGCTGCAATAAGTAAATGATGTTAATATTCTTGTAAAATTGTTAGCATCCAGGAGCCTAAAAAAGTATTTTTGTTGATTAAATTTTATCTTATCGAAAGAAAGTCCTTCACCTTCAATAAATACATACACAAAGCGTGTAAAGGAACGTCGATTCATTTCGCCGCGGTTGGGTTGCTCGTGCAACCCGGCTAAATCGGATAAAGCGCAAAGCGCATTGACCTCCACCTTGCTAACGACCACCGCATCTTGGTTATATAACCACACCAGGACGCAAAATCCAAAAAGGTCAATTTCGCCGTCAAAACAAATCGAACTAAAACGCAACCCTTTGCAATATGGCGGACGTATATGTGACCTCGCGAATTTTTTATTGCTGTATTCGAGTAATAAAACAAAGGATTTAATTGTGTTAAGTGCGTCCATAACTGAGTGGGAAGACGGGTGATTCATATGGTCGTCCTTGAGTGTGTTAATAGGAAGTGTTTCAAGACTACTTTGGAGTATTAAATTATAAACTTGGTTTAAATATTTATCTTTCTGCTCCCGATACGTAAGTGTTTTTTTGAAGTATTTTGTTATAAACATGTGGTTGCTCTAATCGGAATCTAATTAGTCTTAATTTGTCAATTACCATTTTAAACGTGATTTCCTAGTCGTTTATTTACGCTAAAATTGTATTATTCATTCAATCAAAGTACTATTCCAATGTTTTGGTGCTATTTAACAGTTATACTTTACGTACATTTACGTTTTATGGCAAGTTTCCGACGTAATAATGATTAGTTTTTGTTTTTAAACATGTAAGCGTGCAAAGTCAATCAATGATTGAATTAATTTCAATTTTCTCATAGAAATTTATCAGTTGGTTTGTGTGAATGTCTGTCGTTTTTTGTTGTTTGTTTATTTAATATAAAACAATTACTTACCACACCATTTTTATACACAGCAATATTAATTCATTCTAAATTAAAACCATAAATTTAACCTAAACTATTTTTTATTTCTAGTTTCTTATGATATAAGGTGTCACTGCACTTTAGGTCAGGCTGGGGTGAAAGGACCTTGAGGGCAAAGGTTAAGGGTTCATGAAACTTCACAACTTTTAGGGTGAATGAACTGCAGTTTATGTATTAGTGTAAGGTTCTAATGTAACCTAGTTTATGGATAAAATTTGATGTAATATAATGAACTTAAATAATAAAAAAACAGTTGTCATCCTGAACTTGGATAAAATATAAAACAATAAATTAAATCATAATGAACCAACCATGCAAAATAGGCATGATAATGACATTGAGTTGCGAAAACCCAGCCTGCATGAACAATCATAATGAATTTAATGAATAATGATTAAAAAAATCAGATGCAATGGTCCTGTTAGGATAATCTGTATTTTAACCAGCTCATAAATGTGATAGCTTTTCTGCAATTTATTGCTGCAATTACAGCTATTATGTAAATGTTTGAAGATTGCCCAAATAAAAACGGGAAAAAAAAATCACGTCTGTTGTATGGGAGCCCCCTTAAATATTTATATTATTCTGTTTTTTTCGGGATCCCCTTGTTACCCATAAACTTATTGTTTCGAATTTTGAAAGTCAGAAATTGATTCTCATATTATTTATGCTCATAATTATCGAAAGTCATAAAAGTTGTAAACCATAACCTTAATAATTCTAACGTTAATAATCCATATTGTTACAGATTATAATTTTCAAAAGTCATAAAATTGATATCTATAACATACAAAGGCATAACGATTATTATTCAGAAATATTGTAAGCTATATATTCTAAAGTGCTAATTATTTTTACCCATACCGTTTCATTGTCTAAAATTAATAATGGTATTTTTCTAAAATGTTATATTGAAGAAGTTGACATATTATGACTACAAATGGTAATCGTCAGTGAGCGAGCGAGCGAAGCGAGCGAGCAAAATGGGTCGGAGCAGAAGCGATTTGGATTGGTTAGGTTCAGAAGGCTAAGGCGGGAGCTACGCTACGCTTCGCTCCCGCCTTAGCCTTCGATGTTAGGTCTTTTTTTTGTAACAGCGCAGAAAATCTTGCTTGGTTCTAAGATGTTATGCTTGATTCTCGTCTTTTAATGTTATACATTATGAATTTGAGGATTACCTGACCACATTTGGTATAATTAAATTAAGTTAAATTTACGCTCCGCAATTTTTGCCCTTGCACAAGTTAGGTATTTAAATTTTATGTATATTATTTTTATGTTCAAGAAGTTTAGACGTAATAATCGTTATTACAAGTAATATTATTACCTGTAACATTATGAAGTTATAATACATTATGACATAAACAGTTACGAATATAGTTTTTATGACTTTCGACAAATATGACCAGCGAAAATCGGAACTCAGAAATTATTCCTATTAATATATGACTAACAACATTATGACTAGTAATAATTATGACCAAAAACGTTATGGATTGTGAAAATCGGAACTTTAATTTTATGGGAGTCAATATAGACCCGTTTTTTTCGTATTTGTTGTTATAGCGGCAACAGCCCGCCCGTTTACAAGCCCCTTTAGGTCTGCAGTCATCACACACACATACAAAACAGATCCAATTACAAATATACATACATACAGACATATAATCACGCCTCTTTCCCGTAGGGGTAGGCAGAGACCACTTCTTTCCACTTGCTGCGATCCTTACATACTTGTTTCGCTTCGTCCACTTTCATTATTCCCTTCATACATGCTCTTCGGTTTAGGGTACTCTTGACGTGGCCTTTTTTCAAGATGTCCCTGATTTGGTTCGAAACATCCGCCTAGGTCTTCCAACCCTTTCATTCACACTCACCTTATACACTTTTTTCGTCAATCGTTCTTCATTCACTATATATAATATAAAATATAAATATATAAATATAAAACAAAGTATAATTGCTATAAGCCTACCTGTGCAGCATTCCAAGGCGTGATACTGCACTTGAAGTCAAACTATAGTTGCCCAACATGGTATAATTGTTAAGTTCATTATAGTTTTTGTTTGTTACAGAGTGAAACCAAATGACAATATAATAAATGGACAGAACCGCAAGGGGTTGCCGCATGTTGTCTACTGCCGGCTGTGGCGGTGGCCGCAGCTTCAAGTGAGTGTGTTGGGGGATGTCAATAAAGCAGAGTTTATACGAAGCCAGTAATGCTGGCGCCAGTCACTGGCTAGAAAGAAACACTGGCGCTCTATTCTCATCAGCGTTGGCAGCCAGCGCTGGCTTGGTTTGAAAAACTGTTTACACAAGGCAAATATCTAGCCAGCGCTGGCTACCAGTCTTATTGGGAGCCAGTGTTGGCTTCATTTTTACCACCCATTCTCTTGGTGAGATTTGTTAAGATGTGGGACCCTCCCCCTCGTGAAATTTGCCCTATATTTTTTATTAAAATAGTTAAATTTATTTGTTATGTTCTTGTATATTATTATATTATATATTCTAAGTGTTAATTTAATAGTGAAGTTGATGTGAAATTTTCATGGACTCGGGCCTAGTTTTAAATGAGATTTGGTGAGATTTTGCCGCTGCCCCCAGTTCGAGATCAGGCAATTAATGGACGTCCCCTTACCTGTTAAAATATGTTATAATCAAGCCTTTATTCAGAATTTTTGAATGAACTCAAACAAAAAATTCTAGCACAGGACCCGAAACCATTGTTCTATAGTGTAAGTCTTTTTGATTTTTTCCGTTTTTATTTTCAATTGAACAATTCAACAGAAGTGCCCCATGAATTTGGTTCCCTGGAGACTTCCCATGACGCATAATAACATATGTAGAGCCACCATAAAATAAAAGATAAAAGAAATAGAAAATAATAAGAAATAACATTTATTTCAGAGTCAGCATGAACTAAAGCCGGTGGACCACTGTGAGTTCGCGTATCAGCTGAAAAAGGACGAAGTGTGCATCAACCCTTACCATTACAACAAAATCGATTCACCTGGTAAGCTAACATTTCACCAAGTCTTGCTTAAATTTGTTGTGATTGCTGATATCATACTCAAGTAGGCATTTTCTTATAAACCCTTACTTGAGTAGGAACAATATCCGTTTTGAAGAAAACTATTACACTATTCACATAAGAAGCACCTGAATACAGGCATTTATCAGATGCAACAACTGCTTGCCTGATAAATATAAACGCGAAAGTTTGTGACGATGGATGTTTGTTACTCCTTCACGCTTCAACGGCTGGACTGATTTGGATGAAATTTGGAATGGACATTCCCTGGATCAACACATAGGTTACTTTTTATCCCGGAAATTCTAAAGTTCCCATGGGAATAACTATAACCAAATTCAACGCGGACGAAGTCGCAGACAGAAGCTAGTAATAATAATAATATTAATATAGGCCTGAACAAACCGAACAAGCGGGTCCGTGAGCTGTAGACCTCGCGACAAACTTAACTTTGCCGTTTGAAAACTGCTATCCCCATATAATTTTGTTAAATAGTTAGCGGTCAGTTTACCAACACCGCGAATAACTATGTAATCGCAAAAGCCCCCATTATATCCACTATTTTGACAAATTTCGAAAAACGGAATCGACAAAGAAATTCCATATAATTATCCAACCGGCTCACAAAATTTCACGAGAATTGGTTGAAAAATGCGACCTGTAGAGAACATCCGGACATCCGACGGACATCCGCCGCGCAGACAAGCATTTTTGTCCAAGCTGAAACGGAGACGCTTCGCTCGCTCGTTGCCGAATTCAGAAAGGCCACTCAAATTGATCTTAAATTAAAGTGACGTTTCCGTATACGTTGAGAACTAGTTGAGGGGCATTTAACTAATTAATATCTAATCAAATGTTTAAGTGGGGTTTCTGAATTCGACCATTGGTCTATTAGAAATGGGAAAATCTGCAAAAGAATTGCTTAAATTTAAGTGGCGGTGGCAGGACAAGTTGCTCTTCGAACTGATTGCTGAGCTAGAGGCCTCTGACAGACGGACGGACGGACGTTGTAGGGGGTTAACCTTTTGACCGCCAAGCATATCTGAGAATTAACACGAATTTCAACTTTAAGTCAAGTTATTTAACGACTTTTTTTACCCTGTATCCGCTGACGGCTGCAGCCGACTATGGCGGTCAAAAGGTTACCGGGACAAATCTGACTGGCGGTAATCGAACCTATGACAACTTGAGAACGACCGAACCAACCCACTCATACGGACATGAAATATTATATTTCAAATGTTTCTTTTTGATATTTGGAGACCTTACATCTCCATCTTTATACTTGACCGTGGAGACTGTCTACACCTCCATTTAACCTGGATTAAGAAATTTAGATGTTCCTTTGTTCAATTATTATTTTATTGTTATGACCCTTAGAGACTTTATACATCTCTAAGTCACTTAACTTGTCTAGACGCAGAGACTATACATCTCCCTTATTAGTTATTTATTAGAATTAATTTGTATCCATTAGGTTTGTTTGTTGCACTTTTGTGTTAGTTTTTAGATAAAACTCTAATGTCAAAGTTGATAAAAGACTTACTGCTGAGTTTCTTGCGGCGTTTCTTCTCAGCAGATGTCACCTTTCGCGCTGGTAGATTCAGAAAAGTGAAAGAGCTCGTGTGCTACTTACAAAATACATATGTTCATTTTCATTTTCAGCGTTGCCGCCTATTTTAGTCCCGCGGTGCGAGGGCGAGGCGCGCGCGCTGCCGCCCCCGCCCTACACCCATTATCTGCGCGAGCCCACCGAGCCGTGAGTGTTCAAATCATAAATCATAGATCTTGATTGCATGAAGTAATCTGTAACAAGGTCTTAAGATGGTGACAAGAGCCAATGCCCTTGAGTGATCTGTACTCTATTTCTATCCATAGATATTAAAACAGTTACCAATACGAAACATCAATTCAGTATGTTTTTTTTTTAAATATAATCCGCACGAAATTTGATCTCAAATAACATTAGAATAGGGACTGCATTGGTTTGTCTATGATTTAAAAAAAACATTCGTCTTGACGGAGGATCGAATTGCCGCCATTACTGTTGTCATTTGTTTGTTTGTTGGGTTTTTGCTGTTACGAAAGTAGAATTGTAAAAAGTTGTTTAATTTACATTTTAGTTGAAAATATGAATAATAGTGACCCCGAAAACGATGTGAAAACTCCGCCGGATATCGTAAATGCAGCCACGATTGCAACAAATAATTTGTTGCCAGAAAATATTGTTTCTGAACACATCATTGTGGATTTATAATATGACTGTAGATAAAGTTATGTATGCAACTGTACATAATTTGGCATTAAAACACTCGTGCGATCCTATTATGAAACTCGCCTGTCGGCTCGTTTCATAAACCCGCACTCGTATTTTAAGGCCTATCATTATGCAACCGTTGCATAAACTACTATTCTAGAAATGTAGATGATCTCCAGATGTGGTGTTTCCCCGCAGGGAGATGCAGGCGGGCGGCGTGGTGGGCGCGCCGGCGCACAGCGCCATGTACCTGGAGGCCACGCTGGCGCAGCACGTGCCCGGGAACACCACCGTGCACGTGTGAGTATACGTGCACACTAGACAAGCAGCGGATACTGCTTTGACCGGATACCGGGATATCCGGCTTAGATATGAGCGCCACGCCGGCGCGCCGCCGTCGCCGCAATCAACAGCCGCGCCGTCGCCGCCGGCGCGGCACCATCGGCGCGCCGAGCGGGTGATCCGATGAATCCGATCAGTCGAAACTTATTCGCCGTGGAGCGAACCCACGTCAAATATAAAACAAAATGGCGACTGCATCAACCGCGAATAATACAATTAGATATTTACCGATTAATTTTAGATCAATCGATTTAGATGGCAAAAGAAGAAGTGTTTTATGTGACCAAATATTTTGCGATTGAAAGCGGCCTGCATCCAGCGTTTTCCTGCCCTCTCTTTTAGGTCATCTGTCCATCTTGTGGGTGGCCGTCCCACGTTGCGCTTACCGGTCCGTGGTCTCCATTCGAGAACTTTTCGGCCCCATCCGCCATCCGTTCTGCGTGCTATGTGCCCTGCCCACTGCCACTTCAACTTGCTAACCCGGTGGGCTATGTCGGTAACTTTCGTTTGTCTACGGATCTCTTTATTTCTGATGCGATCTCGCAGAGAAACCCCGAGCATAGCCCTCTCCATAGCTCGTTGTGCGACTTTGAGCTTGCTAATAAGGCCCATAGTGAGAGACCATGTTTCAGTGCCCTATGTCATTACTGGCAACACACACTGATTGAAGACTTTCGTCTTAAGGCACTGAGGTATTTTGGACGAGAAGACGTTGCGAAGTTTACCGAACGCTGCCCAGCCGAGTTGGATTCGTCGATTGACCTCTTTCTTGAAGTTGGACCTGCCTAGTTGGACTGTTTGTCCTAGGTAGACGTACGCGTACCCAACTTCTAGAACTGAGTTCCCAACTGATACTGGGGTGGGCACGACATGGATGTTTGACATGACCTTCGTCTTGTCCATGTTCATCTTAAGGCCCACCTGATTGAGGCCTTCGAGCATCATGCTGAGATCTTCCATCGATTCTGCCATGACCACAATATCGTCGGCAAATCGAAGGTGAGTGATGTACTCGCCATTGATGTTGATGCCGAGTCCTTGCCATTCCAGGAGCTTGAAAGCGTCTTCCATTGCGGCAGTGAACAGTTTCGGAGAGATTACGATTCCCTGTCTCACGCCTCTTCGCAATGGAATTGCCTTCGAACTTTGCTCGTGTACTCGGACCTTATCGGACTCGGACGTTATGCCTTCGAGTAAGACGGAATTAAAGAGCTTCTGAAGGACTTTAAGTTGACTATTTAAAAAAAGTGTTTTATTTAATTTTTTTAACCCTGATGTGCAAAGTCACGCCGCTGACAACGCCGCCGCCGCCGATGGAAATGTTGACCCACGCCGCCGCCGGTTAAAATGCCATCGGCGCTCATATCTAATCCGGCTGCACATGAGCTATCTCTAATTCAACTTGTTACGAATAGGGATAATTCCTGGGTAAAAAAATAGTAATTCTAATTAGTCCGTCAGTTAGATTATCAAAAAATATTGAACACGTATTTTTTGCTTTATCAAATCAATAAGGGTAAAAAGTGTACAGTCGTGACGTCACGCGGAACTTCGACGCCCTATATTTTCGCCGTTTTTTGTTTAATTGACAAAAGAAAAATATAAGTTCAATATTTTTTTATAATTTAAATGACGGACTAATTTGAATTTTTTTAGGAAACTAGCCTATTGTAAGTGAGCGGGGAGGTCCTTTGAGGTTCAATATTCGAACATGTATGATGTCCATGTTATAAAAAAAAAAACTAAGCTTTAATTGATAACCAACATTGATTCCTTTTATTTCTGATGACAAGCTTTTACTATCTGGTATCCGGCCGGATACTGAATAACTATCCGGTATCCGGCCGGATAGTAAAATAATGGTTGGATAGGCCGGATACCGAATAGTACAGATGTAGTGCATAATTAGTTTCCATCGTGTTTTATCGGAAAAGTTCGTATTATCGTGCTCTCTCAATTAGCTTCAGCAGGCCCCCAATTCTCGGTGCATTCGAGATAATCTCACAATCGAGATTAAGCGTCAGTGCATACAGTCATTTGACACAACTGTATGAATCTGACGTTTAATCTCGCAATCGACATTGTCTCGAATGCATCGAGAATTGGGGGCCAGTATCCATCATACCCTGCTGTCATTTTTCATTTTGACATTTGACAGTAAATAGGTAATAAAGTTTCATATTAATCAATAAAAATTAATTGACACTTCGGCTCCCGTCGGCTTCCGATTGAGATCCGAGTTTTACCGATGGAAACATATTATTCACTATATCTGTAACCGGGTATTCGTTGCATCTCTAATATGAATGTGAACTTAAAGAGAATGAGTATGATGAATTATTTCAGGAGCGCCGCGGCGGTGGAAACTCCTCCCCCCGGCTACATGAGCGAAGACAATGACCCCATGGACCATAACGACAACATGAGTGAGTTTGTTGACAATTTGAACATGTTATTTATTTGTTTTTCTCGTAATGGCTGCTCCGCACGTTGGGCCAACATGGGCGATTAAAAAAGTGGCCATCATCGGCGCGATCGTGGTATTTGACTGTACTTGATTATAGTAACAAATATTAATATATTTCTGTGGAACGGTAGCTTAATGTAAATAAATGCATGTAAAAGAAACAAAAAGAACATTTTGACTTTTATTTTCTTTTATTAAGGATCAAAAATAGTCAAAATAAGGGCTCAGGATGACTTCGGCCACAGTTCCATTTCGTCACCTTCTTAAGTCGTTCTCATTCGCATATGGTCTACTGTTTCGATTCGCCAGCATTCCTATATCGTCACTTCCCTATCTCGTCCGCTTTCTTCCGTGGGCCACTGTACCAACTCGTTTACATTCGTAATTAGACTACAGTGCCAATTCGTCAACATTCCTAAATTAGTCCACAATGTCAACTCGTCAACATTCCTATTTAGACCACAGTGCCAACTCGTCAACATTCCTATTTTGACCATAGTGCCAACTCGTCAGCTACCTATATAGTAAAAATATTGACTTCGGCTGATGGATAATGTAGAATACGCAAAATGCTAACTGCACGCATAATGTGCAAACATTCAAAATGTATAAATTTGAATTAAATTTGAATTTTTGATAGACTTTACCTTATCGTTTATCGTAGCACTGTGGTCGATAAAGGAATGCGGACAAGTTGACACTGAGGTCGATATAGGAATGCGGACGAGTTGACACTGAGGTCGATATAGGAATGCGGACGAGTTGACACTGAGGTCGATATAGGAATGCGGACGAGTTGACACTGAGGTCGATATAGGAATGCGGACGAGTTGACACTAAGGTCGATATAGGAATGCGGACGAGTAGGCACTGCTGAACAAGGAGTAGGTACTGAGGTCGATAAAAGAAAGTGGACGAGTTGGCACTGTGGTCAAAATGGGAATGTAGACAAAATGGGGTATTGACGATATCAGAAAGTGAACGACTTAGGAAGGTGACGATTTAGGAATTGTAGGCTGACGACATGGCACTGTGGACGATTTAAGAAGGTGACGAAATAGGATTGTGGGCGAAGTCATCCTGAGCCAAAATAAGTGAAAAATAAAATTTTGTTTTTTAGTTTTTGAATTACTAGTTTTAACATCTTTATCAAATTTCTGTCATTTTTTATTTGTATGATATTGGCCTTCATTTCATATATTTTAAACACCTTGCCCAATGTAAAAAGAGCCCTGACTGCCATATAAATGTATGACCGTCAGCGCTCTTTTTACATTGGTCTGCTATACACTAACTGCACTGTAACGTCATAGTTCAGGGCTATTATTGTATGGAGCGTTTTTAAGAGTGGTGAACTATGACTTTTGAATGCGTCGTATCTCAAAAAATAAACAACACAATAGTAGTTTATGCAACGGTTGCATAATGATAGGCATTAAAATACGAGTGTGGGGTTATGAAACGAGCCGATAAGCGAGTTTCATAATAAGATCGCACGAGTGGTTTAAGGCCAAATTATGTACAGTTGCATACATAACTGTATCTACACACATATTATAAATCCTCCATGATGTGTTAAGAAACAATATTTTCTGGCAACAAGTTATTTGTTGCAATCGTGGCTGCATTTAATGAAATAAAAATTAGACGAAAAAATACCGCGCAACTCGCCGGACCTGGCGCACGCCCCGCCGTCAGCGAGAGTAATAAACCATACAAAATTCATAACTCTCACGGGAGTATACAGGAGCTAAATCGGCTATAGCTGCTCTATACGCCTGCGTATAATAACACCCTTTCCGAGCAAGTGTGATGAAAAACTCATAACATTACTAAAATTGATACTGTAATTACATTTGATACTGTGATTACACTGGTCATTTCCTACGGTTTTTGAATACATTACGATAATTAATTTGTGCCCATTAGGTTTATTTGTTGCACTTTTTATGTTAGTTTTAGTTCTATGTAATTTTAAAGTGGAAAAAAGACTTACTGCTGAGTTTCTTGCGGCGTTTCTTCTCAGCATATGTCACCTTTCGAAGCGCAGGTAGATTCAGACATGTAAAAGAGCCCGTGAGGCCTACTTGCAAAATAAATATTTTCATTTTCATTATGGAGGTTTTATGATATGGGTGTAGATAATAATAGTTTGCGTACACAGTTTGCTATCTATTACTTAGTACTTTCCAATAAAAGATGAAATAAAAATCATGCAAGTCCCTATTGTGATTTGTTGAGTGGGAACGCATCGTTATTTGTCTATGGTTGCCCGCAGACCTGACGCGGCTGTCGCCGGCGCCGGGCGGCGAGCCGGCGCCCGTGCTGTACCACGAGCCGGCCTTCTGGTGCAGCATCAGCTACTACGAGCTCAACACGCGCGTGGGCGAGACCTTCCACGCCTCGCAGCCCTCCATCACCGTCGACGGGTTCACCGACCCCAGCAACAGCGAGAGGTGACGCGTTAGTGCCCTTCGAGTAACCTGAAGGTTATTTCAAGGTCACGACTTGTTCTTGCGAATCTATCAAGTCTCGACGGCAAAAGGTGTTGTGAAAGTTTGTGGTCCAATTAAAGTATGTGTATGTTCATCAAAAACACATAAAAGCTTACAAAATGGACAAATTTAATTAGTACAAACGCGAACTTATCCCTTTCAGGAATGTCTTCCAGCTAACTTATGAGTTAACTAGTAGACCCGCCACAGCTTCGCCCGCGGTATTTTCCATACAAACTTTAGTCACGGTACTGTTTTATATGTATTGATATTGAAATTCGAACTCAACATATCTTTAAAAGCAATTTAGGCTTTTACATGCTCTTATGAAGGTCAAGGAATGAATCTACAACCGGTTCGGAAAAAACCTCTACTGAGAAGAGCCGGCACGAAACTCTGTGAGTTATCATATTTTTCAAAACGGTACACATATAAGTTAACAATGATGTGTACAGTTTTATACAAATCAGGGTTCCAAATTATCGAGATAATTACGCTTCTTGATAATTATTGGATAATTATCACCAGTATAAGAAATTAATTTGTTATATTGTTCCATAAAAATTCCGATGTTATATTGTTTCATAACAAACTAACAAAAAAAAAATCAAAAAAAAAAACGTTCGGGTAGACGCAAGTGCGGAAATAGACGTTCGAATACTTCGAATACAGTTTACTTTCACGAGCGAAATTTTTTGTTATTATCAATCGATAATTATCGATCTGTTATTATCACGATAATTATCAATGATAATTATTGTGATAATTATCATTGATAATTATCCTTTCGAACCCTGGTACAAATCTAAGTATATACCACAGCAGGTACGCCCATCGAGACCGAACTAAGTCCACGCGAGTGAAATCACACAAGCTAGGGTTTTATATAACGAGACCACAGGACGTACTGGTCGGTCAGGTGACGGTATGTAATGATAATGTTTCGCCTCCAGGTTTTGCCTGGGGCTGCTGTCCAACGTGAACCGGAACGAGGTGGTGGAGCAGACGCGGCGGCACATCGGGAAAGGCGTGCGGCTCTATTACATTGGCGGTGAGTAGGTAGACAGACAAACACATTTTGTTATTATTTTGCATGTTATATTTTCACTCCTCCTCCTCTGCTGCACTGGGAGTGAAGAAATAGCATAGAATGCGTGCAGATGCTTATCATCCTGGCATGCCGTAAAAGTCGACTAAGGGACGGGTCCTCTCCAACATGGTGGACTATCTGTATGGGCGATGGGCTGATCACCTGTCACCATACGGTTCATCATACCATCCTAGGACTAATTAATCGAACGTGGCCACAAGTAGTCTTGTGGCTCTGCCCACCCCATTAGGGATTTTGGGCGTGATAATATGTATGTATGTATGGATCTGCCTATGACTGACAGTCCTGCCAATATCGGTCCATCCGTTTCGGAGATTAGCCGGAACAAACAGACTGACAAAAATTGTATAAATTTGTTTTCTTTTTTTGATATAAGTACCGTATATGTATCTAGTAAAAAACTGTTATTTTGAGATTACAGACTTCAATTTTATTTATTTGTATAGGTTACTGACTCCATTTTGTTGCCCGCAGGTGAGGTGTTCGCGGAGTGCCTGAGCGACTCGTCGATCTTCGTGCAGAGCCCCAACTGCAACCAGCGCTACGGCTGGCACCCCGCCACCGTCTGCAAGATACCGCCCGGTATGTCGCCGATACCTGATACCTGCCGGGTACACCAGATGTCGAGGCAGTAGGCGAATGAGCTAGTTAAAAAGTTGGAATAATTTTTAGGGTCCCGTACCTCAAAAGGAAAAAACGGAACCCCTTATAGGATGTGTGCTCCAATGTGTGCGCCAATTTGCTCTGAAACTACTGGACCGATTGAGTTGCAATTTGGTAAACATATTTAAGTCGGTGACCGCAACACGACGTGTAACGTAAATAAATGAATTTTAAACAAGGGGGCATACTTTTGGGGGGTAAATAAGAAAACTTAAAAAAAAAAATGTTTTGTTAACTGTATCGTGTGACATATCAAATGAAAGGGCTTATTGTGAGAATCTTAAATATATATATTTTTATGATTTTGAGATAATTAGTTTTGAAGTTATTTAGGAAAATAGGCGAAAATTGACCTTATCTCGGAAACTACTGTGCATATATTTTTTTAAAGAATGCGTTCTACCTATACCTACATGCTGAATTTAAAACCAATGACTGAATTAAAATGTGTCTAACCCCTGCATTTATCGCTCAAATAAATTTTACTAATATAACGAGACGACAAACCACTTCTGTCAAACTAATATTATTATTTTCACCCTAGGTTGCAACCTGAAAATCTTCAACAACCAGGAGTTCGCGGCGCTCCTGTCCGCGTCGGTGTCGCAGGGATTCGAAGCCGTGTTCCAACTGACGCGAATGTGCACCATACGCATGAGTTTTGTCAAGGGTTGGGGCGCGGAGTATAGGTAATACGCTGTCAATAAATAACTATACGCGTCAAGACGTACGCTCGATTACCATACTTGTCTTATTTTATTTGCATAGCTGGGCACCGTTAACCCTTTAACCGCCGTTGTCTGAATTATAAGACACATAATATCCAGCTCATTTCGCCGCAGTCTTATAATTAAGACAAATGACTTATATATACGTATTTTGAATGTGTCACTTCGTATATAGGTAGCGACACGGATACGTCCGATGAACATTTTTGCGGCGGTTAAAAGGTTAATCGAATAGTTAACTTCGTTAAAGCTAGTCCGTTACTAAAAACGTTAACTTCGTTGAACGTTAAAGAGTTACATTTACGTAAGTAACTTATAAAAAACGTTGGTGCGTGCTATGGAAGTTTAGGCAGGACATTATCATAAAAAATAGGATATTGTATTAGAGTTTGTAATAATAGGTTAGGTACCTATTATTTACAGATCAAATTCAAATCAAAAGCTATCTGACATAAGCCGCGCGGTGTCATTTTGAATGTCTAATTGTTTTAACGGAAGTTAATAAGTCGGTTAACAATTTTTTAAGTCATTAATTAGCGATTAACGGATTAACGGTCTTGTGCCCAGCTATGCTTATTTGGTAAACAAGTTTCTAACCTCAAGATGCACCTTTGTTGGCTATAACAGCTATTTCCTTGCAAATAAAGGAACCAAAGACAATATTTTAGACGTCACTTTGATAATTTTTAGCGTAGGTTTGCTTTATTTAGGACAAAACAGCTGTTTCACCCAAAAATTGCACATTTTGAGGTTAGAAACTTGTTTACCCAATAAGACAAGTCTGGATGAATCCACTGTAGACTTATACATTCTTTTTGGCTTAATAGCCAATATCATTTGTATTATAAGTACATGAAATGTTATATATATATTTTTTTTGATATTTGGAGACCTTACATCTCCATCTTTGTACTTGACTGTGGAGAATGTCTACATCTCCATTTAAGAGGACTGTGCACCAACGGCTAAAATCACCTTTTTCATACAAAAGGTTAACCGATTTTGACCATACAGAATAAAATCTAGGTCTGTACGTTTCTTTTTTTAAATATTGATATAATATCAACAAAGTCAAATGATCGCTAAAACAACAATAAACTAAATTTATTGATTATAGTGAAAAAATGAAAACGTATAGACCTAGATGTTGTTCTGACTGACAACCTATTAAAATTTGTAGTAGTGCGTTTGCGTCCCAAAAACTCGTCTGAAATTTGTTGTGTTGCGCGCAGACGGCAGACGGTGACGTCGACGCCGTGCTGGATCGAGCTGCACCTGAACGGGCCGCTGCAGTGGCTGGACCGCGTGCTCACGCAGATGGGCTCCCCGCGCCTGCCCTGCTCCTCCATGTCCTAGTGGCAGGTACTGCCTATAGTGTTGTTGGGCGCAGACAGACGGTGACGTCGACGCCGTGCTGGCTCGAGCTGCACCTGAACGGGCCGCTGCAGTGGCTGGACCGCGTGCTCACGCAGATGGGCTCCCCGCGCCTGCCCTGCTCCTCCATGTCCTAGTGGCAGGTACTGCCTATAGTGTTGTTGGGCGCAGACAGACGGTGACGTCGACGCCGTGCTGGATCGAGCTGCACCTGAACGGGCCGCTGCAGTGGCTGGACCGCGTGCTCACGCAGATGGGCTCCCCGCGCCTGCCCTGCTCCTCCATGTCCTAGTGGCAGGTACTGCCTATAGTGTTGTTGGGCGCAGACAGACGGTGACGTCGACGCCGTGCTGGATCGAGCTGCACCTGAACGGGCCGCTGCAGTGGCTGGACCGCGTGCTCACGCAGATGGGCTCCCCGCGCCTGCCCTGCTCCTCCATGTCCTAGTGGCAGGTACTGCCTATAGTGTTGTTGGGCGCAGACAGACGGTGACGTCGACGCCGTGCTGGATCGAGCTGCACCTGAACGGGCCGCTGCAGTGGCTGGACCGCGTGCTCACGCAGATGGGCTCCCCGCGCCTGCCCTGCTCCTCCATGTCCTAGTGGCAGGTACTGCCTATAGTGTTGTTGGGCGCAGACAGACGGTGACGTCGACGCCGTGCTGGATCGAGCTGCACCTGAACGGGCCGCTGCAGTGGCTGGACCGCGTGCTCACGCAGATGGGCTCCCCGCGCCTGCCCTGCTCCTCCATGTCCTAGTGGCAGGTACTGCCTATAGTGTTGTTGGGCGCAGACAGACGGTGACGTCGACGCCGTGCTGGATCGAGCTGCACCTGAACGGGCCGCTGCAGTGGCTGGACCGCGTGCTCACGCAGATGGGCTCCCCGCGCCTGCCCTGCTCCTCCATGTCCTAGTGGCAGGTACTGCCTATAGTGTTGTTGGGCGCAGACAGACGGTGACGTCGACGCCGTGCTGGATCGAGCTGCACCTGAACGGGCCGCTGCAGTGGCTGGACCGCGTGCTCACGCAGATGGGCTCCCCGCGCCTGCCCTGCTCCTCCATGTCCTAGTGGCAGGTACTGCCTATAGTGTTGTTGGGCGCAGACAGACGGTGACGTCGACGCCGTGCTGGATCGAGCTGCACCTGAACGGGCCGCTGCAGTGGCTGGACCGCGTGCTCACGCAGATGGGCTCCCCGCGCCTGCCCTGCTCCTCCATGTCCTAGTGGCAGGTACTGCCTATAGTGTTGTTGGGCGCAGACAGACGGTGACGTCGACGCCGTGCTGGATCGAGCTGCACCTGAACGGGCCGCTGCAGTGGCTGGACCGCGTGCTCACGCAGATGGGCTCCCCGCGCCTGCCCTGCTCCTCCATGTCCTAGTGGCAGGTACTGCCTATAGTGTTGTTGGGCGCAGACAGACGGTGACGTCGACGCCGTGCTGGATCGAGCTGCACCTGAACGGGCCGCTGCAGTGGCTGGACCGCGTGCTCACGCAGATGGGCTCCCCGCGCCTGCCCTGCTCCTCCATGTCCTAGTGGCAGGTACTGCCTATAGTGTTGTTGGGCGCAGACGGCAGACGGCGACGTCGACGTCGACGCCGTGCTGGATCGAGCAGTCAAAGGAACTGATGTGTTCTTTCAGTGACACCTTGACATAACAGGCAACAAATGGCCAAATACACAAAGGCCACTCAAATTGATCTTTAATTAAAGTGACGATTAAGTGACGTTTATGTATAGGTTGACAACTAGTTGAGGGACATTTAACTGTTTAATCTCTAATCAAATGCTTAAGTGGCGTTTCTGAATTCGCCCGCACGAATGTACATAAAAACAAAGAAATTCACTCTTTTGGGCGAATTTACAATCGCCATTTAAGCATTTGACTAGAGATTAAATAGTTAAATGTCCCTCAACTAGTTGTCAACCTATACATAAACGTCACTTAATTGTCACTTTAATTAAAGATCAATTTGAGTGGTCTTTGCGAATTTGCCCATTTGTTGCGTGTTATGTCAAGGTGTCACTGACAAAACGTAAATATGTAAAAAATTGGTTTTTTCTTAGCAAAGAGCGCGCCAGCCCTAACAAAATTCTGAGATAATATGGGTGGGATTCTCGTATAATCGTGCATCTCCTATAATAAAAATAGTAATTTATGCAACGGCAGCATAATGATAGGCCTTAAAATACGAGTGTGGGTTTATGAAACGAGCCGACAGACGAGTTTCATAATAAGATCGCACGAGTGTTTTAAGGCCAAATTATGTACAGTTGTATACATAACTTTATCTACACACATATTATAAATCCTCCATGATGTGTTTAGAAACCATAGGTAATGACCAGCAATATTACAGCCAATATTGCTATGAGAACTTGTCTGTGGTAGTAGACTATAGATATTAAAATAATGCAATAAAAATACATCTGAACAAATACAGAAACAAATAATTTATTGTATTGCAGAGGCGAAGCGTGAGGGTAAGCCGGTGTATCATTTCTGGTTCTAAAAATTGTATTACTACTCATTAAATTATCTATTTACTTAAAAAATTATGTAATATGTAATTTTTATGTTAATACAAGAAGTAATAAATAATAATAATAATGTTGAGTTAAGAAATTATGCACCGGCTTACCCTCACGCTTCGCCTCTGTTGTATTGATAATAGAATAACCCACTTGAGTTTTGACAGCTGTTCCAAATTTAAATTCATAACGTTACAAAAATTGATATTGTAATAACATTACAGTACAGATTTTACCTACTACCACAGACAAGAAAGTTCTCATAGTAAAATTGGTTTTAATAATGGTGGTCATTTCCTACGGTTTTTGAATACATTATGGAGGTTTTATGATATGGGTGTAGATAAATATAATTATAATTACTATCTGAAATAAATAATTATTATTGTTTTTCCACATTCTGAAATGTACCATTCTTTTCCAGGGCCCACCATAAGTACCGCGCCAACAGCATAACGTTAAGCGTAGCTCAAAAATCAAATAAAATACCTCTGCATGAGTCTTAGTAGATATAATTAAAAATACATTTTATAAAGATCTGTGCAAGCCATAATTGTTATCTAAAAATACGTCCGCCATGTTGATTATTTGTGACGTCACAGTTTGTCGAGTGTACGACAGTGTATCTTTTTAACCTTTTGACCGCCAAGCATGTCGGAGAAGTAAGACGAATTTCAACTTTAAGTCAAGGTAATGAAGGGCTTTTTTACCCTGTATCCGCTGACGGCTGCAGCCGACTGTGGCGGTCAAAAGGTTATGATATAGAGTGATACGGTGAACGGCCCCTAAATGGAATTTCATAGCTCGATTTTGATGTGATAAGAAGCGATCGACACTTTTCGATTAAATAACCGCTGTTATCGGGCGACCTACGCTGCCAGCATTAGAGGCAAAAAGCCAAGCAACGGGGCTGCAAGGCGGCGCGGGGAGCGCGTAACCTCGAAAGCACTAATCTCCGCGCGCCCCGCAAGTTTGGCAGCTTTATTTACTGGTAAAAGTTGGGCTAAGCGGTGTCCTTTGGATATTTGGTCTGTGGGCTTCTTTTTTATCCCGGTATAGGCTAGTTTCCTAAAAAAATCTAACTAGTCCATCGTTTACATTATACAAAAATATTGAACACATATTTTTTCTTTTGTCAATTAAACAAAAAATTACGAAGATATAGTGCGTTGAAGTTCGCGTAACGTCACGACTGCACACTTTTTTACCATTAAGTGACGTCATAGCCCCCACTCCCAAACTTTGATGCGCGTGTTTGTCAATCTTGTTCTATATTTTTTGATAATGTAACTGACGGTTTAATTAGTTTTTTTTTAACCCGGGTAACATCCCTATTGCAGTGTTACTAAGACGGCTGTAAACGTATTCCACACGGACGGAGTCGCGGGCGAAAGTTAACAAGCAATATACTTTATGCACGGATCACTTTAATTGTAAAGTAACACATAATAATGTATAGGTTTTAATCTATATAGGTTCTCAAAGACCGCTGTTACAATATAAAGATTTTAGTATATTTTTCTTGTGGCAAGGTTCACGAAGCTACAAGTCACAGTTTTACACGCAAAATCGGGCAACACAGATGTCGGGGTCCAATATATCTTGCCATGCTGTGTGGCCATTTTTTGCTAGTAAAATTGCTAGACTATATATATAGCCTATAGACTCCGCATAGGGGAGCGGCCCCTGCTGCCAATATTAACAGTCAACTATAAGCGACGGGGATACACGCTGACAAGGGGTTCGCAACACCTTGTAAGTAACAATCATTGCTCTTTGAAAACCCCCATTACACGCAATTTAATAAGGTTCAAACTCGTTTAACTGCTTCGGTAATCAATTTATATTCGCAATTTAAAAAAAACCATAGGGTTTCGTTTCGTGATATTTTTCTATAAGCCGTCGGTAAAATAACAAAATTATATATGTAACAGCGGTCTTATATGTAGATGATATATTTTTACACCGCATATAAATTTTACACTGGAGAGCAAAAATAACCGATCCTTTTCGATGGCGCAGTGGTGCAACTGCCGGTGCCAGAGGTCACGGGTTGTAATCCCGCTAGGGGCAGACTTTGTGATGAGCACGAATGTTCGTTAAGAGGACTGTGAACCAACGGCAAAAATCACCCTAATCATACAAAAGGCGGTAACGGTTTTCACCCCTTAAATGTTAACCAATTTTGACCAATTTTTGAAAAGTAGTCAGAACAATAATTAGGTCTATACGTTTTTTTAAATTTTGATTAAAGATTACGAAAGTCAAATAAAACTGAATTTAAAGATTATTGTGGAAAAATCATAATGTATAGACCTAGATTTCGTTCTGACTGATAATCTGTCAAAAATTAGTGAACATCGGTTAACATTTAAGGGGTAGAAATCGTTAACGCCTTTTGTATGAAAAGCGGTAGGTTCACACTCCTCTTAAGTTATCTATATAAGTTTTTCGTATCGTTGTCTAGTACCCATAGCACAGAGAATCATAGTTTGGGACTACGTGTGTTTCGTGTCAAAGATAGTTATTATTATTATTTTTTATTTTTTATTTACATCATGGATCAAAGTTTGAATCAAAGTAATTTACAAATATGAAGTTTTACGCGTTTGCTCGCCAGTGTACCAACCAAGTGTATACTTTTTCTAGTCTTACGAAAATTAATAAAAGTTATTTGTAAAGTTGATAATTATGAATTTGTGTATTTTAATTTTGGCGCTAACTTTTATATTGTTTATTCACCATTAGCATGTTTATTATTAGAATATCAGTGTATGGCACTTTTTTGCTCTAACTTTGATGGTGCGAGGAAAAATAGGATGCCGGTATTGTCAGCCTATAATTCTTTGACAGAAGTGTACAGAGTGGAAAGGGGGGGAGGTAAAGTGGAACATGAATGCTAGCAAATTTGACTCGAGTGATACATTTCTTTATTTAAATAAGTAAGTAAAACTACATTCTAAGCTGGAAAGTACCGATATTTTTTTGATTTGTGTTTGGATTACCAATGAATTAATAAATGCAGCAGAATAAATGAATACAACATAATGTACATAAAATAAATTACAAATTACGACACTTAACACTTGAAATACTAAACAGGGATTTAATCACGGTTTATTGACAAAAGTGGTCCGACATGTTTTGGAGTCGTATAGAGAGTCCTTCTTCAGGCGTAGAGTGCGGTTGCGGTCAAAGCGCGCACTGATCAGTGACGAGTCCGAACCATGTCGGACTATTTCTGACAATAAATCGTCGTTAAAGCCATGTGTATTTGAAGTGTTTATAAAAAAAATTACACATGAAAAAAATTAAGCAAAATAAATATTTTCTGTTCCATTCTGTAATTAAACTAAACAAAAATAAAACTGAATTATACAACTTAACTAAATCTATAAATGACCCGTTAATATAACAAGTTTATTATAGAGATTTGATATTCATAATTTACTAATTAATTCATTGGTAAAATAGAGACAGGATGTTATTTTTCGCCTTTGTGTCATTTTGACATTTGACAGTAAATAATAAAGTTTCATATTAATGAATATAAACTTCACTCATTGAATACAATAATTAATTGACACTTCGGGTCCCGTCGTCTTCCGATTGAGATCCAGTTTTACCGATGGAAACATATTCACTATATCTGTATGTGGTCGATAAAGCGCCGCTGCCCGTATGGGTTAAGGTACTTTCCCTCCACCTCCTCCTCCTTTCTTTTTTCCACTTGTTTTATATTAAATTATTATAGTCTGGGATATTATCTATTGATCAATTGTTTTATAAAGTTTGAAGTGTTTTCATCGCCATTACGATCGCATTTAATTTCAATATGATCTAATTATAACTAATGAGGTTTTTTTTATAATTTAATATTAAGCGTTAGAACAGGCAGCCCGTTTCACCGTAGATGAGATGTTATGTTTGTGAGACAGAAGTGACATTGTATATTTAATCGATTATGATGATTCAAGGTGAATTTTCTAACTAGCTGAAATACCAGAATTTCAAAATATCAGATTTCCATTCCAGGTGTAATGGAAATCTGTTTTTTGACACGGCACTTGGGTGGGGAGATTCGGTGGTAAAAGGTCAGCAGCGAACGTGTTATCCGATTTTGGAGAAATAATAAGTAATGTATGATTTAATTATGTTACACAGGCAGGGAATTTACTGGGTTGCAATTATTATTAATTTCTTTTGTGTAAAAATAACGGTGGAACAGGTTGATATATATATTTTTTTCAAGCTATAACCATGTTATCTATATAATGTCAGAAAGTGAAATGTAATTGTAAATATTTTTACGTTTTCTAATATAGACTTACGTATAAATGTTGCGTTTACGGTATGAGGTAAGGTTAAATTGATTTGACAAAAAATAATTACTGGTATTGACAATAATTACACATAATTGAAATATTTTTTGAAGTTTGCAATTAAATTTAAAGTTGGCTTTGGTTCTTATTTACACAGTGGAGAAGGTGAAATTCGAGGTTGAGTGATTGACGAGAAACATTTTTGGGTTTTGTAGAGACATATTTTTCTGATTTCTGACAAACGAAACTTGTCATCGAATTTTAAGAAGCTTCTTACGCAAGCTGAAAATATAACATGTATAACTCGCGCATCCCACTCCACGACCGCGACCGCACTCAAGCCTCGAAGAAGGAGGACTCCATATGAGTCCGAAACATGTCGGACCATTAATGACAATACACTGTTCATAATGCCTCACGGAAGTTTTAATTTGGTTTTTATTATTATTGTGTATTAAATTTGTCAATACCAGTATATTTTAAAAGCTGCACTATGTTATAAACGGGAATGTGGAGCCCTCGATTCATTCAGGGCGCCATTTCTCCCCGTTTTCCTATTGTACGAGATCACGGCAAAATGTTTGCAATACGTAAGTCCAAATTTAACGCACGGAGTCTAAATTTTATGCTAAAATACGGTTTCCGGGGGGCACAAGTTTGTCAATCCAAATTTATGTTTTGATTACTTAAGTAGTAAACAAGTCGTTGAAATTGGCAATTTATGCTTCTCGGGTACATTATATATACCGGGATATTATGGAAAAGTATGTAAAATAAGGCACATATTTAGGGGACAAACTGAATGAAAGATCTAACTCCATTGACGGATATATCCGTACCAAAGGTTCAACGCCATTGACGGATATATCCGCACCACAGGTTGAGCGCCATTGACGGATATATCCGCCCCACGGGTTGAGCGCCATTGACGGATATACACGCCCCACGGGTTCAACGCTATTGACGGATGTATCCGCACTACAGGTTCAATGCCATGGACGGATATATCTGCTCCACGGGTTGAGCGCCATTGATGGATATATCCGCACCACAGGTTGAGCGCTATTGACGGACATATCTGGCCCACGGGTTGAGCGCTATTGACGGATATATCCGCCACACGGGTTGAGCGCCATTGACGGATATATCCGCCCCACGGTTTCGGCGCCATTGACGGATATATCCGCACAACAGGTTCAACACTATTGGCGGATATATCCCCGTCAGAGCGTGCAGGGTAAAATCTTGCGTAATGTTAAAATTCTGGCGTTGATAAGTTTAATCTTTATACCTTGGTGGTTGAATAAATGATAACGATCTATTCTTCTAATATACAAAGTAGAATGTCCCTGGTAGTAATAGTAGTAACGTATTTCCAATTGATAATCGTAGAATGAAGAGACGTTATTTTGAGAGAGATTTAACTTGTGAGAGATAGGAGAGTAAAGGCTAGGGTTAGTGCGGCGGGCGGCTTTTACGGTTTATAACGGTAATGGTTAAATATTAACCTATGTATGATTAAAATTATTTTTATGACTCAAATGAAAGTGTTAAGCGTGGTATATGCGGTAAATTACGCTCTTTTACTTGAAAGTTTTTTCTTTTGTTAATTATTAACATACGCAATTTATGGCTTAACGCTGGATTTTTTTATGTCCGCCTTAAACAATCAAATAAACGAGCTGGACTCATTTTTAAAATGCCGCCTGCCGAAGGATGAAAATTATATGTGTGTCATTTATTTTATTACCGATAAGTTTTTCATATATATTACAAATAGCTGGGCACCGTTAATCAAATAGTCAAGTTCGTTAATCGCTAATCCGTCACTAAAAAAGTTAACTTCGTTTAACGTTTAAGCGTTAATTTTCGGAAGATTTAACGGAAGTTAACTTAATTAACGTTTAACGGGCTTTACTTGTTTTAACGGAAGTTAATTAATTCTTTTTTTTTAAGGTAACTTAAAAGCAAATCCGTTACTCGAAATGTTAACTTCGTTAATTAACGATTAACGTATTAACGGTCTTGTGCCCAGCTATAAATTACATGCAGACTTGTAATTTCAGTCAGCAAAGAGCTTTTGCAGCTATTATAATTCTCTTAATTCGTTGGAACTGGGTATTATTGTGCAATATCGAAAATGTATACTAAAATATATGACACGTGTATAAATTGTGTACTTGTTATATCAAGGTATGGTGCTAGATGGAACGGAGGGTACTGCGATGCGATTTGGCGATGTGAGATCGCTCCTATATATTTTTCAAGATGGGTATAACTCGAGCGAAAGATTAGACGAACTCATTTAGAACTCAGGTTTATTTGTAAAGGTTGGTAATCCGTTTTGTTTGATATATTATGTTTGTAAGTATTTGTATAGTTATTTACATGAATATACACGGAAGTTTTAATGTTTTTTTTATGGATCAGACTAGTTACCACGTGTTTTGTTTCAAATATAACTGCACTTAAGGTTGTTCACCTAAAGTGGATTCATCCATACTTGTCTTATTTGGTAAACAAGTTTCTAACCTCAAAATGTGCAATTTTTGGATGAAACAGCTGTCAGCAGAGTGACGTCTAAAATATTATATCCGTTCCTTTATTAGCAAGGAAAGCGGCACAAAAGTGCATTTTGAGGTTAGAAACTTGATTACCAAATAAAACAAGTAATGTATGAATCCACTGTAGTTGAGTTCAGCTTTTTATGTAGCTATATTACGAACGACGTAATTGCAATGTTGTGTTATACTAAAATGGTTCTTTAATTCTCTGTTTTAGAGTCTAAAGTTGCTAACGTTTTTTTAACCGATATAGTAATTGTTGATCTGACATTTGGAATATTTAATAGAGAAACGTCTGTGAACGTCTGAAACGGGAAGGAGAACGTCAATCAAATACCTTTTTTATGTTGAACATAAAAGTAGTAATATGAGACAAAAAATATTTAAGTATATCGTTTCACTATGTTTGTATACAGTTAAGTCTAACCAGAAATATTCGAGGGCTGTTAAACGCCTTAGCACACGTGATAGTATCGTCACGGTCAACGCGCGTCTTATATCAGGGCCCTAATAATTTGTATATTTTATAAGTTATAGTTATGTGAAAAGCGCGTGGTAGTCTGATAAGGTGACATATATTACGGGCCCGGCAGTTTATATTAATACGTAAGTGGACTATGATGAAAGGCAAAAATCACCCTTTTCATACAAAAGGCGATAACGATTTCCACCCCTTAAATGTTAACCGATTTCGACCAATTTTTTATAGGTTGTCGGTCAGAACAAAATCTAGGTCTGACGTTTTTTTGAATTTTGATTAATGATCAAGATAATCAAACAATGCCGAAATTCGTTTTGTATGAGAATACTGAAACCACAATAAAACTGAATTTATTGATTATATTGAAAAAATTAATACTCATAGACCTAGATGTTGTTCTGACTGACAACCTATCAAAAATTGGTGAACATCAGTTAACATTTAAGGGGTGGAAATCGTTAACGCCTTTTGTATGAAAAGCCGTAGGTTCACACTCCTGTTAAAGCCGCGTTTTATAAGTCCGTCATACCTAATGTCAGATCAGATTTGATTGAACGGATATTTATAAAACTCAGCCTGAACCTATCACAGCGGCTTGCTCTGTATTTTTTTTTGTATGAATTTTAAGTAATTAGGTATACCATGTCCATTTCGCTGCAGAACTGTTTTAAATATAGTTGACTTCTTGAGTACACATTTTATATGCAATAAATTTATTATATTTTGAACTTGCCAATCAACTTGTTGAGACTAAATTTTTTACAAACAAATTTAATTTAGTTTACGTTTTAAAATATTGTACCCGACTGTATAATTGTTATCAATAAAGTTAATATGATTGACTGTGCGTGAAAATAGCTAGCTATTTTAGGCTCTAAGGAGAAGATACGGTGACAGACTTCGCATATTTCTGGTTAGGTATAGTTATTATAGTTTTTGAGTTGTAACTTACCGTAGTTTAAGCACTGTATAGGCTTCCATGGTTGTTTTGCGTGCAGCGTTCGTTGCGTTGGCGATCTCACGCGGTCAAGTGAGATTTGTAGAAACTACTCGAAACTACAATAAATATGTGTGGTTTGTATGTCTTTGTTTTTATTCCTTGTCCTATCAAATTTTAGGGTACTAACCAGCGGCGCTAGCATGCCAGACGGGGATAAGCTAAACCCGTTTATCTCTCTATATTTTTGTCGGTACCAGTGTGAGAGAGACGCACTTAGAGATAAGACTGTTTAACTTATCCTTGTGTCAACGTTCCTAGGGCCGCAGTACGACTTCTTGCTTTTCTGGTTCACACTACATACCCTATAGGTACTCAGTTCTAAACACTACCCTCAGTTGACACATTCACAGTATTCTTGAATATAATACCTGCTATTCAGATATAAAATGATTTTATTGAAATTATCTGGCCCCAAAAAAAACCCCGACACAATACCCTGAAAAAATTTGCTTCTGATCCCACCGGTGATGCATGGCCACAGAGAAAACGTGATCCCACCGGTGATGTTCATGGCAGTCGACGTGTTAATCGAGGAGCTAAGTGCCACGAGCAGCACAATCTCTAAAAGACTATAGTCAATCGCCAAAAGACGATTGTCAATCTCTAAAAGACGATTGTGCTGCTCGTGGCACTTATTTTACGCTGTCACTGGCGGTGAAAGGGTTAGCTAACTTGTATAATAAATCAGCAATTGAACTTTCCACAATATTTTAATACAAAACGATCACAAACAACACTACACACGAATTATCTTGGTACCGGGCTCCCATTTGTAGCTATTGAAGCCATTCTTGAATTTATTCAACACGGAAGACCTTAAAAATATGATATTAACCTTCTTAGCGCCAATTACGGATATATCCGCACCACAGGTTCACCATCAACGGATATTATAAATTAAATAAATGCGATGGATGTTTGTTACTTAATCACGCCAGAACAGCTGAACGGATCTGGATGAAATTTGGCACAGGGATAGATTAAACTCTAGAAGAGCCAAAATTTTAAAAGTTCCTGTGGTAACGAATATAACCGAATTCGACGCAAACGAAGTAGCGAGCAGAAGCTAGCCATAGCATAGGTATATTTTTTCTTACGAAAATACTAAATCATGCAGCTTATATGAATTACCAAAAAATTAGCTCGTTCGCACCTTAACCTTTTGACCGCCAAGCATGTCTGACAAGTAACACGAATTTCAACTTTAAGTCAAGGTAATAAACGACTTTTTTACCCTGTATCCGCTGACGGCTGCAGCCGACTGGGGCGGTCAAAAGGTTAACACGAATTTCAACGGAGAATACGACTCACCTCGTTTTAATTAAGTGTTCCGTCTTAAGGGGGGCTAGGCCCATCTACTCCACCCTCCCCCCCTCCCCCCTGCTAAGCCGTGGACCGAACGACCAAACACCTACACACAAACACTTTCACATTTATAATAGTTAATAGTAGGATCCAGAACATACCTCTTGGAACTCGCAAGGGAATACATCGACATCGCGTCTTCTGTGACTGTCGACTGTCGACCGTTCAGTGAGGTGTCGACACTGGTCACTTGTATGGTGCCGTCCTGAGCCTGGAGTCGGGTTGGGGGGCTGAAGATGCCCGCGCAACTGTGAAACTTGGAGAACCTGTCGTGCACGCGATGTTCCAGCTCCACATGGAGACTGAGCTGCCGTCTGGGGAGGTTGAGGATCACTTGCATTGGTAGCCGCCTTAGCATGCCAGACACGGGGATAAGTTAAACCCGTCTATCTCTCTGACTATCTCTTTCGTCAGCACTAGTCTGAGAGAGACGCACTTAGAGATAAGACGGTTAAATTTATCATTGTGTCAACCTTGCTACAGTCTCCCAGGTGCCACAGAATTCTCTATAAGACCTGCTATGTGAGTTAATTACGTGAGCCAATTCCCCCCCTTGGTGTGTTGTGAGATTTGGCTCGACGCCCTCCCCACCCTAATCTCACGTGATATTTTTTGAAATGCGTAGGTATTATTTATTAGTTTAAATACGATAATCGGAGTCTTCGACTAACGAAACATCTACGTGCATAAACACAGAGGTCGGGATCTGTCCGCGTGTCGCTGCCACCCAGCTCGTGCGCAGCAGCGTTCGCCCAGTCGCGCGTCGAGGGGTTACTGAGCAGTAGCACAGCAGCAGTAGGGTAGTAGTAGGGTGACGGATGGCAACACTATGCAAACGCCACAAAGTATTGTGGGGTTTCCCCGGATTTGTCCTAGTTTAGAAGGCGTCCGGGGAGCGTCCGGGCGGGGTTTCATTTGCGACGCGACGTTTATTATACTGACAAAGTTTAAAGAATTCTATTGACATGTCCAGGTTCTGGGCTCCAAAATTCGGGGGTTTCACGCGTCTTGTCCTGGTTGCCAAATTATAGAGATGACCACCCTACTATAATGTTGTAAATAAATGCTTTCTTTCTTTCTTTCTTTCTTTCACCGTTGGGCAATCGTCTCACCAATCAGATGAGACAAGTTCAAGTATTTTAGGCTATAATCTCCGGCACATGAGTTGACCCAAAATGGCAGTCGTCCACGCGGGTACAACTATGGTTACGCGCGGCCCCTCGCGTCGCACCTCGTACCGCACTTCGATTGAGGCCCCCGAAAATGTGTTCTGCGCATTCAAGGTGATAGTACAACTAACGTGCTGCGAAGTAACTATAGTTGTACCTGCGCGGACGACCGCCATCTTGGTTCAAGTTGAACCATGCGCCAGGGTGCGTACAGGGTAAAAATGTACGAAAATGTAGGTACCTTAACCTTTTGACCGCCACAGTCGGCTGCAGCCGTCAGCGCATACAGGGTAAAAAAGTCCTTCATTACCTTGACTTAAAGTTGAAATTAGTGTTATTTCTCAGACATGATTGGCGGTCAAAAGGTGAAAAACGATCAACTTGCATGAACGTGCTTATCATACCTATGATCAAACTTTTCTCCGCAAAAGTTGCATTTCGCGTCATCGTAAGGGAATGAAAGCTTGTTTCCAGAGAAATTCTTGCGGTCCACAGAGCTAACGTCAACGCAGCTCGACAGGCGCTTCGTCTCGCTCCCGCTTGAGGCTGTCTCACTCTGGGTGTTCTCTGACGCGTCACACGTACGCAGATTGAATTCTGAGTACCTGCATGAAAACATACTTAATCATCATTCAACCCACAAACGTCACTGTTAGGTAAGTATGTCTTTTAATCCCGGGGTAACACAGTCCTATTTGTCTTATTTGTCACTATTAAGACAAATAGGATTAAAGGCCCTTCCACACGGTCAGAATGACAGCCAGACCGAGGTCATGTTGATCAAAATTGACCGCGTAGAATTCGATCGAGTTTTAAAATCGGTCGGCTCCCAACCAACTTGGTCGGGACGACACCCGATTGCCCATAAGCTTTTTAGGGTTCCGTACCTCAAAAGGAAACACCGCAACCCTTATAGGATCACTCGTGTGTCTGTCTGTGTCTGTATGTCTGTCCGTCTGTCACAGCCAATTTGCTCCGAAACTACTCTACCGATTGAGTTGTTTGGTACACATATTAAGTCGGTGACCGCAACACGGACGTTTAACGTAAATAAATGAATTTTAAACACGTGGGGGGCCACTTTTGAGGGGTAAATTAGAAAATTACAAAAAAAAGTTTTGTAAACTATATCGTGTGACTTATCAAATATAAGGGCTCAATGTGAGAATCTTAACTAGGTATATATTTTAGAGAATTTTAAGATAAATATTTTGGAAGTTATTTAGGATAATAGGCGAAAATTGACAATTCCCCCCTCCCCCTTGTCTCCGAAACAACTGGGCCAACATTTTCTAATAAATACAGAAAAAAGTTTTTTACCTATAAGAAGTCTATGGTATTTAAAGTAACATAGGAAATATCAGATAATCATGTACGGAACGGAACCCTCTCCGCGCCAGTTTAACTCGCACTTGGCCGGTTTTTTCTCATTCTATTTACTTGCACGTACCTATTCTTTTTAATCTCAGACAAGATTTGATCAGAATCCCCGATTTTATCAAAGAAGGAGACGATCTTTTTCAGTTTCTCCTCTTGAACGTTTTTAGTGAGCTCGGGGTCTGTTTGGGTGTTACTGGTGATAGCAGTCTTGCAGTGGGGGGTGGTTGGTGCAGAGGATGGTAGAAGAGGGCCGATTCGGGATAGGCCTGGAACAATTATGGAAGTTACCTTCTTGAACATGATTGGGCTATTCAAAGTCAAAGTATGATAAATCTTTAGAAATTAAGTGTCTGTAGGTACATTAAAAATATTTACAAAGAAATGATACTGCGGCCCCAACATGAATGACACAAAGATAAATTAAATCCGTTTATCTCTACGACTATCTCTTTCGTCAGCACTGGTGTGAGAGAGACGCACTTAGAGATAAGACGGTCTATTTTATCTTTGGTTTACCGTCATAAGGTACAAATGGAAAATCGTTCACGTGAAATAAACATTCTGAAATTGGATCAAAAGTAATAATATGCAAATTGAATTTAGTGAAAATGTAATTATGCTGAAAAGTATTTATAACCAAATTTATTTTCGTTGTAAATTAATTGAAAGAAAGAAAGAAAGAAAAATATTTTATTTGCATCAAACCGCCACCAACTTAAGCTACAACTATAACAAAAAACATTAAACTTAAACTAATAAAATGTTGGTGCAATGTGACACCAAATAAGGGTCTTCACTCAGCATGTGCTGCAGAACTTGGTCCTGCAACGCTGATAAATAATCTGTGAAGCCCAGATCGCATGCGACAGCAAGCGGGATGAGGCGTCTTTACAATGGATTGACATTGTTTACACTAAGACAGTTGAAGAAATTAAACATTAAGTACCTGAAACTATGTTGAATGATTTTTAAGCAAAATAAATCACAATTAGAAGTATAATAAACTATAGATACAATACAAAAATTACCCGACCTTTTAGAAAAAGCTGACCAAATTATACAAAATCTTTTAGTCTCAGTAATCAACATTAATTTGGACGACCGTTCATGGACTCAGGCTTCCCTACCTATAAGGCATGGCGGCCTGGGCATCAGAAAAATTTCCAGTGTTTCGCTCCCCGCATTTCTGTCCTCTGCATATAGTTCACAGGAACTAATTTCAAAGATTTTAAATTTCCCCGTCCAACAGTTAGACGTACCTTTTTTATCTGAGGCCAGAAATGCGTGGACCCAAGCTTGTCCGAGCGCTGATCTGCCCGGAAACTCCGGTTCTCAGCGGCGATGGGATGAGCCGCTCTGTAGGCTGGTACGGAACAACCTGTATCAAACGGCCATCAGCCTTTCAGAGCGTGCTCGACTCCTTGCCGTTGCTGAATGGGAATCCGGGCAGTGGCTTCAAGCTCTGCCGTCATCCCAAATCGGAACACTTCTCGATAACTCGACTTTCCGCCTTTCTGTAGCTCTACGCCTGGGAGTGACTTGCGTTGCCCCACATCGCTGTTGCTGTGGGGAGCCAGTCGACCAGCTCGGCCACCATGGTCTTTCGTGCAACAGGAGCGCGGGACGTCTCCCTCGCCATGCCAGCCTTAACGACATCATCCGTCGGGCGCTAGCCAGCGCGGGAGCCCCGGCAGTGTTCGAACCGCCCGGCCTTGTGCGCGACGATGGCAGGAGGCCTGACGGAATGACCCTTGTGCCATGGAAGATGGGACGGCCCCTTGTTTGGGATGCGACGTGTGCCGATACACTGGCGCCGTCTCATCTTCGTGGCACCTCTGTAAAGGCTGGCTCTGCTGCAAATTCGGCCGAGCTCCTCAAACGGCGCAAATACACAGCCCTAAACAGTGGCTGTATATTTGAGCCGTTTGGGGTTGAGACCCTGGGACCTTGGGGGGAGAGCGCTCACAGGGTCTTTAGGGAATGCTCAAAACGACTGGTGGAGTTGACGCGTGACCAAAGGGCTGGCTCATATCTGGCGCAGCGGATCAGCGTTGCCATCCAACCTGGCAACGCTGCCAGCCTTTTGGGCACGCTACCAACTGACAGCGATTTGGGGCAAATTTTTTATTTATAGCTATTTTTAAGTTTAGTTTTTAATTGATATGTATTATGTTGTATATTATATTTAAACATTTTATCTTGACAAATAAATTCATAGCATACAAAAATATCGTTCCGAGTTCTTTTGTCAATTTATCTATCTGTTTGTAACAGCGGCCCTAAAAAAATTGACACGGTGATAAGTTATCCCTATCTAATCTTTAGTGCATCTCTTTCTTCGATATTAATTGCCTGTAATTGACATGCATATCAGATAAGTTTTTATTCTATTTAAATTAATTTGCGGTTTTTTAAATATGTTTGTTGTTGGTATTCCTTAATAAATAAATAAAATATATATTATATATATATATATATATATTAGTATGAGAGAGACCCAAATAAGGAAGCTATACAAACCAATGTGTTCGTTTTCGTGTCTCAGCTTGTCACACTCTCGTTCGAAGCCCTCGTGGCAGTAGTGGCACGTGTACCGCCGCTCGACGAAGTGGCACATGTTCAGGTGATCGTTGTAGTTAATGATGCCTGAAACGCGAAAGAACCCTCGATTAGAATCAACTTATATTCGGTACGTTGCTGCTACGGGGGCGTCCTTTAATTATGTGAGGCGATTTTGGCGATTTTTCAACTCCCTACTACCCCCTTGGTGAGTCGTGAGATTCTTCAAAATGCGTGGTTTTAGTGTAGTGAAATACGTTAATCTGAGCCGTCGATTAATTAAACAATCAAGAAGCTACTGTTCTACTTTGTATGCATACCCGCGATAAATGTTATTGTGTAGGATTTAGCCATATTTTAGTGGCGAAACACAGTTTTCGGAAAAAATAATACGTTTTATTTGCCGAGTTTGCTCTTCCCCACGTGGGATTAGGTGAGATTTGGTTCGATCCCTCCCTCCTCTTAACGCCTCATGTAATTAATGGCGCCCTCTAAGCGTTGGCAAGCGAGAGATGGTGCAGAGTCATTCGCGAATGCAGGGAGCCATGGGAATACTCCCACTATTTCTTTAGGGGAAACAGATCAAGTACCTACAAACATCATAAACCTTGGAACTTGCCTACATAGTCTGAATGTAGGCAAGTCAGATGACAATGATTGTTTATGGTAACCTGATCTGAATCGATATTCAGGATAAGCTCCAGATAGAGGAATTATTCAACGGTCAATAGCATACGGGCATAAAAGCTTGTTACAAAAATTCAATTCAATAAAAAACATCTAATCTAATCTCATCCTGAAAGAAGGCTGTCCGGCAGTGAAGTATGGGTCGACTATTTTACCATAGAAAATCATCCGGCAGCCAGCAATGGGACACTGTCTCGGAGTGGTATCCATCAGACAGTATCGCTGCACGGCCTGCGCGCAGTTGAGCAGCGCCGGCGCCGCGTCGTGCAGCGCGCCGTCCGACTGGATCTTCTTGGGTCGTCGCAGGCGGCGGAACCTAAATCACAGAATAGATATTAATAGTACCTTCTAACGTCACTCTCTAACAAACCCGTGTTTAGGCATGAAAATATGCTTACGCATGCCTTCTCTCTCTGTCGCTTAACACTTGCTCTTTCGCTTGCTCGTACGCCAGGGTCGCTTTAAGTAGAGTACCTAATCGCTATGACGACGCGCGACGCGACGAGCGAGCGAGCGGCAACCTACTGCGATTTACAGCGCCGCTCCACGGTGCCCGACGGCCGAGCGTACCTAAAATTCCAAGTGAAACCCGCCTGCCTAAATGAAGCTGAGTATTCGAATACGGATTGGTCTTTGACAATAAGAGCTACCAACCAGCCATGAATTTGCAGTACGGATCGGATCTTGAGGCGCTGCTGAACGTCAGGTAGGTATGCTGCCAACCAACCAACATTCAGCGAGATATAGATGTCAATCACTGTAACTAATTGGGAGTTAGTTGTAGTGGTAGAGCCAAACAGTAATCCTCACTAGATGATTACTATTTGAATGGGCCGGCTCGACCGGGATAGTACCACACTCTCACAGAATATCGGCGTAAAGTAATGATAAAGTGATAGCAATAGGATTGTAAATCAAGCGTTTAATATTTCGAGACCCTGTAGATTTTACAAAAAAAAAAAAAACAAGTTTTAGATCGTTAGCTAACGGCCAACGGAATTTAATTTTGTTATATTTTTTACTACGGGATTGTTGGGGCTGCCCCGGTGCTGCAGCGCCTCGGGGATCTTCGCCGCGAGCAGCACTGACGGCTTCCAGGCTGAACTGCGCAAGCGCGTGGCGTCCCTGTGGGGGCACGTGCGGGGCAGCACCAACACTCCCTGAAGGTGATCGCTGCAAGGGTGGACAGTCCTATCCTCACTCATTGGAAGTCCATCCACGTAAAATCCAATGAACTTTTCCAACTTTGGTAATAAGTCCATGTTAATAACATATTGTGGATACCCTAATGTCCGAAATCAATTTTTTTATTCATTCATTCATTCATAGTCTAGATAGTTTTGCATAATAATTAAAACTAAAGTGAATTCATCCTTACTTGTCGTATTTGGTAAACAAGTTTATAACCTAGAAATGTACCTTTTTTGGATGAAACAGCTATTTTATCCTAAGTAAAGCAATCCTAGGTGAGTAATTGGCAAAGTGATGTCTAAAATATTATCTCCGGTTGCTTAATTTACGTAGAAATAGCTGTTCTAGCCAAAAATGGTGCATTTTGAGGTTAGAAACTTGTTTACCAAATAAGACAAGTAAGGGTAAATTCACTTTAGGTTCCGAGCTGCCCTCTCCTGTTCCCGAAAGTTCCCTGATGCCTGATTTTTTGGTTTGGTGTATGTCTGCATGTAGGGTGTCAGGCATAGTTTTAGCCTGTATATATAAAGCATGAATTGAACCCTTCGTTTTCGTTAAGTCTTGGCCACAGGAAAGAAACGCTGTTTCTTAACGTTTATAAACTCATTCCTCACCTAAGTCCTCGTCTCCTCCTCTTCTCCACATACCGCTGGTTGATATTATTATCACTAGCCGCCAGCACATGGCCGTTCAGCTCATAACCCTTATAAGGCCTCCTCTCCCTGCGGATCCCCAGCAGCCGCTGCACAAAGATCTGGAACCGCGTCGGCTTTCTCTTCTCGTCCATCATGAGGTACGGAATTTGATTATAGAAAGGAGGGTTATTAGTTTGCGTGCAGCCGCACTCGTGGTCGCTGCAATTCGAGAAACACTCTTTAGACGGCGATGGTTCGTATCTCGAGATGGTTGTCTTAGACTTGCTGTTGATGTCCGTGGCTGTGAACATGTTGGAGCAGTCGATGTTGAGCTCTCTCATGACAGCAGTGGCGGTGTCTTTGTTGTCATATTCTGTCACCACAGTGGAAATGTCCGTGGTGCCCGCGCACGCGTCAGTTCTCGTTCTATGCGACCTTTTCTTTCTCCGGGTTTTCCTCGTATCTCCGTTCCCTACTTCACCTGAAATCCCATCCGTGCAGCAGGTTTCGGGGAGTATACCGATCACGCTCGCGTCGTAGATCTGAAAGAGTTTCTTGAGACATTTATACTTCGCTTTTAGGAGTTCGTGTTTTTTCTTCGGCACCCATTTCGTGGAGGTGACATCTGCGTCGCCCTCGTACTTTTCAGGTATGCAAGTAAGTGTTGGCTTGCTTTTAGCATACATTGGACGTCTTAAGCAATAATTAACACTACAAATAATTTTACAAATCAAATAGAACAGTACACTTGAGTACAAGTAATTTAGATGTATCATAATTCACAGGTATCGCTCGATCGTACACTGCAAATGCTTTTTATTTTTTCTACAAAATATGTTTTCTCGTATCGTATACATGTTGTTGTGACAATTCTGTTATGACACGTAGGTAAATTTAAATTGTATTGTTTTCTTTTTAGAATTCTAAATGTTAAATTTTTACCGGAAAGGTGGCATTGCGGTACCTCTATTAATGATTCCTGAATAAAGTTCATGTCGTTCCTATCATGTTTGCAGCGTTTCTTCTCCAGAACGATGGACTTTTAGTTTATTCATCTGACTAGGCAAAGAACCTAGAACTGGCCAATCTGCTAAAAGTTTTGAATTTTGGTAACTTTGAAAACTAGCCAGGTACAAGTATCGTCAAGGACGACAGACAATTCTTAATAGCCCAGTAACTTTAGCCTGTGAGGTTGAAATCATACATATAGCATCACGCCCGAAATCCCTAATGGGGTGGGCCGAGCCACGAGACAACTTGTGGCCACGTTCGATTAATTAGTCCTAAGATGGTATGATGAACCGTATGGTGACAGGTGATCAGCCCATCGCCTATACAGATAGTCCACCATGTTGGAGAGGACCCGTCCCTTAGTCGACTTTTACGACATGCCAGGATGATAAGCATCTGCGCGCATTCTATGCTATTTCTTCACTCCCAGTGCAGCAGAGGAGCCATATCTTTTCATATTGGCTCATATTTTGACTATACTTACTAACGTAGTACGTTTTCGTCTAAAAATAAACTTCCATTCCATAATATCGATGATACTTTAAGAAAAGCCAAAGGCTGCAAATGTGTTTATATTTTCGAAGAAAATTAAATGATGCGAAAATGAAATATACCTTCAGTAGGTATATGTATGCTTACTGAATTTGATCCCTGTTGATTGATGCTTCGGCGACCGGCTTATAATTATATAACCCGACCGCGCGTCGTAGCTAAATGGAGGGAGAGGGAGGGGGAGCAGTGGCGAAGCGTCAAATATTTCCTAAGGGAAGCCGGAAGAATTAGAACACTATGTGCAAGTCTGACATTTAGTTAGAGTAACATGGACTTCACTGACAGCTAGCCGTAGCTTTCCAGTTTGGTAAAGCCGTCAGGAATCGACTTGTACCTACGCAGGCTGCGCCAATGAGGGGAGTTTAATATTCTCTGTATGTATTTGACCAAAAATCAGATGTTCCACTTTATTGCCTGAACTACTGGACCGATTTTAATAAATGGGGTATGTTATGATTCGTCGTAAACCTGCAAGTGTCAAAGACTTCCTTTATAAAGATTATAAGGGTGAACTAGGAGCAAACGTTGGAAATACTTTTACGTTTGGTTTTTAACGTTTTGGCTCTTTTTGTGTTGCCATAATTTTTATTTATTTTATATTAATTAAATATTTAAATCTCTGTCAGCCTATAAATTAATGTCACTTTAATGAGCGATGCATTAAAGTGACTAGAAATCGGGGGTTGAAGGGGGGAATTCATCTTGAGGGTTCGTGCCCAGTAGTGGACGTTATGATATTCTTAATATCTTGTATTAACGGTAAATAAAACACAATGTAAAAAGAATAAGTTAAGTTTATTTAAAATACAAATACGTCTTAAATAAATTAAGTCGATCACACTGCTTTTGATAACCTTAATCCTCAGCTGAAGGAACCTTCGGGCATCAGCAGACCTGCAACAGACAGACGTGAATGAAAACTTGCACACTTTTGCTGAATTCCAAAACGTAACATAGGCATTTCATGTGAACCAACGGCAAAAATCACCCTTTTCATACAAAAGGCGATAACGATTTCGACCCCTTAAATGTTAACCGATTTGACAAATTTTGGATATTGAATATTGATTAAAGATCAACAAAGTTAAATAATCGTCGAAATTCGTTTTGTATGAGAATACCCGCCCGCGCCCGTCCGATTCACCGGATCCAGTTTTTTTGCAGGATTCTTGTAACGAGCTTGTGTGAATACAAATACTGTTTCCACTTAATCGGATCCGGCATTTTATCGAACGACCGGACCCTACAAGTCCTGCAACCGTATACTTGTGTGAACGCGTGCATTGAAATACTGTTGCCATTGCCACTGAATCGGATCCTACAAAAACAGTTCCCTTAAAAGATCAGATGTCTCCGTGTGAACGGGATCTTTCCACATAATTCCTACGAGCGTGTGGGTCAATTTATGATTGTTTGACTAAATGAGAAACGAGATAACATAGCTGTTCGTTTAGACTAGAAACAAAATACGCACGCATTTCTATATTCATTCGCACATTCACAAACCACTTCCTCGTCTGGTCTACTTACTTGCGAAGCACGCTGTCATGAAGCAAATCCCGCAACCCGCGAAGAATGCGCGTACTGCTACCTGAAATAATATGTTTGGTGAGTTGATTTTGTCGATGAATTTACAACTGCAATGGGTAATGATGACGATGACGATAATCAAGATAAAGTTACTTATAATGATGGTAGGTAGAATTGACAACACAGGCCTAAAAATTTCGTTGATAGTGCAGTTATAGTTGTTGAAGTTCTTATACTAAAAATTGCGACATATAATGGATAAAAAGATATTAATACTTGTGATGACAGCGGTTAAAAACTGTGCATCAAAATGATATACATATCTGCTATTGGGGGTGGTGGCGAAGAAAAAAATTATAATCGTTTTACGAAAGCTTTAAAATAATTGAATGACAAAGCAGTTCATACTGACGCTACCGATAAAAAAGAAGTGTTAGTTAAAATAATGGTTTAACTGACGAAAATGCAGGTGATGAAATTACTAAAGCCTAAAATGCTAACGCTGCTGGTACTGATGTAAGAGAGCATCTCGTGTTGCCTGTTAATCCTGGTATTATAATGGTGAATGAAGTTAATGTTAATGAAATTTCTTAAGCTTTATTCGCTAAAGCTAAAGATGCTAATAATGCAAGCGATACCAACACTAGAGAGCGTTTCTCGTTGTCCGGGCGCCATGGCGGACAGCGCTCCGATCATGATGCCGGCGGACGCGGGGTTGGTGAACCCGCACAGAGCGTACGTGGCCACCAGCTCTGCACGGGGCTGGAACAGGGAAGAAGATATTGTTATAAATGGACATATTGTTATATAGAGACAAAATTACAAATGCTATTTTATTAGGTACCTATTTGTTATAAGCAAAGATCTCAAAAGAAGGATATGCCTATCAGTACAATTTCCTGTAACAAGTCTCATAGTAGGTTATCAAACGTCAGCGCCAACACCCTATTGCTGATGTCTTAGTTCTTACGACATACATACAAAAGTCTAATATTGCTTGATACACACGCTATCATATCATTGTGGGCGGTGTGGTCGGTGGTGCTGCGGTCTTACACCGCACGATGCGGGAGGTTTTTTTTTTTTCAATTATAACAGTGTCACTTAAACGGGTGTCATGGATGGTGGTTGACATGCGACTGAACCTGCGATGGTGTCAAATTCGCGATCTGACACCTCAAAAGTAAGCATCGCGAAAATTGCTTTGAGCAGTACCTTACTATAATATTTCAATAGTTATAAGTAATTATTACTACATAACATTTTAATTTTAAATAATAATTATAGTTCACAAAAACTAAAAAAACACGCTTTTATTAGTAACGCATTACTAAGTACAAAAGACCCTCATCACCAAGGTAATGTATTGGAGTCGTCAAAACAAACCAAAGGAGCCCAAACTCGAGGGGCTTACTAGTACTCCTTGAAGAGTTCCACTATCCACCTCCTGGCTCCATGGTCAGAAAAACTCGATGGTACCAAATTATTGTATTGTGCTCAGTATTGCATACACTTGCAAAGTTTCAAATCGTTACGACAATTAGAAGTAGATTAAAATTGACTTCTAACATTTTATTACATTGTTAGTTACAAGTGAAGCTAATGAAAGCGTGTTAAAAAGACCGTCCTCTAAATGAGCTCCGTTTTGTTCCTGGTACTCCTGCAACCGACTAATACACAATTGTTGGAAGATGCTGACAATCCATCAATTAATATTCGTTATTGAGCCAGTGTCTTTAAACTTTTCCACCCTAACTTTGATTAAATTGACGCTGGGACACTCACTTAAACGGCACAATCCGTATTCAATTCTAAAAAAGCATCGCATATTATATATCGCGTTTTTTGAAAAGTCTTTAACACAAAAACCACGTTGCTTTTCCGTGAAACGCTCCATCCTGATCAAATATTTACAAAATGACGTTTAATTTCCCGCCATCCGTTGTACCGGACAAATAATAGTTATCAAAAAAGCTGTGTTGCTATGTGCATAAATTTATAGCCCACCCTATATAATGGGGCATAACATCAGCCCACGTCCAGGCCACCTCGGCGAGGGATACATGTTGGTGCCGTTTGGAAGTAGGTAGACCCCTTTTGGACCGTGTGACCCGGGCGCTCGAGATCTCTACGTAGGCTCTACTCACAGACAGCAGGCCGTCTCTCTTCATCTCCCCCAAGCGTTGATACGCCACGAATTCGTTCACCACCGTCTTGAGACCCACCAGAGAGCCCACCAGCTCACATTCCTCCCACGGCACACCTGCAATGGAAAATATATTGAATGATACGCTTCTTTTTCTTTTGTAGCTTCGTAGTCCAATATTTAAACCAATGGGAAACAGTACTCCGATATACTAACGCTGGATGCTGACAGAGGCGAATTCAGGATCATATTTAGGGGGGTGTCTTTGGTGATACCAGGACGAATTTGCAAAGGCGTAAAAGGGGTGTTAATTTGGCTACCTGTTAAATGTATATAATGTTATCCAATTGGGGGGGGGGGGGGGGGGGGTGACCCCCCCTCCCTAGTGTGACGTCACATATTTTGCAATTTTACATCTAGAAATTATTAAAACAGCACTTTTTTAAATATAATCAACATCAAATCAAACATTTGAAAAAACGCGACTGGTGCGTGACACAGTTGTGAATCGAGTGTGAACTCGACAACAATTCAAATTAAATCTTATGCAATTATGCAAATACAGATATTGTAGTGGTAGAGCCAAACAGTAATCCTCAATAGATGATTACTGTTCGAATGGGCCGGCTCGACCGGGGTAGTACCACACTCTCACAGAATATCGGCGTAAAGTAATAGCTTGCTATTGCGTTCGTACGGTGAGAGACGAGATCCGGAGGCCTATTCCCTCAATCCCATCCCCATTCCCCATCCTCCCTTGACTGGCAACACATCGACAGCACCTCTGGTGTTGCAGATGTCTATGGGCGGCGGTGACCACTTTCCATCAGGTGGGCCGTCAGCTCGTTTGTCAGACAATTGACATAAAAAAAAAGATAGAGTTGGAAATATTATGAAGTTTTTCGTTAATAGCTCAAATTTGGTATTTTAACACTTAGATGTATTAGATTTTGTAATGTGACGTCACCAAACTTAGGACCCCTCCCACCCCTTGTCACACAATGTCACACTTTTTCACCACCTCCCCCCCTTAACGTGTGACGTACTTTATGGATGACCCCTTAGTTGATTATGAACTGGGTGTAAATTTCCATTGATGTCAAGTAATTTCTGATGAGCTGAATATCCTATAATGGGCGGCCATTTACTCGTATCTCATGATAGACTGGATGCAATTGTACCTGTGGAAAGTTGATCGTGCGGACTGCAGCTGGTCACCTGACCCGCTGCTCAGTGACTCACCCATGAGCCAGCAGAGCGGCACCAGTGCCTTGCCCAGCAGCCACTCGAGGTCGAGGTCCGGGTTGCCGAGCAGCCCGCCGCAGTAGCCCAGCACGCCGTTGAGGAAGGCGATGAACGCCACGAACGCCACTATGTTGGCGACGATGTTGAGGATGAGCGCGATGCCGTTCGTCGCGCCGCGGGTCGCGGCCGACAGCGCGGAGCGGTCCTCACTACAAAATTATAATAATGTCACAAATAACGGCCCCAACTAGGTTTTTTAACTCCTTGCTCTTCACAATTTCACATGCATTATATGTTAAAAATAACTTTTCCCGCGGATCCTTTTCCTTAGTCGACAAAAAAACGTAGTAGTAAAAAAGTAGGCGGTAGCGTAATCCCATACCTCTCCGGTGTGACTTACAGCCCGCCATACCGACGTGATGAACACGTTAATTTAAAAATATCAAATTCAACCATTTGTACCAGGCTCATTTTTGCACAGCTTATCATTATCGAGTAGGGCATTCACGAAAATCACCATGCCATACTTTTTCGACGGTTCCAAATGGCCGCCATACCACCCCAAAGGAGTAATTTCTTCTCCTTCTTTTTTTATCGACTATCGGAAAATACAAGAATTTTGGTAGTACAAATAGTTTGACTTTCGTAATTTATCCGACACGTTCGATTAACGCCCACGCGATTGGGCCGCCGGTACCAGCGCTATTACCATCATTTTCCTTTTTCTCATTACGTAATTAGACCCCTGTAAGACCGCCATACTGGTACAAATGACACGATAATTTGTGTCACCATCTCCCGGTCTAACAGTAATCCGCGCTCGCGGGCTCACCTGACGACGACCTGGATGTTGTCGACGGTGGTGAGCGAGCGGCGCGTCTCGGGCAGCAGCAGCTTGGCGTAGCACACGGCCGCCGGCGCCGACATCACGCTCGCCGTCACCAGGTGCGCCGGCTCCGCGCCGAACCCGATGTACGCCGCCAGGATCGTGCCTGCACCGGGGAAACTTGGCTAGCAACTTGGGGAGACGCAAGTCAAGATACACACACAGACATACATGCATGCATGCTGTTTAATATGGAGAACGCTTTTACCAAGTCTTTAGAGCTTACTTTAGGACTAGATCGATTTGTGTAAAGATTTTCCCCTGATTTATTTATTTTATTTTAATTTTATTTCATGGTTTTTAGGGTTCCGTACCCAAAGGGTAAAAACGGGATCCTATTACTAAGGCTGTCCGTCTGTCCGTCCGTCTCCAGGCTGTATCTCATGAACCGTGATAGTTAGACAGTTGAAATGTTCACAGATGATGTATTTTTGTTGCCTCTGTAACAAAAAATACTAAAAAACAGAATAAAATAAATATTTAAGGGGGGCTCCCATACAACAAACGTGCTTTTTTTTTGCTTGATTATAATGGAATCCGACACGCACTTGGCCGTTTTTCGTAATCAAATGACACATCGCGTCTGTAGTAATAATGCTTTTTAATAAGAAAATTATACGAAGACTCAAATTTCGGTAAAATAAAAGCTTCGTCTGCGTAGAATCCTTTTATCGCGTTTCCGTCGAGAACTGCGCCTCTATTCGGGAACGCTAAGTGATATTGTAGCGACTCGCGAGCGACATTTCTCATCCCACTCTGCCGCACGACGCGTATGCGTAAGAGCGAGATGCGAGTATCGCTCGCGGGTCGCTGCAATATCACTTAGACGTTCCCGAATAGATGCCATGTAAGTACAGTGTTCAGAATAGTATTCAAATTTTTAGGGTTCCGTACCTCAAAAGTAAAAAACGAAACTTATAGAATCACTCGTGTGTCTATCTGTCTGTCTGTCCGTCTGTCACAGCCAATTTGACCGAAACTACTTGACCGATTGAGTGAAAATTTGGTACACATATAAGGCAATGACTGCACATTCGTGTGTAACATAAATAAATGAATTTTATACAAGGAGCCACTTTTGAAGGGTAAAATTGAAAAAAAAATGCAAACTATTTCGTGTGACATATCAAATAAAAGGGCTCATTGTGAAAATATTAAATATTTTTGTTTAGAATATTAAGATAAATAGTATGGAAGTACTGGGACTCATTTGAAAAAAAAATGCAGAACATTGTTCTTTACCTATAGATTACAGAAAAACCTATAAGTAGTCTATGATATTTAAAGTAACCTAGGAAATTTCAGATAATCATGTTCGTAACGAAACCCTCTCCACGTGAGTTTAACTCGCACTAGTCCGGGTTTTTTTAAAACGGGCCAACCCACAGTTCAATCATGCAAAAAAAAACAGAGTTACAGTCTCACTTTCGCACTTGTAATACTTAGCAAGGATTTTCAGATTACAACCACTGTTGCACTACCTTTTTGTTGAATCACAATGACTTTCTAAACCTTATCTATAATTTAATCAATGTTAGTACTTGCAATACATTATGATAACGGATCTTTGCAAAAACAAGGTCTAGCATGACCTATTCATTTAAGCCTTTTACTATAGCACCTTAAAAAAACCAGACAAGTGCGAGTGAAACTCGCGTGGACAGGGTTCCGTTCCGTACATGATTATCTAAAACGTCCTATGTTACTTTAAATACTTCTTATAGGCTTTCCTATAATCTATAGATAAAGAACTATTATCAGTTTTTTTTTTTTTAATTTTAGGCTATAAAATAAAACCAAGTGCTTGCATGGAATGGCTGGATTCTTTAAACCAATGAAAATAAATAAAATATAAAACAGTACCGCGACTCACTTATAGACAACGCACAGCCTAAACGGGTGGTTTGAAATTTGGAGGAGATATTCCTCGAGCACCCAAGAGGTGCTGAGTTATTTTTTGAAATCCCGTCCCTAAAGGGGTGAAAAGAGGTGATAAAGATTGTATGGAAAATACCGCGGGCGAAGCTGTCTCGGGTCCACTAGTTCCATCCAGTAACTGTTTACTAATTCAGTTTTCTAAACCATTTTGAAGATGTTGCTAATAATTTCTAAAATAATTCGGAGTATAAGTAAATCTGGCTTCGCTTATATCAACATATAGCTCTGAGGCCATAATATAAAATTTAAAATATTGTCACACTCAACGGTCTAAGATAAATCTTGGGATGTGAAATTGTGAACCACACTCAAAGATATGAGTGTGACTTCTGGCGGGGATTGAACCGGTGACCTCAAGCTTTGGAAGTCCTGCAGCCGAACCTTTAGATGTGCCGTTGCTATTCCCATTCCCTTACTTGAGATTATCCCGGGAATATTACCAATTCGGTCGATGTTGCCGGAAACGGCACATCACTAGTCGAACCACAGGGCCAACCGATGAAGTATGTAATGTGATATTATTACTTGCCGGAGACGGTGGCGAAGCCCGAAGCCATCACGACGTGGATCTCGGAAGGGGTGAGCACGGCGATGTACGGCTTGATCATTAGAACCGATTCCGTCTGAAAGCATGCACATGAGTTGAGATCCCGAAATGGTATTGCCGGCATTATTCCCGGGATGATTGTATGAAGATCGGCTATATAGAAAAATTACGCCAAAATTAGGCATATTGCCGGAATTACCTCGACAGTATTGCCGGGAATGGGAATATGGCAACGGGTTTGTAGTATTTTACATATTTATAGATTTGTGACAATGCCGGAAAGTTAACATCTTCCGCGGGAACATCGATCGGAGAATTCGGTTCTTGACATTTTTTTAAGGAAATAGCAAAAAGGTTAGTCGACATCACAGGAGACCGAAGAGCTGGCGGCTACCTCGGACAAAGAATTAGTCTAGCTATACAAAGGGGGAACGCTGCCAGTATCTTCGGAACCCTGCCTAAAGGGACTCCTTTTAATAATATATTTTACTCATTATACTATACTTTTTAAGGTCTTCAGTTTGAGCTTCATTGTTATAGTTATTGAGATGATTAAATAAGTAAGTAATTTTTTTTTAATATTTTTGGCTGCTTGTTAGCTCATTTTAGATTAAGTATTTTAAAATATTTTCGTAATGAATTTTTCACATTTTCAATGAAAATGCACTAATAATATTTACATTTTTAAATTTGCCGCAATAACGCTAGCTGGCTCGTCCTGTGTGACGTCAACGTACTAAAACCGGTCGTAAACGTCAAAAAAATACATTTAGGCGGGCCATGTCAGAGTCGAATTAAGCCAGTTGAGCTTTAGGTCTAAATCTGGGTAAGTATGATTCGCGTCAGGTCAGATTTGCCATAAGTCTGTTTATGAATCAGACAGTTTCGGAATGTGTCTTATGAAGTGGAAGTCACTTTCTATTTAAGTCAATTTCTGAGTAGGTCAGATTCTTAGTAGGTCACAGTCATGATAGTATTACGTCAAATTAGTAATAAATTAGATTCGAAAAATGGCAGTTTCTTATTACACCAGATTTGTATCAAGTCATAGTCTGTATGAAGGAGCGGTTCGAATAACACTTAGGTGATCACAAAAATTAAGGTAGGCAGCGTGATTCGGAATGCAACCCACCTATGCAATCGTCATACGTCGTGACTGGCGTTTAAAGTCACGTGACTTAGAAGTAAAAACTGAAGTTTTTAAGTTAATAAATTCTAAATAAGCTTAATTAATTTTTACATACATCCTTTTCTATAATATACTATTGAGGGTTATTCTACCGTTCCACAGAAATATAATAATATTTGTTAGTATAGTCAAGTAGCCAATTATAATTTACGCAAAATCTATTTATGTTAAAAAATCGAATTTCCGAATTAATCAGCAGTTCTGATAACTCATCAAGCCCAAGAATATGTTGCCAAACACGATGGTAGCAGCTAGCCAGCTCTGCCATAAACCAACAGCATCCAGCCATCAGCTGCCGAGCAGTTAAACGGAAACTTACCATGCCCAAAAACACGTTGCCAACAGCAATAACGCTTTCACACACGGTGGTGCCGGTAGCAGCTCGTAAAAGCTGACCGAGCGCGTTGCAGAACCACTGCAGCGCGCCCCAGAAGAATAGAATTTCCACCAGCATGCTGAAGAAGAAGATCACCGGCAGCGTCTGGAAGGAGTATTCCATTAGGCATTCGGCTCTGTGGTTCGACAGCAGGATTATGGAAAGAAAACGTCACAATTACAGCCCAGATGCGTTCGTTACAATCAAATGTCATAATACCTTATTCCCTCATATGTATTTATCTCAAAACAACTGTGTACCAAAATGCCTAAAAATTAACAAAGTAGTGCAATATCCTGGAATATTCCTAATTTTGTCGGCAATTTTTTTATATATCTGGCAACATTATAACTTTTATAGCATTATCCCGAAAAAAATTCCGGCTATATGATCTTATTAGGCAACATTGCCGGGAACGGCGCATCATTTTAAGTGGTTGAAATCTCAAACATAAATTCCGGGATTTAGGTATTTTGGTACCTAGTAGTTTTGAGATTACGGAACAGGTTATTATGATATTTGGATGTAACGAACCGCACCCAACGCTTAAATTAGAAGTACCTGTGTGTGTCTGAGTCCGTGAAGAAAACTCAAAGACAATAGGACACAGATACCTATATTTTTATATGAGTATCCTGACTCCGACGGGAATAACCGGGGATAACGAGAACGGTCGGTCAAAATTCAGAAAAGTTAACGGTTTTGGCGCGATAATCATATTATTTTCGCTACAACCAATTATCCATTGTCCTAGCAATAGATACTCTAGGACAAGGATATCCAAATTTTTTGTCACACTGCCTTTTCCATTTAATCGTTCGGGCCAAGAGCGCCAAGACCTTAATGCTATACATTGTTTATTTTCTCGGCATGGCCTGATGCCAGGCATGCCTAGCCTATCGGGCCGAATGGGGCCGAATCAGTAGTATTCGCGGACTATCTGGCCCTCGGGCCGTAGTTTACTTCAGGACAATTACTTTTATTACTCAGATACCCTTCCTTGATACTTACACTGAAAGCGAAGACACCTTCGGTCCTTACAAGTAGATCGCCAAACGTGAAGGCAGCGCCATCTACACCGTACGACAGGAACGTCGCTACCTAAGAAAGAAGTCATCATATTTAGAACTTGATATAGCAAATTTTAGATGCATTCTCACCCTGTCCGAAGTTCACCAACAAGATGCAGAGCCCGAAAATAAGCAGGCAGTACCATGGTCATGAACCTTGAATAATAGATCTTGTCTAGCTGGGCACACAAGGCTGGTAGACTTTGGGCACGAAGAGTGAAGGTCAGGTCTACCTTGTCAGAGAAGCATTGTAAAGCCAAGCGACCGGATTCCCATCGGATGAAGAGCAGCGCGAAGACAAACTGCAGCAGGAGCCCTATGGTAACAGGGCGCCAGGATACGCGTCCCGGGTGCGCGGAGAACACGAACCCTGTCAAACATTAAAGTATATAGTATGGAATTGCTCAAAGAAATTTTCGCGATGCTTACTTTGAGGAGTCAGAACGCGAATCTGACACCATCGCACGTTCAGTCGCATGACCACCACCATCCTTGACACCCATTTAAGTGACACTGTTATAATTGAAAAATTTCCCTCCCGCATCGTGCGGTGTGAGACAGCACCGCCGACCTCACAGTCCACAATGATATGATAGCGTGTGAATCAAGCAATATTAGACTTTTGTATGTATGTCGTAAGAACTAAGGCATCAGCAATAGGGTGTTGTTAAGCCATAGCGCTAGCATTTGACAACCTTGTATGAGACTTTTTACACAAAATGGTACTGACAGGCATATCCTTCTTTTGAGATCTTTGCTGTCAAACAAATAGGCGTCAAGATTCAGTTCAGTACAGTGGTCATGGTCATGTGGTGGTGAGTGGGCAAAGCTCCAACTACCATACTTATTTTAACTATTTATTTCTTAAGTAAAAGCCGCCAGTAAGCATTGTCGAACTCCACGTGGAATTCACGCGGAAATAGGAGTATTTTGTTGCTTCTTTACCTAAAGTAAAATGGAGCGCTTCTAGGAGATTTACAAAATGCATGTGCGCAAGTGTGCGTGCGTTTTCGTTATGCCTTTAATTTCACTCTGACCATAGAAAGTAAAAAGAGCAATTAAACAATGAAAAAGTAAAAATGTTCAACGACTTTTGAGTCCGGATCTCTTGTATGGACACCGCATCCATATCCCCAAGCTGAAGCGTCCATATCTATATGCAGCTCTCGGCAACAAGATGATAGCAAAACCAGGGCCTCTATCGGGAACGTCCAAGCTATATTGTTGCGGCTCGCGAGCGAGACTCGCATCCCACTCTTACGCGTTACGCATCGTGCGGAAAAGTGGGATGAGAATCTCGCTAGCGCGTCGCTACAATATCGCTTGGACGTTTCCGAATAGAGTCGCAGAGGGATAGTAAATTTGTGAAACATTAGGGTTCACAGGGCACAAAGTTCTTACTACTACTTCAAACTTCATTGTGGCAATAAAATAATGTCGTCGGTATTTCGGCTTAATTCATCTCATCCATCCTGAGAAGTAACCTTGTTTATAGTTTAATGTAAATTTGTTATTTAATAGGCATTTAATGTAACGCCAGTAGCATCCCAAACCAAAAGGCCGGCCCATCCTCCAAAGTATGTAATTAATTATACATTTTAATTTTAATTTTTAGTGTTCCGTACCCAAGGGCTAAAACGGGACTTTACGGGACCCTATTACTAAGACTCCGCTGTCCATCTGTCCCTCTGTCACCAGGCTGTATCTCATGAACCGTGACAGTTGAAATTTTCACAGATGATGTATTTCTGTTGCCGCTATAACAACAAGTTCTAAAAACAGAATAAAATAAATATTTAAGGGAACTCCTATACAACAAACGTGATTTGTTTGCCGGTTTTATAGATAATGGTACGAAACAGTTCGTGCGCGAGTCCGACTCGCACATGGCCGGTTTTTTGCTTTTTCAATAAATTAAAATAAACAAATAAGTAGCCAATAGTAGCAGATGTAAGCTCACCTAGTAGCAACAACACGACGATGCCCATCAAGGATATGAGACGCTCAGGCGCGTCCCACGTGTCAAGAACCAGGAACACGAGGATACCACCCAGCAGGGCCAGCGAGAAGCACCATCGGAACAACCTGAACAAAGAAATGGTCGAAATCTAAAATGGCTGAAAAAAATGAATATAAAAATATTTATTTTTGCAAGTAGGCCACATGGGCTCTTTCACATGTCTGATTCTACCAGCGCTTCAAAAGGTGGCATCTGCTGAGAAGAAACGCCTCAAGAAACTCAGCAGTAAGTCTTTTTCAGCTTTGATATTAGAGTTTTAACTAAAAACTAACAAAAAAGTGCAAAAAAAAAACCTAATGGGTACAAATTAATTCTAATAAATGACTAATAGGTAAGGGAGATGTATAGTCTCCGCGTCCGGACAAGTTAAGTTACTTAGAGATGTATGAAGCCTCTAAGAATCATAATAATGAAAATAATAATTGAAACAAAGAAACATCTAAATTGATTAATCTAGGTTAAATAAATGGAGGAGTAGACAGTCTTCACGGTCAATTATAAAGATGGAGATTCACAAAGAATTAAAATCAGGGACCGGTTTAAAATAATACTGATAAATAAGCTGTCAAAGTATTACCGGTAAAAAAAACTATAGTCAAATAAAGGAGTGTTAAATATTAGAGGTAAGTATTGCTCTCATAACGCTTTACTTTTATTATCGTAATGTGTGTTTCAATAGGTAAGTACCTGTTTTCAATAACGCAATTTGTTACCGGTGTATTTATTAGCCAGACAATGTCAAATACGAGCGATGACAGATGGTTCGTAGTAAAATAAGAATGTTTTATTTACTTAAATAAGAAATAAAATAATACACTGACATATTCACGCAATCGACTATATGTATACTGGCAAATATAGAAAGAAAGAAAGAAAGAAAGAAAGAAAGAAAGAAAATCATTTATTTAGCAATATTTACAAGTTTTTAGAACACAAATAGGTACCGTGTAGTATCCCAATATGGTCATATTGGGATACTACACGGTACACGGTTTGGGTAGTATCCTAATATAAATATGATTATAACACATATAAATATTGTTATTACCTAAACCATTAAGATTTCTAAATACCAGTAAATAAAACCGGCAATAAAGTATTTAACATTATACAAAAATAGTGAAATTAAATTATTACTGGTGGCCTAATTTTAACCGGTAGTTTGAATAACGGTAACCGGATTCAAATAGATTTTTGAGTAAAGTGACGTTTATGTTTACATACACAGTCGAGGGAGAGAATTATTTAATCTGATCTTAATACCATGTAATCGGTCAATAATATGTTAACACATATATATATATATATATATATATTTTTAATGGGAGATAGGTGTGCATTTGACCTTATCTCACCTGATGGAAAGTGATGATGAGGTCGACGATGAAGCATGCACACCTCTCACTCTCTCCTTGAAAAGACCCAAGAAATGCAAAATGCATGAATGACATAAGGATAAATTATCATTCAGTGCGTCTCTGTCATACTTGTGTTGAAGAAAGGGATACGACGACTATGTTTCTCGAATATCTCTTGAACAATTAAATATCATCATCAGTACATATAAAACGGTACCGTGACTCACTTGTAGACAACGCACAGCTTAAACGGGTGCTCCTAGAGGTTTGAAATTTGGAGGAGACATTCCTCGAGTACCCTAGAGGTGCACTATTGATTGTACGGAAAATACCGCTGTGAAAGCTGTGGCGGAACCACTAGTATGAAATAAAAAAAATTGGATGAATTCATTTCGCCGAATTTAATTTTAAAACCTAATTTACTATTTTGTAAATAATTAGTTTTTACTTTTGAATTCTTTTGCCTCATTTACATGCAGCCACTGCCACTGCTGCTCGCGCTGCCAGTATTAACTCCCGCATACTGCTTTCGAAGGCAGTGGGTGTTTACATGCTGCTTCCTGACTCACTGCGCGCCGCAACGAGTAGCAGCGGCAGGAGCAGGAGAAGTGACCCATATACATACCCGCGATGCCTATATATCCACTTCCTGCTCACTTCGGCTTCATGTAAATGAGACATTTGTTATATCGTTTTGTATTCCTTCTTTAGCCTCTTTTTAAAAATTAAACTCGTTTCTGAGAAAAGAGTTTTGACAAACAGACAGACAACACAAGGGATTGAGACTCAAGATATTGGTGGCTTGAATCGTATAGGTATATAACTCACGTAAACTTCCACACAAAGTCCCCGGCGGCTCCAATCCTGCTCCACACGTATTTCGAGAGCCATTCACCAAAGTACCGCTTCACCACGAGGAAGTAGATCACGAAGAAGTACACGATGCTGAGGAAGGCGATGAGGCTGCCGAAACCGGTGCACAGGTAGAGGGGTTCGTTGCCTGGGAACAACAGCGAAAGTGTCATCATTTTTCCCCCATCCCCTTACCCCTTAATCCCTTATCTTAACCCTTATCCCCTATACCCCCCCTCCAATACAGTCCGGAGTAGTCGTAGAACTATTTCTATGGCAGTTTACGCACTAGGTCGGGCGCTTCCGTCATCCGTGAATGGACGGACCGAAGTAGCCATAGTATTATTTATACAAACGCTTGCGCACTGCGTTTGAATCGTATCCGAATCGAATCCGAGCTACGTACGAGCAGGCCCCCAATTCTCGGTGGATGCGAGATAATCTCACAATCGAGATTAAACGTCAGTGCATACAGTCGTTTGATACAATTGTATGAATCTGACGTTTAATCTCGCAATCGACATTATCTCGAAAGCACCGAGAATTGGGGGCCTGTAGGTACTGCAGCGGGGCGGCGAGGTATGTGGCCGGGGGGCGCGGCAGGCATCCAGTTTAGTTCAAGGTGGCACTTGGATCAGAGATCGGACTAGTGCGTAAGCAATAACCGAATTCGGTCCGCGATTTCTAGATCCGTATTTTCATGGATTCAGATCTGATACGGATCGGACGTATTGCCTAAGCGCTCTTAATTTTACTCTTACATTATTATCAATACTTTAATTCATAATCGTCATAGGTAGGTACTTAACTAAAAAGAAAATTTGTTATCAATTAAAACACATTTTGTAAAGAATTCATCAACGGAATAGGAGCATTCGTCTATTATGAAATTAATAAATTACAGAAAAAAGTATTTTTTTTTAATTTATAATAAATAAGTATTACTCACTGTATTGTAAATAATAGTAAAGACACCCCAAGAAGTATCCAATGACGACACCATTAAGCACAAAAGACATGATGACGCCCACCGAGGAGCTGTTCTTCTTGAAGAAGTCCTCAGTGGAGCTCCCGACCTGCTTCAGGGTCGTCTCCAGCCAGCCTGACGGCTCGTAGTCCAGCTCATCGAATGTTATCTAAGATAGAGCAGTAAGTATATTTGTACCTTCAGTTGTAAGCAGCTGCTTCGTGAGTATGTTACTGAGTCATTGTCACGATTTCTGTATTAAGTACATAGTTTCAATATTGAACCTCTTATTCTCTCGAAGTTTACAAATACAAAATTAAAAATACAGATGTGATAATTATAAAGTATTGAAATTGAAACTGAAGAGTTTCTCGTGTAACTGCACTTTAAAAGCTATAAATCTATTTTTAAGCAATATCTTGTAGCTGTTATTAAAAAACGTTTATTATTATGTTCAATGTCACTAAAACTAAATATACTAAAAAAATATACATGCCATGTATGTATATGCACCTGTATTATGTATATTTACTGTATCTACTCAATATGTTTTTATATAATATACTAGTGGACCCGCCACAGCTTCGCCCGCGGTATTTGTACCGACTGCAGCGCCATCTGCCGGGCTAATTTATAATCTAAACTAAACCATCCAGGGCGCCGCTCAAACACATACAAAAAAAATTCATTCAAATCGGTCCAGCCGTTTAGGAGGAGTTACCTATGTTGCCTGCACTAATTACCTAAATACCTACGTTACCAGCACTAGCTACTTAGGATACCTACACTACGTGTACTTGCTACCTAGGATATTCTAGGCTACCTGCACTAACTACTTAAATACGCTTACCTAGGCTACTACTGTATCCTTACCTCTTCATTTCCGTTGACTTTCTGCACGTCTCCCATTTCTATCTCTGTTCCATTAACACGCTGAAATATAAAAGAAATCGTTAAAGAAAAACATTATTTTCCATTTGACGACGCAGTTAGCCTAGTTGGTAGTGACCCTGCCTCCGACACTAGCGTCCCGGGTTTTATTTATTATTTTTATTTATTTATTTATTGGCATAAAAATTGGTTCGATCCCCGGTAAGGGCAAATATTTGTGTGATAAGCTCGAATGTTTGTTCCTGGGTCTTGGATGTTTCCTATGTATTTAAGTATTTATTTCTCTATAAAAGTATGTATATCGTCGTCTAGTACCCATATCACAAGCCTTTAGAGCTTACTTTGGGACTAGATCGATTTGTGTAAAGATTGTCCCCTGATTTATTATCATTATCATTTCCCGTGGGAATTCAAAGACTTGTGATGTTGGTTTGGATCTTCTGTAAACTGTGTGGCCCTATATTCCGTAAATATTTAAAAAATATTTATCATTACTTTCGGAGATAATGGGAAATGATCGAATTCCATTTAAGTATTTCCTTTAATATCTTTTAAACCTTGCATTATAAAATTATAGAAAAAAAACTCATAACGGGTCCACTGCAGCAGTGTCCATACATTTTCTTTTAATTTTCTATTTATTATTTATTACAATAAAAAAAATACACTTTAAAAATAAAAACTAACCTAATCTAAATTTTGGGTACCCAAAATTTGCTTTCAAAATCAGAATTCGTTTATTAACGCTATACGTCCGTGTTTGAGTCCCCTATTTCTGAATGTGTACTAAATTTCAATATGGCTGTGACAGACGGACAGGCAGGAGAGTGATCCTATAAGGATTCCGTTTTATTCTATCGGATGTTCGGAGCCCTAATTGAACATTGTTACATACAACAAAGAATTGCTGAAAATAATAAAGTACCTAACATGTCTAACGCGCAAGACCTAACTATTTATTCGAGCTGAACTTACTTTACGTAAAATCTAAGTGACGAACTGAGTACGGACACTATTAACAGACTCGGTTAAATAGCATGTTTTTTTTTAAATTAAAATTGAAAGAAAGCTTACCGACCTTTGCTTAAATAATAAAAAAGATAATCAAACCAGAGAAAAAAAACAGCAACGTCTTTTATCCAACTCACAGTTTGTACTAAGGAAAACCACATTCGTCTTGTTATAATCATAAAATTACTATAGTACTTTGTTTTATTGCGGTTTTATCGGCTAGCCGCGCGGCACTGCGCCGGAGTCGACGCTGGTGTCCATTATTGTTGGTAAACTGACAGGTGGCACGAGAACTGCTCGCGTTATGAGTAATTGTTTTTTTTTTATGTCAATTGACTGACAAACGAGCTGACGGCCCACCTGATGGAAAGTGGTCACAGCCGCTCATGGACATCTGCAACACCAGAGGTGCTGCCAATGCGTTGCCAGTCTAGGGAGGATGGGGAATGGGGATGGGATAGGGATGAGGGAATAGGATCTCGTCACTCACCGTACGAAACGCAATAGCAAGCTATTACTTTACGCTGATATTCTGTATGTATGTGTGGTACTACCCCGGTCGAGCCGGCCCATTCGAACAGTAATCATCTAGTGAGGATTACTGTTTGGCTCTACCACTACAAATTGTTGATCCAATATCAGTATTTAGACTTTTCAAACTGGTGTACTAGAACCCAGTTTCAATAATGTACATAATTAACGAATAAAAAACCGACTTTAAAAACCCTTTGAAAAGTAAGAACGTGAAATACTTATCAATCAAGAGTTCCGGCGGTCATCTCTGATTTTTATCATTGGTTCCACTTAACCAAATAAATAATGCTTTTGGAAAGCAACTGCTTTATTTGTAACAGAAAATAGGTACCAAATTGCTATATGTGTGCCTATTATATTTGAGGAGTTCCATCGATTTCTCATAGATCCTCTCATAAAACCTCAATTTTGCCTACAACGGGACCAACTTGGAGATAAATATACCCTACCGATAAAAAAAAGTATTTTCCAAATCGTTTTATAAATGACGGAGTCCTAGGGTAACAAATATTTTAAAAAATACAACCGAATTGAGAACCTCCTTTTTTTGAAGTCGGTTAAAAGAGTTTTCTCTCTCACCTCTTGGGTACTCGAGGAATGTCTCCTCCAAATTTCAAACGTCTAGGACCACCCGTTTAGGCCGTGTCAATACCTTCTAGATGTTTCGTTTTATGGACTAAATTTATTACGACTCGCGTTAGCAATTCGTTTACTCGTATTTAAATTTCCAGAGTCAAAACACGTTGTGTTATTGGATTGTTATTAAAACAAACTTCATTGTTGACATTTTTAGTGTTCACTTTAAACAAACATTTGGTGTAAAGGATAATCAAATCAAAAGGCGTAATGGACTTAGGTACAATAACATCCTGATAATTGTTTACTACTAACTACTCAGATATTTCTAATCCAAATCTATCATCATCATCATTGCAGCCGAAAGACGTCCACTGCTGGACATAGGCCTTCCCCAAACATAAGTGATTAGTCAGAACAAAATCTAGGTCTATACGTTTTTAAATAATGATTAATTATCAAAAAAGACAAATAATGCCGAAATTATTTTTGTTTGGGAATACTGAAACCACAATAAAACTGAATTTATTGGTTATAGTGAAAAAATCAAAAGGTATAGACCTAGATTTTGTTCTGACTGACAACCTATCAAATATTGGTGAACATCAGTTAACTTTTGAGGAGTGAAATCGCCTTTTGTATGAAAAGCCGTAGGTTCACACTCCTCTTAAGGCTCAAGTCTTTTTTACACCTCTGTTAATAGGCCACTTTTTTACCCGGAAACTGCGCGGTTCCCGAGTGAACAGCGATAATGAAAATCCACGCAGACGAAGTCGCGGGAAAAACCAAGGAAAACATAATTATAACTTACCGACTCCCGCCTTCGAACTTCACCAGACCTCTCCATGTTATAATTGCACTAATTTACACTAACACTAAAACTAAAACACTGGCCAAGTTCACGAGAAGCAGAACTTCTGTAAAAGATGTCCAAGACTTTTATGGAGCACCATCTTATCTGGAAAAGACAAAGCATCATATTAATAATTATAGTTCATAAAAACTAAAAAGACACGCTTTTCACAGTAACGCACTAAAAAGTACAAAAGACCCATCCCCAAGGTAATGTATGGACTCGTCAAAACAAACCAAATGAGCCCAAACTCGAGGGGTTTACTAGTCATTGAAGAGTTCCACTATCCACCTCCTGGCTCCACGGTCAGATCAGATCGATGGTACCAAATTATTGTATTGTCATCCGCAAAGTTATCGTTACGACAATTTTGTACTTTTTGCTGCGTTACTCACAAAAGCGTTTTTTTTTTAGATTTTGTGATTATCCTGCATTAAAAAGCTACACGGATTTGAACCCACGATTCTCAAACGGGAAGTGCCTAGTCTCTCCTTCATCATGAATCATTATTGAGTAGAAGCGCGAAAGTCAGCAGGAAGTCATCTTTTCAAGTCAAACTTTGATTTTACATCATATAAGTATACAAATTAATACAAAATACAATTAAATAGAAACATCACATAGTAATTAAGCAATAAATGATAATTAATCAGACTAATAAAAATAAAATCGATTGTTGAATAATCAACAAATATGAAAAACTACAAAATATATCTAGTTTATAATGGTTTAATCTATTGTTGTCATATTTGGTAATAGTAGTTTATGCAACGGTTGCATAATGATAGGCCTTAAAACACTAGTGCGGTTTTCAGGAAACGAGCCGATAGGCGAGTTTCATAATAAGATCGCACATGTGTTTTAAGGCCAAATTATGCAGAGTTGCATACATAACTTTATCTACACACATATTATAAATCCTCCATGATGGGTTCAGAAACAATATATTCTGGCAACAAGTTATTTGTTGCAATCGTGGCTGCATATTTCCGATATCCGGCGCATTTTCACATCACACACACTCCGAGAAGACTACTTAATATTCATATTTTCAACTAAAATGTAAATTACAAACAACTTTTTCTATTCAATTAATTCTACTTTCGTTCAGCAAAACACCAACATGGCGCCGATTCGATCCTCCGTCAAGACCATTTTTTTTAAATCATAGACAAACGGATTAAGTCTCTATTCTCACGTCACTCGAGATCAAATATTGTGCAGTTTATATTAAAAAAACATACTGAATTGACGTTTCGTATCAATAACTGTTTTAATATCTATGGATACTAGAATAGAGACCCACTTGAGTGTCAAAACTCAAGTGGGTCTCTATTCTGCTGTTCCAAATTTAATCTCATTTCTTTACTAAAAACGATAAAGAAGTCATGTTATTTCTTTTTCATCACACTTGCTCGGAAAGGCTGTTATTATACGCAGGCGTACAGAGCAGCTGTAGCCTACTTACCTCCCAAGGGCAGTTATGGATTTTGTATGGGTTATAACTCCCGCTGACGGCGGGGCGAGCCGCAAGCCGGCGTAGCTGCCCCGCGCTGATCGCAACGTACGCTCAGTTTATGAACACCCACCTGATGGTAATTCACGATGTAAAATGGGAATAAAATTAATATATATACTTTTTTTGTCTAATTTTTATTTCATTTCCTCGCAAATGTGATGAAAAACATTGTGTGTATCACGGGCAGTAAGGGGATAACAAACTCGAGTCATAAAAGCCCTCGCCTATCGGCGTCGGGGTTCTAACAGACTCTCGTTAGTTATCCCCTTCTTACGGCCCTAGATGCACAATGTACTATATCGTAGCACTGGTTTTTCCTAATTGGTTGTCAAAATGGTGGTCATTTCCTACGGTTTTTGATTAACCAATGGAGATTTTATGATATGGGTGTAGATAAACAAGTTTCTAACCTCAAAATGTGAAAGTTTTGGGTGAAACAGCTGTTTTATCCTAAATAAAGCAAACCTAGGCAAAAAATTGGCAAAGTGACGTCTAAAATATTGTCTCCAGTTCCTTTATTTGCAAGGAAAAAGCTGTTTTAGCCAAAAAAGTTGCATTTCGAGGTTAGAAACTTGTTTACCAAATAAAACAAGTATGGATGAAGTTACTGTAGAGAACACTAATGAAGTCTCTCTAGTCAGGTTCAGATATCGCAGAAAATTTATAAATTAAAACTAACAAATTTAATTGGTCCTTGCGAGCATGAACCGTCCGGACCCCACAGACAGCACCCGTCTCAGCCATCGTCTCCCTCAACCATGTTTTAGGGAAAGTGGTGACCCAATCAAGAATATCGCCATTAGTCGTACTAGGCCTACAGTTACCCGTGTGTGTAGGTAGGTAACTGTTTATAAAATTCGTCACTATGAAGAGTAAAAAATATAAATTAGCAACACACCTACACCGCAATCTACATAGATACGTAATTGGTATCTATCGATCAATCATTAAACGTATTTAGTTTTTATCTAGTTAAGCCGATGACCCTTTTTAGTTTAAATTGCTTGTTAGGGTTCCGTAGTCAAAACGAATTCCTCAAAGACAAGGGTCTCGCAAAGGAACTGCGGGCCTACCAAGAGTGACAAAAGGATACCTAACTTGATGTAAACAAACAAAGCTAAAGAGGCTCGCAAATGGTCTAGTTTTTGGCAATGTATTCCTGCAATTTGGGCTATCTAGGGTTGCCAACCGTACTACAATATATAGTATTGTACTATATTTTGGCTCTGTATACTATGTACTGTTGAAGAAATATATAGTGCGCAAAAATACTATGTTTCGGTCAATCCTTACAAATGGGCTTTGTTAATTTAAAATTAACATTATATTGGTGACGCAAACGCGTTGCTCCTTTGCGTCACTCCTGGCGCCGTATTCTGGACAGCCAAGCTGCCCCGGAAGCGCCGGAACACGACACCCTTCGGCCAGAACTCTGGACACGCCACGGTCTCCAGCAGCGGCCGCGGTACGCACACTACAAACGAGCTGAAGTGCACGTAGTGACGTGATGGCAGCCGGAATAACGTCAAGGTGTAGCTAGACTTCTGACGAACGTAATCCACCACGTCGTTACCAGTGGCGGAATGGTACAGGCGCGACACGTATAGCGCCGTGTTCGGTGTGGCAGTCCGCAGGCCGGAGTTGGATTCCGGCTCTGCAGTACCACACAGGCTCTTGCGAGGCTTCCTGCCTGCCTTGCTCTGTTTCTGCACCAGCGTGAATCCCTCCTTATCCACGATGGTGCGGTGGAGCCCTTTGGTACAGGCTCCTATTTTTTAATGAAAAGTTTAAGTTTAAGCTTTTGGGGACAACCCAAATTGCAGCAATAAATTGCAAAAAAAACTAGCCCGATTCCGAGCCCCTTAGACTGCGTCGCCTTCGACAAGCCGAAGTCGTCTGCCGAATTCAAAAGTCGACGCGATGTAACTTAGCCATTATTGTGGAGAAATAAAATATCAATTTAAAGTAGCCTGTATAAATTAGACTCGAGGCACCCGGTTAAATGGTTACGCTATGGTGAAATGAAATGAAATGTTATATTTCAGATTGTTTTTGATATTTGGAGACCTTACATCTCCATCTTTATACTTGACCATGGGGACTGTCTACATCTCCATGTAACCTAGATGAATCAATTTAGATGTTTTCTCTGTTTTAATATTATTCTTATTATTATGACCCTTAGAGACTTTATACATCTCTAAGACACTTAAATTTACTTGTTCAGACGCGGAGACTATACATCTCCCTTATTAGTTGTATACTATAATTAATTTGTGCCCATTAGGTTTCTTTGTTGTACTTTTTATGTTAGTTTTAGTTATGTGTAATTTTAAAGTTGAAAAAAGAATTACTGCTGAGTTTCTTGGGCCGTTTCTTCTCAGCACATGTCACCTTTCGAAGCACTGGTAGATTCAGACATGTGAAATAGCCCGTGTGGCCTACTTGGAAAATAAACATTTTCATTTTCATTTTCATTTTCACCCGGTGGTAAAAAACATATTTTCATTTTTAGGGTTCCGTACCTACAAGGTACCTCTGTGTGTTTTTCATAGGTAAGTACGGGACCCTCGGCGTGCGAATCAGACTCGCACTTGGTCCGCTTTTTAATATAACTAAAAGGCGACCAAGCCTCAGCAGTTAAGAGTTATCCGCAAAATTATACACATTTTCCTGTTGATCAAGATTCGAGAAACCAGTTTAATAAAAAAAGATAGAGCCACCTTTTAAACAGGAAAAAAGGAAATTTCAACGACGAGGTACCTATCTAAAAACCTGGCTTGCGACTTTAACCCCCTGGGCAAGGGATTGCGACCACCCGACCGTATGCGACCCCCCTGGGGCTCGCAACCCACGGGTTGAAAACCACGGATATAGATTATGCAATTTATATTAATAATAATAATGTCCTGGTAACAATCCTTACTTTAATAAATCTTAATTATATGAATGCCTGTTTTAGAATGTTCGCTTGTTTGTCTGTTTGTTTGAATAGAGGTACCTATCACAGAAAAACTAAAGGGATAACCGCTTTGTAATGGGACTTTAAAATATGAATTAAGAGGTCGCACATAGGATAAAAAAATCTTTACACCGTCATGTCCCTAAGTGCGTCTCTCACACTAACGCTGTCGAAAGAGATAATCAGAGAGATAAGACGGAGTTAAGTTATCCCTCTGTCAACCTTGCTAGGGCCATTGGAAGCCTTTAAATTGAAAGTAACAGTAAAGACAGTCGTGGGCACAGCTGGTTAAAAAGATATATTTTTAAGTTATTATGTCGACTGCCTTTTGCATAAGAAAGTTTTCTGAAAAATTCGAATTAGTCCGTCATATTTACATTATAAAAAAATATTGAACACATATTTTTTCTTTTGTCGATTAAACAAAAAATGACGAAGTTTCGCGTGACCTCACGACTTTGCACACTGTACCAATTAGTGGGGACTTATGCCGTCATAAGTCCCCACACCCGAACTTTGATGAGCGTTATCTTTGTCAATTTTGATCGATTTTGATAAAGCAAAAAATACGTGTTCTGTATTTTTTGATAATCTAACTGACGGACTAATTAGAATTTTTCAGAAAACTTCCTTATTGTCATCTGAATTACAGGTAGGTACAACGAGTTGGTCGATATCTTTATGCCAACAGCATAAGAACTCTCACGCTAATCTCTATGGTTAGGTGTGGTTCGCTAACTTTCAGAGCTCGCTTGACGACGAGTCCCACACTGGCACAAACCGGTTTTCTTCGCAGTGAAGTCAACGGCGAGCGAAGTGTACCGCGCACTAAAGAAATCACATGGTTAGAATTATAAGTTTTAACGTTACCTGCGCGCGCGGCGGTGCGATTGTAACTGAATCTAATTACACTATGATAAGATAGGAATCATAAGGTTTCATAATTTGCTTACTTATACCGCGTTACCCAGTGCAACCTTCTTCACTACAAACAAAAAAAAAATTGGACAACATATTTATTCGTTTATATTTGTTATTAATATTTGATAGTGTTTTATTTATCCTTACAAATATTATAAATTGCCGTCTGACTCGCGCGCCGAGGGTTACTTACCTACTTATGAAAAACCGACGGTACCTTGTAGGTACGGAACCCCAAAAATTAACAAAGTAGTTTTAACAACCGGGTAATAGATATGAGCGCCGATGGCAGTTAAATCGGCGGCGGCGTGGGTCATAATTTCCATCGGCGGCGGCGGCGTTGTCGGCGGCGTGCCTTTGCAATACATCAGGGTTATTTTTTTAATAAAACACGTTTTTTTAAAAACAATCAATGTAAAAATACCTTCTAACTTATTGATAACATATAGTGGTTTATATTTCTGCAGTGCGCCACAGAGTGCACCACAACTCTGAAAAAAATACTAATTAAACGTTACCCATAAACTTCAATATAAATATATTACGTAAATATAAAAAGCGCAGGTAGTACTTTTTAAGTAAACGACAGATTCAATTTTATGCAATTAAATAATATTACTTTCAACATCAGTAGTGAAAATGAAACAGCTTTTAACATATTTAACTAAAGGAAATGACACCAAACCCAAGTTAACTCAACTCAATATTAAGTCAAATTATTGAATATAGTACGAGATGTTTTCTTTTCCAAAAAAATAAACAATTCCATAACACTTCCAGTTAATTCCTAGGTGAGGCTTCGGTTACAATTCATAGCGAAAACAATTTATCATAATTGGTACCAAGTAATATAATTGAATTAAAAAATAGTAAAGTATATTTCATTGATATTCTTTTCATTTTTTCCGGCAAGCATCGCAAAATACTTGGTCACATAAAACAATTCTTCTTTTGCCATCTAAATCGATTGATTTCCTTCGGTAAATATCTAATTGTATTATTCGCGGTCGATGCAGTCGTGAATTAATTTTATATTTGACGTGCGTTCACTCCACTGCGAATCAGTTTCGACTGATCGGATTTATCGGATCACTCGATCGGCGCGCCGATGGTGCCGCGCCGGCGGCGACGGCGCGGCTGTTGATTGCGGCGGCGGCGGCGCGCCGGCGTGGCGCTCATATCTACCGGGTAACCATTTACAACCTACCTATGCTATGAAATAAAACACCGCCACGTGCCGCCACTGCTCTCTACTATCTCTTTCGTCGGCACTAGTATGAAAGAGAGTTTGCTTGTGTTTGTTTGTTCCGTTTTCACAGCCAAACGGCTTAACCGATTTTCATAAAAATTGGCACAAATGTAGCGCGTTATATGGAGATGGACATAGGATACCGTTTATCCCGGTATCCTGGAAGGATTATCAGGAATCTTTAGAAATCCGGGGAATAATTATCTTCGATAGATGGCGCTGTGCACAATAAATGAGTTCCATGTGGAGGATGACAGGCAAAAGCTATAGTTAGGGAGCTGGGTGCCATTTTGGTATATGATTTGTTCGTCGTTCATATTGATAGGGATGCAAGTTTATGTCAAAACAAATCGATTTGGTCCAGTAAATGAAAGTCGTATGTCCCTGCGTTTTTGAATCACAACTTAAAAAAATCGTATATAAAGAAATCAGTGACCTCTTGGTCTACGTCTACGTCTGCCAACTTTTTTTCTATTCTGGGAGTCCTAATGAATCGAATGGACGCAACGAGAACGACGAACAAATGATTTAGTATTGCTTTTTTCATTTACATTTTTGCAACTTCGTCCCGTTATAAAACAGAGCCCTGCACGTCTGCCTCTTCGATGTTCATCGTTTTGAGGATGATTCTGACCATCAGTCTAAGAGGCAGCCACGAACAAATGATTTAGCACACCGTTTTTCTTTTAAATCTTTGAAACGCTGCCTATTGAAAACGCAGCGCTACCATGGTGGCAGACTATTTTTCTATGGTTCTTTACATTGTCATTAATCGAACAATTCAGGTCTGCCAAGCGAACAAATCATATAGAAATTTTGGCACCCAGCTCCCTAGCTATTAGTATTTTCATAAAGATTGTGTGTAGCAATCGCCCCCCTAGCATGCCAGACACGGCGATAACTTAAACCCTTTTATCTCTCTATCTCTTTCGTCGGCACTAGTGTGAGAGAGACGTACTTAGAGATAAGATACTCCTGCAAGGTCCTTCTTTAAGGAACTGAGTATACTGACCCTGCCAGCAATGGTCATATTTCAGGTAGCGGTCTACGTAAGGGTGAACTTAGCATCGTTCAAGACGTGGTACATGAGTACAACACACGAAACGCAAATAAGCTTGTCGGCGTAAGACACAAGCTTGCGCGGTCATCAAAACTCACTCATGTAATGGGTCCCGCTGTGTACAATAAACTACCGGACGCCATAACCGCGGCTCCGAGTATAAGCAGCTTTAAGTATCGCTTAAAACGCTGGCTTATTGAGCAGTCGTTCTACTGCTATGAGGAATTTATCACGCTCAAGGTATAAGAAACATTAACTTTATTTGTTGTATTATTTTAATTATTAACTTTTTGATGTGTAAATTACTTATTGCTGTGTTCGTTGACATAAGTGACTATAACTTTAATATGGAGTGACGTGTAAATTGGTTTTATTAATAAATTTTGACTATGACTATGAATAGACGGTTTAACTTATCCTTGTGGCAACCTTCCTAGGGCCGCTGACTCACGGCCGACTTTATTTTGACCAAAGTTGATCAGAACGAATCTTTTGGGAGATAGGTAAAATTATATAAAATTTGCGCACCTCCAGAAATCTTGCAAAACGTTACGATGCATTCCAGAGGCGGGAGGGGGGTTTGAACTAACATTTTTTTAACCCTTCAGAACGATCGCGTTCTCTCACTCATTTTTGGAATGACCTCTTGAAATTTTACTAGCGGGAAGGGGGTACAGAAAAACGTTACGGCGCGTTACATGGGGGGGGGGGGGGGGCAAGACACTCCAAATATTGCGTTACGTAATACTTGAACTCTGCCTTGGGGGCCAGTAGCCATCATACCATGCCGACATTTTTCATTTTGATATTTGACAGTAAATAATAAAGTTTCATATGAATGAATATAAACATGTCACTCATTGAATACAATAATTAATTGACACTTCGGGTCTCGTCGTCTTCCGATTGAGATCCGAGTTTTACCGATGGAAACATAATTCAGTATATATATACGATGTTTTATTTAGTGAATCACACTCCAGAAAGATAATGACGCGTGTTGATAGTGCTGCCATAATTTAAATCTTTTTATTGAGCCTTGTGTGGTATCTCCGGAATGTGAACTTTGTGCAATGATAATTATAATTACAGGTGCGTTGCCACGTAAAATACCTACACGGCCTATCTAGCAACGGCGATACGTAGATTTCATAGCTGGACACAAGACCGTTAATCCATTAATCGTTAATTAACGACGTTAACATTTCGAGTAACGGATTAACTTTTAAGTTAATTTTAAAAATCGTTAACGGACTCCTTAACTTCCATTAAAACAATTACAGTCCGTTAATCGTTTATTAAATACCCACTATTTGCCAAAAGGACATCGCGCGGACCGTCTTTTTTCCAAGCGCTAAGATATTTTGACGCCTAAACGAGCCTCACTTTCCGCGACGTCTAAATAATTAGGTATTATTACAGACACTAATGTTACACCCTTCTTTTATTAATTTTTCATGTCCTGTCTAAACTACCATATCCACATTTTTTTACAAGATCACTAACGCAACGACTAATAAAATGCAATTGCTATAATAAGTTAACGATTAACGTTAAATTCCGTTAAATCTTCTGAAAAGTAACTATTTAATCTTTTTTTTTATGTAATTGACTGACAAACGAGCTGACGGCCCACCTGATGGAAAGTGGTAACCGCCGCCCATGGACATCTGCAACACCATAGGTGCTGCCAATGCGTTGCCAGTCTAGGGAGGATGGGGAATGGGGATGGGATAGGGATGAGGGAATAGGCCTCCCGAAACGTTTAACGAAGTTAACTATTTGATTAACGGTGCCCAGCTATGGTAGATTTAGCTAGGATCATTCAGGTGCGTAGCTACTACCGTATCAGCCACAACAATGATACGGGGCCCCGGGCTACAGGCCCTTTTGTAAAAAATCTTTGCCCTTCATTAGGGCCCCCAACAAATCTTGATACAGAGCCCGACTAAGGCAAGTTCAAGGACCATTTATAGTATTTATTTAGTTTTAATAGGTTTTATTGCAAAAGATCTCATAAGTATTTCGGATATAATATATGAGGCTAAGAAGTGACAGCCTAGAGAAGTTGGTCATCGTCTCTCTCTATCTCTAAGTGCGTCTCTTTCACACTAGTGCCGACGAAAGAGATAGTCATAGAGATAAACGGGTTTAATTTATCTTTGTGTCATTCATGTTAAGGCCGCAGGGTTTCAACCCCAAGCGCGTCGAACATGTAGCTACCGCCGAGGGTGCTGTATAAGCTGCGTTTGAGATCTTCTGCTCAATTAAATTAGTTTTAATTAGATTTATTTAGATTTAATTGATTTTGACGAAAAAAGTGTATAAGGCGAATGTGAATGAAAGGGTTGGAAGGGGTAGACCTAGGCGGACGTTTCGAGACCAAATCGGGGACGTCTTGAAAAAAGGCCAGGTCAAGAGTACCCTAAACCGAAGAGCATGTATAAAGGGAATAATGAAAGTGGACGAAGCGAAACAAGTATGTAAGGATCGTAGCAAGTGGAAAGAAGTGGTCTCTGCCTACCCCTAGGGGAAACAGGCGTGATTATATGTATGTATGTATGTAATTGATTTTGCTTTTATTTGCAATCATAATAGTAGTGGGATTTATCGGAAGCGTTTGATAGTCGATGCTTTGTGGCTGTTTATTTCATCGCTCGGTCCTTACCTTAAAAAGCGATATCTATTATCAGTCTCTTGTTCGATAACAGATTACGTAGGAAATTAAATATTCATTGCCCCTATCTGCTGATATTGACACCAATAAATCGATTATAACACATTCCTTGTAAGCTACCATATTTGTTAAGTACCTATGCAAATGCACAATACCGATTATCCTAGGTAATACACAAGGTACTATTAAATTTTTTGCTCGCAAGTGTAATGAAAAACATTGCGTGTGCGGTACGGCAATTAGGAACGTCGTGCTATTAAAGTTCCTTCGTTCATGATTTCTTCTTTACGGCGACATTACACAAGTTGTGTGAACCTACGGCTTTTCATACGAAAGGCGATAACAATTCCCACCCCTGAAGTGTTAACCGGTTTTAATCAATTTTTGATAGGTTGTCAGTCGGAACAAAATTAAGGCCTATACGTTTATGTTTTTTCACTATAATCAATAAGTTAGTTTTATTGTTGTTTCAGTATTCACATACATAATCATATAATTTAAAAAAATATAAAAACCGACTTCAAATATCCTTTGCAAAGTAAGATTTTTTTTACACATGTTAATTTCTTATCATGTGAATGACACACATTTACTACATCAAGTAACAATAGCATAATGCCAATTGCCCATCAGCATTTACAAACTGTTGCTATCCACGGTGCAAGGATGTCTATCGTTGAGGAGTTCTCCTGGTTGTTCACCACTGATTCTATTTTACCACATGGATTGTCATGAACATAAGTTGCCTCTAAACCTTATACAAAAATCTATTCGCCACCCGTGAAACAGTTATCATTTAGGAGTTCCGGTGATCATCTATGATCTTCATCGACAGTTCCGCTTCACTAAATAATGCTTTCGGAATGTAACTACTTGAGTTATTACAGAAAATACTAAAATTGTTATATGCGTGCCTATAATATTTGAGGAGTTCCATCGATTCCTCATAGATACTCTCATCACATCTCGATTTTGACTACTACGGGACCAATCTGGAGATCGATTAAAAAATAATTTTTCAAATCGGTTCATAAATGACGGAGTTCTGAGGTAACAAACATAAAAAAAAATAAAAAATACAACCGAATAGAGAACCTCTTCCTTTTTGAAGTCGGTTGAAAATTAATTTCGGAAAATATTTGACTTTATTGATTTTCAACAATATTCATAAAACGTATAGACCTACATTTTGTTCTGACTGACAACCTATCAAAAATTGGTCAAAATCGGTTGACATTTAAGGGGTGGAAATCGTTATCGCCTTTTGTATGAAATTTGCCCACAAAGTTGTTCCTTCACCTTTTAATCCTTTATCCTTTAAAGTTATAAGCATGCACAATATATATAACCGTCCATTACATAAGAGCTTGACACCAATTTATTTGCACAATTTTATTTTTACTATAAACACAAGGCAATAGAGTTTAAATTGCTTTGTATCGGTGGACATAATTGGCATTCATCGGCGAGTCGCTTCGAGGCCGGAATATTGACAGAAAAGTAAAAGTAGACTTAGGATTATCATATATATATTAACTTTTGACGCGTCTTCATATTCATATTCATATTCATATTCTTTATTGAGTATTGTTCATACATCGTCACGAATTTTATACAATTGATTATATTCTAAAATTACACATACATATTATCACGCCCGAAATCCCTATTGGGGTGGGCAGAGCCACAAGAGTACTTGTGGCCACGATCGATTAATTAGTCCTAAGATGGTATGATGAACCGTACGGTGACAGGTGATCAGCCCATCGCCCATACAGATAGTCCACCATGTTGGAGAGGACCCGTCCCTTAGTCGACTTTTACGACATGCCAGGATGATAAGCATCTGCACGCATTCTATGCTATTTCTTCACTCCCAGTGTAGCAGAGGAGTCTAAAATTACATATGATTAAAAATACCTTAGAACTAATTTAATAAAAAATCCTCAACCCTATAATAGGCCTTTTTTAGTAAATTTTTTTTGTGTTTTAAGATAAAACCCCGCCGGGATCTGCAATCCTTCGTCCGTGTCGAATTCGTTACTTGCTTTTCCCACAGGAACTTTGCTTTTTCGGAATAATAGCCTAAGTCCTTGAACGGTCCATGAACTATCGCTTTGCAAATAAGCTGGTCAAGTGTGAGTCTGACTCGCGTGTCGAGGGTCCTGTACTTACTAAAAACAGGCTTCTATGAATCTAAACTCCCACGGAAAACGGAAAATATTGAGATTTTTTACCAATCTAAAGTATTCTAAAGACTACTTGAAATACACACGGCTTTACTCACGATTTATTGTCAGAAATAGTCCGACATGTTTCAAACTCGTATAGAGACCGCGTCGTGTGTGCGCGTGTTGCTTTGACCGCACTTAAACCGAAGGACTCCATACGAGTTCGAAACATGTCGGACTATTTCTGACAATAAATCGTGAGTAAAGCCGTGTGTATTTCAAGTATTCATAATGTCTCACGAAAGTTTTAATTTGATTAATATAAAGACTTAGGATTTTCATTTAGGTTTTCCCTTTAAGGCCCTGTAAACTTCTTTTTCATAAAGTTGAAGAATGCTCGATTATATATATCTTATAAGTATCTTTTAAACGATGGATTTTAAAATTATAAAAAAGATATGTTTGTTTTTCTAACGAGCCCTATCATTTGCTAATATAAATGCTAAGATTTTTTTTTTTATTAATAATTAGCTGCCCAAAATCAACCCTCAAAATCAGAATTCGTTTATTAACGGTATTCGGGTCACCTAATTCTGTATACGTCCGTACCAGTTTTCAAACTTTGTTGTCTAGTAGATTAGGAGAAAATAAGCTGTGACAGCCGGACAGACAGATGACACTAGGCATTAGAGTGATTCTATAAGAGTTTCATTTTTTCATTGGATGTTCGGAACCCTATAAAAGGTACTACCATAATTACGAGGGCTCCCGATATCTTATCTAATTGTAATGCTTACTATTGTATAAAATAACCGATGACATCCAAAATCGCACCATGCAGGTTCCACAGATTGCCTTACTTTACAGAGAGCAATAGTATTTTTTTCCGAGATCTCTTATTCAATGTAGGGGTAGGTAAAGTCAGCGTCAAAACGTCTACATATTTTAGTACCATGTCGCTCCAATTTGCCAGTCAACTTGTAGTAACAGCGGCCCCAGCAAGGTTGACGCGAGGATAACGCTCCTTCAGAATTAAAAAGACTCAATTCTAAATACGTCCTTTTTAAAACTAAACCTGATTTTATTTTAATCAAAGAATATTTTTGAATAGACCTTATTTCGAATTGAGTGTTTACTTCTGAAGGTGCGTGTTATTCCCATCTTATGGTGCTTATCTATCAGTTCACCTTTTTCTTCGGTACTAGTATGAGAGAGACGCACTAAGGGATAACAGACAGAAGGATGAACACCTAAAGATTTTCTTCCACTTACCATGAAGTTCTAGAATTCACCAAATAATAAATAAATCTATTAAGAACCTTTTAAAACCTTTACCTATCTATTTTGAAATGTAAAGTCTTTTAGAAATAAGGTCACACTGCTGATCTAAATGCACTAAGTCCATAAACAAAACTGATATAATTTTAACCTTATCACAATTTGCGAAAGTCTAAAATGTATTCTAGAATAGTTTTGGCGCAAACGACCGCGCATGCGCGAGTTTCGCGCGCTACTAATTAATTTGAACGGTGCGACAAGATATCTTTTTTATTTTGATTGAAAACAATAAAAAGAATTAGCAATTTACATAACAGCTGTGCTAATATAATACGATCGTAGTGTGATATCCGCACCAGACTTGATTAGCTACTATATTTTTATAATTTTTCATCATCAATACATATAAAACAGTACCGTGACTCACTTATAGACAACGCACAGCCAAAACGGGTGGTCCTAGGAGACATTCCTCGAGTGAGTACTCGAGGAGTGAAGGGGTGTACGAAGGAGGGATTTTTCGAAATTTCATCCCTAAAGTGGTGAAAAGAGGTGATGAATATTGTATAGAAAATACCGCGGGCGAAGCTGTGCTCGGTCCACTAGTTAGTTAATAACCGTCCGTTATTGCTTTTTTACTTTGTAACGTTTTTATTTAATTTTTATTAAAATGTTATATCTATTTATGATTTTAGCCGAGCTCCTCAAACGACGCCTTAAATTCGGCGTAAAGTAATAGCTTGCTATTACGTTTCGTACGGTGAGTCCCCTCCCCATTCCCCATCCTTCCTAGACTGGCAACGCACTGGCAGCACTTCTGGTGTTGCAGATGTCCATATGCGGCGGTGACCGCTTTCCATCAGGTGGGCCGTCTGCCTGTTTGTCAGCCTACTCCTTTCTCAAAGGGTCGGTAACGCATCCGGGATTCCCCTGGTGTTGCAGGTGTCCATGGGCGGCGGTGATTGCTTACCATCAGGTAACCCGCCTGCTCGTTGATGAACGCTACGGCCATGCGAAAAAGTGTGCCGCGGATTGACTTATATCGCTACTCAATTATTCAAGTACTCAATTATAGCCAAAACTATTATTCTTAAAATTCTAAATCGCATAGCAAATTTCTGTCACTTAAGCCTGTAAAATACCTTATAATTTGGGTTGTCGATCGTAATTACGTTGAAACTGGTCAGCGGTCAACATACAAGTTGTCCAAATTGCTCTTGAGATTCTCTCGGTCGGGATTTTTTGTTACAAATTACTGAAGGACAATGCACTTATACATAGCATCACGCCCAAAATCCCTAATGGGGTGGGCAGAGCCACAAGACTACATGTGTCCACGTTCGATTAATTAGTCCTAAGATGGTATGATGAACCGTATGGTGACAGGTGATCAGCCCATCGCCCATACAGATAGTCCACCATGTTGGAGAGGACCCGGCCCTTAGTCGACTTTTACGACATGCCAGGATGATAAGCATCTGCACGCATTCTATGCTATTTGTTCACTCCCAGTGCAGCAGAGGGGCACAATGCACTTATGCACGCAATATTTAATTTATCCATTTATGTTCCCCATTACTTTAGTATTGGCACCCCCGTATCCAAATATGGGAGGGGTTCCTTTTCAACATCGGCCCTAACATGCAAGACACAAACATTAGTTAAACCCGTTTATCTCTATGACTATCTCTTTCGTCGGCACTAGCGTGAGCGAGACGCACTTAGGGATAAGATGGTTTAACTTATCCTTGTCTTGCATTTTAGGCCGCTGAAGTCCATCGGTCTGGCCAGGCCGTCGTTTGTGTAATTGAATCAATCGATTATTATAATTGATTTTTGCCCATTAGGTTTGTCTATTACACTTTTTGTGTTAGTTTTAGTTAAAGTTGGAAAAAGACTTAGGTAATGCTGAGTTTTACTTTTCGAAGCGCTGGTAGATTCATACATGTGAAAGAGCCCGTGTGGTCTAATTTTCATTTTCAAGGCTGTATCTCTCTCACGTGTGTGTTGCGTCTCTATTCGGGAACGCTAAGTGATTCTGTAGCGATTCGTAAGCGAGATTTTTCATCCCACTTTTCCGCACGACGCGTAATGCGTAAGAGCGAGATGAGAAATCTCGCTCGCGAATTGCTACGGAATCACTTAGCGTTCCCGAATAGAGGCGCTGCTCTTACCATTAAAAACCGGACAAGTGCGAGTTAAACTCGCGTGGAGAGGGTTCCGTTCCGTACATGATTAGGTATCTGAAATTGGCTTTTATTTTAAATTCCATAGACTTTTTATAGGTCTCCTGTAATCTATAGGTAAAGAACTATTTTCTGTATTTTTTCAAAACTTTAGGCCCAGTACTTGCGGAGATAAAGGGGGGATGGTCAAATTTCACCTTTTTCCCTAAATAAACTTCCAAACTATTAATCTGTGTACCAAATTTCAACTCAATCGGTCCAGTAGTTTCGGAGCAAAGATTGGCTTATCTTTGTGTTAGGGCCGCTGTCGTCACTTTGGTTGATAGCCACTATAGTGCGAGAAAAACGCGACTTAATTAATAAACCTATTGGAATAATGCAAAAATCCAAGTCTACTATTCATTCATTCTTCCTGTACATTCATTCCTTCACTCAATCTAATTGTATGAGTTTAGCTTCAATCGTGCTTTCACTTTTAATACAGAGCGTTGGACAGTAAAGACGTTTCTCTTTTACCACCCTATCCTGCCTATAGGTTATGGGCCAAGGCAAGCAAAATAAAAAGTGTGAAGTAATAATAAGGTTCTATAAAATAAAATAAAATGGACCCACGAACAAAGAGGAATATCCAGCAGTTTAACGGTGAACGTTATAGCACGTGGAAATTTCGAATAAAATCTCTCCTTGAGGAACTGCAAGTATGTTCTGTAATTGAAGCACCTCAGCCTGAGGAACCGGACGCTGCATGGATAAAAAATAATCTTACCGCTAAAAGTATCATAGTCGAGTTTTTGGGTGATGCATTTTTGAATTTCGCGCATGGCGCCGTTACAGCGAAATCTATTATCGACAACCTGGATAAAATATATGAGAGGCGAAGCTTGGCTACACAATTGGCGTTACGTAAGCAATTATTAAATTTAAAATTGCAACCCGATGTAAGTCTTTTCCAGCATCTCACAAATTTCGATGCACTAATGACGGAATTGATTTCCGCTGGCGCAAAACTTGACGAAATGGATAAAATTGCCCATCTTTTATTGACACTACCCGCTAGTTATGATGGCGTTATTACTGCATTGGAGACTCTTGGCGAGGACCATCTGAACTTAGCTTTCGTGAAGACGCGCCTTTTGGATCATGAAGTTAAAATCAAAAACGAGGCAATTACTGGACTTAAGATACTTCATGCCGGCACGACCACATCTTCAAATTATGTTCCTGATTACAAAAGGAAGAAACCCAATAATTATCATCACCAGCCTAAGAAAAACTTTCAACCCCGAAGTTCATCATACAAAATGACAAAAATGTATTGTGATCACTGTGGACGCCGAAACCATTGTCGATTTTTCAAGAAAACGACTGCGGCAGGCGGTGGTAACAGCAGCAACACTCATCCAAGTGCCGCAAACACTATCCAGGCTGAACACAATCACAAGGACGGTTTCGCTTTTATGTTCTCACAATGTAAGTTATCAGATCCTAATCACAATAAAAATAATATTGTTTTTCTTTTAGATTCGGGAGCAACTGACCACATCGTAAATACACGGGATATTTTTTCTACATATTCAGAACTACCCGCCCCGTTAAAAATAAATGTAGCTAAGGACGGAGTTTCAATACAGGCTCACGGCAGGGGCAGGATTGATGTCACGACCAACTTAGGAGTGCAAGGTTCCATCGAGGGGGTTTTGTATTCGCCAGAGGTTCCGTATAATTTATTGTCGGTAAATCGCATTCAACAAGCAGGTATGGTGATTGTCTTTGATAATGAAGGTGTTCACATTTACAAGGATGATAAATGTATCATGAGGGGCAACATTTCTGATAATCTTTATCAGATATCATTTAAGGTAAATTTGCAAAAGGCTTTAAATATAAGTGATAGTTTCAACTTATACGAATTATGGCACAAACGACTCGGACATTTGAACAAACAAAAGTTCACTTTGCTTAAAAAATTAGTTGATGATTATTCAATTATTGATAAAATTATTCCACCTAGTGACGAGTCGTGTGAGCCATGCATTCTCGGTAAGCAGTCACGACTTCCTTTTGCAAAATTGAAACAAAAACATGAAAATAGTAGGCCTCTTTTTATAGTTCATACGGACATTTGTGGCCCGATAACTCCCCCTACTGTTGACGATAAAAATTACTTTGTTAATTTTATTGATGATTATACGCATTATACAGTTACCTATCTAATGCATGCCAAATCTGAAGTGTTAAAATGTTTTAAGGACTATGTAGCTAAAAGTGAAAATTTGTTTAACTGTAGGGTAGTCAGTTTATACTGTGACAATGGACGGGAATATCTGTCAAATGAATTCAAAGAATTTTGTGTGACTAAGGGAATATCGTACCATCTAACTGTGCCCTACACTCCGCAGCAAAATGGTGTCGCAGAGCGCATGAATCGTACGTTAACCGAAATGGCTAGAACCATGGTTACAAGTGCGAAATTAGATAAATATTTTTGGGGTGAAGCCATTTTAACAGCCACTTATTTAACAAATAGGCTGCCCACTAAAGCGCTCATTGATAAAACACCTTACGAGATGTGGCACGGTATGAAACCGAAAATTAATCATTTACGCGTGTTCGGTTCCACTGCATACGTACATAATAAAACTAGAAAAACCAAATTTGACGAGAAGTCATTTAAGTCAATTTTTGTTGGTTACGAACCAAATGGCTACAAATTATTTAACACCGAAAATAATCAGTTTTTAATTGCTCGTGACGTCATTTTTGACGAGTCAAATTTTGGTCAATCTAGGCCCACATGTAGCAGTGATCAAATTCCCGCCAAATTCAGCAAGCCAAACAAAGAATTGGTGGAGTTGACAGGCCAAATTCCCGCCAAAATCAACAAGCCAAATAAAGAACTGGTGGAGTTGACAGGCCAAATTCCCGCCAAAATCAACAAGCCGAATAATGAATTGGTGGAGTTGATAGGCAGACAACCAATTGAGTCCGAGTCTGGCTGTTTGAGACGTAGCGATAGAATTCGGAATCTACCCTCAAAGAATTATAATGAAATTAATGACACATATTTAGATCTACCCATTCTATCGTTATGTTCCGAGCAACCGTTACCGTTACCAATGACTTTTAACGATATTTTTGATCGGCCGGATACAAATAAATGGTTGGCGGCAATGCAAAGTGAAATTGATTCACTACGTAGAAATCAAACATGGTGTCTTGTTGAAAAACCTAGTGATGTAAATATTGTAAGCTGTAGATGGATTTATACAATAAAAAATAATGAATTAGGTGACCCAATACGCTATAAGGCCCGCCTGGTTGCACGAGGGTTTAGCCAGCAATATTTACAGGACTATGACGAAACGTTCGCACCTGTCGCACGTATCACTACGTTTAGATTAATCCTAGCATTTGCAAATCAAAATGATTTACTTGTTCATCATATGGATGGAAAGACGGCTTTTTTAAATGGCATACTAAAGGAAGATATTTACATGGAAGTGCCGAACGGTATCTTATCTGAACCTAATAAAATATGTAAATTAAATAAAGCTTTGTACGGACTAAAGCAATCTTCGCGATGCTGGTATGAACGTTTCGATCATGAAATTAAAGGTATGGGATTTGAAAGTTCAAAAGTAGACCCATGTTTGTACATATTAAATAAAAATGCTATTGACAAAAATGTATATATCGTTTTACATGTTGATGATTTGCTTTTAATAACAAAATGTGTTCACGATATGGAGTACTATAAAAACTGCTTGATGAAAAGTTTTGAGATGTCTGATTTACATGAAATAAAATTATTTTTACTTGTTATTTATTTGTTACTAACATTATGGACATAGTCTGAAATAAATAATTTGATTTGATTTGATGATAATAACCCTTCAAATCACAAAAAGTCAAAGCATATTGATATAAAGTATCATTTTACTCGTGAGCAAATCAATAAAAATGTTATAATGTTAAAACATATTTCCACAGGAGATCAACTTGCTGATATGTTCACGAAAGCGATACCAATGCCAAAGTTCCAAGAATTAAGAATCAGGTTGAATTTAATTTAAGGTTGATATATGATTACCTATGTATAAAATATAATGCATATATATATTGATTTAAGCAAATATGATCTGAATGATTATAATTACTAATTACTTGAATTTTTGAGAGGGACTATTGGAATAATGCAAAAATCCAAGTCTACTATTCATTCATTCTTCCTGTACATTCATTCCTTCACTCTATCTAATTGTATGAGTTTAGCTTCAATCGTGCTTTCACTTTTAATACAGAGCGTTGGACAGTAAAGACGTTTCTCTTTTACCACCCTATCCTGCCTATAAAACCAATATCAAAATTATCTTGGTCGGTTCTACACGAAATAAAAACAATAATTTGCTAACATTATTTATTTAATCTTCACTTTACAACGAAATATATTTTATGAACTATAAATAGGTACATGTATGGAGTAACTATACGATGGAATGTAACTCACAGCACACTAACTAACAATATCATATAAATAATTAGTTATGAATAAATTGACATAATTATCCATTGTCAAGTATTGCTATATAGTCAAATTAAGACTTTCGTGAGACATTATTAACACTAGAAATAAACACAATACTGCCAATAATATGTGAGTAAAGCCGTGTTTATTTCTAGTGTTATTGCTGCAGTACAGTCGAGGTCATATTTATACAGTGTGTTACCGGCGTGCGGTTATTTCTTGATGTAGTGTTAGATACGCAGTTTAACCTAACCATGATCTTAATTTAATGAAACAATAAAATTTCAGTTTGCGTTAATTTTCTAAGAAAAGTTAAATTATAAGCAATGTACAGCAGTTACTTAACGTCAGCCACAAATGACAGAATAAAGTCGTTATTTTAAATAATTTTCATTTGCTAATACTTGCAAACATACACATATACACACACATAGCATCATGCCCGAAATCCCTAATGGGGTCGGCAGAGCCACAAGACTACTTGTGGCCACGTTCGATTAATTAGTCCTAAGATGGTATGATGAACCGTATGGTGACAGGTGATCAGCCCATCGCCAATACAGATAGTCCACCATGTTGGAGAGCGCCCGTCCCTTAGTCGACTTTTACGACATTCTATGCTATTTCTTCACCCCCAGTGCAGCAGAGGAGATTGCAAAAAATTGCTAATTTAACACATATTATCATCAGTTTTAAGAAATGCCCGCACGCCGGTAACACGCGATAAACATTACCAAAGGGGCAAAAACTGAGCGCCCTTACGCCCTTGACAAGAGAGTTTAAAGTAACATGATTGACCTCTGTCCGCGTAGATATGTTTAACTTCGACTGTACATTCCAGTTGGGTCTCCAGCAGAGTTAATTTTTGTTTATTTTAATATAACCATAGTATAAACAGAATAGTGCATCACAAACAAAAGTGATTGTATGCGCGGGCGCCTTGTTCGTACGCATCGTATCTCAGATAATATCGCATCGACGATAGAATAGGCATTGATTCTTTAAGGCGCTGATAAGACCTAAATCGGCTTTATTTAAACAGTTTTTTAACAAAAACTATTTGATTTAGCAAAGCGAAAAAAAAATATGTTCATATTCTTTATATTATTGAAAACCTAACTATTTCAAAAACACGATTAGATGAAACCGATATGGTAGAAAAAAATCGTGAAGTTACGTCTGAAATCCTCTTTAAACAGTTCTATGTCGTAATTTTTTTAACTGATGGGTCTATAATTAATAACACTATTACATCACGCCCATACTAAAACTTTACTAATTTATATTTTACGTGTTTACTTATATAACTCATCCGCTTTTGATTTTCCGCATACAAATAAACGCACAGTGCTGCTCGTTCACTCCGGTGCAAACAGACAGAGACCGATTACTCAAGGTCATTGGTCAGCGTCTTAAGAGAAATTTAAAATGATTAACGAATATTCACACCGTATTTGTTAAGACTTCAATTTAAATAAAAACTTAATGTACAATTTACGACAATCCTAAGTGCCCGAGCGGTAGGAACTAAAGTCCTAGTACTTTTCAGTTCATACTATGAGTCATAATTATCGCTAATAATTATAAATATTTTAACGTTTTAATTCAGCGTTTAATTTAGTGCACACTTGTAAAATAAATATTGCTGTTTAGATATGACTTAACCACAAAGGGGTACACTGAAAACATAATAAGAGGATCAGCTTTTTTAGACCACAGATATATTTTTCTAAAGAGGTACTAGTGTTTTCGCTAGCTGCGTAAGACATGGCGTGTATCAAGCACTTTTTTTTGACGCTCTTATAAATACATTTAGATATGAAACTTATTGCTTTGATTTATTTATTACAAAAAACATACAGGAACTTTTGAGATCGTTAGTTCAGTTAGAAAACGATGTTAATTTTCGTAAGTACGTTCGTTCTTTAACCTTTTGAAGGGTAAAAACGTCCTTCATTACCTGAACTTAAAGTTGAAATTCGTGTTACTTCTCAGACATGCTTGGCGGTCAAAAGGTTAAGTGTCAAAGAAAAGTTAGTAACAGTAAGTAGGTAAATGAATCTAAATTGTTCAAAATGATAGTAACAACAATAAGGGATGTTTTTTAATTATATTTATGCCTATTGCCTCGGCCGTAGGAAAATATTTAAAAAAGTTTTTTACGATAAACATGTCTGCCTACGTTTTGATATTTCTCATTACATTATTTTTAAGTGTCTTTCACCTGCCAGGATTTTTCTGTCTTTCATATCAGAATAAAAATTTAATACTTTTGTATACATTTATTGACTTATAGCATAAAGAAGTTACTTCAAGATGTGTCATTTATGGTACACGCCGAACTGGGACAGGATCATGGGGTCTAATTAGCAACTCGTATATATCGCAACTCATCTATGTCGCATTTGGTCTAAATATCTGCTGGTCTAAAAAGCAACTGGTCTACAATTTTCTTTGAGTAGCAGCTGGCCTAATTAGCAACTTGACTAGGTACGTCACGTTTGTTGTATGGGAGCCCCCTTAAATATTTATTTTATTCTGTTGTTTAGTATTTGTTGTTATAGCGGCAACAGAAATACATCATCTGTGAAAAATTCAACTGTCTAACTATCACGGTTCATGAGATACAGCCTGGTGACGGACGGACGGCCAGTTGCTACTCAAAAAAATTTGTAGACCAGTTGCTTTTTAGACCAGCAGATATTTAGAACAAACGCGGCATAGACGAGTTGCGATATATACGAGTTGCTAATTAGACCCCATGATCCTATCCCGCCGAACTAGCCCGCACGCCCGAGTACCACGTACCTATGGTACAAGGTTATAAGGGCTGTGTAATCCAAAGCAAAACATTGTCTAATTTTCATTTTATGTACAACCCTGCATACCAATCACAATGCTACGAGACGTATGAATAGCTTGATAGATTGTGTATTGGAACTGGCAACATGGCTGAAACAATTTGGGACTGTGAAGCTGTTATCAGTATATTGCAATGTACTGCTTGGGTCACACAGAATGATTTTCATCAAAGTTGCCTGGAAAAAATTGGAAAACTAAAGTACAGCTTACTATATTAATATCAAAAATTCTAAACAGTGACGACACGACACGTGCACATTTACGTACGACGTAATATCCAAAATCCATTACGCCCGCGGCTCGTATTTTAGCCGTAAGATCCGTTTTTCTAGCATATAATCCTCTAATGATTACGAGGAACTGTGACGAAAAATTCAATTTTTAACCGCTTTATAATAATATGGACATGCTTATAGCAAAAAATACGGCATAATAGCTGCCTGCATTAAATTTTGCAAGAAATACGCATAATTAGATTACACATGCAATATTTCTATATATGATGAATAATTTAACAGGGAACATTGAGCACCTAGTGGTATAGAATTTCCAATAACAACATGCATCTTAATATTTTAATAAAACTCTTATACTTCCAAAACCGACTCACGGATATTATCAAGTGGGGTATGTAGGTATGTATGTAGTCGATCCTTATATATGTCCATCTTTATCATTGACATCGCCAGCGACACTGAGAGAATGCGTTCTTTTTAAAAGTCGGTTAATACAGTGCACAGACCAAATATCCTAAAGACATCGCTTATCCTAACTTTTACTGGCAAAAAAAGCTGGCAAATTTGCGGAGCGCACGGGTTTCAGAGCGCTGTGATTGGTGCGTTCGAGGTTGCGGCCCGCGCCTTCCTGTAACCCGGCTATGCGGAGTCTATCGGCTATATGGTCTGTGATACAGTATAAGGCAGATTGTTTAATATTTTTTAATATATTTAGTAAATTTTGAGCAATAAATCTAATGTAAACATTAAGTACTTGCTAATATTTTAAATTTGCAGTACAGCAGCAATGGAATTGACTTTTGTAAAAAAAAGTATGAAAAAACAATTTTCATTTAATGTCATTAATACAGGTTTATCTAGACGAACCTTCATCTATTTTTAATGGATTTTTTATCTTGATTTCAGTGCATTTTAGATACAATTTACTTAGCAAAATGTTGAAGACATCCTGGTCAAATTGAAACTCGCTGTACTTGTCCTAATTATAGTGAAATGCTAAACAATTTGCAGATTATTATTATGTTATAACATTTATTTTTAACATTGAAACGTTCGAATATACTTCGTTAACATAATTAATATGTATATTAATAATAAATAAAATTTCACCTATAATAAATAAGTACCGAAGGAATACTGGTCATAATTTCACTACAAAAATACTATCTCATAATAAGTACATTATTTTTTGATATAAATATTAATTGATATAATAAAGTGTTTCAGTGTTCCAAGCACCTAGCTTCATGGTAACGTATTAAGTACTAAAACATATTTTTACTACACATTTTTTATTTAAAAAAAAAAACATTATTTATTTACCTTTTATAAATGTTAAAATAAAGAAAATCGCTATATAGCAGCAAATATATAAGTCAGTATATTTTAATATAAATATGATAATTAAAGTATTGATTTTTAAATATCTATATAGATCTTTTTCATAAATACGTTCAGAACACTTTCATTTTCACCTTTGAATTGTCATAATATCATAGATATCTTTTTATAATTAATCTATAATCAAACCTGGCATCTACACATAATACTTGTTTCACCTAATTCAAACTGAAAAGGTATACCACATTGCATATGGTCGATTATTATGAATCTACAATACATTATTAAATTCTATTCAGTATTTTTAAACACGCATTATTATCTTATACAGTTATTATAATCGTTCTTAATATTATAATCTAGTAATAACAATTGGAATGATATAAATAAATATAACAAATTTGAACTAATTGTAATAACTAACGTACAAAATTTATAAACAACTACAAAATATATAACACAGGAGTTAACTTAATTCGTTGATAAAATTAGGTGTTGCCGGGTCGACTTCAGTTACACAGAATTGAAATGATTCAATGATTTATAACTTTATCCGCAAACGTTGAAGGCAAAAGAACTGATGGTGAATAGGCTAGTTTCCTGAAAAATTCTAATTAGTCCGTCATTTACATTATATAAAAATATTGAACACATATTTTTTCTTTTGCCAATTAAACAAAAAATTACGAAGATATAGTGCGTTGAAGTTCCGCGTGATGTCACTCACGACTTTGCACACTTTTTACCATTAAGTGACGCCATGAGCCCCCACTCCCGAACTTGATGCGCGTTATATTTGTCAATTTTGATTGATTTGATAAAGCAAAAAATAGGTGTTCAATATATATATATTTTTTTTAATCTAGCTGACGGACTAATTAGATATATATTTTTTTCCAGGAAACATCCTTATTAAATATTTTCTATTTAAATTATGGGATTACGTCAAGTAAAATTATGTGAACAACTTTTTAACAACTGAAGCCGTTTCAATGGCCTGAAAATGCTAAATTAAGTCAACAAATCTGTTTATCCTTACTTTACTTAGAATTACTATTTACTATTTTTTTAATAAAAAAATACATGCCATCCTGAACGGTATTACCACGCTATTTGGTCTAGTTTTGAACGTACCCTTTTATAAAATGCGGTATGGCAAGTGAAAATTTAAGAAAGCTAATTCTTTTGATTTTTTCGTTTCTATATTTTGTATAAAACAAAATGATGGCACCAAATATAATTTCAAATGATATGGCATTAAAAAAAAAACACTCTAGGAACCATCCGTCGATGAAATTACTACATAGCGAAATAAATACAAAATAAGGAATGTTTTAAATATAGTTAGAGGATCGTGTACCAAATACTTTCCATACAAAAAGGGACCACATTTCTACCTCACTAAATGTTAAGATTTATATTATTATTTTTTTGATTGAGTTAATAAATTCGAAGTTTTCACACAAAACATATTTTTGCCATTTAATCTCCTTATTTATAGGTCCATATAAAAAAAATCTAAAACCTATAAACCTTCATTTTGACCTGACATCATATATAATTAAACTGTCAAAATCGATTAACATTTAAATAGGCAAAAACGTTTTCACCGTTTGTATGAAACTTATAATTTTTGCCGTTGGTTCACAGTCCTCAAATTGACTATAAACTTTAGGTTTTAAACCACTTTTTTTAACAAACTGGGAAAATGTAATTTTTAGGTTATGAAAGAAAACGTTTTCCGTTACCTGGTGGAATGTGAAGGAAGTAAGGTGGAACGCTAACCCAGTAGATGTTTGTACTGATGCTTATATCTTGGTGAGCAAGCCCTCCAAGCCCAACACCTCGGGCAGCTCGATGTCCTCCAGTCTGATCGGTGAAGGATCGAATGGGAACTGCACGGAGAATATCATCTTCGAATCCATCAGGAGATTTTGCTGTGGGCAAAATGAGAATGTTATGTGGTGTTGTATAAGTTTTACGTTAAAGCGTAACAAACAAACTTATATTCACATTTATAATATTATAATTATGGATTAACCTTTTGACCGCCACAGTCGGCTGCAGCCGTCAGCGGATACAGTGTAAAAAAGTCCTTCATCCCCTTGACTTAAAGTTGAAATTCGAATTCTCAAACATGCTTGGCGGTCAAAAGGTTAAGGATGTGTGTGTGCGTTCTCACCGGCTCCTTGTCGGCGCGCGGACCCGCTTTCTCCTGCATCTTCTTCTGTATCTCGTGGATGAACTCGCGTGTCACCTTCACCTCGTAGTCCTCCGCCGGAGTGTACATGTTCAGGATCTAGTTTGGGACGTTGCGGGTTAAAAACATACAGAGAAAAAGCAATACTCAGAGATTTGAACTCACAATAATTTTACTAGCCGGAGCCAGTGCTCTGATAATTGAGACAATTTTCAATACATGAACATAAATGTAAAAATAAAAGATAAAATAATTAAATTAATTTGAAGTAACTAATATTCAAAGATATTATTAGATACATGTGATTATTGAACACTGGCAACATAATGCAAAAATATTTAATAATTTGCCACTGGCCATAGCTTCTCTCTCCTTCAAAGCTATAATAAGTATGTTCATTGTAATAAATCCATTAATAAATTAACTCCAATTTAATTCAAGAAACACCTAAATAAATATAGTTTGTTACGGAATATTTTAAGTGAATTTCTTGATTTAGCAAATGTTAAAGCATACTTGCTTGTAAATTTCCCCTCCAAAATCAGAACTCATTTATTTACGCCGTACGTCCTTGATTGGGTCACCTTAATCTGTATGCGTACCAAGTTTCAAATGTTTTCGTCTTGTACATTTGGAGATAAATTAACAATTTAAAAATCTCCCGACACAACAAAGCAACATGCTACAACAACAGTAACAGGTTATCAAATTTGGAATTGATCACACCTGTGGAAGTCGCTCACATCCCTTCATCGACTAGAAAAGAGCTTGATGATCTTGACGGAAGAACCTATTTGGTTAGTTGGGAACTCTTTATAAGTATAAGGTTTAAATGGTTTTGTTGGCGAGTTCACATTTGCCCAACTTCGACAAGGACGGGGAGGGGTAAAAAAATTAGTGTGACGTACTTTATTGATGACCCCTAAGCAAGCCACTGTGCGTTTCTGGCCTAAGGGTTATATAGTACATTGTGCATCTAGGGCCGTAAGAAGGAGATAACTAACGAGATTCTGTTAGAAGCCCGACGCCGAAGGCGAGGGCTTTTCATGACTCGAGTTTGTTTTCCCCTTACTGCCCGTGATACACACAATGTTTCTAATCACATTTGTGAGGAAATTAAATAAAAATTAGACAAAAAAAATTTTTTTTATTCCCATTGTACACCGTGAATTACCATGAGGTGGGTAGAATAAACTGTATGTCGCATCGGTTGCGCGCTACTAGTATAAGACGCACACGCCTCGCCGTCAGCGGGAGTTATAAAACATACAAAGACCATAACTCCCGTGGGAGATAAATTCGGCTATAGCTGCTCTATACGCCTGCGTTTAACACCCTTTCCGAGCAAGTGCGATGAAAAATGTATTACTGACCTTGCAGACTTGCATGGCGGTGAGGTTGGAGCACATGTCGACGGTGCTCTGGACGTCGTCCACCGACTTCCTGGCCTGCAGCAGCTGGACGGCTTGCGTTATCGGCTTGAGCACGCTGAGGATCTCCTCAACCTGCACAGGTGAACAAAACATGTACAAATCAGAGAATTGGCTCCTTGACTATAGTAACAAATAATTACATGTAAAACAGTACCGTGACTCACTTATAGACAACGCACAGCCTAAATGGTCCTAGAAGTTTGAAATTTGGAGGAGACATTCCTCGAGTACCCTAGAGGTGCACTAAGGAGGGATTTTTTTAAATTCCATACGTAAAGGGGTGAGAAGGGGTGATAAAGTTTGTATGGAACATAACGCGGGCGAAGCTGAGGCGGGTCCACTAGTTTTACTATATTTCTGTGGAACGGTATCTTATCTTTCAATAATACGTTATAAAACAGGATTAATGTAAAAATAAATCAATATTTAGGTATACAGATAAATTAAAATGTTAAATTTTTAGGGTTCCGTTTTCACTGTACTCACGTTCTTCTGCCCGTACTGAGCTAATTGCTCCTTGATCCAGGTCTCGAGGTGCGAGATGTTGTACCGGATCTGGAGACCCTTGGCCCAGCAGCACAGGTCCTTGCGCAGCAGCAGCTGGTTCAGGCTATACGCGCAGATGTAGTAGAATAGCTGGGAACAAGTTACAACGAGATTAAACTGAAGAATTTGAAGATTACATGGTTATTTATGAAATTGTCATGAAATTCTCTTTAATTTGATACCCTACTCGATAGGGTTCATTATCCTTTATTTATATGTAATGTCTTTAAAGGAGGATGCTTCCCGGTATAACTATATTTTTCGTCGAGTATTTGAATTTTTGCGACTGCATAATTAGTTGTGAAAACACTATTGGGATTCTATTCGAAACTCACCTGCGGCTCGTTCCATAAACACCCACTCGTGTTTTAATAACCCTTATAATGCTACAGTTTCCTGTTACACACTTACGTCCCTTTACACGAAATCACCCCCACATATTGCAGGAAAGCAAGAGGAAAGATGTAAAACATTAAAAAGATGATAATGATGTGTAATATCTGACATCTCACACGCGCGCTCATTGGTCAAATCCAAAGATGTCAAAAGAAGGATGTGTCTATCAGTACAATTTCGTGTAACAAGTCTCACAGAAGGTTGTCAAACGCCAGCGCCATGACTTACCCACACCCTACTGCTGATGTCTTAATTCTTACGACATGCATACAAAAGTCTAATATTGCTTGATTCACACGCTATCATATCATTGTGGGCGGTGTGGTCGGCGGTGCGGTCTCACACCGCACGATGCGGGAGGGCATTTTTTTCAATTATAACAGTGTCACTTAAATGGGTGTCATGGATGGTGGTTGACATGCGACTGAACCTGCGACGGTGTCAGATTCGCGTTCTGACACCTCAAAAGCATCGCGAGAATTGCTTTAAGCAGTTCCGTACTATATATGTCAATGGTCAAATCAAATAAGCATGCTTCCCCGGCTTCCTGTCACACTTCTATGCTGGTAATTATTTTATTTGACCAATGACGTGCGCTATTTGTTTTGACCAATGAACGCGAGCGATTGATTTGACCAATGAGGTCGCGCGGTGGTAGAGTTGAGGCCGGGGAAGCGCGCGCTTATTTAATTTGATCAATGATTTTATAATGTAAAAAATTACTAAGAATTTACTGAAACACTGCGTTTTTTTCTAAATATCTTTATAAATGACGAAGTTATGATAGTTTTACCTCCGCTTGTCTTAGGTGTTGCTTATTTCCAAGGTCGGATGTCAGATGTTATTTTTAGGGTTCCGTACCTCAAAAGGAAAAAAACGGAACCCTTATAGGATCACACGTGTGTCTGTCTGTCTGTCTGTCCGTCTGCCACAGCCAATGTGCTCCGAAACTACTGGACCGATTGAGTTGAAATTTGGTAAACATATGTAAGTCGGTGACCGCAACACGGACGCGTAACGTTAATAAATGAATTTTAAACTTGGGGGCCACTTTTCGGAGATAAATTAGAAAAAATAAAAATAATAATTATGCAAACTATATCGTATGACATATCAAATAAAAGGGCTTATTATGAGGAGCTTAAAATATATTTTTTTACGAATTTTAAAATAAATAGTTTTGAAGTTATTTAAGAAAATAGGCGAAAATGTACCAGTCCGAAACTACTGGGCCTAAAATGTCGAAAAAAATTACAGAGAATAGTTCTTTACCTATAGATTACAGGAACACCTATAAGAAGTCTATGGTATTTTAAGTAACATAGGAAATTTCAGATAATCACGGAACCCTCTCCACGCGAGTTTTTACCTAATTGCGGTGGCTTAACCTCTTGACCGCCACAGTCGGCTGCAGCCGTCAGCGGATACAGGGTAAAAAAGTCCTTCATTACCTTGACTTAAAGTTGAAATTAGTGTTACTTCTCAGACATGCTTGGCGGTTAAAAGGTTAAAAACCTCAACTACCGAGCTCGTCGTGTCCAGCCCTCACCTGCTTGAAGATGCTGACGACGAGCTGCGCGTGCACGTTGTACGCCTTGAGCGTGTCGTGCGCGGCGCCCAGCTGCTGCTTGAGGCGCGGCGGGCCGGCGCCGGGCGGGGAGGGCGGCGCGCGCGCCGGCCCCGGCAGCCCGCTGATCTCCTCGTACTCCAGGATGGCGCCCACGATCAGCCGCTCCACTTGGCGCTCCAGCAGGTTGATAACACCTGACGAACAATAGGTATTATGGTCATAGCTGCGTTAATCGTTAATTGACGACGTTAACATTTCGAGTAACGGATTAGCTTTAAAATTAACTTTCAAAATGAGACCGTCATTAACTTCCGTTAAAACAATCAAAGTCAGTTAATCGTTAATTATTATTAAGCACCTACTATTTGCCAAAAGGGCACCGCGCGGACCGTATATATTGATTTTTATAAAATTAGGTAAGTATTATTACAAACTCTCATTTACAGATGTAGTGCATAATTATTTTCCATCGTGTTTTATCGGAAAAGTTTGTATTTATCGTGCTCTCTCAATTAGCTTCAGCAGGCCATTCTCGGGGCATTCCAGATAATCTCACAATCGAGATTAAACGTCAGTGCATACAGTCATTTGACACAACTGTATGAATCTGACGTTTAATCTCGCAATCGACATTATCTCGAATGCATCGAGAATTGGGGGCCAGTACCCATCATACCATGCTGTCATTTTTCATTTTGACGTTTGACAGTAAATAATAAAGTTTCATATTAATGAATATAAACATGTCACTCATTGAACACAATAATTAATTGACACTTCGGGTCCCGTCGTCTTCCGATTGAGATCCGAATTTTACCGATGGAAACATATTATTTACTATATCTGTACTCTCACTCACTCTCCGTTCTTTTATAAATATTGCATGTCCTACCTAAACTTCCATAGCCCATACCAACATTTTTTTATAAGTAAATGACTAAAGCATCGTCATATAAAATGCAATTTCTAGCACGAGTCAACAATGAACTTCCGTTAAATGTTCCGAAATGGAACGGTTTAACGTTTAACGAAGTTAACTTTTTTAGTAAGTGATTAGCAATTAACGAACTTAACTATTTGATTAACGGTGCCCAGCTATGGTTATGGTGGATGCGAGAAGATTAGCTTTCAGAGGCGGAGCGTGAGGGTAAGCCTGTGTATCATTTCTATTTTTAAACATTATATTATTACTCATTAAATATTGAATTTACATAAAAAAATATGTAATATGCAATTTTTATGTTAATAAAAGAAATAATTAATAATATTATAATGTTTGAGTTAAGAAAATATGCACCGGCTTACCCTCACGCTTCGCCTCTGTTAGCTTTGCTAAAACGGCACCAATGTAACCGAGATATGAAAAAGACAATATGTAGGCTTCAAAAAAAAATAGTTGTTAATAACCTTGTTACAATTTAAAACCTACCTGTGAAATAAAACAAGGAGTAACTTTTCTGAGCTCCTATCGATAGGAAACCGTCGGCTGTGATACGACCTTGCAAAGGTTATTTTGTTTTCTTAAAAACCATTAATGTTTGGAATTTTGTATTTTTCTTGTAAAATATACCTCAGCTGCTACCAGTATAAATAATGGGGAAGTCGCATGAAAATCGAAATGATGTTTAAATGATATATTATGAAAGTAAATGTAAATAAAAGGTTATTACAGAAAAAAGCCGATCATTTTGGCTATACATTTTTATTTGATTAAGGGTCAAAATGAGTGAAAAATGTATATGGTTTTGGTTCTTATTTTAGTTTTTTGGACATCCTCATCAAGTGTATGTCATGTTTTCTACAGATCGGTTTCTATTACTCAGCACTTTCCTATACAAGATGTAAAAAGCAAATATACGCGTCGAATTCAGACCCTCCTCCTTCGGTTTTTTTGAAGTCGGTTAACAAAAGTGATGCATCTTCCCTACTAGGGTTGACAATTTTCGGAGGGGGGAACAGTTACTTTTGGACAATTTTGTTAATAAATAACAAAAAGTAGATACATATATTTTTTTTACAATTCTTTATTTAATCTAAAGTTATTCCTGGGCTAAATTTGCAATCCATTTCTCAAGTACTTGCTGGCTCTGATTGAGCTGTTTGGCATGTCTAAATAAATTCGGAGACAACGCAATAATATGATACTATGGAGCTGATCTGATGCTGGAGCCGGAAAGAGGGCACGATGAATTTAAATTTAAAAATTATTTTTATAAGTAGAATTTATTTCTTAACTTTTCTGTGTAGTCTCGAAGTTTGCCCAATAAAAATGTCTTCCTTAGTATTTTTTTTTTGAACATAAAATAAAAAGACTTCCTTTAAAAAAAACCACTGACCCTGATATATCCATACGGCAGTGTCACTGAGCAACTGGCGGTACTCGGAGAGGTCGAATATCCGTAGGCACTGCTGGTTCTGACGCGGCGTGTTCTCCTTCTGGTAGATTGCATCTCCGCTGTACTGCCGTAGGTTGTTCAGCAATCTAAAGAGAAAAAAACATAATGCACATTAAAATAAAAACGGTCAAATTTTGTTCATTCTAACGTGATTGAGTAATAAACATAAATCCATCCAAATTTTCGCATTTATAATGTTAGTACGATAATAGGTCACAATAACACGGCACCAAAGTCCGACTAATAGCACACTGTTTGTAAACCTAAACACGAGCGTAGCGAGTTACCTCAACATATTTGCGAGCCAGAGCGCGTTGTACTCAATGCTGTCCGCCCGTTTCTTGAGGACTTTCTTAACTCCGACCCTGAAGGCCTTCATGAGCTTGTGCATCTTGGTCTCGTCGTCCACGTGGTCCATATGGCGCAGCATCATGAACAGTATGTAGGCCGGGAGACCAGGGAGGAAGGTTATCGCAACGCGGGGCTTTAAATCTGAGGGTTAAAAAACGTGACGAAATAGTAGATTGTGGCACATGCGAGCAAAGTGGTATTTTTAATCCGGATTGTAGCGAACAGTGGCGTAGCCTGGCTACAAGCCGATTCCTGACGGCTTTACCAAGCTAGAAAGCTACGGCTAGCTGTCAGTGAAGTCCCTAAATGTCAAGTGAAGTAACTAAATGTCAGACTCGCACGTACGGTTCTAATTCTTCCGGCTTCCCTTAGGAAATATTTCACGCTTCGCCACTGGTAGCGAAGGATCTAATGTATACAGCCCGAGATATAAATATTTATGTTCCCAAAAGAAACACTCTACTTTTAACTTCTTTGAGAAAACACATGAAAAACACTCAATAACAACTTAACAACATATAAATATATATATATTTATATTAATTTTGGTAGTTTAAAATGTAATTAAATAAAACCATGCCATTAATATACTAACCACATATAAAGTCTGTTCGCCAAGAATTGATAAAAAAATCTTAATTCATTCTTCTTCTTAACTCATTACAAATAGCGGCCCGCTAATTCTTTTTACTGTCGCGTCGCTTATCGCCGCGTGCACTGAGTTTCGTGGTACGAGGCACGCAGTTGTTGTCAACCCGCGCCGGGCGGGCGGTACTATACGGTAAAAGCAGATGATAGATTTATAAAAATTGATGGCAGGGTAGACGAAGCAATTGAACGTTTCATAATAAACGTCAACGAGTCTGATTCTTCCTCCGACTGAGACTTCATGGTTGTCGTCTGATGATAGCCAGCAATGGGAAATATACAGCCTATTCAATTATAGTATACTATGAAAAACATATCGTTTTTCACTTAATTTTTTATTATCATCGGTAAAAATAATTAGCGGGCCGCTATTTGTAATGAGTTAAGAAGCCCTGATTTTTAAGACTTTATACCGCTGTGATTGGTGAGTTCGAAGTTATGCGCCCCCGCGCCTGCCTGTAGGCCCGCCGCTTACGGGTTTGGAGGTCGCCCGGCTATGCGGAGTCTATGATATATATAGTCTGTGGAACGACCTGACGAGTATATTATATACATACCCAGTATAAGTTTCTTGATAATAATGGCCTCATCCTGCAGTTTGTACTCGAACATGCCGAGATACTCCCTCTCTTTCTTGCGCGTGACGGGCGCGATCTCGGAAGCGAGAGAGGCGTTTTGCGGGACCACGGAATCTGAAAGAGAAAGAACAATAAGTCTTTCTTCAAAAAAATTACTATGAAGAGCTCAAAGATATGTATAAAAAAAATTGTTTGGTCTTTCTGGTATTTATTGTATTGTATTTAATATCAGAAAATTAAAAAAACATCTACGTCACCGTCAAAGCCGCCAACAAAAGTCAATTTTTAGAGTTCCGTAGTCAAACGAGTAACTTTTATGGTTTCGCCATGTTCGTCTGTCAGTCTATCCGTCCGTCCATCCGTATGTCCCAGTCACTTTTTCTCGTAGACTATTAATATTACACAGATGAAACTTTGCACAACTATAGAAGATATAGAAGAAGCCCCAAGCATACAAACAAAGTGGGTGAAGTCCAAAAATGTGTATGCCATTAAGGCGCAGTTAAGAAAGTTCCTAAAATTAGCTATACAATTATATTATTATATGTATAAAAATATATAGGGCTATATAACACGGAGGGAAACTTGTAGATAGGAAATTGTGCTTGATGGAGACTTTATTTTATTTTTAAAGTAAGTAATACTGCATTCAAAGATTTTAAAATGTTGCTTCGTCATCTGGGAATCGAGTCAACCAATTGTTAAATTGTATCGTGTTCCTTTAATTTAAGATACTATTGGCCAAATTCATAAAGGTCACTCAAATTCGTCTTTAATTAAAGTGACGTTTGTGTATAGGTTGACAACTAGTTCAGGGACATTTAACTATTTAATCTCACAATTCCCTCAATTAGCTTCTCAAATAAAATAAAGTCTATGATGCAAAATAGGGAAGTTGCATGAATATCAAAATGAGGTGTTAATGATATATTATGAAAGTAAATGTAAACAAAAGCATATTACAGAAAAAAAAACATTTTGACTATTCATTTTTATTTCATTAAGGGTCAAAATTAGTGAAAAATATATATTGCTTTTTAGTTCTGATTCTAGTTTTTTGAACAACCCCATCAAATGTATGTATTGTTTTATTTCTACGATGTTGGTCTAAAAACAGTAATTTCGAAAATAACTGCAGATTTCGTTTAAACGCCATACATTTTGTACAGTCTAACGACAGCTGTGACGTCATAGCTGTTGTCCATTTTGTATGAAGCGTTTTTGCGAGTGGCATGAACAATGACTTTTCAAAGTTTCATAACTCATAAAATAATCAGCATAAAAAAAAAATTGCGTACACAGATCGGTTTCTATTACTCAGCACTTTCCAATACAATATTAAAAATAAATAATGCATGTTCTCTATTGCCTATCTATAATATTTAAATTACTTCCCCCTCCGTGTGGTATATCTGTGGGACACCCTGTACAGGGTGGGCCATAAGTTTTTGCAAATAGCAACACAGATTTTTTTTTCTAAACTATTAATTGTGCGGTACAAAAGATGACGGGAAATTAAACGCCATTTTGTATATTTTTGACTACGATGGACCGTTTCACAGGAAAGCAACGTGGTTACTGTGATAATCACTTTAAAAAAACCCGTGTTAAACTCCCGTGGAGAGGGTTCCGTGATTATATGAAATTTACTATGTTACTTTAAATACCATACACTTTTTGAAGGTTTTCCTGTAATCTTTAGGTAATGAACTATATTTGAATATTTTTTCAAAATTTTAGGTCCAGTAGTTTCGGCGATAAGGAGGGGGAGGGGGGAATGGTACATTTTTGCCTATTTTCCTAAATAAATTCAAAACCGTTTATTTTTAAATTATTAAAAAAGAAACATTTAAGATCCTCATAACGAGCCCTTTCATTTGATATGTCACACGCCATATTTTGCAAAACGTACCTACCAGAAATGATGATTGTCAGTATCTTTCCATACAATTGCATAGTAGGTTGCAGGAGTGCCAGCAACAAGACGGAGCTCATTTAGGCGACATTGCTTATACAGATAAAAAATATATTTTATGCTTATTACTTATAATAAATACAAATAAAATAGCATTTGTAGTTTTGCCTCTATCATGTTTCTAAAAGTGCAAAAACTTATGGCCCACCCTGTATTCTGTGCTACAACGGGGTGATGGTGACTGACCGTTGTTGTCCAGTATATCGCTGACGTCGACGACGCCGGCGTCCTTCAGTTTAGCGGCGAGGAGGCGGATCTGGTTCTTGTAGCGGCGACAGCTCTCCGATAATTTGTCTATACGCTCCTGTATAACAATAGTAGATCGAGTCACACAGGAGCAAAATGACTTATTTACGGCGAGGGCGGACAGTAGAATCCGGAGCGTAGCGAGGGATTCTAAGGAAGAATTCTGAGACGAACATAATTTTACTACCGTGAGTTTCATTCCAGCATTATATATTATCACGCCCGAAATCCCTAATGGGGTGGGCAGAGCCAAAAGACTTCTTGTGGCCACGTTCGATTAATTAGTCCTAAGATGGTATGATGAACCGTATGGTGACAGGTGATCAGCCCATCGCCCATACAGATAGTCCACCATGTTGGAGAGGACCCGTCCCTTAGTCGACTTTACGACAAGCCAGGATAAGCATCTGCACGCATTCTATGCTATTTCTTCTCTCCCAGTGCAGCAGAGGAGGTAAGGACATTATGTAAGGATATGCTAATAATTCAGCCAAAGTACAAAGTACAAATCGACCATTGTTGCCTGCCCCCCAAAAAAAAACATTGCTACGCCCTTGGTTTCTTGCGGAGTGTGAGCGATACATTTTATGTTGTTAAGATTTACCTGTAAAGAGAGGTTCTCGGCGGCCAGTCGTATGATCTCGATCTGAGCGAACTCCTGCTGTTTGTTCTTCGGCTCCTGACTCAGCTCGCCACTGAGGATCCTAGGGACGGAGGGTTTTTACAAATTTCGCTTGACAATGCCGCCATGTTCGGCCAACGTCGGCCAGCTAGCGGGACCCTATAATACGCAAGAACGAGACGAAAAAAAGTAGTCATGGAATGGCAACTGTTGGGCGATGAAAAGGAAAATAAAATTAGAAATAATAATAAGGGTAATTATAGCGAATTTTTTGGTGCCAATTTTCCATGAACAGGCTTTATATCTCTGTCTCATTCGGACGTATAAATGCGTCTCTTGCGTTGACCGACATTGGTAAAACAATGCGGAAGTTGCATGAAAATCAAAATCAGGTTTAAATGAGAAAATTATGAAAGTAAATGTAAACAAAAACATATTATACAAAAAAGCATTTTGACTATTCATGTTTATTTCATTTAGGGTCGTAATTAGTGAAAAATATATATTGGTTTTACTTCTGATTTTAGTTTTTTGGACATCCTCATCAAATTTATGCCATGTTTTATTTCTACGATGTTGATCTAAAAACAGTATTTTCGGAAATAATTGCAGATTTTGTTTATAAAAAATCGCGTCGTTAATAAACGCCATACATTTTGTACAGTTTTACGATAGCTGTGACGTCATAGCTGGTGTCCATTTTGTATGGAGTATTCTTGCGAGTGGTATGAACAATGACTTTTCAAAGCTTCATAACTCATAAAATAATCAACATCAAAATGTTTTGCGTGCACAGATCGGTTTCTATTACTCAGCACTTTCCAATACGAGATGAAAAAAAATATGCATCTTCTCTATTGTGCACTTTCGAACTATGTAGATCGCTTTAACACCATTAGTACTTGACAAACGAGATTGTTAACCTTTTGAACGCCAGGTTTGAGTGCTAGAAAGCGAGTCCCAGACGTCGAAAGACGGCTGTAGCCGACAAAATGTATGGAAAACGGCATGCCGTGGCGTCAGGGGCACGGAAATCTGCTGTCAGCCACAGCCGTGGCATTCAAAAGGTTAAACGAGAATGCCCTTAAAGCATTAAGTCCACATTTTGTGCTCCAATATTGTATTGTTTTTATGAATACTTATGAAGTTGACTGTACTTTATAATTATATTAAGACGAATCGCAGTGGTAGTCTAGTACTGAGGGTGGCAGGTTCAAAATGGCTTGCACCTTATTACGGAATGCGGAACTTTGTGTGGAATAAAATTTTCCTTCGCATATTATCTTAGTTAATGGTTTTTCTTTTAGTTAGGGCATTACCGTATAATGCCCCCCCCCCCCCCCCCCCCTAGCTACGGCCCTGTGACGATGTCAAATTGTCCTACAATTTTTGAACAAAAATCGTAGTTCCACAGAGTATATATTTATTAGACTCACTTCTGGTATTTCTCGTTATCTTCCCTAAGCTTTTCAATTTCGGTCTTCGTCTTGGAGATGTGATCCGAGTAGAACTTCTTTTCGGCTATCAGCTCCTCTTGTAATTGCCTATAGAAATAGAAAGGTTTAGTAAAAACGAGTGGACCCGACACAGCCTGGCGGTATTTTCCATACAATCTTTCTCACCCCTTTTCACCCCTTTAGGGATGGAATTTAAAAAAATCCCTCCTTTGTGCACTTGTAGGGTATTCGAGGAATGTCTCCTCCAAATTTCAAACCTCTAGGAGCACCCGTTTAGGCTGTGCGTTGTCTATAAGTGAGTCATGGTACTGTTTTATATGTATTGATACTAAGTTCATTTTGTACCTATAACTTTTACACACACTTTAGGTACGCTCGGCTGTCGGACTGCTCGGAGCTGTAAACCGCAGTAGGTTGCCGCTCGCTCGCTCGCTGACCGATTCACGCGGCATCAAGTAGCCTAGATGTTTGGTGTTGTTGGGTGACGCGGATAAACTGACAACCCTAGCGTTCACGAAATATCACGTTTTATGCGACGGAGAGAGAAGGCATGATTAGGCATATTTTGATTGGCAATTCTTGTGTACGTTAGTACAGTTAGTACTTCATATAGAATGGCTTAGAACTTAAGCCAGCCGGCTCCTGCGGGAGCACGCGGTCTGGCCGTAAAATTTAATAAATTTTTCATATATTAATTCTGGCAGTAAATTCTTTATCAATTAGGATTACTGTGAACCAAAGGCAAAAATCTTCCTTTTCATACAAAAGGCGATAACGATTTCCACCCCTTAAATGTTAACCGATTTTGACTATTTTTTGATAAGTTGTCAGTCAGAACAAAATCTAGGTCTATACGTTTCTTTAATTTTTATTTAAGATCAAGAAACTCAAATAATGCCGAAATTAGTTTTGTATGAGAATACTGAAAAACAATTAAACTGAATTTATTGATAATACTGAAAAAATCAAAACGTATAGACCTAGATTTTGTTATGACTGACAACCTATCAAAAATTGGTGAATATCGGTTAACATTTAAGAGGTGGTAATCGTTATCGCCTTTTGTATGAAAAGCCGTAGGTTCACACTCCTCTTAATTCTGATAGTAAATTCTTCATCTATTAATTCTTGCAGTAAATTCTTCATCTATTAATTCTGGCGTAAATTCTTCATCTATTAATTCTGGCAGTAAATTCTTCATCTATTAATTCCGGCAGTAAATTCTTCGTCTATTAATTTCTGACAGTAAATACTTCATCTGTAATTATTATTTCAATATGTTTTACCTGTTAATCCCCTTCTGTGTCTCGTACGCCGTGGCCAACTCCCCATCTTCGTTGACGATGTCCACATCCGCGCCATAGCTGGACGACGTCAGCGACTTTAGGTTCACGGTCTATATCAATAAGGATCAGATTACTATGGCGAACAAAATACCCGGTTATGTAAGACTTTTAGAATTAGATAAATTTTTAAGTTGTTAATACAGTATTGGCACAGACATTTCTAAACGATTACACCAAGGAGTATTGCTATTAATTTTGTTGAAGTCTGCGAAAAATATTTGAAGATGAATCGCATTTTTTTTTTCATATATTACTAGTATTTGGTATGCCGTCATTGCATTATGAATTTTGTATCGAAAAAATAAAAATGCTCTATTAGTTTAGGTAATTAACAAAACGTAAACGAAGTACAGATATAGTGAATAATATGTTTCCATCGGTAAAACTCGGATTTCAATCGGAAGACGACGGGACCCGAAGTGTCAATTAATTATTGTATTAAATGAGTGACATGTTTATATTCATTAATTTGAAACTTTATTATTTAGTGTCAAATGTCAAAGTGAAAAATGACAGCATATGACACTGTTGTTTTTCATTTTGACATTTAACAGTAAATAATAAAGTTTCATATTAATGAATATAAACATGTAATTCATTTAGTGCAATAATTAATTGACACTTCGGATCCCGTTGTCTTCCGACTGAGATTGGAGTTTTACCGATGGAAACATATTATGCACTATATCTGTAACCCACGTGACCCAGCAGCTAAGCAAGACAAACCAACATAAAAACGATTGACTGGATAGGCTGATAGCTGAGTAACGTGGTTTAGTTTGTTTACATTTAGTTTACTACCTAAAGTAATATAGTATAGTATATATTTATTTGATTTAAGTTAATGTTTATTTTCAAGTCTTACATAAACGAGTCATATTTATGACATACAAAAAGTATTTAAGCAAAAGTAAATAAATTAAGATACTAACCAATATTAATAGAAAAAAAATTAATACCATGCAATGGACGCAAAAGAAGGCGTGGAAAAATAACAAATTAGTATAGTATACAAATAAAAATATCATAATAAATGAATTGGCTTTTCTAGGCGTAGATAAAACTTTCAGTAATGGAAATCAGTGACATAATCTACTTTCATGAAGAAAATGAGGGATGAAGAAATATTTTATGGAAGCCATATTTTTTTTACTGCGTCTAGTAAAGCCAAATAAAAGTCATAAATTTATCAATCAAAAGTTATTCTTGGAACTTTTGCACAAGTGTACATTTTAAATTCACGCAAAATGTACTTATGACGTAAACTGTTATACCAAGTTTTTTTTTAATATAAAATACAAATCATGCAAAATTAAATGAATAAAATGGTTTAGTAAAAAGCTCACGTTCATCCATATAATTTTACTCACAACGTTTTTCATTGTTTGGTACCATGATTGCGATTTCTGGATCAAAAAAAAAACAGTCAAGTGCAATTCGGACTCTAGTAGAAAGGTTAAATCAAAAAAGTTTACATATTTTGTTTAAGTTGACAATACAGTCAAACTTTTTTGTCTGGTATTAATATTTTAATTTCGCGGTTAGACTAGTTGGGAGTGACCCTGCCTCCGAAGCTAGCGTCTCGGGTTCGATCCCCGGTAAGGGCAAATATTTGTGTGATAAGCACGAATGTTTTTTCCTGAGTCTTGGATGTTTCCTTTGCATTTAAGTATTTATTTCTCTATACAAGTATGTATATCGTCGTCTAGTACCCATAACACAAGCCTTTAGAGCTTACTTTGGGACTAGATCGATTTGTGTAAAAATTGTCCCCTGATTTTTTTATTTATTATTTATTTTGTTCTAGAAATAATTAAAAAACAAAATAAAATTAATACAAAACGACATCATAGATAGGCTAGAATTAGAGCCCGATTTCTTCGTATAAGTAGGTTACCACTAATCACTAGATCAATTGGACTTATTAGTTCTCGGTGAAATAAACAGTTTCACTGCCAGGCATTAAAGTATCTCAGGTACCACAGAATATTCTATAAAACCCGCTAGGTGAGTTAATACAACCAGAACGAGCAACCCAACACTACACGCCAAAGCGCCCCCTGGGCTGGTGGGACTATATGCTGTCGCTATGAAAAGGCGCCCGCTAGGCGATTTCTTCGGTGTAGACTGTAGTCATGTATAGCTTCCTTAGTGATTTGCCCACCTAGCGGTCTGTTCTTCACGCATATTTTCCTGTTCCCGTAATAACTTAAACGCTGGATTTTCGTTTAGATTTTCTTGTAAACTATGAGTGAGGTCCTATGTAACTTTTTTGTTCAATACTGTAGGCTCTATAGATGGGTTATTCATTATAAGAACGACAAATTCTCGTAAACCTTTTGAACGCCACGGCTAACGGCGAAAGAGCGTGCCACGACCACTCGACGACGGCTGTAGCCGACGCAAATGTATGGAAAACGGTGTACTGCTCTTTGGGAAAAATATTTTTGCCAAGTTTCACTTCCCAATAAACTTATTGCAGTAGTTTCATTTCCCAATCTCTAGCACATTTCGATTTCGCATTTTATTCATTTGGTCAAATTATCATATAGCATAATTTTACTTTATTAAGTTTTACTAAGACAAACGTTTATTAAGCAAACGTTTTCTTTTGGCTAATATTATATTCCAAAAAAATGTAAAAGAGGGAGGGGGCAAAGCCCCCCACAAGGGGTGAGGAGGGGGGCCATTCCCCCCCGCAGTGAATAAGCAAGTAATCGGAACAATTGTATTATTGGTAGGTTAGGTTAGGGTTAACTTGTGCCCCTTAGAGCGGAAATAGGCACCCCGCGAAGGGGGGTGACGTCGACACGCTGCCGGTTAGGTTAGGTTAGGTTTTTGACTAAATAATACTTGGTAAAATGAAACATGACCAAGTAGTTATTTGTTAAACAATAGTTTGCCAAGTTGTTTTGACTTATGATTTTTTGCCAAATGATAATTTGAGTAAAATTGTTTGGGATGTGATACTTCGGGAAAAGTTTTTTGCCCATACATTAGTAATCCATGGAAAACAGCATATAGTGGCGTCAGGGGCACGGAAAGCTGCCGACGGCCACAGGCGACTGTGGCGGTCAAAAGGTTAAGGGATTGTGTCCATTAATTGATTTCCGAGACTTCATACAAGAATACGACCATTTCTACATTGCATACCTTTTTAAAATCTTGCATCAAATTGCTCCTAGTCTTTGGCAGATCCATAAGAAAAATCTTTGAGAAAATCAACTCCTTGGACTGTGGCACTATTATTCTCTTTTTAGTCACCGTTTTATTTTCCTCTATCGTTTCCATTTTAGGTGTATATCACTTTCACTGAGCATTTTTAAAAATATTACTTATTTGGCCGATCGAAAACTATAAGATAAACGCAAGTAGTATTGTCATCAATGAGTCCAAGTGCTACCCCATCTTGGTAACATTAAGTTTAGTTAATTTATGGAAACCACTTGTACACCAATCTTTTTTTTATTTTGTAATTTTATATTATTAACATCACTTTTACAATTGTAAATTAAAACTTATCACTGGGCTCATCTTCATTGTAATTAACAATGAATAGAATTAAGTTTTTATTATGGGAGACTGATTTTTTCTAGCTTATTGCCATGGCATATTAAACGTATTGCCATGTCATTTAAGGAAACTGTAGTTCTAATTCGTTTAAACAAAACCACCCCCTAGCCCCTATCATTAATGTACATGACCTTTGTTTTTTTTTTAATTAAAAATAGTAAATAAATATACAAAAATATCTGGGGTATATAATGACTCAAAAAATCTACTATTAATTCTTCTCGTGAGCTAAAATCTTTCTAAAATAGATTTATTTCAACAAAAATGACTCAAAAGAAATAAATATATAAAACAATAATAAAAGCTATTAATTATCTATTTCAGTTTTAGTGAATACGAAAAAAAATATTACTATATTAAAATGGCAACCCTGACCTACTTTTTAAATTATCTCAGTCGATTAAGCAGTCGAGTAATTTGAGATTATATTAATAATAAAAAAAATACAAGCGTCGAATTGAGCAATTCACATTCTGTTGTTTTCGAGTAGTTTTTTATCGACCAAATAAAGTAGAATATATAATATTTTCTACATTTTTACATTATTATAAATAGTAAAAGTCACACGTGTGACTAGTGAACCGATTTGTGTAAACTGAAAAATATGTCATGTTTATTTTAGTATCAGAAATCAAGATAAATCATCAACATATCACTCTAGTTGTAAGAAGATCGCACCGAATAATCGTTCACTCAAATTTAAATCTTAATTAACGTGAAGAGAGTCTAAAATATAAGTTTAATATATAGAGATTATTTTTTCACAAAGTGTAAGTTGAGACACGTTCTTCCGACAGACGGACAGTTTCTTATGATAATTATGACGTGTTATGACTTAAGATTTTATCTATTCTATATATATGATATCATAAGTTAATTTTTTACTAGCCTGTTGGGAATTCATATCGGCAACAGCTCAACTTAAAAAATAAAGAACTTCCATACAAACTTTCATCCCCTATTTAATTAAATTAGGGAATTAATTTTCAAAAATCTTTTGTTATTGCTCACTAATTACTGGATGTTTTTTTATGTCAATTGACGGACAAACCGGCAGACGGCCCACCTGATGAAAAGTGGTCACCGCCGCCCATGGACATCTGCAACACCAGAGGTGCTGCCAATGCGTTGCCAGTCTAGGGAGGATGGGAAGGTCCCGAGAAATAGTGTGAGGCGGAGATCCAGAGGTAGAGTCTGTTCAAAGTCTCAACCCCAATGTCATCATCTCGCGCAGTATGGAATTCGTTTTTGAAAAATTCACATAACTGCTAAACTACGAAAAATCGTGGAACATATGTACATGGGGGTGAATCCGACAGCCCTTGAGATGCTCTACCTCTGGACTTCTGCTTGACATTATTTAAGGTCTGTTCGCGGAGAGTTGATAAATATTATGATATCGTTTCCAAATAGCGACTGTCGCTTGACTATCGCAAACTGTATGACGGACGTCGCTTATAGCTGCGCGCACTGAGTTTCGTGGTACGAGGGACGTAGATGTTGTCGCGCCGGGCGGACGGCGGCGAAAGAAATATATTTGTTTTGTTCATATACACAATCGCCATATTGCAAATTAATGTCTTATATGTCCGCGTCAAATGTCATATAAATTCAATAATCTGCACTGACTTCGGCCAAAGACCCAAACAAGAAAAAAATATCTATGACACATGTTTAAAATGCGTTGAGTATGGATATGACGTATCTTGTGTCTTTCTACATATAATAATGTCATTGGCTTCGAGTGCGGCGTTGGGGTGTTCTGTTCGCGTGTTGCTTTCTTTTTATACAGTCAGGCTATTCAATAATAATATTCTATGAAAATAATATAATTTTTCTCTTTAATTTTTTATTATCATCGGTAAAAATAATTACCGGGCCGCTATTTGTAATGGGTTAAGAAGCCCTGACTTTATAATTTTTTTATCAACTCTCGCCGAACAGACCTGAAACAAGTTTTCATGTTTCTAGACGCATCGGTTTAGGCTGTGAGTTATCCATCAGTCATTGTGAAGATTCTTATTAAGTAGATTTTAAGTCAAGCTTTTTTGTACCTTAGGGCCCGTTGTTTGATCAGTAGTTAAACATACTAATAGTTATAATGCGTTAGTTAAACTAACAATTTGTTAAAATTGACAAAAATATGTTGTTTGACAAATAGTTAAGCTAACTATAGTTTAATAAATTGACAATTTGTTATAATAGTTAACCATGCGTAGCCCGAGTAGTTAAACTTTGACAGTTATTGACTTTATGCAATTTTAGGTGTGTTATAAATTAAAATAAAATGAATTTGAATATTGTAAGGCATTTTGAAGACTCTGAAAGCTCTTCTGACGACGACATTGTTGTAGAATATGTATTGAATCGCCGTCCTAAAACATTCAGGGTTAGAATACTGCAACTAGACTTTTGGGATGAAGTTGATTTCTTCGAACGATATAGAATGTCCAAAAGTACTGTACTTTGGTTGCACAATGAAACTCAAAAATTCGTTAAAAAGGCCAACGGATCGAAACCATGCAGTGAGTCCTTTGGATCAAGTTCTTTTGACATTAAGATTTTACGGTTAGTACTGCGTTGTCATCGGTTTACCGTGTGTTAGTAACATATAGCTTAATTCATGGGACTCGTTCAAAGACTTCCAAGATCTGACCCAAACATACTAACCAACAAAGAAACTAACCAACTACGAGAGAAGCTAAATAAAAGATTTTTATAACTATTCTCCGAAATTGGGTTTTTAAGCATAAATACTTCACGTTTCATAAAAATGTTGAATATGTTGAACTAGCGACCCGCCCCGGCTTCGCACGGGTGCAATGCTGATACTAAATATACCTACCTACTACAGAATGTCCTTATAAACAACGTTTACAGCTTATGTTCCAGAGAGCTCCGATAAACGCGCGTCCGATCGCTGTTAATCATAAAGTGCTATGTCCCTGCATTTTAAATCTGTAATATCTTCGGAAATATTCATTTAAACTACATGCTGTAAAGGGCCATATTGATCTATATTAAATGGACAATGTATTTAACGTACTTAATTGGATAAGGATTAATGCGGTATTGCTTAAAATCACTTCGTAAATAAGCCATTTTTTCCCGTAAAATGTTAAGGATAAAAAATGATTATTGTGGGTTATCCTTAAGAGATAGACATATACCACCGCGGACTTTTTTGTTGACCTTTTTAAGGTGTACAATACTGTAGTACATTATTTTGATTTATCTCGTGGGGTACAGCCAGCGTTTGCAATGTAAGCGCAAAAAAATTAGTTTATTTACGACATCACATTAGAAACCTCTAAATTTATCAGTGTTTCTCTACAATATTATGCATATATTATACACATAAACCTTCCTCTTGAATCACTCTATCTATTAAAAAAAACCGCTTCAAAATCCGTTGCGTAGTTTTAAAGATTTAAGCATACATAGGGACAGACAGACAGCGACAGCGACTTTGTTTTATACTATGTAGTGATGATTAATGTAAAAAGTAAACACACTGGACGTAATCTAGACGTACATATTAGCTGTGCATACAAAAATGATTCGCGACATTTCAATGTTGATTCTATACTGTTTGACTTAATTAAAATGTAAGGTCAACAAATATAGTTTAACACTAGCTTTTTCCCGTGACTTGATCCGCTTAGAATTTGATGACCATTATTCCCCTGGAAATTATGCACTTTTTCTCGACGAATATTATCCTATCGTTCCAATAGTTTGGCCGTAAAGTAAGGAAGTTTATACACTTGTTTAAAACCCTTTTTTTCAGTTTTTATTGAAAGTAATTTTTTACGATTTTTTTAATTAACTTTATGTTTTTTGCTAACGGTTATTGACGCAATAGGGTTGTTTCCTGGGTACAACAATTCTAATTCTAATTAGCCCGTCAGTTAGATTATCAAAAACTATTGAACACGTATTTTTTGCTTTATCAAATCAATCAAAATTGACAAAGATAACGCTCATGACGTCACTTAACGTTAAACAGTGTGCAAAGTCGTGACGTCACGCGGAACTTCAACGCACTATATCTTCGTAATTTTTTGTTTAATTGACAAAAGAAAAAACACGTCTTCAATAGTTTTTGATAATGTCAATGACGGACTAAATAGATTTTTTTCAGGAAACTAGCCTACTGCATTAAGCGAAGAACCCAGTATGCAGTTTTATAAGCTTATAAACAATGCAAATATTGTGCCGCCACCTATCGTGTAGTTTAAACAATATACATACATTATTAGAGAGCACACTCTTCAGCTGTATGCACTCGTCCCGTCGTCTGTCGAGTTCTTTCTGTAGAACGGCTAGTTGATCTGTATAACAAACAACATAAAGTTGAAAATCCGACTACAACTTATGATAATGAAAACGTCCTCTTAAGAGTGTGAACCTACGGCTTTTCATACAAAAGGCGATACCGATTTCCACCCCTCAAATGTTAACCGATTTTGACCAATTTCTGATAGGTTGTCAGTCAGAACAAAAAGGTCTATACGTTTTGGTTTTTTCACTATAATCAATAAATTCAGTTTTATTATTTGACTTTGTTGATGATTTTGTTCTGACTGACAACCTATCAGAAATTGGTCAAAATCGGTTAACATTGAAGGGACAGAAAACGTTTATTTATTTGTTTATTTTATTTATTTATTTATTTAAAAATATATTACAAGGCCTTACAGTTCTAAACTAATGCCCCGTGAAACTAAATTACTTAAAACACATAACATATAACTTAACTACGATATCAATTCAGTCATTAAATTAAATTAAAATACTCGACTCTCTAGCATTATGCTTCTGCGCTGCTTCCGACGCCAGCGGTCCCGGGTTCGATCCCCGGTAAGGGCAAATATTTGTGTGATGAGCACGAATGTTTGTTTCTGAGTCTTGGATGTTTCCTATGTATTAAAGTATTTATTTCTCTATATTTAATTAGTATTTCCTAAAATGTTTAGTATTAGGTACTTTAACTTTCACATGCCTCATGGCGGAACATATCAAGGGTCACAATGTAACTAATCTAAGATCTAATGTACCATATGTCTTGTGAATAAACGATTCATTCATTCATTCATTCATTCATTCATTCATTCTCTATATAAGTATGTATATCGTCGTCTAGTACCCATAACACAAGCCTTTAGAGCTTACTATGGGGCTAGATTGATTTGTGTAAAGCTTGTCCCCTGATTTATTATTATTATTATTCCATCTTTATTAGGTACATTTCTTATTATTTATATTTTAGAAAATATTTATAAAAAAATTACATTTTAAAATATAAAAGATAGATAACTAATTACATTTTAAAATATAACAAAGGTATGCAAAAAATAAATTCTAAAATATAAAAAACAGCCGTCATCCGGTAGTGAGGCGCGGGCCCAGGCTACCGGTGGTTAGAGCTCCAGGGCGAGGAACCTCCTGACTATACGTGCTGTGTCAAGGAGCACCGCTTTCTGTATCTTTCCCTTGATCCACCAGCCAAGCGAGAGTCTCTCAAGGTGTTTGTCGAGACTTTTCGCAATTAGACCATTGGTTGACACGACTATCGGAACAATGGTCGTCACGTCAACATCCCACATAGCGGTAACCTCATGGGCTAAGTCTAGGTATTTAGTTAACTTATCCTTTTCAGCTTTCACAAGGTTCACGTCACGTTATTATTATTATTATGGCCTATTGTTTGCTGATTTTTGCCGTTGGTTCACAGTCCTCTTAAATACTGTATATATGATTTAATATCGTTTAAAGATTGTAAAATCCGTTCCGATCCGATGCAATTATGCTTAACGGCTTTGGCGGAAATTATGCTTAACGCATTCACTGCCGGCATTGTTTTTCGAACTTTCGCTAGGTGCCGCAAACGCACATGTGCGTTCAAATGTGTGCAGGATTCTGACAGCGGCACTGGGTGAAAGTCGGGTGAACGCATATATGCGTTGCCGGCAGTGAATGCGTTAAGAGGACTGTGAAGCAACGGCAAAAATCAGCCTTTTCATACAAAAGGCCATAATGCTAGAGAGACGAGTATTTTAATTTAATTTAATGACTGAATTTTTCTGTACATTTTTTGAATTTTGATTAAAGATCAAGAAAGTCAAATAATGCCGAAATTAGTTTTGTACGAGAATACTGAAACCACAATAAAACTGAATTTAAAGATTATTGTGAAAAAATCAAAACTTATAGATCTAGATTTTGTTCTGACTGTTTCTTGGTGAACATCGGTTAACATTTAAGGGGTGGAAATCGTTATCGCCTTTTGTATGAAAAGCCGTAGGCCGTAGCCGTCACACTCCTCCTAAGACCTGTATATCTCATGTCATGTAATAAATAAATTAGATGTTGATTATTTTTCTAGAACGTACCCATGACCTCCTTGGATAGTAGCGTGGCGTCCCCAGCGGAGCGCACTCTCTCGAGGTGCTCGCGTAGCTTCTTATTCTCAATCTCCAACTCTTCGACCTTGAACCGGTCCAGACCAGGGTTGGTGGGGGGAGAGGAGAGGCGGCCTGGAGGAAATAAGTTAGGCTAACATTTTTCACACAATGATGAAAGCTTAGAGACGCCGCATTCAATTCGAGTGCCACTGCTGAAAATATTATAATAATATGAATCGCTTAACTTCAAACTCAGATACATCCAGTTCTGAGATTTTTTATGATTTAAATAATTATTTTCTTAAAGAACGGACGCTCTTAATGCAGAATTGTTGAACAGGACCGGTTTTTTCAATACTTTTGTCATAATAATAAAAAAAATGCCTTTGAAATCATTGAATTAAGGTTATTAACACCTTTTTTTAAACATAATTTCATAAGAAGGTAAGAGTTGATGTATCCAAGTTTGAAGTTAAGCGACTCATGTACACTATACTCCATTCGTTTAGGTACATAACTAAATGTAAACAAACGAACCCACGTACCTCAGTTAACCAGCCATTCCAGATATAATAATAATAATAATAAATCTTTAATTAATTCCATGCAAACATACAACATAAATTGAACAAATTATTTAACAATATTTGAAAATTAATAATAAAAGTACTTAAAATTAAATAGAAGGAATAATAATAATAATATTGGTATCCGTTTTTCAAGTTTGCATGGACCCCTTTCGGGTAAAAGCCTCCTTCAAGGAATTCCACTTTTCTCTATGTTTTGCAGTCTCCAGCCATACCATAGATTAAAAAGATTGACTGGATTGGCTGGTTAGCTCAGTCACGTGGGTTAGTTTGTTTACATTAAGTTAACTACCTAAACAAATAGAGTATAGCCACAAAACGGAACCGTACGGAACCCTAAAAAAACTTACTCATGAGCCGTTCTTCCAAGTCGGTAGCGCGCTTCGTCGTTCTTGACAGTTCACTCTGGAGTGCAGAAATTCGGTTCTGCATTCGTAGGACAAGACCAGCGTCTGCGATCTATTTAAAAAACAATAGTTATTATAAGCTGTGCCCGCGACTTCGTCCGCGTGGGATAGTGTCTTTGGGTAGCATTTTTAATTATTTCTTCAGTTTCACATTTTGTAATGGCCCGTAAATGTTACATCAGAATAGCTCTAATAAAACGTATAAAACATTCACATAAACCTTACATATTTCCATACAATCGATCATCCGCTATTCCCTATTGTTATTTTACACCCTTGAGGGTAAAACTTTGAATGTTATATTTATTTATATCAAATCAACAGCCTAAAAAGTAATTTTCAGGCTTCTATCTCTAAAAATGACGATACTTCCATAGAACTTTTCATCCCCCCCCTTTCAACCCATTACAACCCTTTTTTCGCATTAAAAAGTAGCCTATGTCCTTTCTCAGGCTCTAGACTATCTGTGTACCAAATTAAATTTAAATCGGTTCAGTAGTGAAAGCGCGACAGACAGACAGACAGACAGAGTTACTTTCGCATTTATAATATTAGTAAGGAAGTAAGGATAACTTAATTCTGTTCTTGACCATTTTATAAACAATATTTTTGGCTGCTTGTCAGCTCATTTTAGATTATGTAAAAATATTTATCTACACCCATATCATAAAACATCCATTGGTTAATCAAAAACCGTATGAAATGACCACCATTTTGACAACCAATGAGGAAAAACCAGTGCTGCGATAAAGAAATAACATGACTTCTTTATCGTTTTTAGTAAAGAAATGAGATTAAATTTGGAACAGCTGTCAAAACTCAAGTGGGTCTCTATTCTAGTATCCATAGATATTAAAACAGTTATTGATACGAAACGTCAATTCAGTATGTTTTTTTAATATAAACTGCACAATATTTGATCTCGAGTGACGTGAGAATAGAGACTTCATCCGTTTTGTCTATGATTTAAAAAAAAATGGTCTTGACGGAGGATCGCCATGTTGGTGTTTTGCTGAACGAAAGTAGAATTGTTTTTGAATTGAATAGAAAAAGTTGTTTGTAATTTACATTTTAGTTGAAAATATGAATAGTAAGTAGTCTTCTCGCAGTGTGTGTGATGTGAAAATGCGCCGGATATCTGAAATATGCAGCCACGATTGCAACAAATAACTTGTTGCCAGAAAATATTGTTTCTGAACCCATCATGGAGGATTTATAATATGTGTGTAGATAAAGTTATGTATGCAACTCTACATAATTTGGCCTTAAAACACACGTGCGATCTTAATATGAAACTCGCCTATCGGCTCGTTTCATGAAAACCGCACTAGTGTTTTAAGGCCTATCATTATGCAGCCGTTGCATACACTACTATTATCTACACCCATATCATAAAACCTCCATTGTTTAATCAAAAACCATAGGAAATGACCACCATTTTGACAACCAATTAGGAAAAACCAGTGCTGCAATGTTATTTCTTTATCGTTTTTAGTAAAGAAATGAGATTCAATTTGGAACAGCTGTCAAAACTCAAGTGGGTCTCTATTCTAGTATCCATAGATATTAAACAGTTATTGATACGAAACATCAATTCAGTATGTTTTTTTTAATATAAACCGAACGACATTTGATCTCGAGTGACATGAGAATAGAGACTTCATTCGCTTGTCTATGATTTTTAAAAAAATGGTCTTGACGGAGGATCGAATTGCCGCCATGTTGGTGTTTTGCTGAACGAAAGTAGAATTGTTGTTGAATTGAATAGAAAAAGTTGTTTGTAATTTACATTTTAGTTGAAAATATGAATAGTAAGTAGTCTTCTCGGAGTGTGTGTGATGTGAAATTGCGCCGGATATCGGAAATATGCAGCCACGATTGCAACAAATAATTTGTTGCCAGAAAATATTGTTTCTGAACCCATCATGGAGGATTTATAATATGTGTGTAGATAAAGTTATGTATGCAACTCTGCATAATTTGACCTTAAAACACACGTGCGATCTTATTATGAAACTCTCCTATCGGCTCGTTTCATGAAAACCGCACTAGTGTTTTAAGGCCTATCATTATGCAACCGTTGCATAAACTACTATTGCCCATACATTAGTAGAAATAGAATAACAGTATCATACCGGCACAGGTCCGTTGTGCGAGCCGGCGGACCAGTTGACTGCTTCGAGCGCAGGTCGTGAGTTCTCAACCGAGCGCACCGACCCGTACCCATAATCCTGCGTAACAACAAGACGTTATACAACCCTTTCAACGCCAACGACGGATATATGCGACAGGGTATACAGGGTAAAAAAAGCCCCTGAATAGTTACTAACCTACCTGTATCAACAAACATTATCACCCCTTCAAAAAATCCCTCGGTAGTGCACCTGTAGGGTACTCGAGGAATGTCTCCTCCAAATTTCAAACCTCTAGGACCACCCGTTTAGGCTGTGCGTTGTCTATAAGTGAGTCATGGTACTGTTTTATATATGCGTTAATTGATGGTTGATTAATTTAACATAGCGCCATCTATTGAATACTCACTCAATCCAGTCAACAGATATCGCCGTCTGTTACAATCGTTTGGAGCTAACAGATAATTGTGACTGTCAAATAATAGACAAATAATTTGCAATAAAATAATATTGCGACTATAAATTGAGATGTAAGCTATCCTATTTTTTAAGTTGGATCAAATTGCACACGGTGTGCAAATCAAATTTAAAATCGGTTCAGTAGTTTAGGAGTCCATCGCGGACAAACAACGTGACACGTAATTTTTATATATAAAGATATATAGTTCAGTTTTACACTTGAATTTGCAAGGTCCGTGAGAAAATCCGGCACGGGTTCCTACCGAGGTGACGGTCTACTTACATCTTCGACGGTGGTCTCCTGCTGAGAGTTGTTGCTGGCATCGGAGAGAGACCTCCTGTGTTCCTTCGGCGCAGGAGCCCTGGTTATAAACAAAACTCATCTTTATGGATGCAACGATATATCGACTCCCAAAAATATCGATATTTATTGATATCGAAGATCCACTGATACTGATATATACCGATACCGAAAAATCTTAATATATCGAAATGAAATATACCCACGAAATCGGGTAAAACGCTGTTGGCAACACTGACGGTCTAAAACAAATCTCTAATCTATGGTCGGTGGTGAGCTGCGGTGCGTGACGTGAAAATTTAAGTATAATTTTCTTTTGGTTATAAATTAATATGAAAATAATTTACATAATTGATGAATGTTTGATACAACTAAGAGTACTTAATTTAAGCTTTTAGGAGGATTTACTTAAGCTTTAAAAAAAAGACATATCGGCGTTCTAGACCGATGTATCGATATAGTGATATCGACTTCAGTATATTTATCGATATATCGATATTTATATAACACCTTGCATCCCTAATCATCATCATTTGTTCTAAGAATGAGACACTGGAAAACGACATTTAATAACTTCATAGCGTCCCAGGAGTCACCCCGTCAGATAAGGGGTGTGATCCTCTTCTCCTTAGGGATGGAATTTCAAAAAATCCCTCCTTAGTGCACCTCTAGGGTAGTCGACGAATGTCTCCTCCAAATTTCAAACCTCTTGGACCACCCGTTTAGGCTGTATGTTGTCTGTAAGTGAGTCACGGTACTGTTTTATATGTATTGATGTTTACGAATAAAACATTTGAAGTTAAACAAGTACCTTTGTAAGGAGTCCAATCTCTCTTGCAACTCGTACTGCGTAGATAGCAGCTTCTGTCGACTCTGCCTCTCTGCTTCTAACTCGGCGCTAAGTGCGTTCTTCTCTTGCTCATGTTGCTTGTCTCTTTCTAAAACAATAATATAAATTTAAGCTAGAGCGGCTACAGCTTTCAATTCAGGGGGGTCATATGGTCAAGATCTAGTCAGGACAGGGTCCAATTCGATTAAAATAATAAATCTAATTAAGAGGAGTGTCTAGTCTACCTACGGCTTTTCATACAAAAGGCGATAACAATTTCCACCTCTTAAATGTTAGTCCGAACAAAATCTAGGTTTAAAAGTTTTGATTTTTTCACTATAATCAAGAAATTCAGTTTTATTGTTGTTTCAGTATTCTCATACAAAACGAATTACAACCATTATTTGACTTTGTTGATCTTAATCAAAATTTAAAAAACGTATAGACGTAGATTTTGTTCCGACTGATAACCTACCGGTTAACATTGGTCAAGGTCGGTTAACATTTAAGGGGTGAAAATCGTTATGGCCTTTTGTATGAAAAGGGTGATTTTTGCCGTTAGTTCACAGTCTTAAAATGACCCCCATGACCCCCCCTAAATCCGCCATTGCCCTTAAGCGGACTGCCATCATACAAATATGCTACGTAAAATTGAAATACAGTTTAATGTTTGTCACTGACTAGGGTTACAGTCAGGCCAGTTACTATACATAAATAATCCCAATTTGAATTTAACAATAAAGTATTTGTATTATGTTTTTTTTATAGTATTAAACTTACGTTTCCAGAACTGTGCCCTGCTCTCAAATTCCTTGGACCACTGGTTATAAGTGCTGTTCTCCAAGGGGCTCATTGGATTAGGTGCGGTCTCTACAGAAGCCTCATAAGCTTCTTCAGGAATAAGTTCCATGGGTACACCCATTTTTTACACTGAATTGATCTTAGCTTTGAATTCACGAACCATACTGACACGCACCTTGTTAATTTTAATCGGAACTCGGAAAATCGGTAAATATTTCCCGAACCGGAAATGGTTCCGGTTAAGTTGCGGTTGCCGTTATTTTAACTGGCGAATTGAATTTTACAAATTTCGTAAAGAAATTAAGCAGTTATGTTGAATTTCATAGGTAAAAGCTCTCGCTCTGCTCCAACGAATTGGCACCCAAAACTGGTTCATATCGGATACTGAGACTGTTAAAATTATACTGACACTACGCTTAGTGCTTAAAAAAGCATCTACCAGTCAATCTATTAAGCACAACATATATAAATATTGAATCTTCCACAAGTAAACACTACCACGCACATGTGACAAGTAAAAGAGCCCACAGGTGGCCAATTTGTCGAATAAACGTTTTGATTTGATTTGAATCATAAAACGCGCATTTGTATTTTGTTTTTATTTTGTAGTCAAAATTATGGTTTAATTATTATAATTATACAGGTTATATCATAACAAAAATTAATATATCGGTCAGAACAGCGAGCCGCTAAACAAAACATTAAGTTATTATCTATATGTTATCTATTTCATTATGTTATCTAATAAATGACGTTTTTTTATATTGCATAGATAGCGAAATTGTTATTAAATCTCTGAACTTCTTTTGGTTCAGGATGTTGGTAACTATTTGGTAAAAATTTGAGTTTTAAGATATATATAGCTTTTTAGATATATTTACGCTAGTTGATGTCTGTCTATGAAAATGGTTGATAGAAACTTTTGATTGTAAGGTACAGAGGTCAATAGGATCGGTTGGATTTTTCGTGGTGTCCGGCTCCTAGCGTCCACCATCTTGGTTTTTTTCTTCATTTCCGTGACTTTCGCATGACCAGTGTAATCATTAAAATCGAACTACGGGTTGCCTCTACAGCACGGTGTTGACCAATATTTGATAGGTTGTCAGTAAGAACAAAATCACGATCTATACGTTTTGATTTTTTCACTATAATCAATAAATTCAGTTTTATTGTGGTTTCAGTATCCTCATACAAAACAAATTTCGGCATTATTCGACTTTCTTGCTCTTTAATCAATATTCAAAAAACGTATAGACCTAGATTTTATTCTGACTGCCCACTTATCGAAAATTGGTCGAAATCGGTTAACATTTAAGAGGTGGACATAGTTATCGCGTTTTGTATGAAAAGGGCGATATTTGCCGTTGGTTCACAGTCCTCTTAAAATTCGTGCAATGTCTTACATGATAACCGCTTGTAAACATCGTATCGTTGATATCTTTTTTATCAATTAAGTATGCCAATTAGATAACGCCCGATCAATTTCCACTGAATCTCAATGGCACGACATGTCGTGACTACACACTACCACCCGTTACAGTAGCGTGTAATGAACCATTAGACGACCTATCGGCACAGACATTCTAAAGACACCGCTTTACCTAACTTTAACTAGCAAATACAGCTGCCAGCTGTCAAACACACCCGACAAAAAATAACTATCGCAAGCTCCTATCTCCGTGCAATCGTAGAGTGTGATACGACCTTGCAAAGGTTATTACGTTTAACAATTTTTTTGATGTGATTTAATTACAAGTTTACGGTTTTCGGACTTTTTCCTTTATTCGTCCTGTAAGACACTGCTTCTTGCCAAATTTCATGATCCTAGATCAACGGGAAGTACCCTATAGGTTTTGATTCCCTTTGGATTCCCTTGAAAGTATCAAAACATGTGACATAAACGGCCGTATCTTTTGATTGCGTTGACTTAGAATGTTGATTCTTTCACAGCTCCAGGAGATGGCAGACCTGAGTATTTGATATTAATTTCAACTTGATACCTCCACGCGTTCTTGAGAAGAAAGGTCTTCACAGACAGCAGACAGACAGACGGACAAACAAGTGATCCTATAAGGGTTCATTTTTTCCTTTTGAGGTACGGAACCCTCAGAACTACAAAAAAAACACGCTCTAAACAGTATGAAACAGCGAACAATATATATTTTTGAAATGTGCAAATTAATCCCATTCGTATTATAGCAAACACGTCATCAAAAAAAAAACTTTAAATGGTTCATGACTTTACTTACCCTATAGGGCGCCATATTCAATTTAATGTGACGTCACATAGCCTATAACCAGCGAACGGCCAAGACGCATCCAACGATACCTCATTTGTCATATTATGATAAGGGGTCGTCCACAAATTACGTAACGCAAAATTTCTCAAATTGTTGACCCCCCCTCCCCCCATGTAACAGGACCGTAACGCTTAGCCGGGACCCCCCCCACCCCTCCATTCCGTTACGTAACAGGTGCTTTGTAAAAAGTTTTTGGTAATTCGGCGCTCTTTTTACATTGGGCGAGGTATAATCATCTATGAACGTATTTCGGTTCCATTTCTTAATAATATAATTATAATTTCTTGAGTTTACATCAATTGTACAATATTATAAAATCGTGACGTAACACCAACCTTGAACCCCCCCTCCCCCAACGTAACAGGTCCGTAACGCTTGGCCAGATCCCCCCCCCCCCTCCCTCCAAATTGCGTTACGTAATTTGGAGGGATTCGGTGGCCTAATGGCTAAGATCTCGACTCGTGATCGAGAGGTCCGGGTTTGAATCCAAGCGGTTACAATCTACCAATCAGTTTTTCTAAGTTATGTACATTATCTGCATGCGAATTGCGGTAACCGATGCTCTTACGGTGAGGGAAAACATCATGAGGAAACCTGCATATTTGGGTAACTTAATGTGTAACCATGATCCAATTGGTCTGGTTCCCCTGTCACAAGGGTTACGGAGGTCAGGCGGCAGTCGCTCCACTGTAATAACCTGACCTGCCGAACCCGGGATCATGGTCAAAGCGTACCCCGCATTAGAGACGGGAAAAAGCGCTAGGAAGAGAAGATAGTTTAGAAGTTATAACGGAACAGATAAACATATACATCCATGCTGGTTAAAATCATAACACTCCTTGTTGCTTCGCCGTAGTGGGGTAATAAATTTTTGTAGTGGTAGAGTCAAACAGTAATCTTCACTAGATGATTACTGTTCGAATGGGCCGGCTCGACCGGGGTAGTACCACACTCTCACAGAATATCGGCGTAAAGTAATAACTTGCTATTGCGTTTCGTACGGTGAGTGACGAGATCCGGAGGCCTATTCCCATCCCATCCCCATTCCCTATCCTCCATAGACTGGCAACGCATTGGCAGCACCTCTGGTGTTGCAGATGTCCATGGGCGGCGGTGACCACTTTCCATCAGGTGGGCCGTCAGCTCGTTTGTCAGTCAATTGACATTTTAAAAAAAACCCCAAAAAACTAACCTTCTTTCTCCAAATCATATTGCTCCTTATTACTCTTCAGCTCATTCGCCAACTTCACACTCTCCGCTTCCCAGGACTCCCTCTCTATCTTGTACGTCTTTTCTATCTCTTTCTTCTCCTCAATAAGCTGCTTGTTGGTGTCTCGCTCGCTCGCCAGCTCCGCTTGCAGGGAGGCTATGATCCCGTCCTTGTTGTCGATGGAAACTTTGAGGGTCTTTGCCTCGATTTCTACTAGACGGAGGAGTTCGAGTTTTGTTCTGTGAAGGAAAGGAGATTAGAAAATCAGCGTTAGCTTTGCGTCCGAAACAGACGTGCCATTGAAGTGACTACTTCACACTTATTATAAACGCTACGAGCGTCTGTCTATGTCAGATGTGTCAGATGTATCTGTCAGAAGTATGTCCGTCAGCGTCAAACGTGCGTCCGTCCATCTCTACATTACCAGACGCGCTAAGGCGAGCTCACAGCGCCTAGACCGCGCTATCTTCCGCACCGTTCCGATTGTACCGTAAGCACACTAATAGTGCGCTATCGGAGTTGTGAACACGCTTTAGGCGCGTTTTGGAACGTGTGGCATGTCAGATGTGCGTCTATTTCTGTAAGATGTGTGTCTGTCTGTATCAGCCGTGTGTCAGTCCATGTCAGATGCATGTCGGTCCATATTAACCGTGCGTGTGTCCATGTCAGATATGCGTCTGTGTCTATCAGATGTGTCTGTCTGCATCAGCCGTGTGATAGTCCATGTCAAATGCATATCTGTCTATATTAGCCGTGCGTGTGTCCATGTCGGATGTTATCTGACTGTATTAGCCGTGCGTATGTCCATGTCAGATGTGCGTCTGTTTCTGTCAAGCGTGTGTCTGTCTGTATCAGCCGAGCGTATGTCCATGTCAGATGTACGTTTGTTTCTGTCAGATGTGTATCTGTCTGTATCAGCCGTGTGTCAATCCATGTCAGATGTGCGTCTGTCTGTATCACTCGCGCGTCTGTCCATGTCAGATGTGTGTCTGTTTCTGTCTGATGTATATTTCTGTAAAAACCGTGTGTCAGTCCATGTCAGATGTGTATCTGTCTGTATCAGCCGCGCGTCTGTCCATGTCAGATGTGCGTCTGATTCAGTCAGATATGTGTCTGCCTGTATCGAACGTGCGTGTGTTGGTGCCAGATGTGCTACATACTTGAGGTCCGCGCAGGTGGCGGTGAGAGGCTCCAGCGCGCGCGCCCTCTGCTGCGCCTCCCCCAGTCTCTGCTGGAGGCTAATGATCTTGTTCTCCAGACCCTTGTTGAGGGTCTTCACGTGGTCGAGGCTGCGCGCTTCGATGCGTAGCCGCTTGTATTGACGACGAGCCAGGAAACGCCGAATCTATCGAATAAATAATTATAAATCACTAAAAATAAAAATTCTGTCTAACACTAAAAAGTACAAAAGATCCTCATCACCAAGGTAATTGGACTGGTCAAAACAAACCAAATGAGCCCAAACTCGAGGGGTTTACTAGTAGTCATTTACGGATGATTATGATGATGGTGATGTATTTTTAAAAATGTCTATGGTATTGCAATACTCACGGCGGCTTGCGCGATGACCAGCTGTCTCTTCATCTTCTTGACGCGTTTCCGGGCGAGGTAGCTGCGAGCGTACTGTTGTAGTGTGATGACCTGTGAACACATAATTAAGCGTTATTAAAACACGAGTGGTAGTTTATGAAACGAACCGCAGGTGAGTAACTAATCTTCTATACATATAAAACAGTACCGTGACTCACTTATAGACAACGCACAGCCTAAACGGGTGGTCCTAGAGGTTTGAAATTTGGAGGAGGGATTTTTTGAAATTCCATCCCCAAAGGGGTGAAAAGTTTATATGGAAAATACCGCAGGATAAGCCGTGGCGGGCCCACTAGTTTGAAATAAAAGACAAATAATATAATGAAATAAAGCAGGCGTGCAGCCACTGTGTTGAAGTGGCGAGAACATAGCAACGTGCACTACAGCGTGCACCAATTTTACTCCAAAATTCAGACAGATAGTCCGCAATACAAAATGTCATGTTTCTCATTGATATGTAAAAAAATAACTTTGTTATTTCCGTAATTACATTTTTTTTTATGAATATTTCATTCTATAAAATGTTGTGCGGACCGCGATGGTCATTTCATTTCTTAAAACGGACCCTTAGCGAAACTTATTGGTGACCCCTGGTCTATACTATAATAGGGAAGATGCATAATTTTTTCATCGTGTATTGCAAAGTGCTGAGTAATAGAAACCGATCTGTGTACGCAACACATTATTATGTTGTTTATTTTATGAGTTATGAAGCTTTGAAAAGTCATTGTTCATACCACTCGCAAAAACACTCCATACAAAATGGACGACAACTATGACGTCACAGCATTCGTTGGACTGTACAGAATGTATGGCGCTTAAACGTAATCTACAATTATTTCTGAAAATACTGTTTTTCGACCAACATCGTAAAAATAAAACATGACATTTTGATGAGGATGTCCAAAAAACTAAAATCGGAACTATAAACCAATATATATTTTTCACTAATTTTGACCCTTAATCAAATAAAAAATTATCTGCTTTCTCTTGTAATATGCTTTTGTTTACATTTACTTTCATAATATATCATTTAAACCCCATTTTGATTTTCGTGCATCTTCCCCATTGGTCTGTGGCGACTAGCCTTTTTATATTTGTATGGTATCCGTTTCCGTTGTAAATGGAATACGACAGAGGACGCGCATGCGTAGTTCTCTTCTTTTCTGACTGTCCTCATGCTGGGACTAGCTTTGCAGTTATTACCCTTATTATTTTATGAACATAGTTCTTCGTGTAAATATATTGTAAATAGTATTGCGTGTGTTTGTTTCGTCAGAATACACGTTTTCCATAGGTCCATGCTTATACATGGGTGAACTTACCGCCTTGACTCTGCGCCTGTCTCGGTACAGGCGCCTCGCGAGGTAGCCTCGCGCGTGCGCCTGGAGCCCTATCGCGAGCCTCCTCAGCCGCTGGTACTTGAGCCTCGCGAGCCAGCCGCGCACGTTCCGTTGGATTTTGATGGCGGCTCGGAGACGGCGGACTTTTTGCGCTTTGCTGTTAGGGTAAAGGGAAAAAGGGTATAAAATTAAACTATTACGATTGGCTTTTATTAGGGTCGTTTTCACGCTACGCCACTTCCAGAAACGCGCATAAAATTCTCAGTAAATCAGTTTAAATTTGTATAAAATTATGAAATCAAAGTGCAGTTGAATTATAATGTAAATTTTTAGAAAAAAAAACAAAAACCGACTTCTAGACTATACCTATATGTAAAAACTAAATGTGAAAAGTAGATTCAGACAATCTTCTTTATTCTTGGCTAATGTTGTGTGACATTTAAACAGATATTGAAAGTCCTCATCAAAACTTTTGCTGAAGGGAACAACAAATCAAAACGTCATCTGTCTGTGTATATATATATATATTTATGTATAGCATATAGATGCTTTGTTTTTGTTGATTTTTGTAAAGGCGCTGGACCATTTTTGATAAAAGGTCTCTCTGTACTCGCCTATCGGCTCGTTTCATAAACCCCACACTCGTATTTTAAGGCCTATCATTATGCAACCGTTACAAAAACTAATATTTTCACATTCAAATCTAGTTAACAAGCAGCCTGAATTATTGTTTGAAAAGCAGTCAAGAACCGAATTGGCGAGAATCGCGTAACAATAGTAGTTTATGCAACGGTTGCATAATGATAGGCCTTAAAACACTAGCGCGGTTTTCATGAAACGAGCCGATAGGCGAGTTTCATAATAAGATCGCACGTGTGTTTTAAGGCCAAATTATGCAGAGTTGCATACATAACTTTATCTACACACATATTATAAATCCTCCATGATGGGTTCAGAAACAATATTTTCTGGCAACAAGTTATTTGTTGCAATCGTGGCTGCATATTTCCGATATCCGGCGCATTTTCACATCACACACACTCCGAGAAGACTACTTACTATTCATATTTTCAACTAAAATGTAAATTACAAACAACTTTTTCTATTCAATTCAAAAACAATTCTACTTTCGTTCAGCAAAACACCAACATGGCGATCCTCCGTCAAGACCATTTTTTTTTAAATCATAGACAAACGGATGAAGTCTCTATTCTCACGTCACTCGAGATCAAATATTGTGCAGTTTATATTAAAAAAACATACTGAATTGACGTTTCGTATATATCGTTTCGTATCGTAATAACTGTTTTAATATCTATGGATACTAGAATAGAGACCCACTTGAGTTTTGACAGCTGTTCCAAATTTAATCTCATTTCTTTACTAAAAACGATAAAGAAGTCATGTTATTTCTTTATCGCACACTGGTTTTTCCTAATTGGTTGTCAAATGGTGGTCATTTCCTACGGTTTTTGATTAACCAATGGAGGTTTTATGATATGGGTGTAGATAAACATACAATCGAATTGAGAACCTCCCCCTTTTTAGAAGTCTGTTAAAAATTATGAACGAGTCAGTGTCATGTTCTTACCGTCTAGCGAGGAATCCGCGGCAGTGCGCCTGCAGCCCGATGAGTTGCCGCACGCGGCGCAAGTACTTGCGGCGCGCCACGAAACGACGCACGCAACTCTGTACGCGCACGCAGTATAGACGCTGGATGTCGGCGCGGATCTTTTCTAGGTATGCCACCTGGTGAATATTAGTTGCTGAGATGATGATGAAAATCGAATTATTATATTTATTAATAATACTAATTAGTTGTGTACTAATTGCAAGGGTATTTTTACACCTCATTTTATACCTCAAAAGGAAAACGGAATCCTTATAGGATCAATCGTGTGTCTATCTGTCTGTCCGTCTGTCACAGCCAATTTGCTCCGAAACTACTGGACCGATTGAGTTGAAATTTTGTATGCATACGCAAGTCGGTGACCGCAACACGGACGCGTAACGTAAATAAATTAATTTTAAAGAAGGGGGCCACTTTTGGGGAGTAAATTAAATAATGTAAAAAAAATTGTTCAAACATTATCTTGTGACATATCAAATGAAAGTATGTTGTGAGAATCCTAAATTTTTTTTTTTATAATGTTTAAATTAATATTTTGGAAGTTATTTAGGGAAATAGGCGAAATTTGACATTTACATCCAAATATCAAAAAAACAAATTGAAATATAACGTTTCATATCCTAATAATACAAATAACGAATATGAAAAACTATAAAATATAGTATAGAGAACACTATGAAGTATCTCTAGTCAGATTCAGATATCGCACAAAACAAATCAATTTAAATTCAACTGGTCCTTGCGAGCATGAACCGTCCGGACCCCACAGACAGCACCCGTTCACGAGTATGACGCGTATCTCAGCCATCGTCTCCCTCAACCATGTTTTAGGGAAGGTGGCGACCCGATCAACGACGCCGCCGTAAGCAAACACCTTTGAGCGAGCATGACATGCTCACGCTGCCGGACAAGAATGAAATAAATCAACGCAGATACGAGTAGCCGTCCGACGAGACATATCACAGTGGGCTCACATGAAAACAAATTAGCATGTGCGATATAGGTACATATACTATATTGACGACGCGGTTAGCCTAGTTGGTAGTGAACCTACCTCCGACGCAAGCGTCCCGGGTTCGATCCCCGGTAAGGTCAAATATTTGTGTGATGAGCACGAATGTTTGTTCCTGAGTCTTGGATATTTCCTATGTATTTAAGTATTTATTTCTCTATATAAGTATGTATATCGTCGTCTAGTACCCATAACACAAGCCTTTAGAGCTTAGTTTGGGACTAGATCGATTTGTGTAAAGATTGTCCCCTGATTTATTTATTTATTTATTTATTATATACAATAATCTTACATTTATACAGTAGATTAATTACAAGAGTTTAGTAACTTACCTGGCCAGCCCGGAAGAATATCTTGTTGGCGCCGAACTGGTACTTGTCAGGGTCTTTGAGATGTTTGGTCAGTACACGTTTGCACGTGCCTTTGATGTCCGCCCGGTCTAGCTCTTTGTGGGCGCAGAGCAGACGATATCTGAGAGGGTAAGGATAAATAATTAACTAATTATAATTATACTTTTTCAAATAAAAAACCGACTTCAAATAGCCTTTGAAAAGAAAGTTTTTTTTTTTCACGTTTTACTTACTGTCATGTGATTTTACGACACACATTTAGCAACAAGTAACAATAGCATAATGCCAATTGCTCATCACCATTTACAAACTGTTGCTATCAACGGTGCAATGATGTCAATCGTTGAGGAGTTCTCCTGGTTCTTCACCATCATTTCTATTTTTACCACATGGATTTTCATGAACATAAGTTGCTTAAACGATATACAGAAATTTAATCGCTTAAAATACTTATCGTTTAGTAGTACCGGTGATCATCTGTGGTCTTCATAAACAGTTCCACTTCACCATATAATGCTTTTATAACGCAACTGCTTTAATTGTTACAGAAAACAACAAAATTGCTATATGCGTGCCTATAATATTTGAAGAGTTCCATCGATTCCTCATAGATCCTCTCATCACACCTCAACTTTGTCTACGACGGGACCAAATTGGAGGTATACCCTACCGATTAAAAATAGAATTTTCCAAATCGGCATATAAATGAAAAGAGTTCTGTAGTCACAAACAAATTTAAAAAAAAAACAGCCGATTGAGAACATCCTCCTTTTTGACGTTGCATATATTTAAATAAATATAATTCACAGAAACTAAAAAGCACGCTTCGGTCAGTAACGCAACCACTTTTTACCTCCCGGCTCCATCGACCCTCGTCACCAAGTGTTGTGTATTGGAGTCACGAAGACAAACCTAATGAGCCCAAAATCGAGAGGTTTACTAGTAACCATTGAAGAGTTCCACTATTCACCTCCTGGCTCCATGGTCAGATCAGCTCGATGGTACCAAATTATTGTATTGTCATCTGAATTACATACACTTACAAAATTTCGTCTTAAGAAAATATAAGTCCCTGTTTGGGTGTTTTTTGGAAATTATATTTTGGTACGAATTTTATGCGTTGCTAAAGGGCTCCCAATAATAGATTTTCTCACAAAAGAAGGAACCAGAAAAATAAAAAGGAAAAAAAAACATCTGGACTCGAACCGGGGGGTCTTCTGGTGTCGCGACCGCCCGATTTCCCACCTGAGCCATAACCTTGTAGCTGGTGGCGAAATTTACCTTCATATCCTAATGATATTGTAGTTAGCAGTTTTGCCTGAAAACACGGATAAAACGAGATTTTCTAAAAATTAAACCTAGCTAGAACGATCTATCGCCCCCGAAACCCTGCGCATACTAAATATCATGAAAATCGTTGGAGCCGTTTCCGAGATTCAGATTATATATATATTATAAGGACAAAAACTTGAAAACCGAGTGACGTCACTTCCTTGCTCCAACCGTGGTTATAATTGGCTGCCCAGTCGTTTGGACATCACTTTTGCACCAGCAGCCGTTTGGTTCACATCGTGTTCAACGTGATTTGTTCCCGTTTTGATTCGCTAATTTAAATGTTGCTTTATAATTAATGAATTATCGATTTATTGTGATGATTTAAGTATTTGGTATTCTGTGCTTGATTTTGAGGCTATGTAAGTAATTAAAAGGAAATAAAGTTATTGTGTTAGGGGGCGTCCATAAATTACGTGAGGCATTTATTTTTTATTTTTGACTCCCCCTCCCCCCTTGGTGAGATGTTGTAAGATTTTCTCGACTCCCTCCCCCCTGCCCCAATCTCACGTGAGATTGTTCAAATACGATAAACACAATTGTGTCAGATTTTGCCATATTTTATTCAAGACACTTTTTACTTTCATTTAGCTTTAATTTGACTTAACCTTCACGCAGTTTCACACCGTTTTCTGCTAGAAAAAAATTACGTGATAATTACCAAGACCTCCCCTCTCCCCCAAGTGAGATTTAGTAAGATGCGTCTCAATCCCCTCCCCCCCTGAGCACCTCACGTAATTTATGGACGCCCCCTTAAGTGCTTGTAGGTTTGTAAATAATGTTTTATTAAATAATCCTTTTACTGATCCTTATAATAGGTATACACATATACTTGTACAAGAATTGCTCGTTTAACGGTATTATTATATAGATAGATAGATAGATAATATAGCACAAACCTGTTGAAAAAGTCTGTGTATAACCATCTCGAAGGGAAGCCAGCAGCGGATATCCTGATAGTTTCTAGTACACCACACGCTCTGCAACCAAATATAAAAATATATGTAAATACTTAATCTATACTATATTTGTTTAGGGAGTTACCTAAATGTAAACAAATTCACGCGACTCAGGTAACCAGCCAATCAAGAAAAACTATAGATAATCGTCGAGTGTGAGACGACCTTGCAAAGGTTATTCCATTTAACTATTATTTTTAAGGTTCCGCACCTCAAAAGGAAAAAATGGAACCCTTATAGGATCACTCGTGTGTCTGTCTGTCCGTCTGTCACAGCCAATTTGCTCCGAAATTACTGGACCGATTGAGTTGAAATTTGGTACACTAATGTAAGTTGGTAACCGCAATACAACGTGTAATGTACATAAATGAATTTTAAACAGGGCCATTTTTGGAGGGCAACTAGGAAAGTTTAAAAAAAAAGTTTTGCAAACTATACCTATCATGTGACATATTAAATTAATTATTATGATAATATAAAATAATTATTTTTTGAATTTTAAACTAAATAGTTTGGAAGTTATTTAGGAAAATAGGCGAAAGTTGACCATTCCCCCCTTATCTCCGAAACTACTGGGCCTATAACCTTGAAAAAAAAAACAGAACATTTTTCTTATCTATAAATTACAGGAAAACCTATAAGAAGTCTATGTTACTTTTGATACCATAGACTTTTTACATGGGCTCTTTCACATGTCTGAATCTACCAGCGCTTCGAAAGGTGACATGTGCTGAGAAGAAACGCCGTAAGAAACTCAGCTCAGAAACAGAATAAAATAAATATTTAAAGGGGTTCCCATACAACAAACGTGACTTTTTTCTCTTGATTATAGATAATGGTACGAAACCCTTCGTGCGCGAGTTCGGCTCGCACTTGGCCGGTTTTTTCCTTTTGAGGTACGGAGCCCTAAACTCGTGTGGTCCCGGAGGTCACCTGAGCTGGTTGACGGCGCGCGCGGGGTGGAACTGGAAGGGCTGCTTGGTGTCGTTGGGCTTGATGCAGCGCACGTAGTGGGGGGTGGTGGCCGACAGCGTGGCCATGAGCGCCGACAGCGACGCGCGGAACTGCGCGCCCACCGTCTGCTTCTGGCCCGACGCGCGACGCCCGGGTTGCTGCCACAAAATAAACATTTAATTGTAGATTGTACAACAGGAGCATAAAACGAGCCATTTTACCCGAGACGTGCATATAGCTACCCGAGTAGGTACGGCGAGAGTTGATAGTCACGTCGAGGGTAAAATGGGTTTTATACTCGAGTTTTACACTCTGCTTTTCTTTTCGATTGCAAGGTAATAAAACAAGGATTAAGGATATACAGTAAAATTTAATAATGATTTTGCTGCCACAAAACAAATATGATACTCAAGTCTGTTCGCCGAGAGTTGATAAAAAAAATCAGGGCTTCTTAACTCATTACAAATAGCGGCCGGCTAATAATTTTAACCGCTGATAATAAAAAAATTAAAGGGAAAAACTATATTTCTTTCATAGAATCAACATAGAATATTATTATTGAATAGCCTGTATAATGTCCCATGTCAGCGATAATGGAGGTGCGTTTCATGGAGGGACGAATCAATTGGTTGATCTGTACAAGTTGAACAGTTTTACAGAGCATCAAGCTCAGGTGAAAGGGAGCGTTCAAGTATTACGTAACACAATATGAGTTTTTTGACCCCCCCCCCCATGTAACGCGCCCTAACGTTTTTCTGTACCCCGCTAGTAAAATTTCAAGAGGTCATTCCAAAAATGAGTGAGAGAACGCGATCGTTCTGAAGGGTTAAAAAAATGTTAGTTCAAACCCCCCTCCCACCTCTGGAATGCATGGTAACGTTTTATAAGACCCCCCCCCCAAATTCGTTACGTAATACTTGAACGCTCCCGGCGTTTTATTATCCGGCTCGAAGGACCATGTAGGAAACGGTGTGGACTGTATTTGCGTCCCTAATATTTAATTGAGCTTTTTTATCTACAGTAAAAATGCACTGATATATTATACACTCAATTTATCCTGGAACAAACATACACGATGCGCCGGCATGGGCGGAACGGAAGGAAATTAACTGAGCAGTGTTGCTCGCATAAAAATTAATTATTAGATGTAGTGCATAATTAGTTTTCATCGTGCTTTATCGGAAAAGTTCGTATTTATCGTGCTCTCTCAATTAGCTTCAGCAGGCCCCCAATTCTCGGTGCATTCGAGATAATCTCACAATCGAGATTAAATGTCACTGCATACAGTCATTTGACACAACTGTATGAATCTGACGTTGAATCTTGCAATCGACATTATCTCGAAAATATCGAGAATTGGGGGCCAGTGGCGATCATACCATGCCGTCATTTTTCATTTTGACATTTGACAGTAAATAATAAAGTTTCATATTAATGAATATAAACATGTCACTCATTGAATACAATAATTAATTGACACTTCGGGTCCCGTCGTCTTCCGATTGAGATCCGAGTTTTACCGATGGAAACATTATCCACTATATCTGTACACCTTTGTTGTGTTGCCAACATGGATTGCTTTTCAATTGGTCTACTTGACAACTGGTCTACTGGTCTCGTTGTTACTGGTCTGCTGGTCTACTGATCTGCTGATGTACAGGTATTTTGGTCAACTGTTTTTTTTTTCTAGTAAGAGTGGGGCAAACGAGCAGGCGGGTTACCTGATGGTGAGCAATCACCGCCGCCCATGGACACCCGCAACACCGGGATGCAGGATCTTCTTGTTAACTGGTCTGGTGGTCAAATATCCTACCTACTGGTCTACTGGTGTACTCACAGTGAGGCTGCCGACGGGCAGCGCGGGCGTAGCACGCCGGCGTGAGGGCGGCGGCAGCGTGGCGTGCTGGGCGGCGGCGCTGTCCGCCTGCAGCATGGCGTGCACCAGGCGGCAGCTGGTGGCCGTCTTGATGCACTCCAGCTGCTCCTCGGAGACGGTGTCTCTGTTCTTCTCGAGGAAACCTCCACATTGGTACTCCACGTTATCGGCGAAGTGTTTTATGATGAATGCTGGAACAATAGTACATTACATTGTGCATCTAGGGTCATAAGGGGATCACTAACGAGAGTCTGTTAGAAGCCCGACGCCGAAGGCGGGGGCTTTTAATGACTCGAGTTTGTTATCCCCTTACTGCCCGTGATACACACAATGTTTTAATCACATTTGTGAGGAAATGAAATAAAAATTAAACAAAAAAAAACCCATCGTACACCATGCATTACCATCAGGTGGGTAGAATAAACTGTATGTCGTGTCGGTTGCGCGCTTCTTCTATTAGAAAACGATCCCGGCGCACGCCCCGCCGTCAGCGGGAGTTATAAACCATACAAAATCCATAACTCCCGCGGGAGGTAAATCGGCAATAGCTGCTCGGAACGGGTGTTATTATACGCAGGCGTATAGGCCTGCGTATAATAACACCCTTTCCGAGCAAGTGTGATGAAAAATACATAGCAAACTAGAATCCAAAATTTAGTGAACCAAATTGACAGATGACAGTGTTGCCAGATATGGAGCCGATTTAATAGTGATGTGGTTAATGTCGATATTTCAGTATCGAATCGATCTACAGTCTGTAAAGTCTGTTGGCTTTCTATTTTTAATTTAAAATAGGGAATATGAATTATATTTTGCCTGATCTAACCCACAATATTTTTTTCTTTGCGACCAATATTGAGATTGATGGAGGTTTCCTATGCTACAGTGACGCGTCAAAATATACACACTAAATTTACTGACACATGCTGACACTGACATTTAACACTGCCACTAATAATAATAATAAATTAATAAATAAATAAACGAATCATAGGACAATCATTACACAAATCGATCTAGTCCCAAAGTAAGCTCTAAAGGCTTGTGTTATGGGTACTAGACGACGATATACATACTTATATAGAGAAATAAATACTTAAATACATAGGAAACATCCAAGACTTAGGAACAAACATTCGTGCTCATCACACAAATATTTACCCTTACCGGGGATCGAACCCGGGACGCTAGCTTCGGAGGCAGGGTCACTACCAACAAGGCTAACTGCGTCGTCCAATGAATCATGATTGCATAGTTCGGTTAAAGAACAACTTACACTGTTCGAAGAGTCATTTACCTTCTACAAATTGACATTAAAACGTAATCCATGACATCCTTACAAAAAAAATATACAATAAAAAACCAGCCTCACCTGCGTTCCCGAACCTCGGCTTCATGAAGTGCGGGTACTTGTGGCATGTCTCGTGCAGCTTAGTCACGAAGCCCTGGTCGGAGCCCTGCGGCACGCGGCACTGCTCGTCCAGGAGTGCCAGGACGCCCAGCCGGTCCTCGATCAGGTCTATGCACGGCTGGTTGTCGTAGAAGTCTATCATCTTCCAGGATATTTCCTCCTGGTGATGAACCGGGAAGTTAATATTGTGAATGTATAATAATAATAATAACTCGGCTTCGCCCGCGGTATTTTCCATACAAACTTTATCACCCCTTTTCACCCCTTTAGGGATGGAATTTAAAAAAATCCCTCTCCCTAATTCATACCTTAATATACTCGTCCTGCTCTAGCTTGAACACGTGTGAATTGAACTGCTGCTGCAATTTCTCGTTCGCATAGTTAATGCAGAACTGCTCGAAGGAATTTATCTCGAATGTTTCGAAACCGTAGATATCCAGTACACCTGAAAAATAAATGACATACAATAAAAACGTTAAGAATAAGAATATTTATTTGCGTAAAAACACGATGTACAATATGGTCAAGGTAATATGATAGTCTCACATGTTTTGTCATACAATGACAAGCAAATTTTATGACATACAAACATTATACATTAATTAAAGTTAAAAACAGATAAAAAATAAAAATAAAATTATAGTCCTCAAATTAGTACGTATGTCCTTGTAACGTGTTTACTTACTGTCAAAATACTCTTTAACAGTATAGAAGCATTGTTACATCGTCCATACACACGTCGAGATGGGCACAGTATCCAGATTAATTTGTCACTTTCCTATCTCCAGTTTCCCTAAACTGGTAACACATAGGCGCCTCTGTTGCAAATATCTATTGTCACACTGGCCGTAAACACTTTCCATTAAGAGGAGTGTGAACCGGGTTTCATACAAAAGGCGATAACGACTTCCACCCCTTAAATGTTAACCAATTTTGACCAATTTTTGACGGGTTGTCAGTCAGAACAAAATCTAGGTTTATACGTGTTGGTTTTTTCACTATAATAAATAAATTCAGTTTTATTGCCGTTTTAATATTCTTATACAAAACGAATTCCGGCGATTATTTAACTTTGTAGTCTTTAATCAATATTCAATATTCCGTTTACGAACCCCTTTAGGTACCGTCTGTTTGCCCAAAAGGAGATACAAAAAAAAACCGGACAAGTGCGAGTTAAACTCGCGTGGAGAGGGTTCCGTTCCGTACATGATTATCTGCAATTTACTAGGTTACTTTACAAACTATTTTACTTAAAATTCAGAAAAAAATATATTTAAAGTCCTCACAATAAGCCCTTTCATTTTATATGTCACAGAATATAGATTGCATAACTTTTTTTTTAATTTTCTGATTTACCCCCATAAATAGGCCCCCATGTTTAAAATTCATATATTTACGTCACGCGTTCGTGTTGCGGTCACCGACTTACATATGTATACCAAATTTCAGCTCAATCGGTCCAGTAGTTTCGGAGCAAATTGGCTGTGACAGACGGACAGACAGACAGACAGACAGACAGACAGACAGACAGACAGACGCACGAGTGATCCTATAAGGGTTTCGTTTTTTCCTTTTGAGGTACAGAACCCTAAAACTAGATTACGGGAAAAAGCCGACGTAATTGTCAGTTTACATAACGGCTTTTACTGCCATTCAGAAAGTCAACTTTGAGCTGGAAATGCCAAATGTATTTAACCAACTCCATAATGTACGGGTTGGATAAAATATTAAAATTATTAAACTAAAAAAATCAGACTTCACAATAAGACAGCAGTGAGACACTTAAAAGTAGTGAGACATTACACAGTTCTAGTCATATTGACTGAGCAGTGAAACACTCAGACTGAGCAGTAAGACACAGACTAAGCAGTGAAACGCTCAGACTGAGTATTGAGACTGACCGATTAGTGAGCTACTCAGACTGAGCACTAAGATACTCAGAATGAGCACTGAGACACTCAGACTGAGCACTGAGACACTCAGACTGAGCACTGTGATACTCAGAATGAGTACTGAGACACTCAGACTGAGCACTGAGACGACTCACCAATAAAATGCGTCCCCCGCTGCTCCGTCTCCAGCGCTCGGTTGACGCAGCGCACGAGCCACGCGAACAGCTCCCCGTACATCCTCTTGGCGAGCGCGTCCTTCGCGAACGCCGCGCGGTGCGCGTCCATGCGCGACACGATCACCTCGTGCGCGGACGCGATGCGCCGGTGGGTGAGCCAGCGGGAGAGCTCGGGCTTGGATATGCCGAGGAGGGTGCAAACTGCTTGTAAGTGTTTGTCGTTGGGCTGGAATTAAATATATATACATACACAAGCTCAGACTTAGTAGTGAGACACTCAGGCTTAACAGTGAGACACTCAGGCTAAGCAGTGAGACGCTTATAAAAATGAATATGAAAATATTTATTTTGCAAGTAGGCCACACGGGCTCTCTCACATGTCTGAATTTACCAGCGTTTCGAAAAGTGACATCTGCTGAGAAGAAACGCCGCAAGAAACTTAATCTTTTATTTTCAACTTTAACATTACATTTTTTACTAAAACTAACACATAAAAAGTGCAACAGACAAAGCTCATCAAATTCACACAAATCAATTATAATAAATAAATTAATAATCCCCATATATGTATAGTCTCCAGGACTAGACAAGTGTTCCCTCAGTAGCTGCCCAATTAGGAAACATGCATCGTTTTTTATCTTGGATTGGAAAGTGCTGAGTAATAGAAATAGCTTTGAAAAGTCATTGTTCATAACACTCGCAAAAACACTCCATACAAAATGGACAACAGCTATGACGTCACAGCTGACGTTTGACTACAAAATGAATGGCGTTTAAACGATATCTGCAATAATTTCCGCAAATTCCGTTTTTAGACGAACATCGTAGAAATAAAACATGATATAATTTGATGAAGATGTCCAAAAAACTAAAATCTGATCTAAAAAATAATATATATTTTTCACTAGTTTTGACCCTTAATCAAATAAAAATGAATAGTCAAAATGATGTGCTTTTTTTTGTGCTTTTCTTTACATTTACTTTCATAATATATCATGTTAAACCTCATTTTGATTTCCATGCATGTTCCCCATTGCAGCAATAAACAAAAAAAAGTGTGTGTGTGTCAGCTCCGACGCACGACAGGAGTTTACTCCTTACGAACGATTATAAAATAAACCAGTACCCATCATACCATGCTGTCATTTTTCGTTTTGAAATTCGACAGTAAATAATAAAGTTTCATATTAATGAATATAAACATGTCACTCACATGACACTTCGGGTCCCGTCTTCTTCCGATTGAGATCCGAGTTTTACCGATGGAAACATATTATTCACTATATCGGTATGCAATGCGAAGCGACCGAAGCATCTTCGGCTAACATCGTGTGACTTCGTGTGACTGCGTACCGTGTGACATCGTACTTTGATTTTACTACCCATAATTTTTCATACCCCGGGCTTATACATATATGAAAATCGATTCTTAAGGAGTAAACTCCAAAAATGATGGTTTACAAGCACCTTTAGAGTAGGGGGTGCATGTTTCTTAAGTTGTAATAGGGGCGGGGGAGGGTATACTCACATCGATATAAGCGCCATCTTCCTCGGCGTCCGCGGAATCAGGTTCGCAAGCCAGCTCGACGTTTCCAAGATGGAGGATGGTCGCCAATATCGTGAACATATTCTGTTGCTCCGTCTCCGTCACACCTACAACAATTACAATTGTTGTCAATCATACTAGAATCTATCTATCTATATATATCTATCTATATATATAAAAATCTCGTGTCACGGTGTGTGGTCGAACTCCTCCGAAACGATTCTAGGATAATACGACTCATCCGATTTTTATGATGTTTTTTTATTTATATTTGGTAGGCATGAGAATAGGTCGTAAAGTATATTTTATACCGCTAGGTGATTAGGGTGTCCACGCGGACGGTCGCAGGCGGAAGCTAGTCTACATATATATGTGAAGAATACGAAGATTTGTCGGTTACCTAACGTAGAGAGGGCGTTCTTCGTTTCGTTGAAAGCCCTCAGATCGTCGACGCCGTCGATGTCCGGACTGCCGCCTTGGTTCAGGTAGTGGAACGACTCTTGGTGATCTGCAGAAACAGTAGACGGAGTCACACACTCTTCACAATGCGCTATGATAGGCAATTATAAAGTCTGTTTGCCGAGAGTTGATAAATATTATACCGTCTCGAAATAGCAACTGTCGCGTACCTATCGCAAACTGTATGACGGGCGTCGCTTATCGCCGCGCGCACTGAGTTTCGTGGTACGAGGGACGCAGTTGTTGTTAACCGTGGCGCCGCACCGGAAAATTCCGTTCTGGAAAACGCGTCGTTTGGTTTTTCGTGTATTGTCTTAGACGAAGCAATTGAACGTTTCATAATAAACGTCACCGAGTCTGATTCTTCCTCCGACTTTGAGATTGCGACATGGTCGTCGTCCGATGATATGCTACCAATGGGACATATACAGACTAAGACTAGAAATAAGCACGGCTTTACTCACGATTTATTTTCAGAAATAGTTTGACATGTTTCGGACTCATATGGAGTCCTTCTTCAGGGGTTGAGTGCGGTCGCGCTCACAGCAACCCACGCACTGAAGCGCCCTGAAGAAGGACTCCATACCATATGAGTCCGAAACATGTCGGACTATTTCTGACAATAAATCGTGAGTAAAGCCGTGCTTATTTCTAGTCTTAGTAATTTCTCACGAAAGTTTTAATCTGGCATATATAGGCTATTCAATAATAATATTCTATGAAAAAAATATAGTCTTTCCCTTTAATTTTTTATTATCATCGGTAAAAATAATTAGCGGACCGCTATTTGTAATGAGTTAAAAACCTCTGATTTTTAATATTTTTCGTCAACTCTCGGCGAACAGACTTTAGGCAGACACGCACGGTTGTGTGTGGCATAAATAGCTGTCGGTTTTTCGAATACACATCAAAATAATGTGTGCAGTTCATCGTGCGGATGTCCACAGAATTGCCAATCCTCGATTCGTACGGCAGAAGTCCGACAAGAAAGTCGTGTTCGTGGTCGATTTGTGCTTGGGGACCGTCCATTAATCAGTTGAGGCTCGATAGGGAGGGAAGGGGTTCGGAAAAATCACGAAGAGGGGAAGGGGGGGTGTAGTGAAATATAACGCGAAAAGCGGCGCGTGACCTTGACTCGCCGTTGCCAGGCAACAATTTCTCCACCCACCGCGATATATTCTGTAACTTTATAAGATGCTTAATACCAAAAAATACGTGATTTTGGATGGGGGATAGTCTGAAATCTTTCCACGTATCACGGGGAGGGAACAATCACTTGATTAATGGATGGCCGCTTGTGTGTATTGCAACAACGGCTGGACGGACGAACACAGATATTTACATTTATTAAACCTCTAACCAACCAACTCCAACCGTGAGCGTGATCATGCCGAAACCACGATGGGAATCATGGCATCAGCCTTGCAGAGGTTCGGTCTGTACAGTTGCACTGAACAAGCGAACGATTTTTCAGTTCCTCGTTAAGGTTCAGAGGCTCGTCCGACTTCCTTTCTTCCCATGCCTATTTGATTAGTTAGATGGATTCCGCGAACGCATTATTTTCATGTAGCTTATTTCCGAGTCGCATTTTTCCGCGATCGATTAATATTCTTCATCGAAAATTTACTCGTAGTCTTTTTTTTAATGACGCATTTACTTTAATTTTACAAAATGTATGCAAATAATGTTACGGATGGAACTTATTTACGAATGTATCATACCTACACTTAATTTTTATCAACATGTCCAACCAATTGCCTGCGGCTGTTGATAAAGTAACCACCATTTTGTTTTGTTTCCACTAGTAGAATGCTAATGAATAAACTAAACGATCGCGGAAAAATGCGACTCGGAAAAAAGCTACACGAAAATAATGCGTTCGCGGGACCCTTCTAACAGATCGCCTATTTACATACACATATATTACGCCTATTTCCCAAAGGGGTAGGCAGAGACCACGGATTTCCACCTGCTAAGATGCTGACACCTTTCGCTTCGTCTACTCTCATTAAGTTCATGCACTCTCTGTTTAGGGTATTGACCTGGCTTTTCATAACAACGTCCCCGATCTGGTCTTAATTTATTTATTTATTTACAATAAACTCTTGCAGACTTACAGGTCAACCAAAGTGCAACAAAATAAATGAAATTAACATAATAAACAATAACATACAACATATAAAATTAACCGCTTCAGCTATAAGTTGCGATCAATAGGCTACTTTTCTGAAAATTTCTAATTAGTCCGTTATTTGCATTATAAAAAAAGTTTGAACACATATTTTTTCCTTTGTCAATTAAACAAAAAATGACGAAGATATAGTGCGTTGAAGCTCCTGAGCTTTGATGCACGTCATCTTTGTCAATTTTGATTGATTGAATAAAGCAAAAAATACGTGTTCAATATTTTTTGATAATCTAACTGACGGACTCATTAGTTTTTTTTTTTACCCAGGAAACATCCCTGGTTGTGTGCTAGAAACTCGTTAAGAGAGTCAATCGCTCTGGTGGTAGGTGCATTGCTACCCCTGCCCCTGTAGAGTGCGCGTTCTACTTAGTATGTTAGACGACGTCTTCCCCTTCCAACCCTACTATGCCCACTCGCCTTATAAATCTGCTTCGTTAGTCTTCTTTCGTTCATCCTCTCCACATGTCCAAACCATCTAAGCATATCTTTCTCAATTTTCACGACTGCATCATTCCCTTATCATGCTATTCCTTAGCCTATAGCCTGCCCTGGCCTGTCCTGTGTACCAATTTACACTTAGAGTAAATAGGCATTCCCTGGACAATCACGTTCCACCTTCGGCCGTCATCACTTGCCATCAGCAAAAGCCCATTAAGAATTAAAAAAAACTGTATAAAGAAGCATGCATTTGGAGTCCCAAAAATAAGCGATAAAAAGATAAAATAAAGGTAAATAATTATATTTCTTCTATTAAACCTTTTAACTATGGTTAAATTTGCATCGATGTCCGCGTCGCCACCTATACAAAGTAACACAAACAAAAAGGATCAGTCATTTGTCTTAATTATAAGACTGTGGCGAAATTAGCTGGATATTGGGGTCAACTCGAAAGTGTGTTAACTAAATTTAAAAGTCGCTAAATTAATTATTATATAGAAATTTATATTGATATCTTCCATGATAGCCTTAAGAATAATAAAATTAAAAGAACTTGTCAATTTAATATCTAATTATACAATTATTATCATTTATAATTTTATTATTTGGTTGCCCTCTGACATTAATGAAACCTTACTAATTGTAATTGTGTTTAGTTTTAGTTATATTATTAATTTATTAGTATTTAATTCAAATGTATAAGTTTTAGCAGCAGTCTTACTCTAAAATAAATAGTCAATGTTATGTACTCCTTAATTGTCGTGTATATCAGAAATGTGTCCTATATAGTAATGATTATTGTAACTGTTTTAATATATGTGGTGTGGATGTACTTATTCAATAAATAAATAAGAAACGTCAACCTTAATTTTGTATAGCACCAAGCTATCAAAGTCGAGTTTGACGGTTCTTATTTCAAGTTCAGCGACTTTAAAATTTAGCGAACACACTTTCAAATTGGCCCCATTAGGTCCAATACGAAATTGTGTCGACCAAATTTAAATTTCCCTAAACTTAAAATAAGAAAACGTCAAACTCAATTTTCTATAGCAACAAGTTGTCAAAATCGACTTTGATGCTTTTTATTTCAAGTTTACATATATACATACATAGCATCACGCCCGAAATCCCTAATGGGGTGGGCAGAGCCACAAGACTACTTGCGGCCACGTTCGATTTATTAGTCCTAAGATGGCATGATGGTATTTCAAGTTTAGCGACTTTTAAATTTAGTGAACATACTTTCGAATTGGTTCCATTTTGTATCTTAAAATTAATAGAAGTGAGAACCTACGGCTTTTCATACAAAAGGTAATAACGATTTCCACCCCTTAAATGTTAACCGATTTTGACCAATTTTTTAACAAAAGCTAGGTCTATACATTTTAGTTTTTTCACTATAATCAATATTCAGTTTTATTGTTGTTTTAGTATTCTCATACAAAACTTATTTCGGCGATTATAAGAATTTGTTGATCAAAATTCAAAAAACGTAGACCTAGATTTCGTTCTGACTGACAACCTATCAAAAATTGGTCAAAATCGGTTAACATTTATCGGTGGAAATCGTTATCGCCTTTTGTATGAAAAGCCGTGGGATCACACTCTTAAAATTAAGATCGTTATTTATAATTGAGCCAAGGATCACACTCTTAAAATTAAGATCGTTATTTATAATTGAGCCAAGGACGTTTGTCCAGCAGTGGACATGGATATGGTGTGATGACTCACCTAACATAAGATGAGGCAGCGCGGGCGCAGCGGCACACAGCTGATAGAACACGTGATAGTTCCGCTCCCCGGCACTCTGGTACACGACGCGACTCTTCTCCAGAAGGTACGTTCGCATGCTGGCCCCGGATATCCGGTATTGCTCGTCAAAGTGGATCTCTATGAATTTACCGAAACGCGAGGAGTTGTCGTTGCGGGTTGTTTTAGCGTTGCCAATAGCCTGGGAAAAGAGATATAAAAATTAAAACCGCTTTTCAGTTTCGAGCATCCAATGATAATAAAACGGAACCCTTATAGGATCACTCTGGTGTCCGTCTGTCCGTCTAACACAGTCTTAATATTTTCTCCGAATCTATTGGACGAAATTTGGGAATTATTCCGTTGAATGCCACTGGATCTGCCACCGACGCCACAAAAAGGAAAAAATAAATAACCCTAACCCAATCCAACCTAACCGGAATACCTTATTAGAAGGTGACAGTGGCACTACACGGATTTTTTTTCCGTTTTGTGCCATCGGTGGCAGGTCCAGTGGCATACAACGGAATATATTGAATTTGGTACATATACAGAGTAAGGTGACCCAAACACGTACGTGTAGAGTTAATAAACGAATTCTGATTTTGAGGGTTAATTTAGGGCATCAAATTAGAAAATAATAAAATGTATTGTCAAGTGCATCACTTCACATCAAATATAACATAAATGGGCTCGTTATAATAATAAAATTGTATTTTTTTTTAATAAATAAGAAAAAAAGAAAGTACCAGTTATTCAGCGAATAATAAAAGTAATAATTTCAGATTTACCGAATCATACGGTTTGGAATTTATAAATAATACACAGGAGTGTGTTGAATGCCTAATATATATTATTCACCCGTATTTACAAAAGATTTCCCTAAATCTACTTTATAGAACTCGTAGGGAGAATCTGTCATCCAGTTTGCCCGGTCTTTCTTTATTGGCCATGATTTAAAGTAGGTACTAACCTCCATGCCCTCCATTGCTCGTTTGGTGGCATAGAGTAGCATCTCCTCCCGTGGGTGTCGTAAAAGGCGACAGAACCAACTGGAAGGTAAGTAGAAGCGTCCTTCGGGTATCGCAAAGCGTGGCGACTATGGCAAATACCCCCATTTTTTAGCAGCCCAATGTCCTGCAAATGACGTTCTTTCGGCTGATGACTTACCTCCATGATAGGGCTGGAAGCGAGCACTTTCCTCTCCACTTGCGTTTCGCTCGCATTACCACCCACCGCCGCGAAATACCGCATCGCGTATTTAGCTGAGACGGTTTTGCCGGCGCCCGATTCACCACTCACTAATGAAAGTTAATGGTTAATAAACTCCTCTGCTGCACTGGGAGTGAAGAAATAGCATAGAATGCGTGCAGATGCTTATCATCCTGGCATGTCGTAAAAGTCGACTAAGGGACGGGTCCTCTCCAACACGGTGGACTATCTGTATGGGCGATGGGCTGATCACCTGTCACCATACGGTCCATCATACCATCTTAGGACTAATTAATCGAACGTGGCCACAAGTAGTCTTGTGGCTCTGCCCATCCCATTAGGGATTTCGGGCGTGATGCTATGTATGTATGTGTGTAAAATCGTAAAGGGGAAAAAGTCTGTACATTGAAGATAACAATGAAAAAATGCTATGAGGGGCTTCAAAATGAGCAACAGAACAAATCCCAGTGTTTCTTTGAATTTCATGTCTGTTTGTCTGATTATATGTGCACGATAAACTTTAAAACTACTGGATGGATTTCAATGCGGTTTTCTATAAGTAAGCTAGTTGTCAAATAAAACTGAAAACTTTTAAATCGTTTTCGGCATAAAGTGCGTCACTTCATGCGGAACTTACACCCGTCCAAGTATACGAACTGCATTTCTCAATTTTCTATTGTGTAAAAACCAAGATGTCATAGTATTCTACATCAAAATACTCCCCTAAATTGTAGTACAGGTACTCCGTTGTATGCCACTGGATCTGCCATTGATGGCACAAAACGGAAAAAAAAAATCCGTTTAGTGCCACTGTCACCTTCTAATGATAGGTTAGGTTAGGTTTGTTTTTTTTATTATTTTTTGTGCCATCGGTGGCAGATCCAGTGGCATACAACGGAAAAAAATAAATTTTTAGGCATTTTTGACTTCCCTTAAAAATATTTAAGTTGTCAATTATAAAGTACAAAAGAAACGGTCACCAGGAAACTGCCACATTTATACTCACCTATAATACTCTGGTCTCGCTTCTCTCTCTCCAGCTTAGTGTAGGCCTCCTCGGACACGGCGAATATATGCGGGTCCAAGTCTCCCATTGATTGACCGCGGTACGCCATGATCGTTTCATCGCCTAGAAATAAAATGCGGTTCGAAGGACCAAATACAGTATCCTGTAAGATTACAGATAGATACTGTAAATCAATCACAAACATAAACATCAAATTATTGCTTCAAGCGTGGCCATTCAATTTACATTTATTCACCACAAAACACAATATTAAAAACAAAAACAGTACAGAAAAACGACGGATGTGTGTCATCGCGGCAGTGAATCGGTCACCGGCTCAGGATAATGCTGAGGCGTCAGACAGCAGCGCTGATGTTCAGCCAGCACGGTCAGTGACTCACGGAGCGCGCTATACAAACACACTAAACACCAATAACTACACACAACTACTTGGATACGTAAGTGGTATATATAAGAATAAGTATTGTTATTGTGGCTTTTGAAAGAAAATAACCTAAATTGCAGTACATGCAATAACCATACATAAACATACTTATAATGGGGAAGATGCATGAAAATTAAATGATATATTATGAAAGTAAATGGAAACAAAAGCATATTACAGAAAAAAGGAGATCATTTTGACTATTAATTTTTACTTCATTAAGAGTGAAAATTAGTGAAAATTGTATATTGGTTTCTAGTTCTGATTTTTTGGACATCCTCGTCAAATTTATGTCATGTTTTATTTCTACGATGTTGGTGTAACAGTATTTACGGAAATAATTGTAGATTTCGTTGAAGCGCCATACATTTTGTACAGTCTAACGAATGCTGTGACGTCGTAGTTGTCGTCCATTTTGTTTGTAGTGTTTTTGCGAGTGGTATGAACAATGACTTTTCAAGGCTTCATAACTCGTAAAATAATCAACATAAAAAATGTTTTGCGTACACAGATCGGTTTCTATTACTCAGCACTTCACAATAAAAGATGGAAAAAATGTTATGCATCTTCCCTATTGATGACCTGTGGTACAGTTTTAACAATAAATACTTATATTATAAATAGGTACGCACCGTAAATGGGTAGTTCATTGTAAGGATTGATAGCGACCAGCACGATCCCACAGTACGTGTAGATGGCATTGCGATCGCAGAATCTGAAACAAAATGAAATCTCCTGAAAAATTCTATTTAGTCCGTCATTTACATTATCAAAATATATTGAAGACGTATTTTTTCTTTTGTCAATTAAACAAAAAATTACGAAGATATAGTGCGTTGAAGTTCAGCGTGACGTCACGCCTTGGTACACTTTTTACCAAGAAGTGACGTCACTCCCGAAGTTTGACGCGCGTTATCTTTGTAAATTTTGATTGATTTGATTAAGCAAAAAATACGTATTCAATAACTGACGAACTAATTATAATTATTACTCTTTTACCAAGGAAACATCCCTATTAGATTTATATTATAAATCCGAAAGTTTGTATGAGTGTCTGCTTGTATCTTTGTGATAACTTAGCTTCGTAACGGCTAAACATAATTCATGGAAATTGGGATTCTAACCTGTTCTTGGAATAGGGATGTTTCCTGAGTAAAAAATTTAATTATTTAATTAAAATTATTTTGATAATCTAACTGACGGACTAATAAGAATTTTTCAGGAAACACGCCTATTGGACATAGGATACTTCAGTAAAATTCAAATGTTCCCGAGGGAATAACTATAGCCGAATTTCACGCAGACGGAGACTATAAATGTAAAAAGTCTGTGAAGATGTCTGTTACCCGCTTTTTTTTATAGTAGATAGATGTGCATTTGACCTCTATCTCACCTGATGGAAAGTGATGATGAGGCCGACGATGGAGCATGCACACCTAGATAATGCCTATTCACTCTCTCCTTGAAAAGACCCAAGTTGTAGCGTTCTGGGAACAAGTCTGCAGGCAGGGGATTCCACTCCTTAGCCGCTCGCCAAATGAATGTTGAAGCGTACCGCTTAGTGCGAATTCTTGGAACATCCACAACATAGGGATGGAACCCCAGCCCACGCCTAGTCCCCCGAAGAAGGAATGGGGATGGCGGAATTAGTCCATGTAATTCCATCGCACACTCTCCGTGATATATCCTGTAGAATACCGATAAGCAGGCAACTTTGCGGCGGTGTTCAAGGCTCTGCAGTTTCGCCTCAACTAATTCTGAGTCACCGATGAGCTTCTTGGCACGTTTTTCAATAGAGTCTAAGGTGGCTAGTTGGTATTTCGCTGATCCATCCCATAGGTGGCTACAGTACTCCATACACGACCGGACTTAATATAACTGCCAAAGTTCATATTAGACGACCGGTCCATCCCAAGGAGCTGGAGATGATCAGCTATCGGTACGGATATATCACAGAAAGTCGGAGTCAGATCGAAGGAACTCCGTTTTGCAGAGAATAAACACGCCTGCGTTTTGGCAGCGTTAAATCTTGCAAGATTGGCATCGCCCCATTCGGAGACTGCCTTAAGTGTCGAATCTAAACGACTAACCATGGACTCTCGACAAGACTGGATTTCAACTCCTCCGGCCTTTGCATTGGTCAAGTATCTATACACAACTGTGCTGTCATCAGCATACCCAATGGTACCTGGAATTAACATATCATTGATATGCAGCAAAAAAAGAGTTGCAGACAGTACTGATCCCTGAGGAACACCGGCGTCAGTCGCCCATTGTTCGGAAGAGTAGGCTAGAATAGAGAGTAGGCAGAAGAAGAAGCTAGGACTACTCGTATCGATCGTTCGCTCGGGAAGTCTGATAACCATTTGCAAAGGTCAGTGGGGAGCCCATAAGATGGAAGCTTGCTTAAAAGGCTCGCGTGCCAACAGCTGGTACACGTTCAAACGAAATCTTAAGTGAACTTAAAATTTTTTGATGCTCCAGAAAGATAACGCTTGATCCAGCATATTCCTACATTATTCATACGTATTATCTATTGGTTTTTGTTTTTCATTTATAAAAATCCTAGAGGACCCGCCACAGCTTCGCCCGCGGTATTTTCCATACAAACTTTATCACCCCTTTTCACCCCGCTAGGGATGGAATTTCAAAAAATCCCTCCTTAGTGCACCTCTAGGGTACTCGAGGAATGTCTCTTCCAAATTTCAAACCTCTAAGACCACCCGTTTAGGCTGTGCGTTGTCTATAAGTGAGTCACGGTACTGTTTTATACGTATTCCGTTCCTCAGTCACAGCCAATTTGCTCCGAAACTACTGAACCGATTGAGTTGAAAGGTACGCATATGTAAGTCGGTGACCGCAACACGGACGTGTAACGTAAATCAATACATTTTAAACATAGAGCCACTTTTTGGGGGTAAATTATGATATGACTTTTAAGTCGAGTTGAGTTCGTTTCGCGACCAAAATATTGTCTCTTTTTTCTGTTTTGTTCTCTGTTTGGCGTGTTGGCATTTACTAAGTCGAACATGAATTTAATTTAATAAATAAACAAATGACAGAATATCTAAGAGTAACTTACGTATGTATATTTTCATTAAAACTGATTGCGTTCAATTGAGCTGTTTTATTGATACAGTTGTGCGATGATCGTTACAAATCGTCAATGTCACATGTAAGGTATAAATTTAAAATAGTATATGTACACATTGGGTCCAATTCGAAACGGTGCCGCCTAAATTTAAATTTCCCTAAACTTAAAATAAGAAATGTCAAACTCAATTTTGTATGGAACACAAAATGGAGTTTGACATTTCTTATTTCAAATTTAGAGACTTTTCAATTGGGGAATTAACTTTCGAATTGGTCCCATTTAATGGGTCAAATTGGCCCAAACGGTCAAACCGCCGCTGCCCTACCTTAAACCGCCACTGCCCTACCTTAAACCGCCGCTGCCCTGCGTTAAACCACCGCTGCCCTACCTTAAACCGCCGCTGCCCCACCGTAAACCGCCGCTGCCCTACCTTAAACCACCGCTGCCCTACCTTAAACCGCCACTGCCCTTGCATAAACCACCGCTGCCCTACCTTAAACCGCCGCTGCCCTACCTTAAACCGCCGCTGCCCTATCTTAAACTGCCGCTACCCTACCTTAAATTCCCGTTCAATTTTTCGGAGCTTGTGTGCTAGTCTGCGTGTCATCATGGCCGTTGCAATATGGTCGAAACGTCGAGGTAAATAACAATTTGTTATCGCGGTTATTTACCGTTGTTTTCATACAAATGTAATATATGTGTGGAATTCAATGATAGGTATGTGTGAAAGTAAAATGTTCGATTTTCCCGTTAAAAAACCTTTTAACATAAGTATTTTAGTCAAATTTCCGGTATTCATTACGAATTAGGCGTAGATAACATTATTCAATGACATGAATGTACATATGCGTCACATAATATAGATATGTGTATGTATACATATATAGATATATGTATGAGTTCGGATGTTAGATAACTATATCCGCGATACTAATCAGTAATCCCTCACTGAATATTTCATATAAATAAACAAATAGCTTGATTTTAAATGGGTATTTTTTCTGTAAAATATATTGATTTTTAGATCATAACGGAACAGAACAGAATGTACAGTCTGCCATCAGTAACAAGGCAGACGAGGGAGGCAGTGTAATGCTAAATAAAGATCTCTCCCAGACAACCTTACCTTTATAAAATATTTGACTATAGTTAGTGATTAACTTAAAAAAATTGCTGTTCGTATCTATTTCTGTTCATTAATCCTTAACACCATTAGGTGAAAACATTTTTTCATCACACTTGCTCGGAAAGGGTGTTATTATACGCAGGCGTATAGAGCAAATATAGCCGATTTAGCTGCTCTATACGCCCCTCGCAAATGTGATGAAAAACATTGTGAGTATCACGGGCAGTAAGGGAATAACAAACTCGAGTCATTAAAAGCCCTCGCCTTCGGCGTCGGACTTGTAACAGACTCTCGTTATTGATCCCCTTCTTACGGCCCTAGATGCACAATGTACTATTATCCCACAAACAGACCATTTGAAATAAAAAAATGCATACCTTCTTTAAAAATATGCTAAAGGAGTTTATATTTCTAGACTACTTATTTACTAGTAGAAGTCAAATTCTAGAACTCCATTATTTCCATGGTAATTGATAAACAGATAAGCTATCATATTTAAATTTCCATAAACTGTTTTTTTTTATGTTACTCACCTAACTTTAAGGTTATGCAGTACAGCAGGCTCATGCAGGTAAGAGAGAGAAGTGAGATCATTCTGACCAATCAGGAGTGACGGGTTGCGTAATGGCGGCATGTGGTTCTCGTCCTTTATCTGCAAAAATAGAAGCAATTTGTGGCTAACTTTGGTAGTAGTGTAGGGTAAAATGAAATGTCATTTGCTTGGCTTGTCATTGTCACGTTTATGATTTTGACGACATGGTTAGCCTAGTTGGTAGGGACCCTGCCTTCGAAGCTAGCAGTCTCGGGTTCGGTCCCCGGTAAGGGCGAATATTTGTGTGATGAGCACGAATGTTTGTTCCTGAGTCTTCGATGATTCCTATGTATTTAAGTATTTATTTTATCTATATAAGTAAGTAGGTATATCATCGTCTAGTACCCATAACACAAGCCTTTAGAGCTTACTTTGGGACTAGATTGATTTGCGTAAGGATTGTCCCGTGATTATTATTATTATGTCAAGCTTTAACTGTATATTATACAGGGAAATCTGTATTGGTCACGTATTTACCCTCTCCTAGCGTTTTCATCTTTCAGAGAAATCTTTTAATCCAGTATAAGAGAAAGGCAAATGAGCTTTTGATTCACCTGATTAAAAGTGATCAGCGCTACCCGTGAACGCCAAAGAAATCGCTAATCCATTATTGACCTTTAGGATAACAAACTTATCTATTGAATGTCCCAATGTCATGAATAAAGGCTCTCAGTTCCTTAAAGTTATTTTAAAAACTTAATTGCTTAAATTATCAAGTACCGAAGTCAATACACATACCTTTATCTGCCGTACTTCATTGGTCTGGTCCACTTTGATGATAAGCACCCCAGATCGGTAGTCCGAGGTAACTGTTGCACTCTCCCATACTTTCTCTGGGTGCTCCACCCATATCCGGGCACCCTGCATACAATTATGTTCGGAATATGACATTTTGAGATACTTTTAGGGTTCCGTACCCCAAAAGAAAAAAACGGAATCCTTATAGGATCACTTGTGTGTCTGTCTGTCTGTCTGTCTGTCTGTCTGTCTGTCACAGCCAATTTGCTCCGAAACTACTGGACCGACTGAGTTGAAATTTGGTATACATATGTAAGTCGGTGACCGCAACACGCACACGTAACGTAAATAAATTAATTTTAAACATGGGGGCCACTTGGGGGCGGTAAATTAGAAAATTAAAATAAAATGTTATGCAAACTATATCATATGATATATCAAATGAAAGGGACCATTGACTATTCCCCATACTTATTTCTGAAACCGTTGGGCCAAAAATTTTGAAAAAAATACAAAAACTAGTTCTATATCTATAGATTACAGGAAACCCTATAAGAAGTCCATGGTATTTAAAGTAACATAGGGAATTTCAGATCGGAACGGAACCTGCTCCACGCGAGTTTAATTGCCACTTATCCGTTTTTTTTGTATAAAAACCAGATTTTAAAATACAGATGGGAAAGTGTTAATGGTTTAGAAATTAATATTTAAAAATATCATTGATATACTACTGGCAGGAGGTAAAATTAGCAGTACTAAAAAGTAATACTTTTAATAATATTTATAAGAAATGTGTGATTAATTTCCATTCATTGAATATGTATGATTATTATTGAAAATAATTATATGTAGGTCATTCCCGTAGGATTTCATCTATCTCTCCACTTCTCCAGTAATATCCTAAAAATTGTCAAAGACCACAAACTTGAGTCTAACTTTTCCTAGCACTCATCATCCTCAAAACTATAATCCCCACTTTAAGACAGAAATATTGGACTGTATGGGATAAGGATTATAAACATAACAGGTAATCTTAGGTAATAGTTTATTCGTAATTATAATCATGATGTAAGTTTATAACGTGATTTAATGCATACGTTGATCTTTACCGTGAACAAACTGGGGTGATAATTTACAACAATATGAATTAAACATGAGCTTATAAGTGATCTCAAGCATAATGACATAGATAGTAAAAGTGGTTTAAATGTTGATTCATACAGCTCCGGTTTCATTAAACACACCACAACCACAAAAACACTAATTAAGAAAAAACAATTCCAAATTCAAAATGCTAAATTACAAATTAAAAATATTTTTACCTTCGTGTAAAGCTCTTTCGTAGTCATTTTGTTTATTAATTATAAGCTTGGTTAAATAATTTAAAGTGTATTCTATATTATTATTTCACAACTAAATCAGAACTTTGATAATTCATTTTAGAAAAAAGGTAGATTCGAATTCGCTAATTTTTACAATGCGAAACGTCACTGCATTGCATTGTTATTGACAGATGTCAAATTAGTGGCAATGTTTTTATCAATAATATACTAAGCACAGCTGATAGGTTAATAAGGGAAGATTTTCACAATACAAGAAAGTTCCAATTCAGTCAAATGGGAATGCATATATTCTTATAAGAAACTAGTTCGAATTACATCATAAAAAACTGAAAACAATCGCGAAGAAAGTCATTCTTATCTCGATTTTCTCACGAGGGTTGCCAACGTAAAAAGTTAAAAGTGGGTCAAATCAACTACGAGACCTAAATTAATAAAACAATTGGTAATACGTTATATCTTTTAATTTAAATATTCTGGCAAAACCTACTTAAACTATCCCAGCCTTAATAAATATTTCATATAGATTTAATAATATTTAAGGAAAACATTTAATATTAGGGTTGCCTAGAAATCGTTAAATATTTCCATTATTTAGGGAATATAGTCATCGTAATCCAAGACAAAAATTATATTGTTACATTATTTTGATTAGTATTTAGACAGTGTTCATTTGTTTTCTTGAGAAGGGAACCAGGCTTGGCATGCTTCAGTAGCAATTTCACACAGAGCAGTAAAAGTTTTTCCTCGGGAATCGTATTCTGAAATAATTTCAAATGTAAATTAAGTTTTTTTAAGCTCATGAAATTCGAGAGTCAAGTAAAAATCACTTTTCCTTAGGTTTATATTTAAAAAATGTTTAATCCATGTTGCAAAAACAAATTTTATCTATTAAAATAAGATGCTAGCAGTTATTAAAATATTTACAATCAGAAAATATTTCAATTACAGTGATCGTTGTTTTCATTAATACAGATTGGCACTTATAAATCACTGTAATAAAAGTATTGACATATCACTTCATAATATTGCTCTAAGAAGATTTTACTAAATTTGACCCACACATACACGGTAAAGTAAATAAAACCGTTTAAAAATTAAATCATACCAGAAGGTCCTCTCTTCCCAAACATGATTCCGTTCATGGGTGCGTTCTTGTAATTGGCCTCGCTGAGTTCTGCCAGGGAAAGGAGCACGACAGCCACACAGACCACGCCGATGGTAAACCTCATCATATCTCCGGCCATCTATATACAATAAAAATAAAAGTGGTATTTCGGTCCCTTGTAAAGACATATCTATTATGCTTGAAGTAATTATACTGGAGTTGTAAACATGGAACATGAAAATTATGATTAAAGAGTTTTTTTAATTGTTACAAATTTACTTGGACCTTGTCGGCCGATTCGAATATAGTACAAATAGGTATCTAGATATTCCTTACCAACTAATGGACAAAACAAATTAAAGGAAAGAAAAAAGAAGATGAGAAAAGAAAATGAATAAAGTAGTTAGAGACAAAATCACACTACTGTGCAGTGCAGTACTGCATAAAAAAAGAACTTATATCACAGTACTGCATAAAACGGATAAGTATTACCTTTATTTTACAGTTTTTTTTCTTACTGGTAACCTTAGCAGAGACGAACGTCGACTGATGCCAGCGCTACATTTTCCCGCCATTTTATAGGCGATATTTCAAATATGGCGGCTGTCTTACCAATTATTGGATTAACGCGCGCTGACCACATATTGACACTGATAGGGCGGTATCTCCGGGGATTATAAGTTCATTAGTTAGTGCATATTACTTGGACGATGTCTACATACAGACTATTACCCTGTTCATAATGAAGTTTCATGAAATTCCACTTACGAATAAAGTTTGATTTAAAAATTGTTTAAAAGGATTTGGGTGTTAAAGACTACGAACTTACTCAAAAGATAATTGTATTTATTTGACGAGAGGGTCTACTCGTTTGTGGGCCTTTGTATGTTGTGCACTGATCCAAGACACGGTTTATCCTAATTTGGGCCGTTATTGTTCATGTTATTTTATTCTACATTCCATTCAAAATATAAATATAATGATTCCTCTAGCTTTAGACTGAAATTTGGTTTGCGTACAATTGTTTATCAATATTCCCTCGGGAGATGTGCACTTTTCCAGGCTATAATCTTACTTCTTATGTCCTTTTCCATACCCTAAAGGAGGTTACTGCCAAAATGTCAAAACCTCTGTTTGTTCAGTATCTAGTTGGAACATGCAACAACACAAGGAAAAATACACTTCCGTGTCTTATTTATTTATTTGTTTATTTATTTATTTAATGTCACGTACAAATCTCTTGGTCTTGGTTTAATTTGGAAGAAAGGATAACTATATGATTTCCGATTGCAGATACGAAACACTTACAAGAAATTACTCAAGTAATCGTAGCACCACTTTCTATATACCGTTTTTAAATAAATAAAAACACAATTAAGTGTGTTCTTTATATAAATCTCTGTCACTGCCTGTTTGCTGTTATGTGGTCAGAATACGTACAGAGGCGTATTTAAAGATTTAGCCCCGGAACAGTTAGTTTTACCGCCCCATTAAGTAATAAGCATGCTTGTATAAGTAAGCTTGACAATACTAGGCACCCACAAAAGGCTGCGAGGAGAGGCTTGGCCACCCCTCGCAGCCTGCCGCCCCGATCCATGGCCCTTTTAGCCCTAGGGTAAATACACCCCTGAGTGCCCTTGCGTACCTAAACAAAATTATAAACGGTTAAATTGTCTCATATAAAAAAAACTGGACAAGAGCGAGTTAAACTTCCGTGGAGAGGGTTCCCTTCGGTACATGATTATCTGAAATTTCTTATGTTACTTTAAATACCATAGACTTCTTATAGGTTTTCCTGTGATATATATATATATAGGTAATGAACTATTTTCTTTTTTATTTTATTTCAGGCCTATTAGTTTTGGTGATAAGGGGGGAATGGTAAGTTTTCTATTTTCCTAAATAACTTCGAAAGTATTTATTGTAAAATTGTAAAATATATATATATTTAAGATCATGATAACTCCCCTCATTTTTCCGTACATATCGATACAATAGAAAAAGTTCAGAAAAAGTTTGTCAAAAGAATGAAATACAAATTCAACGACTTTGATGGCAATAGTTTAAAGACTTTGCAGTTACGTAGAGAGCAGAGGGATCAGGTCTTCCTACACAAATTATTGAACAATATGGTAGACTCACAATATCTTTTAAGTAAAGTCACGTTTAGGTGTCCCAAGTTCCGTACTCGCTCTACTGAATTATTTGCTATCCCATCCTGTCGCACGAAGTATTCGAAAAATACATTTTTGGCCAGAGCATGCACGAAGTATAATAAAACATACTCTGATATAGATTTATTTAGCACACACACAGATAAACTTATTTCTGCACTGAATAATCATTAATTTATATTTCTACTCACGTCTATAAGTATTTATACTAAATTATTATATACCGTCTGATTAGCCGTAAGAAGTCTGTAGCAGCTCTTAGCTCTTAACTTATTAAAAATAATGGCAGTAACCATATCTGTAGTATATTTTGTGTTTGAATTGTAAGAACCAAATGTAATGTATTAATTAGACGATAATTTGTCTTTTCTGAGCAAGCTAATTTATTCTATCTTTAAGTGGAAACTGTTTTGGCCTATGTATTAACTATCCTATAATTTTATTTTGTATTATAAACGCTGTTTGTTTCCCATATCAATAAAAATAAAAAAAAATAAAAAAAATAACAAGCCCATAAATTTAGTATATAAAGGACATAAGGTATTTAGTGGTATGAAGCAAAATATATAAACATAAGAAATAAATTAAATTATTTTAAAAATATTAATTAAATCTCACGTGGGTCGCACCACATCTTACCAGATATGGTGGAAATTCTCTGCAAAGTGCGATAATTCGCCTAATTAAAAACATCGTTGTTGATGGCAACATTTTTTATTTTTATTTTATTGTTTCTTCCATTTCATGTTAATATTTTGAATATGGATTTTTACTTTTTTCATTAAAAAGTCATAGACTGAGGCCACTAAACTACAAGGGCCTCCTAGGCATCTTTATTTATTGTCTTAACAAGGAGTCAGTGATATTGTTACAAGCCTATTTATTATTGCAGTATCCGTTTATCTATCCAATCTTCACTCCTAATTCAATCATGCCAGAGATATAGCACATTTATGTACATTACACATACGAATATGATGAAAAGCTAGCAGTATAAAACGGGGAATGGACCAGAACTTGGCATCAGTCTACCAATAAACTTCCCTGGCTAAAGAGATAGACAAAACTCGATTGTAAGTGTTTGCAGATGTTTAAACGCTTGTTTATTTTATACTCGTAAATATTGGTATCCTTTCTGTGTCGATTTTTGGTTTGTCGAATGAAAAATTCAACCTCTCTACATCAATCCTGTAGTGTAATCATTGAAACAACTCTTTCCTAAACTAACCTTAGGTTAGTAACCTGTTAGGATAGGTGACAATGCTAAAATCTAATTGGCATCACTAGTGGCCCGTTTCTCGAAGCTCTGGCAACACTGCAAAGCAGATGTATGGGATCTTAATTAGTATATGATAATTTCAGATCATCAGAAACAATGCGTGCTATCATCGCTATTTGTCTCTTTGCCATCATCATGTGTGCATTTCATTTGACTGAAGGGACATACAGGAAGCCCCCTTTCAATGGCTCTATTTTTGGGAAAAGAGGCACCGTTGGTAAGTGTGGTTTTGGAGTATTGGATTAGCAGTTACAGTCCGCACCTACCTTTAATTTCGTCACTGAATAGTTTGGTCAGTTAATATTTTAGCAGTGCTGATTATGCACTTTTAGATTGGAGAGAGGTGTGTTAAATATCCGCAAAATCATAAAACATACATAGGTAATATTACCTTAAGCATTAAAAAAGCATTAGTAATAAGTATTGTAAAAATAACGTTAATTTGTATACTTAGTTTATTATCATAGCTAAACTGTAATTGTTTGTGTCTTATATGTTTGAACTGAACTATTACAGAATATGATTCAACCGGCAGAGCTTTGTCCGTCCTCTGCGAGCTTGCATCTGAAACTTGCCAGGCGTGGTCTCAAGCTTTGGAAAACAATTAAAATGAAATGACTTAAATAACTCCATCTCAATCCTGCTACAACAATAATACTTGAAAACCCAAATGAAAACCACTACACTTTTTAAGTATCTGATTTTATATAACCATGTTTTATAATCCTGATATTATATCGCCCGTACACAATTGTATTATTATTTAGACAATGTAACAAATTACTAGTGTTTAATAATATGATTATAAATTACTCTGGAAGTTTACTTTTCCTTTAAAACTTCTTAATAAGCTTATACCTAACTTATTTGCAATTAGGATCATAGTTTATTTTGTTAAGAGTTCCGAATATGTTTACTATTCGTGTCTTAATTTACATTGCTTGAGTGCCTTCTTGTGTGATCTGAACACGATATTGGTTACAAGACTAAGTTTACTAATTGATCGAGAGAGTGTGTATGTCTTACGAAGTCGCTTAATGGACTGCTATGCTTGTGTTAAACCTAAGGGTCAGATTTAGAATAATCTTCTCTTCTAATGTAGGAGCAGTTGGAAATTGATGTAGGAGACCTTAGTTAAATAGTTTTATAACTCTATACTTGAAAACAGCTTATTGAAAAGTTATTTATAGTCTTGAATATTTTTAACATACTTAAATTACCCCGAACATTGGTAAAGTGCTTACCCCTGGTATCACTAGCGCTAACACGTTTTATAAATAACATAAACACGCTCATGCTTGCATCCATAGAAAAAATTGTACATGTTGTGTTGTGCTCATACTTTGCTGATAACGCTTAAAAACGAAAAACATCTTTAATTCGGAATAATTGACGAAGTTTTTATTAGGTTTTCCCAAACCTGTTAAAGAAAATACCCCTTAACACTATTGTAATAAAGTCCACTTTTGTACTATTATATCAGGCAATTCACCAATTTTGAAGGTTAATAAGCATTCAAAGCAGTGATGGACTGTCATACTGACGTCAATCAAGCAAGTCAATGCTTATCTGTGGGATTTAATGGCTGACTGCTGTCTTAGGTCGTGTGAGAAATTATTTTTTATGTATAAAATAAACGATTGAGTTTACTTAGTTTACAGAAAACCCTTTTATCTGTTTACATAGAGTTGTTTTAAGTTGTTGTATATAAACTACATACACCTGCGGCATAAGTGCGTCATCATCAAGGTAAATTTCTTTTAATTTTATTATTTTCACGCTGCGTTTTGATGCTGAGACGAATTGTAACTATTTATTCAAATTTCTTTGGTCATGTTGTTCATTAAACCGTGCAGGTCGCCGGAACGTGATCTCTTATAGTTTTCCTATAAGAATGGCGTTTAGGATTTTTAGAAGCAAGTTTATCACTGTCTTCTTGTGTCCACTTTATCATTTAAGTTACTGTCGGACTTTTGTTATTATTTATACATAACTTAATTATCTAAATTAGTAACATTTGTCCGTATAATTATGCAAGGATACTTATCTCACGACTTACCATTATGATTTTTATCATTATGATTACTTAATACATCACAGTAGCTTAGCACCATTACTTTTGAATTCTTGAATGATGATCAAAATAATCTATTCTTTTGATTAAATTAGTAACTACTTCAATATTCAATTAGTCAAAGTCAAAGTAGACATAGGTTATCATGGGAGAATTCTTGGTAGAAAATAGGAACAGTTTAAGCAATTTATGAAAGGTGAACATTCTTTAAAAACCTTTGTAGCCAGTGGCGTAGCTTCCGAAGTGCTAGACAGTGCCGTGCACCGGGATCCCAAGGTTCAGGGGGCCCTCGGACCCTGCCAAGCGAACCTCAAATTGAACCAGCTAAAAATTGTCCCACCTTAAACAGTTTAGTTTGGACCCCAGTTTTTTTTTACTCCAGGGCCGTTGGTTACCTAGCTATGCCTCTGTTTGTAGCAGTATTTATTTCTTAAACCAGTCAGCTCTATGGAATGCTAGGTTTTGCCTTTGTTTATTGCTAATCCCTCAGGGACATTCTTTTTCTTCTGGTTTCTGTCAGAACAGTCCACTTTTATGTTCAGCTGGAAGACTATGCTTCCATTATGCCAATATTTCACTGAGTTCGACTTAAGTACTCTCCTTGAACCTGACAGGCAGTGCAGGCAAGCTGTGTCATTTGAGCCTGAGGCGCAACAGGCTACCTGCACCCTCTAGTATCATTGCTAGTTCATGCACATGTCTTGAAAGTCTTTCATGTACAGCTCTCTCGCTCTCTTCATGTACAACATGCCCATATTAATTGCGTCCCTGTCTTAATAGCCAAGTATGTAAGAGAGGTACAGAGCGATAAACAACTCTCAGTCATATTGTGCTAGCCGCCCTGGTATCTTTTACTATATTCACTACTATATCTCCTGTTTGACAGTGGTATTTAATATACAATTCAATTCAAATTTTGTGTTATAGCTCCATCGATGTTATCGATGAAATATTTAATATACATATTTTGCTAATGAAGTATGGTATGTTAAGCATAGTTCTAAGCAATACCGTCTTCACCATAAGGGCACATGGGGCTCGTGCCCAGGGCCCCCATTCTCAGGGGGCCCTGAAGGACCGACAATTTCTCTCACACATTTAATTATTTAATATTTTTATTATTATATATAACTTATTTAATTCGCTTTTTTTACTTACCAAAAGGGCCCCAAATTCTCGTGTGCCCAAGGGCCCCAGCCTAGTTTAAGACACCCCTGGTTCGAAGTGTTTTGCTTTAAAATCATTGTAGTATTTTTATGTTATAAATACTTGATGTGCCCTGCCCTATAACTGTATGTCATAACTCCTAATAGGTTTTAAAAATGGTTTTGTAATTACCTATTTTGCTGTTTATGTCAATTGACTGACAAACGAGCTGACGGCCCACCTGATGGAAAGTGGTCACCGTCGCCCATGGACATCTGCAACACCTGAGGTGCTGCCAATGCGTTGTCAGTCTAGGGAGGATGGGGATGAGGGAATAGGCCTCCGGATCTCATCACTCACCGTACGAAACGCAATAGCAAGCTATTACTTTACGCTGATATTCTGTGAGAGTGCGGTACTACCCCGGTCGAGCCGGCCCATTCGAACAGTAATCATCTAGTGAAGATCACTGTTTGGCTCTACCACTACAAAATTTTGTGATCATTGTAATGTTCACCCAAACAACCAGTGCATATCTCTTAGCCTGGCATCTACTTCTTTACACTTTTTCCCTTTTGCAGTGTAAAGAACAGTAATAATACCTAGGTCTATGTCTCTGGGCCTCCAACTATTACTTTGGACAAACAACAAGTCAATCCATTACTGTTTTAAAGTGACATAGGGGCAAAGAAACAAACAAACAATTTCACATTTATAATATTAGTAATCTTAGTCTCTGCTGCAACTCATAGAATATTGACCTTTCCAACCAGGAATGCAGACCGTTTAACTGGTTACTTGTAGTCTGCTTAAAAGGAGAGACCAATAATGGCATCCCCATCCCAGCAATTTGCTGGTTGGTACAGATATTTTTGGTGGCAATAGAGCTCTTAAACCTTAAACAGTCACTAACATTGTCTCTCAACATTGACATTTGATCTGATCTGATCTTAACTGTTGCATTGAGGGGAAAGATATTGTCTCAAATGTTTCTTTATTCATGATAACATACTTTTTTTTTACATATAAGGGAGAATTACAAACAATTTGTACATAATTAAGGTGTTGTTAAGAAAAACGGTTAAAAAAGTTCCTCTGTGTTACGAAAATTAACCATACAATTATATACCTAATTAATTGTAGCCATAAGGCATATAATTGTATTGCTAATTTTCGTAACGCAGAGGAACTTTTTTAACTTTTTCTTAACAACGCCTTAATTACGTACAATTTTTTTGAAATTCACTCATAACTCAACATAAATAAAGTTCTACAAAATCATATGTTCATATGAAGCTTGCTTTTGGTATTTAATTTATACTTATTATAAGATAAAAAAACCACTAACATTATTTTTTTATTAATTATAATTTATTAAGGTTTTTAAAAGTGAATTTGTATCTTTTACTGTTCATAAAAGGTTCATAATTAATTTAGCGTTTATGCTACGTTGTTTTTTTAGTGTTGTGCTTTTAATAGTGTTAAAAAAGTGATCAAAGTTAAACCCAATGGTGGAAAATTTCTTTTATTTTACAGCAACTCGACAGAAGCGATCCAGGTTTAAAATGGAATGTATGGTGTCCACAGAACCACCATCAAAAAAAATTAAGATAGAAAATATAGCTACAACCATAGACACATACATTGAGATAATAAAGGAGAGAAAGAAAAATCTAGTGGCTGTTTTACAAGATGATTTATTTGAGCCTATCCCACTGATTAAGGTATATACTGGTCATATAAGGGATCAAAAAGATATATCAAAGGCTATTGCAGTGCTGAATGAGAAAATACCTTTAAAAGAATTGTCGCACCTAAAAAGAGTCCGGAAAAGAGGCATAGTCTTGTGCCCTGTTCATTTTCTAAATGGAATGTCATCAATACAGGAGTACATAGAATGTAATGTGACCGAACTGAAGGATATGTTTGAATATTTCAAAGAAATTGAGGTACCGCTGACACCTCCATTATTGACCAGTCAATTTAAAGAATGTAGTAAGCTATGGTCGTGTAATTTTCATCCTAATAGATACTTAGAAAGTGTGGTCGACGGGACACTGTTCAGTCCAAATGCAACTGCAAATCATATGAAGTTCATGGTGTTAGCGTTCGAAGTAGCTAAATGGTATTTAGGAGATTCAGAATATAACATGTCTTGCTTTAATGCAGCAGTGGTGGTCGATCCTAGTGGAAACTCGGTGGTTGCTGCAGCGTTTGACGATAGAATAAAACACCCTGTGAAGCATGCAGCCATGTTGGCTATAGACAATGTAGCGAAAACTCAAAATGGCGGCGCGTGGATGGCGGGAACTAAAGCGGCGGTGAAACGTCGCGTTGCTGATGAAAATCTAATGGATTTTTTGAAACATAAATATTTCCCTAGCATCATGTTTGGTACGAAAGAGTCCGTTGCTGATAAGGGGCCGTATTTATGTACTGGATATTATATTTATCTGATAAAAGAGCCATGTTTGATGTGTGCTATGGCGTTAGTCCATGCTAGGGTGAAAAGAGTATTCTTTTGCCTTGAGAATGCAAGTTCGGGGGCGCTAAAGTCTGTGACTAAACTACAAACAGTTTCATCCCTTAACCACCATTTTGAAGTTTTTACCGGTTTTATAGATTGAACCAATGACATTTTATTTGTTAAGTTTAGCTTATTGCTAAATAAATGATATTTTATTGTATTTTGTCTTTTATTTGGTTTCATTTGCAAATGAAAGCTTTCGTTTTCCGCAGCATTTCCCGTGATATTGCCATAGCTGGGCACAACACCGTTAATGCGTGAATCGTTAATTAACGGAGTTAACATTTCGAGTAACGGATTAACTTTATAAATTGTTAACGAACTCATTAACTTCCGTTAAAAGAATTAAAGTCCGTTAAACGATAATTAAATACCTACTATTTGCCAAAACACCGCGCGGCTTATGTCAGATAGATTTTGATTTGAATTTGATATCTAAATAATTAGGTGTTCTTACTAACTCTAATGTTACACCCTTATTTTATCATTTTTTCATGTCCTGCCTAAACTTCCATAGCCCATAAGTACCAATATTTTTTTAGTAAATCACTAGTAGTACTAGTATTTTTTTAGCAACGCAACGACATATAAAATGCAATTTCTATCACGATTAGCGTTAACTTCCGTTAAATCTTCAGAAATGTAACGGTTTAACGTTTAACGCACGTACGTTTAGCTCGCCTTTGTACACTGTTTATGTCATAATGCAGAATGTTGTTTTATTTTATGTGCAATAAAGAGTTTACATACATACATACATTTTTTAGTAACGGATTAGCAAGTCGTAAAAGTCGACTAAGGGGCGGGTCCTCTCCAACATGGTGGACCATCTGTATGGGCGATGGGCTGATCACCTGTCACCATACGGTTCATCATACCATCTTAGGACTTTTTAATCGAACGTGGCCACAAGTAGTCTTGTGGCTCTGCCCACCCCATTAGGGATTTCGGGCGTGATGCTATGTGTAAGCTACATTTAAAGCGTGAGCGAACAATAACGGCTTTAATGGCACGACGTTCATAATTGCCGTACCGCCAGTGTTACACTACGTTTTTCATCACACTTGCAAGGAAAAAAAATTAAAATAAGGTAAAGCTTACTATTATGTATACATCTTATACAAAATCCATTAGGCCCGCGGATCGGATTTTAGCTGTACGATCCGTTTTCTAGAACCTGAATTAGGAGCAAGTGGTGTTTTTTTTTAGGGTTCCGTACCTTAAGGGAAAAACGGTACCCTATTACTAAGACTCCGCTGTCCGTCTGTCTGTCTGTCCATCTGTACGTTTGTCACCAGGCTGTATCTCATGAACCGTGATAGTTAGACAGTTGAAATTTTCACAGATGATGTATTTCTGTTGCCGCTATAACAACAAATACCAAAAAAAAACCGGACAAGTGCGAGTTAACCTCGCGTGGAGGGTTCTGTTCCGTTAATGATTATCTGAAGTTTACTAGGTTACTTTAAATACCATAGACTTCTTATAGGTTTTCCTGTAAACTAGAGGTAAAGAACTATTTTCTGTATTTTTTTTTAAATTGTAGCCCCGGTAGTTTCGGTAATAAGGGGGGGGAATGGTCAATTTTCGCCTATTTTCCTAAATAACTTCCAAACAATTTATCTTAAAATTCCAAAAAAGAAGATTAGGATCCTCACAATAAGCCCATTTCATTTGATATGTAACATAATATAGATTGCATAACATTTTTTTAAATATTCTGATTTACCCCCAAAAGTGGCCCCCATTTTTAAAATTCATATATTTACGTCACGCGTCCGTGTTGCGGTCACCAACTTACATATGTATACCAAATTTCAACTCAATCGGTCCAGTAGTTTCGGAGCAAATTGGCTGTGACAGACGGACAGACAGACAGACAGACACACGAGTGATCCTATAAGGGTTTCGTTTTTTCCTTTTGAGGTACGGAACCCTAAAAGCAGAATTAAATAAATATTTATGGGCGCCATACAATAAACGTGATTTTTGCCGTTTTTATAGATAATGATACGGATCCCTTCGTGCGCGAGTCCGGCTCGCATTTGTTTTTATTTATACCGCAACAAGCATATAGTTGACACTTAACTATAGGCGCTGAATCAGCTCTAATAATTGATGTTCCTATTACGTCATAACGGGCAAAGGTTCATGGAATTTGCCAGCGTTCTTTCCAATCATGAACTGTGGTCGGTTTCCTCAATAATATCAAGGGCTTCACAAGGAGAATGCTACAATTATGTTACTACCTTAAATAGTTATGATTATGTCATTAAATTATGACTAACTAGCTTTTACCCGTATTTACGTTGGTCTGCATGGAAAAACCATAAAAAACGGCCAAGTGCGAGTCGGACTCGCGCACGAAAGGTTCCGTACCATTATAATCAAGCAAAAAAAAAAAACACGTTTGTTGTATGGTAACCCCCTTAAATATTTATTCTATTTTAATTTAATTATTTATTTTTGAAGTTAATATATATCTAAATATTCTGTGAATATTTCAAGCGTCTATCCACTTTAAAATAAATAATTTAATTAAATAAAACCCTCCCATACAACAAGGGTGTTTTTTTTTTGCTTGATTATAGATAATGGTACGGGACCCTTCGTGCGCGAGTCCGCCTCGCACTTGGCCGGTTTTTTATGTTAATGTGCGCTTTTCGGTTCTGTTTGTGGTTTTCAATGAAGAGTGTTGTGTTGTATGTACCTACGCAAAAAGCACGACGCTGCCCGGTCATTTTTGTAATAAGGCCCTTAACGTGTCTTGCCGACTGTGGTGCCAAAAGGTTAAAAACCTTGAAGCGTCTTCATTGTGCTGAAAAACTCAATAGATATTGTGCGTTATAATGGCCGAGCCGCGCCCGATTGGTACATGGAGGCATGAATGTTAGTGGACGTATTGTTGGTAGTCTACTACTTCGAAAAGTGACGACCTGGTATTTACCAATTTTCCTGTGTTGGGAACGAATGCAAGCAACACTGTCCGCTTTCGTCGCCCTGGCAACCCAGACGACGGCCTATATTGGTTCCATTGCATTCTTAGATTATAGAAGTAAAAGATCAAACGTTGATACCGTCAAGCCATGCCGCCTAAAACGTCAACTACAGGCCACACGGATTCATACAAAACATATGCGCATTTGTTTGCCCTGTAAGGTTATGACACTAAATAACATTGGCAATTTATTGTTTATTTGTGACAGCATTATTACCACCAAATTAAGAAGAGTTCCAATCTTCTTAATTTGGTCGTACTGTCACTTGTCAAGAAACACGTTTGAAATCGACGTACTAATAAAATACAGCCATCTTGTTTTTTCATTAGGGCGCTGATGTCTGTGGGAGCAGCGTAGCATTACAGTCGTGGGTTCAATTAATTTACAGCGTATCTTTTACTTCTATAATCTAAGATTGCATTAGCCGTATAAAGCGGCCCATTCACTATCCTGCGGGGCAGTACGTCTTGCCGTCCGCCGCGTAGTGTAGGATCTTGAATGTTGTTGCAGAGGTTCGGCAATACCTAGCAGGATGTGTCTTGAATCCGATGCAGTACTGTGCAGGTTAGTGGATGTGCCCCTTTATGTGAGATGAAGAGGCCTCCGGCTTTACAAATTGATCTTAATGGATCCTTGGAGCTAGATTGCTCTATACTGGTTAGCGACCAAATTACATTACACCAGCCATTAGTGGGTACAGTCGGGTCGATAAGTCGTAATAGATTATTGTTTGAAGATTGATGTCGCGTAGTAACATAAAATTGTATTATAAAATTTGATGCTACGTTTCTTCAAACTGTGTATTACAAAATAGCTATGTTACATAACTTACTTTAATTCCGTCTTGTCGATTTTTCTTGTTTCATCCCTCGGGAAGTATTTAATTTTCCCGAAATAAAAATATGCTTTTGTCTAAAACCGGTAGCTCTTGAGGAATTACTAAGCAACAAACAAGGACGTTAGGAAGTATGAAGTAAGACCACAAAAAGAACAGAAAAGCACAAATTAACAAAATAAAGTTAGGGAACAATAGCGGTCTTATCGCAGAATAGCGATCTATTCCAGACAAGCTCAACAGAGAAAACAATCCACAAATAGTTCATATACTTTTAGCGTGTATGATAGGTACTTTAAAATTTTACCTTCAGACCTTGTTAGCCCTCAGCAAGTGTAACCAATGTATTGTTAATAAATAATTACAGATTACGGTATGTGTACGTATGTGTGTAGGTGTGTATATCTTCGGCTTGCCTTAATTTTCCAACTTGCCTCGCAGTGGTAATTTCATCCGTACAAAACAATACTTTACAGAGGTTACATTAAAACTTTCGTGAGACATTATGAATACTTGAAAAACACACGGATTTACTGATTTATTGTCAGAAATAGTCCGACATGTTTCGAACTCGAATAGAGTCCTTCTTCAGGGTTTGAGTGCGGTCCCGGTCAGAGAAAAGCAAGCTGAAGAAGGACTCCATTCGAGATCGAAACATGTCGGGCTATTTCTGACAATAAATCGTGAGTAAAGCCATTTGTTTTTCAAGTATTTACAGAGGTTCTAACAATGAAAAGAAAATATCTATTTTGCTATCAGGGTTCTTTACCCTACCAGTACCAGTGATTTTTGCTGGTGACCGCTTTTTGACAAGTCCTAATCTGGCGCAAACCGGTTCTTCAATGCAGAAAACTAAAGTCGGATTTTTATTTAGCTGGAGTAAACTACAGTTGTCTAGTTCAAAATCTTTGCTTCTTTCGTATTAACATCGAAAATATGACTGCTAGCAAGCAACATACATACATACATACATACATAGCATCACGCCCGAAATCCCTAAAGGGGTGGGCAGAGCCACAAGACTACTTGTGGCCACGTTCGATTAATTAGTCCTAAGATGGTATGATGAACCGTATGGTGACAGGTGATCAGCCCATCGCCCATACAGATAGTCCACCGTGTTGGAGAGGACCCGTCCCTTAGTCGACTTTTACGACATGCCAGGATGATAAGCATCTGCAAGCATTCTATGCTATTTCTTACTCCCAGTGCAGCAGAGGAGTAGCAAGCAAGCAAAATTAATAATAGACACATTCAATTAACTAGTTTAATTCTACGTATTTTGCTAGGAATCACTCATATTTTGATGCTCATAGAAACAAGAGGAGACGGTCAGTTAACTCCAGCTAAATAAAAATCTGACGTCATCTGATAGCTAAGAAAGGGATTTGAGGAAATTCCAGCCCAAATGGGGGGAAGCGCGGGTTCAAAGGGTTTGTAAGGGAATTTAGAGATGCGGCGAATTGTTTAATAATATATCGGTCGGCTATGTGATTTTCGAAAGCTCAAAGCACTTCGCTTGCCGACGTAGGCTCTTATGGCCAAAACAAAGACCACTCAAATTGATCTTTAATTAAAGTGACGCTTATGTATAGCTTGACATCTAGTTGAGGGGCATTTAACCATTTAATCTCTAATCAAATGCTTAAGTGGCGGTTTTGAATTCGGCAATTACTCCGTCGTCCCAGAAGTAAAAGCTGTAGTATATGAATTCGGATATAGAGGTATATGTATGCGTATATGTATAGTAGCGTGCCACTAGAGCCACAGTGCTCAAAACGCTCTTAAAAGATAGGGGATAGGGGGGAAAAATTTGCGAATATTTGTAACCCTTAAGGGGCTCGTAAGCGGGCTAGTTTTTCGGCGATTAATCGCTGCAATTAGGACTATTCTCCCAAAAAGCTTACATATTTGCATCACTAATGGGGACAGAAAGTTTGAATGTAATGTAAACTTTTGAGGATAGCCCGAATAGCAGCAATAAATTGCCAAAAAACTAACCCTTTTAAGGTGCCTGCAAACCAGTAACTTTCTTGACAATTTATTGCTGCAATTCGGGCTATTCCAAAAACTTTACACTTTAACGTTTTCTTCCCAGTAGTGATGTTATATGTAATCTTAATGAGCACCCGTTTACGAACCTCTTTAAAGTTGCTATTGGACGTAATAGTTTTAAAAATTTCATGAAAACCAAAAGGCATCTTACGAAGTTTTCAGGAAGCGAACTGAATTAGAATTCGAGTTGTCTGATTCCAAACATGCTTTCGAAAAACTTCGTGAGTTATAGTTTTTTGTGATGTTTCAAGGCACAGTTATGACGTCTAATAGTAATTTTACTGATGTCAGATGTTACAGTTTTTTTTTGCATGTTATTTGTGTTTCAAATATTCCTAGAGCGTCCTAGCAGGTGTGTAAGAAATAGGTATTCTAACACGGGGTCTAGTGCCACACCACTATATAGGTCTTTATCCGAATTCATATACGTACTTTAATGGATTCATCCAGACTTGTCTTATTTGGTAAATAAGTTTCTAACCTCAAAATGTGCAACTTTTGGGTGAAACAGCTGTTATATCCTGAATAAAGCAAACCTAGGCTAAAATTTGGCAAAGTGAGGTCTAAAATATTGTCTCCGGTTCCTTTATTTGCAAGGAAACAGCTGTTTTAGCCAAAAAGGGTGCATTTAGAGGTTAGAAACTTGTTTACCAAATAAGACACGTATGGATGAATCCACTGTAGAACAATTTTATACCTCTGGAACGAGGGACTCTTTAGGGAACGAAGCAACGTGTCTTAGGTTACCCAGATAAGGTTGAGAGGATAATTTAGGTAGCCTGTACCGGTTGTAACTGGTACGCGTTCCCGTACAAATTAGTCTTGGGCAGCGTTGTGCAGAAACTAACCGCTTTGCAATGAAACTTTATATTTAAAATATTAATTTTTTTTGGGCGAACTCTTGGAAATTATTGAAGCAATGATTTTTGGCAAGGTGGTTATACCTTATACAAAAAAAATATCAGCTATATAGCACTTATATAACAGCAACTCGAGTCCTTTATTAAGAACGAAATATATAGTTATTTACAGTTTTTTATTTTGATAGCCTTAATGCTCGGCTAGTATTTTTTTTAAATATTTTTGTGTTCACCAACAACACTATTAAAAAACGAATTTTATCCATCTACAAAAATCGTAACGGACTGCACTTGCTCATTGTATCTAGGCCCAATTGTGCCTCCCCCTCATTGTGACAATTTAGACGCCAGACTGAGCTGGGTGTCGAGCGCGGGCGCAGCTAACCGCTATTTTGATTTTTTGAATTTAGTATGTTACTTTTTTAAAGATGAGTGTCTTTTGGCTTGTGGCGTACGACGCTTTTTGGTGAGTTTTTGAGGTCTTAATAATTTTAAACTGTGCATTTAATTTTTATATCTTTTAATGTTAATGAAAGAGACTTTTAAAGAGTTAAGTTAAGTTTTTAACATAATAATAATTCTTAATAATAAATAATTCTAGATTTTTTAAATATTTGGTCTGATTGATCATGCAACAAATTCCATTCCGTATTTTATTTTTAGTTTATATTACTTGAAATAACTTATAGCAAGTCTTTTATGGTACATGAAAATTATGTAATAATAGTACAGGATACATAATAATTCATTTTTGTTCATTGCAAACGGCATTGAAATTTTCACCGCCGATTTCCACCAAGCATTTACTCATAACCTTCCAACAGACTTTTGACGGTATAGATCTACCAACTTTTCTGTGAACTCTCAAAGTTCATATCCACGCAAAACAATATCTTATTTCAATGTAATAAGAGCTTTGACGTTTCACGTTTTCTTACAAAATTTCAGTCAAAATTACATGGTGAGTCTGCTTCTTCTACAAAAAGTCTGGCTTTCCATAATGAGAGGTAGACCTGTATAAATGTCTAGAAATAAGCGTACGAGGAAATAGAACAAAAAGTTAATCGCTTTTATTAGTCGTAATCGATCATACGCATGTTGAGGGTCAGAACTGTCACTCCTGTTTTCGAAAGTTAAGGAACTCGACGGTTGCAAATAAGCCTACGACCATCATTATCATCCGCCATAAGCCGTCCACTGTAGGACATAGGACTTTCCCAAAAATGGGGGATTTGCCATAGTCGCCACGCTTGGCAGGGTTGGCAACCGCAATTGGTCATGATAGGCGTACGGCCGTATGGTGCCTGAATGTCACTATATACGCATCCTAAGCAGTATCTGCTGTATAAGAGCTTATACAGCCATTATAACTCTACTTTGGCCCGCCGTTAAACCCGTCGATTTCGTTAACTTTAATTTATAATAAGTTCGACTTCGTTAGCGTGGCATTCGATTATAGTTATTCCCTCAGGAACTTCTAAATTATCCGGGATAACCTAACCTATGTGTTAAGCTAGGGTATAAGCTATCTACATTTCAAATTTCATCCAAATCCGTGCAGCCGCTGAAGCGTGAAGGAGTAACAAACATCGATCCTCGGAAACTTTCGCGTTTATAATATTAGTAGGATACTAGGATTAGTGTGACACTTATCTCTTTCCCATCACATAGACAGACAGCTTTATTCACGTGCATAATGACGTTTAAAACGCTGAATACGCATAACCGACACACAAAGAAACCTGGATCTTATTCTATCAAAACCAAACTGGCTCTCTCTGGTATGAACTGATTCACACGTGCCCATATATCTCACTTAGACTCATCTCACTCCTGCCCACTCATTTAACTTTTAGCCTGTGAGGAATAAGGAACGTTTTCGCTTGGCCGGCGCTAAATTGGCCGTCTATTAATTCAGAAATGACAGCTTCCCTTCGCTGGCTTCACGTGTCATGATTTCGCGTAAGATATGATGCGGTAACTTTTATTGCGATGACTTGGTTGTACATGCGTGTTTTAAAGTAAGATATACGACGTTTTAGGGTAGCGCCACACTAAGCTGAAGTTACACGACTGAACTTTGGTGGGTTGTGTATCGTGGTGATGCGGTGATGTGGGTCAGAGGTATAACTCGTGTGGATTGGCTTATCCACAGCGAGTTATACCTCTGACCAAGAAAGGAGCCTTCCTTTCTTGATTTAAAACAATAACCGATACAGCTTGATGCAAATAAAAGTATACATGTTCCCGCTCAGATGCCTGGTTAAAACTAAGACATAGCTACAGTTGTTTTCTATATGTCGTTCTATTCTTTTGAATTTTAATAGTACCCGGATGATTTTTTTTCTTGGTAAATCGTTGTTTGGAATTTTATGCGTTGATAAAGGGCTCCCAAAAATTGATTTTCTCACAATAAAAGGAACTTGGAAAATAGAGGGAAAATATAATCATCTGGACCCGAACCGGGGCCTTCTAGTTTTGGGACCGCCCTTACCGCACTTAAGCTATTATAACCTTGTAGATAGTGGCGAAATTTACCTTTGTAATCTAATGATATTGAAGCAGTTTTTCATTGCCTGAAAACACGGATAAAACGACGTTTTCTAAATTTCATGAAAATCGTTGGAGCTGTTTCCGAGATTCAGATTATATTTACAAGAATTGCTCGTTTAAAGGTATTTAATATTTTTCTAAAAATAAAGACTACATTTCCAGATCAATATATCTATTGAATATATTGATTAATTCGAAGCGCTGATAGAATCAGACATGTGAAAGAGCCTGTGTGGCTGCAACCTGCAACATATATATTTTCATTTCCAAAAGAAAAATAATTAGGGTTCCGCGCAAAACAATTCAGAATAAAACATATATAGGACACTGCATCCCAATCCCAGGCAAACGAAGTCTGGGGCACAACTAGTCAGCCTAGACTTCCTGTGTAACCGTCAGTTATCAGGACAGTTCAAAATTTATAAAACGAAGAATAAAACAATATAATAATCAAAAACTAGAAATAAGCACGGCTTTACTCACGATTTATTGTCAGAAATAGTCCGACTTGTTTCGGACTCATATCAACTCATCTCAACCCACGCACACGGTGCGTGGGTTGCAGTGAGCGCGACCGTACTCAACCCCTGAAGAAGGACTCCATATGAGTCCGAAACATGTCGGACTATTTCTGACAATAAATCGTGAGTAAAGCCGTGCTTATTTCTAGTCTTAGTAATGTCTCACGAAAGTTAAATCTGATTAATATAATAATCTTTAATTTCTCCTTCTTACAGACCAACGAGCAGCTTCAACTTGACAGAAAGAGAGACGTGTACCTCAGAAAGGGACGCAATATTCCTACTGTATATTTTAATGGACAATTCGTATTTAATGAAGCCTTCCCGAGAATTTGAGAAGACGTTCTGAGAGAGGTTCTTTTGCGCGGTTTTTCCGTTAATGGTGAGTGCAACAAAAGATAATATCCCCTCCAAAAACCCTTTCTATAGCTAGACCTATACTTAGGCCCTATATTGGACATTGAAATATGAAAAATATATTGAAATCAAACCGAAAGATTATCGCTTTTGCTTGACAATCTGCCAACTTATTTGCAACTTTCAAGTTTGGATTGGTTGAGACCATGTCAAATTGGCCTAGTACGGAACCCTCGGTTTGCTAGTCTGACTCGCACTTGACCAGTTTTTTTGAAGTCTGCTAAATAGTTAAAAGGTTAACAAAGTTTTTTTTTAAAGTCCATACAAAATTACTTAAATTGTTTTCGATTGACGCCACGATAACTAGGATAACACTCAAAATATCAATATCACTATGACGTACCTACTCTTAGAACTAATATTTTTCGGGTATAACTCCTATCATTTTGGCTATATCTTGTGTAGCATATTTAGCTGCGGCAACACAGAACGAAATTATAATTAAAGTAAAAATTTAAAGCTCTATAACTGGCAACACTCTTCTATACGGACGCAATGTATTGACATTGAAGCATTTTATCTATTTCTATCTAATCTATGCTATTTAGAATTAAGCCTTTGCTGAAACACTTGTAATAGCAGTAACTTGCTCATCTTTCTACCCGACTACGGCGAAGCAAATAGGAGGCTTATGATTTTGTCCAGTATGTATGTTCATCTGTTCCCTCATAACTTCTGAACTACTTATCATAGTTAGGTATCGTTGGAAGCATCTTGATCGGCCGCTGGTTGTAGGCTATGTGACGTCACATTAAATTGAATATCGCTCCCTCTAGAGGAGAAAGTCATGAACTAAAAAGAGGCTCTCAAATGAAAGTGATTAATTAGCAAATTTCAAAAGTATATATTGTTAGCTGTTTCATACTTTTCAGAGCGTAATTTTTCAGTAGTCGGGTTTTATTAGGGTGCCGTACCTCAAAAGGAAAAAACGGAACGCTTATAAGGTCACTTGTGTGTCTGTCTGCCTGTCCGTCTGTCACAGCCAATTTCCGAAACTAATGGACCGATTGAGTTTGAGTTGAAATTTGGTACACATATTGTAAGTCCGTGACCGCAACCCGAACGCGTAACGTAAATATATGAATTTTAAACATGGGGGCCACTTTTGGGGGTAAATCAGAAAATTTTAAAAAAAAATATGCAAACTATATTATGTTACATATCAAATGAAATGGGCTTATTGTGAGGATCCTAATCTTCTTTTTTTGGAATTTTAAGATAAATTGTTTGGAAGTTATTTAGGAAAATAGGCGAAAATTGACCATTCCCCCACTTATTTCCGAATCTACTGGGACTAAATTTGTGAAAAATATATATTACAGGAAAACCTATAAGAAGTCTTTGGTAATTAAAGTAACATAGGAAATTTCAGATAATCATGTACGGAACGGAACCCCTCCACGCGAGTTTAACTCGCACTTGTCCGGCTTTTTTTTAATTTAATACTTGTTCTCTTCCCAGATCAATTAAGTATGAACCCAAAGTACGAATCATTCCGCACGCCACAAAACAAAATGGCGACGTTTTTGCTCGCTATATGACCGTGGATGATTAAGACGCGTATCTCAGTGTAGCCTTTAATTGGTGTTCATTGGGACAATTAAACTTTGTGCAGAACCAAGTGATTGTGAGTAGTTCTTAGACTTGCCACGTGTTTCAGATTGGCAAAACAGTAAATAATAGTAGGATTTTTGAACTGTAAAGAAATAGTAGTTTATGCAACGGTTGCATAATGATAGGCAAATTATGCAGAGTTGCATACATAACTTTATCTACACACATATTATAAATCCTCCATGATGGGTTCAGAAACAATATTTTCTGGCAACAAGTTATTTGTTGCAATCGTGGCTGCATATTTCCGATATCCGGCGCATTTTCACATCACACACACTCCGAGAAGACTACTTACTATTCATATTTTCAACTAAAATGTAAATTACACATGAACTTTTTCTATTCAATTCAACAAAATTCTACTTTCGTTCAGCAAAACGTCAACGCGGCGCGGCGCGTCAATAATGGCGGCCGTCCGTCAAGACCATTTTTTTTTTAAATCATAGAAAAACGGATGAAGTCTCTATTCTCACGTCACTCGAGATCAAATATTGTGCAGTTTATATTAAAAAAACATACTGAATTGATGTTTCGTATCAATAACTGTTTTAATATCTATGGATACTAGAATAGAGACCCACTTGAGTTTGACAGCTGTTCCAAATTTAATCTCATTTCTTTACTAAAAACGATAAAGAAGTCATGTTATTTCTTCATCGCAGCATTGGTTTTTCCTAATTGGTTGTCAAAATGGTGGTCATTTCCTATGGTTTTTGATTAACCAATGGAGGTTTTATGATATGGGTGTAGATAATAGTACATTGTCGTAGACTTGAAGAACGATTAGAAACAGCGAGGTCTTTCTACAAGAAGACTGTACACTTTGAAAAATCTATACTAATAATATCAATATTATAATAATAATAATAAACCACCGGTAGCCTGGGCCCGCGCCTCACTACCGGATGACGGCTGTTTTTTATATTTTAGAATTTATTTTTTGCATACCTTTGTTATATTTTAAAATGTAATTAGTTATCTATCTTTTATATTTTAAAATGTAATTTTTTTATAAATATTTTCTAAAATATAAATAATAAGAAATGTACCTAATAAAGATGGAATAATAATAATAATAATAATCAGGGGACAATCTTTACGCAAATGGATCTAGTCCCAAAGTAAGCTCTAAACGCTTGTTTTATGGGTAATAGACGATGATATACATACTTATATAGATGAATAATACTTCATAATCATAAATGAAAAAAATACCAGACAGTCCGAACACAAAAACACAACTTATTAATTCTATTAATATGCGCCTATATCAGAAATTATCAATTAATTTTGGCAGTGGCTTGTTACAATTTAACATTCAATGGTTGACTTGCTCAAGTGTTGCCATACAAAAGTATAATATTATTCTCTGTCGCTCGTGCTGTCACCCAGGGGCCACTGAAAATCAGCGCCGAGGCTCGCCACGGCATAACACTGAGTGGCACCCTCTTTGGCACCGCTCGGCACAGTTTTTATGTTCATTGTTTACTTTGTTGTCCTTGTTATGTCTGTGTCAAACGTGTGCTGAATAAATGTCTTTTATTATTATTCTCTTTATTATTAAAAACGTTTCAAAATCGAACTACTCGTAGATGTAAACACAGCCCAACGGATGCTGTTCTGAACTTAATTAATACTAAAAATAATAATAACCAGTGTCACACTCAGCGGTCCAAACTACGATAACCTGTATCTTGCGTCCGTGGACAACACAAAGTATGTTCAAGTAACTGACTGACGGGAATCGAACTAACGACTTTAAGCTTCGGAGTCATACTTTTTATACTTTGACTTCATTGCCGTCAGCCTATATACGTCTGTTGGGCACAAGCCGTCTCTAATTGGGAGAGGGAGCAGTCACGCGGGCTCAGTGCGGATTGGGGAATTCAGTTTCATCCAGGGCCGTAGCTAGGGGGGGGAGCAACTTAAAATATACCATTAACTTGTTTGTTGATAGTATGATAGTACCTGTAACCACCCCGCTGCCCTACCTTAAACCACCTCTGCCCTACCTTAAATTGAACTCTAGCCGCGGGCCTGGTTTCATCTTTTGAAGTACTTCGCGTATATTTATGTCGAGGGTAAAAGAGGCTCGACTTTTCGAGCCTCTTATGACAATAGTAGATTATGGCACATGGGAGCAAAGTGGTACATTTAGGTCGAGGGCAAAATATTGAATCCAGAGAGAGAGAGCGCAACGAAGGAACAGAATTCTAAAGCGCTGGCACCGAAATTTGATGACGGCATTTTTAAAGATGGGATATTGTCACTTTCTATATATTTAATGGACGGCAACATTGAAATGTATAGTAAGGAACTGCTCAAAGCAATTTACGCGATGCTTAATTTTGAGGTGTCAGAACGCTAATCTGACACCATCGCAGGTTCAGTCGCCACCATCCATGACACCCATTTAAGTGACACTGTTATATTTGAAAAAACTGCCCTCCCGCATCGTGCGGAGTGAGACGGCAGGGAGCCTGTCGTTTCATCGAAAAACTTTTGACAAATTATTACTTCCGAAACAAAGTTTAGCAACCGTTTTTTTGCCAATCCAATCTTTGGAATAATTTTAGTACGCACATTTTCACTTCGTCAAATTTTCACTAGCAGAATATTACTACGGATAACGACATTAAGTCTTTTGGTCTTTTATCAAATGATTTATTAAAACAAAAAATCATTAGACAATGATCATTTAGTCAAATGAAATTGTTATGATAAAAAGTATAAAGACAAAAACAGCAATTACGAAATAATAACATGTTGCGGCGAGCGAGCGAAGCGAGCGAGCAATACAAGTCGGAGCAGAACCGAGTTGGATAAAGTTAGGTTAGAAGGCTTAAGGCGGGAGCTCGAGGTTTTTTTTTCATCCCTTAATAAGACATGCTTTTGCTTTATTTTATTTGCGTAAAATATGTTATGCCAACTGAAACATTTGACTTCATGAAATTTGGTATAAGTACCAGTTGGCAAGTGAGTCATTGTTGGAACGTTCACTTGCCAAACATTAGGTTTGCGTTACAATTATTTGTGTAGAGTTAATTTGAAATTGTACGAAAAATTGTTTGGGAAGTGATAATTTGTCATTTTCTTTTCGATGAAACAAGGGTAACCCGAGACGGCACCACCGACCCCAACGTCCACAATGATATGATAGCGCTTGAGTCAAGCAATATTAGACTTTTGTATGAATGTCGTAAGAACTAAGACATCAGCAATAGGGGCATGCTGGCGTTTGATGACCTACCATGAGACTTGCTACACGAAATTGTACTGATAGGCATATCCTTCTTTTGAGATCTTTGGACGGCAAAGATAGTGGCGGGAATGCTCGAACTATCACGTGCCTTTTTTTAGAACACGTGCTCATATTTACCGTCTTCGCGCCAAAACGGGCTACACACGGCACACACACGGCATGCATCCTTTTAGGCGTTGTTTTGAAGCATTTACGACGCGGTTAGCCTAGTTGGGAGTGACCCTGCCTCCGAAGCTAGCGTCCCGGGTTCGATCCCCGGTAAGGGCAAATATTTGTGTGATAAGCACGAATGTTTGTTCCCGAGTCTTGGAAGTTTCCTATGTATTTAAGTATTTATTTCTCTATATAAGTATGTATATCGTCGTCCAGTACCCATAACACAAGCCTTTAGAGCTTACTTTGGGACTAGATCGATTTGTGTTAAAATTGTCCCCTGATTTATTTATTTATTTATTTATTGTATTTTTAATTGCATTATTACTTTGCATATATGGCGGCATGTTGTGCTTTATGTAGCTCGCTAGCCGCGGAACCATCCCATCAACCAACGGAACCCCATGCTAACTTCTTGACCCGATGATTACGTGACCCTGCCAGCCAAGTGGTCCCAATTCCCGACATCCAGCTCCGTTCTTGCACGCGATTGGCCAACGAATTAACGACGATATTGCGTACTTATTCATTTTAAAGTCTCCAGACCAATTTAGCAATAGAGGCGTTCGTATACCGTCGTACTCTGTTGGGCGGCGTCGCGGCTCGCGCGCGTTCGAAATTTGAATTTTCCCGCGCTTAAAGGAAGTCTGCGTTCAGTTAATTGGTAAAACGGTCGCGTTCGTAATTTTCTAATTTGCAAAATGGTGGACTGAAGATGTATTTGAAGGATGGCGATGGACGGATGATGGCTGGTTTTATGTGGCTGTTCGCCAATATGGCTAAATTATATTGAATTGTGAGGATATTGGATTTTTTAATGTGTTGTCACACTGTGCGAAAAGGACTCTATTAAGGTGAGAATGTGACGGCGGAGTTAAGCTAATTCTGCTTTTTTTATCTCTTTTGGTGAGTTTTTTAAGGTATACATTTGAGCGTTTTCAGGACCTGTGTTATTATTACTGCATTTAAAAAAATACTAAATTTGTCGATGGGATCTAGTACGTTCCACACTTGCCCTATGCTCCTATTTATAATATTTAAGCTTTTTCGTTCTCTTCCTCGTATTTTGTATTTTCTCCAAAACCCCTTGCTCGTAGAAGAATAAGTCAGATTCTCTTGGATTTTATCCTAAAATATACAAAACATGTAAATAAAAACACAGTAAGATTTTGAAAAAAAACACCGTTTTTTTTCGATTTACACAATGCGAAACAAATGTTAGTTTGCATACCTACTCCTAATAGTAGTTTATGCAACGGTTGCATAATCTCTCCACTGAAACGGCAATACTGCGACTCAAGCACACCGTTCAGTATTACGTTAAAAGAAAAACTCCCATTTATGCGTGTTTTTTGGATCTGTCGAAGGCATTCGACTTGGTATCATACGATGTGCTATGGTCAAAAATGCGCAGTGAAACCAGCACACCTAAAGAGATCATACATTTATTTCAATTTTGGTACAATAACCAAACCAGCAGGGTTAGGTGGGCTGGCTCCTGTTCAAAGGAGTATGGGTTGGAGTGCGGGGTGAGGCAGGGGGGTTTGACCTCGCCTCGGCTATTTAATCTGTACATGAACGGTCTTCTCGAGGGGCTCAGCGGTGCTGGCGTCGGCTGTTCTATAGATGGTAAGTTTGTTAACAATATTAGCTACGCCGATGACATGGTGCTGCTGTGCCCATCGATAAGAGCTCTCGAGACCTTACTGGGTATATGTGAGAGGTATGCGGCGGCTCATGGATTGAGATATAACACTAAAAAAAGTGAACTTCTTGTTTTTAAAGCCGGCAATAAAAAACCAAAAACAGTTCCACCAGTGAGTCTGCTAGGAGTTCCGTTAAAAAGGGTCACGGAATTCAAATATCTCGGTCACTGGGTTGCCGAGGACCTCTCAGATGACCTGGACATTGAGCGCGAGCGAAGGGCCCTGGCGGTGCGAGCTAATATGTTGGTCCGCAGGTTTGCTAGGTGCTCACGTGATGTCAAAATCACACTCTTCAAGGCTTATTGCCAGACCTTCTACACCTGCAGCCTGTGGACCAATTACACTCAGAAGTCGATCAATAGCCTGCGCGTTCAGTATAATAACGCTTTCAGGATGCTGTTGGGACTGCCATGCTGGTGTAGTGCTTCAGGCATTTTTCTGGAGGCCAACACGGATGGCTTTAAGTCAATTGTGCGGAAACGGGTTGCCTCCTTGATGAGTCGAGTGCGAGACAGTGCCAACAATCTCCTGAGAGCTGTACTGGACAAGTTCGATTGTCCTGTGGTGAGGCACTGGAACTGTCTACATATGGGTGACAGACCGGTCTTGTTCAATGTGAAGTAGTTTAGTAGTATTTTAATGATTTTAATTATAAATGTGTTGTGTGTTATAATGTTATGTTTTATGTCGTAGTATTAATGTATTTTCTAATAATCTACTAATATAGCCTTAAGCCAATTTACTAACGCAATTGTATGGATCTTTGTTATCTGAGAAATAAAATAAATAAATAAAAAATAAAATAATGACAGGCCTTAAAACACTAGTGCGGTTTTATGAAACGAGCTTTGCGAGTTTCATAATAAGAACGCACGTGTGTTTTAAGGCCAAATTATGCAGAGTTGCATACATAACTTTATCTACACACATATTATAAATCCTCCATGATGGGTTCAGAAACAATATTTTCTGGCAACAAGTTATTTGTTGCAATCGTGGCTGCATATTTCCGATATCCGGCGCATTTTCACATCACACACACTCCGAGAAGACTACTATTCATATTTTCAACTAAAATGTAAATTACAAACAACTTTTTCTATTCAATTCAACAACAATTCTACTTTCGTTCAGCAAAACACCAACATAATGGCGGCAATTCGATCCTCCGTCAAGACCATTTTTTTTTTAAATTATAGACAAACGAATGAAGTCTCTATTCTAATGTCACTCGATATCAAATGTTGTACAGTTTATATTAAAAAAACATACTGAATTGACGTTTCGTATCAATAACTGTTTTCATATCTATGGATACTAGAATAGAGACCCACTTGAGTTTTGACAGCTGTTCCAAATTTAATCTCATTTCTATACTAAAATCGATACGGGAATAACATTGCAGCACTGGTTTTACCTAATTGGTTGTCAAAATGGTGGTCATTTCCTACGGTTTTTGATTACACTATGGAGGGTTTATGATATGGGTGTAGATAATAGTAGTTTATGCAACGGTTGCATAATGATAGGCCTTAAAACACTAGTGCGGTTTTATGAAACGAGCTTTTAGCGATTTTCATAATAAGATCGCACGTGTGTTTTAAGGCCAAATTATGCAGAGTTGCATACATAACTTTATCTACACACATATTATAAATCCTCCATGATGGGTTCAGAAACAATATTTTCTGGCAACAAGTTATTTGTTGCAATCGTGGCTGCATATTTCCGATATCCGGCGCATTTTCACATCACACACACTCCGAGAAGACTACTTACTATTCATATTTTCAACTAAAATGTAAATTACAAACAACTTTTTCTATTCAATTCAACAAAATTCTACTTTCGTTCAGCAAAACGTCACCATAATGGCGGGCGTCCGTCAAGACCATTTTTTTTTTAAATCATAGACAAATGGATGAATTCTCTATTCTCACGTCACTCGAGATCAAATATTGTGCAGTTTATATTTAAAAAACATACTCAATTGACGTTTCGTATCAATAACTGTGTTAATATCTATGGATACTAGAATAGAGACCCACTTGAGTTTGACAGCTGTTCCAAATTTAATCTCATTTCTTTACTAAAAACGATAAAGAAGTCATGTTATTTCTTCATCGCAGCACTGGTTTTTCCTAATTGGTTGTCAAAATGGTGGTCATTTCCTACGGTTTTTGATTAACCAATGGAGGTTTTATGATATGGGTGTAGATAAAATTCTTTTTCTAACTGATGACCTATCAAATCTATATTAGAAAATCTGTGCCAACCAATTAAAGAATTGTTGTCAACACTTTCCAAAGAGCACGAAATGCTCTATTCTTTATTGCATATTCCACAATGCATTGACTGTAGACTGCAATTTGTAGACACGACAAGTCTTTCCTCAATTAATTGTTCTAATATTCGTACGAGTAAAACATGATTTCACTCCGGGGACGTCCACATAGATTTGTAGATGTCTTAGTAAAGCATTCGGAACTACCTGCGCAGTAGCGCTTTGGGTATACAATTAAAACTATACTTAATGCAAGTCAAGTGCGAGTCGCACTCGCGCACCGAGGGTTCCGTGCCACCGATACAATATTGTGTTAAGTATGTATTTACCAATAAATGGCCTGTTGTTTGACCGAGCCAGCGAAGCGAGCGAAGCCTCTCCGTTTCAGCTTGGGCAAAAATGCTTTCGTATGTCCAGCGGATGTCCGTCGGCTGTCCGGCGTCTGTCCATTTGTTCTTGTCTACAGCTCGCAGTTTTCAACCGATTCTCGTGAAATTTTGTGAGCAGGTTCGATTATTATATAGATTTTTTTTGTCGATTCAGTTTTTCGTTTTTTTTTTCAAATTGGCGTAGTTATGGGGGTTTTCGCGATTACAAACTTATTTGCGGTTTAGTAAACTGACTACAACCTATGTCGATGTATGGGGTTATCAGTTTTCCAACGGTAAAGTTAAGTTTGTCGCCACTAGTATTATTTGTTCTTTTACTTCAGAGTTTGCAAAATCACACCACACACCAAAGACGTTACATATTACCGTTTCCGAGACAGCAAAAAAGAATCAGGTCCATAGTTAATCTCAACACACTCCCCGGAAATAAGTCGCGTCTTAATCATAATCTTTGCTATATAATATAATATCGAATGTAACGCTGGCATCAAGTTACTGTCCACTCGACCGCGAGCCAGTAAGCTATTGCCAGTGATCATTGCTACGACGTCGCAAGTTAGTGCTATTGAGGTAAACCAAATCTAATCTAAAAACTAAACCAAAGTCTTGATTAATTGTTGTAGAAAAACCGAACAAACGCATGTCGGGCCGTCGGTAGCCATTATAACTTCGGAAACCAGATACGTATAGCTAGTTTTATATTAAAAGTTATTTTGTGCTATTTAAGATGATTTTCATTGCGTATAAACAAGTTAGTCGCGTATAAGTCATGAACTAATGAAGCCTTAAGTAGTCGTGATAGTTTTTCTTTTAACTTCGTTATATAAGATTTTATTGAATACTAGCTGTGCCCGCGACTTCGTCCGCGTAGAGTTTCATTATTGTTATTCCCTCGAGGACTATTCCATTTTCCGCGATAAAAAGTAGCCTATGTGTTAATTCAGGGTATAAGCTATCTCCATTCCAAATTTCATCAAAATTCATCCAACCGTTTTAACGGGAAGAGGTAACAAACATACACACACACACAAACTTTCGAATTTTTAATATTAGTAGGATATTTTTGACGTAACTCCAACAGAAATGACACTTTTAGATCTCAATATTTCCTAAAAGGTCCCCCAATATCTAAAAAATTGTTATAACATACTTCGAAGGGTTTTCAAAGAACTATCCAACGATACCTTATTCGAAGTTGTAAAAGAAAATTAAAAAAAAATGTTTCTTTGTGAGTTTACGCAAAAAATGTTTTTTTTTTTAATTTGTGTGCGCGTGTGAAATTCCATCCCTAAAGATCCTCTCCAGATTCTCTCCATTATGTTATGCGTAGGATGCACTGTGCCTATTCGTATTGTTGTTTATTTATTTATTTAAACTTTATTGCACAATATACGAGAGTACAAATGACGGACTTAATGCCAAAAGGCATTCTCTACCAGTCAACCACTAGGCCAAACAGAAACATGTAAAGGATGGTGCAGGAGGTAGGTATTGCAGTAATACAGTAATACACGCTATGGTGTATACTTTACAATATACATATAATTTATTTAGTATACATACAAATCTAAATATACACATATAAAATAAAAATAAATATAGTAAATATATATTAATACCTACAGTACCTAATATCATGCAGGTCGATACTCATGAAGGTTTTCAAAAAGATGCTTGCGTAACATGCGCTTAAACGAGAATTTGCTGCTGTTGTTGTTTTTGTACCAAACAACAATACGAATAGTTATATATATAAATACATACATATTTAATATACTCATCGTGTTAATTATCATTGAGAAGTATTTATATATTTTTGAGGATATACAATTTCAACAAATTCAACGGAAACCTTCAAATATGCTTATTTCTTTCAGGAGCCGTAGTATCTCGCCTCCAGAAGACAGCGCCTGTTATCCGGCACCGTTCACGAAGTGTGCCCCATGGAGCCCTATCTCACCCGCAAGCCCTCTTACCTGACTGGCAACCGCTTCACCACCAAATCTACACCTCTGGAGCCCCACATCCAGTACCGCCTCTGTCGCTCTAACACAAACATGCTATTGAAGATCGAAAACGAACTCCTCCAAAGTCACCGTCAGCGGGAAACTACGGGCATCAAAAAATTGTACAACTCGTTCTTCGTACTGTTTTAACTGGATCATTTAAATCCGCATCATCATCACATCATCTCATTCCATTAAAAGACTTTTAGTGCAGTGCGACCATGGTTCAGTGATGGAATTCGGACTGAGGGACTATTCGGATGGTATTATGAATGAAGAACGTAAAGATCCTTTCACTTGGGAGTCGTCAGTGAGATTGACCCTGGTGGGGCAGGAGGAGGAGCTAGGGATGTACCTGGAGGAGCGGGAGGGGAGGAAACGGAAGTGGCAGCAGGTGGAGGGTGGGATGATGATGCGCAGGGAGGATGAGGACAAGGAGCAGAGGAAGGCGCCGCCCAAGAAGATTATGGGTAAGTCTAAATAATAGCGATAGTAATATATTAACTGGTGAGGAATTGAGGAACCTGCAGTCGGCAGGTGATGCTTCAGAATCAGTTCAAGGTTATCATGTTCTTGCAATATCATTGAAGTAACAGGATACCTAGAAAAGAGCTGATGATCTTCAGCCGGAAGAACAGTTTTTCTTGAATCATAGCTGAGAACACTCTCGATTAAGTTACCTTTGAAACAAAAAAAACGAAATTAAACTCGGTTCATCAGTCTGGGACTCATAAAATCGGAAATCATATTTAAAAAAGTAGGATTTATTGGATTTAAATCGGTTATTTTAGTTTTTTTTTTAACATTCTTATCTTTTGGAACTCGGAAGTTAGTTTTATTAAAGAAAACAACATATCTTTTGTATATTTTAATTAATAATAACATTAACAAAACACATATTATTTTAGTAAATCGTTAATGTTTTCAAACAGTTAACGAAAAATATAATAATTATAATAAAATTATCAAAAATCAAAAAGTTCTTCTAAAACCCAAAAATTTTTTTTTTTAAAAACATGTCAGTTTATTTATTAAGAATTTTATTTATTAAGAAATATGAATAAGGAAAATAAAGATGTGATTTTTGGCTGATTTGGTCGCCGTAAAAAAGTATTGATTTTAATCATGATTTCAATCACCGATTTAAATTATATCAATCCTGATTTTGAGAGACTCTAACATATATTTTAATTACATACAACTTTTGTTTAAACAAACAATTTAACACTTACGAGCTCGTTCGTGTGGCCGCTCAAATCGTAATTAAGGGTCTTTATATTAATTGCATTTCTAATTATGTATATTAACCATTGGACTCGTTATGGACTTATATTTTTTAATGCGAGATAATGAACTCACGTTGTTGAGATGTAATAATATATCTTGGACACTAATAGACTTTGATGTACTCCTAAATTTGGATTCCTTTTACTATATGGGCACTACGGAACTATTCGAACCTATATACTTACATAAATAAAATACTTTCATATATACTAAATGACTGAAAAAATGCTCATGAACGAAGTATTTTTTAACCTTCTCTTTCTTCTTAGCCAATTGTGTCCCAATGCTGGGCAAAGGCCTCCCCCCTCTGTCTCCACTCTACCCTCTCCTAGCTAAGATCCTATCAAAGCAGTACCGTGACTCACTTATAGACAACGCACAGCCTAAACATTCCTCGGGTACCCTAGAGGTGCACTAAGGACGGTCTTTTTTGAAATTCTATCCCTAAAGGGGTGAAAAGGGGTGATAAAGTTTATATGGAAAATACCGCTGGCGAAGCTGGATAAAATAGCTGTTGCACCCAAAAATTTAACAGTTTGAGGTTAGAAACTTGTTTACCAAATAAGACAAGTATGGATGAATCCAAATGGATGGATGAATGAATCTAGGAGTGAAGAAATAGCATAGAATGCGTGCAGATGCTTATCATTCTGGCATGTCGTACAAGTCGACTAAGGGACGGGTCCTCTCCAACATGGTGGACTATCTGTATGGGCGATGGGCTGATCACCTGTCACCATACGGTTCATCATACCATCTTAGGACTAATTAATCGAACGTGGCCACAAGTAGTCTTGTGGCTCTGCCCACCCCATTAGGGATTTCGGGCGTGATGCTATGTATTTATGTATGAATCCACTGTATCAGTACGTGCTCCTTTTAAAGATTGGAGAAATATTTTTATAGGTTAAATAGTAAATCCCTCTCAGTTTCAACGTTTGCTTACGTCACACGGCCGTTTGCTCGGTTCATTTTACGTTGAGCCTTGTTGATACAGTTCGACCAATGAGGGCGCAGATAGGCAAAGAAGTGATGCGCAGACGCGTCCGCGTGCGTTGTACGCGTGATCTAGTTGAAGAGAACGATTATTTTTAAAACAGATATCCTTACTAATAGTTTTTTATTTGTTTGTTATTCTTTCGCGTTAAAACGATGCGACGGATTGACTTCATTTTTTGCAACGCGATAGTTGGATGTTAGTACTGTTGCAGAATTTTTAAATACTAATTAATTTAGGCAATATGTATTTTATACATGTTCATATTTTTTGCTAAAACACTGTAATTTTTGTTTGTTATTTGAATTGAATATGATATTAAGCTATTATTAATTACTAACTACCATTTTGCTGGCAGAATATGCTGAACTAACACTTTTAATTACCTATACCGTACCATATTCTTTGATTGATTGGAAGACCGGTGAAGGACATAAGCTATTTTTTATCCCGTTATAACCTGGAAGTGGAAGAATTTTTCAGGAATCTTTTATAAATACAGGAAATATTATAAATGCTACTCCTCGGCAGATGGCGCTGCGCGGGCAATAGCTGGTGAAGTATCTAGGCGGAATTAGCAGTGTAGATAGAAACAGTATAGAATTCGCTAAGTTTAAAAGTATTCTTGGTAGTATCCTAAGTTAGCTTAATTCATGTAAGTTCAGGGAAATTCTATTGATAAATAAATAAATAAATTAGGGGACAATCTGTACACAAATCGATCTAGTCCCAAAGTAAGCTCTATAGACTTGTGTTATGGGTACCTACTAGACGACGATACACATACTTATATTAATAATATTGATAAATAAATACTTAAATAGATAGGTAACACCCAAGACTCAAAAACAAAAGTTCGTACTCATCACGCGAATATTTGCCCCTTACCGGGAATCGAACCGCTAGCTTCGGAGGCAAGTCACTACCAACTGCGCTAACCGCGTCGTCAATATATATTGATAAGTACGTACGTACAGTACGTAGCAAATGCTAAGTCTTAAATCCTAGTGTAATAAATACGTTATAAATTTTCTAATTCATCAATCATTCGATAAATAATCTATAATTTACTCACCACGCCGCAGATAAAAATACCCTCACTGAGGCATCGTGTGTTAGGCATTATCGCGTTGATCACGCACGCGTCTATATAAGTACATAATCTTTGGCGATAACTTGATAATGAGGTGACAAAATAATAAACCCAATACAGTTGGTAACATCGCTCTGTAGGTGCGCACGAGTTGGAAAAGTATATATTTAAACTATAAACTGTTTTGTTTGTGATAGTGTAAAAATCTGGTGTTGTGTTAGTGTTCGTGCGTTTACCCGATTACGAAAAAAAATTGTGTTGTTTCTAGTGGCATTTCTATTCTTGTATCAACTAATTAAAAACCGGCCAAGTGCGAGTCGGACTCGCGTACGAAGGGTTCCGTACCATTATCTATAAATCCGGCAAAAACAAATTTGTTTTTCTTGTAAGAGGCGCAACAGAAATACATCATCTGTGAAAATTTCAACTGTCTAACTATCACGGCTCATGAGATACAGCGTGACAGACGGACGGCGGAGTCTTAGTAATAGGGTCCCGTTTTACCCTGGGTACGGAACCCTAAAAAGGCCCTTTTATTATACTTTCATATTATTCATAATAAAATTAAAATATTATTCTGCAAGCCAACACGGGCTCTTTTACGTGTGTTGAAGACATATATGTGGCCCTAAATTATACCTCAGTGCGTCTCTGTCTCTCTCATACATCAAAGGGAGACGCACTGAGAGATAAGACGGGGATAACTTATCCTCGTGTTAACCGCTGTTGAGAAGAAGCGCCGCAGGAAACTCAGCAGAAAGTCAAAAGGGTAGTCTTAACTACCTTTCTATGTCGACTATTTACTAATCGAAGTCAGAAAATGTCCGTTCTAAATACTAGAGATGCAACGGATAGTGGTTTGGCCGGATACCGGATACCGGATATCCGGCACGGCCATTGGCCGGATATCCGGCCGCACACGAGCTATCTCTAAAGCTGTGTTAGCTTGCGCGGCCTTCGTGCGGCGAGCAAGTTTTAACTTGTTACGAATTGTAAGTGCCGGGGAGACCCTTTGAGGTTCAATACGCGCCTTATTACGTCAGTAGGGAATATTCGAACGTGCACGACGTGATGTGACATGGTACTATTATACTTAAATAAAAGGAAACTAAGTTTTAATTGAATAACTGAGGTTGTGTTTGTTTATTTCTGATGGCTTTTATTTGTTTTATCGTATTTCTGATCCAAGTTTTTACTATCCGGTATCCGGCCGGATACTGACTCACTATACGGTATCCGGCCGGATAGTAAAATCATGGCCGGATAGGCCGGATACCGGATAGTAGCCGGATATCAGTTGCATCTCTACTAAATACCCCTTTTACATACATACATACGTATATCACGCCTGTTTCCCAAAGGGGTAGGCAGAGACCACGGATTTCCACCTGCTACGATCCTGACACCTTTCGCTTCGTCTACTCTCATTAAGTTCTTTATGCACGCTCGGCTTAGGGTACCTTGGCCTTTCTTAAGAACGTCTTCGATCTGGTCTTGGTACGTTCGCCGAGGTCTTCCCCTTCCAACCCTACCACGCACACTCGCCTTATAAATCTGCTTCGTTAGTCTTCTCTCGTGCATACTCTCCACATGTCCTAACCATCTGAGCTTACCTTTCTCAATTCTCACGACTACATCTTCTTCCACACCACATCGTTCTCGTATCACGCTGTTCCTTATCTTGTCACTCATAGAAACACCACACATACTTCTCAAAGCTCGCATCTACACTGCATTGAAAAATGCCACCCCTTGTGAAATGGTTTTTATAAAAATACTCGTATATCTTAAGAGGACTGTGAACCAACGGCAAAATTCACCCTTTTTTCATACAAAAGGCGATAACGATTTCCACCCCTTAAATGTTAACCGATTTTGACCAATTTTTAATAGACTGCCAGTCTGAAATAATTCTAGGTTTCAACGTTTTTTTGAATATTGGTTTTAAATCAATTTAGTCAACTAATCGCAGAAATTAGTTTTGTATGAGAATACTGAAACAGCAATAAAACTTAATTTACTGATTATAGTGAAAAAAACGAAACGTATAAACCTAGATTTTATTCTGATTGACAATCTATCAAAAATTGGTCATAATCGGTTAACATTTAAGGGGTGAAAATTGTTATCGCCTTTTGTATGAAAAGCCGTAGGTTCACACTCCTCTTAAAATAGCTTCTGCTCGCGACTTTTATTCTTCTAATTATTTCTTTCTTCGATATTTCCTGGGGAACTGTTTCTGCATAAATGCAGCATATGTTTTTATCCTGCCTGATAACTATCGCTATGCAAAAAAACAAGTAAATTCGTTGCCGTTTTGCCTTGAAAGGGGAGGAATATACTTTCGAATTTATAATGTTACTAGTGGACCCGCCACAGCTTCGCCCGCGACATTTTTCATACAAATTTTATCACCAAATCAAATCAAAATTTTATTTTATAGTTATACTAGATGTTAATTTTTTTTTCCGTTATGTTTCGCCCTAGGGCATACAAAACTAAAAACTAAAAACTAAAAATTAAAATTAAAGAATATAAAATAAAATAATAATAAAAAATAAGCATTACTAAGTTACAAAAACATAGGACTACGTACTATATAATAAATTTAGTAAATTATACTGTAATAATCATATCATATCACGACTTTTAATAATTTTATTGTTCATGTCAAGCTTTTAAAGTAATTATAATAAAAATGAACCCTTTAGGGATGGAATTTCAATAAATCCCACCTTAGTGCACCTCTAGGGTACTCGAGGAATGTCTCCTCCAAATTTCAAACCTCTAGGACCACCCGTTTAGGCTGTGCGTTGTCTATACGCGAGTCACGGTACTGTTTTATATGTATTAATTTGGTAGTATTGGTTAGGTTCTGAAGTCGCGTGGGATTTGGTTACAGTTATTCTCTCGGGATTTTTGTCTTATTCCAGGAGCTAAAGGTAACTTTCTTTCATGAAATTCCGTTCAGCCGTTAAAACTATTTATTCTAAAATTAAAAATATATATATATATATCTAAGATCCTTATAACGAGCCCTTTCATTTGATATGTCACACGCCAAGGTAATCGAAACTTTTTAATTTTCCAATTTATCCCCCCAAAAGTGGCCCCCGCGTTTGAAATTCATTTATTTACGTTACGCGTCCGTGTTGCGGTCACCGACTTACATATGTTTGTACCAAATTTCAACTCAATCGGTCCAGTAGTTTCGGAGCAAATAGGCTGTGACAGACGGACAGACAGACAGAGATGACATACGAGTGATCCTATAAGGGTTCCGATTTTTCCTTTTGCGGTACAAATAGATATGATGTCACGCAAAACACTGTTAATGCAGAAATGATAATTATTGTTTTTATGACGATGTAGTCAGGTCGTTTACCCTGGCTAGGCTTTAAGTTGTGTCTCAATGCAAGTCTGCAGCGTCTGCGATATCATAAAGCACACGGGAATGAAAGAGAAAGAATGTTTGCTTTACAAAAATACGTGCTATTATTGCGTTTATTTACGTAATGATATCGATTCTATTGGTGAATTTTTTTCTCGTCCACATAGCGTATTTCATCCCGCCATAGGTGAAATCCTATCCCGTGGGTGTCGTAAAAGGCGACAGAGGGTCCAACCGAAGGCTGGGCAGCAGCGTCCTTCGAGTGCTATCATGACCAACTGCGGTCGCCAGCCCGCCTGCCAAGCGTGGCGACTATGGCAAATCCCCCCCTTTTTACTTTACCACTTCGATATATTTAATTTATTAAGTACTGAATTAACAAATATATCTGATGTTTGTAGGTAATTTACCAAAGGGCAGTCTTTATTTCTTAGTCTTCAAAGGGTTTTTGGAGTCGGTTTTGTTTTTTGTGAAAATGAATTAAATTTTTAGCTTTTTAGTGAATATGATCTAATACATAGTTTCATTATATCCACTTGTACCAAATGACGATAGCATTATGTCAACAGCTGATCTACCTTTGTAAAATAATGCGTTCAGAATGCACGGACTGTTGACCGTTAAGGAGTTCTTTCGCGAACCCCACTATCAGTTCCGATTTACCAGATACGCTTTAACGAGATCAAGTTGCTTAGCGACAGAGACAAGGAAATTTCATCATTATCCGTTGACTGTCTATCATCGAAGAGTTCCAAGTAGTAATCCGTGGACTCGCATCATCACCCAGCGTGACAAAATGATAATGTTCTTAGGCAAATGCATCAGTTGTCTAAGAAAATGGCAAAAACGGTATATGCTTGCTTACAAATTTTGAAGAGTTCTGTTCTGTTGATCCCATCAGCAGATCCCGCCAATTTTTCTATGGGACCATTTCTGAACTATGACAATCCCAATAAAAAAATAATTATCGAAATCGGTTCACGGGCTAAAAAGTTATGCGGGAACATACATAAAAAAATAGACAGAATAGATTACCTCCTCCTTTTTTGAAGTCGGTTAAAAATAAAATAAAGACTCCAAGCAAAATTTCTTATATACAATATTTAAAGTATTTAAATGGGCATTGAATAGCCATGCAACATTTTGTAGAGTTTAACAGTCTATATGTGATTAAAAATCGTATGTTCCACTTAAGCTCCTGTACTACTTGACCAATTTTAACAAACAGGGTATCATATGATTCGTGAAGAACGTGCGAGTGTCATAGGCTATATAAGAATTATAAGGGTGCGTCATACTAAGAGCCGAAATGCTTTTTACGTAGCCAGTTTTTAACTTATTTATTTACTTCCTTTGCTGCACTGGGAGTGCAGAAATAGCATAGAATGCGTGCAGATGCTTATCATCCTGGCATGTCGTAAAAGTCGACTAAGGGACGGGTCCTCTCCGACATGGTGGACTATCTGTATGGGCCATGGTCTGATCACCTGTCACCATACGGTTCATCATACCATCTTAGGACTAATTAATCGAACGTGGCCACAAGTAGTCTTGTGGCCCTGCCCAACCCATTAGGGATTTCGGACGTGATGCTATGTATGTATGTATGTATGTATTTCTGATAAGTACATTGAAAACCAGCGATGTATGCCGATGGCCTTTGTCTATTTGGCTATTGGACTGATTATAACAAAGAATGTTAGAGCCCTAACAAGCATTGCCCGTGTTGCGATAATAGCTAATTGCTTTCTTTGTTACTTACACAAACGAATAAGAAAAACATTGATATACCTCGCCAATTGTTAAAAGAGCGCTGATGGCCATATTAAATGGACGACCGCTCTTTTTACAATTGGCGTAGTATACTTTTATAATATTAACAGTAAGTCAAATTATTAGGGCCTTTACACACGACGCTTTAACTCGCTTTCTTGTTTGTTTGTCTGCTCGGTACAAATGCAATCGATTTGAAACTAACTTCCTGATAAGCTGGAGCAGGGGGGGGGGGGGTTATTTTCTTAAGATAAATATAATTAACGTTATTACTCAGTTATTTAACGCGTTTGAGGCGTTTTTAGGGTTCCGTCCTCAAAAGGAAAAAACGAAACCCTTATTGGATCACTCGTGTGTCTGCCTGTCTCTCTGTCCCAATGTGCTCCGAAACTACTGGACCAATTGAGTTGAAAGTTGGTATACATATGTAAGTCGGTGACTGCAACACGGACGCTTGACGTAAATATATTGGGGGGGTCACTTTTGGGGAGTAAATTTAAAAATTAAAAAAAAAAGTTATGCAATCTTTATCGTGTGACATATCAAATGAAAGGGCTTATTGTGAGGATCTTAAATATATATTCTTTTGAATTTTAAGTAAAATATTTTGGAAGTTATTTAGGAAAATAGGTGAAAATTGACCATCCCCCCCTTATTTCCGAAACTACTAGGGCAAACATTTTGAAAAAAATACATAATGTAGTCTTTTATCTATAGATTACGGGCAAAACTATAAGAAGTGTATGGTATTTAAAGTAACGTAGTAAATTTCAGATAATCATGTACGAAACTGAACCCTCTCCACTCGAGTTTAACTTGCACTTGTCCGGTTTTTTTATGGTTGAACGTTACAGTTAGGGCACAGTACGGCCGGGGTCAAGACGCTTGACCCTTGTATCGAAAAGTGTATTCCAGATATAGTTACTTATCATGTGCACGCGCGAGGTCAAAAGAGCTACATCTTTTATAACTGACATGATTCATGCAAACGTAAACCCGTTTGCTAAAGAACCGTTAAGTCTGTCCTATTTGACCGAGCGAGCGAAGCGAGCGAAGCGTCTCTGTTTCAGCTTGGTCAAAAATGCTTCCGTATGTCCGGGTGTCCCGCTGTTCTCCCCTACAGCGGCCCTAACATGCATGCCACAAAGATAAATTAAAATCCGTTTATCTCTATGACTATCTCTTTCATCGACACTAGTGTGAGAGAGACGCACTTAGAGATAAGACGGTCTATCTTATCTTTGTTTCAAGCATGTTAGGGCCGCAGGCCGCATTTCTTAACCGATTCTTGTGAAATTTTGTGAGCAGGTTCAATAATTACATGAAAATTTTTAGTCGATTCAGTTTTCCAAAATGGCGGAGGTATGGGGGTTTTTACGATTATAAAGTTATTTGCGGTATTGGTAAACTGACCACGACCTATGTCGATGTATGGAGATAACAGTTTTCCAACGGTAAAATTAAGTTTGACGCGAGGTCTGTAGCTTACGGAGCCACTAGTAAGTTATTGGCCCACATGCGTTGTGTCAATGGCACTTTCTTTCTTTAATTTTTAAACCCAAAAACGCAACTCATTAAAAAAAATGTTATTATGAACATCCGTTTCTGGTTTAAAAATAAAAACCTAACAACAGACGCGTCAGTAAAAGTGTGAATTGAATTTGCCACCACGCCCTCTGTCGTAGTTGCGCTAAATGAATCAGCAAACAGAGGCTTGAATGTGTAGCGTATTACTGCGACCCTAGCAAGGTTGACACAAGGATAAGTTAAACCGTCTTATTTCTAAGTGCGTCTCTCTCACACTTGTGCCGACGAAAGAGACAGAGATAAACTGGCCGCTGTTGTAGATGATGATGATTGCGATGAGTGCGATTAAAGAACAGCGCCATCTGTAGCTTAAAGGGTAAGGCTGATAGGCAGACAAAATACGTTAGATGGCGCTAACGCCTTTCACCAGATTCTTAGCCAATCTTTTCAATTGACTTTACCAGGGGGGCCTAGCACGACATGCCCGCGAGTCTTTAGTCGCTCAGTGCGTCTCTGTCAAACTATGTAAAGATATGTAAGTGATGCACTGTGCGACAGATGACTGGCGGGCAGGTCGTGCTAGACGTGTAGACTCACCTTAATCAGATTATGTATGTCATACAATTGTAAATTGAAGTTGCCACCGCGCCCTCTCGTGTTTGCGTTAAGTGGATCAGTAAACAGCGGAAGACGTCTATTTACTAAACTAGAATTTACACTAGATACAAAAAGATTATTCACTTTATAAATAAAATATATCAGAGCGACCAGTTGCCCGTTTCACGAAGTAACTTGTTACAATTTTATAGGAAAAAAAACCGGACAAGTGCGAGTTAAACTCGCGTGGAGAGGGTTCCGTTCCGTACATGATTATCAGAAATTTACTAGGTTACTTTAAATACCATAGACTTCTTATAGGTTTTCCTGTAATCTATAGATAGAGAACTATTTACTGTATTTTTTTATAAATTTTAGCCCCAGTAGTTTCTGAAATAAGGGGGTGGAATGGTAAATTTTCGCCTATTTTCCTAAATAACTTCCAAACTATTTTACTTAAAATTCTAAAAAAAAATATATTTAAGATCCTCACAATAAGCCTTTTCATTTGATATGTCACACGGTATAGGTTGCATAACTTTAATTTTTAATTTTCTAGTTTACCCCCCAAAAGTGGCCCCCATGTTTAAAATTCATATATTTACGTCACTCGTCCGTGTTGCGGTCACCGATTTACATATGTATACCAAATTTTAACTCAATCGGTCCAGTAGTTTCGGAGCAAATTGGCTGTGACAGACGGACAGACAGACACACGAGTAATCCTATTTATAAGGGTTTCGTTCTTTCCTTTTGAGGTACGGACCCCTAAAAACTGGCAGCACTGCGAGGCAGATGTATGGGATCTGTCATTGGTGTTGCGAGTATCTGCTCGTAAAATTGTAACTTACTTTACAATACAATACAATACTCTTTATTGAACACCACAAAAATAACAGAAAAGCATACACTAACAAAATAAAGTTAGGGAACAAAAGGAGGTCTTATCGCTAATAGCGATCTCTTTGGCTTTACTTAGTGAAACAGGGCAGGGCCTCACAATTTAATTTATCTCTGATTTGGTAACGACATCTATCGGTGAATTTATTAAATTGCGGACGTTCCCTAAGGCGATTATCAGTTCTCTTGTTTCCATTATACTCTTTGGCAAGCCACGCGTGACAAACGTCTCGCCGGTATGATAGTAACTCGTATTTGTAGATCGCTTTATCTTCGCCGGTTTTTATCGGTTTGCGTTAATGTTGTGTAATCATTATTTTCTATAATGAACTAGATATTAAAATGACACGAATGAAACGCAAACATTTTTGGCACTAACACACATTAATAGAGAGTTAAAGTAGGTTGCCTATGCTATGGGTGTATATTTGTATAAATAATCGCACTAATGTTATAAATGCCAAAATTTGGATGTCCGTGTGGTGCCGCCTAAGAATAGCATTCTTCATCTCCTCCCGTGGGTCGTAAAATGCGACAGAGGGACCAACCGAAGGATGGACAGCAGCGTCCTTCGAGTGCTATCATGACCAACTGCGGTTGCCAACCCGCCTGCCAAGCGTGGCGAATTACTTGAGCTCTTTTTTTTTTATTATGGACCTCCCCACTCTGGCACTGGGTCCGCGCACTACTTCCCTCTCGCTATGAGAAGGCTGTGTCCAGCAGTGAGTGGTCAATTAATACGGACTTTTATCATAGCCCATTTAATACATACATAGCATCACGCCCGAAATCCCTAATGGGGTGGGCCGAGCCACAAGACTACTTGTGGCCACGTTCGATTAGTTAGTCCTGAGATGGTATGATGAACCGTATGGTGACAGGTGATCAGCCCATCGCCCATACAGATAGTCCACCATGTTGGAGAGGACCCGTCCCTTAGTCGACTTTTACGACATGCCAGGATGATAAGCATCTGCACGCATTCTATGCTATTTCTTCACTCCCAGTGCAGCAGAGGAGCTAATAGCCCATTTAATAATACACGCAAATTGGAAGTCGTGGCTGTGCGGCAATGTGATGATGATTGCCAATTTTAATAATTACATATATTACTGTTAGACCCGCCACAGCTTCGCCCGCGGTATTTTCCATCCAAACTTTATCACCACTTTAGGGATGGAATTTCAAAAAATCCCTCTTAGTGCACCTCTAGGGTACTCGAGGAATGTCTCCCCCTTTCAAACCTCTAGGACCACCCGTTTAGGCTGTGCGTTGTCTATAAGTGAGTCATGGTACTGTTTTATATGTATAGATATTTCTTTTCGTAATCGGGTAAATTACACTATTTATTAGAAACCGCGATGGGAGGAAAACGCCTTCCTTGACACATGTTTAAGAGTGTCTGCTCTATACAGATTATAACCTAAGCTAAGTTATTTACATAAAGAAATAAAGTGAATGAGTGTTAATAAGAAAATGAGTAAGTGCAGTGTACACAGACTTTTAAAAACTGATTGGAACGAATCGAAACATTGCTATTTACTGACGATAATGCATCTTTACTTATTGTGACAGTGACTTAAACTTAAATAAATCAAAAACAACAAGAAGAATCTCATACGCAGACTAAAACAGCACTTGCGTTCAGAACAAGAAACATTAACGCCAACGCCATCTCTTATTAAGTTTCGGGACTAACAAGGCGGCGCCATCTACCGTTTGGAGGAGGACCTAGCAACTGTAGCGACGGAGCACCTATTCAGCATGGTGGAAGATACGGCTGCGGTGACCGATCGGGTCTCCGCGGCTGCTGTGCTGCAATTCGCAGCCAGAGAAGCACGGGAGGGACGGCGATTGGCTGAATTCGGGGCTCATGCTTTCGCCTCCGTCACGTATAACACTTATGGTAAATACTATTTCATCACACTTGCTCGGAAAGGCTGTTATTATACGCAGGCGTACAGAGCAGCTGTAGCCTACTTACCTCCCAAGGGCAGTTATGGATTTTGTATAGGTTATAACTCCCGCTGACGGCGGGGCGAGCCGCAGCCGGCGGGGCGCGCGACCGCAAGCCGGCGTAGCTGCCCCGCGCTGATCGCAACGTACGCTCAGTTTATGAACACCCACCTGATGGTAATTCACGATGTAAAATGGGAATAAAATGAATATATATACTTTTTTTGTCTAATTTTTATTTCATTTCCTCGCAAATGTGATGAAAAACATTGTGTGTATGTGGCAGTAAGGGGATAACAAACTCGAGTCATAAAAGCCCTCGCCTATCGGCGTCGGGCTTCTAACAGACTCTCGTTAGTTATCCCCTTCTTACGGCCCTAGATGCACAATGTACTATAATTATAAAAGGGTAAATGAGACGCTTCCAAGAAAAATGCTAGTAGCCTAGCCGGTGTTGACGGATAAAAAACTGACAGCCCTAGCGTACACAAAAGAGCACGCTTTATGCGACGGAGAGAGAAGGCACGATTAGGCATATCTCCGTGCCTAAACACCGGTTTTCTTAGACAGTGACTCTTCTGTACGTTAGTACCTATTATTATCTATTCTGTGCCATTAGTTCGCGGCTATCACGATATTGATGTAGTCTGCTCAAAATTTTCCCCATTTAAAAGTACCGTTAAATCTGCTATGAAGTTTAAGTTAATCAGCTTATGTTTAAAATGTTTTTCTGTCGCTGATCATTATTTTTGTTGTTGAATTATTAATGATGTGTACAATATTGAACTATAATCTGGCCTTAAACATTTCCCTGTAATCTATATTACTTGTAATAACTTCATTTGCCGTTCGGTTTATGTATTTTTGCAATAATAATAAGCTACATACGTGCATTTAAAGATCGCTGCGTTTCTTTCACACTTCACGAATACGAGGAAGACGCAAGATGCAGCACGAGCGCAAATCAAAAGCGTGTTTGGCAGAGGAAAGGCCCCAATGACGATCAACTCGCGCGCAGACTAACCACAGACAATAAATATCCAATAGACTCTGCATAGCCGGGCCATAGTATAAAGAGGGGAAGTAAGTTATCTTCATACAAAATCACCACGCGCAGCTTGTATGTGTGCGCCAAAGTAACTGTGCGTCGCCGCACGCAAACTTAAACAAAATCTCGACCCGTTTCTCAGTGCGCCAGTCGGGGCTAACACCGCACGAGGTTCGCGCGTCACGGCTTTTCGGCACCGCTAAATGAATGAAAAATGTGTGATAATCGCAGGAGAACGTATTGCTGTGTGTTTGGGTGTGTTAATAATTCATCGATTTCAGAATTGTCTCTGTTCAGATTACCTATTGAACAGGAACAACCCTGACACAGTAGGCAATTATATCGCGGATTGGGCCAGAGATAGCCTACTTCCCCTCTTTATACTATGGCCGGGCGACCCCCAGTGCTAGCATAACAGGTCGTCGGTCACACAAATTTCGTGATTTTTGACCCCCGTCCTTGTCACAGTTGGTCACATTTGTGAGACCCTCCCTAGTGTGACGTCACTTATTTTGCAATTTTACATCTCGAAATTATTAAATTAAACAGTTCCGAAATTAGTTTTATTTCCGTGTAAATATTATTTTTATATAATCAACATCAAATCAAACGTAAAATATTAATGGAAGTTACAAACTTAATCATCTTGAGTCCATGGACTTTGAACCCGCTTCAATACGGATAGAGTTGGAAATATTTTAAAGTTTTTCGTTATAAGTTCAAACATGGCATTTTAACACTTAAATGTATAAGACTTTGAAAGGTGACGTCACGAAACGTAGGACCCTTGTCATACAATGTCACTTTCGTCTCCCCCCCTTAACGTGTGACGTACTTTTATGGATGACCCCTTAGAGGCAAAATGCCATGAACGGCGGGGAGCGAGGCGAGGGGAGCGCATAACCTGGAACGCACCAATCATAGCGCTCTAAAAACTCCGCGCCCCGCATGTTTGGCAGCTTTATTTGCTAGTCCTTAGGATATTTCTTAGAGTATACAATATAATAGAGCAAACGTTGATACCGTCAAGCCATGCCGCCTAAAACGTCAACTACAGGCCACACGGATTAGTACAAAACACATGCGCATTGGTTTGGCCTGTAAGGTTATGATACTAAATAATATTGGCAATTTAGTGTTTATTTGTGACCGCATTATTACCACCAAATTAAGAAGACTTCCAATCTTCTTAATTTGGTCATACTGTCACTCAAGAAACATGTTTGAAATCGACGTACTAATAAAATACAACCATCTTGTTTTTTCATTAGGGCGCTGATGTTTGTGGGAGCAGCGTAGCATTACAGTTGTAGGTTCAATTAATATACAGCGTATCTTTTACTCTATTCTATAATCTAAGGGATATTTGGTCGATGAATCGTAATATTGCATGTGTGGCGACAATGTCGTCACTGATAATTTTAAGTGTGGTAACACTGCCAGTTGAATTGGTAAGAGAGACAGAGCAACGTGTCGCGAGTACCACCTAAGTTACACATTGTGATCATCCTTGTAACCGATTGATTAAACGAACAATAAGATCCTTCTGCCTTTCATTCCACTGGCAAGGAAGCGCCCATGTAGAAGACTTCCAAACATGCATATCTTTAGTGAATAGCCAGCCTAAACGTCAAAGTATCTTAAGAAGCCCATCATAATTCTAGTTACAGTACTGATTAATTAACTTGTTTTCCAATAATTATCTCCCGTATTCTTATAAATTGCGTAAACTGCAAATATACACTCTATTCAGTTGAAATACGGCGCGCTTATCATTTCGAACAAACAACAAATCGTGTTGAAACAAACTTAGTTATAACTAGTTCAGCTACCCGGATCGGCCGGAGTTCACTTTACACTGATAACATGACATCTTGTGCATCAATACACTAGTTATTACCAGTATATAAGTTATCATTGTTGAATGCGAATTGTAATAAATGATGGTCTATATTTGATTCGCTAGTGGAAATGCTTAACGTTATTTCCTGGAAAAAATAAATATTTTCATGACTCTGTGCGGTGTACTGCCCTTTGGCCAAAATATTTTTCGCCCTTTTTCACTTCCCGAAAAACTTATCACAGTGGTTTCATTTCCCAAACGCATCTGTAGCATAGGTAACATTTCGCATTTTATTTGTCAATGAATTAGAATAAGAAGAAGGAAGAGTCCAAAAGTACGTTAGGATAGTTCTCAGTACCCGAGCGAGATTACACAACTATACTCCTGAAGGACGAGATCTTTATTTTATTTATAACTAGTGGACCCGCCACAGCTTCGCACGCGATATTTTCCATACAAACTTTATCACCCTTTTTCACCCCTTTAGTAACACCTTTAGGGATGGAACTTCAAAAAATCCCTCCTTAATGCACCTCGAGGAATGTCTCCTCCAAATTTCAAACCTCTAGGAGCACCCGTTTAGGCTGTGCGTTGTCTATAAGTGAGTCACGGTACTGTTTTATATGTATTGATAAGGTCTATGTCCTTTCAGCGGCGGTGGGTGAAATGGGTGGCAGCGGAACCAGCTCATCATCATCACACATGTCCCCGGGCTGGCCGGTCAACGACCTCGACCTGGACCTGCCCGGGGAACTTTCAATGAAGTAAGTTTTATTCAAGCAATAAGTATAGCTTTTGGCAATGACATAAGGGTGTATTTTCTTTGTGACTGGATGAATATTCGAGTGTTTCAAACATTGTCATTGTCGTCAGGAATTAGTCCACATAATATTCACGGAATGATTGATAAGACCACATTGGATCTAAAGATCCCGCTTAAGGCGCTGACGTGGCTTTACTTAAACAGTTTTTTAACAAAAACCATTTCATTTGGCAAAGCGAAAAAAATATATGTTCATATTTATGATAGTATTGATCAAATAACGAATCCCAAAACACGACTTGATGAAATCGATACGAAAGAAAAAACTCGTGAAGCTTTAAACAGTTCTATGTCTTAATTTTATTAACTTATGGGTCTATAATTAATAACACTATTACATCACGCCTATACCAAAATAATTACAAATTTATATTTTACGTGTAGTGTGTTTACTTAAATAATTCATGCGTTTTTGATTTTCTCCATACAAATAACCGCACAGTGCTTCTCGTTCACTCCGGTGCAAACAGACAGTGACCGATCACTCAAGGTCATTAGCTCTTGTCAGCGTCTTAAGAGGAGTGTGTGTAATTTGTACCAAATTTCATGTCAATCGGTTGGTCCAGTAGTTTCAAATTAGACTGTGACAGACGGACAGACTAGACGACACGAGTGATCCTATTAAAGTTCCATTTTTCCTTTTGAGGAACGGAAGCCTACAAAATTGTCTATGTTTCTCGTAAAAATGATGTGTCTATTTCGTTTTCAGCGAGGCTCTGCTATCGTTACCAGCGTTGGCAGGCTTCAAACAGGAGGCCCCGTCACCGACAGGCGTGCTGTCACCGCCGCGCCGCTACACGCGCCGCCTGCCCGACAGACAGGTGAGCTGGCCAGCCTCTGGCGCTGCTGACACTTGCCGTCATCATGGAAAACCTGGCCGAGTGGTGCTATAGTTTGAGTACGAAACTTGAGGTGTCTGGAACCGTTTACGAAATAACCGATATTCATTTAGTTTAAGAGGACTGTGAATCAACCGGGTCATACACACGTTTAGGTTCGAACTGTCCCCTCCTATTCCCGAAAGTTAAGGACCCTCAGGCCAGAATTTTTTGCGTGAACTATATCTGCAAATAGGACATTAGGCATAGGCCGTTTTCGTTAACTTTTGGTCACAGGAGGGAAAAATTTTGTTTCGTGAAGTGTGTATTACCCAACCGCAAAAATCCACCCCTTAAATGTTACCCGATGTTGACCAATTTTTGATAGGTGTCAGAACAAAATCTAGGTCTAGTCTAGGTCTTAACGGGTTTCATTCTCAGATACCGTTTCCGGTTGAAGCGATCTCTAAATGAAGCGGAACCGCTAAGGAAACTTACCGGCTTTCATGCTCTATTAGATACTCGGTTCCATGGTACAGGGTTATCATAGTTTGGGCCGCTGTGTGCGAAGCTATTTATGTATTTATGTTCTGCAGATGTCAGAGATGGTGGTGGACTCGAACAGGGACGGCATGGAAGAGTGCCAGCAGTCGCCGCCGCACGCCGCGCTGATGCCGCCACATGGTAACTTAACACCTTCTGCAGTCACTTAAACACCGTTAATCAACTTCGCTAATCCGTTTACTAAAAAAGTTAACTTCGTTAAACGTTGAACCCGAATTTCGGAAGATTTAACGGAAGTTAACGTTAATCGATAATCGTTAACTCGTGTCCTTTTGGCAAATAGTAGGTACTTAATTGACGATTAACGGACATTAATTGCTTTAACGGAAGTTAATGAATCCGTTAACGATTCTTAAAGTTAACTTAAAAGTTAATCCGTTACTCGAAATGTCAACTACGCTAATTAACGATTAACGGATTAACGGTCTTCTGCCCAGCTATGTAAGTACCGTATTAACAAGCTGCGCTTACGCCGCTCTCAAGCGATGGGGTTGCAAACTGCGAGTTCGACCCGATCGCACACTCAGTAAATATTGCCGACATTATAGTTCTTATTACATGGATGAAAGGTCTATTATCGCTTGATTCATGCGTTTTGTTTTTCTGGTTCGTAGCTCCTAGCGAGCAATGCGAGACAGTGTAATCAAGCAAAATAGACTCTGTGAACATGTTCATAAGAACTAAAACATCGGCAATAAAGCGTGGTATAGTCAAGTATAGTTCCTAGTAGTTTATAACTTTGAAACTAGATGGCGTTATCAAACTGAGGGAATGGGGAAGATGCATTTGTTTTCATCTTGTATTGGAAAGTGCTGAGTAATAGAAACCGATCTGTGTACGCAAAACATTATTATGTTGTTTATTTTATGAGTTATGAAGCTTTGAAAAGTCACTGTTCATACCACTCGCAATAACACTCCATACAAAATGGACAACAGCTATGACGTCACAGCTGTCTTTAGACTGTACAAAATGTATGGCGTCTGCACGTCCGTCCGTCACGAAATCTGCAATTATTTCTGAAAATACTGTTTTTAGGCAAACACTTAACTCTTTACTCTCATAATATATCATTTAAACCTCATTTTGATTTTCATGCATCATCCCCATCTGTCCTTTTGAGATCGTTGAATCAATATGTATATTTGGTTTTCAGCTAACAGTCCCGAGAGTATGCAGTGCCAGCCAACTCTTCAGAACGGCATGGTGTCCATGAATTACCACTCACCACCTATGGATAATAAGAGTTAGTACTCTATTACTGCTATCACCAAATATTTTAAGACTTTGACAAGAGCCAATGACCTTGAGTGATCGGTCTCTGTCTGTTTGCACCGGGGTGAACGAGAAGCACTGAGCGGTTATTTGTATGAGGAAAATCAAAAACGGATGAATTATATAAGTAAACACACTACACGTGAAATATAAACGAGTAATTTTGTTTAGTATGGGCGTGATGTAATTATGGACCCATAAGTTAAAAAAATTAAGACAGAACTGTTTAAAGTGGATTTCGGACGTAACTTCAGGTTTTTTTTGTATCGTTTCGATTTCAATAAATCGTGTTTTGGAAATAGTCATTTTTTCAATAATATAATGAATATGAACGTGTATTTTTTTCGCTTTGTCAAATCAAATAGTTTTAGTGAAAAAAGTGTTTGAGTAAAGCCGACTTAGGTCTTGTCAGCGCCTTAATGAGTTGATTAGTTACAGCGACAATCTGTCGCCATATTCATGAATGTGCGCTTGGACCGAGGGAATAGCGTCATCTCCTTTTCTCCTACTGTAACAGTTGCGTTCTCTTTCACGCATCTGCCATTTTTCGGTCAATAATTTCAAAGGGAGAAAATAAAAATCGATTGAAAATTTGTACATGTAGGTACGTATTTCGCTTTATTAGTGCTCTTTCAATAGTTTCTGCGTTTTTTAAAAGAGCAACACGGTATACGCTGTATATTTCACGAACACTCGTTACCGGTTTCAGATGAGGGTTGGAGGGTGGGTGTGCGTTTTTTATTCCTTAGCTCCGTAACGGCTGCTCAGATTTCCATTAAATTTGGTATAGGTAGGTAGGTAGGTCATTTATTTCTTTATGAAAATTGCATTACAAAAATTACATATTAAAGATAATGAATTCACAAAAAGATCGTCAGTCGAGATAGAATAATATAAAAATACCGTCTAGAAATAATTCTAGGAATAATCAAAATAGATATGTCTTAGAATTCAATTACAAAATGTCACAAATAAAATCAATAACAAAAGAAAACAGATGTCAAAAAATGCAATAAAATAAAAACTAACCTAAAGAAACACAAATGTCAGAAAATCAAAACTAAATAATAACAATAAAAATATAATAGTAAATTAGCTTTCACTGTATTCTTTAACAGAATACAGTGATCGCATCAATAAAAGTTCTTTCAGTCGACGACCAAATATAACGTCCGAACACTCGTTTTTTAGGTCAGCGGGTAGTCTTTCATAGAAAGCGGGACCTGTGACACGCGGGTTTTTGTCGAGCAGCGCCAACCGCCGTGGCACACGCTGTAAGCGCCCTGTTTGTCGGGTTATTCTGCCCGGGATATTGACTCGTTTAAAAGAATGTATGTTGTGTCGCGTATACATAGTAATATCATAGATGTATTGTGAGTAATGTGTCAATATTCTGTACTTTATAAACAGCTCCCTACAGGAATGCCGTGGTTATAGCACAGTATAACAAAATAACAGTATTTTGTCTCGGCAGTGTCCTCGAAATAATTACCTACGGCCGCTCGCTAAGTAGGGCTGCACGCAGTAGGGCTGCCCAATGACTGTCTTTCTTGGGTTTTGTATTTGATAATGCTATATTAAGTAAATTGTCAGCCGAATTCAGAAAGGCCACTCAAATTAAGCTTTAATTGAAGTGACGTTACTGTATAGGTGGATAAGTAGTTGAGGGACATTTAACTACGTACTTAAAATGTAGTCAAATGCTTAAGTGGCGTTATTGAATTCGGCCATTAGCATCTTTTCATGAAATATAACTGCAAATCCTGTTAGTCTTAATTTTAATCATTTCTACTTGGTTCTTCCTCCTCCCGCCTCCTCTGCTGCACTGGGAGTGAAGAGATAGCATAGAATGCGTGCAGATGCTTATCATCCTGGCATGTCGTAAAAGTCGACTAAGGGACGGGTCCTCTCCAACATGGTGGACTATCTGTATGGGCGATGGACTGATCACCTGTCACCATACGGTTCATCATACCATCTTAGGACTAATTAATCGAACGTGGCCACAAGTAGTCTTGTGGCTTTGCCCACCCCATTAGGGATTTCGGGCGTGATGCTATGTATACTATGTACTTGGTTCTTATTTCTACTTTCAAAAGTGACTGTAAGTCAGTGTGGAGTAAAGAAATGCATTTTATTTATTTTGCTTTTAATATATCAAAAACATTAAAAATTCTCGTGCCATAATTTACGTGAATAAATTCGCGGGAGTGTCTCGCACTGTCCTCTTCCATACCCAACCGCGGCGCACTCGCGACTGTTGGGTACCGAAGTTTACCGAGATTTCGAAGCGCGTCGTTTCGGCCGTTTTTATGAAGATGGAATACTGTATACTTGATTATACTGTGCCGATAGGGTACGAAACCCGATAACTGAATTCCACGCGGAGGAAGTCGCGGGCGGATGCTAGTAAAAACTAACTTTTGGTCCAGACGGTGGTCTTCTGATGTGCTCGCCGGTCAGCTCCCTGGACGGCTTCCTGCACCCGTCCGTGCAGCGCGCCGAGCCCAGCTTCAAGGACGACACCAGGTCAGTGCCACTGCACCAACACTCAGCATCTAATGGTACCGCTGTAAACTTGACCGTATTATAACTTTGTTTGAAGACGAAATACTGTTGTTTTTACCATGTTATAAGTTATGGTCAAATTCCCAAACGGTGCTGAAATTGATCGTCGATTAAAATCATGTTTAACTGTTTAATCTTTGATCAAATCCTTGGCGTTTGCGAATGAGGCCAATGGTTTCTTTAACAAGTGGGTTCTGTCAAAGTACTTTAAAAAAATCCTAGTTGAAAGTAACTGTTCAGATGTTTATCTGCAAAATTTATATTTTATTCATATTTATTATAATCGGAGCTCGAGAAGGTCGGGAAATAATTGCAATACGGAATTAGAATACAGTAATCGACTCGTCATAGAAAATCTAATCAAATTTTATAAATAAGACCTTTTGGACCCAATTCGAAACGATGTCGCCTAAATTTAAAAAATTTTCGCTGAAATTGAATAGTATGGTAATAAGTCGTTTCGCATAAGTGTTATAAAAAATAAAACCACTTTACCGTTCTTTTAAAGGAGATAAATGACATTTAAGATTACATTCAAGCCTGTGTTATTTGTACCGGAAGTCGATTAAATTACAAGAAAAAGCGAAACATGTTTCTGTCCTATAGTACTTTTATAATCAGAAAATGTATTTTATCTACACCCATATCATAAAACCTCCATTGGTCAAATCAAATCAAATCAAATCAATTTATTTGCATGAATACAGTTTTATAAAGGATGTCAAGTTTTTCAATAATAATGTACATTGTATTCAGCCTGCATGCAGGCGTACAAATATTAAAATTATCCGAATCTAATACATTATACCATTAATTATCTATCACAATCTATTTCATTAATTTTAACATATTATTATGTCCACACAATTACAATATTATTATTTAAAATCAAAAAAGTCCTTCATACAATAAAATTAATCAATCACCGTATGAAATGACCACCATTTTGACAACCAATTAGGAAAAACCAGTGCTGCGATAAAGAAATAACATGACTTCTTTATCGTTTTTAGTAAAGAAATGAGATTAAATTTGGAACAGCTGTCAAAACTCAAGTGGGTCTCTATTCATAGATAGATCCATCCATATTTTTTATCCATAGATATTAAAAGTTATTGATACGAAACGTCAATTCAGTATGTTTTTTTAATATAACTGCACAATATTTAATCTCGAGTGACGTGAGAATAGAGACTTCATCCGTTTGTCTATGATTTAAAAAAAAAATGGTCTAGACGGAGGACCGAATTGGCGCCATGTTGACGTTTTGCTGAACGAAAGTAGAATTGTTGTTGAATTGAATAGAAAAAGTTGTTTGTAATTTACATTTTAGTTGAAAATATGAATAGTAAGTATTCTTCTCGGAGTGTGTGTGATGTGAAAATGCGCCGGATATCGGAAATATGCAGCCACGATTGCAACAAATAACTTGTTGACAGAAAATATTGTTTCTGAACTCATCATGGAGGATTTATAATATGTGTGTAGATAAAGTTATGTATGCAACTTTGCATAATTTGGCCTTAAAACACACGTGCGATCTTATTATGAAACTCGCCTATCGGCTCGTTTCATAAAACCGCACTAGTGTTTTAAGGCCTATCATTATGCAACCGTTGCATAAACTACTATTCTGTAACTTGCACTCTCCTCAATTTTTTTATGAAATTTGAGTCGTTACCGATGATTTTTTTAAGTCGTTACCGTTGTTCCCACGGAAATATTCTTGACTAGCTGTGCCCACGACTTCGTCCGCGTGGAATAGTGTGTGCGCTCATTGTGTACGGCGCGGTGTTGGCAAGTTTCTTACTCGCGTTGACTTCAGTTTCACATTTTGTAATTACTCCATAAATGTTACATCAGCATAGCTCTAATATTTTGTCTCTTGTCTCAAACTTATAAAACATTCACATATTTCCATACAAACTTTCATCCCCTATTCCCTATTGTTATTTTACACCCTTGAGGGTAAAACTTTTACAAACTTTGAATGTTTTATTTATTTATATCGACGCATCCGTGACTCCCCTGGTGTTGCGGGTGTCCATGGGCGGCGGTGATTGCTTACCATCATGTAACCCGCCTGCTCGTTTGCCCCTTACTATAAAAAATAAAAAAACATTTATTTTAGTCTATTTCCGTTTGCAATTATTTTTCGTTGACCTCTCCGAGCGCCGACTATAAAAGTTTTGGTGAACGTGTGTCTAGCTGAACGGAGATTTTGTATTTCAGCTCGATGGGTGGGACCGGGTACTGCTGCGGTCGCGCCACACAGTGGGACGGGTGCTTTGACGGATCCCACGCGTATTATACTAAGTACTAACTATTTATTTATTGAAAAAATATGTGTGGTCGGAGATGAACCCTCCATTGCAGGTTTTCCGGTGCAAGGAGCGAAAAACTTAAATATGATTTGTAGCTACTCCAACTAATTTGCAATAGGGATGTTTCATGGGTTGGAAAAAAACTAATTAGTATATTGTGAATGTATAGTTTGTTTTAATTAATACAGTTTTGTGGGACTTTTATCCATGTCGTTTGTAACACCAATTCGTCGATTACCAATATCAGCCACAGTCTGAAATCTGGCAACACTCAGAAGCGAGGGAAATAAATTAAAACTGTCAAATAGGGAGGTGTCCTGGGTAAAAAAATAATAATTCTAAATACTCCGTCAGTTAGATTATAAAAAATATTGAACACGTATTTTTTGCTTTATCAAATCAATCAAAATTGACAAAGATAACGCGCATCAAAGTTCGGGAGTGGGGGCTCATGACGTCACTTGATGGTAAAAAGTGAACAGTCGTGACGTCACGCGGCACTTCAACGCACTATATCTTCGTAATTTTTTGTTTAATTGATAAAAGAAAAAATTGGTGTTCAATCGTTTTTGATAATGTAAATGACGGACTAAATAGTTTCTTTTTCAGGAAACTAGCCTATTATGTGAGTTGATATATGGCCAAATTCAGACAAGCCACTCAAATTGGTGTTTAATTAAAGTGACGTTTGAGTGATGTTTTTGTATATAATCAAAACTACTTGAGAGACATGTAACTACATATTTAATCTCTAATCAAATGCTTAAGTGGTGTTTCTGAATTCAGCCAATAGTCTTTTGAATGCACATGCTCAAGCAACGTAGTTCTTACGTTGCATGATGCCTGATTTTTCTTAGTAGGACTGTTAACCCACGGCAAAAATCACCCTTTTCATACATAAGGCGATAACGATTTCCATCTCAAATGTTAACCGATGTTGACCAATTTTTGATAGGTTGTCAGTCAGAACAAAATCTAGGTCTATACGTTTTTTGAATTTTGATTAAAGATAAACAAAGTCAAAAAATCGCCGAAATTGGTTTTGTAAGATAATACTAAAACAGCAGCAATCAAACTGAATTTATTAATTATAGTGAAAAAACTAAAACGTATAGACCTGGATTTCGTTCTCACTGACAACTTATCAAATATTGGTGAACATCGGTTAACATTTAAGGGGTGGAAATCGTTATCGCCTTTTGTATGAAAAGCCGTAACTTTCACTCCTCTTAATTTGTATTATAAAATCTATAAAAGTAGCCATTCTTTTTTCATAATTGTAACGTGTTGTAACCCCATTAGGTTTCAATACGTGTTGGCCGCAGCGACATCTATCGCCACCAAACAGAATGAGGAGACCCTCACATACCTGAACCAGGGCCAGTCTTACGAGATCAAATTGAAGAAACTGGGTGATCTGTCGCATTACAAGGGGAAGATATTGAAGGTAATAACGAATTAAATAACATATCTAATAGCTTTAAACGAGCAATTCTTATATATATTATTGGACCTGCCACAGCTTCAACCGCGGTATTTTCCATACAAACTTTATCACCCTTTTTCACCCGTTTAGGGGTGGAATTTCGGGCGTGATGATATGTATTTGTATGTGTGTAAGTAGGGGTGGAATTTCAAAAAATCCCCTCCTTAGTGCACCTCTAGGGTACTCGAAGAATGTCTCCCCAAAATTTCTGTGGGCTGTGCGTTGTCTATAAGTGAGTCGCGGTATTGTTTTATATGTATATTTAGATAAATATAATCTGAATCTTGGAAACGGCTCCAACGACTTCATGAAATTTAGTATGCAGTGGGTTTCGGGGGCGATAAATCGATCTAGCTAGGTTTCATTTTTTTAAAACGTCGTGAAAACTGCTACATTGTCATAAGAATACGAAGATAAATTTCGCCACCATCTACAAGGTTATAATAGCTCAGGTGGGAAATCGGGCGGTCCCGAAACCAGAAGACCCCGGTTCGAGTACAGATCTTTTATTTTTTCAAGTTCCTTCTTTTGTGAGAAAAGCTATTATTGGGAGCCCTTTATCAACGCATAAAATTCGTATCTAAATATAATTCCCAAACACGATTTACCAAAAAAAAAACAGATACAAATAATAATAATAATAATCGTCAGTAGGTTCCTCTCTCCGCAGCCCTATCCACGGATCGCTCGGGTCCTGCTCCGCGGTCGGTGGTTCCCCGTTTTTTTTTTATTTATAATATATATGCATGTTTTTTTTTGTAGAGCGTGATTAAAATTTGCTTCCACGAGCGCCGCCTGCAGTATATGGAACGCGAGCAGATTGCGCAGTGGCACGCGGAGCGGCCCGGCGAGCGGATCGTTGAGGTGAGCTTAAAAGGAACCTACGGCTTTTCATACAAAAGGCGATAACGATTTCCACACCTTAAATGTTAACCGATGTTCACCAGCTGTTGATAGGTTAGAGCTAGATTTTGTTCCGACTGACAACCTATCAAAAATTGGTTAACATTTAAGGGGTGGAAATCGTTATCGCCTTTTGTATGAAAAGCGTGATTTTTGCCATTGGTTTTTACAGTCCTCTTGAGATATAATTTTCGAAAAAATATATTTGCTTTTTCATGGAAATTTTCGGGCCGGGCAATTTTACAAATTTCTAGATTTTTGTATTTTTTTTCAAATTCGGTCCCCCTATCCTCTATGGCCTATTTTTTAAGAGCACTATTGGGTCTAGTACCACAACCAGTGGTGCCAAATCTTAAATTCAAAAGTTGCTAGATTTACGCGTACAAGTTGCCAAAAATTAACTAACATAAAGCTGCCAAACTTGCGGGGCGCGTGTGGTTTTTATAACGCTGTGATTGGTGCGTTCAAGTTTATGCGGTCTTGCCTACCTATAGCATCGCCGCTTCTACCTTTTTGACTCTTATTTTGATAGCGGGGGTTGTCCGGCTATGCGTTTTATATAATACTAGTGGACCCGCCACAGCTTCCCCCCTTTTACACCCATTTAGGGATGGCATTTCAAAAAATCCCTCCTTAGTGCACCTAGGGTACTCGAGCAATGTCTCTACCAAATTTAAAACCTCTAGGACCACCCGTTTAGGCTGTGCGTTGTCTATAAGTGAGTCACGGTACTGTTTTATATTTATTGATGATACTATTTGTGACAACAATTTTATTATTAAATTAAATTTTTAAAGGCTATATGTATTCATGAATCAGCTGGACGTACCTCTCTCGTACGGAGTGACGCGTGTGCAGCAACCACCCTGTCTCAACTCGCTGCACGTTTTCTGGGACCCCACTAAAGATGTCGGCGTCTATATCAAGGTACGTCACAAAAGGCCACAAAAAGCATTCGATCGAAAGGGAACATCTTTTTCTTTTTTTTTATCAGGGGACAATCTTTTTTTTTACCATATCGATCTAGTCCCAAAGTAAGCTCTAAAGGCTTGTGTTATGGGTACTGGACGACGATATACATACTTATATAGAGAAATAAATACTTAAATACATAGGAAACATCCAAGACTCGGGAACAAACATTCGTGCTCATCACACAAATATTTGCCCTTACCGGGGATCGAAACCGGAACGCTAGCTTCGGAGGCAGGGTCACTACCAACTAGGCCAACCGCGTCGCCAAAGCACTTACCACAATTTCGGTGGAAGAACATCTGTAAAGTAATTCGTAGTTGTGTAGTCCCCAATCCGCACCTGGTCCGCGTGGGGGCTAATGGTCCATCTCACTACCTACGAGAGGAGGCCTATTCCCAACAGTAGAACGTAAGATGATGATAATGAATAGACAAACTGTCTCGCAGGTGAACTGTATCTCCACTGAATTCACGGCGAAGAAGCATGGCGGCGAGAAAGGCGTACCTTTCCGCATCCAGGTGGAAACTTACCTCGCGAGCGACGACAGCTTGCGCCTGCACGCCGCCGCCTGCCAGATCAAGGTACAGTATATTAGTTGGCATGGCATACCTTTGTAGTGTCTTTACCAGATGGTTCAAACGGAAGACCAGCGCTGGCCCCTAAGCCAGTATTATGCTGAGTCGGGACCTTTTTGTAACAGTTGGCACTGTTCTACCTTTTCTAGTTTTTTTGTGTAATGTTTTTTTTGTGCTCTGTTACGAATAAATGTTTTTTCTTTCTTTCTTTCTTATGTAGTAAAAAACCGGAAAAGTGCGAGTTATACTACATAGAGTACATGATTATCTTAAATTTCCTATGTTATTTTAAATGCCATAGGTTTTTTATAGGTTTTCCTGTAATCTAGGTAAAGAACTATTTTCTGTATTTTTTTCGAAATTTTAGGCCCAGTAGTTTCACAGATAAGTGGGGTGGAATGGTCAATTTTCGCCTATTTTCCTAAATAACTTGCTAAATATTTATCTTAAAATTCAAAAAAACAATTTATTAAAGATCCTCACAATAAGCCCTTTCAGTTGATATGTCACACAATATAGTTTTCAAAACTTCTTTTTTAATTTTCTAATTTACCTCCCAAAAGTGGCCCCCGTGCTTAAAATTCATTTATTTACGTTACGCGTCCGTGTTGCGGTCACCGACTTACATATGTGTACCTTTCAACTCAATCGGTCCAGTATTTTTCGAGCAAATTGGCTGTGACAGACGGACAGACAGACATACACACGAGTGATCCTATAAGGGTTCAGTTTTTTCCTTTTAAGTTACAGAACCCTAAAAATTGCGTAATAATCAATAAAGTTGCATTGTGGTAGAAAATAATAATTGGTTAGTCATAATAAAACATGGTTTGTCCGGCCCTGGCCGTTGGTCTCATAGCCGGATATCCGGTTGCCAGATGACAGATAATGAACGTTCCCTATTGAAGCTATATCCTTGCTCTCAGGTGTTCAAATTGAAGGGCGCTGACAGGAAGCACAAACAGGACCGTGAGAAAGTGATGCGACGGCCGCGCTCCGACCTGGAGAAGTACCAGCCTGGCTGCGAAGCCACAGTCCTCACCACCGTAAGTACCTGGTCATTAAGGGTAATGGACAGTGTGACCATTTGTAGCAGTATCTGCTATCGAATTTTCACTTTGGCACAATATGCTGACAAATTAAAAAAGTGGCAGGAATTCGCAGATTTAGGAGTATTGTACAGGGTCTGCCGACAACATTATTATGGTTTCTGGCAACATTTGCATTATTGGCACCGCTTTTTTATCAATGTTACTAGTTTAGACTTAGACGGGATCAACTTGTGATATAAACGGATGCCTCTTTCTAGTAAATAAATTGAAGAGGCTTTGAAACCGTCAACTTTTCAGAATTTCAAATATGCTATAGGAAATTATTTCGCGTTCCAAAACAAATTATTCAAAAGCGTTTCGTCCGTCCGTATCCATGTTTTCGGCCAGTGAAACAAAAAACTGCGCGGTTTCAAATGTTGCTCAAATAGCATGACATTTTTTTGACAGTAGCTAGTGCTGGCCATTTTAAAAAATACCGGTTTTAATAACTCATTAACAATGTGTAAATTAAAATATTTTGATTATTATTATGTTTTACCAATTATTTTAGCTTACCAATTATTTAAGTTGAAGGTGCATTTCGCCTAGTTTGTTTATGGCAGTTTACAAACTGTGCTATTGTTGACAGCTGTCAAACGACGCGCTAATGCCGCCCCCGTCTCTGGTCACCTCTTCACCCCCGTATTCGCCTGAACTGTGGTAAGTCATACCATAAATTAAGTATAACCAGATAGGTCAACTCCATACATTGAAATGTGACCACCTCAAACCCCCGTATTTGTAGATGGCGCTAGGGAGCATCCTTTTATTTACAAAGCCTCTAGGATTTCAGCGCCATCTGTCAGTTTTCTTTGAAAATACATGAAAGAATAACTGTTTCTGATTATGGATCTTTGGAAAAAGAATCGCAGATGGCGCTATTTTAGGAATAGCATAAGCAATTTCGCAAAACGATACCCAGCAGCGCCGTATAAAAATAATTAGGTAAAATTTCATGACGCGACCATAGCTTCATAGCGTGAGGTCGGTAGGTAAGTACCGTGCGCTCCCCGCTTTTGACGTCACGCCACGGATAGTTTTAATATAATATGCGTATTTCAGATGATCAAGCAATTTTTTATTTGATTTTAATTTTTCAAATGTATATTTAATAATTGTCTTTTTTTTTAAATTGTTAGTCTATGTTTGGTGACGCATTGGTTATATACTGTAATGTCATGTTAATGTGTTTATAAATAAAAAAATAAATGTAGCCACCGAATACGAATCCGTTTCCGTTATCAGAATTACAAAAAATGGCGGCCATTTTTATAGCTGGGCACCGTTAATCAAATAGTTAACTTCGTAAATACCTACTGCGTTACTAAGTTAACTTAGTTAAACGTTAAAGCGTTACATTTCGGAATATTTAACGGGAGTTAACGTAAATCGTTAATTGGTAACTCGTGATAGAAATTGCATTTTATACATATGTCGTTGCGTTAGGTATTTACTTATACAAAATGTTGGTAGGTGCTACGAAAGTATAGGCAGGACATGGAACATTAGTAAAAATTGGGTACCTCCTTATTGCATTAGAGTTGGTAATAAATAATACCTATTATTTAGAGATCAAATTCAAATCAAAAGCTATCTGACATAACCCGAGCATTGTTCTTTTGGCAAACAGTAGGTACTTAATTAACGTTTAGCCGACTTTAATTGTTTTAACGGAAGTTAATAAGTCCGTTGACAAAACTTAATTAATCCGTTAATCGAAATGTTAAATTTGTTAATTAACGATGAACGGATGAACGGTCTTATGTCTAGCTGTGGCATGGCTGGGCACCGTTAATTAAATAATTATCTTCGTTAATCGCTAATCCGTTAATAAAAGGGTTTAATTCGTTAAACGTTAAAGCGTTACATTTCGCAAGATTTAACGGAAGTTAAAGTTAATCGTTAAAACGTGATAGAAACTGCATTTTATATATCGTTAATGCTAGTAATTTACTTATAAAAAAAATTTTGGTATGGACTGTGGAGGTTTAGGCAGAAGGCCAAACCGCGGTGCGGTCCGCTCGGTGTCCTTTTGGCAAATATTTGGTTGTTTTAACTGCAGTTTATGAGTCCGTTAACAATTTATAAAGTTAACTTAAAAGGTAATCCGTTACTAGAATTGTTAACTTCGTTAATTAAGATTAACTGATTAACGGTCTTGTGCCCAGCTATGACTAGTTCGTGCGTGTCTTCGACCTTGGTCATTTCGGCGCAAGTGGCCCTGGACGTAGATACCTAACTCCGCGTGATGCCGACGAGCACGCGGGTCAATTTATGATTGTCAGACGAAATGTGGGATGAAATGAGAGACGAGATTAGTTAGAGAATGACGTAACATCGCTGGTGAGAGCCCGTTTATGTGTTTTCTTCCAATTACGCTTTAATTTCATCATTATGGCCTTAAATACTCAGCACAAAGCAGCCCTTATTTGCTCTAGAGCAATTTAAGTTGCATACAAATTTCATTATTGCACTTTTTAAATTTGGTTAATTGATCAAGATGTTTAGACTCAAGAGTCAATGTAGAGTCAATGCGGAGTCAATGTGGAGTCAATGTGGAGTGGAGTCAATGTGGAGTCAATGTGGAGTCAATGTGGAGTAGAGATGCAACGGATATCCGGTTACTATCCGGTATCCGGCCTATCCGGCCATGATTTTACTATCCGGCCGGATACCGGATAGTAAAAACTTGGGTCAGAAATACGATAAAACAAAGAAAAGTCGTCAGAAGTAAACAAAATCAACGTCAGTTATTAAATTAAAACAGTTTTCTTCTTATTTAAGTATAAAACTAATATGTGACATCACGTCGTGAACGTTCGAATATTCCCAACTGACGTAATAAAGCGCGTATTGAACCTCAAAGGGACTCGCCGCGCTCTTATAATTCGTAACAAGTTGAAACTTGCTCGCCGCGCGAAGGCCGCGCAAGCTAACACAGCTTTAGAGATAGCTCGTGTGCGGCCGGATATCCGGTTGCCGGATATCCGGCTATCCGGCCAATGGCCATGCCGGATATCCGGTATCCGGTATCCGGTATCCGGCCAAACCTTTATCCGTTGCATCTCTAATGTGGAGTCAATGTGGAGTGGAGTCAATGTGGAGTCAATGTGGAGTCAATGTGGAGTCAATGTGGAGTCAATGTGGAGGCAATGTGGAGTCAATACAGAGTCAATGTAGAGTCAATGTGGAGTGGAGTCAATGTGGAGTCAATGTGGAGTCAATCTGGAGTCAATGTGGAGTCAATGTAGAGTCAATGTGGAGTCAATGTGGAGCCAATGTGGAGTCAATGTGGAGTCCATCTGGAGTCAAGAACTACCAACTTTGTGCAGTAGTTGAAAAAAAAGCAGATTATGCACCTAGCATTCAGTGATTTATTGCGCTCGTGTTTTTGGAGCCCTCGCTTGCACTCGGGCTCCAAGCTAACACTCGGCGCAATAATCAATCACTTTCTCCTTGGTGCAACAATCTACTATAATATGTATCTGCGCAATTATCTCTCAATCCGTCCGTACTAACTTACAAGATTAAATACCGTTGTTATTACATTACCTACCTACTTTATTTTATTAATTTTAAATTTCTCTAAGGGTTCCGTACATTAAGGGTACTATATGTTTTCCATAGGAAAGTATGGTACCTACTCTAAGCGCGAGAGTCAGACTTGCACTTGAATGGTTGTTGAAAACCGGACAAGTGCGAGTTGAACTCGCGTGGAAAGGGTTCCGTTCCATACATGATTATCTGAAATTTCCTATGTTATTTTAAATACCATAGACTTCTTATAGGTTTTCCTGTAATCTATAGGTCAAGAACTATTCTCTGTATTTTTTCAAAATTGTAGGCCCAGTAGTTTCGGAAATAAGGGGGGGGGGGGGGGGGGGGTCATTTTTCGCTTATTTTCCTAAATAACTTCTAAACTATTTATTTCAAAATCCTAAAAAAATATATTTGAAATCCTCACAATAAGCTCTTTCATTTGATATGTCACAAGATATAGTTTGCATAACTTTTTTTAAAATTTTCTTCTTTACCCCCCAAAAGTAGCCCCCATGTTTAAAATTCATTTATTTGCATTACGCGTCCGTGTTGCGGTCACCGACTTACATATGTGTACCAAATTTCAACTCAAACGGTCCAGTAGTTCCGGAGCAAATTGGCTGTGACAGACGGACAGACAGACAGACAGACAGACAGACAGACAGACAGACAGACGAGTGATCCTATAAGGGTTTCGTTTTTTCCTTTTGAGGTACGAAACCCTAAAAACGAAGTGTACTTCAATGTGACGTAGCTCTTGTTACAAGTTTATAAAATAGGATATTTTGACGACGCGGTTAGCTTAGTTGATAGTGACCCTGCCTCCGAAGCTGGCGTTCCGGGTTCGATCCCCGGTGAGGGAAAATAATTTACGTGTTGAGCAACAATGTTTTTTTTTTAATCTTAGATGTTTCCTACGTATTTAAGTCTTTATTTATATTTATAAGTATGTATATCCGGTATCTATGACCTTTTATATGAAAACTATTGTTATCGATCAAATTAGTCACATCACAATGCACAAACGAAAAAGTACGCTACAATTGTGTAAGATGGCGCTAAAACAGATTTTTCGTATATTACTTTTTATTGTTAAGTGAATGATTTTAGGTCATTGAACGTATAATTTTGATTATTCATACATAAAAACCTTAAAAGTAAATGAATCATTAAATTTTTAGACATGAAATCGATAGATTTGGAAAATATTAAATGACCATGTGCATACTAGCGACATCTGTTCAAGGTTTTTTTAAATAAGTAGTCCACCGAGGGCATGGTTTCTCTAGGTCTTATTCCTCTATGGTCATACCCTAGAATACCTGTTTTTTGGAATTTCAGGTTCTATGAATAAAGTAAAAATAAAATAATTCACGCGTAATAGTCAATTTATTTCTGGAAGGTAAGTGTAATTTGAACTTAAATTTATTATGTTTTACTAATTATTTGTAGAGTGAATGTCCACTATTGTCCACGTTGGGTTTATAATGAACTTTAATTTGTAGTAGTGTGTATGCAATACTTAAAACAATCCCAAGCAGCACACTAGCTGTACAAGAGCTTATACAGCCCTTATAACGCCTAAACTAGAGTTATAATGGCTGTATAAGCTCTTATACAGCTTGTGTGCTTCTTGGGATAGCACTTAAAAATATTTCACATCTTGTTAATACTAGTACATAATACAACAACTTGTCAATCTTTGTATGAGAAGTTTCGATAAATATGCGTTCTAGCCATATATAGGATCATTTCTACCACAGATTTACACATATATCGAACAGCCTCACCCATGTCAGGTAAAAACGAGGATTCTGTAATTCAGTAGTGATTATTACTACATGTTTGGCGAATATGTGTCGCTAAAAAAAATAAAAAAACTTCTTTCTAGCAGAAACAATGCCAGGAAAATTATATGATTGCAGTGGATTCCGCTTGATATGTAAAAGGCTGGGCTTGACCCTGCATGTTACTGACACTTAAAATATATAAGAAACTAGTGGACCCGTCACAGCTTCGCCCGCGGTATTTCCATACAATCTTTATCACCTCTTTTCAAAAAATCCCTCCTTACTGCACCTCGAGGAATATCTCCAAATTTCAAACCTCTAGGACCACCCGTTTAGGTTGTGTTGTGTGTTGTGTATAAGTGAGTCACGCTACTGTTTTATATGTATTGATCATTGATGACACGCTTAACGGCTCAAACTAGGATTATACTCATCTTAGGTCCGTGAACAACACGAAGTTTACAAACGTAAAAAAAAATGTTTGGTATGAGTATCTGGATGACAGGAATAAAACCCGCGACCTAAGGAGTGAACCAGGCGGTGCCTACTCGTCGTACGCTCATTGTATACTAGTATATTGGAAAATCCACTTAACAGGACACAATATAAAGCTGACATTTCAATGCTTTCGGTGTCGGAGTTAGGTTTATGTGGTGCGCGACGACCATTGTCGCTTTGTATCATAATGCAAGTGATATCACCCACAGCTAGTACGTGAACGGCGTTCGCGGGAGTTCGCCTTCGCCTTTATTATCATCTAATCATGCGCTCGTATACTCGTATTCCATAAAATGGTCCCAAATTTGCCATTTACAGCATGCAATTTGAAGATAAGATAAGATAAGAACTTTATTGCAAGAACACAGTAGGTACATGATCTTATAATATAAAATGTGCTTATGTTCTACCATTCAGGCATGCAAAAATATAATGAGTATTTAAAAGGGCGAAAATTCATATAAAAATTGTCAAAAATTATTAAAACTGTTAAAACATAAGAAATTAATTAATTATTGAATAGCTAAGATTAGTATTTACTGTCGTTATCGTTGAAATGAAGGAGATTGTGTAAAGTGAATATAATTCACAGAAAAAAAAGAGAAATAAGTTATAGGTTAAACACGACAGCGGTAAGGATAGCGGGTGAAGCCGCGGGGCGCTACTAGCAAGGCTATAGGCTTCAAGCTATATATTGAAGGTTTTTCGTTTGGGTTGGTAAAAAAAATTCATAACATGGCCTCGTTAATAACAATTTGTATTGCTCTCGGACCGTCTCATGACTGACACCCTAAAATTAGACCAATCTTACCAATTGTCCGTCCGTCACATGATGCGTACATTGTTATCAAAAATAGTATTGGTATTTGTACCGTTAAATTGACAGCAATTGAAACCTTTGTATGTGACCTTATAGGTGGCAGGCGTATTGTCCCCGGAGACGTAGCTTCATGCACTCGCATTCGTCATATACGTTCGGTGTACGCCTGCTTGCAAAATCAAAGTTAAAGTGTTTCATTTGTGAAACATGGGTCAAACTGATTGAACATAGTTGAAATTTATATTATATTTTGCACAGGCTTACAAAAACAACACAATTCTATTTATTTATTTGACATATAACCTCTTATTGGATCTATGATGATGATGATATATTATTTCTAAAAGGTATTTTTGTGAAGACGCTCCATATCTCCGTTAATTCTTAACAAAATTAATGATTTAAACGTCATTTTAAAGCTTATGTTCGTCGCTTTGTCTTAAAAATAGAGTAATATTAACGTTTTCGTTAAAATCTATTTGCAAGCGCCATCTATTAACAGTCTGTTTAATAATGTAAAGTAATGTCAATATGCATTACGCAATGGCCTGTGGGACCTAATGACTAGTCCCTATCATTATAGGAGGCCTGTGCCCACCGGTGGGAATGATGAGGATGAGTTCTTTTTAAATGAAAACGTATCTAGGGGCTTGCAATATCGGATGAGTTTCAATTCCGGAACTGATTTTCGATATTGAGCTCCAATCAGTCAGTGTGAGTAGCGCGAGTATCTCAAAATATTTGGGTTCTCATGCAGTTCCTTTGTCGTTTATATTTTAGGTTTAACAAGTGCCCAGCAGTGGGACGTATTTGGGGCAGTGATGGTGATGATGAAGTGAATTTTACGTGTACGTGTATACTTGTAGGTACCTACCCGGTCTCAACAAGAATATAATCTAAGTGCGTTTATAGTGCCGACGAAAGAGATAGTCAGAGAGATAGATGGGTTCAAGTTATCCTATCTGGCATGCTAGGGCCTCTGGGGTACTATTCGATTTAATGTCTGGCAATGAAATATTTTGCTCGCTGGACCTTGGCTGCTCTACGGAAAAAGAAAGTAACTGACATTTTTGTTCGACACCGGTGTTTTTACATTTTTGGTCCTTTTATAGTCTAAAAGTCCCAAAAATGTAAAAACACCGGTGTCGAAAAAAAATAACAGTTACTTTCTTTTTCCGTAGAGCAGCCGACCTACGCAGCAACGTTCAGCCCACCCCGCGTGCCATAGGTTAACTGGAAATTCCAGACATGCCATCCAATTCCGGATTATTAAAACTAAACTATCTCATGATGGGGCAATTATCATCGCGATGCACAATTGCAATTTGCAATTCTTATTTCTATTGTTTGTACGTTGTTGTGATGCAACATGCATTACTGAGAATGTCATCGCATGTAAAATGCAACAGTTTCTTCGTACGGTTCGGTTTGTTAATGAATGAATGAAGTGAATGTGGTAAGTGTTATGCTCGGGCCACATTTGTCTAATGTCCATCAAAACGTCAATAATGAAAGCATTAGATAGTGTAATAAGTAACACGTAACTTGAGCTGCGACACCTGTGTCATTTTCAATTACGTCGTTAATTAAGGCGTTAGTACAGATAATAAAACTTGTCCATTTTGACATCTGTCATCAGTAGTATAGCCACAACAACGCGTTAAGTAAGGCGTAACATCCTTGTCAAAAAAACCGACAACCGAGCTACCGCCTAACGCCTAACGTCATATGCAACGGCGTTTATGAATTAGTGCGCTAACTTCGGGTCACACCTGCTTTTAGTGCTGATTAACGCGTTAATTATTGGCGTTAGGCGTAGGTGTAGCCCCAGCATTAAAAGTATATATACAAAGTTAGTGTAGTTAACAGGAACTAGATTTACGTTGAAAACCGGTAAAATCTAGTATGTAGCACCAACACTAGCGTAAAACTTGTATAATGTAACACAACCTTATTAGTCGCAAATATCTCACTGGAATGCAAAATGTGATGTATTTTCAAAGAAAGACGCCGTATTGTTGGGGAAATATCTGTCCAAACTGATTAAACCTTTTACTTTGAAGTAGAAGCCTCAGACAGTCGTAGCGGTCCTAATACTTAGCTAGCTCAGTACCATTACCACTCTCGTTATCGAAATCTATCGGAAAAAACTGCTTGTTGCCGATACAAGTAAAAGGGACCGAGCGATAGATTTCGATAACGAGAACGGTTTTCATAAACTCATGGTAATGGCACTGGTTGCAGGCCAGTATTATCATTTGCAGACGTAAAAGATCGAATTAATGAAAGTCTTACCACACACAGGGCCTAGCATGTCGATTTTTAACTAATTGATGGGTGCGAAAGGGACAAATGCTTTATGCGCGATAAACACAAGTGTGCTAGGGGGCATATAGAAATGTAATTGGTCGGTGTTGAGAAACACGTTATATAAAAACCCCTATAAGTCCATTCCAAATAAAATCACAATCAAATACTTTGGTCACGTTTTGAGTCGTGATCGTGAGTCGATTAGTGGCAGGTCTTTGAAGTTGACTGAGGTGTGATTCAGTAACTTGCCGTGTGAAGGTTTCACGAATCCCAAACTGGTACAAACCGGTTTTATGACAGGCGAGTAATAGATAATCACAAGGCTGTTCTAACCAAGATCGTCTATGCACTTATAGGTATATAACGGCTAGTGCATCGAAGTAGTTTGAGCCAGCGCACGAGTTTAGTCACGACTCACGAGTGTCCGTCGTTTAACTCAAAGCTCGTCTAATCTCTTTCATTGATTATCAGACACGACCATGCAAGTCAAGCAATGGGACGTATAAATGCCGATCTTGGAGATGATGATGACGCTACCCAACATAGTAAAAGACTTAATACATATCTGAATATACACTTTCGCAAACAAAGTCTATCCGAATTTAAATAATATCCCAAAAACCCGATTTATCGATAACTATAATGCAGCCCATCACTAAACGCCACAGATAAAAATAGAACGCAATAACAAACCGGCCAATGTTATGATTCTCGAACGTGCATAGCGCTGCGTTAACGATGAATGTTACTGTTACTACTTGTGCCAGTATGCGTCAGGAAAGAGCTCGTCTTTAATGCAGCGTTCAGGATCGCACCACAGTGCGCGGTGCGCTCAAATATCCCACTTAATCGGAGCCCTGCGACGTTGCCCAATAGTTCAATTATTACCACGTACTCAATTGGAGGTTATTTTTGTCGGTTAAAAATAGTCTTAGTTATTCACGTTTTATAGTCTCGAGGGCGTTGTTGATTAACTAATAAAGTACTTCACCCTTTTTTTTTGTTTGATTAAGTACTACTTAACAGTACCAAGTTTTACCGTACCGATTTTATGTTGTGTAAATAGTTTCTTTCGTTTGAATAAATGAAATATGCAAAAAGGCACAGTATAATATCAGCTTTATTTTACGCCGGCCGGCAATTGTATATTTTCGTGTGTTTTATTATGTACAGTTTTCCATTATATATATTGGCGACTTGGCAAGCTCGCATGAAAGCGCTCACGATGTTGACTTTACGAAATTGTCAATAACTTTTCAAATGCGATGCTTCAGGGAATCTTTTTAGTGAAAGTGCGTCCGTTACTTTTATTTTCAAGACTAAATAGTCCTATTTCGATAAAACTTGTCAAAGATACTATTATAGGTTGACTTCTGAGTTCCGAGATTGTTCATAGAATACTGTTCGTCGCGAAAATATATAGCTATACAATAGGAAATAGCGATAAACTGTGTATTTTGCGTTGTTAAAAGTCATCACATGATAAATAAGCAGCAATAATTCTCTAAACATCATCCGTTAGCAAAGGACGTCCCCGTCCCACAATAAATCTTATTTAGCGTCACATCAGATCACTTCCTTCGTTCACAACCAGTGAATAGGTGAAATCATAAAGCCAGCTCCAAATATAGCTCGTGGAACATTTCGTCGTAGACTTTCCTGTTCTGTCCGGTTTCGTTTATTAGATGATTTGTCGTAAATGTCGTAATGCACCGGGTCATCCTTTTTGGCAATTGACTACGTGATGCATGCTATCATTGCTTATTGTCCAAGGAAGGCTACACAGTTCGGTTGACCTGTACTGACTTACTGTCAATTGGGCAATTTGGGCTTGTTTTTGGATAAAAAGCTGTACCTGCTGCAAGGTTGGAGGCGTCACATATTCAGTTAGTTCCTGCTCCCTCAAGCAAAGGTAATGTTTTAAACAGGAATCTGTTTAAGAGGTATGTGTTAGTTACTTTGTTACCTTTTTACAAGCTTTTATTTATCTTCCCTAGTTAGTTACTATGGTTGGGTACAATTTTGGAAGTCAGTTTTGAAGCAGTTACCATGATTGGAATAGGCTGAAATTTGGTACACAGCCCTGTATTAAAATGCATTTTTCAACATTAACCCATTAGACTACAAAAAAATATTGAAGTTTCGAAACAAGTCTTGCAGTTTTCCTAGTGCTTGAAAATCCCGGCGGTTGTTTCGAGTTTCCCTAAGTATTAGGCTGACCTACAGATCTTTTAACGTTAGCTTAGGGACCACAACTACAAAGACCAAAATACCTACTCTAAAGATCCTAGATCCCAAATCTGCCTTGAACCGAATGAGTTAAATCCTTTGTACGCAGGTGTAATCCATTCAGCGTGTGTCATTCTCTCTCAGCTGTGCGTGCGTGACCTATTTAGATAGATCCATGCAGAGGACAATGACATCGTCGTTACTGTTGCCTTATTAGATGTGCTGTGATAAATGCACAGTTTTAACATCTGGCGTGACAAGTGCGTAGCGTTTCGAACCTTAATATCGTGATTTTCTCACCTAAATGTGTATTTTCTATTGCCTGTTGTAAGATGCAAGTATAGCTAAGAAGAATTCTACCACGAAGCTGTATAACTTCTTGCTATTTGGTTAACGACACAATGTATGTTCATATTGTACTTTCCAGAAACATACTCAGTAACTAGACTGCAATCAAATTGGCTTGTTTCAACTGAAACCATAAAATCCCCTCGTGACGCGATATGCTTAAAATAACGAGTAACAAAAGCAATATCAAACGAAGGTGGTGATAACTAGCTTAAACCACTACAGCCGCTGTTAACGGGCACCTCGAGCAACTGTTGTTTCACTCGGCACAATCATTTTATTAACTCTTAGACTGGGTTTTATAAAATCCGTGCGATAAAAAATCGGTCAGTAATGTCAAAAACAGTACTGATTTACTAAAATTTGGTCTGATGGCTAAAACCTTGCCTGGATACTCATTGAATGATGAATATAGAACGATTCAACACGTCACCTGTCCCCGTAGCTTACTTATGATTATCGGCGATAATTTATCGCGCACATAACATATTCCGTAAAAATGACAAATGCTTCATGTGGGCGATTAACGTGACTACAGTTTTACCCTATAATCATCGGTTTGGATCCTGTCGCAAACATAACATTACTAACATTAGCCTGACGGAAGACACCGCATTGAGTTAGTGTTGTCTGAGGTCTTGTTTCGTGGGCTCGGCCTACACTTCCGTTGATAACCACACTAGTGCTGCAAGTTGCAATTAAGTTAGTTGTTCGATACTTGGCTGGGTTGTTATCGTAAGTAGTAAATAAAAAAAGTATGAAATCAAAATCAACACGTTTATTTGGCAAACTCTCCACGAATGGCTTTTACTCATCCATTTTCATTGTGATTGCGCCTTAATTTAAGCATGTAAAACTCCAAAAACACCAGTAAAAACCAGCGTATAAGTGTCTTGTTTAATACTTTAAAACTGGATCGCAGGAGTTTTCAACGAATTGGCACTCAATTGACCGAAACTGCATACAGTGATTATTACATATATCCGGTTCTTTGCCGTTCTTACGCCTTTAAAAGGAATCAAATACCCACCGTGCCCAAGTGCTTTGTCTAAAAATATCCATTTCACAACAATTCACACAGTAACAGTTTAAATGTAGTCCTTATTTTTCACGTGTTAAATCCTTACGGGCAAAGCATGAAGCTTGGATGAGATTCAGTGAATCGATAAAACATCGTCTAGCCAGCGTGGCGCGTCACTAAAGTTGCCGTTGCCCCACCGTTGCACCGACGCGAGCCGGCCGCGGCCTCCGCGAACCGATTCAAACCGGTTTTGATCCAATCGAAAAGCGCTCCTCACTTGCGGCCAATCAGCGACCACTTTGCCAGTAGTGTTCGCTCCGCCATTGCTCGTGTATCTTTTTGTTTCTGTTTTCAATTTATTATTCAGCTCGATATTTTGGCGTAGCGATTTGTAACCGGTGAAATCTGGTTGAATTTTCTTTCAAAGGGACTGAAAATTGAATTTGTATATCGTAAAATTGCGGCACATAACGTAATAATCGGTGCGACGCGGATAATGTTGGACAAGTAAACGGGATTTGTGACTTTTGTGTTAGTGCTCCAAACTTGAAACCAATGGTTGTTGAGGTGTATTCTGGGTCAGCTATGGTGGTTGTCGGCGGGCGTGCGTACCGCGTAGGATCTGGTGCTTTCATCTTCTTCAACCTGACGAGGCAGGATTACAGCTGACGAGAACGATGCTCGTCCTCGAGCAAAGACTGAGTGCGCGGCATATTGGGCGCGGGGTTGTGCTGAACGCGCGCCTCGTGCACGGGATCGAGGCGCGCGGCTGGCGGATGAAGTTCGCGCTGCTGCGGGCGGAGGTGGAGATAGACGCCGACGAAGCCACTTACCGCGAGCTGGCGCAGAGGCTCAAGGCGGCGAACGTTCACGTGCGTCCCGCGAGGCGCAACTACGCGTAAATATAAACATTTTATATGTAGTCATGGGAAGCTTGCGCTTACCAAGTTAAATTGTTTTAACAGAGCTCAAAGTGACTAGCACTTTTCCACTCATATTCATCATACTACTTACACGCTCATATTTGAAGAACTGTCTAGAAATACACCTGTCTTCGCTGTTCATCAGCATATAATAAGCCCCTTTTATTTTATACTTTCACCACGACAAAGTATCACTCGGCCCTTTGACTAAAAATTTCATATTAATGATATACATACATACATAGCATCACGCCCGAAATCCCTAATGGGGTGGGCAGAGCCACAAGACTACTGGTGGCCACGTTCGATTAATTAGTCCTAAGATGGTATGATGAACTGTATGGTGACAGGTGATCAGCCCATTGCCCATGCAGATAGAGATTAATGATCAGTTCACTGAATAAGAATTGTTCTTGCTCAGAAACTAAACAGATTCCTCTCAACTAGTATCTCATAGTTCTGTCCTGATTAAATATGGGAAATAAGTACCCTGTCCCCCTGAAACAGAAATGCATCTGCGTCTCGCATGTTACAAAATAATGTCAATAGGCAGCTGTGACCAATTTCCATCAGATGAGCAGTCTACTTGTTTGCTTTCTATGGCAATAGAAATATCTGGAATTTCCCCATACCGCAATGCTAACCAGTTCCGTTACTGCAATCCCTAGTCCTGACAAATGGGCCTTGAAGGCAGGTTCTCAACTATGAAAGTTTTAGGCACCTCCACAAGCAAGTCGCAAATACACTTGTTCGTGGAGGTGGTGTCTTAATGAGATTGATCTTATAGTAAGGTTGATAGGAACTCGATCTGCTTTCTCAGAAGATAACCAAAATCCATTATTTTGACATTGGTGGAACAATTTTTATCCAAAAATCCATTAGATGTTACCATTTTTAATGCATATCATTTACTGAATTACACCATTACGCCTAATTTAATGTAATCGTCAAAATATTTGGAAAGATTTGATCTTAGGTGCCTGAAAATAGGTTTTAGGTAGGTATGTGTATTTATTTTTTTGTTCAACCTATCATATCTTATCAAAATTTGAGGATATCAATAAGCAATGGAAAAGGAGTACTAATACAATACTAGCTTTTCCCCCCAACTTTGCGTGGAAATGTCTTTAAAATGAATTTTCAGGTTACTGACTAAGAATTATTTCCCTCAAATTATGGGCTCTCATTCGGCAGACATGGATTTGCCCTTAATTATTTTCCAGCATTTATTTCACCCTTTTAGGCCTTTGAGGCTCAAACTATCTCTTAACAAATTTCAACAAAATCAGTTCAGCAGTTTAGCCATTTAACGTAACAGACAGACAATTACTTTCACATGTATAATATTAGTATAGATTTAAATGCTATTGCACTGTTTTTCTTCCAAATATTGAAATCAAATTTAGATCATTCTTACGACTTATATCTTTAGGTCTTTACTGTATCTGCATTGAGTTTTTATATATATATCTGGATGGAGGTCATGAATATTTTATCATTCCGTTATCTGATAAGCACTGATAAGGGACTTACTTGCATATAGATTACAAATGCCATCATAAAAATAAATCAATAAATAAAAACAGGTTATTAATAAATATAACACCATGAAACCAAACTGGCATAATTGATGTCATACCTATTTCGTTGCAGCAGTGCTGCTAAAGCGAAAGGTTGATTTGGGTGGTGAAAAAATTGGTTGATTGTTACTGATACAGTGCACCACCAAAGCTGAATGTTATTACCATGTAAACAAACCGTAACAAAATATATGCTTCTTTCTATTTTATTACTCAGCTGAAAAGTTTAAAATAAAAATTGTTACAAACCACAGATCGTTTATGCAGGCCATCACTCGCTGTGTAGTAATTAGGATTTGCGGAAATTTTTACGTGTAAAACTCCATGGAAGGTACTCTGATCAGGATACATTCTACATAATAAAACACTGAATGTTTTGTTATCAAATATACCTACATACTATGAATGTGTCCTTACAATCCCTACATAATACCTATTTATAGCGTGTAGACGTCAATTATATAATACTGCTCTTGCAATCAACTAGGTCTTACCGTATTTTTCAACCTGTGGGTCGCGACCCCCGGGGTCGCATACCCTTACTCAGAAAGTCCCGATCGTAAGCCAGGTTTTTAGGATTCTGTATCCAAAGGGTAAAACGGGACCCTATTACTAAGACTCATGAGCCGTGATAGTTAGACAGTTGAAATTTTCACAGATGATGTATTTTTGTTGCCGCTATAACAAAGAATACTAAAAAACATAATAAAATAAATATTTAAGGGGGCTCCCATACAACAAACGTGATTTTTTTGCCGTTTTATAGATAATGGTACGGAACCCTTCGTGCGCGAGTCCGACTTGGTCGGCTTTATTTTAATTCTAGCTTGAAATACGTTGTGTCGTGTAGACGTCAATTACATAATACTGCTAGTTGTTACCGTGGTTTTCAACCTGTGGGTTGCGAGCGACCCCCGGGGGTCGCATACCCTTGCTCAGGAGGTCGTGATCGCAAGCCAGGTTTTAAACCTTGTTGTTGAAACCAGTCATTTTAAATAATTTTCAACTAGTTTTCCATTAAAGTAGGTATTAACAAGTTGTCATTCACTCCAGTATTGGAAATGATAAATACCTACACGTAAACTACCCATGTCTTTTAAATAGAAGTACGTCTGTGAAAGGTCATATTAACTAGTTAAAGTGGATGATTATACCAGTAATGAGGCCATGTTGCGACAGCGGGGTCTTAATAGGAGTAATAGAATTGCAGCTAATATTAGACCTTAGGCTAAGCGCGCACTACGATTTTTTGTAGCGGCGACGACAGTCTGATCTCTCGCTCTATACGTCTCGTTGGTGAGAGAGATCAGAGTGTCGCCGCGACTAAATTGTAGTGCGCTCTTTAGCTTTATGGTGCACATAATGGACGGAAATAGGGTTGCCGGTTGGTTGGTACGAGAATTATCGTACGTGTACGACAATTTCTACTCGGGTACGTTGTACAATGTGTATTATCGTATGCAAAAGTACGATAATTTACGGCCATCCGGGAAAAGTCAATTATATTGATCCTCAGTGGATATTGCCCGTCAAGTTCCTATTTTATATTATTCGTAGTTTTGGGACTATAATTCTTTTATCAAAATTAGAAAAAGTAAAATCGCCTTCTTATATCTGTTAGTAGCTTTTATCTATTAAAAAAAACAAACACTGTCAAAAGACTTATAATCCCAGGAATAATAAGTGAACTGAAAAAGCGTCGCACCTCATACCGCACCTCGATTGAGACACAAAAATGTGTTCTGCGCATTCAAGGTCAAAGGTCAACTTACGTGCCGCGAATTATATCAAGATTGATTAAGTACACTTAAGCTCACGAAGTATAGCTATATACTCGCTACGTTGGTGCCACTTTGATAGTTGTACGATATTTTTTCACGTGGTACGATAATCCACTTGCACTCGTCTGGCAACCCTGGACGGAAATTACTTTGTTTATTACGGTCCAATTAATAGTCTTCTTTAGTGCTAATCGGCACATAGACGTCCCACTACTCAGCACTCTCCTCTCATAGTGAGATGGACCGGGCATTAGTCCCCACGCGAGCCCAGTGCGGATTGGGGACTTCACACACATTTTAATTACTTGGCAGGTGTATGTATGTATGTCACATGAATGAATTAAAATTGGTTGAATCTACCAGTATACAATGTATGTACTTGTATTAATTATTTCAACGCATTTCTATTGTTACAGTGTGGTGGCAAAGACTGCCACCAGCCCAGTTCTGAACAGCAAGCCTGCTATTCCACAGCCCGGTAAGTTATAACACAATTTACATTACAGCTAAAAAGATAAAAAGCAAAAAGAACCAAGTACAAACAACAAATAAATTATGGCCTGTACATATTAAGTTAATTTCAAACGTCACAGGATCATGCTAGTACTAGATTTACAAAAGATCATCTAAATTGGTGCAATAGCTTAGGAGATAATCGCAGACACATATGTACAAACATATGTCCGTGTTAGTAGTGAATCTTCATTTTAAGTTTGTTAACCCTCACACTTCCATAATTTACTCGGTGAACTCTAGTGCCAATTAGATACGTTTCATTTTTAGGGTTCCGTATCCAAAGGGTAAAAACGGGACTCTATTACAAAGGCTCCGCTGTCCGTCTGTCCGTCTGTCTCCAGGCTGTATCTCATGAACCGTGATAGTTAGACAGTTGAAATTTTCACAAATGATTAATTTGATTGATGATGTATTTCTGTTGCCGCTATAACAACAAATACTAAAAACCAATAAAATAAATATTTAAGGGGGCTACCATACAACAAACGTGATTTTTTTGCTCGATATTGATAACGGCAACAGTTAGACGTATATATATATATTAACTTCAAAAATAAATAATTAAATTAAAATAAAATCAATATTTAAGGGTGGCTCCCATACAACAAACGTGTTTTTTTTTTGCTTGATTATAATGGTACGGAACCCTTCGTGCGCGAGTCCGACTCGCACTTGGCCGGTTTTTAATGACCTACGGACACACGGTGCATTTAGAACGTTCCCCGGGTTAACGATTTTATAATTTCCATAAACTGGTGCCAATTTAGATTTGAACTCTCTCAATTGAATTTATTGTCGGTTCATTTGTTTTATTTTCTTACAGCAATTCTTGCGTCATCCAACCAGATGAAACCTCTATACTGCCAAGAGTAAGTAAACTTTAATAGTAGTTTACGCAACGGTTGCATAATGATAGGCCTTAAAACACTAGTGCGGTTTTCATGAAACGAGCCGATAGGCGAGTTTCATAATAAGATCGCACGAGTGTTTTAAGGCCAAATTATGCAGAGTTGCATACATAACTTTATCTACACACATATTATAAATCCTCCATGATGGGTTCAGAAACAATATTTTCTGGCAACAAGTTATTTGTTGCAATCGTGGCTGCATATTTCCGATATCCGGCGCATTTTCACATCACACACACTCCGAGAAGACTACTTACTATTCATATTTTCAACTAAAATGTAAATTACAAACAACTTTTTCTATTCAATTCAACAACAATTCTACTTTCGTTCAGCAAAACACCAACATAATGGCGGCAATTCGATCCTCCGTCAAGACCATTTTTTTTTAAATCATAGACAAACGAATGAAGTCTCTATTCTCATGTCACTCGAGATCAAATGTTGTGCAGTTTATATTAAAAAAACATACTGAATTGACGTTTCGTATCAATAACTGTTTTAATATCTATGGATACTAGAATAGAGACCCACTTGAGTTTTGACAGCTGTTCCAAATTTAATCTCATTTCTATACTAAAAACGATACGGGAATAACATTGCAGCACTCGTTTTACCTAATTGGTTGTCAAAATGGTGGTCATTTCCTACGATTTTTGATTACACTTTGGAGGTTTTTATGATATGGGTGTAGATAAAATATATTTCATATTTCAAACTTCCTGCTTTCGACCATTCCATCCACCCCTTACTTGCGACCACTCATTTACCAGGCTATGTGCCTTTGTGCTTTGATGTGCTCAAGAATCCAAGATATAAGTAACCTTAGTTTGGGCCTTTAGTTTGTCACCCTATAATGTTGTATTGCTTGCAGTGGCACTGAGATGACAGTGAGCGCTTCGCCGTGTCACTCGCCCGGCGCAATCTTGCCTGATCTGCCGCAGGCGGCCGAGGATCCTGACAAGGTAACATGACCTCACAGGCGTAGTTCCAACACATTCTGTAGTGGTAGAGCCAAACAGTAATCCTCACTAGATGATTACTGTTCGAATGGGCCGGCTCGACCGGGGTAGTACCACACTCTCACAGAATATCGGCGTAAAGTAATAGCCTGCTATTGCGTTTCGTACAGTGACGAGATCCGGAGGCCTATTCCCTCATCCCCATCCCATCCCCATTCCCCATCCCTAGACTGGCAACGCATTGGCAGCACCTCTGGTGTTGCAGATGACCATGGGCGGCGGTGACCACCTTCCATCAGGTGGGCCGTCTGCCGTCTTCTTATGACATTTACACGGAGTCTTATTTTGCCTGATTCATCGCTCTCATTGGTCACTAGGAGCTACAAAAACAAAACGCATGATTCAGCTAATAGTGGACCTTTAGTCAATGTAAGAATAATAATAATAATAAATCAGTGGACAATCTTTTACACAAATCGATCTAGTCCCAAAGTAAGCTCTAAGGCTTGTGTGGGTACCAGACGACGATATACATACTTATATAGAGAAATAAATACTTAAATACATAGAAAACATCCATGACTCAGGAACAAACAGTCGTGTTTATCACACAAATATTTTCCCCTACCGGGGATCGAACCCGGGACGCTTCGGAGGCAGGGTCACTACCAACTAGGCTAACCGCGCCGTCAATACGTCGTAATAAGAACGCCGATGTCGGTAATATTTACCGAGTGTGCGATGGTTTCATCATTTGACACCGAAAAAGTGAGCATCGCGGAAATCGCCTTGGGCAGTTGCTTACCATATATTTGTATGGTCGTGCAGAGCTGCGGGCTGTCGAAGGAGGCGGGCGCGGGCGACACGCAGGCGTGGCTGGCGCGCCAGCGCTTCTCGCAGCACGCCGCCACGTTCGCCGACTACTGCGGCGCCGACCTGCTGCGGTAAGCATTCTACCCCTTAGGCCGATATCCAATACACTCCGCATAGCCGGCTGAAGTTTATACCTTATGTACTTACGAGTATATACTTAAATAATTTAATAAGCTCTTTGCAGTGAAACGTGTGTCTTATTTGTAAAATAATTAGCCTAAATAATTAAAAATGCTACCACGGACGAAGTCGCGGGCACAGCTAGTCATAAATATTTTCCTTTGGGACGGCCGGCTTCGGTGGGGTCACTGCCAACTAGGCTAACCGCGTCGTTACATGAAGATGTTTTGTTCCGCAGTCTGTCCCGGGACGACATCATACAGATCTGCGGTCTGGCCGACGGTATACGACTATTCAACGCTCTGCACGCCAAGTAAGTATATTGTTTATTGCATTGCTTTTCACCTTTTACCTTTGGGTTTGACCCTTAACCCTTTCAACCGCCGTGCCTACCACGCAACGACGCTAATAGTAGGAGGTACAACTCAAAAGAGACCTTCTTTCTTATAAATTAAGTTGATTTTTGCATAGCTTTTGACACGCGCTTGGCGTGTGTGAGTGATACATTTGCTTTTGACGTAAGGCGTTGAAAAGGTTAAGCGGGCCCTATAGGCAGCCATTACACGCTCTATCTAGATCGAAATCCGTGATCGTGATCAGTGATCTTAATCTAGATTGACTGTGTAAGGCGTTGGATTGAGGGATCGCGACATAGGATCACAAAATTGCGATCCGCGACCTTGGTCCAGATCACGATCTAGATTGAGCGTGTAATGGCTGCCATACATACGTAAAATTGAAATACGATTTAATGTTTGTCACTTACCACTTAAAAGCCATTTATTTTTTACATGAGTACAAGCGAATTTGCATCATACTATGTAGTTAGTAAGGTTGAAATACTAAATTACTGGTATTTAACTGGTCGATAAAACGCCCCTACCCGGATAAGGATTAACACTTAGTGCCAGGAACCCGCTAGGCGGGCGCTCTGTTCGTAGCGCAGAAAAACCCTGCTATGCGCTACACGCGTAGGGCGTAGCGATTGTTGGCGCTTAAAGTATTAATATGGGCATGATAACTTTTTTCATAATACCGTGTTCTATTTCACAGACGCATCGAGCCCCGTCTGACTGTGTACGTGAGCGCGGGCGGCGGTGTGTACTCGGCTTTATACCTGCACTCGTGTCGTGCGCAGGAGTTGATACACAAGCTGCAAGCGCTGCATCGCACTCACAACGCCTCCGGCAAGGTAAAGAAATACTTAAATCATCAATACATATAAAACAGTACCGTGACTCACTTATAGACAACGCACAGCCTAAACGGGTGGTCCTAGAGGTTTGAAATTTGGAGGAGATATTCCTCGAGTACCCTAGAGGGGCACTAAGGAGGGATTTTTTGAAATTCCACCCCCAAAGGGGTGTAAAGTTTGTATGGAAAATACCGCGGGCGAAGCTGTGGCGGGTCCACTAGTAGTAAATAATTAAAGGCATGTGGGAATAGGTGATCTAGATCATGATAAGAAAAACCATCGTCCATTTTGTATAGCTGAGTCACATTGGGGAAACATTTATTTAGTTGTAATAAAATCTTGCGGACTTACAGGTCCAAAGTGCCCAGCAAGATAAATGAAATTAACATATTATATTTTCATGTGTGAATAATGGCCGAATTCAGAAACGCCACTCAGATTGAGATTATTATTATTAGAATGAGAGAATTAAAGTGACGTTTTTGTCTAGGTTGCCAACTAGTTGAGGGACATTTAACTACTTAATATCTAGTCAAATCCTTAAAAGGCGTTTCTGAATTCGGCCATAAGTCACGTGAGAAACGCGTTGCGTGCTTGTTGTTTGCCCTAAGAAATGGATTCTATTTGAAAAAAGAACATTTGTTTAGGCTGGGAATGGCCATTGCCGGATTTGCGTGCTGAGTATTAGTTTCAAAGCACGAGCAGTTAGGTGAGGACTTTTGAAAACAAAACGAAGAGAATATTATCCAGATTCCAAGCCTTTGATATCCTATCATACTAATTAATGATAAAAATATATTTTTTGATAGTAGTTTGCTCGTCCTGTGTGTGATACTAACATAACATTGAATGTTCTTGCAGGATTGCGAGACGGTCCTTGTATCCGGGCCGAACGGCGCTCGAGTTCGCCTCACGGACGAGCTGGTGCGCCATCTACCGGACAACTCCACGTACCGTCTGCAGCGGGTCGACGACGCGCTGTTGCTATGCGGCACAGACCACTAGAACTGCTGTATGCTGGCAACTTCCCATCAGACTGTGTGGGTGAAGTCGATGAAGAATACCAAGAAACTAAGTACGTGCGAAAAATGTGTCAGTGAAGTGAAAAGTGAAGTCTTTCGCTCACCGAGATATGCTTATAGTAGCTAGCTCAGTTCGGATGATCAATTTTGAAAGGATCGTTCACATACCTTTGAACGGTTCAATGATATAAGATATAGATTAGAAGAGATGCAACGGATAGTGGTTTGGCCGGATACCGGATATCCGACAGGGTCGTTGGCCGGATTCCCGGCCGCACACGGGCTATTACTAAAGTCGTGTTAGCGCGGCGAACAAGTCTCAACTTGTTACGAATTGTAAGGGTGCGGTGAGGGCCTTTGAGTTAAAATACGCACTTTATTACGTCTGTTGGGAATACTCGAACATGCATGATGTGGTGTTACGTGAAAGCTATATATTAAAATAAAAAGAAACTAAGTTTTAATTTAATAAATGATGTTGATTTCGTTTATTTCTGATGGCTCTTATTGGTTTTATCCTATTTCTGAGTCGAGCTTTTACCATCCCGTATCCGGCCGGATATTGACACACTGTCCAGTATCTGGTCGGATACCGGATAGTAACCAGGTATCCGTTGCATCTCTGTATACTAATGTTCCATGTAATCGTTTCAGTGAAATATGTATGGCTGGAGAGATTGCTTTATTCATAAATATTCAGAATCATTCGGTTGTCAGGGCCGGATTATTAACCATGTCGGGGCCACTAGGCAATGCAATTCTCGGGGCACCTTTTACCGTTTTCTAACTAATAGATTGACTGTAATCATATTGAGGGTCGTTCGGCTATTCAGAGCATAAGATATGGTACATGGTCCACATCTTTGCTTACCAATCCATGCTTAAATCATCTCATTGAAAATTAGTATACTTGATGAGAATCTGCTAGATGCTACCAGCGCAGGATTGCTCGTTGTGGCGATCTTTGAGGGGAGGTCCAACAGTGGACGTTTGGCTGAAATGATGCGAATGGTATTTGCTTGGTAATTTTTCACTGGTCCGCGAATTCCAAAATTACTGCGCAAATATAGCTCGGGAGGGATCGCCCTTGGCCGTAATACACAGACCAAATCTACTAAAGTTCCCGTGCCCCATGCCTACCTATAGCCCTGTCTCTTATGTTGACAGCAGAATTTATTCAAAGTCAAAGTCAAAGTCAGTGGTCTGCGGTAAGGATTGATGTTGGTAATGATGTATGCGTTTCATTACTTGACTACTCTTGATAGGTCCACTGAAGTAGGGATTTAATTTGATTAAAACCTGACTTGATTCAACGCTTGAGATCACGTTTTTAAGTGGGAAGCGGAAATGGACTCGATTTGATATTATTAAGTTTAATTATGTAAAGATATTAGTTTAGTTCGTATTTCGACATACTATGTGCAATGTTTATGTTCTAGAAAGCCATCATAGGTTTAACACTTTCAGTGCCAGCACAAAAATCTAGTTCCATCCCAAGCGCCGAAAAATTGCCTCCATACAAAATTGCTATAGCAAGAATCCGACCAGCGAGTCGTTCGGCGTGGCGACAAAGTCATAGAAAGCCCGACTATCGGGTTTTCGGCACTGAATGTGTTAACATTGAAGACAGAACAATGTTAACCTTTTGAACGCCCCAGTCGGCTGTGGCCGACAGCAGATTTCCGTGCCCCTGACGCCACGATACCGTTTTCCATACATTTGCGTCGGCTACAGCCGTCGTCGAGCGCTCGTGGCACGCTTTTTCGCGGTTAGCCGTGGCGTTAAAAAGGTTAACCTTTTGACCGCCCCAATCGGCTGCAGCCGTCAGCGGATAGAGGGTAAAAAAGTCCTTCATAACTTTGGTTTAAAGTTGAAATTCGTGTTACTTCTCATTCATGCTTGGCGGTCAAAAGGTTAATAGACTTGTTCTGGGCAAAACGTGGTTCTGTGTTGAGAACTCTGCTACTGGGCGAGGCGTTTGTATAAGCCTCGGGCCTAATTGTCCATTTGGCTATCCCATTGGGGAAAAATTAGCATGAGGGCAATAGATTGTTTATTGATAGGTATCTATAGTCTATTTTATTTTATGTCATAATCGGATAACTACTGATGTGTAGGTGAGACAGCTCCAATTGAGGTTCGCTCGGTAGCAACCCTGGCGAGGAAAAATGCCGAGCATGAGTACTCGCGAGTGTCTCGTCTATGCACTTATTATGATTATCATTTATATGGTTATGTAGCTTTAATTTGATTGTTTTATGTACTCTTGAACGTTGTTAACTAAATAAATAGTTATTTGTAGCGTGTTAATTTTGTATCGGTGAAAAGTTTATTCGTACTGTAAGTTTTACATAAGCTCTCTTGTCGTTCCGGCTGGAAGAGTATGAAGAAGGTGCTTTGGTTTATCAAAGCGGGCCACGGGCCCAAGGCAACTTTAAGGCCCCGTCACATTGCGGGCGCGACCTCAGCGTGACGCAAGTGCCAGGCTGAGCGCGGTGCGCGCGTCATAATAAGGAAGTTTTCTGAAAGTTCTAATTAGTCCGTCAGTTGGATTATCAAACAATATTGATGAAGTAATTTTTACTTCATCAAATCAATCAAAATTGACAAAGATAATGCGCATCAAAGTTCGGGTGTGGGGACTTATGACGTCATAAGCCCCCACTCGGTACAAAGTGTGCAGTCGTGACGTCACGCGAAACTTCAACGCAAACGCACTATATCTTCGTCATTTTTTGTTTGATCGCCAAAGGAAAAAATATGTGTAATTTTTTTTAATAATATAAATAACGGACTAATTAGAATTATTCAGGAAACATCCTTATTGCGTCACGCCGCGCCCGGATTGCGATCGGGCCTTTAGAGAGCTGACAATATGAACGCATTAGAAATGGTGGTCCGACCAGGTCACACTAGTATGATTACTAAGAATATTAAAAAAATATATAACTCGTCTGATCGACTTTATCGATCGCATACTGGTATTTTAGAATTTCAACCTTAGTAACTACACAGTATGATGCAAATTTGATTGTTTTTTATGTATAAAATAAATGGCCTTTAAATGGTTCCCTAGTAAGTGACCAACGTTGTCTGTATTTGAATTTTACGTAGCATATCTGTATGTATAGGGCTCGCTTAAGGGATAACCCCTCGGATGCGGGAGCTAAAAAAAAACGGCGTTCGTGTCTCATTGGATTAATGGAGTACCAAAAACATAATGGACAAAAATAATGCAAAAAGTGCACCTAAGAAAAAGCACGGATCTGTGCCTAAGCATCCGGTGGGTTAAGGCATTTACTGCCGCCGACGCGTATACACGTTTTCCATACTTTCACCTAGCCTTGGACGCGTTTTTTGTGCGTGCAATACAGATGTGTCGCCTATTCCGCGCGCGAGCTCCGAGGTATGTTTACCTTTTTAAACGCCACAGTCGGCTGTGGCCGACAGATTTCCGTGCCTCTCACGCCACGGCATGTCGTTTCCCATATTGTCAGCTACAGCCGTCACTCGGCGTCCGCGGTACGCTTTCTCGCTCAGCCGTGGCGTTCAAAAAGTTGACGTACGTTAAAGTAAAGATTTAGTGCAGTAAATGACTAATACGGCAACAACCTCGATAAGTATGATCACGCCTTTAGGAACACTCGTACTGGTAGGGGGTCATTCATAAAGAACGTCACACGTTAAGGGGGGTGGAGGGGGTTGACGAAGTGTGACAAGGGGTGGGAGGGGTCCTAAGTTTCGTGACGTCACATTTGAAAATCTAAACGTCACATTTAAGTGTTAAAATGCCATGTTTGAACTAATTAACGAAAACTTCAAAAAAAATCCAACTCTATCTATATCCGCATAAGGTTTAAATTGTTAAATATTAAGAAATAATTGAAATGGAAATAAAATAAATTTCGTAACAGCTGTTTTAATTTAATAATTTCTAGAGGTAAAATTGCAAAATTTGTGATGTCACACTAGGGAGGGGGGGGGGGGGTCTCACAAATGTGACAAGGACGGGGGAGGGGTCAAAAATACACGAAATTAGTGTGTCGTAGTTTATGGATGACCCTAGGTACCCTGACATGGTACCTAGAAAAGTTTCTGGACAAAAGATTGGCAGGGAAAACTTTAACTATGTAAAAATTCGTCATATGAAAGTATTATGTTTATTTGTCAAAGGCCTCAAAGTGCCTTAGCAAGTGCCTGATGAAAGAGTCGTCGCTGGTTGCAAAAAGGAGTACTAATTTAATAAACATATATTGTAAGGCTTTATCATTAAAGTGATGGTAGTTTTGCATGATTAGTATAGTTAAATAATGTATGGAATTGTGTAGTCAATAAAATGTATATAAAGCCACGTTTGTTTTATTCCCGCTCGGAACAAATGGCAAATGTCAGATCAGTGTCAAAATAGTAGTTTATGCAACGGTTGCATAATGATAGGCCTTAAAACACTAGTGCGGTTTTCATGAAACGAGCCGATAGGCGAGTTTCATAATAAGATCGCACGTGTGTTTTAAGGCCAAATTATGCAGAGTTGCATACATAACTTTATCTACACACATATTATAAATCCTCCATGATGGGTTCAGAAACAATATTTTCTGGCAACAAGTTATTTGTTGCAATCGTGGCTGCATATTTCCGATATCCGGCGCATTTTCACATCACACACACTCCGAGAAGACTACTTACTATTCATATTTTCAACTAAAATGTAAATTACAAACAACTTTTTCTATTCAATTAGTTCTACTTTCGTTCAGCAAAACACCAACATGGCGCCGATTCAAGCCTCCGTCAAGACCATTTTTTTTTTAAATCATAGACAAACGGATGAAGTCTCTATTCTCACGTCACTCGAGATCAAATATTGTGCAGTTTATATTAAAAAAACATACTGAATTTACGTTTCGTATCAATAACTGTTTTAATATCTATGGTTACTAGAATAGAGACCCACTTGAGTTTTGACAGTTGTTCCAAATTTAATCTCATTTAATCTCATTACTAAAAACGATAAAGAAGTCATGTTATTTCTTTATCGCAGCACTGGTTTTTCCTAATTGGTTGTCAAAATGGTGGTAATTTCCTACGGTTTTTGATTAACCAATGGAGGTTTTATGATATGGGTGTAGATAAACTTTATTTACTAAATAAATAAATCAGGGGACAATCGTTACACAAATCGATCTACTCCCAAAGTAAGCTCTAAAGGCTTGTGTTATGACTAGACGACGATATAAATACTTATATAGAGAAATAAATACTTAAATACATAGGAAACATCCAAGACTCAGGAACAAACATTAGTGCTCATCACAAATATTTGCCCTTACCGGGGATCGAACCCGGGACACTAGCGTCTGAGGCAGGGTCACTACCAACTAGGCTATCCGCGTCATCTTTTTTAATAAGTATAGAAAAAAAACCGGTCGAGTGCGAGTCAGACTCGCGCACCGAGGGTCCCGTACTACGCCAATTTGGCATGGCCTCAACCAATCGGTAATAGACTATGTTAATGATTTATAAGAACTTGACAGTTTTTTCTTTTGTCAATTAAACAAAAAAATGACGAAGATATAGTGCGTTGAAGTTCCGCGTGGCGTCACGACTTTGTACCTACACTTTTTACCATTAAGTGACGTCATTAGCCCCCACTCCCGAACTTTGATGCGCGTTATCTTTGTCAATTTTGATTGATTTGATTACGTGTTCAATATGTTTTGATATCTAACTGACGGACTAATTAGTTTTTTTTTTACCCAGGAAACATCCCTATTGATTTTCATATCGGAAAATTAGCTGTACCTCAGAGAACATTGCACGGATTCCTCGCGGAATCGAAAACAAAAGTTGTCTTTTATTATTGTTAAGAAAAACTGTATGTCAATATGTCATCTTTTCCAAGGTCGCCGTTATCGATTTTTCATTTTTACAATAAGTTCATCGACAGGGCTGCTGACGGCAGTCGCATGCGGGGCAGGGATCGTGAACCTTTCCCAAGATCCTACTAATATTATAAATGTGAAAGTTTGTGTGTGTGTGTATGTTTGTTACCTCTTCCCGTTAAAACGGCTGGACGGACTGATGAAATTTGGAATGGAGATAGCTTATACCCTGGATTAACTATAATATTAAACCAAACGTACAAATCCAAATATTATGTAAAATATTGCCACACTCAATGGCCTAAACTTTGATTCGTGAGCAACAAATAACCCTAGTCAAAGTATGTTATGATCAGAGCCCTTACCATGAGTTTGCACAAACCGCTGCTCAATTACATTACACCAATTGGTATCGCTTTCACGAAAAGTAAACCAATTGTACCCTTATTTACATCGAGTGAAGACTAAATTGGTTTGCATTTCGAGCCAAACCGATACCAATTGTGCTACTTAATTGAGCTGCCGTTCTCGCTATCGAAATCTATCGGAAATGTTGCTTGTTGCCGATACAAGTAAAAGGGACCGAGCGATAGTTTACGCTAGTTTTCACTACAGTGGTGTGATTCTGTAATGTGCGTTGCGCTGCATCAGCGACGACGGACACATTTAATTTAGACTTTAAGAACAAAGTCTAAATTAAATGTGTCCGTCGTCGCTGATGCAGCTTCTGTAATCACACATGGTTTTAATCTTTTCAAAGCCAAGGACGCTTAAAAGCATCATGAGCTGTCGTGCCTACGACGCGCCATGGGCCATTGAAGGCGTCTGAGCTAAGGTGTACTTCGATCATGAATAAAATCTATTTCTAAAGCATTTTCTTCTATTTTTATTGGCCCTTGTGTTGCATTTATTCATGTTGCGTTCCTAATACTAAACTATGTACGTTGCTAGTTCAAAATGCCAAAAAAATAATGTTTTATTCAGTGCCGGATTAAGCCAGCGCGGGGCCCGTAGCAAATTCTGTCAAGAAGCCCTTGGTTTGCTTTAGTAATTTTTAATTATTTTTGAATATTTTGATACCGAAATCGTAACTATTGTATTTTAATTAAAAAACTATATATTTATACGCTCCTACCTAAATCGAAAAAAAAAATACGCTCATGCAAGCGTGCGTGCGTGGGGCCCCCCTCAATGTGCGGGGCCCGTAGCATTCGCTACTCTTGCTAGATGGCTAATCCGGCAACTTATTACTTTACTTTAGAAATCACCGTAATAAAGTCAGTGTCCCGTACGCCTAGAACATACTTTATACGGATTGGTTTATTTTAATATTGAATATTTTGAAAATATGATTTGGAAGGGGCTTTTGTCCAATATGTGTAACCTGAAACAATTATTACATTTCTCAATTACATATTCTTAGTATAAAATGGTCTGAAAAGTTAGTTAGTTGAATTTCGATTGGCCGACATTGATCTATCGATCAATCAACCGTTAAACCAACAGTGTCGCGCCCCTGGCGGCAGCTGCAGCGCAGCTGGAAGCGACTGTTACGCGGCGCGTGCGCCACTACACGTTGAATTTAGACCCATTCATACATCACTATAGCTTATGGGTGTCGTGACGTCACGTGAAGCTATACTAGTTTTTTGGTAGTAAGGTATTGAGACTTTGTTATGGGGGAAGCCGGGTAGAGTGCCCGAGTCGGAAAACGGCGAAAGTTTTTTTATAAGGTTCAAAATGTTATGTGTATGTTACCAATCTTGTGACATTACCTATACTCTAATCAAATAGTTTTTAGAATAGAGATAAATAAATGTAGGTACCAAAGGTTAAAAACGGGACCCTATTGGTAAAGCTCTGCTGTCCGTCTGTCTGTCGGTCCGTCTGTCACCAGGCTGTATCTCATTAACCGTGATAGTTAGACAGTTGAAATTTTCATAGATGATCTATTTCTGTTGCCGCTATAACAACAAATACTAAAAAAACAGAATAAAATAAATATTTAAGGGGGTTCCCGTACAATAAGCGTGATTTTTTGCAGTTTTTTTAAGATAATGGTACGGAACCCTTCGTGCGCGAGTCCGACTCGCACTTGGCCGTCTTTTTTTATAATTTGAAAAGAGCGTTTGAATAAGCATTTATATTACCGAACGCTTTCATTATTAAAAAAGAAACCTGCTTACAGATCTCAAGCACTGGCCCCGTAGCACACCAAATTTTTACCTATAGCGCATAAAGCATTCGTCCCATGCGCAGCGCACCCACATAGGTATTCGTTAAAAAGTGACAACCGCTCTATATGCGTGATAAAAGTTTGTGCTAGTTTGTGTGGGGGGCTTCGCCCCCTCTCCCTCTTTTTGTATATTATACAACTAGACTCGGACAGAATTTCGGGCTATCAAAACTCTGCCAAATTACATGTGTATGCTAAGCAAATATAAAATTCAGCCATGTCAATATTATGCCAATATCAATTTCGGCAAGTTCAATATTCGTCACAAATAAAATATGCGAAACTTGTTATGCCTATACGTTTCGGACATTAAAAATTACCTATGCCAAATAGATGGCACTCCTCAGACCCTTGCTACTTACTTTGTGCATGTCGGAACCGAGTAAAATTAAAAATACCTAAAAATATATATTAAATTCGTGTTTATGTGCGTATAAAATGAAACAAATAAATTAAGTGCATAATTGTCAATAGATAGATACCTATTTATATTTTTGTGCTACGTCGCACTTATAATATTTCTGGTTTTTTCTTTCAGTAGGTACTAGACTGAGATATCTTTCTACACTATAGAGGAAATGATTTCCACGGCTCGATGCACAGAGAAGAATCACCGAGCGTGTAAGTAAGTATTTCTCGCGCAAAATGAACTAAACCTGCCATAGAAAGTAGAAATTAATAATACTTTTCGAGCGTATTTATTTATTAGCGGCCCCGCCACAACTTAGCCCAATATAATCAAAACATGAAAAACAATACCGTGACTCACTTATAGACAACGCACAGCCTAAATGGGTGGTCCTAGAGGTTTGAAATTTGGAGACATTCCTCGAGTACCCTAGAGGTGCACTAAGGAGGGATTTTTTGAAAAGAGGTGATAAGGTTTGTATGGAAAATACCGCGGGCGAAGCTGTGGCGGGTCCAATGGTTTCATATAAACTTGAAATTGAACCCTTTGAAGGAATCACAGCAGCGCTCTAAAAACCCCGCGCACCCCGTAAGTTTAGCAGATTTATTTGCTAGTAAAAGTTGGCTTAAGCGATATCTGTAGACATCATTGTTAATTTATATGTGAACTTTTTTGAAAAAACCGGACAAGTGCGAGTTAAACTCGCGTGGAGAGGGTTCCGTTCGGTACATGATTATCTGAAATTTCCTCTGCTAATTTAAATACCATAGACTTCTAATAGGTTTTCCTGTAATCTATAGGTAAAGGACTATATTATATTATTATTTTTCAAAACTGTAGGCCCAGTAGTTTCGGAAATAAGGGGGGGGATGGTCAATTTTCGCCTATTGTCCTAAATAACTTCCAAATTATATATTTTAAAATTCCAAAAAAAATATGTTTGTGATCCTCACAATATGCCCTTTTACTTGATATGTCACACAATATTATTTTGCATGACTTTTTTATTTTATTTTCTAATTTACCCGCCAAAAGTGGCCCCCACGTTTAAAATTCATTTATTTACTTTACGCGTTCGTATTGCGGTCATCGACTTACATATGTATACCAAATTTCAACTCAATCAGTCCAGTAGTTTCGGAGCAAATTGGCTGTGACAGACGGACAGACAGACAGACAGACACACGAGTGATCCTATAAGGGTCCGTTTTTTCCTTTGAGGTACGGAACCCTAAAAATGATACCTCACCGAGTTTCTTGCCGGCTCTTCTCAGTAGAGGATTTTTTTCTGAACCGGTGGTAGATGCATTCCTTGACCTTCTTAAGAGCTTGTAAAAGCCTAAATTGAATAGAGATAGTTTTTACTTTGATCTTTAGGATATTTTGGTCTGTGGTCTTAGCTGTTAGTTTTTCATAAATAAATATATATCAAAAATGTTCTCGATTGATGCCTGTGATGACAAAAATTCACCAAATGGGCATATATTATGCGTGCGCTACCTTATATGTTTTAAATATCCATAACGCATGTCGACAGACCCAAGGGGCTTAAAATTAGGGTTGGGCAGGTGGCCACTGCCCTTGCCTTGCCGTCTAGTTTCAATAAAAACAAGTAAACAAGTTCTGAACCTCTATGCAACCTTATCACAGCAAATTACGCTGCACTTTCCTACAGATATAGTGAATAATATGTTTCCATCGGTAAAACTCGGATCTCAATCGGAAGACGACGGGACCCGAAGTGTTAATTAATTATTGTATTCAATGAGTGACATGTTTATATTCATGCATATGAAACTTTATTATTTACTGTCAAATGTCAAAATGAAAAATGACAGCATGGTATGATGGGTACTGGCCCCCAATTCTCGATGCATTCGAGATAATGTCAATTGCGAGATTAAACGTCAGATTCATACTGTTGTGTCAAATGACTGTATGCACTGACGTTTAATGTCGATTGTGAGATTATCTCAAATGCCCCGAGAATTGGGGGCCTGCTGAAGCTAATTGAGAGAGCACGATAATACGAACTTTTCCGATAAAACACGATGGAAACTAATTATGCACTACATCTTGTACCATGTCATAATAATGCAATCCGTAATAATAATAATATACTAATTAAGAACTACGTTAGGGCATGGACCAATAATAGGTATATATCTTATTGGTCCATGGTTAGGGTTACGGTAATGTTTTCTTTTTAATTTGGACCCTCACGTGAGATAAACCTAATAATAGGGAAGTTGCCTGGGTAAAAAAAAATCTATTTAGTCCGTCATTTAGATTATCAAAAAATATTGAACACGTATTTTTTGCTTTATCAAATCAATCAAAATTGACAAAGATAACGCACATCAAAGTTCGGCAGGGGGGCTCATGACGTCACTTAATGGTAAAAAGTGTGCAAAGTCGTGACGTCACTCGGAACTTCGACGCATTATAACTTCGTCATTTTTAGGGTTCCCTACCCAAAGGGTAACGGGACCTATTACTAAGACTCCGCTGTCCGTCCGTCTGTCACCAGGCTGTATCTCATGGACCGTGAAAGTTACACAGTTGAAATTTTCACAGAAGATGTATTTCTGTTCCCGCTATAACAACAAATACTAAAAAACAGAATAGAATAAATATTTAAGTGGGCTCCCATACAACAAACGTGATTTTTGCCGTTTTATAAATAATAATACGGAACCCTTGGTGCGCGAGTCCGACTCGCACTTGGCCGGTCTTTGTTTAATTGAAAAAATAAAAAATACGTTTTAATAGATTTCGATAATGTAAATGACAGACAAATAGAATTTTTCCGGAAACTAGTCAATCATTATACTAGGTTGACATTATAAACTGACTTTGCCCGCCGTGCGAGAGACCTATCAAACAAAAGGGACGGCTATAACATCTGCCAGCGGCAGGTGAGCACTCGTGCCTCAGTGCACGCGCATGCGCATTGTTTTAAATTCACTGAGCTATTGCGGTGAGAAGTATGAAAAACTAGTTGTGCCCGCGACTTCGTCCGCGTGGAATAGTGTGTGCGTTCATTGTGTACGGCGCGGTGTTGGCAAGTTTCTTACTCGCGTTAACTTCAGTTTCACATTTTGTAACTACTCCGTAAATGTTACATCAGCATAGCTCTAATATTTTGTCTCTTGTCGCAAACTTATAAAACATTCACATAAACCTTACATATTTCCATACAAACTTAAATCCCCTATTCCCTATTGTTATTTTACACCCTTGAGGGTAAAACTTTTACAAACTGAATGTTATATTTATTTATATCGAATCAACAGCCTAAAAAATAAGTTTCAAACTTCTAGCTCTAAAAATTACGATACTTCCATACAACTTTTCATCCCCTCTTTCAACCCATTACAACCGTTTTTTCGCATTAAAAGGTAGCGTATGTCCTTTCTCAGGCTCTAGACTATCTGTGTACCAAATTTCATTTAAATCGGTTTTGTAGTTTTGGCGTGAAAGCGCGACAGACAGACAGAGTTACTTTCGCATTTATAATATTAGTAAGGATTATCAAGCATAGAATTATCACCTTAGGTTAACAAAAAGGCTGCTTTTCTACAAGTCAGGTTGTTTGCACCTTTCATAAATATTGACAAGCTTAGCCAATCGACATGCCTTGCAAAAACAGTCGCGGATTCGATTCCCGCTCTCATCAATATTAGCCGGAACAAACAGACAGAGAAAAGGAAAAACATTTTTTTTTTTGTTGTTAGTTCCTACTGTGTATACTTTCACATGTATACCATATGTCAGACCACACTAAGCCTACCACCATATGGAACACTCCAATATGCTAAAAAACTTACTTATAAGTAGGTACACGCACCCAGCTACAAGTCTATCTAGTTTGGGCTGTTGTGTGTGCGGTTATTTATGCCACATGTAATTGATGGTACCTGAGCGACCGGCGTTTTTCTTTTTGAAAAACGCGTTTTTAAAAGAGTCGCCCTGATCCAAATCGTTAAAGCTATTTCCGAGATACACGAAATAAATGTGTTTTAAAGTTATAAATTAATATAAGTAAGATAAACTTAACGTTTTTATATGATTAGTGCACGTGACTCCTAAGTAATTTCTCAAACTTTACTGTAACTTTGGAGATAGCGTTTTGAAAGCACAGAACCTTTTCTGAATCCCGAGGGATCCCTAAAATATCACCCTCCATAATGCCTTTCCGCTTACCGGCATCCATTTAGTAATTGCACAACACATACACTCGCAAAACCAAATAAAAACTTTGCTTCACCACGAACTGCCACCATAAAACTATGTGCATACGATTCAAAATGAAATAAAATCTAAAAACAACTTACTACGTTTTAAAACTGGCAGGTATAACAAAAACATAAATTATTACCACGCGAAAAGCGATCTTATATCTTTGAGTTACGTTTTGAATAAGTATGGCAATTCGTTTATTTGAATTCGGAATACGAATAGCGCGTGCCACAGGGGTGCGCGTACGCATCCGACCCCAACTTTTTTGAGCATCGAAGCAAATGGCAGTTGACGGTTGACCGTTAAACGGTGCAGACGTGTAAAATTATAATTAAATTAAGTAATAATAATAAGTTAATGTGTATTAATAATTAGATTTAGAATAGTGTTTGCTGTGTTAAAAAGGTTTATAAAAGTGGCGTTGGTGATCAAGTTTAAGGATTTGACTTTGAAAAGGACCAGGATAATAAAGACGACGTGAAAGAAAGTAACCTTTCAAAACAGCTTTTATAACAATACCATTATATAACTTGAAGAAAAGCAATAAGCACAACGGTCATGCTCAAAGGCACACCCCTTTTGAAGGAACCCAACGGAACCACGCTTTAAGAAACTCGGGGAATCTATACGCTTAACAAAATGGAATCGCCTAAAATAGTTTATAAATATTACTCCAATCCTGCCTTCTGCGGACAGAGCGAAGGATACAAATATGTCAAAAGCCCGGACAGAAGAATGCCTCCGTTAGGAGGAAACTCACCGAGAAAAATCGAATATAACAACAGGATTGTAAGAACAGATATATCTGACAATCCACTAAGGATATCACCGGCTGGTGCTTTAAGAAACAGAGATTTGCCTCCAGAATTACCGCCTAAACCACCGAAGTTCCAACGACACTTCCAAAGACAGTCTTCTTTGATGTGCAAGCCGACTAGGTCGGCTGTTAGATGTAGATCAAGAAGCGAGGACTTGGAGATGGCGCAGTTCAAACTACAGAAGACCCAATATGACAGGAACGCTGAAAGCGATGACGGACTTGAAGACAACCGGCTCAAACATAGATACGAAGTCATAAGAGACTTCGATGATATTATGGACTATTCTCCAACGAAAAAGAGGATGATAGAAGCCGATGCCAATGAGATTGAAGAGTACAACGTCGATGGACCCGATGAGAATGAACTTAAGGAGATACCTACGGAAATAGTGAAAACTGTGAACGGGAAGATGCATAGATACGCCATAGTTCCGTCCGATGATGAGGAACCGGTGAAAAAGCTTGTCACAATAACAAGCCCGATTATGACTAAGAAGAATCTAATAGCAACGCAGAAGTTACACGAGCTTTTATCGACACCTAGGAAACTAAAGAGCTATGGAAGTCAGCCTTCTGTTAGAATTACTCCTAACAAAACCATAAGCCCGAATAGATACCCTGGCACATCGCAGAATATAATATCCAGTATACCGCAAGGTGTCACCCCTTCAAAGTCTTGTGCCAACTTATCACTATCCAGACATGTTACGTCACCGATTTCTCCAAAAGCGCAACAGAAATTACATTATGGGACTCCAGAATTTGAAAGGCCTGATGTGTTTGTGACTAGTTTTAGAGAGAAGAGTCGGGAAAGGAGTTTTGATATGGATAGGAGGGAAGCGAGTAGGGATAGTAGAAGGGAGTACGAGAGACGGAGTCCTAAGAAGGAGAAGAAGAGTACAGCTGTTATAATACCTAGGTAAGTTTACTTATACTCAGTTTTCAAGGTATGACGACACCTCTTTCGATTTTGTAGAAGAATATTTTTCACCATTGTTTTACAGGTATGGGAGTTCGGAGCTACCGTAACATTTGTTTCCAATTTTATTCATTACTCGCTGTGCCCGGCATGCCTTGCAATGCCATGTTTTTCTTTTGATGTTTTTTTGGGTCATTCATAAAATAACATAAACCATTCGGGCGCACACAAAACCTCACTAAAATTTCATCGTAATCGGATGAATTGTAAAGGAACGCACAGGAAACGAACGAACAAACAAATAACCAAACAAACGTGTATTAGTAGATAAAGGGTTTAAATGCATCATTTCAAGGGTTTAGAGAACTTTGTTACTTTATCCCTCTCTGACTTCAACCCCCCTTGTTACCCCCTTCTAGTTTTATTTCCAAACGTTTCTACAGCCTCCTGTCTTGAGTTGCCGTTATTATAATATCGAAAAATACAGGGAATCCGTCCAGTAGTTTAAAAGCTTAGCACGCGCATACAATCTGAATTTCAAAAACCGTTTGAATGTATTGTGTTGCTTATCTGAGGGCCCCATGGCATTTTTATCTTCAATGTACAGGCATTTTCCAATTTACGATTTTATTATATGTATAAATTGTGTGCGGGATAAAAAATCATAAAGGGGATGTTTCCTGGGTATAAAAAAGTAATTCTAATTAGTCCGTCAGTTAGATTATCAAAATTATTGAAAACTAATTTTTTACTTTATCAAATCAATCAAAATTGACAAAAATAACGCGCATGAAAGTTCGGGAGTGGGGGCTCATGACGTCACTTAATGGTAAAAAGTGTGCAGTCGAGACCTCACGCGGAACTTCAACGCACTATATCTTTTTTGTTTTTTGTCTAATTGACAAAAGAAAAAATATGTGTTCTAATTTTTTTATAAAGTAAATGGACTAAATAAAAAATTTCAGGAAACTAGCCTATTCGTACAAAAATACAGTCGAGAAAAAAGTGGCTGTGACATACAGACAGACATGGCGAAACCATAAGGGTTCCTTGACTACGGAACCCTAAATAATACGTGAGCAGAATGTCAAAAATAATGTCATTTACTATCACAAGCCGTCAAACTTAACCTACAATGTCTAAATCTACGATTAATTAATTAATACAATAAAATCAGTAATACTTATAATTTAGATACTGTGTAAACAATGTTTCGATGTCTTCCATTCCCAAAAAACTTCATGTAAGTTACCTTTTAAAAATAAATACTTGGTAAATATCACAGCCGATATATCCAATACAATGCGGATTGTATTGGATGCCAGCATTAAAGCCAAAAATCGATAAGCAGCGGGTCTACAGATAGACGCGGAGAGTGCATAACTTTGGCACCAATAACAGCGCCCTAAAAACTCTTGTGCTGCACTGGGAGTGAGGAAATAGCATAGAATGCGTGCAGATGCTTATCATCCTGGCATGTCGTGTCGTAAAAGTCGACTAAGGGACGGGTCCTCTCCAACATGGTGGACTATCTGTATGGGCGATGGTCTGATCACCTGTCACGATACGGTTCATCATATCATCTTAGGACTAATTAATCGAACGTGGCCACAGGTAGTCTTGTGGCTCTGCCCACCCCATTAGGGAACTCGGGCGTGATGCTATGTATGTATGTATGTAAAAACCCCGCGTGCCCCGTAAGTTTAGCAGCTTTATTTGCTCGTTAAAGTTAGGCTAAGCAACGTATTTAGGATATTTGGCCTGTGGTAAATACAACTGTCGCTGGGCAGCGTTCGGGAAGCTACGCCATATCTTCTCGTATCATGTACCGCAGTGGCTCAAGAAAGTCTTTGACCAGTATGTGTTTCCAATGATAACTTACGACACTGAGGCGTGGTCGCTCACTATGGGCCTCATTAGAAGGCTCCAGGTCAACCAATGCGCGTTGGAGAGGGCTATGCTCGGAGTATCATTGAGAGATCGAATTAGAAATGAGATCCGCAAAAGATCTAGAATAATCCAAAGAATTGCTAAACTTAAATGGGTAGAGAACAGAGTTCCGTTCTACCTAAAAACAACTGTTTTAATGTTGTAATACTCACATTGAAAAAAATGATTACCAAACTACTTACTTCGGTTATTTCAGAATCTATCTATATCTATACATCTATACATCTATACATAATAAAATCGTAAAGTGGAAAAAGTCTGTACATTGAAGATAACAATGAAAAAATGCTATGGGGGGCTTCAGAATGAGCAGCAGAACAAATCCCAATGGTTTTTGAATTTCATGTCTGTTTGTCTGTTTGTCTGTTTGTCTGATTGTATGTTCGCGATAAACTTTAAAACTACTGAATGGATTTCAATGCGGTTTTCGATAATATATCCAGGAACACTTCAGGCAGGACATAGGCTATAGAAACTTTTGGAAATAAAAGTGGAAGGGGGTAAAAGAGGGGGTGGAAGTTAGTATGCGAAAAACTGTTTGGATGAGTTTATTAACTTAAAACTCTTCAAAATAGAAAAATAGGTATGCGGTATAAGACAATATGAGACTACCCCTAAAAAGGGGGCCTTGGGGCGTTAAACTTTGTATTGGAAAAACCGATTCCATTTGTTTATCGACTTGAAACTTGGTATATATGCAGTTCAAAACAAACAATTAGGTAGGTAACCGTTTCTAAAATAAATTATTGTGTGTGTGTTTGTGTATATTTGTTTCAACTTAGCTCCATATGGCTGAATGTATTTTCATGAAACGTCGTATATAGTTAGACCTTAGCTTCTGGAATAGAAAATAGGGTCATTTTTGTCCCAAATAACTCAAAAGTTGTCGAGAGTATAATTACAACCGAATTCCACGCAGACGAAGTCGCGGGCGGAAGCTAGTTAACCATAAGTTGGTAAGGCGTTATTAAACTTAATTTGATTAAACAAAATGGCTTGTCTATAAAGAACAAAACTGAATGTAAGGTATTGCCTTAAGATATGTAGTTTTTCAGTGCAATAAACGATTTATTATTATTCTTGCAGAGTGGCCGCCCCAGCATCAATATACTCTGACGAGACGTACAAATCATTCTCCAGTGTTAAGACCCTGAGCGCTGCAGCCGCCTCGCTTACCATCGCAGCGTTGATGTTGACGCTGTGTGGCGGGCTCACCACCGGCCTTAGCTTCTATATGATGTACACGGTGAGTTACTAGAACCTGCATTACGTCAATTTCCATCATAGTTGGCCTAGTTCAGGGATGGCGAACCTTTATAAACCAAAGTGCCATATTTCTAAAGAAATATTTAATGAGGCCATAGACGTGCCGCAGCTAGGGTTGACAACTATTTACGGGGCAAATAAAATGGCTATATAATTTTCCAGTCAAAGGTACATTACACAATAGTACATTGTTCATCTAGGTCCGTAATAAATAATAATAATAAAATCAGGGGACCATCTTTACACGCATCTAGGTCCGTAATAAATAATAATAATAATAATAAAATCAGGGGACCATCTTTACACAAATCGATCTAGTCCCAAAGTAAGCTCTAAAGGCTGGTGTTATGGGTAGGTACTAGACGACGATATACATACTTACATAGAGAAATAAATACTTAAATACATAGGAAACATCCAAGACTCAGGAACAAACATTTATGCTCATTACAAATATTTGCCCTTACCCCCCGGTAAGGGCAAATATCGAACCCGTAAGAATGGGATAACAAGCGAGAGTCGATTTGAAGCCCGACGCTGAAGGCGGATAGCTTTTAATGACTCGAGTTTGTAATCCCCTTACTGCCCGTGATACACACAATGTTTTTCATCACATTTGTCAGGAAATAAAATAAAAATTAGACAATGTTTTTCAAACATTACATTGACTCTACATTGACTCTATATTGAGTCTACATTGACTCTACATTTACTCTACATTGACTCTTACATTGACTCAACATTGACTCTACATTACTACTTACAACTCTACAAGTTTTGAAGATAGGAAATAAACCTTGGCTGATTTTAAACCTCCTTAGTCCTCTCCTCTGCTGCACTGGGAGTGAAGAAATAGCATAGAATGCGTGCAGATGCTTATCATCCTGGCATGTCGTAAAAGTCGACTAAGGGACGGGTCCTCTCCACCGTGGTGGACTATCTGTATGGGCGATGGGCTGATCACCTGTCACCATGCGGTTCATCATACCATCTTAGGACTAATTAATCGAACGTGGCCACAAGTAGTCTTGTCGCTCTGCCCACCCCATTAGGGATTTCGGGCGTGATGCTATGTATGTATGTATGTAGTCTGAAATGACGTACGAGTGGGTGACTATATTTGAAAACTGAACTTATAACTCCCTGGGGAGTTATAAAAATCCATAACTCCCGCAGGTGGTAAATCGGCTATAGGTGCTCTATACGCCTGCGTATAATAACACCCTTTCCGAGCAAGTGCGACGAAAATAAAATAGTACACTGAAAGAACGTATAGTACTTTAAAGATAAACCTTTTAAAAAGAGTGTAAGTTATGATTGATTCAATGTACCTAATACACATAATTTTTCTTACTAACATTCCGATTGCACATCTTGTAGCTATTCGAGCTGCGAAAATGCGTAATGAACTGGCCAACTCAAAGCTCATTTCTAAGGACTGACCGAAATATAGTATTTTATATATTTCTCCAACAGTATATTGTACACAGAGCCAAAATTATAGTACAATACTATATTAATATTATAGTACGGTTGGCAACCCTAACCGCGGCATTGGCAGAATGCATGCTGAAGGAGTCATCTGCCAAACGTTTCGATCGGCCCAAAACTCGTCGCGTGCATAGAAATATATATAGTAAGGAACCGCCCAACGCGATTTTCGAGATGCTCACTTTTTTGGTGTCAAACGACACCATCGCACACTCGGTAAATATTGCCGACATCGGCGTTCTTATTTCATTGAGGAAAGGTGCATTATTGGCTGATTCATGCGTTTTGTTTTTGTTGTTCGTAGCTCCTAGCGAGCAATGAGACAGCGATGAATCAGGCAAAATAAGACTCTGTATAAATGTCATAAGAACTAAGACGTCGGCAATAGAGCTTCGTAGTTTATAAACTTGTAAATAGATGGCGTTACCATGAAAAGTAAGTCATTTGTTCAACGCGGTTGTATTGAATGCATTATCCTTCTTTTGGGATCGTTGGTCGCGTGCCATTGGTTCGCCATCTCTGTCCTGGGTCTCTCTTCTCTATTGTACCCTCATTTACCAAATATACTAATCACGTGCCTGCAGGTGGGTCGTCGGTACTACCTGGACTTCGGCGCTCTGGCCGGCTTCACCTGCTTCCTGCTGGGGTTGCTAGGCCTGCGCTCGCGCCGCCATCAACTGCTACCCAACAGAAATTTTATCTCCGGTGAGCATTCGTCATCTTCTGCGGCAATGGGCGTCCGTTGCTGATCATAAGTATCTTTCGCGTATAGGACGTACGTAATTTGTTATATCCAGCGGCTTTTTAACTTTATCGAGTAACTAAGTAGCGGTTACAACTCGGTTCTCAATCAGCCGGTAATCTGTTTGTTTGTTTATTTATTATTTATTTATTTATTTCACCTCACAAAGGAACTTAAACTAACTTAGTGTGTTTGACTTAGTGTTGGGCAGGACATGAAATTAAAACGAGTTTGAGGGAGTAACTCCTTTTACAAAACGAGGTGGTACAATGTCCTACCTGAAATGAGGCGAGGCACTACGCGGAGCTCACGGCTCGCTCTCCTGTCAGCGTGTCACACTGTACGGAACGGACGGCACTCGTTTGTCTCACTCACACTCTGAGTTACTCACTACGTTGTCTATGCTACGCTATCATCTATTTCGCCTCACTCACATGATTCACTCGGCTCGTCTTCTATCAGTGAGACATGAACATTGAAGTGAGACATTTTTACGAAGTGAGGTGTTGTGACAATCTTACAAAGTGAATGTGACATTTGAGCCTCATGTATGAGTGACTCACCACTAGTTTACCTTATTAAAGCGCCATTCGAACAACGCGTGCGCGGGTCGGGCACGATTGTATTCTGTTGAATCTAATGGATGACAACACACAGAACGCGTGCACGGGTCGGGCGCGGGTGCATGGTTAAGTGCATGTCTCTCACACTAGAGCTGACGAAAGAGATAGTCAGAGAGATAAGACGGGATTAAGTTATCCATGTCAAACATGCTAGCGCCGGAGGGAGTAAGAGAGACGGAACAGTAGTCAAAGTCACATAGTAGCAAAACTAGCACACTGAGCTACTTTATCTTTTTGTTCATTACAGTGACCCGCATCTCTACAAACCGCAAACTAATACTTAACAGTTTTATTCATTAAACATATACGGGATGTACCACAGACAAATCTCATTTAAGTTTTAGTTTCTAACTTGTAGTTAGGGAGCTGGGTGCCATTTTGGTAGGTATATGATGTGTTCGTCTTTCATATTGATAGGGATTAAAGTTTACGTCAATACAAATCGATTTGGTCCAGTAAATGCAAGTCGCATGTGCCTGCGTTTTTTAATTACACTTTAAAAAATCGTACATAAAAAAATCAGCGACCTAGACGTCTGCCAACTTTGTTTTTTCTATTCTTGAAGTCCTAATGAATTGAATGGACGCAGCGTCAACGACGAACAAACGATTTAGTATAGCTTTTTTCATTTACATTTTGCAACTACGTCCCGTTATAAAAAAAGAGCCCTGCACGTCTGCCTCTTCGATTTTCATCGTTTTGAGGCTGATTCTGAACGTCAGTCCAAGCAGCAGACACGAACAAATTTTTCAGCAATCCGTCTTTTTTTAAATTTTGAAACGCTGTTAATTGAAAACGTAGCGCTACCATGGTGGCAGACTATTTTTCTGTGGTTCTTTACATTGTCATTAAACGAAAAATTCAGGTCTGCCAAGGGAACAAATCATATAGAAATGTTGGCACTGAACTCCCTAGCTATTGGTTTTGTTTTGATTAAACAGTTTAAATTTGTATTGAGAGCGTCGTTGGCCTAATGGTTAAGGATGTCGACTCGACATCGTGAGGTCCGGGTTCGAATCCAAGCGGTTGCCACGTACCAATGAGTTTTTCTAACTTATGCGAATTGCGGTAACCGGTGCTCTTACGGTGAGGGATAACATCGTGAGGAAACCTGCACATTTAGGTAACTAAATGTGAAGTTTTCCTCATGGTCCAATTGGTCTGGTTCCCCTTAAGGCTTACGGAGGTTAGACGGCAGTCGCCTTGTAATAACCTGACCTGCCGAATCTTGGATCATGGTCAAAGCGTACCCCGAATGAGAGACGGGAAAAAGCGCTAGGAAGAGAGAGTTTAAATTTGTATAGAGTTGATAATTTAAAAAGAAACCCTGGGCATCACCCTTCTGCGTCAGTCTCTACTTGACCAGTCATAATTTGATGTATTATTTTTTTCGCAATGGAGGGATATTCGACCAAGACAGTCATAAGTCTTGGTAGCGCCTTTAGTCAGATAACCCTATTTTTAAACGACTTTTAAAAAAAGGAGGAGGTTCTCAATTCGCTTGTATTTTCTTTTTACGTTTGTTACTTCAGGCCTCCGTCATTTATAAACCGATTTTAAAAAATCTTTTTTTAATCGGTAGGGTATACCTCCAGTTTGGTCCCGTTGTAGTCAAAGTTAAGTTATGATGAGAGGATCTATGAGGAATAGATGAAACTTTTCAAATATTATAGGCAAGCATAGGGCAATTTTAGTATTTTCTGTAATGACTCAAGCAGTTACGTTCCAAAAGCATTATTTGGTGAAGTGAAACTGTTGATGAAGACCATAGATGATCACCGGAACTCCTAAGTATAGACTATTTCACGGTCGGCGATTAAATTGCTATATATAGCTCTGAAGCAACAAAACAACAACAACAAGCAGAACCAGGAGAACTCCTCAACGATTGACATCCTTGCACCGTGGATAGCAACAATTTGTAAATGGTGATGAGCAATTAATTAGCATCATGCTATTGTTACTTGATTTAATAAATGTGTGTCGTTAAATCACAGGATAATAAATAAAATGTGAAAAAAATTACTTAATTTTGAAGTCGGTTTTTATTATTTTATAAATTATATTATGATTATTTTTTATAACTTTCCATAACTTTCCGTAATTCAATCAGCTGATCGCATATTTTTTATAGGATTACATTTTTTTTCACTTTTCAATCCATATTCCTTGCGGAAAATTGTTCAGTTTCATGAGTATATCATTGGGTTTCGGGTTCGGGTGCACAGTTTTTGTTACACGTTGTATCGACAGACCGCCATTTAATAATATCGTCACTAACTCCACCTAGTGGCAATGTTAACACAAAAGTTTCTCGTAACCACTCCTAGATGAAGTGGTGCAAACGCCACACGAACTAATTCGCATTTCTTTGTTTCAGGCTACATCGTGCTATCTTCCTTCTCTCTTCTCAGCGCTTTCGGTCTCCTTCTACTGCTGTCCATCCAGCCTCAGCCAGGAACAGCGCTCAGTGACATCACGTCGGGTGCTGTGTGCGCTGTTAGCGTGCTGTCACTGTGTATAGCATCGCTGGGGGTGTTAGCGTCTTACTGCTGTGCGCGGGATCCGCCTGATAACAGAGTGGGAACTGTTCGATGGTATTGAGATGAGATCTTATTTGAAATGTTACTTGATATTTGTGTTGAGAGCACGCTTATCCGTGGTATTTGGCCAATTTAACATTGACTATGTCGACTAAGGGAGCTGCAGCAATTGTTGCGATCTTCATTCACTAGAAATTCCGAAGTATAATTCGAAGCATAATAAGTGAAATTCTAAACTTTGGAGGCCCCATCCCTTTCTTGCCCGACCTATCTTTATATATATAAATTACGTGTCACGTTGTTTGTCCGCGATGAACTCCTAAACTACTGAATCGATTTTAAATTTGATTTGCACACCGTGTGCAATTTGATCCAACTTGAAAGATAGGATAGCTTACATCTTAATTTATAGTCGCATAATTATTTTATTGCAAATTTTTTGTCTATTAATTGACAGTCACAATTATCTGTTAGCTCCAAACGATTCTAACAGATGGCGATATCTGTTAACTGAATTGAGTAAGTATTCAATAGATGGCGCTATGTTAAAAATATAAACGTTTCGTATAAGGTACATTTAATAGCATTTTTTTACCAATTTAATAGCTAAATTTATTTTGAAAATAAAATACAGTGAAATTCAATTGTTCTTATAATATTATAAAGAGAAAATATATGATTGTTTGTTTATATTGAATAGACTCCGAAACGACTGAACCTTCTTCTACTGAAAATTCTTTCACTGTTGGGAAGCTACACTATCTCCAGGGGACATAGGCTATATTATATTATGCTTTACTACCCGGGCGAAGCCGGGGCGGGTTGCTAGTTTAAATATAAATAAAAGTATGCACTCGAATATTGTTTTTAAGTTTTATTTGTAAACTAACAACCTATGGACTTAGTTGTCTGAAAATAAAGATATTTTATTAAATGTATTATTTATTGTAACTACACTTCCTTGGTGAAGTGATGTCTAAAATATTATCTCCGGTTGCTTGATTAAAACAGCTATTTCTTAGTAAATATGAAGCTGCAGATAGCGTATCGATAGTCGTTCTACGCTTCCATGTGTACTTTACTGTTGTTTTAAATGCAAAATGTTTAACACCTGACATGCCCTGTGTTTTAATGTGAACCTTCTCACCTTAGACATAAAGACGCCCTTTGTATGAAATAGTGTTTGCAGTTACTACCTGCTATTTCAAAGTAGCGATTAGCGGTTACACTTCACAATGAAAGACTTTGATTGCCAGATAAGTAGGTAATGCGATCGGGACAAGAAAAACAATTACTACTATACAATTATAATTAGATTAAGTAAAAATTATAAGGTAATGTGTATTTATAGTTAGATTTAGAATAGTGTTTACTGTGTAACAAAGTTGAATTAAAAGGAAAGTGCATCTTAAATAAAAGAGATCGTTTTTGTATAGGTACTTCATTAAAATATGTTTTTCTTCAATCTACGCTTTAATTTCATCATTATGGCCTTAAATACACAGCACAAAGCAAATATTTGCTCTAGAGCAAATAAAGTTGCATACAAAAATCATTACTGCACTGTTTTGTATTTTTTATTTTATTTGGTTAGTTCATCAAGAACACCAGCCACCCAATCCGCCCATTCACAGTCCGACGGGAGTTGGACTTCTGTGGACTTTGCTCTTAGTCCACATGTCGGGGGCCATATCGAACTGTGATTGCCCCGTCTTTTTTTATCAAAAATGGGTTTGCGTTTGATCTCAGTCTCACCTGATGTTAAGTGACGACGAGGTCGAAGGTGGTACACGCTTACCCAGAAAATGTCTATTCACTCGTGCCTTGAAAACACCAAGGTTATACGATTCCGGGAATACAGACGCAGGGAGAGCGTTCCACTCCTTGGCTGTACGAATGATGAATATCGAAGCAAACCGGTCTAAAATGTTATGCTCAAGTACTGGCTATAGGTACACCCTATTTTTCTACAGTGAAGCCGTTAAATTTGATTTATTCCGTTGTATGCCACTGGAGCTGCCACCGATGGCAGAAAACGGAAAAAAAATCCGTTTAGTGCCACTATCACGTTCTAATGAGGTTAGGTGTTACAAATGTAATATGATGATGTTGGGGGACTCCAGGACAGCTGTCCAGTCTTCTTCTCCAGCTGTGCAATGACGACACACAGGCGTCCAGCTCGATATCAAAAAAATGTATGTACGGATGTGTAAGTGTTGGTCATTTTTTTTTTATGTCAATTGACTGACAAACGAGCTGGCGGCCCACCGCCGGCGTGTTCACCGCCGTCCATAGACATCTGCAACACCAGAGGTGCTGCGAATGCGTTGCCAGTCTAGGGAGGATGGGGAATGGGGATGGGATGGGGATGACGGAGTAGGCCTCCGGATCTCGTCATTCACCGTACGAAACGCAATAGCAAGCTATTACTTTACGCCGATATTCTGTGAGAGTGTGGTACTACTCCGGTCGAGCCGGCCCATTCAAACAGTAATCATCTAGTGAGGATTACTGTTTGGCTCTACCACTACATTTTTTTTGGATGCATTGCGTTAGTAGCTTGTGAAAAATATTTTCTTTTAATTTAAATATGAATTATTTTATCTATTGTTACTTAGGTAAATATTGATACTGAATGTGTAAACTTAAGCCCATTAAAAAGTGACAGTGGCACAAAACGGTTTCTTTTTCCGTTTTGTGCCATCGGTGGCAGAACCAGTGGCATACAACGGAATATATGTAAAATTTATAGAATCGTGTCATTTTCGTTATTATTGTTGACCGACTTTATTTGTTATAGCTTTTTTTTGACGAAGTGGAAATGCTCACCCCAGCTCCGGGTCAGGGCTTATATCGAATTGTACGTACGTAGTACCATTTAGCAATCTATGTATTTTTTTTAAAAGCTAGCCTTTAAACTTAGAGACTCCACGAAAATTATGTAAAAACCTGCTAAAAAATCTAAAGTGTTGCACTCGAATACCCGTAGATATTGTTAGTAAAACTTACCTTTTCCGTGAGTTAAACCTTATGAATCAGCTCGAAAATTTAGATCGAATTCCACAAAAAGTCATTTTTAGGGTTCCGTACCTCAAAATGAAAAAAGGAACCGTTATAGGATCACTCGTGTGTCTGTCTGTTTGTCTGTTCGTCTGTCACAGCCAATTTGCTCCGAAACTACTAGACCGATTGAGTTGAAATTCGGTATACATATGTAAGTCGGTGACCGCAATACGGACGCGTAACGTAAATTAATGAATTTTAAACATGGGGGCCACTTTTGGGGGGTGATTTAGAAAATAAAATAAAAAAGGTATGCAAACTATATCGTGAGACATATCAAGTGAAAGGACTTATTGTGGGGATCTTAAATATATAGTTTTTGGAATTTTAAAATAAATAGTTTGGAAGTTATTTAGGAAAATAGGCGAAAATTTACCATTCCCCCCCTTGTTTCCGAAACTAATGGGCCTAAAATTTTGAAAAAATTATAATGTAAATAGTTCTTTACCTTTACATTATAGGAAAACCTATGCGAAGTCTATGGTATTTAAAGTAAAATAGGAAATTTCAGATAATCATGTACCGAACGGAACCCTCTCCACGTGAGTTTAACTCGCACTTGTCCGGTTTTTTTCACTAGCACACAAAGTTTTCAACAGACGCCACCACGAAATGGAGGATAGTTGAGGGCGCCACTACAGCTTAGTTTAGTAGCAAAATAGGCGGTACAATTTAAATGCCGGTACGATTTCGCCGACTCTCCCCTACGCCGGCGCCACGCCAAATATGGCGCGTCTGGCGCCATCGCGTCGGCATTGGATTTAACGCATGCGTGCAGAATAATATGACGTTATAACCCCGTAGACGGCCACATTGACCTTACACTTGAAGAAAAGCAGTAAGCACAACCGTCGTGCTCAAAAGCTCATCCCTTGTGACGGAACCACACTTTAAGAAACTCGGGGAATCTATAAGTACCTACGTTTAACAAAATGGAATCGCCTAAAAAAATTGAAAAAAGCCCGGAAAAAAGAATTGACAACAGGATTATAAAAACAGATATATCAGACAATCCACTAAGGATAGGACCGTCTGGCGCTTTAAGAAACAGAGATACTCCACCAGAATTACCGCCTAAACCACCGAGCCGACGCCGACGCAAGCCGACTACGTCTGCTGTTGGATGTAGATCAAGCAGCGAGGACTTTGAGATGGCACAGTTCAAACTACAGAAGACCCAACCGGCCCGATCATACAGGAACGCTAAAAGCGATGACGGACTTGAAGTCAATGCCAATGAGATTCAGGAGTACAACGTCGCCGGCCCCGATGAGATTGAACTTAAGGAGATACCTACGGAAATAGTAAAAACTGTGAACGGGAAAATGCATAGATACGTCACAGTTCCGTCTGATGATGAGGAATCGGTGAAAAAGCATAGCGTCACTATCACAAGCCCTATTAGGGCTAAGCACGAAGTAATGCAGAAGTTAAACGAGCTTCTATCGACACCTAGAAATGTGAAGAGTGTTGGGAGTGAGCCTTCTGTTACAATTACTACGGGTAGGAGGGAAGCGGGTAGTGATAGTAGAAGGGAGTGCGAGAGACTGAGTCCTGAGGAGAAAAACAGTACAACTGTTATAATACCTAGGTAAGTAGTACATACTTAGTTTTCAAAGACATTCTATCCAACGACATCTCATTCAAAGTTTTAGAAGAATATTTTTTACTTAGAGTATACAATATAATAGAGCAAACGTTGATACCGTCAAGCCATGCCGCCTAAAACGTCAACTACAGGCCACACGAATTAATACATAACACATGCGCATTTGTTTGGCCTGTAAGGTTATGATACTAAATAATATTGGCGATTTAGTGTTTATTTGTGACAGCATTATTACAATCTTCTTAATTTGATCATACTGTCACTTGTCAAGAAACATGTTTGAAATCGTAATACCTATACATCTTCCGTATCTTTTACATACATACATACATAGCATCACGCCCGAAATCCCTAATGGGGTGGGCAGAGCCACAAGACTACTTGTGGCCACGTTCGATTAATAATTCCGTATCTTTTACTCTATTCTATAATCTAAGATGTTTTACCGTTGCATTTGTTTTTCCAATTTTATTCATTACTCGCTGTGCTCGGCATGCGTTACGATGCTGTTTTTTTTTTGTTGTATTTTGGGTCATTCATAAAATAATAGACATGTGTAGTTCACGAGTGACTGATGCAAATGAACTACTTCAGTCGGTTTCACTCTTTCAATCTGCAGTTCAGTTGCGTTCCGTATGCTTCAATATGTATTTTAGTTCACCACGTCGTTCGCGTCTTTGCGTCATGTCATGTTATCCGTTCTGTTCGACTAGTGCATGTAATATATGTATTTAAATATCCATTTTAAGTAAAACGGCGCGAATTGGTTCGCTCATACATTTTTGTATCTATATTTATTTTTATAATCAAATGTATACTGAGTTTAACGGACTGTTTATACATATATATATATATCAATTCACTCAATAGTTCATTGAATGAGTGAAATAAATGCGAACTGCTGATCCAAATGCATCGATTGAGCTATTGAACTAAATTGAACTACTGAACTAATTGAGTGATACAATTCAGAGTGAGATCTAAAGAAGCGTATCTATCTTTCTATATATATATAAGCAGCGAGGACTTGGAGATGGCACAGTTCAACCTACAGAAGACCCAACCGACCCGATCATACAGGAACACTAAAAGCGATGACGGACTTGAAGTCGATAATAATGAGATTCAGGAGCACAACGTCGACAGACCCGATGATAATGACCTTAATGAGATACCTACGGGAACAGTTAAAAGTATGATCAAAAAGATGAATGGATACGCCACAGTTCCGTCCGATGATGAGGAACCGGTGGAAAATCATAGCGTCACAATCACAAGCACTATGCACGAAGTAAGGCAGAAGTTAAACGAGTTTCTGTCGACATCTAGAAATCTGAAGAGCGATGGAAGTGAGCCTCCTTTTAGAATGATTATTTACGAGTATATGAGACGGAGTCCTGACGGATGGAGACCTAGGTAAGTGGTACATACTTAGTTTTCAAAGACATTCTATCCATTATATCATTCAATGTTGTAGAAGAATGTTTTTTTCTTCCAAATACGGTTTAATTTTATCATTATGGCCTTAAATACTCAGCACAGAGCAACCCTTTTTTGCTCTAGAGCAATAAAGTTGCATACTTTATTATTGCACTGTTTTGTATTTTTTTTTTTACTTTGGTTAGTTTATCAAGAAGTTTACACCATCACCCACCCAATCCACCTATTCAAAGTCCGATGGGGTAGCTGACCACTTTTCTGTGGACTTGCTGTTAGAAAAACAGTCCACATGTCCGCAGCTATATCGATCTGTGATTGCCCCGTCTAAAACGTTATGTTAAAAGTCGTTACTGGCTGATAAAATACTAAAACATTTTTAAAAAAATGGCGTAATATGAAAATGAATTGACCAGTACAAGTTTTCCGTGAAAATGTTCGGATGTTCTACTTAGGCTTCTGAACCACTGGACCGATTTTAATAAATAGGGTATCATAAGATTCGGAGAGAACGTGCGAGTGTCATAGGCTATATAAAAATTCTAAGAGTGCGTCATACCAAATGCAAATATGCTTTTTACGTCGCGGCAAAATACGACATGGAAAAAAGCTACGAGTAAAATTCCGATGAAGAAATTAATCGATCGCGGAAAAAAGCGACTCGGAAAAACGCTACACAAAAACAACGCGTTTGCGGAACCCATCTAACAAATCTGACCCCCATAACATTTTTATCTGGTGTCCTATCAAAATCTCGCCAGTCATTTAGCAAATTAACGTTTCCGAACCAACGATTGCCAAATACATCTTTAGTCATTTTATTTATATACAACTACAGATTTCGCAAATAATCCATGTTTCCGAATAATAACGTGACACATTTTCATTTTGTATTGTTTAATTTGTCAAATTAGTAGTTTATGCAACGGTTGCATAATGAGAGGCCTTAAAACACTAGTGCGGTTTTCATGAAACGAGCTTTAGCGAGTTTCATAATAAGATCGCACATGTGTTTTAAGGCCAAATTATGCAGAGTTGCATACATAACTTTATCTACACACATATTATAAATCCTCCATGATGGGTTCAGAAACAATATTTTCTGGCAACAAGTTATTTGTTGCAATCGTGGCTGCATATTTCCGATATCCGGCGCATTTTCACATCACACACACTCCGAGTAGACTACTATTCATATTTTCAACTAAAATGTAAATTACAAACAACTATTCAATTCAACAACAATTCTACTTTCGTTCAGCAAAAAACCAACATAATCGCGGCAATTCGATTAAGGTCCGACCGAGACTGCTTTTTTAATCTCGGCCGAGACCGAGACCGAGACCGAGAATAAAATAAATTCTCGGCCGAGACCGAGACCGAGACCGAGACACGGAAAAATTGTATTTTTTTCTACATTAGTCTTTTTCATAAATCATAAATCTTTATTGCATGAAGTAATGTGTAACAAGGTCTTAATGTGTAGTCAATAGTTCATTATTTCACCAAAGAGGTATACAATTGATTGACTTTTTATGGTTCCGTACCTCAAAAGGAAAAAACGGAGCCCTTGTAGGCCTACTAGTGTGTCTGTCTGTCTGTCTGTCCGTCTGTCACAGCCAATTTGCTCCGAAATAGTAAGTCGGTGACCGCAACACAAATTAATTTTAAACATGTGGACCACATTTGGCCGGTAAATTAGAAAAAAAAAAAAAAAGATATGCAAACTATATGGTGTGATAAATGAAATGAAAGGGCTTATTGTAAGTATTTTAAACACATAATTATATTTTTTTTGGATTTTAAAATGAATAGTTTGGAAGTTATTTAGGATAATAATCGAAATAGGCACAAATTGACAATCCCCCCCCATATTTCCAAAAGTACTGGGCCTAAAATTAAAAAAAAAAATAGTTAACTATAGAAGTCTGTGTTATTTAAAGGATAGGTTCCAGATAAACATATACGGAACGGAACCCTTTTCACGCGAGTTTCACACGCACTTGCCGGTTTTTTAACTAAAAAAAATACATCCGTTATGATAAAAAGAAGGTTTTATTATGGTTTAAACGTTCTGCCGTGTACTACAAACAAACTTCATAGTTAAAAATTCCGAATTCGAATCTCAATTCGTTTTCGAAAAGAAATGAACGAGTTGTCACTAGATCGGGTGTCGGTAAAGTCGCACGACAAGAGCCCGGGCGGGGCGATAGGTCAAAATCGCAATAAAAGCCTTCGCCACCGCGGTTAACCGCGCGCTAAAATTTAAATTGATTGCCGCGGAGTCTCGGTCGCGGCCGAGAATCTCGGCCATTTTGGGCCGAGACCGAGACCGAGATCTCGGCCCGATTTTTGGCCGAGATTTGCCGAGACCGAGACCGAGACCGAGATCTCGGTCGGACCTTAAATTCGATCCTCCGTCAAGACCATTTTTTTTTAAATCATAGACAAACGAATGAAGTCTCTATTCTCACGTCACTCGAGATCAAATGTCGTTCGGTTTATATTTAAAAAACATACTGAATTGATGTTTCGTATCAATAACTGTTTAATATCTATGGATACTAGAATAGAGACCCACTTGAGTTTTGACAGCTGTTCCATAATTAATCTCATTTCGATACTAAAATCGATACTGTAATAACATTGCAGCACTGGTTTTACCTAATTGGTTGTCACAATGGTGGTCATTTCCTACGGTTTTTGATTACACTATGGAGGTTTTATGATATGGGTGTAGATAAAGATTATTTTATTATTGATATCAAATAGGCAACTAACGTACGACCTACAAACGTTTAGTATATTACTTTGTTTGTGATAGGTTAGGGCAGGTAGGAAAAGGGGGGATAGGGGGCGGAGCTCTCTACAAGGGGGGCTCGGGGAGCGTAGCCCCCCGCAGTAAAAAACAAATAACCGTAACAATTGTATTATTGGTAGATTAGGTTAGGGTTAACTTGTGTCCCTTAGAGCGGATATAGGCACCCGGATCAGGGTGACGTCGACACGCTGGCAGTTAGGTTAGAAAACTACCCACTTAATGAAATATAATCATACTCAAATATTTACCCTAATTATTTTTTTAATGTCGTTTTATTAATCAGTGAGTTTGCCCTACGAACCTTTATGTTTAATGAAAAATACATAAATGACAATAACATATTGTATTTGATACATTTATAAATTATACTATTTGGTAAATGACCAGTTGCCAAACGATAGGTTTTAAATCGAAACATTCTTGCAACAATATAAATGTGAAATGAATAGTATATGAAAAATGGTTGTAAAATGAACTTTTGTCAAACAAGTTTCGGTGTTTCATTAGTGAAACTTTTTATCTTCAATGTACAGACATTTTCCACTCAACGATTTTATTGTATGTATAGATTGTGTGCAAGATAAACATTCATAATCGTACAAAATTACAGTCGAGAAAAAAGTGGCTTCGCAGCCGCCTCGCTTACCATCGCAGCGGTGATTTTGACGCTGTGTGGCGGTCTCACTACTGGCCTTAGCTTCTATATGATGTACACGGTGAGTTACTAGAACCTGCTAGTACAGATGTATAATTATAGTGCATAATTAGTTTCCATAGTATTTTATCGGAAAACTTCGTATTATCGTGCTCTCTCAATTAGCTTCAGCAGGCCCCCAATTCTCGGTGCATTCGAGATCATTTGACACAACTGTATGAATCTGACGTTTAATCACGCAATCGACATTATCTCGAATGCATCGAGAATTGGGGGCTAGTACCCATCATACCATGCTGTCATTTTTCATTTTGACATTTGACAGTAAATAATAAAGTTTCATATTAATGAATATAAACATGTCACTCATTGAATACGATAATTAATTGACACTTCGGGTCCCGTCGTCTTCCGATTGAGATCAGAGTTTTACCGATGGAAACATATTATTCACTATATCTGTACGCGGGTGAGTTGGTTTTGAATCGTAATGAGTGCGGGTATACGCGTGTGTGTGTATCGAATTGTGTACTCGAAGCGCGTGAAAATTTACGAAACTGCACAATTCGGCGTGCACAGTAGAACTTTTACACTTTTTTGTCGTGTATCGCTGGATCTAGCGCCTCTTCAAAAGTGCACCACTGAGGCCAATCTTCTCTCTTTTCTTTCAAATGCTGCTAGCCGATTTTTGTAACTATATCGTCACTCCATCTGGCTAAAGTCTGTTCGCCGAGAGTTGATAAATATTATAATTATAGTCTCAAAATAGCGACTGTCGCTTACCTATCGCAAACTGTATGACGGGCGTCGCTTATCGCAGCGTGCACTGAGTTTCGAGGTACGAGGGACGCAGTTGTTGTCAAGCGCGGCGCCGCGCCGGGCGAGCGAGCACTATATATTGCCATTCCCTTCTGGAATACCCATCAAGTGTGTCGTTAGGGTGTTCTTCTTCCTCCTCCGATTCTTCTGATTCTTCCTCCGACTCTGATATTACGTCATTGTCGTCGTCCGATGATATGCCAGCAATGGGACATACCTAACGTCTGACCGCCACTCCATCCGCGGGGAGTTCGGTTGTAGTTATTCCCTCGGGCACTTTTGAATTTTCCGGGATATAAAGTGTCGTAAGGTAACTCCATTCCAACTTTCATCCAAATCTGTCTAGCCGTTGAAGCGTAAAGGAGTAACAGACATACTTACTCACACACACATTCGCACACTCACAAACTTTCGCATTTAAGTATAATATTCACTAAGTATGATACGACATTTAATTGTTACCTGTTCCATTCCATCTTAGATGTCCTAAGTCAGGGATGGTGAACCTTTGTGGACCAACGTGCCAGCGCAGCTAAGGTTGCCAATTATATACGGGACAAATATAGTATTTTCCAGTAAAAGGTATCAATAAAATAGTAAACTGAAAGAAAATATAGTACTTTAAAGATGAGCCTTTAAAGAAGAGTGTCAGTTATGATTGATTTAATATAATATAATACACATAATTTGTCTTACCAACATTCCGATTGCACATCTTGTGGCTATCCGAGCTGCGAAAATGCATATTGAACTGGCCAACTCAAAGCCCATTTGTAAGGACTGACCGAAATATAGTATTTTTGCGTACTATATATTTCTCCAACAGTAAGTAAGACCAAATATAGTACAATACTATATATATTATGGTACGGTTGGCAACCCTCGCCGCAGCATTAGCAGAATGCATGCTGAACAGCGCCTCAATTCAGGAACAATAAGTGATATTGTAGCGACTCTCGAGCGCGATTCTCATCCTACTCTTCCGCACGATGCGAAATGCGTAAGAGCTCGCGAGCTCGCGAGTCGCTACAATATCAGTTAGACGTTCCCGAATAGACGCCCTAGAGTCATCTGCCAAACGTTTTGGTCGGTGGCGTGCCCAAAATAACTCGTCGCGTGCCATTGGTTCGCCATCCCTCTCCTGGGTCTTCTACCTTCTCTATTGTACCCTCATTTACCAAATATACTAATCATGTGCCTGCAGGTGGGTCATCGCTACCACCTGTACTTCGGCGCGCTGGCCGGCGTCACCTGCTTCTTGCTGGGGCTGGTAGGGCTCCGCTTGCGCTGCCGCCACCTGCTGCTCGACGGAAAGTTCTTCATCGGTGAGCGTATATTCTTCATCTTATGGTGCAATGGGCGTCCGTTGCTGTGGAATATTAAAGCGGTGGTCTGGTTGGTGGTGGTATTTGGGAGTCAGAAGTCAACGTAGTTCCATACATATTTTTTATACTTAGTTTAGTTTATTACTAAGCGTACCTATCGCTCTTTATAACAGCATTTTGTACCTGAGACAAGCAATACGCGTTTATGTCGCAGTAAACCGTGTAACAGCGGCCCTAGCATGCCAGACACAGAGATAAGTTAAACCCATCACACTAGTGCCGACGAAAGAGATAGTCAGAGAGATAAACCTCATTGTGCACGTCACATTACCCGAGCATTTTTAAAGAGATATTGTTCGTGTATTTAAGTAAATGCCAAGCAATTCGAACATTTACATTATATAAAAGATTTACCATTATTACTCGTACCATTTATTTTTCACCATTTGAAACCTACACTAAATTTCGTTTGTTTTTTAACTTTATGTGTTAAACCGGTCATCTACTTAGTTGGTACAATTTCGTCACTAACTCCACCTAGTGCCAGTGTCAACACAAAAGCTTCTCGTAACTACTCCTAGATGGAGTAGTGCAAACGCCACACGAACTAATTAGCATTTCTTTGTTTCAGGCTACATCGTGCTATCTTCCTTCTCTCTTCTCAGCGCTTTCGGTCTCATTCTACTGCTGTCCATCGAGCCTCGGCCAGGAACAGCGTTCAGCGACATCACGTCGGCTGCTGTGTGTGCTGTTAGCGTGCTGTCACTGTGTATAGCATCGCTGGGGGTTTTAGTTTTTTACGGCTGTGCGCGGGACCCGCCTGTTAATAGAGTGTGAACTGTTAGATGGTTATAGATCTTATTTGAAACGTGTTACTCGATAGTTGGGGTGAGAGCACGCCGTATTCATGGTATTTGGCCAGTTTAACATTGACTATGACGTCTAAGAGAGCTGTTGGTATTTTTTTTACATTAGGTAGGCCACATGAGCCTCTTTCACATGTCTGAAGCTACCAGCGCTTCGAAAGGTGACGTCTGCTGAGAAGAAACGCCGCAAGAAGCTCAGCAGTTAGTCGTTTTTTTTTTCTACTTTGACATGAGAGTTTTGTCTAAAACTTACACATAACACACAAAAAGTGCAACAAACAAACCTAATGAGTACAAATTAATTATAATAAATAAGTAAAACGGGAGATGTATAGTCTCCGCGTCTGGACATAAGTCTAAGGGTCATAATATTAAAAGGGTAAATAATCGAAACTAAGAATAACACTGTCTGCGTCATGTAGGTATGTTCATGTGAAGACGAAAACAGTTGAGTAATTTTTATCGAAAATTGAGGATTTTTTTCATCATGAATCAGTAAAAAACCCAAAATTACCTAGTTGTAAAAAAAAGGAAAATGTAGCTGGCAGTGGCGAAGCCTGTCTACAAGCAGATTCCTGACGGCTTTACCATGCTAGAAAGCTACGGCTAGCTGTCAGTGAAGCCCATGTTACTCTAACTGAATGTTAGACTTGCGAGTATTGTTCTAATTCTTCCGGCTTCCCTTAGGAAATATTTGACGCTTCGCCACTGGTAGGTGGTATACTTTAAAGTGGAAATGGCCAATTACAGGCCAATTATCTATCTTGCCAAAGTTGTTATGACAAAATAAATAGATCGATATTTTCTGCTTGGAACTGCACCGGTACTTAATAGGTATTCAATATGTGTATGAAAAATTTAGAAACAAATAATTTTAAACGATGTTTGTTATAAGTAGATGAAAAATGCCAAATTCAAAAACCAAAGAACAACGCGCAGCCGACCAAGATTGTGCCAAAGACAAAAGTTGATGTATCTCAGATGGAGTTGTACCTCATTATTAGGCTTAGGTTATCTTGTAACTCTCCTGTGTTAATAACTTAAATGAATAAACAAAGCGTTAAATAATAAAAATTGTGCTACAATTATTAACAATTTAAAATACTTAAAAGAAGTTGTTGCTACACTTTTTTGATGACTGTGTAGATGTTGATCTCATAAATATTATTAGGCTTAGGTTAACTCGTAACTCTCCTGTGTAAATAACTTAAATGAATAAACAAAGCGTTAAATAATAAAAATTGTGTTACAATTATTTATAATTTAAAATACTTCAAAGAAGTTGTTGCTACACTTTTTTGATGACTGTGTAGATGTTGATCTCATAAATATTGTTAGGCTCAGGTTAACTAGTAACTCTCCTGTGTAAATAACTTAAATGAATAAACAAAGCGTTAAATAATAAAAATTGTGTTATTATTATTTATAATTTAAAATACTTCAAAGAAGTTGTGGCTATTCTTTTTTGATGACTGTGTAGATGTTGATCTCATAAATATTATTAGGCTTAGGTTAACTCGTAACTCTCCTGTGTAAATAACTTAAATGAATAAACAAAGCGTTAAATAATAAAAATTGTGCTACAATTATTTACAATTTAAAATACTTCAAAGAAGTTGTTGCTATTCTTTTTTGATGACTGTGTAGATGTTGATCTCATAAATATTATTAGGCTTACTTTAACTCGTAACTCTCCTGTTTCACTAACTTAAATGAATAAACAAGGCGTGAAATAATAAAAATTGTGCTACAATTACATACAATTTAAAATACTTAAAAGAAGTTGTTGCTATTCTTTTTTGATGACTGTATAGATGTTGATCACATAAATATATTAGGCTTAGGGTAACACGTAACTCTCCTGTGTTAATAACTTAAATAAATAAACAAGGCGTTAAATAATAAAAATTGTGCTACAATTATTTACAATTTAAAATACTTAAAAGAAATTGTTGCTATTCTTTTTGATGACTGTGTAGATTTTGATCTCATAAATATTAGTAAGATTAGGTTATCTCGTAACTCTCCTGTGTTACTAACTTACATGTTTAACCTTTTGGACGCTGTTGTCGACTATGCGTGACAGGCGTATATAGGGTAAAAAAGGCCTTCACAACCTTGACTTAAAGTTGAAATTCGTGTTACTTCTCAGACATGCTTGGCGTTCAAAAGGTTAAACAATAATAGTCAAATATATAAAAAAATTACAACAATTATTTACAATTTAAAATATTTAAAACAATTTGTTGCTATGATTTTTTGATGACTGTGTAGGTGTTGATCTCATGAATATTATTAGTCTTATGTTAATGTCATTACTTTTCTGAAACTTAACTTCAATGGTTAAACGAAGCGAAGCACTGATTATTAAAAATTATATGGCCTTTCTTAGTTCCTTAAGAAGAATATATAAAATATATATTGTGCTTTCGATGTTATAAATAAGTTAGTAGTAGTTGCAGGGTCATGGGCTCTTGTCAGCGTCTTAAAGTATCACGGCCGCCATTTTGGCTCAACTTATGTGCCGGGGATATTATCAGGTGGTATTGCTTACGCTTATAGCACTCTGACACTACGCCTGGTAGGCCTAATCATTAACTGCCAAAGTGTTCTCTAATAAAATCCACCCAAGTAGGTACCTAAATGCAACCATTTTAGTTTTAAGTTAGAAGGGTAAATTAGAAGTTTTTGTGTAAGTAAATTGAAACCAAGAGTGCCTTGCAACAAAGGCCTATTTAGGTAAATTGTATGACATTGTGTAGCATAATAGTATACTCTAATATAATACCTACTCATTCGGAAAATATATGGAAAAGAAAATTATTTTTCCAACGGCTGCTTGTGCTTTTAGTATATTTCATAGAAACGAAGATAATCACACGCACACGCACGCACACGCACGCACACGCACGTACACGCAGGCACACGCATGCACACACACACACACACACACACACACACACACACACACACACTCACACTCTCACACACACACTCACACACACACACACACACACACACAAACACACACACACACACACACACACACAAGCATAATTGAGCTTTTTACTTACTAAGTTTATTTACTAGGTATATTATGGTACTATAATTTCTTAACATTACTTACTTACCTAAGTTCTAATTTAAAATTGTAATTTTAGTTCTTTTGTTCTCCAAGTCTGTAATCTAAATGCTTAAATGGTTCTCACGACACAGGCTCGACCTAGTGTGAGGACGCTGATACTCAAATCCTAAACCAATTACTATTAAGATAATTATTTACCTAACCCTAAGAAATGTACAAACTGTTTGGTAAATATAAATAGATATTTTGAACTTTGAACGTACAATTTATCGATAAATTTATATCGTTCGGAAGTCCCTAGCACAATTTTATTAGTGCCACAAAAACTTCTAAGTCTGCTCGTCATATTTTATGGCATTTTTGTCCGATTGATCTTAGATCTTTGTAGCATAATATTGTAATAGATTAATACTTAAGGATGTATGCCACGTCAAATCCGCAGTACATTTTTTTTATTTTTCAAGTTTTGTTTCATTTGCACCAAATAACGGCAATGAATAATTTTGTACGAATAATTATTAAAATTATTATTATGTGTAATAAAATCAGAACCTCATTTGACTACTCGAGTCATAAGCAATCAATATGCAGTTTTTGAAACGGTCCGGACACATGGAAATTCAATCAAGAATATTTCCGTGGGAACAACGGTAACGACATTTTTTTTTTGTCATCGAAAAATCGAAGAGAGTTCTAATTTATAGAAAATATATTTTCTGATTATAAAAGTACTATGAAACAGAAACATTTTTCGCTTTTTCTTGTAATTTAATCAACTTCCGGTACAAATAACATAGGCACAGGCACAGCACATAACACATGTAATCTTAAATGTCATTTATCTCCTTTAAAAGAACCGTAAAGTGGTTTTATTTTTTATTACACTTATGCGAAACGACTAATACTACCATACTATTCAATTTCAGCGAAAAATATACAAATATTGGGTATATATCCTTAAATACTTATAACAGGAAGCGCAGAGAGCTACGATTATCGTTTTAAATGATGATTGTTTGGAATAAAAAAATGCTAGCTCTCGGAATATTATCGTCGTAATTACTTATAATGAAGTTAAATAATTAAAAATGAACTGAAAATTAAATTTACGGTTTATTCCAAACGGTTGTTAATAGAAGGTTATTTTATAATTATTTTAATATTTTTCGGTGCACATTCTATTGTAATTGTCTAATTGTTATTTAAAATATATTTCGTCTTTATATTGACAAAACTGGTTTAATTTGCCTTAATACATTTAATTATAAGACAAGTCAAACTCCTAGCATAGTATAAAGCGGGAAAGTAGGCTATCTCCGGCCCAATCCGCGGTATAATTGCCTACTGTCTCAGGGTTGTCTCTGTTCAATAGGTAATCTGAACAGAGACAATTCTGGAATCGATGAATTATTAAGGCACCCAAACACACAGCAATACGTTCTCCGGCGATTATCACACATTTTTCATTCATTTAGCGGTGCCGAAAAGCCGTTACGCGCAAACCTCGTGCGGTGTTAGCCCCGACTGGCGCACTGAGAAACAGGTCGAGATTATGTTTAAGTGTGCATGCGGCGACGCATAGATACTTTGGCGCACACATACAAGCCGCGCGCGGTGCGTTTGTATGAAGATAACTTACTTCCCCCCTCTTTATACTATGCTCGCTCCTAGTTTGATTTCAACACGAAGCTAATCGCATTGTAGCCTCTATTGCACACATTATAAAGACCAACCAAAGCGGTCCTACCTAGCCTACCAAGGATGAGACGGAAGGGCCGACAAAGGAGTGGACCCTCTAGACAACAATATAAGGCTAGCCACTGACCTACAATATAATTGTGCAATATCACTGGTTGTACAATTACATTGATCATCCGTAGATGATAATGACGGTCAATATCGACTACTGACGATCAATATAATTGTGTCATATAAAATGAAATTTCTTCACGAGTTAACGATTAACGTTTACTTCCGTTAAATCTTCAGAAATGTAACGCTTTACGTTTAGCTAATGTAACCTTTTTAGTAACGGATTAGCGATTAACGAAGTTAACTATTTGATTAACGGTGCCCAGATATAGGTACATACCTACCAGCAGCGCTCTAAAAAATCCTCGCGCGATTTGGCAGTTTTATTTGCTAGTAAAGACCAAGCGATGTCTTTAGGAATATGGTCTGTGACTGTGAGTCCAACATATTTTGCGGAGTAGGTACCACGGTGTGGTATCTTAGAACAAAGCTTAATATTAATAACAGCGCCGTCTAGCAAAGAAGCACCAGTAAAATAGGCCGATTATATTCTGATCCTAAAATATCTCCTAGATGGAGCTTATCTATCCTCGTCCGGCCCAGTGTTACTTACAAAGGACAATTTATTTTAGGCGTTGCAGCCCAAGCATATAAAGTAAAGAACATATAGTTTCCTCCCAGTGTCATTTATAAAAGACATATTTGTTTTTCGCGTCTGAAACTTAAATTTCGCGCCATATTGTTTTTCGTTTACTTTATTCCTATTGGTTATTGATATTGACATCGAGGTGACCAGCCAAGTAATCTTGTTGTTAAAGGAAAATAATCTTATTTGTAGCAATAAAGTAAGGAAGTCTTTTGTATATGACAATATTATTTTTGGGATTATTGTGAAAGCTGAGTAGTCTAGATACTTCAAAAATTAATGTCAATTTTAAAGGACATTGGGCTGAACCCTTACTGTATGATGTATTTTAATTACACTGGTCACTGATAAGGGTGTTAAACAATTACTTGAAAATTCTAACATATCGGACTTCTATCCTACATATGAGGATATTGGTGATCCGGAAGAGGTTCCACAAGATCGATATCTTGCGGTAAGTGATCCAGAATCGATTGAATCAAATCAATATCAAGGAACTAAGTCCAAAACTGAATACTAGGAAGATAACCTCCAAGAGTCAACTCAAGTCTTGGTGCCGCACAAGTCAAAGGCAGAGAAACGCAACAACGCGAGGTTGAAGAAGGGGCCGGGATAGAGGACGTGGTTGCGGAAGATACCAGGGCGGAGATAGCGGTCGGAGACGCGGCAAAGAATGAGGCCGTGGGATCGGAAGTTAAGACTCTGAATAAGGAATAGAAGGAGTATCGATGCAGCTCCAGGAAACCCAACTTGGATGGAAAAAGAATTTCCGCTGAATGTACCTACCATAACACAACCTGCTTATTTGAATGCAGATACAGGAGAATATGAAAGGATGGATTATATCCAGCAATGTAGCAATGACAACTTATTTCAAATGACTGTCATCAACATCAACATCATAACTGCTGTTAAACTACCTGGAAAAATTATTCCAGCATTCATTTAATTGTTTTTTAAGTTCCTAAAATAGTGAATATGACTACATTATGAATAAATTGGCCGTTATTTTTTATTTATCTAAATGATAATAAAGATGCAGTGGTTTTTAACATCTAATGTCTCTAATAACAGCGATAAATAAATCAGCTAATTATTGCATTAGCAGCCCAATGTCTATTATAATACACAAACATAAATCAGCTGATTATGCATTACAAGCCCAATGTCCTTTTTAAGGAACCAAAAATATCAGATCCAATGTGGTGCAAATGGTCAAGGTATTACACCAATATATCCCCAAAAAAATATAAAAATTCCATCTTCATTATATCATGTAAAAAAGCTTGTCGAAAGTTGTGGGCCGCAAGGTCAAAAAATATGTTGTATCGCAAGTCTAAGCTTCACGTTAGTGTAACCGGGCGGAAAAAAGAAACTCAGCGTTGTTTCACTGTTTAATGTCTCACAATCCACGGTACAAAGTAGGTAAAACATGTAATTATCTTAGACTTAGGTTGAAAACTAGTTATCTCAATAATTATACAGGAGCGTGCGCCGAGCAACGCGCGCGGCGGGCTAGTTCCAAACCGACTGTCGAGATGGCGTAGCGATCGAGGCGCGAACGCGGGCCGGCGCGATGTATGACTCACTCCCCGCACCCCTCCAACGTATAATCTTTGAAACGCGCGGGAAAACGACCGCGGCGACTAGACGTGCGTGGGTTTGCTATAGACTCCCCCTCTAGTCTAGGAAGACGCCCTCGTTCCTGGACTAGCTCATTGCCTTGCTGTTTCGGACGTCCGCGGCGGCGCTTGGGAATGACAGGTTGAGGATGTTTGTCCTCTGCTCCACCACCCGTGATGAACAGAGTCAGGTCCTGGGAATGATACTTCCCTAAGGAGTCCTCGGGGCTTTCTATTGGAGCAATAAGGTAAGTAGTAGGAGTTACCTTCTTTGTAATAATATACGGTCCATCCCGTTTGGGTACAAATTTGGCGGTCAGACCCTTGCTACTTTGGCTAAGGACATGAGACTTGACCAGCACCTGATCTCCTACCTCAAACACACGACCAGGTCGGCGAGATTGGTTAGCAGTCCTCTTGGTTTGGTCTTGCTGTGCTTCAACTCGTTCTCGAACAGCAGATAGAGAATTAATGAAAGACCTTAGGTAAGGCGTGATTTGGGGAACAAAGTTCTCTTTTTCTAGTATAGCCCTCAAATCATGGCAAGCTTCCGTGGGAGACCTAAGCTCTCTAGCAAACATGAGATACGCTGGCGTAACGCCAGTGGAACGGCAGACGGAGCTGTTCATTGCGAAACGGATCACCGCGAGCTTCTTGGGCCATGAAGCATGATCGTTTTCCACGAGTTGAGCGAGTTGGACCTTGAGGTCCCGATTCTTTCGCTCGGCGGGGTTCGCTTCGGGATGATAAAGAGGGACAAAGTTTTGTTTGATCCCTAAAACATACATACACTGCTGCATCACCGCTCCGACAAACTGCACACCATTATCGGAGATCACTCGGCGAGGTAGACCGTACCTGAGGAAGTATTCCTCGAGGAGAGTACGTGCGCAGACTTCCGCAGTCGCTTCCCGAAGAGCGTAGAGTTCTACCCAACGGGTAGCGGTATCCTCGACTAAGAGAACCCACCTTTCACCGTTTTCGCCTTCGGGCAGGGGACCAAACAAATCTATAGCTAAGACTTCGTTGCGTTGTTGCAACACGGGCGTCTGGAGGAGTCCAGGAGGCTTATCATTAGTGGCTTTATAACGCTGGCAATCCACACAGGCCTTCACATACTCTGTGATGAATCTTCTCATGCCCGGAAAATAATAAGATTTGGAGATTTTCAGGTACGTACGATCTATTCCAGGGTGACCGGCGAGCGGCGCGTCATGACACTCTTTTAGGATCTCGGCTCGGAGAGCGGCAAAAATCACAAGCTGAGGTGACTCACTCTCAGAATCTGGATTCAATCTGTAGAGTACCCCTTGTTCCATAAGGTATCCGCGCTCCGTCCATCTACGAGCAGCCAGTTCATCGGGACCCTCCACCTCCTTAATGATCTTTTCCACCTCGGGGTCAGCAAGTTGCTCCTGCCTCAGCTCGGCAGGGCTCTTAGTGGGTAAGTCTACTATCACGGAGCAGACCCCACAGTCGTCACGACTGTCCTCAGAGCACATGGGTCTGCTCAACGTGTCCGCCACTACGTTTGCTTTACCGGGGGTGTACTGGTATTGTATGTCAAAGGCTTGGAGCCTAAGTGCCCAGCGTGCTAACCTACCTGCTGGTGATTTGAGTGAGAGCAGCCATCGAAGAGGTTGATGGTCACTGACAATGATGACCGGCTGGCCGTCTAGGTACGGTCGAAACCGCTCCACCGCCCACACTACAGCGAGCGCCTCGCGTTCCGTTGTGGAATAGTTTCGCTCCGCTGCGCTGAGAAGTCGGCTGGCGTATTATATTGGCCTTTCCTCGTTTCCCTCACCTTGTAGTAAAACTGCGCCAAGGGCGTAGTTACTTGCGTCCGTGCGCAGAATGAAGGGGCGACTGAAATCAGCTTGCACCAGAATCGGGGCTGTGGTCAGTAGGCGCTTCAGCTCGACAAATGCTTGGGTCTGTTCCGAACCCCACATCCAGACTTGATTTTTCCTGGTCAGACGTGTCAAGGGTTCCGCAACTTTGGAGAAGTTCGGTATAAACCTTCTGGACCAGGAACATGTCTGCAGAAAGGTTCTGAGGTGTTTTAACGTACCTGGCTCCTTCATCTCGAGTACAGCACTCACTTTCCCTGGGTCAGTGGAAACACCTTCTTGTGTAATAACGTGACCGAGGTACTTAACGCTTTCCCTAGCAAAAGCGCACTTCTCCCTATTGACGTGGAGATTAAACTCGGTCAAACGCTTAAAAACTGCCTCGAGGTCTTGCAGATGGCGTTGAAAACCTTGGGATATGATTAAAAGGTCATCTAAGTAAGCTAGTATAGTTACATCTTGTAAAGCAGAGCAGGAACGTAGACGGTCGATCAGGCGCTGGAACGTCGCCGGCGCGTTCTTAAGACCGAACGGCATTCTTTTAAAGCGGAAGGTACCTAAAGGGCAGACAAAAGCCGTTTTGTCCCTATCAGCTTCCCTTACCATTACCTGCCAGTACGACGAGCGAAGATCTATAGTACTCATATAGCAGTCTTGTTTCGTACTCTGCAGCAGATCATCAATACGTGGCATCGGGTAGGTATCGGACTTGGTGACTGCATTTAAGCGTCGGTAGTCGACGCAAAAGCGGATACTACCATTTGGTTTCGGCACCATCAGCGCCGGTGAACTCCAAGCCGATTCGCACTCCTCTATTATATCCTCGTGTAACATCTTATCGATTTCTCTCTTCATCAGCTCCTTCTTTGAGGGATTGAGACGATAAGGGGGTACTGCTATTGGTGGGTGCTCACCTGTCTCAATACGGTGTTCAGCGAAAGGGGTTGGGTCTCCCCCTGGCTTGAAGATATCCGCATGGCGAACCAGGAGCTGCGCCAACTGGTTCCTGTCAGGTGGATCTAAACCTATACCCTCGTCGTCCCTAAGCGCGTCGTCTATATCCGCGGACGAGCAAGACAATTGTGGTAAAGAAACGGGCTCAAAACGCATTTTATGTTGAACACGATGATTATCTGAAAAATACCAGCAATGACGGGAAAAATCCATGACTACTTCGGCTTTGAGCAAAAAGTCCATGCCGAGCAATGTCTCGTTGTTTTGCGCCTCAGGAAGTATAAGAAAGGGAATATTAATCACCTTATCATCTAAGTGCACATCAAGAGAAGTCATGAGTACGTCAACATCGCGAACTTGACCATCGGCCAGCTTTATGCGTCTTCGCGCCGGCTCGAGCGAATGTTCCTTACTTAGGAGAAATGCGTGGAGTGAATGACCCGCGATGCAATGTTTAGCCCCGGTGTCGACTAACGCGGTTCCCGGCGATCCCAATATTTTGATGTCAAAAATCGGCCGTAAAACTTGTCGCATTTTATGATCGGAACTTTCCCCAGCGCGCGCATTCTCGCCATAATAAGAAAAATCATAACAATCAAAGCACTTTTCGACACGATTGTCATTTAACAAATTTTCGAATAATAAATCTTTGTAAAAATAATCATAACGCTTTTCAACGCGATTGTACAAATTATCATTAACACCCTTTTCTTTGTTCGCGCGATTGTTCGACAAATAATTTGGCAAAAAATTATTATTATCCTCTGTACCTGGAGGCTTGCCACATTTTTGAGACCGACTGTACTTTGGCTCATTAATTGTCGAATCATCACGGGAACAATAATTATTTTCATAATTCTGACCACAATAATCATTAGAAACAGATTCATAATTTTCAAACAACTTATCAATATGAAAGCTATCACTTTGAGAGAACGTGCAATAATCAGGTGACACGTCTACACGATTGTATTTGTGTGCACTTGTGTCCGTGTTCACACTATAGAAACATTGGCTGTTATTATTATTGCAACGATTGCAATTTTCGCGCGTTACGTTTTTCGAACCGCACTTATAACACGAAACAACCGGGTTCACAGTATTATTAGAATCAGCAGTCGACTCACCCTTTCCCGCCAACTTACGGCACTGGTCACGTAGGTGTCCATAGCGTTTGCAGTAAATACAAAACGCTCGCGGCGGCTTCGACGTCACGCAGTCGTCTCGTTCTCGCGTTGCCGTCGGAGAGTCGCCGTCACTAGCGACGACAACGGGAAGTCGGGCAGATCGCGCCGGCGTGGCGGCGGCGCGCGCCTGCGACGCGCGGGACGGCGCGAACACGGCGCCCTCGTGCGGCGGCGCGGCAAACGCTGTTGCTAGCCGGCGCGTTTCCGCGCTCGATGCGACGCTCGATCCACGCGCGGCGTACATTTCGGGCTGTGTAGTTCCTTCCGATACGATGCGCCTTGTCCGCGGAGCAATGGATGCCGCGTTTTGCGATTCTCTCCTTAGTGATTCTTCAATGGATTCCTCAATGGTTCTAGCTTTTGTTAGCAACTCTGAAAATGTACTGGCCTCTTCTCTACGCAATCTTTTTCAAATTCTTCGATGTAAGAGGCTGTAAATCATATCAATCTGTACCTTAATAGAAAGGTCATTCACTGGAAGTCGTGCTAAGAGGGCTCGTTTCTTTGCTACAAAAACATCTGTCCGTTCATCTCCTTGTTCACTATTGAACAACTCTCTGTAGATGCGGTGCTCTGGGCGGCGGTCGCCGTAAGCGTCACGCAGGTGGGATATTACTTCTTCCCAGGTCTTCACCTCAGCGCGGATGCTCTGCCACCACGTAGCGGCTTCATGGATTAGAAGCATAGAGACGCCCTTGAGGGCGACTTCCTCGGATATATTGCTAGACTCTTTAAATGCTTCAATAGCATCAATGAATATTTCAACGTTTTCATTCGGAGCCCCGGAGAATCTCGACGTGCAGCGTGCAAAGTTACCGGTTCGTTCTCCCGTTGAATAGGTACTCAGCGGGGGCGGCGTGCCCTCCGGCTGGACGGGAGTTGACGCTGACAAGTTTGCCAGACGATCGAACATGCGATCACACAATGCAGCGTTGGATTGTTGTATCGACGTAATTAAAGACGCGAACGTGTCCCGGGTCATCGTGACGTTGGTACTCGCGCCAGTGTCCTCGTCTTCCAAAGCACTAGCGGATTGCCTTCTTCTACGCGGCATTATTACCAAAGTTCACTGCACCGTTTGATAACTACGAAATTCACAGATTTTCACAGTTTAGGTAAGCCGTGGCATTCGGGCTCACAGTTGGGACGCCATTTTATCGCAAGTCTAAGCTTCACGTTAGTGTAACCGGGCGGAAAAAAGAAACTCAGCGTTGTTTCACTGTTTAATGTCTCACAATCCACGGTACAAAGTAGGTAAAACATGTAATTATCTTAGACTTAGGTTGAAAACTAATTATCTCAATAATTATACAGGAGCGTGCGCCGAGCAACGCGCGCGGCGGGCTAGTTCCAAACCGACTGTCGAGATGGCGTAGCGATCGAGGCGCGAACGCGGGCCGGCGCGATGTATGACTCACTCCCCGCACCCCTCCAACGTATAATCTTTGAAACGCGCGGGAAAACGACCGCGGCGACTAGACGTGCGTGGGTTTGCTATAGTTGTCCTTTTTGCTGGACACTGGGCGGAAAATAAAAAATGCATATTTTAGCTTGGGCCGGAGGAGGCTATTGTAGGTACCTTCATAATATCATATCAGACATTTGGCGTGGATGTTCCGTTATTTCGTATTGTTGTAGTATCCCTATATAGTTTGTGGTATTGCTCTTACAGGAATTGGATGTTGCCTGGGTAAAAAAATGTAATTCTAATTAGTCCGTCAGTTAGATTATCAAAAATATTGAAGACGTATTTTTTGCTTTATCAAATCAATCAAAATTGACAAAGATAATGCGCATCAAAGTTCGGGAGTCGGGGCTAATGACGTCACTTTATGGGGAAGAGTGTACAAAGTCGTGACGTCACGTGGAACTTCAACGCTCCATATGTTCGTCAATTTTTGTTTAATTGAATAAAGAAAAAAAAATGTGTTATAAATTTTTTTATAACTTAAATGACGGATGTAACACCCGTGCTGCCATCTGCCGCTGCTAATGACACTCACGAGGGCCGAGTCCCTGACTTATCTGTCGACAGCGCTCGTCAGCGCTCACAGCGAAGGGCAGTGTTGCCCGCCCGCTATAGAGATTAATTTTTTAGTGCTCCCTGTTTTAATCTAATGCTTTTGTAATGTTGGTCATATGTAATGCATACTGTATCTCATTTTATCAATCTGTGTTTGTTTATAGGTCAATAGTTCAATCATCAATCATCCATTTTATTTGTTCCGGTCCTTCCGGTAATTATTTTGTATTCACTCACTTCCGCCCACTCTCTCTTAAGCTAGACTAATGGCGTCGTCTTGCAAGAAACGGTTAACAAATTTAATACAAGGTGTACTCAGTTGTTTAAAACAATTAAAGTGATTTCCTCATGCTAACGGTGGTATTAGTTACTTCGAAGAAGAAACCCTGAACCCTGAGAAGAACCTCTACAATTAATAGCGCCCAGCGTGCTAAAAATGGCTGCCCAACTCGGTTTTTCGTTGTAATTTCACCGTGCATACTAACTTCAAGAACGATGCCTCGTCGTGCGCGAAAAAGCGATAGCGACCGCGCCGTGGCCGACGAACCTGCTACTGATACAATGAGTTCCGCCAGCGTCACCGCAATGATTGAAGCACTCCAGCGTACCCAAACCCAAGCATTTGAACGGATGTTGGACAAAATGTGCGACTCGATACCCAACCTCGTGTCTTCGTCGCCGTTACCCAGCTCATCCTCGTGTTCAGCGCCAGGCGGGAATCTGTCACGCTGCACTGCGCGGTATAGCGGCGCCCCTGAAGAATCCCTGGAAGGATTTATCGACGCAGTTGAGAGCTATCGGGAGTGTGCAAATGTTTCCGAGGTCGCCGCCCTGCGTGGCCTTTCCATGCTTTTGACGCATGACGCGTCCACATGGTGGCAAGGTGTAAAACATCTAGTTACATCGTGGCACAGCGCCATCGACAATCTACGTAGCGCCTACGGAGACCGCCGTCCACCTGGAAAGATCTACAGAGAGCTGTTTGCGTCAGAGCAAGGTCAAGAACGAACCGACATCTTTGTAGCTAAAGCCAGAGCGCTGCTCGCTCGTCTGCCGAGAGGAGACCTAACTGAAAAGGTAGAGCTGGATATGGTCCACAGTCTCCTTAATAAGAGAATTAGAAATGAAATAAAAAGACGTGACTACAATTCATTTGAAGAGCTATTGAACCTCGTTCGAGAAGTTGAAGATGACAAAGAATTGAACTCCGTAGCGTGTTCATCACAAGCGCTCCGCGCCGCTGGCTTTGAAATTCCGTCAGTTCGCCGTGGACCGCCGCCGTGTGATCGCCGCCCGCGCTTCAACTCGTCATCCCCGCTGCCTGCGTCGCAGCCACCGCAAGCGATATTTAGCGCGCCTACGCCGCAGCCCGAGTTCGCGCCTCGCCGCGAGGCGCCATCTACCGATCGCCGACAGGAGACTCAAAACGTCAATCAAATGCCAAACGTAAACAATAGCAAGAATGTGTTGAAGAAGTTCTGTGTTTATTGCAAGAAAAGTGGACATTTACGTGACGAGTGTAGTAAATTACAAAAAGGAAATGACACTAGAGACATTAGTAATGGTGTGGTTTCGTGTTATGGTTGTGGGAAAAGAGGAGTTGTCAGAGCGCAGTGTACGGTTTGTAACCCCTCGGAACCATTTTATACCGTCAACACCCCTGTCGAAGGTAACAATATTACGCCTCAGGTTAGTACAACCCCGTTACTTTGTAATAACAATTTTAATTTGCTTTCTGTGCCCCACCGTGACGATCGCGATCCGTCGCGTCATTTCTTGCGACCCATATTTAATATAGAGATTTTAGGTTGTAAAGGAACAGCGCTTATCGATACGGGCGCAAGACGCTCCATAGCAGGGCATACCTTGTGTCCCATTCTGCAGCGCAGCTGTCAATTTTATCCAACCACTACTGCGGTAAAGCTTGCAGATGGAGAAATTCGTACTATGGAGGTCACAGAAGTGCCAAATGTCAAAGTGACACTAAAGCAGAAAAGCATCCATGCGGATTTCATGATATTCCCTCATTCTGATAATAATGAAACATTACTGGGCATCGATTTCATCACTGCGGCTGGGATAGTAATTGATTTTAACCAGAAAACCTGGCATTTTTCAGATGACACGAGTTGCATTTACAGTCTTCAATTCGAGATTGACTCATCACTGCCCAGGAGGTGTTCTGCATTAGACATGAGGAGTGATGAAGGAAGTGACCTTGGGGACATAGATAGAAGGAAACTATCAGATGTTTTGAAAAGGAATGCTGACATCTTTTGTCCAGGGGGAGAAGCAACCCCATATGCAGAACATAGAATAGAAACTGGAGACCATGCACCAATCGCCGTGCCGCCTTACCGGCTCACACCTGCGAAGAGAGCTATTATGGAACAGGAGTTGACTAAGATGCTCGAAGATGGAGTGATTGAAGAATGTGAATCTGAATGGGCTGCACCTGTGGTTCTTATAGAAAAGAAGGATGGTACCTACAGGTTTTGTGTAGATTACAGGCGCCTTAATGCAGTTACCAAGACAGACACATATCCACTCCCTCTGATCGATGAACTTATTCATGGGACAAAACGGCACTGCTTCATAAGTACTATGGACTTGAAGAATGGTTACTGGCAAGTGAAAGTGTCAGAGAGTGACAGAGAGAAGACTGCCTTTGTAACACCATTTGGTACTTATCAGTTCATCAGAATGCCCTTCGGACTGAAGAATGCCCCGGCCACATTTCAAAGACTTATGGACCGTCTCAGATCATCTGCTTCTTTGAGTGATGTCACCATGTTTTGCTACCTTGATGATATTATAGTCATTTCAGAGAGCATAGAGAAGCATCTACAAGATCTTGATAAAGTTTTCCATCGTCTGCGTCAATTTGGATTGCATGCCAATCGAAACAAATGTCATTTTGTTCGCCGAGAGGTCAAATACCTCGGCCATCTCATTACCCAGGAGGGGATCAAACCGGATGACGCCAAGATAGAGGCTATAACATCCATGCAGGAGCCAGCTAACTTGAAGCACTTACGGTCTTTCCTTCAAACTTGTTCCTGGTACAGGAAGTTTATGCCGAAGTTTTCCCATGTCGCTGAGCCGCTTACTATGCTGACTAGAAAAAAGCAGCCATGGATTTGGGGTCCACACCAATCAGCTGCATTCAGTGAGTTAAAAAGACTTCTCACAACAGCTCCCATACTAATCCAGGCTGATTACTCTCTTCCTTTCATCGTGAGAACAGATGCTAGTGCCTACGCCCTGGGTGCCGTCTTACTTCAAGGAAATGGTCCCAGTGAACGTCCTCTGGAGTATGCCAGCAGACTGCTTACCCCAGCCGAGCGAAACTATACAACCACTGAAAGGGAAGCTCTGGCTGTTGTATGGGCAGTGGAACGGTTCCGTGGTTTTCTCGACGGCCATGAAGTCATCGTGCGCAGCGACCACCAGCCGTTGAAATGGCTGATGTCACTGAAGTCGCCATGTGGACGCTTAACGCGATGGGCTCTTAAGCTCCAGGGTCATAACATTAAATATGAATATACACCTGGAAAGGCAAATGTGATTGCAGACACTTTAAGCCGTCCAGAGGATGAAGCAGCTGAATGTGCAGTAAGCACAGTAGTAATAGACCTGCCTGCGATTAGTCCGACTAAGCTGCGAAGTAAACAGATGGAAGACGGAGATGTAGCGCCCATTATCGCAGCGATAGAAGGCGCCGATGACTTGTCAGCTCGCCGCTGGACTGAACGAGGCTACTTAATGAATCAGGGAGTATTATACCGCTATGATCAAGATAGCGACGCTGAAGAGGCCCAACTCGTCGTGCCGTTGTCCATGAGGGAAACTATAATGCAGGAGTACCACAACTCGCCGACAGCCGGACACCAAGGAGTAGAGCGCACGTTACACCGCTTGCGTCAGCGCTATTACTTCCCAGGTATGCGAAAATACGTCACAAATTACACTAAGTCCTGTGCAGAATGCCAAAGATACAAACCAACAAATTTGAAACCTGCTGGATTACTGCAAACACCGATCCTCAACCAGCGCGGCGAAGTACTGGCGATAGATTTGTTTGGCCCGCTGCCAGCTGGAGACCAGGGGGAGAAATGGATTCTATTAGTAGAAGACACTGCAACTAGATGGGTGGAGCTGTACGCTTTACGTGAGGCTACCGCAGAGGCATGCGCCCGCGTACTCAATGAAGAGTATTTTTTAAGGTTTGGCTTTCCACGCCGCATCGTGTCAGATAACGGAGTCCAGTTCATATCTGGGGTTATGCAGCAAACAATGTTTCTTTTAGGTATTGAGCAGAATCTCATACCTTTATATCATCCTGAAGCTAACCCAGCTGAAAGGAAAAATCGCGACATGAAGACACAGCTTGCTATTTTAGTGAAAGATAAGCATCAGTCATGGCCTGAACACTTGCCTGCGCTACGTTTCGCCATGAACTCTGCAGTGTGCTCGACGACTGGTTGCAGCCCTGCTTATATGATGTTCGCACGAGAGATGCGAGATCCCTTCGAAGCCGGTCGAGATTTGCGTGCTATCTTAGCAAAAGAGAACTTCTTACCACAAGTCACGCCGTACCTAGACAAGTTTCTAACCAGCTTGAAGGATGTGAAGGAAGTGGTTGAAGACCATCAAAATAGAAGAAAGGAAGTTGCTGATAGAAAACGCAGGCCATCCAGTGACAGCTACAACATAGGAGATCTGGTTTTAGTGACTGTTCACCAATCCAGCAATGCTTCCAAGAAGTTAACAAAGAAGTTTATGCCCAAGAGGGATGGGCCTTATACAATACTTAAGAAATCAAGCCCTACGACCTATGAATTAGGGGATTCCATGGGTTTAATGATAGGTAAATTTCATTGCAGAGATATGACGCCATGGGTCGCGACGCAAGGTGAGGCACAGCCAGTATTACCGCGTCGTCAAAGGGGTCGTCCAAAGGTTTCTGTGGTTGCCAAGCCACTCACGGGGCGTGTTAGTGACTTGGAGGGGGAGTATGTAACACCCGTGCTGCCATCTGCCGCTGCTAATGACACTCACGAGGGCCGAGTCCCTGACTTATCTGTCGACAGCGCTCGTCAGCGCTCACAGCGAAGGGCAGTGTTGCCCGCCCGCTATAGAGATTAATTTTTTAGTGCTCCCTGTTTTAATCTAATGCTTTTGTAATGTTGGTCATATGTAATGCATACTGTATCTCATTTTATCAATCTGTGTTTGTTTATAGGTCAATAGTTCAATCATCAATCATCCATTTTATTTGTTCCGGTCCTTCCGGTAATTATTTTGTATTCACTCACTTCCGCCCACTCTCTCTTAAGCTAGACTAATGGCGTCGTCTTGCAAGAAACGGTTAACAAATTTAATACAAGGTGTACTCAGTTGTTTAAAACAATTAAAGTGATTTCCTCATGCTAACGGTGGTATTAGTTACTTCGAAGAAGAAACCCTGAACCCTGAGAAGAACCTCTACAATTAATAGCGCCCAGCGTGCTAAACGGACTAATTAGATTTTTTTAGGAAACTAGCTCATTACCCCCACGCTCCAGCGTTTATGCGCACTGGAGTATGGGGGTACAAGGCAATTATTTTGGATAAATTATTGGTTTATTAAATACTCCAATACTAATAGTAAATACTTACTTGGGTAAGTTATTGTCTGTGAATGATACTAACTAGTCTTATACGGTACGTACAACGGAACGTAACATTTCTTTCAGATTGTTTCAAGTTTATATAACAACAACAATGAGGTCAATTATTTTAGGATTAAACACCAACCGAAGCTTATTTAAAAAATTCAATTACTTCATGTAAAAGTATTATTAAATATATTTTTTCTATTAATTTGTTGATTAGCAGATAAATTCTTTACCCCTTTATTCATTAAAAAAAGTATTTCAAGAACTTCGTGAAATGGAACGCTAGTGTTACTATAAACGTCAATCGCATCGCGAGTTCTTTCTAATTTAATAACAAATTATAATTAAAACAACATTAGAATTATGATTTCCTGATAAAAGTTACTAAGTGTAGTTCGCACCACCGATAGTTATGCATTTTATTATATATTTCATAATAATTTAAGTGAGTTCGTCGTGAAAACAAAACGAATCAAGTAAGTCTTTGTTTAGATGTATTTTGTATAGGCAGTTTACGACTTGACCTTAGTTAGCTATTAAAAATTTAATACAAAAACTAGTAATTTTTCTTTTATTTATATTTACTTTGAGTCAGAATGGACTAAAGAATTGATAAACAGCCATATTATGTGGAGAATTGAATACATTTGAAATTTGTTATTCATCACATTTTCATATAGTTTACTAAAATCTGAGGTTGTAACTATTGTTATCTAAAGTTTACACTTATTTGTATAAAATAGAAGGTGGGTAACATCACTGTTGTGTTTAGTGTTAGGATGTATGAATCACTGTTTTTAATTTATTGCAATGTCTCAGTCGACAATGTTGTAACCTTAACCAGAATTATCCAACAGGAAAAATGGCAATATTTTGAAATCAATTTTATCCAACCCCATGAATTCATGTAGTTATATTTGCAGAAATGGTGAGACTGTTTCTTAGATCCAAACACAACCATGGTGATTTTTATTTGGAAATTGTATTAGGTACTTACAGTATATTTTGATATTGGTTCATGTCTAGTCTTTTGTTTATATTGTGGTATATATATCCTTAGATTTGTATAAAACTGTAGACATCATTGTTAACTTATATGTTTACTGTTTTGACTAGAGTACTCTTCTCAGTAGAGGTTTTTTCTGAACAGCTGGTAGATTCATTCCTTGACCTTCATAAGAGCTTGTAAAAGCACAAATTGAATAAAGACATTTTGACTTTGACTTTGATTGGTAGATGTCTAGAGACAGCTCTCAATATATAGCATTTTATATTTACAACACTATTTATTTTGTGGCAGTTTTATTCACAAATTTAATATAAATTGGCGGACATACAAAATTACACATACATATACATATATCACGCCTGTGTCTCAAAGGGGTAGGCAGAGACCACGGATTTTCACCTGCTACGATCCAGACACACTTTCACTTCGTCTACTCTCATTAATTTCTTCATGCATGCTTGCCGGTTAAGAGTACTCTTGTCTTGGCCATTCTAAAAAACGTCTCGGATCTGGTCTTAGTATGTTCGACAAGGTCTTCCCTTTCCAACCCTACCATGCAGATTACCATACAAAATTAAGCCATATTATAAAGACATTAGAGTCTGTGTTGGTTACTTACTATTTTGCATAGAGATGATTGAGTCAGTCTCTTACTTAGTCATATCAGTTTCGTGAGTCAAAATATATATAAGACAATAACCTATGAATGTAATCAAAACTACAATAATTCAATAATAATGATGTTTACACTTCAAATATTATCATTGCAGACACGAAAATGACTGATTACACAGTTAGAATAGCTGCGGAGTCCTTGCTCGGGAGTGTGAGCAGCCCGCATAATAGGACGTTATGTAAGTATTATTTAATTTGAAACAAATTAACTAATCTATTCCTCGTTCCTCGTTCCACACATGATAGCAGACGGATTTGATTGTCCATGATGCTACGGCAATCTACACATTTTTGTAGTGATTTTGTTTTAATATGAATGAGTCTTGTTACTTTAATTTTATAAATGCAAAAGTGTGTATTCACTGTCTAACAAAACCAGTACCAGCACGAAAATATGCCTAATCATGCCTTCTCTCTCCATCGCATAAAACATACTCTGTCCTGTACGCTAGGGTTGTCAGTTAATCCGCGTCACCCAACAACAACAAACATCTAGGCTACTTGATGACGCGCGAATCGTCCAGCGAGCGAGCGAGCGGCAACCTACTGCGATTTACAGCTCCGAGCTGTCCGACGGCCGAGCACACCTAAAGTGCGGAGTGAGCCTGACAATCTGACATAGGCTACTTTATAACCTGGAAGATGCAGTTTCTGAAGGAATAGTTTATGCAGAGAAAGTCGAGGGATAAAGCTAGTTCTGAAATAAGAATATTTTGTTTAAGAGGACTATGAACCAACGGCAAAAATCACCCTTTCATACAAAAGGCGATAATGATTTCCACCCCTTAAATGTTAACCGATTTTGACCAATTTTTGATAGGTTATCTGTCAGAACAAAATCTAGGTCTATATGTTTTTTGAATATTGATTAAAGATCAACAAAGTCAAATAATCGCCGAAATTAGTTTTGTATGAAAATACTAAAACGGCAATAAAACTGAATTTATTGATTATAGTGAAAAAACCAAAAATTATAGACCTATATTTTGTTCTGACTGATAACCTGTCAAAAATTGGTCAATATCGGTTAACATTTAAGGGGTGGAAATCGTTATCGCCTTTTGTATGAAAAGCCGTAGGTTCACACTCCTCTTAATAATACTTCTTGGCGTTTCAAGTCCTTTCCCGGTGTCATGGCCGTGACCTCGATAACTAGTTGGAACTAGGTTATTTTTAGCTTGTTATCAGGTTACATTTGAACCGTAACCATTCTGCATAATATACATTTCTAAGTTTTATGATACCTACTACTAACTAAAAAGTAGTAAGCGTTAGTTGCAAGCTTTTTATTAGGGTTCCGAGGCTGATGATAAAAAACGGCCAAGTGCGAGTCGGACTCGCGCACGAAGGGTTCCGTACCATTATCTATAAAAACGGCAAAAAATCACGTTTGTTGTATCCGAACCCCCTTTAATATTTACTTTATTCTGGTTTTTAGTATTTGTTGTTATAGCGGCAACAGAAATACATCATCTGTGAAAAATTCAACTGTCTAACTATCACGGTTCATGAGATACAGTCGGTGGTGACAGACGGACGGACAGACGGACAGCGGAGCCTTAGTAATAAGGTCCCGTTTTTCCCTTTGGCTACGGAACCCTAAAAACGGAACCGTTATAATTTCGCCCTGTCCGTCTGTAGGTGTCACAGCCACTTTTTTCAGTATTTATGATCAGACAATGACGGGTTATGGAATTACCGAACACCCTAGGGGCGTCCATTAATTACGTGAGGCACTTTTTGCTTTTTGCCTGCCCCAATCTCACGTGAGATTTTTCAACATTTGTATTTTGGGTATAAAAGCGTTAAATTTATTAAAAAAAAATTGCCATATTTTATTCAAGACACTTTTTTTACTTTCATTTGATATTTGCCAAGACTCCTCCAATTGAGATTTAGTAAGATTCGTCTCAATCCCCTCCCCCCCTGAGCACCTCACGTAATTAATGGACTCCCCCCTACAGTATATTCATGAATCATGAAAAATAAAAACCCGGCACTTTCCTGCTAAACAATGAATGGTACCAAACCGATATGAAGGGCTTATCAGCCAGTATCTCATTACATTGATTTCTCTCTTATTTTTTTTAATAATGCACAATTTTAATCCTTTTTGACGTCGTTATTGACTATGCGTGACGGCGTAAAAAAGTCCTTCAATACCTTGACTTAAAGTTGAAATTCGTGTTAATTCTTATACATGCTTTGGGATGACCCCAAAGGGTAATAGCATGGACATATAATATGTATAAGGAGACTCCGCGAGCCTTTAAGTTATGTTCTTTGATATTAATCGGTCGGTAGCCAAAATTAATTTGGTTAGTTTAAAACTGTTACCTTAACACTCGTTCTCCAGTTTGTTTCTCTGTTCCAGCTCATTCCCAATCAGTGAATCTGGTGACAGAGGACCTGGTCGCCGGACATCGGCCCGAAGGCAAAATGTCTACGGTCAGACGTTTCTTCTGTCTGTTCGTCACTTTTGATCTGCTGTTTACAAGTCTGATGTGGCTTATTTGTGTTATGGTGAGTATTTTTTCAACTTTGAACCTTCCTTTCACTTGGTTGGAATGGTTTGAATTCGGTACACATGTAAACCTGATCACATTGATATAATACCATGGCGCGACGACGCGATTAGTCTAGGGTTTATTACTGAAGTGCGACCCCGAATATGCAATGTACGATTGTGCGACATCTCTATAAACGACAGGTCAACCCTACGAAATGTTAATATGCGACGTATGACAGATCGATATTACAAATGTACGGCAGTATTTATGTGCGAAGTTATAGTTTGCGACGAATCATTGTTCGACAAAACAAATATACGACAGTATTTATATGCGAAGTTATAGTTTGCGACGAATCATTGTTCGACAAAACAAATATACGACAGTATTTATATGCGAAGTTATAGTTTGCGACGAATCATTGTTCGACAAAACAAATATACGACAGTATTTATATGCGAAGTTATAGTTTGCGACGTATTGGTAAATTTCAACTGCCATTCCGCATATAAGTTCCGAAAAACTCATTGGTACGGGCCGGATTCGAACCCATGAATGACCTCATGTTAATTATGATCATTAATTACCTGCATAAATTATTCTTAGGCAAATAAGTACAAATTATAATATTATCCACCTTATGAACAAACCATACAATATATTTAATTAATAAAATCATTTTTTTGGGACATCGAGATCAACCTAGTCCCAAACCATGTATAGAATATAGTAAATTCCTTTACCAAAATTGGAACCCGAAACCTCTTGTTGTTATGTACATCATTAGCTATTCTCAATTTTTTTGTACATTTAGATGACGCCTTGGATTTAGGTAAAAATTGGTAGTATAATTGTCGTGACATGTCGCATAGTCGTGCATCGCCTAATTATATTTCACACAAACAATGGTTCGCACAATTTTGCACGTCGCATAGTCGTGCATCGCCTAAATTTAATTCGTATAAAGAGCAGTTCGCACAAATGAAGTGTCGCACAATCGTCCTTCGCCCAATCACACTTCGCACGAACAGTACTTCGCACGACGGTGTGTCGCACATCCGTAGTAAACCCGTTAGTCTAGTTGGTAGTGGCCCTGCCTCTGAAGCTAGCGGTCCCCGGTTCGATCGGGTTATGAACGAGTTGCCTACAAAGCAAGATGCCTAACAAAGTAAGATGCCTAAGTATTCTGCCTACAAAGCAAAATGTCTAAGTGATTAAATGCCGTCTAGGCAAATGGCCTACTTGCTAAAACGACTACCAAGCAAAATGTCTAAGTAGTTGAATGTCTTGAAGACAAATTGCTTGGTAATTAAAAGCCTGCAAAGCATGGCACCTAAAATGGTTATTATTGTAGGTAAACGTAACAAATTAAATAAAGATAGAAACAAATATACGGGGTCAAGGTCCTGCTTTTTGGCTATCTTGCTTCTGAGACATCTTGCTTTTGAGACATCCAGCTTGTTAGGCATCTTGCTTCTGAGGCATCTTGCTTCTAAGACATCTTGCTTTTGAGACATCCTGCCTGTAGGGCGTCTTGCTTTTTGTTGGCGACTCGCTCATAGTCGGGCATTACATCGATTTGTGTAAAGGTTATCTCCTGATTTATTATATGTATTAAAGTGCAATTGGCAAAAAACTATGTTATAAAAATGCAATTCTTCTTTGACTCCGGACCCGAAATTATTTAAGTTTGTGTTGCGGTTACCTTTATTTTAACCGGTTAATTGAGAAACCGATTTGAAAATTTCGTTTCTGTCTAACACAATTGACCGGTTATTTTGGCTTTGGCCCGTAGAATTAAAGCGGGTTACACGCTATCTCTTTTACACACTATTAGAGGTTTCGCTCTACGCCAACGAATACGCACCTAAAAACTAGCTACATTGGTTACCGCGAGTCCTTAAGTTTATTTCTTTGATATTATGTATGTATGTAAACTCTTTATTGCACATAATTTAAAACAAATAACCGGTAATAAAAATTAATTCGGTTAATATAAAACTGTTACCTTAATGAACGGGTTAATTTATGAGACGGTCATTGTGAACGATATTAACCGCTTTTTAAAAACCGGTTACTGTTTTTACCTCTAATTAATATAAATATACACAGGGTACATATAAGGATGTTAAAGATAATTGGAATTGTGCATATTTATTTATTCATTTATTTATTGAATAAGTACATCCACATCACATATATTAAAACAGTTACAATAATCATTACTATATAGAACACATTTCTGATATACACGACAATTAAGGAGTACATAACATTGACTATTTATTTTAGAGTAAGACTGGAGCTATTGAATTAAATACTAATAAATTAATACTAAACACAATTACAATTTTTAATTTTAATGTCAGAGGGCAACAATATAATAAAATAAAATAAAATAAAATAGAACAAGATGAGATCAATAACTTAAGTTTTTTTTTTCATTACAGATGAAAGGTGAAACTATTGAACAGATTATAATCAGAGAAGTAGTCCAGTACAACATAAAGGTATCTCTGTTCGACATCGTGGTGGTAGCAATAAGCCGGTTCCTACTGCTCCTTCTGTTCTATGCTGTGCTGTATATAAATAACTGGAGTGTTATAGCAGTGAGTTGTTTTTATTAATTATAACAAATTTAAAATTTAAAATCCCCTGACTGGTGATATCCTGCAGTCTCCAGGTGATGCTGCAGCATGAGGTCAAGGTTATCATGTTCTTGCAATATCATTGAAGTAACAGGATACCTTCGAATTGACCAGATCCGTGGAAGTTACTCACATCCCTTCATCAACTAGAAAAGAGCTGATGATCTTCAGACGGAAGAACTGGTTTTCTTGTATCATAGCTAAGAACACTCAATTAAGTCACCTTTCAAACAAAAAAACTTAATCAAAATCTGTTCATCCGTTTTGGAGCTACGATGCCACAGACAGATACACAGATACATACAGTAAACGTATAACACCCCTCTGTTACTTATAACTATTCTTTCAGGCATTTTACGACTTAAAAAGTATCCTATATTCGGCTACCTCTTACCAAAATTTCATCGTAATCGGTCGGGTAGTTTAGCCGTAAAAACAAAAGAAGCAGACAGAAAGACAGAGTCACAGTCATATTTATAATATTATTAACACGTTCAGTACCAAGAAGAGTTCTCAATAACTTTGTTCAAATGCTGGACTACTCCCGAGGGGAGTTCTAGTAGGAGAGCCCACGACACTAAACCTAGTTTGATAAGACTACCAGATGATATATATATATATTATAATTAATCACGTCATTAATGGGGGAACACGAAATGGCGATGCTGCTATGCAAAAACCTGGTAATGCTATATATAAAAAAAAACGATTTCTAGTCTGATAAGAGTCCCAAGTTTCGTTTGTTCCTCGAAACATGGGAGGGGTAGGAGTATACGATAATGCAGTGCTGCAAGCCCCCTTGATTGGCCTTATCAGTGGCAGCAGCATAATAAGCGACGCCTCGTACGTAGGTATCTATATCGACCTCCGCAAAAAACCAAAGCTCATGTGAAAGATCATCAATTTCTGTGTAAGAAAAACCAGTGCTGCATTTTCCAAACAGTGGAGAAAGTGGTCGATCATACTAGATACCTAGGTACGAGGGGTTTTGGAAAATAATTGTATGGTTTTACCTGTGGTTTTTTCTGTTTGTTTCAGCTCTCCACGAGCTGTACTTGTGCCTTCTTGATAGCGAAAGTTTTTGTATTTGACGTGAGTACTGCCCCCATAGCACACTAATCTTTATCGCAAAAATTAAGTATGCGTGTATTTCGCACCCGCCAATTGAGAACAAAAACGTGGAATGCCCTCCCAGACCACATTTTTCCTTCTTTTTACAACCTAAACGTCTTCAAAAGAAGCTTGAAGAAGCATCTCTTAAGCCAGCACAGTGATGGCGACAGACGCCGTTCTTAATGTTGATTAAGCGCCTGTCGCCTACACTCATGGACTCCACTTGCCGCTTACCAACAGGTGGAAGAGGAGTCACATGTCGTGCCAATAAAATAAAATATAAACTTCTTTTGCACATATATATTTAATTTATTTTCCGGTTAACGTTATTTGAACCGGTTAATTGAGAAAACCGGTCTATTCTATTATACGAAATTTATCGGTTAATTTGAACCGGTTAATTGAGAAACCAGTCTTTTCTGTTAAACTAAATTAACCGGTTAATTGAGAAACTGATTTGTTGTTAAACGAAATTAGCCGGTTAATTGAGAAACCGGCATTTTTATGTGAAACGGAATTAACCGGTCAATTTGAAGTTTATTGGTAATATTGTAACTCTTTTGCGGAGCTATCACTCTACGCCAACGATTACGAATAATTCATGCTAATGATTTTTAAATTTAGATTTTTCCCCCTCAAATTTTCCCTCTCATGAGGCCGCCCAAACTTTCTGTAATTAAATTTTGCAGTCCCTATATCAAACTTTTAAAAAATTGATTATTTTAAAAAAAATAGCCTTTCCTTTCCCAGGCCCCCAATTAGTTGTCATCCTATACAAAAACGACACTCAAACATCATTTTAATTAAAGATCGATATGAATGACCTTTCTGAATTTGGCCATAAGAGTGTACATACATACATACATACATATTATCACGCCTGAAATCCCTAATGGGGTGGGCAGAGCCACAAGACTACTTGTGGCCACGTTCGATTAGTTAAGATAAGAGTGTAATCTGTTATAATTATGTATTTTTTCTGAATTTAAAAGTGCATGTGTAATTGTTTATGATCCCCCCCCCCTCTATTTTGAGCTTACGATTTTAAATGGACACCCCCTAAGTGTTTATCTTTGATGCTTTTAAATCGATGCTTTCCCCTGTAGTGGCCGAAAGCGGATCAGCCTGTATATCAGGTGTTCCTGATCTTGGCTTCCTTCACGTTGTCCTGGAGCGAAGCGTGGTTCCTGGACTTCAGAGTGCTGCCACAGGAGCTGCAGGCGAAGAATATCCTTGACGCCATTGGTATTACTACTTATAAACAATCAAATGGAATCAAGTTAGAACCTTAAAACAAATCCTCAGAGATTAACTAGAAACATAATTATATCCATATTTATGTAAGTCACAGAGTAGTCCAGAGTAGTCATAGAACTATTTCTATGGTAGTTTACGCATTAGATCCGTCTTCCGTCCTGCGATCTCTCTCCATCATCCGTGAATCTCTATTCCGGAGAAGATTATTGACGTATCGAAGCAGCCATTGTATTATTTGTGTGTACGCTTTCGCTGAGATCCGTATCCGTACCGAATCCGAGCTGCGGTCGAGCAAAATGACGTATGATCGGATTTGGATCAGAGATCGGACTAGTACGTAAGCAATATCCGAATTTGGTCCGAGATTTCTACATCCGTATTGAGCAGATTAGTGCGTAAGCAATATCCGAATTCGGTTCGTGATTTCTAGATCCGTATTTTCACGGATTCGGATCGAATACGGATCGGACGTAGTAGCACTTAAAAATATATGGTTTAATTTAATTTTCGAATAATAATTGATATGCCTTTGTATGTTATACATATCAATTTTATGACTTTTGAAAATTATAATCTGTAACAGTGTGGTAAATAACGTTAGAATTATTAAGGTAATATACTTTACAACTTTTATGATTTTCAAAATACGAAAAAATAAGTTTATGGGTGATAAGGGGATCCCACATCCGACAGCTACTCAAGAACAGGGCTCTTAAGGCTTCGTATTGTGAACAGCGGGACACCATACGCAGTGCAGCGAGCGCACGCCGCTGCTGGCGCCCAAGCCGCGCGCCGCGTCGCTGGGCGAGAGCACGGCGCACTGGTTCTCGCCCGTGGAGTCGCCCGCCGGCACGCCGCGCCCCGCGCACCAGCTCATCCTCACGCAGGACCAGGTACGCTACTGCTGCTGCTGCTGCTGCTGCCGCGCGCCGCGTCGCTGGGCGAGAGCACGGCGCACTGGTTCTCGCCCGTGGAGTCGCCCGCCGGCACGCCGCGCCCCGCGCACCAGCTCATCCTCACGCAGGACCAGGTACGCTACTGCTGGTGATGCTGCCGCGCGCCGTGTCGCTGGGCGAGAGCACGGCGCACTGGTTCTCGCCCGTGGAGTCGCCCGCCGGCACGCCGCGCCCCGCGCACCAGCTCATCCTCACGCAGGACCAGGTACGCTACTGCTGCTGCTGCTGCTGCTGCCGCGCGCCGCGTCGCTGGGCGAGAGCACGGCGCACTGGTTCTCGCCCGTGGAGTCGCCCGCCGGCACGCCGCGCCCCGCGCACCAGCTCATCCTCACGCAGGACCAGGTACGCTACTGCTGGTGATGCTGCCGCGCGCCGTGTCGCTGGGCGAGAGCACGGCGCACTGGTTCTCGCCCGTGGAGTCGCCCGCCGGCACGCCGCGCCCCGCGCACCAGCTCATCCTCACGCAGGACCAGGTACGCTACTGCTGCTGCTGCTGCTGCTGCCGCGCGCCGCGTCGCTGGGCGAGAGCACGGCGCACTGGTTCTCGCCCGTGGAGTCGCCCGCCGGCACGCCGCGCCCCGCGCACCAGCTCATCCTCACGCAGGACCAGGTACGCTACTGCTGGTGATGCTGCCGCGCGCCGTGTCGCTGGGCGAGAGCACGGCGCACTGGTTCTCGCCCGTGGAGTCGCCCGCCGGCACGCCGCGCCCCGCGCACCAGCTCATCCTCACGCAGGACCAGGTACGCTACTGCTGCTGCTGCTGCTGCTGCCGCGCGCCGCGTCGCTGGGCGAGAGCACGGCGCACTGGTTCTCGCCCGTGGAGTCGCCCGCCGGCACGCCGCGCCCCGCGCACCAGCTCATCCTCACGCAGGACCAGGTACGCTACTGCTGGTGATGCTGCCGCGCGCCGTGTCGCTGGGCGAGAGCACGGCGCACTGGTTCTCGCCCGTGGAGTCGCCCGCCGGCACGCCGCGCCCCGCGCACCAGCTCATCCTCACGCAGGACCAGGTACGCTACTGCTGGTGCTGCTGCCGCGCGCCGTGTCGCTGGGCGAGAGCACGGCGCACTGGTTCTCGCCCGTGGAGTCGCCCGCCGGCACGCCGCGCCCCGCGCACCAGATCATCCTCACGCAGGACCAGGTACGCTACTGCTGCTGCTGCTGCTGCTGCCGTGCGCCGCGTCGCTGGGCGAGAGCACGGCGCACTGGTTCTCGCCCGTGGAGTCGCCCGCCGGCACGCCGCGCCCCGCGCACCAGCTCATCCTCACGCAGGACCAGGTACGCTACTGCTGGTGCTGCTGCCGCGCGCCGTGTCGCTGGGCGAGAGCACGGCGCACTGGTTCTCGCCCGCGGAGTCGCCCGCCGCACGCCGCGCCCCGCGCACCAGGTTATCCTGCTGCTGCTGTCGGCTTCACTTAAACAGTTTTTAACAATACCTATTTTATTTGACAAAGTGCAAATAATATATGTTCATATTCTTTATATTACTTAGTGAAAACTTAACTATTTCCAAAACACGATTTGATGAATTCGATATGATAGAAAAAAATCGTGAAGTTACGTCTGAAATGCTCTTTAAACAGTTCTATATCGTAATTTATTTTACTTATGGGTCTATATTTAATAACACTATTACATCAAACCCATACTTAAAAAAAATACTGATTTATATTTTACATGTAGTGTGTTTACTTATATAATTCATCCATTTTTGATTTAACCCATACCAAAAACCGCACAGTGCTTCTCGTTCACTCCGGTGCAAACAGACAGTGACCGATCACTCAAGGTCATTGGCTCTTCTCAGCGCGTCTTAAGCTAAGCGTTGTCCTTAGGATATTGTCTGTGACCTCAAGCAGTCTCTAATTAACGTCGGCTCTGTCAATTGGAATTAATTGACTGTTTATGCGTTGCTGATCCTTTATTAAAACCATCTAGTTCTTAATCAAGGTTAAGGGGCTGACTGGCTTATCGGACACGTGGGGTGATTTTACAAACATTTCGATACGACGCGTAACTAAGTCTGTGCGCAGTACGGATGAAATCACCCAGAGCTACGGGTTTGTGGACGGCGTGATGGGCCGTCGCCTCAATGGTTTAGTTTAGTTTATTTATTACTCAATATAATAAAAAGGAATTACATTGAGATCGTCAAACAGGTACATATAAGCATTCAAAATAATAAAATTATCAACAGTTTGATATTCAATATTGAAAAATATATATATAAATAGGATGTCATATTGGGTCTCCTCTAGGGATCATCATTTCATAGTAAATCTTAATGTAAAACAACATAAAACAAATAGGTAACAAAGCAATAGTACAGGACACTACACAATACAGGAAATTCCCAATAAACGTTCTGAACTAAATTCCGACTTGAAAAGCATTTTTACTCCTTGTATGATGCACCCTTATAATACTTAAGCCTATGACACTCGCGCGTTCTCCAGGAATCATATGATATCACATTTATTAAAATCGGTTGAATAGTTTAGGAGCTAGAGTGGAATAGTGGATTTTGCTTTATTACTGTGTAATGTTTCTATTTGATTTTATTTAGGTTTTTATACAACGTGTAACAAAAACTGTGCACGAACCCGAAACCCATTGATATACTCATGAAATTGAACAACTTTTCCGAAGGAACGTAGGTTGAAAAGTGTATTTTTTTTTCATCTTTCCATAGTATGTCGATTATACATACATACATACATAGCATCACGCCCGAAATCCCTAATGGGGTGGGCAGAGCCACAAGACTACTTGTGGCCACGTTCGATTAATTAGTCCTAAGATGGTATGATGAACCGTATGGTGACAGGTGATCAGCCCATCTCCCATACAGATAGTCCACCATGTTGGAGAGGACCCGTCCCTTAGTCGACTTTTACGACATGGCAGGATGATAAGCATCTGCACGCATTCTATGCTATTTCTTCACTCCCAGTGCAGCAGAGGAGTATATCACTGGGTTTCGGGTTCGTGCACAGTTTTTGTAACACGTTGTATAATAATATGATGTACAATAAATGTTTTGGCTTGAAAAGATGACCGTCTACTGATTTTTTGCGGCACTTCTCAGTAATGATGGTCCTGTCCGAAGCGCTAGATCCGACCCATTTCAATTTATTCATGTGACAAGTAAAAGAGCCCATAAGTGGCCAATTTGCTGAATAAACATTTTCATTTGATTTCGGTCAGATACATAGACATATTACTAAAGTCTATACCCTCCGCTTCGCGCAGTCGTTAAAAAAAGACACTCAGAAACAAGGAAAACCGGACGCGAGCTTAGCTTACCGGCGTTAGCAAACTGGTAGCTCAACGGAAGCGGAAGTGGGTCACATACGCCGCAGATCCATTGGATATTTCTTCCTCAATTATGCACAGCAAACAGCTGGACTGATTTTGATGTTAATTTTCATCCCGATCCCATGCGAGCAAAGCCGCGAGCGCAGCTATTAATGTCATATCTTGAAAAGATTTGCCGCCTTAGAGTGCTTTCGCACTACGTCCGATCCGTTTCCGATCCGAACCCGTGAAAATACGGATCTAGAAATCTCGGGACGAATTCGGATATTGCTTACGCACTAGTCCGATCAATACGGATCTAGAAATCTCGGAACGAATTCGGATATTGCTTACGCACTAGTCCGATCTCTGATCCTAATCCAAGCATTAACGACGCGGATAGCCTAGTTGGTAGTGACCCGGGTTCGATCCCCGGTAAGGGCAAATATTTGTGTGATGAGCACGAATGTTTGTTCCTGAGTCTTGGATGTTTCCTATATATTTAAGTATTTATTTCTCTATATAAGTATTTATATCGTCGTCTAGTACTCATAACACAAGCGTTTAGAGCTTACTTTGGGACTAGATCGATTTGTGTAAAGATTGTCCCCTGATTTATTTATTTATTTATTTTAAGCATACGTTATTTTACGCGCCCCCCGGCCACATACCTCGCCGCCCCGCTGCCTCTCTGGTCTCACGCAGTTCGGATTCGGTTCGGATACGGATCGGACGCACTGCGCAAACGTTCATACAAATAATACTATGACTACTTCGGTCCGTCAATAACCTTCTCCGGAATGGAGATTCACGGATGACGGAGAGAAATCGGATAACGGAAGCCAAATCTAGTGCGTAAACTACCATAGAAATAGTTCTACGACTACTCCGGACCGTATTTTCACTGATACGGATCGGATACGGATCGGACGTAGTGCGAAAGCGCTCTTAAAAGTATCTCTGCTTAAATTGGAATATTGTCGCCTTTTATTCGTCGTTTTTTTTCGAGTTATGTGTATTTATAGTCAAACATAGCAACACTAAATCACGGACTAATTATGATAAGTTAATCGTAAACACGTGTATTTAATCATCTCTTTATCTTTGAAAAATTATCGCCGATTAAAACTGAAAAATTGCATTTTTTTTTAATTTCGATCTTGTTCTATTAATATTTTATTGAAAGTTAAGAGGAGTGTAAACCTACGACTTTTCATACAATTAATAAGTTAGCTTCCCAGCTTTCCAACCAAAGTTTCAGTAGTGTGCTGTTAATTATTGTTAAAAGGAAAACCCTTCTAGAATCACTCGTGTGTGTGTGTCTGTCTGTCCGTTTGTCGTAGCCAATTTGCTCTGAAACTGCAACATGGACGTGTAACGTAAATAAATGAATTATAAACATGGAGGCCACTTTTGGGGGGTAAATTAAAAAATAAAAATAAAAGGTTTTGCAAACCTTGGCGTGTGATAAATCAAAAGAAAGGGCTCGTTGTGAGGATCTTATAATATTATTTTAAAATTAAAGTTTTGAAGTTATTTAGGGAAAAAGGCGAAAATTTATCATTCCCCCCTTATCTCCGAAATTACTGGGCCTAAAATTTCGTAAAAAATACGGAAAATTGTTCTTTACCTATAGATTACAGGACAAACTATAAGAAGTCTATGGTATTTTAAGTAACATAGGAAACTCATATAATCACGGAACCCTCTCCACGCGAGTTTAACTCGCACTTGTCCGGGTTTTCTTTAGATATGTTTCCCAAGTGATCACGATTTTATACCATATATAAGTTATCAAAAGGAATAGTGAGTCGTATGCGAACGAATATGACCGGGCACGAATGTCATGTCAAGGTTGTTTTAGAAATAATCTTTTATTTCACAATTGTATCACACGGGAATTGGTTAATGCAATTGCAAAAATTAATACCGCCATTTTGAAGGGAAATCCTTCCACTGGCAACATCTAACCGCCGCCATGATGGAATCTGTCATCCCATCGAGTCGAGGTTATCTCAAATGTCAAACTAATAAGTACTTTAGAATACGAAGAGCTTTAATTACGAAGCATTGAAATTCAGTGTACACTATTAATATTGGTTTTAGTCTGTCGATTTGCTTAGTTTAGCTTTAGCTTAGTTATGGTTACATGGAATAAGAATTAATAATATGTATTATTGAATCAACAAGTGAATTGCTAGGTTATTTAATAATTTATGATTCGATATCATAGAAATACATCGTAAGGAACTGCCAGTCGTGACTCGCGATGCTCACTTTTTTGGGGTCAAAACACGAGTTTGACACCGTCGCACACTGAATAAATAATGCTGACATCGAAGTTCTTATTACATTGAAGAGGCTCTATTTATTGCTTTGCATGCGTTTTCTTTTGTGGTTCGTAACAATCAATGACAGCATATGAATCAGGCAAAATAAGACTTTGTGGAAATGTCATAAGAACTGAGACGACGGCAAAATAATTTCGTAGTTTATAAACTTTAAAATGGATGTGAATTTTAGTCTATTACTTGATTTAACTCGTTGTAGAGCCCAAACATTGATTGAACCTTGTTATAAATGTTTAACTTCGCGCTGCGTAGTTGCAATAAAATTCAGAAAAAAAAGTAGAGTCGCTTTTTTTTCTAGAATTTCGCCAAAGATCTCAAAAGAACGATATGCGATAACGAGTCTCATAGAAGGTTGTCAAACGCCAGCGCCATGGCTTATCCGCACCCTATTGCTGATGTCTTAGTTCTTATGACATACATACAAAGGTCTAATATTGCTTGATTCACACGCTATCATGTTATTGTGCGCGGTGTGGTCGGTGGTGCGGTCTCACACCACACGATGCGGGAGGGCATTTTTTTTCAATCATAACAGTGTCTGACTGTGACTGAATGTGCGATGGTGTCAGATTCGCGTTCTGACACCTCAAAAGTAAGCATCGCGAGAATTGCTTCGAGCAGTTTCTTACTATATATTTCAATGAATTTCGCTCTATGGTTTTTTAATTCAACTGCACTCCGATAAAAGATTAACCTTGGCAGAGACGTCCCATCATAAATCGTGACACACACATGCGGGTCAGAGGCCAGATTAATATACCAAACGAGACAAAGTTGAAAACGATTACCGATTACAATTTACAATGTAAATGTATTTACATAAGTAATCATATGTTTGGAATGTGTCAAGACCTTTCATCGGATACCAAATATAACATGTTTATCTTTATTTGATTATCTTCGAAGTGTGAAATTAGCTTATAAAATCCACCATATTGGATTTAATGGGATTTCATTTACACGTGGAGTGTACTTGCCAAAATACGATACGTAGTTTAGGAGCCACGAGGGAACAGATTAACATACCCACATACACATTACACACATTGCTAGAATCATAACCCTCCTTTGACTGTGCCGTAGTCGGATACGGCGGAACCACTATACTAGGTATTGCCGGTGACTTCGTCCGATATTCTATTATCGCTGTGTCACACTCGCGCCCATAAACTAGCTCTATGCAAAAAATAAGGTCGGCTCGTTTTTCCGTAGCTGCATAAAAGTACAAACCAACATAATATTAGTAACGATTGTTATGTAAACACGTTTGTTTTTCTAAATAGATAACAAACCTAATTCGGCATTATGTACACATGCATAATCGGTAGGGGGACTCGTAATCATACATAATCCTAAATATAACTAGTTCTGTCCTTATTCTACTATCCAATCACAACTCCAGAGCAAAAGAGATAGCGCTAATAACAGTTTGAATCGCGTGTTCGAGAGTAGAGCTATGCACTGTGAAGTCAGTCTATACGATACCATAATAGAGGCGTCACGCGTCGGAAACTTATCGAAAATCACGTACATTTTTGTGCAGTTTTTATCTAAATTTTAAGCTCTTATCGTTTCTTATTTATATCTGCCGTATCTGAATAGATAACCTATATTTGTCGTTACGAAGTACGCTTTATAGTTGCATTTTAAATTAGCTTTCGTTTTACCATCAAAAATATGACTGATTGCTAGCAAAATACGTAGAATTAAGTCCTATTTTACAAGCTTTATTTAGTCTTGCAGTAAAATTTGACTCACTTCCCGGTTTCCGATTAAGTTGAAACGTTGCATGTTGGTTCAGTTCCGATGACAATGTATTTTTATGGTTAGCATGACCTGAATCGACATCCAGGGTTAGCTGCAGATAAAGGAACTCTTCAACGGTGAACATGACATAGACACGATTTTGTGTACGCATTTTATTGCAATGTGTAAAAAAACTTATCAGTCATATTTTTAATGTTAACACGACAGCGGAAATTTATAAGTCCACAAGTGTCAGTTTATTATTTAAAAAGTGCAAGTGGCTCAAAAAGCGCGGCAAAACAAAATGGCGTCGTCATCTGTCATCTCCGAAGTTGATCAGAAAGTTATGGATGAAACTATTACGGCGCTTGAAAATGTGAAAACTACTGAAGAGTTTGAGGAGAAACTCGCTGCGTCCAGCAAGTTTGGGTTCTCGATCGCCAGTTGGATGAAAGTGTTGTTCAATAAGGCTGTGGACGAGGAATTTAAGGCGGAATGGTTGACCGTAAGTAGCTTAGCGACGGCGTTAGATTACGGCTTTATACCACAGAGTAAAGTCTGTTCGCGGAGAGTTGATAAATATTATGATATCGTCACGAAGTAGCGAGTGTCGCTTACCTATCGCAAACTGTATGGCGGGCGTTGCTTATCGCTGCGCGCACTCATTTACGTGGTACGAGGGACGCAGTTGTTGTCAAGCGCGGCGCCACACCTGGCGCCAATATTGCCATTGCGTTAATACGCTTCGAGTGTGTCGTTTGGCTGTTCGTATATTGTTTTAGACGAAGCAATTAAACGTTTCATCATAAACGTCTCCGACTCTGAGACATCGTCATGGTCGTCGTCCGATGATACGCCAGCAATGGGACATATACCTACAGGCTATTCAATAATAATATTCTATGATAAAATATAGTTTCTCCCTTTAATTTTTTATTATTTCGGTAAAAATAATCAGCGGGCCGCTATTTGTAATACATTAAGAAGCCCTGATTTTTTTATCAACTCTCGGCAAACATACTTTAGATAATAGTACGAACGTACGGAAGAATCACTGTCTAACAAAACTGGTGTTTAGGCACGAAAATATGACTAATCATGCCTTCTCTCTCCATCGCATAAAACGTGCTCTTTCGCGTACGCTAGGGTTGACAGTTTATCCGCGTCACCCAACAACACCAAACATCTAGGCTGCTTGATGGCGTGTGAATCGGCCAGCGAGCGAGCGAGCGGCAACCTACTGCGTTTTACAGCTCCGAGCTGTCCGACGGCCGAGCGTACCCAAAGTGCGAAGTGAGACCCCCCTGCTTTTACTAGCGGCTTCTCCGGTTTCGCCCAGAGAAGATCTCAAACGACACGTTTTTTTCCGATCTGGGGTCATATTATGAGTACTTAATTCCAGGCAGTTTCCCCCGTAAATTGAGCTGCCTGGCAACTCGTACTATAGCGCGCTAAAGAGGCCGGCTTTATTGCGCTCATAATACGAACTTCCCACTTTTCTTCTGTGTCACTACTCCCACGATTAAGACGAATATGCGGTCGGGTTTTATTCCATACAAACTTTGACACGTGATTTCACCCTGTAGGGATGTAAAAAAGAACTAATTTGTATAAACATAGTCGATGATGTAAGTATGATGAATAGAATAGACTGGAATAAGTTTATTTCTTTGAATATGGTACAAATTGTTGGAATAATTGCATTCTGTTCAGCATATCCTGCCGATGTCGGCGTAGAAATATTATAATAGTTACACAATAAAAAATGAAATAAATTATTAAGCTTAAGATTGAACATTAGAATTATTAAAACATGGCACAAACATTAAGTATTTATTATTATCCATAATATTACAACAATAAGAGAAATTAATTTATAGCGTGGATTATATTTAGCTATATTCAGTAATTCAGAAATTAATTGATTGAGTAAAAGCACATGTCAAGCAACCAGTTAAATAATTTCTTTTCAAATTTAAAATGTTGCAATGTTTTAATGTCATTTGGCACTTTATTATACAATTTACACATACATACATACATAGAATCACGCCCGAAATCCCTAATGGGTGGGCAGAGCCACAAGACTACTTGTGGCCACGTTGCCACGTGGCCACGTTGTTTGTGGCCACGTTCGATTAATTAGTCCTAAGATGGTCTGATGAACCGTATGGTGCCAGGTGATCAGCCCATCGCCCATAGTCCACCATGTTGGATAGGACCCGTCCCTTAGTCGACTTTTACGACATGCCAGGATGATACGCATCTGCACGCATTCTATGCTATTTCTTCACTCCCAGTGCAGCAGAGGAGTAATAATATATATAATTTACTAAAAACTTTAACTCTTTGCCTAGGAGTATACAGTTTGAACGAAACGCCCTCCTAATGACACAATTTATATAATGTTTTAAGAAAGCATTTTCATAATTATTATAAAAGTTGTAGTCGGGTATTAGTTTCCAACTTTATCTTGTTTGCTTGACAACAGATAGACGAATACAAGCAGATGGCGGAGCAGAGCATGCAGGACGCTTACCGCGTGGTAATGTTGCCAAACTGGAAACATGAGAAAAAAGGTGCCACCAAGGGTGATGTCGTGGAGACGAAGCAGACGGATAATTTCGGGAAGGTGTATCGTTTCACGGTAAGTCATAATCAGTAATAAACCAGTGCCGTGACTCACTTATAGACAACGCACAGCCTATAAGGGTGGTCCTAGAGGTTTGAAATTTGGAGGAGATCCTCGAGTACCCTAGAGGTGCACTAAGGAGGGTTTTTTTTAAATTTAAACACCTTCGACCGAGCGTCGGACTATCAACTTCTCCTGAGGATGCCTCGTAGAGAGGCGAAACACGTGTCGAGCGGTATATTTTTGGTGGTGGTGGTGGTTGTAGTAGCGTTTGTGTTGCTTATTTTATTATATGCGGAGGGAGGGTGGGAAAATTGCATGAACAAACATATAAATATTCAACACAAGTGCCGCTATTTGCACGATTTAACCCCACTGTTTTCGCGGAATAGCAAAGTAATTAAATATATCTAGAACAATAAAATCACCCATAATTTTCTTTCCTCATTATTTTTATTCCCATTCGCGTTTTTCTCCATTTTTTTTATTTTCCATTCGCTATCACGACCAATAGATATTGCTGGGAAATAGGATGAATAAGAAATGCTCTATTCTGCCCTATACTTTTGAATTTTAATATTACATGTTTTATATGATTTTCAATAAGTTTTATTTTTATTTATTTCTTCCAGGGTCTCGTGGACTGCCCGCCAGAGTTCCTCTTCCAGGAGTTCAGAGACAATGTCACGAAACTGCCGGAATGGAACCCCACCATACTGAAGAGTGAACTCATTAAGGTACTTTCTCGTCGAACGAATGGCAGAGTCAGCGTCCAATATCAACAAGTTTTAGTACTGTGTCACTATAAGTTTTTATATTGGTAGAGCCAAACAGTAATCCTCACTAGATGATTACTGTTCGAATGGGCCGGCTCGACCGGGGTAGTACCACACTCTCACAGAATATCGGCGTAAAGTAATAGCTTGCTATTGCGTTTCGTACGGTGAGTGACGAGATCCGGAGGCCTATTCCCTCGTCCTCATCCTCCCTAGACTAGCAACGCATTGGCAGCACCTCTGGTGTTGCAGATGTCCATGGGCGGCGGTGACCACTTTCCATCAGGTAGGCTGTCAGCTCGTTTGTCAGTCAATTAGGGGTCATCCATAAAGTACGTCACACTAATTTCGTGTTTTTTGACCCCTCCCCTGTCCTTGTCACAGTTGGTCACATTTGTGAGACCCCCCTCCCCCCCCCCCTCATTAGTGTGACGTCGCATATTTTTCAATTTTCCATCTAGAAATTATTAAATTAAGACAGCTGTTCCGAAATTCGAATCAAATATTTGAAAAAACGCGACCGGCGCGTGACACTAGTGGGCCGAGTGTGAACTCTCCAACAAAACTGTTTAAACCTTATGCCCATGTATTGCTGATGTATTAGATTTTGAAATGTGACGTCACGAAACTTAGGATCCCTCTCACCCAATGTCACACTTCGTCTACCCCCACCCCCCCCTTTACGTGTGACGTACTTTATGGATGACCCCTTGACATAAAAAAAAAATCTCCCTTTATTGGATTGGAGGATAAATATTGATGTATGTTTATTGTGAACAGGAGATAGGCCCGGGCATCGACCTGTCGTACCAGGTGACGGCGGGCGGCGGGCGCGGCATCATCGCGCCGCGCGACTTCGTCATCCTGCGCCGCTGCGCCGCGCTCAGCAGACAGGTCAGCGGTTGTTTCTTAGCACTGAGAACCAGCAGCAGAAATCACCCTTTACATACAAAAGGCGATAACGATTTCCACCCCCTAAATGTTAAACGATTCTGACCAATTTTTGACAGGGGGGTCGCCTACAAATTACGTTTATGATTTTTTTTTTTATTTTTTTTTTTTTATATTTGAATTGATTGAAAGTAACGTAAACTGCGGGTTACGATTTATGACGTATAAAAAAAAACTACTTACTAGATCTCGTTCAAACCAATTTTCGGTGGAAGTTTACATGGTAATTAATGTACATCATATTTTTTTTTAGTTTTATCATTCTCTTATTTTAGAAGTTACAGGGGGGAGACACATTTTACCACTTTGGAAGTGTCTCGCGCAAACTATTCAGTTAAGAAAAAAATATATGTTATAAACCCATATATCATTTTTGAAAACCTATCCATAGAACACCACACGTATGGGTTTGATGAAAAAAAAAAATGAGTTTCAGTTCTATGCATGGGGAACCCCCAAAATGTATTGTTTTTTTTTTTCTAGATTTGTGTGAAAATCTTAATACGGTTCACAGAATACGTCTACTTACCAAATTTCAACAGCATAGTTCTTATAGTTTCGGAAAAAAGTGGCTGTGACATACGGACGGACAGACAGAGAAACTGACATGACGAATCCATAAGGGTTCCGTTTTTTTGCCAGTTGGCTACGGAACCCCTAATACATTGAATGTATAATATTATAAAATCGTGACGTAACGTAAACCTTCATACTGGTTAAGGATTTATCTGACTTTAGCTGACCTTGACAGCTATGATGGTATACTTGTTCCAGGGTGAGGTGGTGGAATCGGACCCGTACTGCTACATCAGCAGCGGCGTCAGCGTGGGCGTGCCCGGCTACCCGCCGCACCGGGACATCGTCAGGTAACCGGCACGGAACCTTTATTATGACTTTTACTGCCTGTTGGTTTGACTACTGCGATCATAGCTTAGTTGAAAACTCTGTACTACCTGACGTACCTATCAATCACATAAAAACTTACAAAGCAGATAAAATTAGTACAAAGGTGAACTTATCCCATTAAGGGATCTCTTCCTGCTATCCTTTGCGTTAATAAAGAAAGAACACTCATTATATATATATATACAACAAACATAAATACTTTTCAGACTAATATATATTTTAAAATATAACTACTCAGGATAAGCACAAAGTCAAACACATAAAGTAATATAGTTAATAATATTATCTTTACATATAAAACAGTACCGTGACTCACTTATAGACAACGCACAGCCTAAACGGGTGGTCCTACAGTATTTGAAATTTGGAGGAGACATTCTTCGGGTACCCTAGAGGTGCAAGGGATTTTTATAAATTCCATCCCTAAAGGGGTGATAAATTTTGATTAACGATCAAGAAAGTCAAATAATGCCGAAATTAGTTTTGTATGAGAATACTGAAACCACAATAAAACTGAATTTATTAATTATACTGAAACAATCAAAACGTATAAACCTAGATTTTGTTCTGACGGACCACCTATCAAAAAGTGGTGAAGTTCGGCTCGTTTCATAAACCCATACTCGTATTTCGAGGCCTATCATTATGAAACCGTTGCATAAACTACTATTATTAATGTTTGTCTGTACAGAGGTAACAACAAAGTGGGCTGTTGGTGCCTGAAGCCGGTCGTGGTGAGGGGTCCCGACGGGCGGGAGACCACGCAGACCCAGTTCCAGTGGCTTATGTGCTGCGACCTTAAGGGTGAGTCTTTATTACCTTACCGTCCCACCGGTGGGCGTCCATATTGACTGGCTCGGAGACTGCTTATTATTTCACACAAGGTTACGGAACCGGCCGGCTACTTGAGCATCCTCTTATAACAAAAAAAAAACAAAATCTGCACAAATAAATAAAATTGAAATGTTTATTTGCATAGCTGGGCACAAGACCGTTAAACCGTCAATCGTTAATTAACGAAGTTAAAATTGTAACGGATAAGCTTTTAAGTTAATTTCAAATATTGTTAACGGACTAATTAACTTTGGTTAAAATAATTAATGTCTATAAACGTTAATGAAGAACTATTGCCCAAAAAGACACCGCGGCTGATGTCAGATAGATTTTGATTTGAATTTGATCTCTAAATAATAGGTATTATTACAAACTCTAATGCAATACCCTATTTTTACTAATGTTTCATGTCCTGCCTAAACTTCCATAGCAACATACCAACATTTTTTATAAGTAAATTAATAACGCAACGACATATAAAATGCAGTTTCTATCATGAGTTAACGATTAACGTTAACTTCCGTTAAATCTTCCGAAATGTAACGCTTTAACGTTTAACAAAGTTATCTTTTTTAGTAACGGATTATCGATTATCGAAGTTGACTGTTTGACTAACGGTGCCCAGCTATGTCTGTTTGTAATGTCAAAATAACAGCTTTTTACTAAATGCATATGAGATAATGAGAGTACGTAGGGTAGGTACTTATAACAAAAAAAAAAAAAACTCTGTCTGTTTGTTCCGGCTAATCTCCGAAACGGCTGAACCGATTTTGAAGGGACTTTCACTGATGCTACTAGGAGTAACTTAGGCTACTGAAAATGAAGGGAATTTATAGACAAATCCAAATATCTAACTAAATTGAATACAGATATTTTGACTTTGAATTGACTTTGAAATAAACATTATGATTATGAAACTAACTGTACTTTTCAGGTAAAATACCCCAGTTCGTGTTGGACGCGGCTTTTGCCACCGTAATGTTGGATTATATAGTACATGTAAGGAAGTTTGCCGCCACATCTAGATCTAAGGGACTATTCTAGAAAATTCATACAGCAGTCGCCCTTCTATACAACGCAACGTGCAACCCTTAACTTCATAGTAGTGAACTCGCTGCTCGAGTTGTCTGTAACCGCTATAGCTACGCGGCAATGAAGGGATTGTATGGTGCAAGTGATTCCCTGTGGAATCTATAGCTAAAGGGCCGTTGATTAATCACGTGAGTTTTTCAGCAAACCCACCCCCATCCAAGATCACATGTATTTTTGGTACATAATATCTTTAAAATTGAGAATAGCGCGGCCTTGCCATGGCGAGTTCGACGAACATCCCCCCTCCCCCTTGTGATATTTTCGACCCCCCCCCCCCTCTTTCGAGCCCCACGTGATTAATGAACGACCCTTACGAAGTAAATCCATGGTCACTTACGTTACATTTTAGGTGAAATTAGTAAATTAAAATTGTTCCTTGACATGATATATTAATATATTGGAGACTAATCATTGTCAATAAAAAAGGACGTCCCAGGCGCCATTGTCCAAAAGATGCCGCATAGCCTCCGCTGCCATCATTAAATGCAAAAAATCAAAAACAGCGGAACTGTAGGCAGGCGCGGGGAGCGCTCAACCTCCGCACCAATCACAGCAGTTTCATTCGCTAGTAAAAGTGAGGCAAGCGGCGTCTTTAGGATATTTGGTCTGTGGTACATTTTTTTTAATTTGACATTACCTGTATGGTTTCGAATTTTTTTTTAATCAATAAATGTGTAATAGATTTGTAAGTGTAATTCAAGTACATTTCTATTTTTTTTAATATAATGCGCACCATTACATAGTTATTGAACCTTTCCAATAACCTATAAATTCAATATCTTTATATATTCGATATTTTTTGTTATACTTTAAAAATATTGTACAGAGTATAATGTTAAATGAACGAATTAAAGTTTGCTATGAAAAACTTAAGAAAGGTAAGGTATTGTGTGTACGACTGTACGCTGGTTCCCAAAATAACAGCAGTTCAAAACGCTCATGCCCAATATACCAGAATACCGAAATACCTGGTTCCTCATAATACCACGCTTCCAAAATACCAATTCTATTGGATGAATATATGGAATGTTAATTTAATTTTATTACTCAATCTGGTGTTTTGGGAGTGTGGTATTATGACGAAACCGGTCTTTTGGGAACGAGCGGTTCAAAATACCAGATGGCTTATTCATAAAATATTACACCGGTACATTGGGAATCTGGTATTTTGGGAATCAGTTATTTCTCTATCTGCTATATTGAAAACGGGCGGCTTTATGTCATGCAACAATTCCCATTCGTAAGTTATTTTAACGAATTTCCAAAGCCATTTGGAAAGTAAAGTTATTGTTCTCCGCATTTCGTATATTTTTTTATTAACCTAGTTTCTATTTAGACAAAATACGCGTGTACCTCAGCTTTGAGTGTGGCTATCTCTAAGACTATGCATAGATATAAATGTATTTTAAATCTAAGAGTTTTGTACAATAACATTTATATAATATTATACAGGTAATTTACATAAGTTATTATAAAAAGCTTACGCTATCATTACCTATTTCTTTTAACCTACGCCACAGTCGGGTATACACGAACACGACATTCGTGCCACTGACGCAACGATACGCCGTTTTCCATACATTTGCGTCGGCTATACCGCGTCCGCTGTAAAAAGAGCGCTGAGCGGCAGTGGTGATGTCTGCGCATGGGTACAGTCGCGCGAGAAAGTGCTAGGCTATTGTTTAATAACAGAAGTGTTATGTTTATTGTAGAATAATTGATGTACGTCAATAGCTACTTTGAGAATATCTTGGGATAAAAATAGGTTACTTCACAAAAAAATGCAGATGAATTGAAAACCTTTTTGAAGTCGGTTAAAAAGAGTGTATGCCATACGATTTATATGGCCGCCAGTGCTCTTTTTACGAGACGCGACCTGTAGCCCCAGAAGTTTTCGTTGCCTCTGCAGTTCGTTTCATACATCGTTTTAAATTATTTACTACACCACTATCAGCTCTCTTCATAAAACAATAAACATTATAAATCTTTTTTTCTTTCCTTTTTATGCAAAACCATCGTGCGTGACTGTACTTTGGGAGCTATCGAAACGTAGACTCAGTGCGGGAAGCAAAGGTCGACTACTGAACCAATAGCGCGACGGCACAGACATACCGCGCGTAACCCCCTCCGCCGCGCCTCACCTCATACCACCAATTTGGCCGGGAAATCGACTACAGCGCAGCGCGCTTTCTGCTTTGGACGAGGTATACCGTCGTTGGCGTCCGTGGCGCGCGTTTTCGCATTTGACCGCAGCGTTCAAAGGGTTAATTAACCTTTTGATAGATAGTAAAGTGTCTGCTGTACGCACAAGACAAGACATACATTGCAATATATTTTAGTTTAACTCTTTTCAACCGAGCTTATAATCATAGACCATTTATCCTATAGACTCCGCATAGCGACCCCCACTGCCAGCATTATAGGCAAAAAGCCAAGCGGCGGGGCTAGAGGCAGGCGCGGGCGCATATCCTCGAAGGCACCAATCGCAGCGCTCTATACGTCGCGCTACGCAAGTTTGGCAGCTTTATTTGCTAGCAAAAGTTAGGCAAAGCGGTGTCTTTAGGATATTTGCACTGTGATTTGGACTTATCTTTTTTTATGTACTAACATGGACAAATAAAGCGAGATGATTGAATCGCCGTACAATCGAGCATTCCTCGGAAGTAGCGCCATCTATCGGTGAATTTCTTAATTTGCGGCCGCAATTCGATCAAGCAATGATTTCCTTCGAAATCTGGTAGATTTTATAAATGACATTTTGTCCAATAAATGGTTTAGTTTCATTGACCGAGCGAGCGCGAAACGTCTCCGTTTCAGCTTGGGCAAAAATGCTTTCGTATGCTTTTGGCAAATATCCATTTCTCAAGCGATTCTCGGGAAATTTTGAGAGCAGATTCGATATTTGTAGGGATTGTTTTTTGTCGTTGAAAATGGCGGAGATTTTTTTTTATTTATTTGCCATACGTAACATATTTATTATACAAATAATTTCCTCGCCAAACTGACAGTTTGTTGGCGAGATCGCGCTCAAACAATTTTTTTTGCAAAATACCCAAATTAATTTAATCATACACAAGTCTATATTCTAATAAAATATAAGAGATAACTTACTTAAAGAGAGGATACTCGTACTACTGAAAAAATATGCAAATCTATCCAAAAGTATTTTCTTAAGGTATCTTTCACTACTTTTCTACTGCATTTTTTTCTTCCCTTATCCAATCTCATATCTTAAATCCTAATATTGGGGTGGAAAATGTAAAAAAAATTGTTACTCCAAGGTCTACAGCTCACAGAGCCACTAGTGGTATTGACTATGGCGCCATCTAGTTTACTGTTTTGACAGCTTCGGCTTAGGCAGCTATTACACGCTCAATCTAGATCGTGATCTGGACCAAGGTCGCGGATCGCAATTTGTGATCCTATATCGAGATCCCTCAATCCAACGCCTTACACAGTCAATCTGGATCAAGATCACTGATCTCGATCCCGGATCTCGATCTAGGTTGAGCGTGTAATGGCTGCCTTATTTCCGTGGTACGATCGCCGTAAGGCGATTGTCAGTTCTCTCGTTATATTCGATCATGGTACCAAGACCAAAGTTGCATGGATTCAATGATAGCACCTACCTATATGTTGTAATATTGACCATAGATTTAAATTAAGTTTAAAACGCTTGTATAAATATAAATAGTATGTATTTTGTAAGTGATAAATAAATGCATTTTGTACTGAATATGTATTATTCTTCGTTGGTCTACTTATCACAAGATTGCACTTAACACAATCAAAAATTACACGATCGTAAACCCGGGCCGTAAATCTTAACCTTTTGACCGCCAAGCATGTGAGAAGTAACACGAATTTCAACTTTAAGTCAACGTACTGAAGGCCTTTTTTTACCCTGTATCCGCTGACGGCTGCAGCTGACTGTGGCGGTGTCAAAAGGTTAATTACGGCCCTAGGACGTTCTGGGTTAAGGGCTTCTAATTTTTACAAGTGTGGTGCAAAATAAATCTACCTACGCGTTGTGTTAAGGGTAGCTACCAGTGCTTTCAGAGGACTGAACCAACGGCAAAAATCACGTTTTTCATATAAAAGGCGATAACGATTTCCACAACTTAAATGTTAACCGATTTTGACCAATTTTTGATAGGTTGTGTCAGTCAGAACACAATCGAGGTATATACGTTTTTTAAATATGGATGAAGATCAACAAAGTGTAATAATCGCCCAATTTAGTTTTGTCTGAGAATACTAAAACAATAATACAACTGAATTTATTGATTATAGTGAAAACACTAAAACGTATAGACCTAGATTTTGTTCTAACTGACATCCTATCAAAAATTGGTGAATATCGGTTAACATTTAAGGTGGAAATCGTTATCGTCTTTTGTATGAAAAATCGTAAGTTCATCGTATCGTCTTTCTTTTGAGATCTTTGCATCGGGTTCTTCGTTCTTCCCACCGATATTGTGGGTACTTTTCCGCCTTGCGGTTTCAAAGTACCCTCCTCGTGGCGAAAAGGCTCCATTGTGGCTGGAGCGGGGGCAGTGGTGGCAGTGGTACGACGCGAGCAGAGTTTAAACGAAGCCAGTAATGCTGGCGCCAGTTAAACTCCTCGGCTTTGTGCTTGTTAAATCACTTGCTTGGCGGGAGCACATGAATTCTGTGTGTGCGCGTCTGGGTCGAGCAGGCTATGCACTGCGCCGCCTGGCCTCCACGGCGAGTAGGAACGTTGTCAGATCCTGCTATTTCGCCACAGTCCACTCGATTTTATCATACGGTACCGAGCTAAGGGGTCGAGCCGCAGATTGGGAACGCGCATTTAGGATGCAAAAGCGTGCAGTGCGTGGCATCGTGGGCATCCGCAGTGCCCAGTCAGTCCGCGATCATTTCAAGAATTTGCGCATATTAACCCTACCAGGCGTCTTAATATTCCAAATTGCAAGCTTCGCTCACGCAAATTTAAATGCTTTTAAGCGCAAAGGAGTAGCACCGTCACACAATCTCCGCAGCAACGCGCATCGGGACCGCCTGGTTGCACCCTTCCATAAACTCGCCAGGTCGGAGAATTCTGTCTAGGTTGCAGGCCCTGCTATATACAACCGCCTCCCTGACAGAGTAAGAGACGCGCCGTCTGTTCAGGCATTCAAAAACAGATTAGAATGTTATTTATTTATTTTATTTTATTTATTCGGGGCATCAACAGCGATACATTTCACAAGGTCCGTAAAATAAGTACATTTCATTAAGCCAATGACAGATGTCCACAAAAAATATTGTACATACATACAAACAGACACGTATATATGTATGTACACACATAGGTACTATTCAAATATGAAAAGAGAAAAGTGTATGTGTGTGTGTGTGTGTGTGTGTGTGTGTGTGTGTGTGTGTGTGTGTGTGTGTGTGTGTGTGTGTGTGTGTGTGTGTGTGTGAGAGTGTGTGTGTGTGTGTGTGAGTGTGTGTGTGTGTGTGTGTGTGTGTGTGTGAGTGAGTGTGTGTGAGTGTGTGTGTGTGTGTGTGTGTGTGTGAGAGTGTGTGTGTGTGTGTGTGTGTGTGTGTGTGTGTGTGTGTGAGAGTGTGTGTGTGAGTGTGTGTGTGTGTGTGTGTGTGTGTGTGTGTGTGTGTGTGTGTGTGTGTGTGTGTGTGTGTGTGTGTGTGTGTGTGTGTGTGTGTGTGTGTGTGTGTGTGTGTGTGTGTGTGTGTGTGTGTGTGTGTGTGTGTTGAAACACTTATTTACTTTGCGTAAGCAGTTGTCTAACACGCCTTTTCAGTACTACCTTACTACACTCAAAGAGATCAACGCTGTGAAACCTTTTATTGTAAACTCTAAGTAAGCGAATGAGTGGCGAGTTTTGGGCATACTTAGTATGTACAAAAGGAACGCTGAACAGTGACCGTTCCGAGTGACGAGTTCTTGTTGTGGGAACTAAGAATTTTATTTCAGAGAGAAGTGAAGGGCTATCAATGCGTCCGGTTAATATGTCATGTAACACGGAGACATCAAGCAACAGGCGTCGATCCTCAAGGCTCAGTATACAGTGGCGACTGCAGGAGGAATCATATGTAGCATCATACTTTTTTGCCCGGAAATTTAAATGATTGGATACTATATGGGGGCATGGCGACAAAGGGGACCGAGAGAGGTGCGGGCGGCAGGCGCATTTTTGTTTTTAGTCATTTCACGCCGCCCGCACCTCTCTCGGTCCTCTTTGTCGCCATGCCCCCGCGTCCCTGTGCCTCGCGGGCGAAGACTCATTTAAGCCGTCAACCTATAGCACATAACTTTTATAGCGTAAACGAATTATTGGAATTACCCATTATTATGTGAAATGTATTTATATTACCTACGAAAACTTTGTAGACTAGGTTGCACTTTGATTATTTTAATTTTTCTTTATAAGTAATATTTTAATCAATCATATATATGTGACCTGTACCAATATGTTACCAATAAATATATCAATATCAATATCAGTCACTGGCTAGAAAAATAGACGAGCGCTTTATTCTCGCCAGCGTTGGCAGCCAGCGCTGGCTTGGCTTGAAAAACTGTTTACACAAGGCAAATATCAAACCAACACTGGCTTCCAGTATTATTGGCAGCCAGTGTTGGCTTCGTCTAAACTATGACCACTGCCCCCGCTCCAGCCACATTGGAGACTTCGCCGCGATGAGGGTACTTTGAAACCGCAAGGCGGAAAAGTACCCGCAATCTCGGTGGGAAGAACGAAGACCCCGATGCAAAGATCTCAAAGGGTGAGCCATAACTTTTTGCAAATAGCAACGCAGATTTTTTTGGAAACTCTTAATGGTGCAGTACTACGGGTGGCGGGAAATTAAACGGCATTTTGTACATTATTGATCACGATGGAGCGTTTCACGGGAAAGTAGGGTGGTTTTCGTGGTAAACATTTAAAAAAAAAACAGTCTTACGTTACTTACTATGCGATGCCTTTTTAGGATTGAATACGACACCGTAAGTGAATGTCTCAGCGTCAATGTAGTCAAAGTTTGGGTCAATAAGTTTACAGAAACTGGTTGCACAACAAACAGGGCGGTTACGTACCAGAAGTAATAATACCTTTAGTTCGCAAAGTATCGCAGATTCATCTTTTCTAAAAATTGCGTTGCATTTGCAGGTTGCAGGAGTGTCAGCAACAAGATGGCGGAGCTCATTAAGACGACGGTGTTTTCAAAAATAAAAAACCGGCCAAGTGCGAGTCGGACTCGCGCACTGAGGGTTCCGTACCATTATCTATATAACGGTTCACGGTTTATGTCTCCTCTAGAGCGAGCGCATATATATGTAGGCTAGAAAGAGATAGCACTAGAGAGGAGGTCAGGTTTCCGGTACACGTGACTTACCGGAAGATAGATGCATACTTGGACGTGATTGGTCGATGTACGATTTACTGGGCTCTACGCTCACTAGTTCTGCCCACCTAAAATTGGGTTATTTCGGGATAAGTCTTTGATTCTAAGCTCCATTAGGAAGAAACGGTAAGTAAGCGATAGTATTAAAATAACACTACAGATCCAGAGGCGACCCGTGAGAGGGCAGAGTGATGCGGCAGTATAAATAGGTAACCAATAAATAGAATAACCCCAGACGTCAATAAATTAATTAGTCATCCGGCCGCTTAGTCACGTGTGTGGTGTACAACCCGACTAGCGGGTCGTCCAGCGTGGCGACAAAGTGACATATGTAGAACCCGATAGTCAGGTTCTTCGCACTGAATTTGTTTATTAATAAAAAGTACTTGCGCAATTTCGGCGGCAAGTATTTTATATTTTTGATACAGAATAACAGGCTAAAATATATTCTTACGGCATCGAGTTATCATTAACGACGCGGTTAGCCTAGTGCCCCTGCCTCCGCGAGCGGTCCCGGGTTCGATGCCGGGCAAATAAGTACCTATTTGTGTGATGAGAACGATTGTTACTGAGTCTTGGATGTTTCCAATGTATTTAAGCAGGTGCCCCGGTTGTCCGTCTGTCACCAGGCTGTATCTCATGAACCGTGATAGTTAGACAGTTGAAATTTTCACAGATGATGTATTTCTGTTGCCGCTATAACAACAAATACTAAAAAACCGAATAAAATCAATATTTCAGGGGCTCCCATACAACAAACGTGATTTTTTTGCTCGTTTTTGCTCGAGATTGATAACGGAAACAGGTAGACGCTTGAAATATTCACAGAATATTTAGTTATATATTGTATTCACTTTAAAAATAAATAATTTAATTAAAACCGCTCCTATACAACAGACATGATTTTTCTGCCGTTTTATAGATAATGGTATGGAACCCTTCGTGCGCGAGTCCGACTCGCACTTGGCCGGTTTTTTATTGGAGCACGACTTATGACTCTAAGACCTCTTACACCTGTGGGCCGGAGCAAGGTTGACACGAGGTCAAGATATGCCCATCTTATGCCTCAGTTCATCTCTCTCATACTACTGTGCAAGAAAGAGATGCACAAGAGATAAGGTAGTACACTTATTCTCCTGTCAATCTTCCTAGCGTTGCTGGGTTAGTGGAGTACATGAGTTGACTGATGGATTCGGATCTCGCGAATTTTCATGTTACTAACTTTTGTCCTACCTCAATTTCACCCTTATAGGGGTTGATTGTGCTATTAAAAAGTAACGTACGTCCCCAGGGCTCAAACTATCTCCATACCAAATTTCATCAAAATCGGTTCAGCGGTGTAGCTATGCATCGCGCAGATACATAAAAGGACGTTAATGGGCTCTCATCGGCATACACGAACTCCCGTAAATCAAGTCTCCATCCCCTTTTAGGGGTTTTTAAAGTAGCCTTTCACCTTCTTCAGGCCTCAAACTATCTCCATACTAAATTTCATCAAAATCGGTTCAGCGGTTTAACCGTGTAAACGTAACAAACACACAGACAGAGTTACTTTCGCATTTCTCGGGCTCTCATCGTCTTACACGGACTCCCGTAAATCAAATCTCCATCCCCTTTTAGGAGTTTTCAAAGAAGTCTCTCTCCTTCCCCAGTCCTCAGAGTATCTCCATGCTAAATTTTATCAAAATCGGGTCAGCGGTTTAGCCTTGAAAACGTAACAAACAGACAGACAGAGTTACTTTCGTATTTCTCGGGCTCTCATCGGCTTACACGAACTCCCGTAAATCAATTATCCTTCCCCGTTTAGGGGTTTTTAAAGTAGCCTTTCTCCTTCGCCAGGCCTCAGACTGTCTCCAAGCTAAAATTTATCAAAATCGGGTCAGCGATTGGACAGACAAACATAGTTACTTTCGCATTTATAATATCAGTGTTAGATTGCTTAGCAGAGGCGAAGCGTGAAGGTAAGCCGGTGTAACATTTCTATTTTTAAACATTATATTATTACTCATTAAATATTGGATTTACATTAAAAAAACGTAATATGCGATTTTTATGTTAATACAAGAAGTAATTAATTATATTAAAATGTTTGCCACGCTTCGCCACTGTTGCTTAGAGAATGTCGAAGGCTCTACGTAATCGTAGCGGGAAAAAAATAGGGTAGTTTTACCAAAACAAATAGTATCTACCCACAATCTAATTTTAAAGCTAAAACGGGATCGCTGGACAGCATAAAGAGTGAACCTTTTGAATTACATTTTTATTGAGACGCGAAAATTAAGAACTTTAGAAAACAAAAGATCTTTGCCTGTCACACGTCAATATATTTATTAAAATTATTTTTAACATTTTAATACTAGAAAAATATTTTGAAAATAGGCCACACGGGCATTCACATATCTGAATTTACCGGCGCTTCGAAAGGTGATCTCTACTGAGAAGAAACGCCGCAAGAAACTCAGCAGTTACTGTCTTTTTTAAACTTTAACTAAAACGCTAAAACTAACAAATAAAAAGTGCAACAGACAAACCTAATGGGCACAAATCAATAATAAATAAAAAAGAGAAATGTAAGTAGGTATAGTCTCCGCGTCAGTAGAAATGCTTAAACTAAAAGTCGCAGAGATGTAGGACAGGGTCCCTGGACAAGTATTCATACATACATACATAGCATCACGCCCGAAATCCCTAATGGGGTGGGCAGAGCCACACGACTAATTGTGGCCACGTTCGAGTAATTAGTCCTAAGATGGTATGATGAACCGTATGGTGACAGGTGATCAGCCCATCGCCCATACAGATAGTCCACCATGTTGGAGAGGACCCGTCCCTTAGTCGACTTTTACACACACACAAGTATTCATCAAAAATAAAATATAGATAGATGTATAGGATCTATATACCTATAGGATCAATGGTAGATACATATCGCTGCCAGCCTTCTGGGCACCCCGCCGCCTGGCTCTGATTTGGAACAAGTACTTATTTTAATTATAGATAGTTTATAGTACATTGTGCATCTAGGGCCGTAAGAAGGGGATAACTAACGAGAGTCTGCTTTTATGACTCGAGTTTGTTAGCCCCTTACTGCCCGTGATACACACAATGTTTTTCATCACATTTGCGAGGAAATGAAATAAAAATTAGACAAAAAAAAGTATATATATTAATTTTATTTCCATTTTACATCGTGAATTACCATCAGGTGGGTGTTCATAAACTGAGCGTACGTTGCGATCAGCGCGGGGCAGCTCCGCCGGCTTGCGGTCGCGCGCCCCGCCGGCTGCGGCTCCCGAGCAGCTCCGCCGACCTGGCGCACTTAACTGCCCGCGGGAGTTCGAAACCATACAAAATCCATAACTCCCTAGGGAGTTATGGATTTTGTATGGTTTATAACTCCCGCTGACGGCGGGGCCCGTAGAGGAGTTAAATCGGCTATAGTTGCTCTATACGCTTGCGTATAATAACACCCTTTCCGAGCAAGTGTGATGAGAAATATTTTATCTACACCCATATCATAAAACCTCCATTGTTTAATCAAAAACCGTAGGAAATGACCACCATTTTGACAACCAATTAGGAAAAACCAGTGCTGCAATGTTATTTCTTTATCGTTTTAGTAAAGAAATGAGATTAAATTTGGAACAGCTGTCAAAACTCAAGTGGGTCTCTATTCTAGTATCCATAGATATTAAACAGTTATTGGTACGAAACGTCAATTCAGTATGTTTTTTTAATATAAACTGCACAACATTTGATCTCGAGTGACATGAGAATAGAGACTTCATTCGTTTGTCTATGATTAAAAAAAAATGGTCTTGACAGAGGATCGAATTGGCGCCATTATGTTGGTGTTTTGCTGAACGAAAGTAGAATTTTTGTTGAATTGAATAGAAAAAGTTGTTTGTAATTTACATTTTAGTTGAAAATATGAATAGTAGTCTTCTCGGAATGTGTGTGATGTGAAAATGCGCCGGATATCGGAAATATGCAGCCACGATTGCAACAACTAACTTGTTGCCAGAAAATATTGTTTCTGAACCCATCATGGAGGATTTATAATATGTGTGTAGATAAAGTTATGTATGCAACTCTGCATAATTTGGCCTTAAAACACACGTGCGATCTTATTATGAAACTCGCTAAAAGCTCGTTTCATAAAACCGCACTAGTGTTTTAAGGCCTATCATTATGCAACCGTTGCATAAACTACTATTAATTATAGATAGTTTTAAATTAGTCCTAGTTTATTTTGTATAATTATTTAGTTTTATTTCAACTTAAGCTTAACAAAATTGTTTTTAATTAGTTGTTATTATATTTTATTTTGTGCCCAATAAATACGCTACTAGTTAGGTACTTATTATCGTTAATAATTGAAATATGTGTAATCCTACTGTCATATTTGTTTCTGGATTTGTATATTAGTATCTATTAATAGTATATTTTAATTAGGTATGAAGTCAAAATGAAAGGCCCGGTCAAGAGTACCCTAAACCGGCGAGCGTGCATGAAGAACTTAATGAGAGTAGACGAAGCGAAAGGTGTCAGGATCGTAGCAGGTGGAAATCCGTGGTCTCTGCCTACCCCTTTGGGAAACAGGCGTGATATGTGTATGTATGAAATCAAAATGGCGCGTAGGTACGTAGCGAACAGCACCGTTGATCCATTAAAGTAGAGAGAAAGCTAGAAAAAAAGGCGGCTATGAGAACTTTTTAAATTGGCAATGTTTTAAGACAATACAAACACAATAAATTGAACCAAGTATTCTCTATTAAATGTCACACATACATCTTGAGTATAAGAAAAGGCAAGCGCCAGGGCTAGAGGCAGGTGCGGGAAATGCATAACGTCGAATCACAGCGCTCTAAACCCCGCGCGCCCAGCAAGTTTGGCAGCTTTATTTGCTAGTAAAAGTAAGGTCTTTAGGATATTTAAGTAGTTTGTGCTAAATAGCTTTCCGTAATCCTAGAAAATCCGTTTTGGAAAGATGTCTCTAATTTTTCCCGTGTACATAAATAAGGTCTGTTCGTCGAGAGATGATAAAAAAGTAAAAAGATACATTAAACAAACAAAGTAGATAAATTTTTTCTTTTTCTTTTATTTGGCCGAAGCCAGTGCAGATTATTGAATTTATGTGACATTTGACGCGCATAAGACATTAATTTGCAATATGGCGATTGTGTATATGAACAAAACAAATATATTTTTTCGCCACCGTCCGCCCAGCGCGACAACGAACTTGACAACATCTGCGTCGCTCGTACCACTAAACTTAGTGCGCGCGGCGATAAGCGATGCCCGCTGTACAGTTTGCGATAGTTAAGCGACAGTCGCTATTTCGAAACGATATCATAATATTTATCAAATCTCGCCGGACTGACTTAATCTAATTTTGAATTAGGATGAATCTGAATCCACACCAAAATTCGGTTTAAAGACATTTATTTCTTATAAGAAACACTTACTGAAAATCATTTTACAATTTAAATACTTAAGTTAAAAACAAATAGTACGTGCCCTGCACGGAACGAAAAACTTGGCAAGGGTTACTAAATTTTAGCGTCGTTTGCTAAAAAAATTACAAACTAAGGACACAAAGATTTAGCTATCATTGCAAAGCATTTGCATGATTAGCTAAGTGGTCTAGTTAGTAGTTATAGGCAATTCTTTGCTCGGGTTGCTAAGATATAATACGCACCGGATAAAAATAATTCAGCAAAACGAGGAGCCACTATTTCTAAATATTTTTTCCGTGTCTGAGCAAATCAAGATTACGCTGAAAACTCTTTTCGGACCTTTTCGACGCCTACCTCGCCACATGACGAGAAAAAAATGGTAAGATTGTTTCAACTATGCATTATCAAAAGACAGGTGCGGGCAAGGAAAAATTAAAGAACACTATTGCCCGCGGCTTTGTCCGGCTGTTCCCTCGGAAATTTGCATTTTTGGCCGAGATAAAATTAAAGTAGTTGTCACACTCTGGCCCATAAACTAGCCCTAAAAACACGTCGACCCGTTGCAGTGTGAAACAAAACAAGGACAAACCAACAACCCTACAAACACAGGCATTTAACTATATCTAATATACCGAATGGTTTCGAGAAAAGGTACCTATGGCTACAATATGGCCGATGGTCTTCGAAAAATACTTGGCGCTTCAGGGCACCAAAAGCCCTATTTCCATAGCTGGGCACCGTTAGTTAACTTCGTTAATCGCTAATACGTTACTACAAAAGTTAACTTCGTTAATTTCGGAAGACTTAACGAAAGTTAAAGTTAATCGTTAACTCGTGATAGAAATTGCTTTTTATTATGTTTGCGTTACTAATTTAGTAATAAAAATTGTTGGTATGTGCTATGGAAGTTGAGGCAGGACATGAAACATTAGTAAAAGTAGGGTATTGCATTAGTTTGTAATAATACCTATTATTTAGAAATCAAATTCAAATCAAAAGCTATCTGATATAAGCCAAGCGGGTGTCCTTTTGACAAATAGTAGGTACTAAATTAACGTTCAACGGACTTTAATTGTTTTAACGGAAGTTAATGAGTCCGTTAACAATTTTTACTCGGAATGTTAACTTCGTTAATTAGCAATTAACAGATAAACAATCTTGTGCCCAGCTATGCCTATTTCATTGACATTCATGTTAGAGAAAACCACGATATTTAGCCCTGAAAAGGACTTCGTCGTTACCCACACCATTTCTATAAAAACTATTAAACTATCATGCAAAATCACAATTCCTGATTCATTTTTTATATCACTAATTCCTTCACGTGTTTCGCGCTCCTACTAAAGTTATTCTCAAAATAAAATCATGCTGATCTTCACACCAAAGGCTTCCCTCGCATCTTGCCTGCTGCCTGTAAGGTGTCTTCATATTTCATTCGGAACCGGTCAATCACCATCACCTCGAGATCTCTGTCAATCATCACATTGAAGTCTCAAATACTCAGGCTTCTTGCGACGGTTGCTTCGCGGTTTTCTTAGGCAGCAGCTCCTGGCGGATGGATGGAGGGACGCCGCCCTCGGAGATGACGACCCCGGCCAGCAGCCGGCTGAGCTCCTCGTCGTGTTTGACGGCGAGCAGGATGTGCCGCGGCGCGATGCGGATGCGGTCGTTGTCGTGCGCGGCGCTGGCCGCCAGCTCGAGGATCTCCGCGGAGAGGTACTCCGCGACGGCCGCCAGGTACACCGACGCTCCGACGCCGACCTTGCGCGCGTAGTTACCGTTCTTCAGCAGCCGGTGGAAGCGCCCCACGGGGAACATGAGGCCCGCGCGGGACGAACGCGTTTTGTTTTTCCTCTTCCTAATATCCATTTTGATCTGCGGTGTGGTTACGTTGGAGGTGAGATAAGTAATGTTGAGGCTGGCTACTAGTGGGGTTACAGGCGAGTAAAGACGAATGCGCCAATGAGAATTAACGGCATCTACCCGAAACATTGACTATAGAATAAAAGATTTCGGGTACTGACATATAATTTTCCAGCTCTTAATTTTTAAACGGAATGTGTTGCTAGCTTTATCTTTTAGCGTTAAATTATATTTATACAATTTTTATTTTAGTAGATATATGACGCGGTTAGCCTTATTGGTAGTAACCCTCCGAAGATAGGGTTCCCGAGTTCGGTCGCCAGTAAGAGCAAATATTTGTGTTCCTGAGTTTTGGAAGTTTCTTAAGTATTTTTTTATCGAAGTATATAAGTATGTATATCGTCGTAGGTACTAGTACCTACCCATAACACAAGCTTGTAGAGCTTACTTTAGGATTAGATCGATGTGTGAATAGATTAAACTAATAGTGAAAATGTATTTCTTTAAATTTGGATGACGAAAAATACAAAGTCAGAGATAATTTGGGACATGCTTGATGAGGATCCATGGTACATTCGTGCCAGGGACCTGCATGAAGACATGCTCCGCAAGTTAACGGTTCAACAGATACCCGGACTTACACGCCCTGGTCAGGAATATAATAGAGTAAACCACCATAATCCTATGCTGCCTAGCCTGCGCGCAGGCGAAATTGATTATGTTGATAAAAAAGAAAGAGGTAAACCGCTCTCCAAGCGAACGGTCCCTCCTCGTATCCCGATTCTGTGATGTTATGATATAAAACATGTAGCGTAAGCGTGAGCCAGTTCACGTATGAACTGAGCCCCATTAACTTTACACTTAGATCTAAGGTTTAGACATATAGGTAAAAATAACTGCCTGATCTTGGCGGGCTAGTCAATGTTAAAATAATTATAAAAAATAAAGTTTATTCTATTCTATTCTATTCTATAGGTTGACAGTTCCTGGTAAGTATGAAATACCTGTGTCAGAAAATCCTCCTCCATAGCTAATAGTTGTTATTTAAACAGAAATAATAAAAATTTGCTATTATCTACGAATGTGTGTGCATGTGTGCGTGCGTTCACGACCACAAGAAATAGTACCTACGCTAGAAAAAGCTAGAAATATTCCTTGCTAAAGTTATGTTATAGGTATACATACTCGTATGTAAGTCAGTGACCGCAACACGGATGCGTGACGTAAATGTATGAATTTTAAACATGGGGGCCACTTTTGGGGGGTAAATTAGAAAATTCAAGAAAATAGGCGAAAATTTACCATCCCCCCCACCTTATTTCCGAAGCTACTGGGGCTAAAATTGTGAATAAGTGAGTGTGAGGTACGGAACCCTAAAAAGCAGGGCACAAAAGCTTGTTATAAGAATGCAATTTTTACATAAATAAATAAATAAATCAGGGGACAATCTTTACATAAATCGATCTAGTCCCAAAGTAAGCTCTAAAGGTTTGTGTTATGGGTACTAGACGACGATATAAATACTTATATAGAGAAATAAATACTTAAATACATAGGAAACATCCAAGACTCAGGAACAAACATTCGTGCTCATCACACAAATATTTGCGCTTACCGGGATCGAACCCGGGACGCTTGCGTCGGAGGCAGGGTCACTACCAACTAGGCTATCCGCGTCGTCGTAAACTTATGTTTTTTTATAATTCAAGGTAGGGTTTGATCATATGGTATGAAACTACCCTACAAACTTACAGATTGTATGATTATCGGCAATATGTTGAGCTTGTTACGAAAAAGGGTTGCAAAGACTTAGGTATAACGTTCTTAAAGATTTGGTATATCTTCATTTGTTATAATCATTTAATGGTAATAATGTTTCATTTGTTAATTTAATTTCTAAAAATAGTTTTCGTACCCTATCCTGTAGATAAGTAGAGGTTCGCGTAAAATGAATTATACTTGTAAATAGGTATCCTGCAAATCTTCTTAAGAGGACTGTGAACCAACGGCAAAAGTCACTTTATTTCATATAAAAGGCGATAACGATTTCCACCCCTTAAATGTTAACCGATTTTGACAAATTTTTGATAGGTTGTCAGTCAGGACATATTCTAGGTCTAAAAATCAGATAACATTTAAGATGTCGAAGTCGTTATCGCCTTTTGTATGAAAAGCCGTAGGGTCACACTCCTCATAAACAGATATAGGTAGACTTACTTATTGAGTAATTTAAATAGCTTGATGTCATTGCGTTCTTTTTTAGTTTAAATTTTACCAAGATTAACTCAAAAAAATCTAAATATTTATTTTGCAAGTAGGCCACATGGGCTCTTTCACATATCTGAATCTACCAGCGCTTCGAAAGGTGACATCTGCTGAGCAGTAACGCCGCAAACCTCATCCGTAAGACTTTTTACTAAATAACATACTTTCAAAGACAGTTTATATAACTTACCATTTTAAATATGATTTGGATTTCTATTCACAAGAACTAAAATACTTAATGATTAATTAATTAATTTCTTTACACTCAAGTAAAACGAACAAATGATTGTTTTGGCATTATTTATTAATTATTACCCTAGCCATACATAGGCATATATCAAATTAAATTCACACATCAATCAACAGTTATTATCTAAAAATAAAACTGAAATAAAAACATTGTTTTTGCGTCGAAATCAACAATTGTTTTTTTTTATTACACAGACGTGTTTTCACTCTTATTCCGTCATACTCAACACAAACATATCCAACCTTCCTCTTGCAATGTCAAAACAATTTGAGCGTTTTAAGCTTTTTTGGGCTTCATTCTTGGCGGTTTTATTATCGATCCTATGCTCTTCCTCTTCATCATGATAGCTCTCTTTTTAGAAGGAGTCATAGGCACCATTTTACCCTTGGCTTTCTCTTTAATTTCCTTAGTCTTCCCTTTTTTCTCTTTCGTCATTTTTGGCATTTCATTTTTCTTTATTTTCTCTTTCATATCCTTAACATCGATTTTCACCTTCTTAGCCCTTTCTATTTGCTTTCCACCCGATTTCTCCGATTTTTCCGATTTTTCCTTTGCAGGTTTCGCTTTCACCATCTTTTCCTTTGCAGGCTTTTCTTTCACCATCTTTTCTTTTGTAGGTTTCTCTTTAGTGGATTTTTCCTTCGTTTCTTTTTCTTTCTTGGGCTTAGGTTTCTTCTTCGCTTTCTCTTTCACAACGGCAAGTTTAAATGAACCGGAAGCTCCTATTCCTTTTAGTTGGATAATACTGCCATCTTCCACGCCTGATTTCAAAGCCTTCTTAATCAAATACTTAACTTTATCCGTTGCAACATTAAATTTTTCTTCCAAATACTTCTTTATTGCGTAAGAAGAAACTCCCTTTCTCGTTTTAAGTTCTCTCAGGGCTTCGTGTATCATTTGTTTCGTGGTTATCTTTTTTTCTCGAGTTTTCAACATGTCCGCCGTTGGACTTGGTGGCGGTTTCTTAACTGGCTTCATTGGTATGATTTTTTTTATCTCGATATCTGAGTCCGACATTTTGTGGAGTTGAGGAAACTTTTATGATTGTTTTTAGTTCGCTTAAGTAGGACGAGGCGTTACCATGAGGAGAGCCGCTGCGTTACGGGTAGATTGTTTGATGGAGTTTGTATTCTACCAACATTTTCGTATTCGCATTTCGATCTCGTTAAAAGCTACTTATTGATGATTTTAATCCTTAACGAATTAACTCCAAAAGTGATAGTACAATCAAACTATCATGAATGTGTTTAGGTCTAAGTTGAAAATTTATTTACAGAGGCTACCGGAGAGGGCTGACGGATGTACCTATATAATTTCGACGAAGATATAATATAGGGTTTAGTTCTTATTTGTTTATTAACTCGCATTTCCACCATATTGATATATTTGCTGATAAAATAAATATATATAGACACTTCATTTTAAATAAAGTTCTAGAGGAACAGGGCCAAATAAGATATTTTATCTTGACTTGCTATATGTATAATATGCTGTAGAATGGATATTAATCGTTTGTGTATGTGAATGTGTGTGAGTGTGTGTGCGTGTGCGCGCTTCTGTTGAAGACTCACTATTTTGTTCATCCTTACATATTATAAAACAAAGTTGCCCGCCACGTCTGTCTGTCTGTCTGTCTGTTACCGATAAACTCAAAGACTACTGAACGGATTTTCATGTGGTATTCATCAATAGATAGAGTGATTCATGAGGAAGGTTTAGGTATATAATTTGTCAAAGTTTTGTGTAAATAAAATTGGTTGAAATAAAACGAGAATTGTTGGAAGCGTCGGGAAAATTTCACGATTTTGGGCGAATTTCACGCAGACGAAGTCGCGGGCAGAAGCTAGTATAATATAGGTGGCTAACGGTGTTGGTCACACATAATGTATTATGTAATGTATTTAGTAGTGGTAGAGCCAAACAGTAATCTTCACTAGATGATTATTGTTCAAATGGGCCGGCTCGACCGGGGTAGTACCACACTCTCGCAGAACATCGGCGTAAATTCATAGCCTGCTATTGCGTTTCGTACGGTGAGTGACGAGATCCGGGGGCCTATTCCCTCGTCCCCATCCCATCCTCATTCCCCATCCTCCCTAGACTGGCAACGCATTGGCAGCACCTCTGGTGTTGCAGATGTCCATGGGAGGCGGTGACCATTTTCCATCAGGTGGGCCGTCAGCTCGTTTGTCGGTCGAACATAAAAAAAAGGTAAGTAAACCTGCTGTACAAACTCTTTGTGTGTCTGTTTGTTCACCCAAATAAATGAAATAATAATAATAGTAAGATACAAGATTAGAGAAAAAGTGAACGTTAATCTATGACAATCTATGAAATATTATAACCTGTAAATAAACCAATAACAATCTCAGTTCGATTGTATGTGCGCGATAAACTTTAAAACTGCTGAGCGAATTCCAATGCGGTTGCGATATTATATTATGGGCAACTTCAGGCAACATAGGTTAAAGAAATTTTTGACACAAAAATCCACCCGCTTACCAACAAAATCATCATTTAATGTGAACAATCAAAATTTAAAAATAAATTGATGACAACGACGACGAAGTTGCCGGGAATCCCAGTACAATTCAATTTGATGATCTTTAATCAATATTCAAAAAACGTCACATTTTTAGGTCGGATCCCCCGCGCATGTGATAACGATTTAGACCAATTTTTAACAGGTTCTCATTCAGAACTAAATCTAGATTTAAACGTTTTGGCTTTTTCACTGTAATCAATAAATTCAGTTTTATTGTTGTTTCAGTATTCTCATACAAAACAAATTTCGGCGATTATTTGACTTTGTTGATCTTTAATCAAAATTCAAAAACGTATAGACCTAGATTTTGTTCTGATCGAAAACGTATCAAAAATTGGTCAAAATCGGTTAACATTTAAGGGGTGGAAATCGTTGCCATTTTGTATGAAAAGGGTGACGATACAATAATTTGGTACCATCGAGCTGATCTGACCATGGAGCCAGGAGGTGGATAGTGGAACTCTTCAATTACTGCTAAACCCCTCGAGTATGGGCTCATTTGGTTTTATTAGACCAGTCCAATACATTACCTTGGTGATGAAGGTCTTTTGTACTTCTTATAGCCGAATTCAGAAACGCCACTTAAGCATTTGATTAGAGATTAAATACTTAAATGTCCCCCAACTAGCTGTCATCCTATGCAAAAACGTCATCCAAACGTCACTTTAATTAAAAATCGATTTGAGTAGCCTTTCTGAATTTGGCCATTAGATAGTAAGTTAAGTACCTACAGACAGCGTGTTTTTCGTTTTAGTTTTTGTGAAGTATAATTATTATTTATTTACTTGAGGTTCTTTAATGGTAGGTAAATTAGGTACTTTTTTTTGACACGAATATGTTCTTCTGATTGGATCACTAAACCGCCATTTTATGAATAATCTTTTCTGATTGGTCGCCTCGTCGGTGACGCAATTACGAACTTCCCGACTGCGCAAGCTGAGAGGGTAATGTGTTTGACGCCTATATTAAGTACTAAATCATCCCAGATGTATTGAGATTCACGGGAGTAGCTATAGCTTTGACATGGGGCGGTCCATAATAAAAAAACCGGACAAGTGCGAGTTAAACTCGCGTGGAGAGGGTTCCGTGATTATATGAAATTTCCTATGTTACTTTAAAATACCAAATAATTTGGAAAACCATAGACTTGTTATAGGTTTTTCTGTAATCTATATGTAAAGATGTATTTTCTTAATTTTTTCAACCTTTTAGGCCCAGTCGTTTCTGAGATAAGGGGGGGATGGTAAATTTTCGCCTATTGTCCTAAATAACTTCAAAACTGTTTATCTTAAATTTATAAAAAAATATATAAGTTTGAAGTTAAACCGTCTTATTTCTAACTGCGTCTCTCTCACACTAGTGCCGACGAAAGAGATAGTCATAGAGATAAACGCGTTATCTTATCCCCGTGTCCGGCATGATAGGGCAGCAGATTTTTCACTTCGACTATTCTTCACTGGAAGTGAAGAAATAGCGGCACTGGGAGTGAAGAATAGTCGAAGTGAAAAATCTGCTGAATTTCATACAAATACACTGAAGCGTAGGTAGGTAACCAAAGGCCCAGCGGCCCTATCATGCCGGAAACGGGGATAAGTTAACCCGTTTATCTCTATGACTATCTCTTTCGTCGGCACTAGTGTGAGAGAGACGCATTTAGAGATAAGACGGTGGGCAGAGCCACATGACTTCTTGTGGCCACGTTCGATTAATTAGTCGTAAAATGGTATGATGAACCCCATCCCATGGTCCCATTTACGTAACTATAATATTAATATGTAATATGGCGTACCGTTGGCAAAAGAATCAAAAATAAGTGGCAAATTCTCCTTTAATAAACTGCAATTTAAGTCTGTTTAGCAACTCAAACTCAAACTGCTACTCATGTCATTCGCTCAAAAGTTGCCCACGAAAGTAGGTAATGTCTAAAACCATGTTCTGAGACTGAACGATAGACAATTAAGGGGTCATCCATAAAGTACGTCACACGTTAAGGGGGGGGAGGGGGTCGACGAAGTGTGACATTGTGTGACAAGGGATGGGAAGGGTCCTAAGTTCCGTGACGTCACATTTCAAAATCTAACACATCTAAGTCTTAAAATGCGAAATTTGAACTATTATCGAAAAATGTATTAATTTAATAATTTCTAGGTGTAAAATGGCAAAATATGTGATGTCACACTAGGGAGGGGGGGTCTCCCAAATGTGACCAACTGTGACAAGGACGGGGGAGGGGTCAAAAAATCACGAAATTAGTGTGACGTACTTTATGGATGACCCCTAAAAGGAATGGTCCGAACCAGCAGATTTTAATTTTCTAAGACTATTAGAGTGACTCTAATCTCAATAACACGGGTTTTCAGCATCGTTCTTCATTAATTTCGAACGAAACTCAAAAATCGGTCGCAAAATCAAAATATAAATCACCTGTTCACTATATATAAGAACACAACGAATAATTTTGCTAAATATTTGTCAAAACATGACTTTGACATTGTTCGTTATTATTCCGTTCCATTACGAAAACAAAAATTTTAAATTTGGAATATTCCTGTCAACACACAATAGTACACTACCTACATTTGGATGTGTGTGTGTGGAATTTATCGACAAATTTAATTAAGTAAATTGAATGTCAAAGTGGGTCCAATTCGAAACGGTGTCCGCTAAATTTAAGATTGCCTAAATTTTTAAATAAGAAACGTCAAACTCGATTTTGTATAGCTCCAAGGTTCAAAATCGAGTCGAACGTTCCTTATTTCAAATTTAGCGACTTCTAAATTTAGCGAAAACACTTTCGAATTGGCCCCAGTATCTAGTTAAAATCTCTGCCAGACTTCTTTTCCGTATTACTAAAAATAAGTAAAGGCAGCGCCATCAGATTTCTTTTATCTATCAAAGAGACTTTGTGTAACATTAAATTGTTTCTAAGACGCCATTCCACTAAGTACTTTCTTGGCTGTTATCTACTTGGCTATTTATTATGCCAGTGAGGGTGTGCCATAGTCCATGTCCCCTTGAATTAAAAAGGTAAAGTAAAATAAAAGTACATTTTTATTATACGCCAAAAAGGCCTATCAGACCAAAGTAATTTATATTCCATCAGCCATACTGCTGACGTCACAACTGTATTATAATCTTAAAATTAACTATCAATATTCAACTCTAATCCCTAGTAGAAAAGTTTGTAATCTCTTGTATTTGGTTAAACAAAAGTAGATTCTTTCCGCTTCAGACAACACAAATAACCACTATCTCTTTCGTCCACGCATTTTTTTTCCGTTAGACAGAGGGAGATAAAGATAACACGCTCGCGCGTATTTCAACGCTCACGGATATTTGGGGTCATGGAACGTGTTTGAATTTCGAAACTAGTTCCGTCCAATGCGATGCCTCTGCATTCAGAAAGCCGCCATTGGTTCGGTTGGCTGCTACTAAAATGCATATGGCGTTCGAAAATCGATAAAACTGTCGTGTTTTTATACGGGGCTGTCGCTAAATTGTCGCTTGTCCGCGTTTCCTGCGGGTTTCGTGGTACGGGGTCGTGTTCTGAGTTGATAGGCGTTTTGCGTTATTCGTGCAGCTATTTGTGTTGAAACATGTCGGTCGTCGTGTCCATGGAGTTTTAATATAGTTTTAACACGATTTCTTTAAGTGCAGTGCGTTTTAGATGTGTCTAATGCTGTAAAAACGTTAAGGTATGTGTGTTTTGGTGTAATATTACCCAATAGTGGTGTGAATCGTTGGTTTATAGTGAAATACGAGCGAAAAATCGATACTAACCCAAACATTGCCTGGTGCATGGTTGAAGTATTGTGTTATCACTCAACAGCTTGCGTTATTTCAGGGATAGGACTTCCCGTTCTGTATTCCGTTATCAAATAACCATTATGACTAATGTATTTTGTCATTATACAGTGATTTCTTGGAATTTTAAACGACTTTATGTGCAGTGTAATCTTTTTTAAATTTATGCGTGTGTGTGTGACTATCCATAATATCGTAAAATTATCACTTGTCAATAAAGACTTCTTTTGATTGGACGTCCGCGGCTGTCCCTTTCTCACTCACTGCGGGTCGTGTGTTATCGTCTCGTTCGCTCTTATGGAGTATTTATAGTCAGTCTCGCGCCCCCAGGGTGCTCTATATTTGTTTAGTGTTGTGTTTGAGGTTTGAAAAGATTATCGACTATCGATATTCGTGTTTTGACAATATCGACAGGGTACAGCGGTACATGTATTATCCTTACATTGTAGGAACTTAATCAAATGACCCAATTAATTATACTTAGCAGCGCGTTGTTCGTTATCGGCAATATTATTTTATTTTCCTTTATTCCGGGTGCCTTACGTCAAGTAAAAATAATCTACCAAATCAAACCTAGATTAATCAGGCCTTAGATGACCTAGTTTTGAGACAGCTCTTATCAAATCGTTATAAAATAATCACTTAACTGACCGACAGTTTCCTACAAGCTCATGATGTACCTAAGTGACTTCAGTTGGCATTCTTACGTGAGAATTTGTATTGCAATTCTCATGCGTGAATAAGCAATTGATTTATTTATTTATTTATCTCTTTTATTAACACTAACGGTAAAGCCACACATGTTAACAGAGAAGATCTTACAGACTAGTTATTAGATAACTCACAGTATCGAGCTTGAGGTAGAAATCGTTTCCAAGTGCCGACTGGCTGAAGCAAGGAAACTTGGCTCAGAATTGTAGAAGATGTCTACTATGCTGTCACTGTCCATTATATCGTTTAAGAGCATCAACGCACGATGTAGTGGTGAGTGTGAGAGGGCCCGGGTAGGTGTCCACGGGACAGCGAATAGCGGACGACGCCGCGGGCGCAGCTGGATGCTAGAGCTGGGTGGCACGTGGAATGGAATTTGCGCTAGAAGTGAGGGGTTGTATATATGGCCTCTTATTAGTTGAAAAAAGTATTATTAACTACACCCATATCATAAAACCTCCATTGGTTAATCAAAAATCGTAGGGAATGACCACCATTTTGACAACCAATTAGGAAAAACCAGTGCTGCGATAAAGAAATAACATGACTTCTTTATCGTTTTTAGTAAAGAAATGAGATTAAATTAGGAACAGCTGTCAAAACTCAAGTGGGTCTCTATTCTAGTATCCAATTATCCATAGATAATAAAACAGTTATTGATACAAAACGTCAATTCAGTATGTTTTTTTAATATAAACTGCACAATATTTGATCTCGAGTGACGTGAGAATAGAGACTTCATCCGTTTGTCTATGATTTAAAAAAAAATCGAACCGCCGCCATTATGTTGACGTTTTGCTGAACGAAAGTAGAATTTTGTTGAATTGAATAGAAAAAGTTGTTTGTAATTTACATTTTAGTTGAAAATATGAATAGTAAGTAGTCTTCTCGGAGTGTGTGTGATGTGAAAATGCGCCGGATATCGGAAATATGCAGCCACGATTGCAACAAATAACTTGTTGCCAGAAAATATTGTTTCTGAACCCATCATGGAGGATTTATAATATGTGTGTAGATAAAGTTATGTATGCAACTCTGCATAATTTGGCCTTAAAACACACGTGCGATCTTATTATGAAACTCGCCTATCGGCTCGTTTCATGAAAACCGCACTAGTGTTTTAAGGCCTATCATTATGCAACCGTTGCATAAACTACTATTACAAGATAAATGTTCCTCCTAGTCTCCAGGGATTCATATTGTATCATTCCAAGTATGTAGAGTGTAGGATAGAGGTATGGGTAGTATCCATATGTTTTGCTGAATAGAAAGCGGGCAAAAGATTTTTGAACCCTCTCTATCATAAGGATATATTGTTGCTCATATGGGCTCCATATGATAGCATTGGTTTCAAGTCTGTAGCGGACGAAGGCGTTGTATAGAATGCTAATGGCACACCGGTTAGTAAACGATTTAGACTGCCGGGTGACAAACCCCAAGCATTTCCTCGCAGCATCACACATCTTCATAATATTATTTTTAAACGTGAGATGTGGATCAAACCAGGTTCCAAGATCGCGAATTGAGGACACTCGTTGTAAGGGCTTAGTATCGACCAAGTAATTAAATAGTAACGGATGATGTGCACGCGTAAATGAGATGACTGAGCATTTCTCCTCGTTTAGGGGGGAGACTCAGTGTTATACCTTGGTTCCGTAGCCTTTTCAAAAACGTGTACAAATAAAATGTATACCTAGTATCTACCTAAACATGGTATACATTCTGGCAGAATGATTCCGCCACTGTCCATCCTTTTGAGATAAACTTGAGAGTTATGCTAAGTCCAGAACTGCAGAGAAGAAACGAGACTTAATCGCGCTATTTCCATAGCCGTAGCTATAACTTTGGCAGCGGGGGGGGGGGGAAACAGAGCTCTAAACGCCAATAAAATCAATTAATTGGAAACTTTTGCGGCTCAGAAACAAAAGACGGTTATGAGGACCGCCCCCCTTATACATATACGACTATACGTCCGAGTTATTTACTAATCAAACATTACAGTTTGCCAAAACGCACGTTAAACCGTAAGCGTGCTCAATATTCAGATATGCCACTTAAACTTCAATCAAATACAGTTTAGGTTCAGTCAATTTAGCAGTGGCGAAGCGTGAAATATTTTCTAAGGGAAGCCGAAAGAATAAGAACCGTACGTGCGAGTTTGACATTTATAGTTAGAGTAACATGGACTTCACTGACAGCTATCCGTAGCTTTCTAGCTTGGTAAAGTCGTTAGGAATTGGCGTGTAGGCAGGCTGCGCCACTGCAGTTTAGTTTACTCGAGAATCATTTAAAAGCCTTTTTTTACATAAATACAATTTAATTTGCATCATACTATGCATAATACAAGTATGTGGTCGATATAACGCCTCTGCCCTGATAAGGGTTAACTAACTAATTACAAGATTATAATTAACACTTACATGGCTGCAAGGATGTGTGTGTCGTCCTCAATCCGCACTGGGCCTGCGTGGGGACTACTGCCCAGATAATAATGATGATTATAAATGTACACTTATAAATTTAAATTTGCTGAAACCATTACGGTTTGACCTTTACCTTGATGTTCCGGCCATATTGCAACGGCCATGGTCACGCACGAGCAAACGAAATGTGACTAGGACTATTCGATATTGCCTAAGCTATATCGCAAATTAATCTACTATGATGACGGATCCAATAGTCTCTGTGTAAGATGATGGCTCTTATTATACCTTCGTTGGTTCCAAATAAGAATGTTATCGCTGACAGATGACACTTGACGTGCATTGCATTGGACATATTTAATGATATATCCTTAGATTATAGAAGATCAAACGTTGGGGACCTCAAACCATGCCGCCTAAAACGTCAACTACAAACACATGCGCAATTGTCTGGCCTGTAACGTTATGATACTAAATAATATTGGCAATTTAGTGATTATTTGTGACAGCATTATTACCACCATATTAAGAAGAGTTCCAATCTTCTTAATTTGGTCATACTGTCACTTGTCGATAAACATGTTTGAAATCGACGTACTAATAAAATACAGCCATCTTGTTTTTTCATTAGGGCGCTGATGTTTGTGGGAGCAGCGTAGCATTACAGTCGTAGGTTCAATTAATATACAGCGTATCTTTTACTTGTATAATCTAAGGATATATCCGTGCAGAATTAAGTCAATTTTAAAACAAAATCGATGATAGTTTCAGGGCAATAGTGATTTGTCAAGATGATAGATCCATTCCTTCTATAGTAAATGGTCAGCTCTTAACGCTGCGCAAATAAGCGGTGGCGCTAGAAGCAGGCGCGGGGAACTCATTTCCGCAAACGCACCAATCACAGTGCTCTAAAAAACTCCGCGCTTTTCGCAAGTTTGGCTGCTATATTTGCTAGTAAAGCGGTAAGCGGTAAGTCTTTAGGGTATTTGTTCTGTGGTAAATAAATACAGGTATGCAAATGCTTCCCATTAGTAATTCAGCTATACTATATTTATTATAATGAGAATTAGCCCTTAAAATATCGCTTTCTCATCAAAAATAATCTTTATTAATACTTGAAATACACACGGCTTTACTCACGATTTATTGTCAGAAGTAGTGCGGGGGTTGCTTTGACCGCGACCGCACTCAACCCCTGAAGAAAACATGTCGGACTATTTCTGGCAAATAAATCGTGGTTAAAGCCGTGTCTATTTCAAGTATTCAGAATGTCTCACAGTTTTAATTTGACTATAATTTTTACTGTTGTATTTTTAACTATATCGATATCAACACTGTCCCATCACTACGCGACAAAAAAACTAAAAATGTCCGACGTCCCTGCAGCATTCATTGGAACTTATTATTAAAAACACACATCAAATCAAACTCAACCTTAGACTTAACACAATAAAACACATTTTCCTTGAACCAATGGTTAACTTCAATTATGAATTCCCTTTAAATTGCCAAGGCATTTTCAACTTTCAGCGGCTTGAATTAAAGCTCATGTTTTTTGTGAGATCAGAATTAAGTCCCCAATGATTTATGAAGGGTACGCTAGAAAGAGATCGTAGTCACGGGTTCGATTCCGTGCAGGTAGTCTTTGTTATTTTATCAGCAAAAGAATTTTGGCTGACAAAAGGATCATATGTTTCTTAGAAACCGGTTTTATCTATTTTATATTTATACAGTTAAATTAGTCCGTAATAATATTTGAAAAGTGAGTTTGTAACCTTCATGTAACTACGGCGCTAATAGGGAATATGCAAGAAAATCAAAATGAGATATAAATTATGTTTTGAAAGAAAATGTTAATAGATGCATGTAAAAGGAAAAAAAAGATCATTTTGACTGTTACTTTTTTGTTGATGTTCAAAATAAGTATTTTTTCAGTTTTAAATTATTAGTTTTTGACATCCTTATCAAATTAACCTATGTAATTTTTTATTTGTACGATATTGGCCTAAAAACAGTATTTTCGGAAATAATTGCAAATTTCATATATTTTGTAGACCTCGTCCAATGTAAAAAGAGCGCTGACGGCCATATAAAATGTATGCCGTCAGCAGGTTTATAATTTTTTTTCAAAATTTTAGGTCCAGTAGTTTCCGAAATAAGGGGGGAGGATGGTCAATTTTCGCCTATTTTCCTAAATAACTTCAAAACTATTAATCATAAAATTGTAAAAAAATTCCAACAACGAGCACCATCATTTGATATAATATAACACGTTATAGTTTGCATACATTTTTTTTTTTACTCCCTATAAAGTGGCCATCATGTTTAAAATTCCTTTATTTACGTTACGCGTCCGTGTTGCGGTCACCGACTTACATATGTGTACCAAACAACTCAATCGGTCCAGTAGTTTCGGAGCAGTTTCTTAGGGTTCCGTACCTCAAAAGGAAAAAACGGAACCCTTACGAGTGATCGTGTGTCTGTCCGTCCGTCTGTCACAGCCGACACCTCACGAACCGAACCTATTGAGTTGTAATTTGGTACACATATGTAAGTCGGTGACCGCAACACGGACGTGTAACGTAAATAAATTAATTTTAAACATGTGCCACTTAAAGTGGGCACTTTTGGGGGGTAAATTAGAAAATTAAAAATAATGTTTTGCAAGCTATGGCGTATGACATATCAAATGAAAGGGCTCGTTGTGAGAATTTTAATTTTTTTCTTATAATTTTATATTTATAAATCGTTTTTAAGTTATTTAGTAAAATAGACGAACATTGACCGTTGTATTTTGATAAAAATACAGAAAATATTTCTCTTTACTTATAGATTACAGGAAAACCTGTAAGAAGTCTATAGTATTTTAAGTAACATACGAAATTTCATATAATCACGGAACCCTCTCCACGCGGGTTTACCTCGCACTTGTCCGGTTTTTTTTTAAATTTAGAATTTATGTCTCAAATTACAGGCTGTCAAGGAGTACGCACAAACTTGTCGTTAATTAATTTTCTAGCCCCTGATACACCCTTTGAGGGGTTGATTTTCTTAGAAAAACGTAGCCTATGACGTTTAACTGGGCTCAAACTATCTTCATACCAAATTTCATCAATATCGGTTTATTTTAAGGGTAAAACGGGACTCTATTACTAAGACTCCGCTGTCCGTCCGTCTGTCTGTCTGTCTGTCTGAACGTCTGTCACCAGGCTGTATCTCATGAACCGTGATAGTTAGACAGTTGAAATTTTCACAGATGATGTATTTCTGTTGCCGCTATAACAACAAATACTCAAAAACAGAATAAAATAAATATTTAAGAGGGCTCCTATACAACCAACGTGATTTTTTTGCTCGATATTGATAACGGCAACAGGTAGACGCTTGAAATATTCACAGAATATTTAGTTATATATTCACTTTAAAAATAAATAATTAAATGAAATTAAAACACGTATTTAAAGGGGGCTGCCATACAACAAACGTGATTTTTTCCCCTTGATTATAGATAATGGTACAGAACCCTTCGTGCGCGAGTACGACTCGCACTTAGCCGGTTTTTTTTTAAAAGCATGTTCTCAATTCGTCTTTATTTTTTTTTCAGATGCAGCATCAGATATGTCAACAGGAGCAAATGAGGTATGTAATTTGAGTCAGCTCTAACATGAATGACACAAATATAAGATAGACCGTCTTATCTCTAAGTGCGTCTCTCACACTAGTGCCGACGAAAGAGATAGCCATAGAGATAAACGGGTTTAATTTATCTTTGTGTCATTCATGTTAGGGCCGCAGAAGCGGAATCAAAAATAGTTTATTGTATAGCTTGTGTACAAAGAATAGACAGTTACAGGCATAATAGTGTTAATTAAACTGAATACTAGAGTTAAATAATGTATTTTTTAGGGTTCCGTACTTTAAAAGGAAACAACGGAGCCCTTATCACTCGTGTCCGTCCGTCCGTCTGTCAAAGCCAATTTGCTCCGAAACTACTGGACCGATTGAGTTGGAATTTGGTACACATATGTAAGTCGGTGACCGCAACACGGACGCGTAACGTTAATAAATGAATCTTAAACAGGCCACTTTTGCGGGGTAAATTAGAAAATAAAAAAAAGTTTTGCAAGCTATGGCGAGTGACATATCAAATGAAAGCGCTCGCTGTGAGGATCGTAAATATGTTTTTTTCATATTTTAAGATAAATGGTTTTGAAGTTATAAAGGAAAATTCGAAAATTTACCATTGTCCCCTATCTCCGAAAGTACAGGACGTAATATTTTGTAAAATAAATAAATACAGGAAATAGTTCTTTACCTATACATTACAGAAAAACCTATAAGAAGGCTATAGTTTTTAAAGTAAGCTAGGAAATTTCATATAATCACGGAACCCTGTCCACGCGAGTTTGACTCGCACTTGTCCGGTTTTTTATCATTATTCTTTATTAATATTTCCTAACTAAGAATATTTAAGGGGGCTCCCATACAACAAACGTGATTTTTTTGCTCGATATTGATAACGGCAACAGGTAGACGCTTGAAATATTCACAGAACATTTAGTTATATACCTATTCACTTTGAAAATAAATAATTGATAAAAAAATATTTTCTAACCTCGGTCTTTTTAACCAAAGAATTCCTTTGTTGAATACTTTTAGAATAAGCTAATACAATATTGAGATCATAACATAATTATAACGAAGCAAACGGTAATTTTTTAAATTTAAATTAGGTTTTTCTTATCAGCCATCATATGTATATTAATTTACAAATAGCATTTCTCTGTAGCAAAATTTTCAGCGTTTTAGCAAATATGATTTCGCTAGCTATAGCTTTTATTTGGTTTTAATTTATAAAAAAAAATACTACGGCAAAATAAGAGCTATTAACATACATACATACATAGCATCACGCCCGAAATCCCTAATGGGGTGGGCAGAGCCACAAGACTACCTGTGGCCACGTTCGATTAATTAGTCCTAAGATGGTATGATGAACCGTATGGTGACAGGTGATCAGCCCATCGCCCATACAGATAGTCCACCATGTTGGAGAGGACCCGTCCCTTAGTCGACTTTTACGACATGCCAGGATGATAAGCATCTGCACGCATTCTATGCTATTTCTTCACTCCCAGTGCAGCAGAGGAGCATTAACATACGCACTTGTCTATTACCATATTTTTACCCTTGCTGCCTCTTGAACCAGGATATTCTGCCTTAATACATATATAATTAGAGCCTATTTTTCCGCAGCAACCAGCAGCAACCGCAGCAAGTGATGCTGTGTCCCGTTCGACTGGTCTACGAAACGCAGATTCTAGTCCAACCAGGTAACCATATATTTTGTATAGAGGGGACACTTCCCCTTCTGGTTCGACAGCTGGACCACGAAACTAACGGGGTTCGATTCCCGCCAGTCGCATAATTGTGTGTCAAATATTATCTTCAGTGTCATTCATGCACCAGGACGTTGAAAGCCATGTTGCTTTTTTTTTTTTTTAAAGCGTCATCGTTTTAAGTGATTTGATTGTCGTATTCTCATATACTGGATCAATCAAATCAAAAGTATAATGAGTTATAACACTTAATATTTAATTGATATTTGAATTTAAATTGTGATTGTAGATACAATGTTATTATTGGAATCTCTATATCATTTTTAATTATTTGTTCGGTTTTAAGAGGATTGTGAACCAACGGCAAAAACTACGTATAGACCTAGATTTTTTTTCTGACTGACAATCTATGAAACATTGGTCAACATCGGTTAACATTTAACGGGTGGAAATCGTTATCGCCTTTTGTAGGAAAAGCCGTAGGTTCACACTACTCTTAATGTGGATTTTGTCAAATATTCTAGTTCTAATTCTTATTTGCTTTTCCTAATTATTTTTGAATGTGTTATTGTATTGTGTACTGTGTAACGATATGGGTAATAAATGAGTTATATTCTGTTGTATTCTATTTATAAAAGCGAATGGCAATATTTGATATATATATTTTTCAAATTTATATTTCAGGTGAACAGATCCAACCAAACCAAACCCTCTTTATAAATCCGCAAAACCCACCGCCATGGATCCAAAACCGAGCTCAGAACCAAGTGATATACATGCAACAGCTGCCAAACAACTTAGTGCCTTCAGTGCCACAGCACATGGACCAAAATCAGTTGTACATACAGAACTACGCCTACCCACAACAGATGATCAACCAAATGGAGCAAATGAGGCAGATGCCGAATGTAATGACGCAGAATATGATGGGGATTGGCTCAAATGTTGGTGCAATAGGACAAAATGTAGGGCAAATGCAAAATATGAGTGTTGGTCAAAACATGATGCCAATGGCAAACGTAGTACAAAATGTACAGAAAGTCGGTCCTAGTTTTAGTCAAAATGTTGCTAACGATAGGATTGTATACAACACAGTTACAAATGTCACCAATAATACTATAGCAATGCCTAATACTAATAACCATACTGTAACCAATGTTAACCAAACGATGCAGGAAAGGCCGGTACAAATGAATCAAAATTTAGTTAACATGCAGAAAGTATCAGAATTGCAGGGTATGAAACAAACTAACAGACAACCACAAGTGACCGTATCACCGATGCAAAACGTCAAGTTTAGTCCAAACGTTGCCGACGTCAGACCGATCACACGTCCCCAAATTAACAACGTTGATATGAATCTAGTGCCAAATATGCAAGCAAATATCGTTAAAAACAAAGTTCCTGTAGCAAATAAACAAAACCCTAATGTAATGACAAATCAAGTGAGGCATTATAATCAGTACTATAGGCCAATTCAGCCTAGACCTATGAGCGTGATGCCTATGGTACAGAACCAGTATCTACCAATGCAGACAGGTAATCTAAATGTTCCGCGACAACAGACTCAAATGAATCCAGAATTGAATAGAAAAAGAAAAAGTGAATCACCTGATGAAACTCGTAAAAAGGTACCTAACAATGCTAATGTGACTCAAACTATAACAACATCAACTAATATTAATGTACATAATCAAATGGTGAAAAATATTGTACCAAGTGATATAGGCGTTAATACTAATCCTGCACAAAGAGAAGTGAAACATCTTAAGAGTGTTGAAACCATGTCTACAGGGACCCAAGCCAATATAGTTAGAGAAAAACCACAGATAGATAATGTACAGAAAGCTTTGGAGAATAAAGGAATTGCTACGAATTTAGTTAATGTTAATGTCCAAACTGAAAATGATAAATTAGTTAGAAACACTGTTTTTACACAAGCGCGTGGATTGTTAAGGACTGAACCTCAAATTTTACAGCCTGATGTTATTACACAAGCGCGAGGATTATTAAGGACTGAACCTCAAGTTTTACAGCCTGATATTATTAGTATAGAAAAAATCCAAAGTATAATTCCTGAACCAATAAAAACTATTGAAAAAATGTGTATAGAAACCCCTGAAATTGTTAAGGAGGTGGTTAAAAAAGAAGTGATTACAAAAACAGAACCTAATGAACCGATCATAAAAGAAGTTAAAATCGACATAGTTAAAAAACCCTTTTCTAATGAACCAGTAAAAAAAGAAATCACTGACATAGAAAAAGAATCGTCAACAATCAAAAAGGAAATTGCAAAAATAGAATCAAGTATAAAACATGAGATTGCAAAAGAAGAATTAAAAGCGGAAATTACAGCAACTACAAAAACTGAAGTAGAAGAAAAAACACCGGAGAAATCAGAACCCAAAGACACTGAAGAAGAGAGCAAAAAGTTTACAGTGACTGCTATTAGTGATTTTAAAGGCAATGAGATACAGATAGCAGATGGCAGCGTGCGGAAAGAGGACACCGATAGTTATATACTAACACATGTGTTAGATGGTTATGTTATTCAAGAATCGAATATCGCTTTTCCTGTAAGTATGTCTTTAGTAATGTTTTAAAACCCACTTTCGAGGAAAAACCTAATCAGAAGACTGCACAACACATATAGCCAGTCATATGTATGTTTCCCATGGCATGAAGTGAAGACATAGCAGGCATATAAACTACTTTCTGGGTTCTGTCCCAAATTGCCTAAATATCCTAGAGAATTGCAAGTATATCATATCGGTTTTCTCTTGTCTTTATTTTAATTTGACAAACATAGCAACATTTCGCAATCATAGTAATGATCGCTTTTCTGTATTACTTTGACTAATGTCGAATAGAGGCCCTTGACATAAAGTAATAATAAGTTCCTTGCTCATAATATAATAATTATCAGATAATATTATCTGATAATTATCCATGCTGATTCTTATTTAACTTTTATCTTTTGTAAGTATTTTAATTTTAAGTCAAAGTTATGAATGAGCATGGATAGGTAATCATCATGATTATTATGCAAGAAAATAATTATTATCTACACCCATATCATAAAACCTCCATTGGTTAATCAAAAACCGTATGAAATGACCACCATTTTGACAACCAATTAGGAAAAACCAGTGCTCCGATAAAGAAATATCAAGACTTCTTTATCGTTTTTAGTAAAGAAATGAGATTAAATTTGGAACAGCTGTCAAAACTCAAGTGGGTCTCTATTCTAGTATCCATAGATATTAAAACAGTTATTGATACGAAACGTCAATTCAGTATGTTTTTTTTAATATAAACTGCACAATATTTGATCTCGAGTGACGTGAGAATTGAGACTTCATCCGTTTGTCTATGATTAAAAAAAAATGGTCTTGACGGAAGATCGAATTGCCGCCATGTTGACGTTTTGCTGAACGAAAGTAAAATTGTTGTTGAATTGAATAGAAAAAGTTGTTTGCAATTTACATTTTAGTTGAAAATATGAATAGTAGTCTTCTCGGAGTGTGTGTGATGTGAAAATGCGCCGGATATCGGAAATATGCAGCCACGATTGCAACAAATAACTTGTTGCCAGAAAATATTGTTTCTGAACCCATCATGGAGGATTTATAATATGTGTGTAGATAAAGTTATGTATGCAACTCTGTATAATTTGGCCTTAAAACACACGTGCGATCTTATTATGATGAAATCCGCACTAGTGTTTTAAGGCCTATCATTATGCAACCGTTGCATAAACTACTATTTTGATAATTTTGAACCCTGCGTATTATATTCGTCTTTAGTTTTTGGCATTTTCGATTCGCATTACAATAGGCTAGTTTCCTAAAAAAATCTAATTAGTCCGTTATTTACATTATAAAAAAATATTGAACACATATTTTTTCTTTTGTCAATTAAACAAAAAATGACGAAGATATAGTGCGTTGAAGTTCCGTGTGACGTCACGACTTCGTACACTTTTCACCAGTAAGTCCCGAACTCCCGACCGAACTTTGATGCGCGTTATCTTTGTCATCTTTGATTGATTTGATAAAGCAAAAAATACGTGTTCAATATTTTTTGATAATCTAACACACGGACTAATTAGAATTACAATTTTTTTACCCTGTCAACATCTATATTAATAACAGTAAGAAAATAGCAGTAGTAGTAGTAGTAAAAAATAATGATAGGCCTTAAAAAGATCGCACGTGTGTTTTAAGGCCAAATTATGCAGAATTGCATACATAACTTTATCTACACACATATTATAAATCCTCCATGATAGGTTCAGAAACAATATTTTCTGACAAGTTATTTGTTGCAATCATGGCTGCATATTTCCGATATCCGGTGCATTTTCCCATCATACACACTCCGAGAAGACTAGTATTCATATTTTCAACTAAAATGTAAATTACAAACAACTTTTTCTATTCAATACAACAACAATTCTACTTTCGTTCAGCAAAACACCAACATAATGGCGGCAATTCGATCCTCCGTCAAGACCATTTTTTTTTCAATCATAGACAAACGAATGAAGTCTCTATTCTCATGTCACTCGAGATCAAATGTTGTGCAGTTTATATTAAAAAAACATACTGAATTGACGTTTCGTATCAATAACTGTTTTAATATCTATGGATACTAGAATAGAGACCCACTTGAGTTTTGACAGCTGTTCCAAATTTAATCTCATTTCTATACTAAAAACGATACGGGAATGACATTGCAGCACTGGTTTTTCCTAATTGGTTGTCAAAATGGTGGTCATTTCCTACGGTTTTTGATTACACTATGGAGGTTTTATGATATGGGTGTAGATAAAAAGCTTTTTGTTTGGTTATATTGACATTTCACGCATCTCAGGGCAGAAACTTGTTTTTCCAATTAGTTGTATTATTATCAAGATAATTATCACCGTATAATTATCGAGATAATTATCAATTAAAAACCCTGTCAATAATTCAGAGTTAGCTTTAGCTATATATTTACCATGCTTAAGTTCTGGGAAAACATTTGTTTGACAAAGACGCCAGTATTATATTTAAAAAACGAGCCAAGTGCGAGTTGAACTCGCGCACGAAGAGTTCCCTACCATCATCTGTTTCAGCAAAAAAAAAATACGTTTGTTGTATGGGAGCCCCTTAAATATTTATTTTACTCTGTTTTTTAGTATTTGTTGTTATAGCGGCAACAGAAATACATCATCTGTGAAAATTTCAACTGTCTAACTATCACGGTTCATGAGATACAGCCTGGTGACAGACGGACGGACGGACAGCGGACTCTTAGTAATAGGGTCCCGTTTTACCCTTTGGGAACGGAACCCTAAAAAAGTGTATAAAGTATATTATACTTAGTTACAAAAAAAAACCTCAAAAATTAAAACCCCTTTTCAAAAATTGATTCAATATTATCGATTATTCCAGATTCGAAAACCTTTGAAAGAGAAGACGATATACCAAAATACGGATCTCGGAACAGAACAGAGGAAAGAAGAGACAAGTTATAAGCACAGAACAGAAGATGGGAAAGTCATAAAGGACAATAGCAGAATATTAGCCATTTCTGATCTGAATTTGAGTGAAGATGATAAAATAAAATGCGATGATGCGAAAAGTGATGACAGTTGTGATGGTGAGTTGAATAACTACATCAGAGTTCTTCACTAAGGCTACATTTACTCGACTGCCTAAAAAAAGCAGTATGATGTTTCAGGTTCTAGTATGAGTTTCTTTAGTACCCTGCGGATTTCATGGGTTTCATTTCTTTTTCGGTACGGAACACAAATTTTGTTTCTAAAATAAAAGTAGCCTTAGTTATTCCTTATAACATCAGCTGTCTGCTAGTGAAAGTCCCGTCAAAATCGGTCTAGCCGTTTCGGAGATTATTCGGAACAAACAGACAGACAAACAAATTTTTTTAAAGTTGGTTTTTTTATGTACTTTCATATGTAAAATCAAAAATCTGTTATTTTGACATTTTAAACGGACTTTAGTTTTATTTATTTGTATTGTATGTATGTACAGTCGATTCATCCATACTTGTCTTATTTGGTAAACAAGTTTCTAACCTCAAAATGCACCTTTTTGGTTAAAACAGCTGTTTCCTTGCAAATACAGGAACCGGAGACAATATTTTAGACGTCACTTTGCCAATTAGCCTAGGTTTGCTTTATTTAGGATACAACAGCTGTTTCACCCAAAAATTGCACATTTTGAGGTTAGAAACTTGTTTACCAAATAAGACAAGTAAGGATGAATCGACTGTAGATACATGTTCTTCCCGCTTGTGAGTTAGGTTCTGATTTTAAAGTATTAGAATTCTTGCTTTATCATGGGTAGGCACAGACAATTAATCCAATAGACTTCGCATAGCCGGGAGACCCCCGCTGCCAACATTAGAGGCAAAAAGCCATAAGCGTCAGGGCTACACAGAGGGCACAGCGCTCTAAAAACCCCGCGCGCACGGCAAGTTTGGTAGCTTTATTTTCTAGTAAAAGTTAGGTTAAGAGGAGTGTGTGACGGCTTTTCATACAAATGTTAACCGATGTTGACCAATTTTTGATAGGTTGTCAGTCAGAATAAAATCTAGGTGTATACGTTTTGATTTTTTCATTATGATCAACAAATTCAGTTTTATTGTTGTTTTAGTATTCTCATTTAAAACTAATTTCGGCGATTATTTGACTTTGATCACCTTTAATCAATATTCAAAAAACGTATACTTAAACCTATCAAAAATTGGTGAAGATCGGTTAGCATTTAAGTGGTGGGAAAGTCTTTGTAGGTGCAAAAACAAACCAAGATGGGGTCGACCGCTTAACAACTCTAGCTTAGTGGTGAAAAACCTTTAGTGCCTTCCGAATTTTACACGACAGTATTTTGATCTGGGGTTCTATTTTGCCTACTATGAGCTGTTAATTCCAGACAGTTTCCGCCGTAAACTGAGCTGCCTGGAAAATTAAACTGCCTGGAATTAGGTCATAATACAACCCCTGTGCGTGGTTATCTGTCAGTATCAGGTTTTATGTTACCTATTGAAATAATCATATTTTTTTTTCGCAGATCATCCGTTTGCTAAACTCCAACCTGCCACCATCAAGTCTTGGACGGTAAGCCCTTTAGAAAATCTTAGCCTAAAACTTGTGTATAGAAAAGAAAAGTTAATAGGCTAGTTTCCTGAAAAATCAAATTAGTCCGTCGTTTACATTATAAAAAAATATTGAATACATATGTTTTCTTTGCGTTGAAGTTCCGCGTGACGTCACGACTGTTCACTTTTTACCATCAAGTGACGTCATGAGCTCCCATCCCCGAACTTTGATGCGCGTTATCTTTGTCAATTTTGATTGATTTGATAAAGCAAAAAATACGTGTTCAATATTTTTTGATAATCTAATTATAATAATAATAATAATAATAATAAATCAGGGGACAATCTTTACACAAATAGATCTAGACCCAAGGTAAGCTCTAAACTTGTTATGAGTACTAGACGACGATACATATACAGGGTCACTACAAACTAGGCTATCCGCGTCGTCCGGACGAACTGACGGACTAATAAGAATTACTATTTTTTTACCCAGTAAACATCCCTATTCAATCGTATATAAAATGGGGAGGGGGGTTTACGGGGTCCGGACCCTATTCATATCCATCTTGTGTCTGAGCCGCAAAAGTTGCACGCGTTGTTGCTTGGTTGTAATGGTAACGAGAACGACCGAGATCTTAGACCTCTGATTTTATTAGCCAATGTCGAAGCTATAGCTGCGTACAATTTTTTTTTAATAATTAGCTTTGAATTTAATTATGCAACGTCCGCGTGGAATTCACTTATAGTTATTCGATCGGAATTTTCTGAGATACAAAGTACCCTATTTTCTATTCCAGAACTGAAGGTAACTATATCCGAAGTTTCATGAAAATCCGTTCCGCCGTTACAGAGCTGTGTATTAAATACACACACACGCGCACGCACGCGTTTGTGCATATAAACACACAAACTTTCAATTACTCTATGACGACGCGGTTAGCCTAGTTGTTACTGAGCTGCCTCCGAAGCTGGCGTCCCGGGTTCGAGCCCCGGTAAGGGAAAATATTTGTGTGATGAGCACGAATGTTTGTCCCTGAATCTTGGATGTTTCCTATGTATTTAAGTATTTATTTCTCTATATAAGTATGTATATCGTCGTCTAGTACCATAACACAAACCTTTAGAGCTTACTTTGGGACTAGATCGATTTGTGTAAAGAGATTGTCCCCTGATTTATTTATTTATTTATTTATTCTTTATTTACTCTATCAATTAACATTTAGATATTAACAATGTAAAACAATACTAACCTTTTATTACAATATTTTATTTTATTTTATTATAGAAATACTTGCTCACATGTTCTAATGTTGGCTATACATATTAGGCAAAAACGGGCCAACTCGCGGGACGCATTGATTCGCAAGAATGAGACATACGTATCTCTTATTCTCACGTATAAATGTGCCCTCGCGTTAGCCGTTGTCCCAACGTGTATAGCCGGCTTAACAACACTTGTTTGACAGGTCGACGAGCTGGCAACACACCTGTCCAAATACAACTGGGCGGAAACAATCTCAGTGTTGTCAGAGCACGAAATTGACGGCGAATCACTTTTTTTGGTGTCCAAGCCTCAATTAGTCCAAATAGGAGTGAGCGAAGAACATGCTGATATTATATGTGAATTTATAAAGAAATAATAAGAAATATCAACGTAAGTTTACCAACTTCTCTGTGGACTCAAGTGGACTGTAAAAATTCATATAGCATTAGATTTAAGTGTTGTTTCGCTTGGGTAAAAACTTTGATAGTTCACAGAAAAACTGGTAGACGACTTAGTACAAAATATTCGTAGAGCATTGGTACTTCCTAAATGAAATATAACCTCACTGCCTGCCACTGCCAAAACTTATTACTCACCAAGCATGTCTAAGAAGTACGAATTTCAACCTTACGTTTACTCTTTATCCTCTGACGGATATATCCGTCGTTGGTGGTGAACCAGTGGTGGATATATCCGGTCATTAGGGTTGAAAAGGTTAATATAAGGAATGGGATTTAAGAGGTACCATCTAAGATTTTGTGTACTGTTACGTTAAATAGTAGAATAATTATTTTAATAGAATATGTGTAATCGAATAACTTTTGTACCTACATAGTTACGAATTATTTTTTTATCTTGAGGAGATAAGGACGAAGGGATAAGTCTGCAATGCTACTATAACTTTAAAAGTAAATAACTGTAAAAACGAACAGAAGACTAATAAATATTATTTAAAAAAACATTTATTTACTAATTTTAAACACAAAACCACACAATCTTTTCCATTTTAATACAAAGAAACGTTAAAATTACCAAATACAATTAAAAATAAATAAACCAAACAAAAAATAAACCATATGCCTTTTTCTGGGTAACGACATTTTTAAAACTCGATTGACACAAACATCGATTTCTCTTACCATTTTTAAAACTCGAATATCACAAACATCGATTTCTCTTACCATTTTCAAAACTCGAATATCTCAAATATCAATTTATCTTACCATTTTCAAAACTCGAATATCACAAAATCAATTTCTCTTACCATTTTTCCCCATGAAATTGACCACTTGCGCGAACGGGAATTTGCCACGTCTCCTTGCTTTTTTATCCACAATCACATCCTCGGAGTCCATCACTGACGAGTCTACATTCTTCCAAGCTGCCTCCTCGGAGCACTCGCTGTCATTCTGTTCTCCATACTTTCTGGAATATTCCGCCCGGTTTTTACCTTGGCTAGGGCTCTTATATTTATTGGATTCCGGCGTGTTGAGTTTGGTATGCTCTTTCGGTTGGCACATAAGGCTTTCGTAAAAGAACCTGTCTGCGAGGCCATCGGCTTTCGGCCTAGGTTTGACCATTTCTTCGTCCTCCTCAGAGCTTTCGTTGGACGAATGGAGTTGGGGGCAGTCTACGGGCTTCTTTCGAGCTCGGGAGCTGCAAGTGTTGCCATAAAATAAACATAAAGCGTGGTTTAGTTAGCAGTTTGGACCTTAGCGCATAAAAATAGAGGTCTCCTACTACGGAATATATTTATAGTCGATTCATCCGTACTTGTCTTATTTGGTAAACAAGTTTCTAACCTCAAATTGTGAAATTTTTGGGTATAACAGCTATTTTATCCTAAACTAGTGGGCCCGCCACAGCTTCGCCCGCGGTATTTTCCATACAATCTTTATCACATCTTTTCATCCTTTTAGGAATGGAATTTCAAACCTCTAGTACCACGTTTAGGCTGTGCGTTGTCTATAAGTGAGTCCCGGTAGGTCCTGTTTTCTATGTATTGATAAAGCAATCCTAGGCTATAAATTGGCAAAGTAATGTCTAAAATATTGTCTCCGGTTGCTTCATTTGCGAATAAGCCAACAAAGGTGCATTTTGAGGTTAGAAATTTGTTTACCAAATAAGACAAGTATGGATGAATCGACTTTACTTACGCCGAACATTAAGGCCCGATCACATTGCGTAGCAGGAGCGCTACCGCAGCGTGACGTCATCTATTGTCTTCTAATGGAAATCATAAACTCGTGACAGACTTTAAACATATCGCACTGCGCTGCGGTCGTGCCAAGCCCAGCCTAGCGAAAGACCTGGCCCCCAATTCTCGATGCATTCGAGATAATCTCACAATCGAGATTAAACGTCAGTACATACAGTCGCTTGACACAACCGTATAAATCTGACGTTTAATCTTGCAATCGACATTATCTCGAATGCACCGCGAATTGGGGGCCAGTACCTACTATTACCATGAGTTGCGCAAACCGCTCTCGCTAGCGTAAACTATCGCTCGGTCGGTTTTACTTTTATCGGCACTAAGCAGCATTTCCGATGGATTTCGATAGCGAGAACGGTTTGCGCAAACTCATGGTAAGGGCTCTGGACCCCTATTCTCGGTGCATTCGAGATTAAACGTCAGTGCATATAGGTATCGCCACGAAAGTTGAGGTGAATGATTGATTACAAACACAAGTACACAATGCCATACAAAACAAAACAAATTTGAAAATTCAAACGAAATTGTCTGGTCCACGCATGACATGCCGCGGTGTGCGTGACCTCAACTCTCGTGGCGATACCTATACCGTACTTTGATACAACTCTATAAATCTGACGGTTAATCTCGCAATCGACATTATCTCGAATACACCGAAAATTGGGGGCCTGGTGTCTACAACTGGGAACTGTAGGTTTAGAATAGGATATTACCATCTCTTGGTGTCACCAGCGACCATGGGCACCACGGTGCGAGGCGACTGCGGCGCGAAGCCCGCGGGGGGAGGCTCGTCGCCCCCCGCAGCCTGCAATATTAGATCATCCTATTAACAATTTTACAAGCAAAAACTGGCAACCCTGCAAGTAAGATGTACGGCATCTGACATCAGTGCTGCTTGTTTTTGCTTGTAAAATTGTAGCTTCGTGAAACGGGCCACGGCTTGATCCTGATATAATTTAATGTGAAATTGATTAAATATAGGTAGTTCGTTAAATGAAATTAATTAAAACACCACGGATCCTATTATAAAACTCGCCTGCGGCTCGTTACATAAACACCCACTAATGTTTTAAGAGCCCCGTCCCTGAGTAGCGCTTCATACAAACGTAGTTTAGTTGTGGTTTGGACATTTTTTGTCGGATCTCATTGAAACTTTGCAAGGACACAGATATAAGGCGAATCGAGGTATGTACTTTGCGTGATTGAAAAAACAAATATGTATATAAAAAAAACACAGAATACAAAAAGGGTTGTATGAAAATAAAAATAATTTATTATAAACACCTGTTAAATTTTAATTCAAAACTCGTAATGTACAAACCTAGATTTGTCTTTTATCTAACTTTATTCTTGGAAAGTTTCAATGCGATCCGGCTAAAAATGTCCAAACCACAATTGTACTACGTTTGTAAGAAGCGCTACTCAGGGACGAAGCTCTTAAAACATTAGTATGTGTTTATGGAACGAGCCGCAGGTGAGTTTTATAATAGGATCCGTGGTGTTTTATTAATCTTCTTTAAGGAACTATGTTAAATCAATTTCACACGTTTCATGAAGTTCCAAGTTACAATTCCACAAGAAAAAAATGGCAGCACCGATGTCAGATCCCATAATTCTTACTAGCAGTGTTGCCAGTCTTTGCTTGTAAAATTGTAACTAGTAACTTCGTGAAACGGTCCACATATACGAAGTAGGATAGGATAAACTTCCTACCTTAACACCCATATGGAAGTAGCAATGCGTGATCCTCTCAACGTCTGCCCACGCCACGATGTACTTGGCCATTGACAGCGGAATCTTGGGCAGGAAGTTGGAGTGGAACTTGCCCTGGCAGTATATGGTGATCACATCTGTGTCCTTGACCTCGAAGATTATGCGGAATATCGTGCCTGGAGAAGGGAAGGGGAGATAAAAGGAGATTAACCCTATGTGTTAATAGGGTATAAGCTATCTCCACTCCAAATTTCATCTAAATCCGTCCAGCCGTTTTAACGGGAAAAGGTAACAAACATACACACACACACAAACTTTCGCATTTATAATATTAGCACGATAAAGCCACGAATTTTATGGATAAATTTGGCAACACCGATATCTACTTAGAAGTGCTGCCAGTTTTAACCTGCAAAATTGTAACGTGTAGAAGTAAATTATTAGGCAGTAAATGATAAATAGTAAAATCAGCTCCTGACCAGGGACAAACATGTTGTAATTGGTATCATAGTTGCCGCTGCCGATCCAGATGCCGTTCTTGCGGGAGAGTGAGATGATGTTGTCTCGATGGAATCGGACGTCGAAATGCAGCACCACGTCGCGTGGCTCCTCCCCCTCCTGCGCGCACAAGTTCACCGACATTCTGTAAAAGAGGATTACTTTGATTACAATTCTCCATTCCCGGATGATAAGGAGCCGACTTGCTTAACGGCGCCGAAGGTATAGCCTCGCGGTCGCTCAGTAATCAGTTATTTTTTTATGGCAACATTATGAGTTTGAGAGGACCGCTTCCTAAAAAACTGCGAAAACCTAACCTAACCTACTTTTCTGTTAGCAGGTAAGTTTGTAAGTAATTATATAAGTTAGTTTCGGACAATCGATAATATGCCGAATAAAATTATGCTAAACAGAATTATGCGTAAAAATATTCGGTCATAATAATAGTATGCGAACTTAATTCGGACTAACTCATTTCCGGGATGATACAACATAATGCCAAATAAGGTTCCTGCCACATTACCATTCGTCGAAAACCGATTGGGCCAAGTCAGTTATGCTAAAACAGGTTCGGACAATAAATGATATGCCAAATAGAGAGAACTCCACTCATTTACGTGCAGTTGGGCGCATTTACGTGAGACAAATGGCAAAATTCACAAACGCCACTTTTGATCAGAAATTTAATAGTTAACCTTTGAACCGCTGTTGTCTGAATTTTAAGACACAAAATATCCAGCTCAGTTTGCCGCAGTCGTATAATTAAGATAAATGACATACAAATCCGATGAAAATTTAACGGCGGTTCACTTTAAATAATTATGTACCTATACTGGAGAGGACGCCTCAACTTGATTTTTTGTAAAGTCTGTTGAGGCCAAATAGCACAAACGCCTATAAGAAAAAGATCACCGCCGGACGCGGCGCGCATGCCCGCTCCGTCATCAAGTGCTCGCTGTCATTTGTTTGAGATGTCTGTTCTAGTATAACATAATACTTCAATGGCGGTTAAAAGGTTAAGCTTCCCTCAACTAGCTGTCAACTTATACATACATAAACGTCACTTTAATTACTGATTAATTTGACTAGCGTTTGTCAATAGTTATATCTAGAGAGCAGTATGCGTCCGCGCTATGCGCCGGCACTGGCACTGACCTACGTAAGTCCAACTTGTATTGGGACTTTCAAAACAATTGTATATAAAGTCATTTTAATATCTTACTCGCACCTCCATTCCTACCTAAATAAGGAGAAATATTGATAAACTTTGTTAATAAATAAATAATAAATAAATCAGGGGACAATCTTTACACAAATCGATCTAGTCCCAAAGTAAGCTCTAAAGGCTTGTGTTATGGGAATAAGACGACGATATATACATACTTATATAGAGAAACAAATACTTAAATACATAAGAAACATCCAAGACTCAGAAACAAACATTCGTGCTTATCACGCAAATATTTGCCCTTACCGGGGATCGAACCCGGGACGCTAGCTTCGGAGGCAGGGTCACTCCCAACTAGGCTAACCGCGTCGTCATGTCCACATAAACATTACGTACTTTCTAGCATTTTCCTTGATTTTTCCGCCAATTTCGATTCTATCCCCAACTTGCAGTACTCCAGGTACGTTAGCAGTAAAAACTGGCATTTTCTTTCTGGTAACACTTTCAGTAAATTATTTAGCACCCCAGCTTCAACCAAGTTAAGGCAAATGATATTTTTTGACATTTTGAACGGTAAATTTAAGCATAGCACCCAATTTTAAAATGTTTAGATAATTTGTCTAACGTTAGGCGGATATAGCCGTTGTGACACCTGCCAGAATGACAATGATCCTGGCTTTGTAGCTTGCTAGTTCGTTAACTAGAGTTTTTCTAAAAAAGTACCTACAATCTACAGGTATCTGTGGTACAATCTCTTCTTCGTGTTCGTGCTAGAATGGTTATGTTGGTTAATGGTTTTATTGATTATGAGTACCGGTGAAATAGTTATCAAATTAATATATAGGTCACCATCGTCAATTTTAATGAGCATTTTGAGGAACAATTCGGATCTAATTTTAGTATAAGACAAGCTGTCTAAACGGGATTTCGACATTTGTAACATTACCCATCCTTTCTGGGTTGCCAACTCTTAAAAGGGTTTAGCCCTAAAAGCAAATCGATATATCCTTAAGAACCCCTAAATCACCAACTGTCATTTTTTTATTTACTCTGTTTACCACAGATCAATAAATAATACATACCTAACCATCCACTTGTTAGGGTTGTCTGTCAGTATGTACTACGCCAATTATAGACGTCAAATATCCTGACAAAGGACGGTTTTCAATGCGAACAAAAGTAAGTTGCAACTAGTTTTTCAAGCTTATAATCAATTTAGCTCTCTGTTTTAATTATTTTTTTAATACCTTACAAAACCCCTCACAATGTCCTACCCCTAAATTTAGAGGTAAAACCTTGGTTGGTAAGCTTGCATCCTTCTGTCACAATGACATTTCGCATCGAAAGTTTATCACAGTGACCGCATCTTATCGTTCTTAACCTATATGCACAATCGCAAGTGTCTTATCAATTTTGCAAACTACAGATTCGATTTTATCAGCAAAATAAATAGTTTAGAATATAATTTCCACCGTACAGGTGAGTTTTCCTCATGAGGCTGGATTTTAATGGAGTAGAATCAACTCGAAATTGTGTATATGCAATGTAATTTTAGCCGGAGATTCATTATTTTATTAACCTTGGCTTGTTGTTTTGAGTGTCAATAGCTGCAATAACGTTACTCGGCTCATAATAGAGCTAATTAAAGCCTATAGAGTTTACACAAAAAATATGTGTAAGTTTTCTTTAAAAGTTGATAATTCAAATCCGTTTTTTTTCATAAAATTTACGATTGATTTAGTAGCTGGTAGGTATGTTTCAAGAACAAAATTAAGTACTGAATAAGTTGTACAAGTTATTGCTCATGAATCAGCCAATAATGGACCTTTCCTCAATGTAATAAGAACGCCGATGTCGGCAATATTTACCGAGTGTGCGATGGTGTCATTTGACAGCAAAAAAGTGAGCATCGCGGAAATCGCGTTGGGCAGTTCCTTACTATATATTTCTATGGTTGAGACAGGTACTGTTATGAAAAGTGAATATTGTTAAATTTCAGTGCAGTAACAATGGTGGTATCAGAAGAGTCAAAGCCTGTGGCCGAGGGTGATGCCGCCAGCAAAAAGGCAGCCAAAAAGGCGGCGAAGGCTGCTGAGAAACAACAGAAGAAGGCTGAGCATAAGGTATATTGTTGAACAATTTTACTAGCTTATTCTGTGTTTGATAGTATCCGGCCAATCCACTATCTGTTGCACCTCTAATCTATACACAAATTATGTTTGTACCTTTGTTTTATTTTATAGTCTAATTTGCTGGCCACCATCATATCAGGGGGGCGAGCACAATATCGATAATAACAGCGAGTCGTTTATTGCTCAGTGCGTCCCTGTCAAACTGCATATATATAAAAGGGACGCACTGCACGTCTAGCACAACCTGCCCGCGAGTCGTTTGTCGCTCAGTGCGTCCCTTATATATTTGACTAGTTAGACAGAGACGCACTGAGTGACAAACGAGACGTGGGCATGTCGTGCTAGCGCCCCTGGGTGTCAAACAAGTCGCGGGCATGTTGTGCTAGATGTGCAGCAATTATGATGTTAATGATCTGTTCATTTTTCGAGTTCCGTACCTCAAAAGGAAAAAAGTACCCTTATAGGATTACTTGTTTGTCCGTCTGTCTGTCTGTCTGTCAAGACCTTTTTGTCAGGAACGCGTGGAGGTAACAAGTTGAAATTAATATCAAATACTCAGGTCTGCAATCTCTTGCAAGGTCATATGACACTCGACGATTGCACGGAGATAGGAGCTTGCAGTTACCCGGTTGTTAAAAGCCATTTTTTTTTTAATTTGGTAGGGTTCTGTAACCTACAAGGTACTGTCTGTTTTTCATAAGTACGGGACCATCGGCGCGCGAGTTAGACACTTGACTGGCTTTTTTTAATGTATGTTTGTATGTTCTCTCCCCAGGCAGCCTCCGGCCAGCCCCAGACAGAAGCCCCAGAGGCTGACATCTCCGAGGGCCGGTACGGCATCCTTAAGCTGATCCAATCCACCGGAGAGCATAGGGACAGGGTGTACACGGACGTTAAGGATTTGAACGTGAAGATGAACGGACAGAGCGTTTGGGTTAGGGGTGAGTTTACAATTTAATTATTCATGTGGCCAGTTGTTCATGTTCAGGTTCTTAGAATGAAACCATCATAAGGAAAAACAACTTAAAAAATGTTGTAACTAAATAAAGATAAACTATTGTTGTAACAAAAAGAAACTGTGCATATTATCTTAAAATAAAAAAATGAGTGAGCCTTACAGTAGTCGCATATGATGTGTAAAATCTGACATGTCACCTATCATTTATATAGTTTACACATATACTTACACTTTAATACAAAACAGCACACTTTATACACAACACTGTAGGTTAAGTGCACAGCTGATGCGTTCTCCTTCTCTATTTCCCTTTCTCTTTCTCGTCACACACATGACACACTGTTGGCCGACAGTACCAATCTGTCGGAAAATCGGTTGATACCATCTGACAGCCAACTTTACCACCGCGCGCGCTCATTGGTCAAATCAAATAGCGCGCGCTTCCCCGGCATCCTGTTACACGCTTCTGTCCCTTTTCACGAAATCACTCCCGCAGATTGCAGGAAAGTGAGAGGAAAGATGCTACACAACAAGGTAGAAACGATACAAATATTAAATTGCCCATGGGTTTTTGTTACGGTGGATTCCATTATAGTTATTCCCTTGAGGACTTTTGAATTTTCAGGGATAAAAAGTACCCTCTGTCATATTCCAGGATCTAAGGTATATATGCCAAGTTTTATTAAAGTCGGTTCAGCCAATTGTTGAATATTAACGAAAGGACAGACACACACACAAACACGAACGCATGCACGCACATTTTATAATATTTTGATTATTAGGATGGTAGAATTAAGGATCTCTTTAAATTACTGTTGAAGTATTTTCGAAGCATTTTATCTCCTTACTAATTTTACTAATTAACCCTTAAACGGGCACCATATATACAGATAGGTATGCTACTTAAAATCCTAAAACAGTTTAATATTTGTTACTTACTAGGGCATCATTTAAAAGCCATTTATTTACATACATACATATATCACGCCTGTTTCCCAAAGGGGTAGGCAGAGACCACGGATGTCCACCTGCTACGATCCTGACACCTTTCACTGCGTCTACTCTCATTAAGTTGTTCATGCACGCTCGCCGGTTCAGGGTACTCTTGACGTGGCCTTTCTTAAGAACGTCCTCGATCTGGTTTCGGTACGTTCGCCGAGGTCTTCCCCTTCCAACCCTATCATGCCCACTTGCCTCATAAATCTGCTTCGTTAGTCTTCTTTCGTTCATCCTCTCCACATGTCCAAGCCATTTATTTGTTACATAAATACTACAATCGAAAGTCGATAAAATAGAAGATATAAAAAATAGAAGTAAATATAAACTGGTCTAACTCGCCCAATACTTTATCTAGCCCGTCTCCAAACGTCACGCGCGAAAGGCAAGCAGTGCTTCGCGGTGCTGCGTCAGAACTCCAGCACTGTCCAGCTGCTGGTCAGCGTCAGCGAGGAGCGAGGAGTCAGCAAGCAGCTCGTCAAGTTCACTGGCAAGTGAGTGGCTGTTTTACAAGCTGTTTACGATTCCGTATATATACAGGTGTCCCTAAAATCAACGATAAAATGAAAAGAGCTGGTAGGGCGGCTCACGAGCTACTAGATTAAGTATTTTCGACCTTAATAAAAATATCATAGTTTTCGAGATAATGGCACTTTTATAAAATTAGTAGTTTTTGATACCTTCTGGTCTGGCTGTTTGTTTCGGCTAATCTCCGAAACGGCTGGACCGATTTTGACGGGACTTTCACTGGCAGATAGCTGATGTTATAAGGAGTAACTAAGGCTACTTTTATTTTAGAAATAAAGTTAGGGTTCCGAGCGAAAAAAATTAACACGTGAAGCTGAACAAAATTCGATCTACCCGGGTGGAACCGCGGGTATATAATACAGAATAAAATCAATTATAAGCATAGTTGGGCATAAGATCGTTAATCCGTTAATCGTTAATTAACGAAGTTAATATTTCGAGTAACAGATTAACTTTTAAGTTAACTTCAATACGGACTCATTAACATCCGTTAAAACAAATTAAAGTTCGTTAAACGTTAATTAAGAACCAACTATTTGCCAAAACGACACCGCGCGGCTTATGTCAGATAGCTTTTGATTTGAATTGGATATCAAATAATAGGTATTATTACAAACTCTAATCCCTATTTTTACTAACCCTATTTTTACTAATGTTTCATGTCCTGCCTAAACTTCCATATCACATACCAACATTTTTATAAATAAATTACTATCGCAACGACATTTAAAATGTATTTTCTATCACGAGTTAACGATTAACGTTAACTTGCGTTGAATCTTCCGTAATGTAACGCTTTATCGTTTAACGATGCTAACTTTTTTAATAACGGATTAGCGATTAACTGAACTATTTGATTACCGGTGCCCAGGAGGAATTATTACTCAGCAGATGTTGAGTAGTCGTTTTTAGGGTTCCGTACCCAAAGGGTAAAAACGGGATTCTATTACTAAGGCTCCGCTGTCCGTCTGTCCGTCTGTCTCCAGGCTGTATCTCATGAACCGTGATAGTTAGACAGTTGAAATTTTCACAGATGATGTATTTCTGTTGCCGCTATAACAACAAATACTAAAAAATGAATAAAATAAATATTTAAAGAGGCTCCCATACAACAAACGTGTGTTTTTTTTTGCTTGATTATAATGATACGGAACCCTTCGTGCGCGAGTCCGACTCGCACTTTGCCGGTTTTTTAACAAAATACCCTGAGTCACATTTTTGTTTCAGCGTAACGAAAGAGTCGATAGTCGATGTATTCGCAACAGTGGTGAAAACAGCGGCGCCCGTGGAAGCGTGCAGCGTTCGCGACGTTGAACTGTCCGGCGCCGAGCTGTGGCTCGTGTCGGCGGCGCGCGCGCAGCTGCCGCTGCAGGTGGAAGACGCCGCTAGACCGGAGACTGACGTGAGTAGCTTCGGCAATAGGGAGTGTGCATGAAAAATGAGGTATAAATTATATATTATTTATATAAACTTTATTGTACAATATACGAGTGTACAAATGGCGAACTTAATGTCAAAAGGCATTCTCTACCAGTCAACCGCTAGGCCAAACAGAAACATGTTAAGGATGGTGCAGGAAGTATCAGTGGGGAAGCGTCAAATATTTCCTAGGGAAAGCCGAAAGAATTGGAACCGTACGTGCGAGTCTGACATTTAGTTAGTACATGGACCTCACGGACAGTAAGCCGCAGCTTTCTAGCTTAGTAAAGCCGTTAGGAATCGGTTTATAGGCAGGCTGCGCCACTGGGAAGTATAGACCGTAAAGCAATAATACAGTTACACACGCTACGGTGTATATTTTACAATATACATAAAAGACTTATATGTTTATAATAAACCTAAATAGATATCATTTATCTAATATACATACACATCAGAATGTACACATATAAAATATAGTAAATTAGTAGTATATTATGAAAGAAAAACGAAAATAAATGCGAGTAAAAGAAAAAAATAGTAGTTTGTACAACAAGAGCATAAAACGAGCCATTTTAACCGAGACGTGCACATAGCCACGTGGATAGTCACGTCAATTAAGATATAAGGGGCCGTCCATTAATCACGTGATGTTTTTTAAGCATTTTTTAACCCCCCTCCCCCTTGGTGATACATGGAGAGGTTAAAGACTACCCCCCCACCCAACAACACGTGTATTTTTAGTATCTACAAAAAATCTTAAATTTTTTAAAATATTTTAGAAAAAATAATGAAAAAATAAATACACGTGATATCTTCTACACCCCCCTCCCCCCTTGTGACATTTCGTGATTTTTGTCAAGCCTCACGTGATTAATGGACGGCCCCTAACCTAATAAAAATATATCAATTAAATGAAGGGGTATTGTGTATGTGGCTGTAAGGCCTATTTGGCTTAGTCTTAAAAGAAGAAATTACTTTATGCACAAGAGCATAAAAACCCATTTTGTGCAGCCTTCTTTCGACATAAAGAAGAACTTTACGAGCATGAGAAGTCAAAAGATCATTTTGACTATTCCTTTTTTCACTATTGATTATGATTTGCGTGGGTATTTTCTATTTTTCGCTCAACATTATAAAGATCAAATTTGTCTGCAGGACCCCGAGGCGCTGAAGATCCGCGTGAACCAGGACACCCGCCTCGACAACCGGGTACTGGATCTGAGGACTCCGGCCAACCAGGCCATCTTCAGGATCGAGGCTGGAGTCTGTCGGCTGTTCCGCGACATACTTACCAGCAGAGGTATGTGCTTCTTAAAAAACAGTAAGTGCGAGTTAAACTCGCGTGGAGAGGGTTCCGTTCCGTACATGATTATCTGAAATTTACTAGGTTACTTTAAATAGCATAGACTTCTTATAAGTTTTCTTGTAATTTCTAGGCCCAGTAGTTTCGGAAATAAGGGAGAAGGAATGGTAAATGTTCGCATATTTTCCTAAATAACGTCAAAACTATGGATTTTAAAATTCCAAAAATAAGATCCTCACAATAAGCCCTTTCATTTGATATGTCACACGATATAGTTTGCATAACTTTTTATTTTTGTTCTCTAACTTGCAAAATTGGCCCCCATGTTGAAAATTCATTTATTTACATTACACGTCCGTGTTGCGGTCACCAACTTACATATGTGTACCAAATTTCAACTCAATCGATGCAGTCGTTTTGGAGCAAATTGGCTGTGACAGACGGACGCATAGACAGCAACGACAGGTGGTAGATTCATTCCTTGACCTTCATAAGAGCTTTTAAAAGCCTAAATTGAATAAAGATAGTTTGACTTTGACTTAGAGACGTATTTTTATACGTAACTTGCGAAATGCACTTTATCAATACATATAAAACAGTACCGTGACTCACTTATAGACAACAAATAGCCTAAACGGGTGCTCCTAGAGGTTTGAAATTTGGAGGAGTCGTTCCTCGAGTACCCTACAGGTGCACTAAGGAGGGAGTTTTTGAAACTCCACCCCTAAAGGGGTTAAAAGAGGTGATAAAGATTGTATGGAAAATACCGCGGGCAAAGTTGTGGCGGGGCCACTTGTTACTTTATAAGAATCTGTCTGTTTTCCAACTGGATGTAACTTGACTTTAACTCTGACGAACTTTGACTTTAACTCTTCTGCTGCACAGGGAGTGAAGAAATAGCATAGAATGCGTGCAGATGCTTATCATCCTGGCATGTCGTAAAAGTCGACTAAGGGACGGGTCCTCTCCAACATGGTGGACTATCTGTATGGGCGATGGGCTGATCACCTGTCACCATACGGTTCATCATACCATCTTAGGACTAATTAATCGATCGTGGCCACAAGTAGGTGGTCTTGTGGCTCTGCCCACACCATTAGGGATATCGGGCGTGATGCTATGTATGTATGTATGTAACTGACGGACTAATTAGAATTACTATTTTTTTACCGAGGCAACATCCCTATTTATTCTTATGTAGTATTCTAGCCACTGCTGGACGTATGGCTGTCAACGGTGATGCCACTTTTTAAAATTGTACACTGTTTAAAATCTATCTATTTTACAGGTTTCGTAGAGATCCATACACCGAAAATAATATCTGCAGCGTCGGAGGGCGGCGCGAACGTCTTCACCGTGTCTTACTTCAAGAACTCCGCGTATCTCGCGCAGAGCCCCCAACTTTACAAGCAAATGGCGATCGCCGCTGACTTCGACAAGGTAGGCTTGCCAACGGTCTATTCCCCAAAAACCTATACCATCACTACTACGAACAAAAATTAAGAAAAATTGTAAAGCCGAATTCCACGCGAACGAAGTAGCGGGCAGAAGCTAGTATCCCATAAATGTCGTATTACTTCAAATATCGATTTACCTCAAAAGTCTTATTATCTCAAATGTCTTATTTATCTCTATTGTTTTCATTATATCAAAATGTCTTATAACCTCAAAACTCTTATTTTGTTCAAATATCTATTCAACTCAGAAGTCTTACTACCTATATCTCAAATGTCTTATTGACCTGTAAGGTCTTAATTATCTCAAAGGTCCCATTTCCAATAAACGTCTTATAACGTTAATAGTATTATTACTTCAAATATGTATTTACTTCAGAACTCTTACTATTTCAAATGTACTTATATATTACCGTAGTAGTCTTATTGTTTCAAATATCTATTTATCTCAGAAGTCCTTGTTATCTCAAATGTCTTATTTACCTCTAATGTCTTTATTATATCAAATGTCTTATTTACCTCAAAAGTCTTATAACCTCATTAATCCCATCTATTCTCAGGTCTTCACAGTGGGAGCGGTGTTCCGCGCCGAGGACTCGAACACGCACCGACATCTCACTGAGTTCGTGGGGCTCGATCTTGAGATGGCGTTTAAGCACCACTACCACGAGGTGTTGGACACCATTGGGCAGACGTTCACGGATATCTTCAGAGGGTTGAGGGACCAGTGAGTAAAATTATTGTATTTTTAACCGAATACGGCAAAGGACGGTTATGATTTTGACCGGTATGTATGTACTGTATGTTCATTTGTTTATAACTTCTAAACTACTTATCATAATTTGACAAATGAGGTATCGTTGGAAGCGTCTTGATCGTCCACTGGTTATAGGGTATGTGACGTCATATTAAATTGAATACGGCGCCCTCTAGAGGACAAAGCCATGAACTATAAATAGTTTTCTTTTTAATGATGACGTGTTGGCTATCAAATAAACGGCATTAATTAGCAAATGTTAAAAATATATATTGTTAGCTGTTTCATACTTTTTAGAGCGTGATTTTTCAGTAGTCGGGTTTTAGTATAGAACTTATTATACATATGTTATGTATCATCAATAGTTCTTGTACCGCACGCAAAATAATAACTTTTATAGGCAAATGTTTGATACCTTGGGTTACATTAGTGCAATTTTCGTAGGGAAACAATATATTTAGCAAAATAAAATTTAGCGTATCGTACTCGCTGATAATGTAGCTTTTTATAGGTGAAAGAATTTCCAAAATCGGTTCAGTCGTTTTTGAGTTTATCCACTACAAACAAACATACAAACCTACAAAAAATCGAATCTGTTATCTTTATAATATTAGTATTGATATAGACATTATTATTATTATATATAATCTTATTGACCATAATTAATATCATAATTTATCAAATTTTCAATGACATCCGTCGTACTATGTTCTATTTGTTCTCTCATGTTTTTGTTTGCATGTCGATTTAAATCCTATAATAAGTGTATTAATTTTTTAAAACATAAATAAATAAGTAAATATTATACTGGCGTCTGCCCGCGGCTTCGTCCGCGTGGAATTCGTTTATAAGTTATTCCCTAAGGAACTTTTGAATTTTCGCGACTATTTGTTGGATATTTGATTGCAGATTCGCGGCCGACATAGCGACGGTTGGACAGCAGTTTAAGGTTGAACCGTTCAAGTTCCTCGACCCACCTCTAAGGCTGGAGTTCCCTCAGGCCATTCGGATGCTCAAGGAGGCTGGTGAGCTATCCATAATCTAAACAAATAAACAAAATTGAAGTGTCTTTTTGTAATGTCAAATTGGCCACCTGACATTAATACATTAAAATTGGTTCAATCTACCAGCGCTTCGGACAGGATCATCATTACTGAGAAGAAACGCTGCATAAACTCAGCAGAAAATCATCTTTTCATGATTTCATTGATACATCCTACATACAAACTCAAATAAAATTACACAGTAATAACTATACTCTGTTCGTTTAGGTAGTTAACTTAATGTACACAAACGAACCCACGTGACTCAGTTAATTAGCCAATCCAGAAATACTATAGATTAAAAAAAATTGACTGGATTGGCTGGTTACTTTGTTTACATAATGTTAACTACCTAAAAGAAAGACTATAGATAGAATAATAAAAATAAAATCAATTATCAATCGATAATCAGCAAATATGAAAAACTATAAAAATATAGTATAGAGAACCCGGTTTAGGCAATTCGTTATCTGTCAATCAGTGCTAGCTATTAGGGTTCCGTACCCAAAGGGTAAAACGGGACCCTATTACTAAGACTCCGCTGTCCGTCTGTCACCAGGCTGTATCTCATGAACCGTGATAGTTAGACAGTTGAAATTTTCTCATATTGATGTATTTATAGATGATGTAGATATAACAACAAATAATAAAAAGCAAAATAAAATAAATATTTAAGGGGCTCCCATACAACGAACGTGATTTTATTGCTGTTTTTACAGATAATGGTACGGAACCCTTCGTGCGCGAGTCCGACTCGCACTTGACCGGTTTTTTCTTTTGAGGTTCGGAAGTCTAATAACTAGATAGACTAATAATAATAAAATCGATTATCGATCGATAATCAGCAAATATGAAAAACTATAAAAATATAGTATAGAATACCCGGTTCAGGCAGTGCGTTTTCTGTCAATGTGTTACAGTTTTATTAAATAGTCTTCGCTTTGACAGGCGTGACAGTGGGCGAAGAAGATGACCTGTCAACGCCCGACGAGAAGCTGCTCGGGCGCCTCGTGCGAGCGAAGTACGACACGGACTTCTACATATTGGACAAGTACCCGCTCGCGGTGAGACCGTTCTACACCATGCCCGACCCGCACAACGCGGTGAGTATGTTTTAAGCATAGCTGGGAACAAAACCGAAAATCAGTTAATCGTTAATTAACGAAGTTAACATTTCGAGCAACGGATAACTTAGTTAACTTAAAAAATTGTTAACGGACGCATTAACTTCCTTTAAAACAAATAATGTCCGTTAAAAAGAACACCGCAAAGAGCGCCGCGAAAAACCCTTCTTTTATTAATTTTTCATGTCCTGCCTAAACTTCTATAGCCCATACCAATTTTTTTTATAAGTAAATCACTAACACGACTACATATACAATGCAACTTCAACGAGTTAACGATTAATGTTAACTTCCGTTAAATCTTCCGTAATGTAACGCTTTAACGTTTAACGATGTTAACTCTTTTAGCAACGGATTAACGATTAACGAAGATAACTATTTGATTAACGGGACCCAGCTATGGTTTTAAGTGATATGACCGACCTATAGGTTGATAAACACTGCCGTAGGCATTGAAGTATTACGTTATACTAGAACAGACATCTATTCTGAAACAAATGACAGCGAGCACTTGATGACGGAGCGGGTGTGCGCGCCGCGTCCGGCGGTGATCGATTTCTTACAGGCGTTTGTGCCATTTGGCCACAACAGGCTTTACAAAAAATCAACTTGAGGCGTCCACTCTAGTTATACATAATTACTCAAAGGCCGTAGGCCATGGAATTTATATAACAAGAGCCCGGATTGTTCGGCGTACAATCTCAAATGTCTTATTACCTCAGTAGTCTTATTGTTTCAAATATCTATTTATCTCAGAAGTCCTTGTTATTTTAAATGTCTTATTTAAATTTTTTTTTTTTTTTTTATTTGCAAGAACATACACAGGTGTTATTGGTACATGTCAGTGAAATATAATTACATGAATGCGTGCTTCGCCACAATATGGCATGCAAATTTCTTAAATTCTAATCATACAATTTGTCAAAATATTCACTCAAACTATAATATGGCCTAGAAATTAAGAAGGATTTTAATTTATTCGAAAAATCATTAATATTATTACATTGCTTTATGTCAGAATTTAAATGATTATAGATTTTAATTCCATTATATCCAAGACTCCTTGTAAAATGTACATAATTATTAGATCTAGGTAACTGAATGTCAGAGTCATATCTTAATCTACGTGGCCTATTGTTACTTTTACATGCAAATTTAGTTTTATTTTTGTGAACAAAAATGCATACCAAAAATATATAAAGGGATATCACGGTCAATATTCCATGTTTCACGAATAGTGGACGACAATGTTCGAGAGGCTTTGCCTTTTCGACATACCTAACAGCCTTTTTTTGTAAAATTAGCACAGGGCTCATATGAACGCTGTTACCCCAAACCTCAAGGCCATACCTTATTATGCTTTCAAAATATGCAAAGTAAACTGTCCTAAGTGCAGAAGAGTTAAGCATGTTGGATAAGTTTTTCAAAGCATAGCAGGCGCTGGCTAATCTTTTTCTGAGTGTGTTTATATGACTTGACCAACGCAACTGTGTTTGTAGTTCCACACCTAGGAACCTAACATTATTTACCTCCAATATCTTTATTATTTCAAATGTCTTATTTCCTATAAATGTCCAATAACCTCAATAGTCTTATTACTTCAAACATCTATTTACCTTAGAAGTCTTACTATCTCAAATGCCTTATTTACCTCTAATGTCCGTATTATCTCAACTGTCTTATTTACCTCAAAAGTCTAATAACCTCAATAACCTCATTAAGGCCATGGAATTTATAAAGCAAGAGCCCGGATTGTTTGGCGTGTGAACAAATTCTCCGAATACCCGTGACCCGCATTCTTGTGAAGGTGTTATGGATTGTATGTTGCAGAAAGCGTCCAACTCGTACGACATGTTCATGCGCGGCGAGGAGATCCTCAGCGGCGCGCAGCGCATCCACGACCCCGAGTTCCTCACTGAGCGCGCCAAGCATCACGCGATCGGTCAGTCCCATTATCTCTTTACCCGACTGCAGCAAAACGCAGGATAACACACACACATACACAACACACACGCACTCACACGTGCACATATACACACAAACACACCTACACACGTGCGCCCAGTTCTACTTGTTATATGATGTTGTTTTATTTTATGTGTAAAGTTAGATTTCGTTATCACCAGTTGACTTGTGATTTGCATGTTCACAGTCAGTTTACTCTTTCTTTTATCGTCGTTAGTAAACTTGATTTTTAAGTAATCGGTGGATATCTATAATTGGCTGTGTTAATTAAAAATCTGTACTGTTTATATACATTGTAATGTGCTTTTGATGTCCTTATACAATAAATAAATAATGTTTTTCGCGAGTATGGAAAGTCTGTTCGCCGAGAGTTGATAAATATTTTGATATCGTCTCGAAATAGCTACTGTCGCTTAACTATCGCAAACTGTATGACGGGCGTCGGTTATCGCCGCGCGCACTGCGTTTCGTGATACGAGGCGCGCAGGTGTTGTCAAGCGCGGCGCCGCGCCGGGCGGGCGGTTCTATACGGTAAAAGATGATAGATTTTTACAAATTGATGAACGAAGCAATTGAACGTTTCATAATAAACGTCACCCACTCTGACTCTTCCTCCGACTATGAGGTCGTCCGATGATATGCCAGCAATGGGACACATACAGGCTATTCAATAATAATATTTAATGAAAAAAAAATCCTTTTTCTTTCTTGTTATCATTGGTAAAAATAATAAGCGGGCCGCTATTTGTAATGAGTTAAGAAGCCCTGATTATTAACTTTTTTATCAACTCTCGGTGAATAGACTTTATGTATGTACTTCATTAGTTACCACCAATTGTAACAAATGGGATGACAAAATTGAGGGTGACATAGAACATTGAATCCAATATGGCGGACGCTAGAAGACATTTTGTTTCTTGATATTTTTCTACCCATGCAGTATTATTATTATTTGAAAGGACATTACGAGAACATTCCAAAAATATAAAACATTTTGGTATTTATGGATATTCTCTATACACAAATATGTGAAATAACTACATTCGGAATTATTATTCGAAGACAAGTTTAAACTTGTCTTTTATTTAAATGTTTTTTTTAATTTCAGACATCAGCAAGATAGCTGCTTATATAGAGTCCTTCCGTTTGGGTTGTCCGCCGCACGCAGGTAACTGCTTAATTTATATTGTAAAATTCTGTATCCCTAAAACAGTACTCTACCTTTTTAGGGTTCCGTACCTCAAAAGGAAAAAAGGGAACCCATATAGGACCACTCGTGTGTCTGTCTGTCTGTTGCTCCGAAACTACTGGACCGATTGAGTTTTTTGGCAACACATGTTAATTAATTCAATTAAACATGGGGGAGGTCCTGGGGGTTAATTTAAAAAAAAAGGTTTGCAATTTATATCGTGTGACATATCAAATGAAAGAACTCGTTGTAAGAATCTTAATTTTTTTTTTTTATAATTTTAAGATTAATAGTTTGGAAGTTATTTAGGAAAATAGGCGAAAATTTACCAAAAATCTGACGACCCTCCATGAGTCCTATGCCCGTATTAATACTATGTGGTTTGTACGATGAGGTATTTCAAAACATGGCTTCCACCGCGACCCCATGAGCAAGAGTCGGCGACCCCCTGGGGGTCGCGACCCCACAGGTTGAAAAACACTGCTGTAAGTTATCTGTTGTTTCCAGGTGGAGGAATCGGCATGGAGCGCGTCGTGATGCTGTACCTTGGTCTGGACAACATCCGGAAGACCAGCATGTTCCCACGGGACCCTAAACGACTCACGCCTTAGACTAGGGTCTCAATCATATTTATATGAATATTTAATAAAGTTTTATATTTATACTGTTTTAATCGGAGTATTTGAGTTTCGAACTTATTTTAACTAGTGGCTCCGTGAGCTGTAGACCTCGCGACAAACTTAACTTTACCGTTGGAAATATGTTAGCCCCATACATCGATATAGGTCGGGTCAGTTTACCAACCGCGAATAAGTTTGTAATTGCAAAAAATTCCAAAGTATCCGCCATTTTGAAAAAAAATAAATCGCGAGATGCGTTTGGTGCGCTTAGTGTATTAGATTCGGATAATTTTAATATTTGTACGCCTGCATGCAGGCTGAATACAATGTACATTATTATTGAAAAACTTGACATCCTTTATAAAACTGTATTCATGCAAATAAATTGATTTGATTTGATTAGACATTTGACACTACGGAGCGTCCCGGCGTTTGTAGCCAGAAATGGCTCCAATTTTGTTGCTTCAAATTGTGCGCGCGGACTTGGTTTCTGTGTTATTATTGCAAGCTATTCTCTAACAAATGTTGTCGCTTATTGCATCCGTCAATCATAAATTGACCTGCGCGATCGAAGTTATTATACGGAGTTAGGTACCTACGTACATGGCCGGCTGCGTCGAAACGACCAAGGTCCGAAGACACGCACGAACAAGTAGTTTATACGCACTGAGGGTTCAAGTTACGCTCGCCAGTGAGTTCGAAAACGAAGTGTCATTTTAGAGAATCACCAAGGGAATAATGAAACGTACATACATATCATCACGCCCGAAATCCATATGGGGTGGGCAGAGCCACAAGGCTACTTGTGGCCACGTTCGATTAATTAGTCTTAAGATGGTATGATGAACCGTATGGTGACAGGTGATCAGCCCATCGCCCATACAGATAGTCCACCATGTTGGAGAGGACCCGTCCCTTAGTCGACTTTTACGACATGCCAGGATGATAAGCATCTGCACGCATTCTATGCTATTTCTTCACTCCCAATGCAGAAGAGGAGTAATAGAGGAGTAGGAATAATGAAACAAAATATACGAATAACCATTATTATAATACAATATAATTATCATCAAGTCCTCAGTTATCATTATCACACAGCGCTCGAACCCAACACTGCACCATCAATATTATTGACAATATACCTACCATTTAACAAGTATCATTCCAACCCAGGACACGTCCACTGTTGGACATTGGTCCAACTTCCACGCCTTCTGTTTCCATATCTGACCAGATCTTGGGTCCATCTTCGAGCCACACGATCATTACCAATTAAATCGTGCTTCGTGATGATTGACAGTAATATTGAAAGTGTGGCAGCGCCTTGGGTTAAAACCAATTCCTTTGGCACAACGAAAATGACATTCCGCAATTTTTTTAAGACTCAATTGTCAAATAAACTTCACTAAACGGTAGGCAACACACTATTTACACCTTATAAGAATTAAGCAGAAAGATTTAGGAACCAGATTGCCGACATATTTTACAATAAAATATTGACAATAATATTGACAGTGTCAGCACCAACACTCAACATGATTGCAAACTTAAATCACTTAAAATTAACTTTAAACAAACTATTCTTAAGTAAATCATTAAAATAACATTCGAAGTAAAATGCTTTGATTTTTCTTACCAAATCTTGGAATTTTTGGGATTTTCTTTAAAGGAAATTGTGAATTTGTTTACAAAATTGTTCATATTTATTAAGTATGCTTTTTTACTATTATAATACTTAATGGTAATTGAAACAAATCATACACAATTACGTATAAAAATACGTAGTTTAAAAATAATATTTAATCATAGTATAGTGCTAGAAAGACGAGAAATGGAACTAAACATTTTTTTATTGATTCATTAAGTACCAGTTGACATTAAATATATATTATATATACAGTTTACAGACATTAAAACTGACCAGAAATTGTAGGTTGCTTCCGGCGTTTCGAACGGCAATGGTTACAAGTGTCCTTTTTATAATAAGTTTAATTTTAAAGTATTATTTTAACAATGGAAACAACTTAAAAATATTTAGGAACGAAAGTCACAAAATCTGTTCGCAAAGCTTCCCAATATGGACACTGTCTTTAGATCTACATAGAATTCGCGAATAACAGACATAGTGACAACACTTCATACAAAGGAGTAGGGTTTGTTACTGCTAAATTGTATAATCTAATAACTTTAAACGAGCAATTATTGTATACATATAAATGGATTTCATGTATCTCGGAAACGGCTCTAACGATTTGAATGAAATAGCGCCATCTCGAATTTTGAGGTACTTTTATTGTTGCTATTGGATGTTAGCCTACTGGGACATCAAAACTCTGTGAGATGGCGCTAAATAATAACTGTGATTCGTATCTAAATTGATTTGACGAAATCTCAAAACTACTTAGTACCAAAATACCTGATGTGAATGAAATTTCAGTAATTATTATAAAATTAATTTGTAACTAACTTTACTGAAAGAAAGGCACCAACATATAAACATTTTGCACCAATCAATACAATAATGTGCCGAGTTGTATTCTTTATCTATCGTGTATCTAAACGGAAGTAACGACAGGCAGCCATGTTGGATATAGAAAAATCAGGGACATGAGAATAAATACTATTAGCAGGGCATCTTCAGCGGCATTTTAAACAAATCATTGGCTGCAGCGCCCCCCGCTCCACATTACCCCTCTCTCGCCAAACGCAATAATTAGGGTTATCACAAGTATATAGACTTTCCGTAACACGTATTCAAAAATAGAACTAATATTTTCGTAAAGCAAAGCTGCATTTGAAATATCCTCGTGCCGACGGTGGCAACCCGCGCGCTTTTGCTGATAAGTAGTCCGCGGACTGCTCAAGGTCACAGCGGGAGCCCGCGTGGTCGCAAAGAAGTTGCCCTTCTAACAGTATTTGTTCTTATGCTTGGGAGTTTATAGACATTGACAAAGCGATATGAGCCATAAGCCATATAGCTTTGCTATCTTTATTTTAAATTAAGTTTAGTGTTTTATAGACCCAGCTCTGTAATTTGACAGAATTTAAAACCGAAAGCTATCAAATTTCACACTTTCAATACATAGACGAATTCGAGATATAAAATCTACAATTATTTTGCAAACTTTTAATGATAAGCCATTAATTTTCCATTATTATTCAAAGCAAATTTTTACTAATAATAATGGAGAATGAATCTAATTTTGACAGTAAATCAGAATATGATCCTTTGTGATTGTCTAAATTTAGACACTCAGTTGACAACGCACAATAGGTCATAAGTGATATTGACAGTCAATATACCATTTTCTACCTTATTAATTAGTGTTAAAGTTTCACTTTAAGTATTTTAGACTATGTACAATAGTTCATAATTAAACTAGATAAGTACAATGGTTTTTGTATACATTGATGGAAAAGTTCTTATGACATTGAAACAAAGGTTACATTTGCTTGAATTATCATTATTTCTAAGTGCTTTTCCCGTTTATATTTGAGGGTACGATGGTACCATGATTCCATTTTTGGCAGGTCGGGTTATTAGAGTGACTGCTGTCTGACCTCAGTAACCTTTGTGACGGGGAATCAAGCTTGGATTCGAATCTGGTGACTCACAATCACGAGTCGAGATCCTGACTCAGCAGGCCACCAATGTTCGATATAATTAGGTCAAACATGTAACTTATTAATGTGGTATTAGTATCATTTCTCCGGACATTTTATGAATAGTTTAAAGAAATAATACTAGAAAGTACTGTTAGGCCACTGTTTTAACTAATTTTAATGTAAGTATATTTAATGAACGCGACAGACGTTGACAATGCCACGTAATATTTGGTACTCAGTCAAGTACGTAGTTTAATATCCCAGATTAATAGATATATGATACTTACTGTCGCGGTAAAGTAAATTTTCGAGCTTAAAACATCAACCGAAATCTAAGCGAAGTCGCGGCAAAAGTTAGTTTGACATAATTGTCGAAATTTACACACAAAATTCGACTGTCAGATTGTCAACATCTGTCTTGTTTATAAAATAACTATAGGTTCGTATCAAAGTCATTTCCAAAATTGTTTTTTTTTTTTGTCAGATAATGAATGACAGATTTTTCCATTGTTTCGTCCTGGACAGACATGTCAGATGAATCTGACTTTATCATTGAATGGGAGAAATTATTTATTCATTAATTTATTTAAATATCGTTTACGGTGTTACGCATGTGGTGTTACAAATTTTAAGTATTCGAGTTTGAGCTTCAATTAAATTTTATTAAGTAACTAAGTACATCACAATTTCACTTTATAATTGATTAATAATTAATTAATTTATGTGTGGTATGAGCATAAACTGGATGGTCCTAATTGCTAATTGCTTTACATCAAATTGGGTATGTATTACACTAGTCTTTATTAACCTCTTCGACGCCAAGCATGTCTATGTAGTGACACGAATTTCAACCTTACGTCAAACCCGTGTAGGACTCTTTTACTCTGTATGCCCTCACGTTGAAAAGAAGAAAGCTCGGCGGCTGATCAGCGATTAGGAACACATTCAAATTTAGACCAAATAACTTTGTTCTTACAGTCCAAATTAGTAGTTTCATTTAACCGCTGATCCTATGCACTATACAGACTGTAGTCGGACAAAGGTTTTTTCAACGCTAGTGTGCTAAAGCCGGAGTCCATTAAATTAGGTTCATGTCTTGCTCACACTACTCTAAATTCGAATAATCCTTAGGACCAAAAACTAGGATATTTTCCTATGATCGCACTGCCTGAACCCGACTGCGCTACGAAAGCTTTACTGAGAGTATTTAAGCGAACCGACTTTATACATCAAAGTAATGCGGTCTCACTCTGACATATAGCTGTGTCTCTTGCGATTGTAAAATTGGTATTCCATTATAACTAAAGCACGTATACGGAAGTAGATAAAGACTATCGTTGTCAAACGTAGTGTCAAATAGTGCCAAAAACTTAACTGTGTAGATTATCTTGATCTGCCAAAAGCAGTCGGGTTTTCACTTAAAATTAGTAGCACTGTCATATTCTTTTTCACAGATTCTTGGTTCACTTCACTTCACTTCACTGTATCACTTTATCCGAATAAAGATTTCAAGTCCTCTTCATAGAGGGCTATGACTAGCATGATTCCTATGCCGGTAGCTAGACCCATGAGTTGTAGTATGCACTGGCAAAGAGTGCCTTCTTTGCTGTGCGAAGTGCTGAGCTCGGGCATCTGTGGAGAAATGTGTTTTTTTTTAATAGTTATAAGTTTTGAGTGTTGACAGCGGATTTAGAGGGCTGGAGGAGGAGTAACAAAGGAGTGGAGGCCCCCTAGACTAACGTTTATTGACCGTCAATATCATCTACTGACGATCATATTGTGCAATATGCTGCACAATTATATTGACTGAAGTAGCATGACAAATACGAACATTTACGTGAAAATACGATGGGAACGGATTATTCCCTACCTACTGACTGGAGTAAACAACTATAGATAAATTGTTATTTTAATATTTAAGAACAATATAATCATGAAAATGAAAATGAAAATATTTATTTTACAAGTAGGCCACATGGGCTCTTTTACATGTCTGAAGCTACCAGCGCTTCGAAAGGTGACATCTGCTGAGAAGAAACGCCGCAATAAACTCAGCAGTAAGTCTTTTTTTTTCCAACTTTTACATTACTGTTTTAACTAAAACTAACACATGAAAAGGGCAGTATACAAACTAATGCGTACAAATTAATTACAATGAATAACGAATAAGGGAGATGTATAGTCTCCGCGTCTGGACAAGTTAAGTGACTTAGAGATGTATAAAGCCTCTAAGGGTCATAATAATGATAAAAATAAAGAAATAAAGAAACATCTAAATTGATTACCTAATCTAGGTTAAATGGAGATAGACAGGAGGTAGACAGTCTCCACGGTCAAGTATAAAGATAGAGATGGTCTCCAAATATCAAAATAATAATAATAATGTTTATACAAAGTAGAGAGTACTCCTCTGCTGGACTGGGAGTGAAGAAATAGCATAGAATGCGTGCAGATGCTTATCATCCTGGCATGTCGTAAAAGTCGACTAAGGGACGGGTCCTCTCCAACATGGTGGACTATCTGTATGGGCGATGGGCTGATCACCTGTCACCATACGGTTCATCATACCATCTTAGGACTAACTAATCGAACGTGGCCACAAGTAGTCTTGTGGCTCTGCCCACCCCATTAGGGATTTCGGGCGTGATGCTATGTATGTATGTATGTGTATACAAAGTAGGTAACTGCTGCTACGGGATGCTGATCTCTATTACTGATGCAGTCTAGCTAGGGGAGTCACTTACCATGTCCACTAGTGCAATGTACAGAAACATCCCAGCGGCGACTGCGAACAGCCAACGAGTGGCGTTAGGGGCGTGGCCCGCTAGCACGCCGCACACCATGCCTCCGAGGCATAATGCGGAGGACAGAACGTTGTAGCAGACCGCTCGTTTGACGGACATGCCCGCCTTCAGCAGGACCGCGAAGTCACCTGGAAAAGAGAGAACAAATCCAATTAATACTATCCCAGTAATTTTTAGGGTTCCGTACATCAAAAGGAAAAAATGGTACCCTCATAGGATCACTCGTGTGTTTGTATGTCACAGCCAATTTGCTCCGAAACTACTGGACCGATTGAATTGAAGTTTGGTACACATATGTAAGTCGCTGACCGCAACACGGACGCGTAACATAAATAAATGAATTTTACACATGGGAGCCACTTTTGGGGGTAAATTAGAACATAAAAAAAAATCCGCAAACTATATCGTGTGACGTATCAAATGAAAGGACTCATTGCGGGAATCACTTCTTAACTATTTATTTTAAATATATATTTTTTAGAATTTTAAAATAAATAGTTTAGAAGTTATTTAGGAAAATAGGCGAAAATTTACCATTCTCCTTATATCCGAAACCACAGACCCTACATTTTTGAAAATAATAATACAGAAAATAGTTCTTTACCTATATATTACAGGAAAAACCTATAAAAAGTTTATGGTATTGAAAGTAATATAGGAAATTTCAGATAATACGTAGATACGCATAGATGCGATACTATGCGATACGTACGCATAGATGTACGGAACGGACCCTCTCCACGCGAGTTTAACTCGCGCTTATCCGGTTTTTTTTTCATCAGTGTGCCCTTGTAGTTTTATTGAGGACTCCGCGGAAAGTTGCGGACATTAATTGATGGGATTTTAAATCACACTGGGCAGCTTAGCTAAGCGGAGGATTTAAATGATTACCCGTTTGAAATAGCTCTGTCTAACCGTACGTACGCATAAAATTAAACATTTAACATACGTTAAACATTTGGTTAGGAAATTAATATAATATACTTCAAATTCCAAGACAAGACTTACCCAATTCATGTGGCAGTTCGTGGCACAATACAGCGATGGCCGTGGAGAACCCACCGGCGATGTTGGAAGCAAACGCGGCCCCTGTAAATTAGATTACGCTTTGTTAATTTAAAATAATAATAATAATAATCAGGGGACAATCTTTACACAAATCGATCTAGTCCCAAAGTAAGCTCTAAAGGCTTGTGTTATGGGTACTAGACGACGATATACATACTTATATAGACAAATAAATACTTAAATAAATGGGAAACATCCAAGACACAGGAACAAACATTCGTGCTCATCACGGTGTCCCCTGGTTTCGCAGACAGAAATTTCGTATAATTTCGTTTCGCACAAAATGTTTCATGTAATATTTGGTCCTTGTATTTTAATTTTGAATATTATTGTTACAACGACAATTTACTTGAATGAATCATTATTTCGCAGAAACCAGATTCAATGAATTTTATAATCCAATTTTTTTATTTATCAATACCTGATATATTTGTCTCGATGTGTAACAGAAGAACCCGCAAAACCAAAAACTAATTGGTTCAGAATCGAGATTAGAATTGATTACACTATTTTTGCGATTGCCGATAAACGAACGGACCTGTCCAGAAAAGATTTTTGTGAAAATCGCCAATTCACGGCGCCAGAGTTCTAATTTTTAACCGTATTCTAGAGACCGTCACTAAACACTTAAGGATCCGCTATTGAGTATGAATGATCGTCGTTTAAAACCCTTGACTAAATAACCCATCATTGCTGTGTAATTGAAATCAATTGGCATCCTGACGACTACCACTTAGTTACATTATAATAATTCAAGTGACGTTTACGCACGAGGCGCCATGGATCGTATAAAATTGTATAATAATAGGGGGCAGTCTAGAAAATCCGAATGTGTTTTTATATAAAGTCGAACAGAGTTGATAAAAAAAAATCAAGGCTTACTCATTACAAATAGCGGCATGCTAATTATTTTTTCCGATGATAATATAATAAAAAATTAAAGGGAAAAACTATATTTTTTTCATAGAATATTATTATTGAATAGCCTTTATGTCCCATTGCTGGCATATCATCGGACGACGATCATGACGAAGTCTCAGAGTCGGTGACGTTTCTTATGAAACGTTGAATTGCTTCGTCTAAGACAACACACGAATACCCAAAGGACACACTCGAAGCGTAATCTAGAACGGAATGGCAATATGGCCGCCGCGTGCGCGCGCTCGCCCGCCCGGCGCGGCGCCGCGCATGACAAAAACTGCGTCCCTCGTACCACGAAACTCAGCGCCCGCGGCGATAAGCGACGCCCGTCATACTGTTTGCGATAGGTAAGCGACAGTCGCTATTTCAAGACGATATCATAATAGTTTATCAACTCGCGGCGAACAGACTTTAGCTAATAAATAAAAAATCTGGCAGCCGAGAATCGCGTTTAGCATTGCAAAAAGAAATTCGTTCTTCAAGTATAACGTATGAAAAACCATGATAACTTTGCAACTGATAAAATATACTACCAGACGCTATATTCTAACATGGTTAATCATTCGCCGTATTTGACAAAGAAATGTATGTTTGCATTTGATCTGAACGCAATGTCATACTATTCTAGGAACGTATAGAGACCCAATACAATCCTAACTTTCATAACAATACCCGGTCGTTTTTTTTCACTGCCTCCTAGACTATAAAACCAATGATTTCATTACACATTAACTCTGATATAACTTTGAACAATGGAGTGTTCAATCATCGGTTCACTATGTGATTCAAGGCCACTTTTTACTACATCGGTCGTGAAGGTACTCGTATATTGTGTCAAAAAATAAACAAAAGAACCACACAAACGATAATGAAAGAAATCAGAAGTGGGATTTGGTTAGAAACTATTTGGTGTCCAGGGCGGTTTGACCATATAACATTTGACCTCAAGCTTCTGTTGCTGAAAATGAAACTTCTATATGGATATCCAACATTTACCTATATGGGTTAGTACCTACGTACTCTACTAAAAAAACCGGACAAGTGCGAGTTAAACCCGCGTGGAGAGGGTTCCGTTCCATACATGATTATCTGAAATTTCCTATGTTATTTTAAATACCATAGACTTCTTATAGGTTTTCCTGAAATCTATAGGTAAAGAACTACTTTTTGTATTTTTTTTCAAAATTTTAGGCCCGGTAGTTTCGGAGATATGGGGGGGGGGGGAATGGTCAATTTTTGGCTATTTTCCTAAATAACTTCCAAACCATTTATCTTAAAATTCTATTAAAATATATTTAAGATCCACATAATAAGCCCTTTTATTTGATATGTCACACGACATATGCTGCATAACTTTTTATTTTTATTTTATAGTTTACCCCCCAAAAGTGGCCCCCATGTTTGAAATTCATATATTTACGTCACGCGTCCGTGTTGCGGTCACTGTTTTACATATGTATACCAAATTTCAAATCATTCGGTCCAGTAGTTTCGGAGCAAATTGGCTGTGACAGACGGACGGACAGACAGACAGACAGACAGACAGACACACGAGTGATCCTATAAGGGTTCCTTTTTTTCTTTTGAGGTACGGAACCCTAAAAATAAAAGAAATCTATGCTGACAATGAGACTAGATTTTCAAAGCGAAAATATTTATTTTGCAAGACATCTACTCAGAAGAAACGCCGCAAGAAACTTAGCAGTAAGTCTAATTTCAACTAGATCATAAAAAATGTAACGATACAAAAACACTAATGACCAAATTCAGAAAGGCCACTCAAATTGATGTTTAATTAAAGTGACGTTTGAGTGACGTTTCTGTATAGGATGACAACTAGTTGAGGGACATTTAAATATTTAATCTCTAATCAAAAGCTGGCATTTCTGATTTCGGATATAGGTCTATTACATAAAGTGCAACAGACCAACCTAATGGGCAAAAATAAATGCTATGTAATAATATGATAGATGCAATGTCATCAGTAATAATGTTGTATTCTGAGTACACCATGACATTGGCATTGTCAAGGTTTGTGCGTAACCAGGGCAGTCGTTGACATTCCGTGACAGTCTGGCCTCACTGTTCAAGGAAACTGCGAGTCCAATTAGATATTAAAAGGTCTGGCCGTTGATCGTGAAATAAATTTGAATGCCGCATTAAATAACTAATTTTGAGGAGTTAATAGAGCATTTGTTACACTTCTGGCAGCCATTAAGTAGAATTACAGAACTAATTGAGTTTTTTTGGAAGCGGGATGACGCATTCCCGGGTTCAAATATTTGTGTGACGAGCACGAATATTTGTTCCCGAGTCTTCGATGATTCCTATGTATTTAAGTATTTATTTATCTTTATAAGTATGTATATCGTCGTCTAGTCATAACACAAGCCTTTAGAGCTTACTTTGGGACTAGATCGATTTGTGTAAAGATTGTCCCCTGATTTAATTGTTTATTTATATATGAATAAACACGAGGAATTACATTACGTACAGAAGAGAGTAAAGAACGACCTTTCATGTGACAATTTGGTTGAGTTTTCTTGGAACAATCATACTACAAATGAAAATTGTAAAATTTGTGCTTTTGTATTGAATTTGGGTTCCTTTATCTTTCACTCACCTATAGCCATTCCGTCAGTGAAGTTGTGCAGTCCATCCCCCATGATGACCATCCACGCGACGGACGACATGCTGGAGGGAGGGGCGTGAACGTGCCCGTGCGAGTGGGAATGGCCGTGGTGAGCTCTAGAATGTTCCCTGAGAAATGTATGGAATGAGATGTAGTAAACAAAATTCCAGACTAAGCAAGGATTTCTGTGCCATCTGCTAGAGGATAAGATTATATTCTTTATAATTGTATCAAAGACTGCTCAACATTGTTGCCAAACTTAAGTAGACATTTGATTAAAATAAAAACCTTGTTTGCATTTTTTAGCTTAGTTAGTTAATCAAGACCTTAACCTAAGCAGAACATTGAGGAACCACAATAGAGTTCAATATTTCTCCAAACATTGGCCCCATGTTGGGCGCCAAAATATAAAACATTCAACTTACCTCAGTATTACAGTATAGCTGTCACCATCCTTCAGATCTTTAGCACCCTCTTCCTTATGCTTAATATTGTTCATTTCAACTACAGCATTGGGTTCCGCCTTCAACAGCCAATCTTTAGCCGTGGGTTCCTCTTTACTCTGGCCTAGAGTGTTCGAAGATACCACACTCACAGAATTATTACTTTTCGCCCTCGGACTTGGTGGTATCTGTCCGTCTCTCAAATGGTGATCATCATGTGTATCTGTGGCAATCTCATCGTAGCAATAAGGATATTCCGAATACTTGTGCTTACAAGTTTTCGTTGTGGGATCACCGTGCTCTTCTTTCTTGAATATCTTCATCAGCGAGTTTGATGTCGAGTTAGTGATGGGTGCTTTCGCGCCCCCGGAGCATCCTCCGACGGTGTCATCTTTTAATACACGGACCCTTGAAGGGAGTTTATCGTCCTCGAGCTTTTGCCGTCTCTTGCGCCATTCGACAACAACTGTCAGCCCTTTTTCGGTAAAATAGAAGAATACGACCCCCATCATTGCTGCTAAACCTTTCCACATGCCATCGTTATGGTCCACAGGGCCTCCGCCATCGTGGTCATGCGGACTCATTGCATGCGGCATAAGATGCAATAAAGCATCACCGCATAAAGTACCTACTGCTAATGCAACTAAGAATTGTAATATATGATTGTAATAAGTCTTATGCATTATAGGGATTACAGCTACTCCTAGAAGACCACAAGCGCTAATAGCCAGTATACTTAGGAACGAATAGAGCCATACGGCGAACATATTTCTAGGATCATCCTTATTATCTAAAGCTTTAAGACTTTTTATCTGTACTTTTGTCGTTTTGACGCATCCGCGATGTTCTAAGTCGTCACCGCCGAGCGTCTGGTACAGTAATATGGGGCATATCGCGCGTAAAGTGTCTTCTGATACGAGGTTCTCGTTCTGTGTGTGATCATGATTATGATCTGTGTGTTCGTCTGTCGGTTTTAGCCGGTCGTTGACCGCTGTGATTAGCTCTGAGCTGTTCAGGCACTGGAAGAAAAGGATACTTATAAACATCGTGGTATGGATATAGGTTTGGCGACCCTCGTAAATTGTTTTTATTTTTTTCGTCCCATCCCATATCATATGACCCAATTTTCATTTTACCTAAAGTTTCTTCTGTTGGAACCTTAACTATATAAAGATGCCAAAAAGTAAGTCGATGTGTGCTGAAAGTAGATTTCAGAGCAAACTAATTAGATCTTCAGCCTAATGTACCGCCAGCTAAACCGTAAGACGCATCTATACAAAAGCTACCAAACTCAAAAGATTCAAAGTTACTGATACTTACATACGCAGACTTCTCCTCAGCTCCATAAACGGACGGAGGACTCGTCGAATGCTCGTACCCCCCTTTAATCAGATTCTGCAACTCCAACCCCTGCAGCATTCTGTTAAACCCTGTCAGGTTCATCGTCATACTCTCCCCACTCCCGTACTCCTTAAAAATCTCTTCTACGTACGTCTCCGACACTTCTTTCTGTGAATGCCTCTTCTCTCTCTGCCTAAGCTTCTGTAGTCTCAGATTATACCGTTCTCGGGACTCGTGTTTTCTTTTCTCGTCTATATCTAAGGCCATTTGGTAGTCGTGCGGTTTCGCGTCGTAAGTTTGTACGTCTTGTGTGACGTGGGCGCCGCACGTGTGCGCGGCGCAGAGCAGGCAGAACATGCATACTGTGACTATGCGTGACATTTTGAGCTTATTCTAAATTCTTCTTAGATTAATTCCATTTGCCGTCACGATTGCATTGAGATCTGTGGACAAAGAAAGGTTATGTTAGAAAATGAAATGTTAGTTGATTGCTTGGGTGTCTCACATACCAAATATCCTAAAGACACCGCTTTACTTTTACAAGCAAATAAAGACACCACACAAGACATTCCTCGAGTACCCTAGAGGTGCACTAAGGAGGGATTTTTTGAAATTCAATCCCTAAAGGGGTATAAAGGGGTGATAAAGTTTGTATGAAAAATACCGCGGGCGAAGCTGTGGCGGGTCTACTAGTTGGATATTATGTTCCGGGGAGTGTCTTAACCCTGTACGTAGAGGATCAAACAGCGCCTCTACAGATTATTATTAGTGATATAACGAATGTTGGCGTTATCTAATTTGCGTAAGTCTCAGTTCATCCTTATAAGCGTTAACCTTTTGAGCGTCAATGAAGGATATATCCACATCACAGGTTCACCGCCAACGACGGAAACGTCGGCGTAGTTTACAATCCTATAGATATATGTTACTTTTTAAACAAGCCTAGCGTGTGTGGGTTTGGTAGATGGGTGTCTCGAACGCATTTTTCATCGGTAGTATTTTTTCCCTAATCGCATTTTGCCACAATCGTGTTTTGTCACGTGTGCTTTATGTTTGATCGCATATTTTCCTATGGGGAATTTGCCTTACAGCATGTTGTCTGATTCGCTTTTTGGTCTATAAGTAATTTTCCTAACAGCATAATATAGTCTTATATGCTTTTTGCCCTACTGTAAATTGACAGATTGCAATTTGTTTTTCTCTTTACATGTAACACCCTCAAAATATAATAAATGTTTAAAACATATGCGTTTATGACTAAATACAATGAGAAAAAGTGATATTACAAAATATGCGTTTATTACTAAATGCGACTAGAAAAACTGAGATTATGAAATGGGAGATTAAGGTAAAAATAGATTATACATAAAGCGAACGTGACAAAACACGATCGTGGCAAAATGCAATTACGGAAAAAATACTACCGATGAAAAATGCGTTCGAAGCACCCGTCTACCAAACCCGCGTGTGACATTTGTATTTGTTTGTAATTAAGTATCTAGTTTTAGAACAGTCTAATTTAAAACTTTATTTTGAACACTGCTATTCAGAGGAAGCGATGCGAAGATAAATCAACCCCTAGAGGGGTGAAATAGGGTTTCAAAAGTGGTATGGGAATTACCGCGGGCGCTGTGATGATTATGATGGTGACTTGGTCGAGAAAATTGAGACAATGTGGCTGGGCAGCACGCTCCGTTGAATTAAAAGCAATTGGATTCCAGCTGTGCAAAGCGTTACTTATATGGCACTGTTAGCTCCTTGTTATACTTGACTTGTAATCGAGGTCGCTATGGGGTAAGCGAGGAAACCACCAATAGGATTGTGCGCACCCAGTACTCTCACTCCGCCCTTTAGGCACGCTCGGCCGTCGGACAGCTCGGAGCTGTAAATCGCAGGAGGTTGCCGCTCGCTCGCTCGCTGGCCGATCCGTCTAGTAGCCTAGACGTTTGGTGTTGTTGGGTGACGCGGATAAACTGACAACCCTAGCTTACACGAAAGAGCACGTTTTGGAGAAGGGATGATTAGGCATATTTTCGTGCCTAAATACCAGTTTCGTTAGACAGTGTTTCTTCTTTACGTTAGTACTATTTTATCCGGATATAGGGGCGGATATTGCAAGCCCTACTGTTGGAAACAACATAATTATGATTTACTTTATATATAGGTAACTAGCATAAGATTAGCCACAAATGCATCGAAATTGACCTAACAGTTTATGGCTAGCTCACGCTCTCGCTCTCTTCCGCCATCATGCCACAGCATGACGGGTCGCATTTTGTTGTACTGTCCAAATAAATATTGATACGAATCATGTGGGCTCCAACACCTCATCATCATCATCATCATTTAAGCCGAAAGACGTCCACTGCTGGACATAGGCCTCCCCCAATGATCTCCACAACGACCGATTCTGTGCTGCTCGCATCCAGCGGAGACCCGCAATTTTCACCAGGTCGTCAGTCCACCGTGTGGGTGGTCTGCCAACGCTGCGCCTTCCGGTACGTGGTCGCCACTCAAGAACTCTGCGACCCCATCGGCCATCTGTTCTACGAGCAATGTGCCCCGCCCACTGCCACTTAAGCTTAGCAATTCTTTGGGCTATGTCGGTTACTCTTGATCTTTTGCGGATCTCCTCATTTCTAATTCGATCTCGCAGCGATACTCCGAGCATAGCCCTCTCCATCGCCCTTTGGGTGACCTTGAGCCTTCTTATGAGGCCCATAGTGAGCAACCACGTCTCAGTGCCGTAAGTCATCACTGGCAACACACACTGGTCAAAGACTTTCGTCTTGAGACACTGCGGTATATTGGACGAGAAGATATGTCGTAACTTCCCGAACGATGCCCAGCCGAGTCGGATTCGACGATTGACCCCTTCTCGAAGTTGGCTCTACCTAACTGGACGGTATGTGTATGTCCCAGGTATACATAATCGTCAACAACTTCGAGCGTATAGTCTCCGATTTTTACTGGAGTTGGCACTGCATGGATATTCGACATGATCTTCGTCTTATCCATGTTCATTTTAAGCCCACCACCTACTTGGAACCAATACTTATTTATAGTTTCGCTAATGATACTCGTTACCAACTTTTCAGTTACGGTAGCATCTTCAAATATATCTGTCTCGCTCGCACGAACAACAAACGCGTCGGTTTCCGACCGAACATAACCAAAGAGTTAATACTCAGGTGGCAAGTGGAACACAGCGACCGATTTGTCACGGCAATCGCACTGTGACATCGATTTGTCACGATCTGGAGAACAGCTGAAACTTGAATAAACCTCTGGTTTGTTCCAAGCGTGACCAACTTTGTTTTAGCTGTTTGTTTGTTTTTCAAACTGTTGTGTCAAAACGGACCGACGAATTGACATGCCCCCCCCCCCCCCCCCCCCCCCTGGGTGGTAAATTACAAAATTTCAAAAAAGACCATCCCCCTTATCTCCGCAACTACTGGACCAAAAATTTGAAAAAAAAAAATGCAGAGAATAGTTATTTACCTATATGTATATTTTAAGTAACATAGTAAATTTCATATTATCACGGAACCCTCTCCACGCGAGTTTAACACGCACTTGTCCGGCATTTTATTTTTAGAACTTACCGTTAACCCAGCCCTTAATTCAACGTTTAAAAAAAAGTAGCCAATGTCCTTCCGCAGGGCTCAAACCATCTCTATACCATCCATCAAAATCGGTTTAGTGGCAGACAGACCGAGTTACTTTCGCGTTTATAATATTAGTTATGGATTTATGGTAACTCCTTACTTGCTCCTCTGATGCACTGGGAGTGAAGAAATAGCATAGAATGCGTGCAGATGCTTATCATCCTGGCATGTCGTAAAAGTCGACTTAGGGACGGGTCCTCTCCAACATGGAGGACTATCTGTATGGGCGATGGGCTGATCACCTGTCACCATACGGTTCATCATACCATTTTAGGACTAATTAATGAACGTGGCCACAAGTAGTCTTGTGGCTCTGACCACCCCATTAGGGATTTCGGGTGTGATGCTTATGTATGTATGTATCTACTATCAAGCAATAAAAATCGATGCTCGAACAGCCTTGGCAGCCTCGATAGGCTGGTACGTCTTAGCACATCGGGGACATTAAAAAACACCGCATATGGCACTGCGTCAAAACCTACACGTACACACTTTAAGTATCAATTTAGGTAATTGTAGACTTTTAAAAGGCTAATTTCCTGAAAAAAACTATTAGGCCGTCATTTACATCAAAAACTATTGAAAACGCATTTTTTCTTTTGTCAATTAAACAAAAAATTACTAGTGCGTTGAAGTTCCCCGTGACGTCACGACTTTGCACACTTTTTACCATTAAGTGACGTCATGAGCCCCCGCTCCCGAACTTTGATGCGCGTTATCTTTGTCAATTTAGATTGATTTATTAAAGCAAAAAATACGTGAATAAGTTTTGAAAAACTCAAACGACAAGATTCTTGTGTTCAACTTTTGTTTGGTCCAGTTTTTACTTCATTGTAAGCTGCCAGAAACATAAAGATAAAAATTATATATTTTCATAACCAAAATAAACAGTTTGTTTGTACATATGTACTGCATCTATTAACAACCCGAATTTACGTGGAAAATATAGGTTGCCCCAGGAGACAAATCACAATTTTCATACAAATTCTGAGGGCATTACGTCATTTGGACAACCATTACATTACATTTTTAACCGACATTTTTAATACAGCTTCCATAGTGTTTCATAGATTTACAAATTGACTAATAAACCACAATAAACAGCAAAGTCACGATTTTTTGCTGTTTATTTTTAATTGTAATTTTGTAGTACTCGAACTAGTAGAAAAAGATGGTTGACCCACAAAACACCTACGGCTGTGACAAAAGCGTCCAATTTGGATTAACCGTTAAGCGGGCCCCATGCATTCAGATGTGCTGTTCCTGTCTACATCATATTAATATGAAGTCGCGATGTTAAGCCAAGGCTGTTCGGGCATTGATTTTTACAGCCCGCGGTCTATTTTAAGTGTTCAATAAGTTGCAAGGCGGATATTGGAGTTGCCCGAATTAGCTAGACACCGTTCGACATTAAGCATTTTGAACACGAATACGTACAAAACTAGCCATAAGAAGGAACATTCATAGCTGGGCACAAGACCGTTAATCCGTTAATTAACGAAGTAAAATGGTTAACGGTCTCATTAACTTCCGTTAAAACAATTAAAGTCGGTTAATCGTTAATAAAGTACCTACTGTTACCCAAAAGGACATCGCGCGGACCGCTTATACACCCTTCTTTTATAAATTCATGTCTTGACCAACATGTTTTTATGAGTAAATCACTAACGCAATGAGTAACGACATAATTTCTATCACGAGTTAACGATTAACGAGTAACATTAACTCACGTTAAATCTTCCAAAATTGTACTCTTTGACGTTTAACGAAGTTAACCTTTTAAGTAACGGAGTAGCGATTAACGAAGTTAAGTATTTGATTAACGGTGCCCAGCTATGGGAACAGTGCATATATTATGTGGATAAAAATATTTAATAATATATCTTAAGCACTTAAGACTTCTATGACACTATCGATTTCAGAATTTATATCTGAGCTTTATAAAATAATATTTTTTGCTCGCGACTTCATTCGCGTGGATTTCGGTTATAGTTATTCCCTGGGGAAATTTAAAATTTTCCGGGATAAAATTGGCGCTCACTCGCTGGCTGGCCGATTCGCGCGTCATCAAGTAGCCTAGTTGTTTGGTGTTGTTGGGTGACGCGGTTAAACTGACAACCCTAGGGTACACGAAAGAGCACGTTTTATGCGACGGAGAGAGAAGGCATGATTAGGCATATTTTCGTACCTAAACACCGGTTATGTTAGACAGCGATTCTTCTGTACGTTTACTATTCTGTGGTTAAGGGTAAAATCAGTCACAGGATATGTTGATAACGCAAAGTGGGAATTATGCAAACACTTCGGGTACCTGCTCACAAATATTTGTCTAGACAGCTCGAAAATAACAAAAAAATAATCAACTTCCTGTCAACATGACAACGAAAGCGATAAGCGCGAGTCGTTTTTATTGACATTGAGAAGTTGTTGGATTGTTAACGAATTGTATATTGACGACGCGGTAAACGAACTTAGTAGGGTGGGTTCGATCCCCGGTAACGGCAAATATTAGTGTGATGAGCACGAATGTTTGTTCCTGAGTCTTGGATATTTCCTATGTATCTTAGGGGGATTTATTTATCTATACAAGTATGTATATCGTTGTCTAGTACCCATTACAAGAGCCTTCAGGAGCTTACGTTGGGACTAGATCGATTTGTGTAAAGATTGTCCCCTGAATTATTTAAATTATTTATTATTGTTTTGTATTGGTTCATTGGATTATAAGAATTTACCCCTCTTTCATGACATCTGACTGAATATAAAAGATTTAAACCCTGAATAAAATCTTACCTGGATCTGAGAAACCTGGATGGCAGCCGGACTTACGGTGGGTGTTCCAAATGATAGAGGAAATACTTAAATCGGTAGATTACACTATACAACTACAATCTGTCGCCATACTTTTGAATGTGTGTATAAACCGAGAGAATAGCGTCATCTCCTTTTATCTTACTGCAACTAGCGTTCTCTTTCACGCGTCAGTAATTTTTCCGCCAATGTTAACAGGAGTAAATGAACAATTTGTTAGAAAATTGTCGTTACGAATTAAAATGTTACGCGTTTCGCTTTATTAGTGTTCTTTGAGATTTTCCTGGATTTTCTAAAGGATATCACTAATTGGAAATAAGCGACTTCGCTCATTTCACGAGTGACGTATAATGCGTTCACTGTATTGCATGTCTTATCTACTAATTCAAGTCTTTTTGATAGCGACTTACGAAATCACAAATCGTGTTTGCCTCCTAAGGAACCCCAATAAAAAGTCACGGAACAAACAGTCAATCACACCTTATTGAATGATAAGGCACATATAGATATATAGATAATAATTATCAGTCTGCACTAGTTGCTATATATCTATTCCGTAACATCAAAGCGGCGTGGGCGTTTGGGACATCAACCCAGATTACAATTTGCAAGCAAACAAAAAAAAAAAACATTTTATCATCATCAGCAAGGTATATACGTCCCACTTCCGGGCAAGGCCTCCTTTCATAGTGAGAGGAAATGGGCAGTTGTCCCCAATGTGGGTATATCTACACATCGACAGATGCATCAGCAAATTGCATCTGCGGATGCGTCCACCGACGTTTAGAGAGGGGTATTTGCTCTGTGGTAGGTATTTATCTATTATCTATTGTATAAATAATGGTATTGACAACTCTTGTAAAGAATACATTTTCGATGACCTAATCGTAATTATCGTCAAAAAAGTATCTTCTTTGTACCACTTTTTAAAACTAAGTATGCTAAAATAGTAGTTTATGCAACGGTTGCATAATGATAGGCCTTAAAACACTAGCGCAGTTTTCATGAAACGAGCTTTAGCGAGTTTCATAATAAGATCGCACGACTGTGTTTCTAAATAAAATAAATAAATATATAACTATAATTATATGATAATATAATTTTATATTTAGTATTTGCTCAAGTATGCGTTTTCCTATACTACCCTACTTGAATACAATATCAACCTTGAACGCACTCTATTAATAAAGTAAATCAACTTTGTAAAGAACTGTAGAAATAACGATTAAACAGAAATTGATTACTTTGACCCCTCTCTCCTCAATATGTCGAGTGAAATTAATATTTTCATTTCCAGTGAAATCTCAGTGAATCACGTTTGGTGTTTTTTTTTTTCCCGGCGTAAGCCGATATTGATAACAGTTGACACCTTTCCAAGTACTTATCATTGTTTTTATCATATTTGTTCTTATCAGGACGTCGTAAAGTCTTTGAGCGATCGTTACGTCGTTCCTAACGACCGTTATTTAGTTCATAACTTGACAAAACTGACATAAACCTTTTTACCTAACTGTCAACTACTAATTTTCATCAATACATATAAAACAGTACCGTGACTCACTTATAGACAACGCACAGCCTAAACGTGGTCCTAGAGGTTTGAAATTTGGAGGAGACATTCCTCGAGTACCCTAGAGGTGCACTAAGGAGGGATTTTTTGTAATTCCATCCCTAAAGAGGTGATAATGTTTGTATGGAAAATACCGCGGGCGAAGCTGTGGCGGGTCCACTAGTACCTAATTCATAAAGTTCTTTTCTGCAGTGGTAGGTTAGATATGACTTTTTCACGGACACAAATCTATCCTAACCTACGAGAAAGAAATTTCTGTTAGGCATATTAAAACACGAGTGGGTGTTTATAAAACGAACCGCAGGTGATTCTTATTATGTAATGTATGCAATAGCTATAAGCGTTTCACTGCTAAAGTCCTGATAGGATGACAGCGTAAAAAGTGCTATGAGCGCCACGTACAGTAATTCCAGGCAAATTTTTTACGACCCTGGCCCTGGTGGCACTACTGTGTTGAATTGGAATGGCGGCGAGGAGGTACATAAAAGAACTTACCAGAAAACCTTACAATAGCCTGGTAAAATACGAACACTTCGACACACTGAAATGTAACGAATGAGTCAACATAACGCATAACTGTACTCTTTCATGTCGGTCAGACTTGAAAAAACCGACCATGACAAAAACAACCATAAGTTATGCGAACAAAGTCCATTTTAAATTGAAACTGAACGCTCCGTGCAAATTGAATAGCAGCTGAGCGCATTCAAAATTGCACCTTACAACTGTAACGCTACAATTCATATTTAAATGATTTATTACTCGCTCAGATCCAATAACAATTCAAGCTGGAATAAACCTTAGCTAAATAAGAATAAGGTACAATTTGGCTTGTGTTCTTCGACCTGCGTACGCGCATGCCAGCTTGCGTCATGCCTTATTTATAGACGCGCGAATTGAATCGTCGTTAAACGGCATGATAACGTCGTTACGAGGAAGGAAATGTATGGTAGCGAGTGGAGGTTCAGGTTTTCCGTTGGTATTTAGGTATTAAAGTATTCTACTACTGCCCAGTCCCTCGTATAAGGGGTCATCCATAAAGTACGTCACACTGATTTCGTGATTTTTTGACCCCTCCCCCGTCCTTGTCACAGTTGGTCACATTTGTGAGACCCCCCCCCCTCCCTAGTGTGACGTCACATATTTTGCAATTTTACATCTAGAAACTATTAAACTAAAACAGCAGTTCCGAAATTAATTTTATTTCCATTTAAATTATGTTTTAATATAATCAACATCAAATGAAACATCTGTAAAAACGGGACCGCGCGTTACACTAGTAGAGAGAGTGTGAACTCGCCAACAGAACAATTTAAACCTTATGTCTGTACAGATAGAGTTGGAAATATTTTCAAGTTTTTCGTTAATAGTTCAATTTTGGCATTTTAGCACTTAGCATTAGAATTTAAAATGTGACGTCACAAAACTTATGACCCCTCCCACCCCTTGTCACACAACGTCACACTTCGTCGACCCCCTCCCCCCCATAAGGTGTGACGTACTTTATGGATGACCCCTAATGAGAGGTCCACGAGCCCAGCAGTGGGACGTATAACGGTCCGATCATGATTTAGGACAGTTATTAGGCAGATCTGATTCTGAATCAGTGTAAAATTTTCAAAAACTTTAGTACACAATCGGTAATCTTATCCGGGCATTTTCCTAAAAATAATCGCAAGAGATTTTAGGGCGCGTTCCCACTGTGTCGTAACGACAGATACTAGTCGTGTGTCGTGACTTTTATATTTAAATGACGGTGTTGCTATACGCACGACACGGTTAGCTGTCAAATGTCATAATGTCAAATATCAATGAGGATAAAAAACGTGACGACACAGTGTGAACGCGCCCTTACGGTAATCGAACCGATTCTAAGGAATACATTTTATATACTATGGAGCACGTAGCCTAAAATTTAAAGACTTCAAAAAAAAAACAAAAATGTGTGTGTGTGTCAGCTCCGACGCACGACAGGAGTTTACTCCTTACGAACGATTATAAAATAAACCAGTACAGTACCATGCTGTCATTTTTCATTTTGACATTTGACAGTAAATAATAAAATTTCATATTAATGAATATAAACATGTCACTCATTGAATACAATAATTAATTGCCACTTCGGGTCCCGTCGTCTTCCGATTGAGATCCGAGTTTTACCGATGGAAACATATTATTCACTATATCTGTATGCAATGCGAAGCGACCGTCGCATCTTCGGCTAACATCGTGTGACTCCGTCGTGTGACAGTGTGACATCGTAGTTTTATTTTACTCCCCATAATTTTTCATACCCTGGGCTTATATATGAGAATCGATTCTTAAGGAGTGAACTCCAAAAAAAAAGTCTTTGAAGTCAGTTAATATATTCTAAAAATTTACACGAACCTCTCATACTCGGCCGGTTTTTAACCAACTTCACAAAAAGAAGATTTACATGACTACGACGGTGAGAAGATCATTCGAAAATACCAATGATAATTTATTACCTTTTAGTTATACGATATCTGAGAAAATTGCAAATTAATATCTATTGTAATTTGTGCTTTATCTTAACAGCGGAAATTACATTTCAGATTGACAAAACTGCTATGAAAATAAGGACTAGTATGCCATGATTATAAGATCTACTCTGTCCCTTTCCAACGGCTGTGTTTCGCCTCAAGAGCGAACAACAATCATTAGGTTAAGCGATTGTCAGCCTTATTCCGCCGAGTTAAGTCAATGCTTGTTCCATCTAAGCATGAACACAGAAATTTCTAGATAACAATCGAAGAAGTTTTGTTTTATTTGAGTACATTCTGATAACACTGATTTATGACCGAATGATATTATCAGAAATATTTTATGGGTTTGTAAACTAGTGGGACAAAACGGCCTAACGTAAATAAAAAACTTACATACATACATACATAGCATCACGCCCGAAATCGCTAATGGGGTGGGCAGAGCCACAAGACTACTTGTGGCCACGTTCGATTAATTAGTCTTAAAATGGTATGATGAACCGAATGGTGACAGGTGATCAGCCCATCGCCCATACAGATAGTCCACCATGTTGGAGAGGACCCGTCCCTAAGTCGACTTTTACGACATGCCAGGATGATAAGCATCTGCTCGCATTCTATGCTATTTCTTCACTCCCAGTGCAGCGGAGAAGGAGGAGGAACTTGGGTGCTCGAAAAATACACAATGAATGACAGTTTAGGCGAAAATTGCTGTCCACTTGATGCTTAAAACTCAAAGACATTGGGTCCAATTCGAAACGGTGTCGAAATTTAAAACTACCTTAAACTTTAAAATAAGAAACATCACATTTAATATGGCACCAAACTGTCAAAATCGAATTTGAAGTTTAACTACTCTTAAATTTAAGACGACTGTTATGTGAACCAAAGACAAAAATCACCCTTTTCATACAAAAGGCGATAACGATTTCCACCCCTTAAAAGTTAGCCGATTTTGACCAACTGATGATAGGTTGTCAGTCAGAACCAAATCTAGGTCTATACGTTTTTTGGATTTTGATTAAAGATCAAGAAAGTCACATAATGCCGCAATTTGGTTTTTATGAGAATACTGAAACCAAAATAAAACTGAATTTATTGATTATAGTGAAAACATCAAAACATACCGACCTAATTGGTGAACATCGGTTAACATTCAAGGGGTGGAAATCTTTATCACCTTTTGTATGAAAAGCCGTAGGCTCACACTCCTCTTACCCCATTGACGTCAAATATTACTAAAATTAGACGACTTGATAGATCAATAAATCAAATTAGCCTAGCAAGCATGGTGACGTAACACATTATCAGACCAAAACAAAAAGTTCGTCTCTCAAGTGACAAATGTCGACAAAAACAATATCAGAGTCGAGCGTCAACAAGCGAAAAATATAACAATTACACTTCGACAAGTCTCGCGAATGACAAAAGATCTCTGAAACTTTTTTGTTATGCGAATGTTACTTTTACAATAGCTGGGCACAAGACCGTTAATCGTTAATTAAGTAAGTTAACATGTCGAGTAACGGATTAGAGTCCGTTAAACATTAATTAAAGTACCTCTTTGCCAAACGGACATTGCGCGGCTTATGACAGATAACTTTTGATTTCAATTTGATCTCTCAATAATTTTTCATGTGCTGCCTTAACTTCCCAACACAACATTTTTTTATAAGTAAATCTCTAACGCAACGACGTATAAAATGCAATATTTCTATCACGAGTTCCGTAATATAACGCTTTAACGTTTAACGATGTTAACTTTTTGATTAACGGTGTTCAACTATGACTTTTACCATTTAAATCATAGGAAAATTTAATTAGAATGTCCAATTTACGTTATCGGTTTAAAACACTTTTTGTTACCCAGATTTTGATGACGACCACTTTTGACATATGCGCTAAATACTGCATTTTCATCTGGCTATAGTACTTGTCAAGACAATCAAACGAGCCCAAATACGACGGGGTTGTGTTGTGTAGTTGAGGAGTTCCTATGACCCTCCAGACTGCATCATCAGACCACGGTACCATATTATGGCATTGTATACTAATTTTCAGCTCAATAGGACACCGGGAAGTTGTTCAAATTTAACTTGCAAGATTTGATTATAGACGTAACACCGAAATATATTTTATCTACACCCATATCATAAAACCTCCATAATGTAATCAAAAACCGTAAGAAACCACCATTATGACAACCTGTACTGTAATGTTATTACATTATCGATTTTAGTATCGTAATGGTCAAACGATACAGATATGAGCTACAGGCCGGCGCGCCGCGTCGCCGCTGCCGGCGGGGCCCCATCGTCGCCGTGTCGCCGTTTATAATATGGGTGTAGATAAAGTTATGTATGCAACTCTGCATAATTGCGCCTTAAAACACACGTGCGATCTTATTATGAAACTCGCAAAGCTCGTTTCATAAAACCGCACTAGTGTTTTAAGGCCTATCATTATGCAACCGTTGCATAAACTACTAATAAAATATGCAAAATCTGGACAGTTTCTAATAGCAAAAGGGTAACAAAATTTAATCACAATGTGGCCAGTACACGGGCGGTCAATCATCAGGTACAATTTGTAAAATAAATGGTTGACTGATACATATCATTACCTAGATAGACATTAAGTATTTGGTGAAGTCAAGAAATTTAGAAAAATACCCGAAATTAAAAGAGGGAACCCTCCAGTTTGCCGCCGCAGTCGGATTAAATACAATTAAAAAATCCTTAAGCGAAGCTCCAAATAATCATTTAAAACAATACTTACAAACAACACAGGCCGCCAACAAACACCATTAACAAAAAAATGCAATAAAAACTTTTATTTAAATCGAGAACGCTGGCGCGTGCACAAACGAACGCCGCTGCCTTATCACTCGGATAACGGAGGCGTTATGAGCGTAACGAGCGTTACGGCCATAGATTATGAAAATGTAGAGTATACAGCTCATTTAGGTTAATAATAATAACGATTATCGTTTCGATAGTGTCGATGAATGAACTGATAGTGAAAAGTCCCAGTTGTTTGTATAAAAGGCCAGATACAAAAGGCGGTACCTAGCCACCGATCAATTGGGCCCTGCTCCAAGGTCGGTGGTTTTCCGTTTTGTTATATATTTTTTTATTTGAAAATGTTACGTTTGTAGCAAAAAAATTATTAGTTATTTGTGCAACAAGAGAGCAAAGTTGGTGTTTATTGCCGTTATTTAAATAATTTTGAATCCCGAGTTAGCGAAGGACTCTACAGATTCAGCACTGTTTTCGCCATTTATTTATTTTTTATTTAAAAAGTTAGTTTGTGTCACGCTCGCAGCAAAATCGAGTTTTGATCACTGTTTTTAAACATCAAAACCTGCTTGAGGTGAAAAATAAAAAAATATATTCTCGGCTTATCATTTTTCTATACGGGAAGTCGGTTAATAAATAATAAGAATTCGCACATGCCTCTGTGAGGCAACGAACACGCAGCTCTTCATGTCTGTTAAAAGTATTGTTTATCTATGGCAACTTCGCTCAAGGTAATCGTATCACGTGTCACATACACCTTTGTATACTTTTGTATATAAAAGTAATATTTTAGGAAGTTTATTTATTCAACTTTTCTGAAACTTTGTATTTTTCAGACGCAACCACATTTTAGGCTGAGGAATTTTAACTAATCTTGGGCCCTATTTCCACTGAGCGTCTAGCCGCGCGCGACTAGCCGCACGCGACTGCCATTTTCTATGGAGTCGCGGCCGCGTCAATGGGTATGGAGGCCGCGACTTCGATGGAAATGACAGTCGCACGAGGCTAGTCGCGCGCGGCTAGACGCTCAGTGGAAATAGGGCCTTACTTCTTACTAATATTATAAACGCGAAAGTTTGTGAGGATGGATGAAAATTTGTTGCTCCTTCACGCCTCAACGGCTGGACGGATTTGCATGAAATTTGGAGTGGAGATAGCTTATACCCTGGATTGAGACATATGATACTTTTTATCCCGGAATTTTTTCAAGTTCCCGAAGGAATAACTATAACCGACGAGGGGCAGTAAGTGTAGGGCGTTCAGTCAGAAAAGGTGGAGAGAGGATATTCGCAAGACAGTTGGCAGCGACTGTCGAACAGCTGAAGACCAAGTCCAGCAGTGGACAGATATGGAAGCATGAAGTAATTCTTTAACATGCAGAGCACTTCGCTGGTCGATGAGCTAGCTGCCGGAAAACCAGTTTGCACCAAGTAACTCGACGTAGCGTCAGCCATATAGAATCGCAGTCCTCGACAGAGATTAACTGCCTATAATTGTTGGCAACACCGTAACAGTCTTTTTGTTATTAGGTTGGCATTATTTACTTAAATACCAACATAGCGAATTAGGAACTTCCGCTCTCTCTCTGCGTCCTGTTCCTACTGTTAACAATCAACCGATTTTACTGTCACTCGAACGGTGACGTTTCAAGACGATTGTTTTTTGAGCGCGTATCTGTATGACAGTTCTCTCGGTAACATATTGTATGGGAAGTATTGAAAATAAACGAGTTTTACAACAAATACTGGCATTTGGAGAATCATTTAATATATCAGAAGAACGGGATAAGTATCTACGTAAAGCGACTATCGCAGGTCTGACCGTAAGTGCCAAAGTGACCGCGACTCGGTAAGTTACACATTGTTATTTTGATAGATTGTGTTGTCTTTTATATTAGACTTTGTTCACGGTTGTTGCCTTCCTAGTGATTTATTTAATAGTATAGTTTCGTATAGGTACAGTTAAAATATGGATAATTCGTGGATAAAATTTCAAAGTTAACCTAACCTTTATTCAAATTGAATTTCACCTAGTATATCATTACGAACGCGACCGTTGTCTTGATGAGCATGCCACCTGCTATGTGTGTGTGTGTTACGCGTTTCGTACAAAACTTAAGATATCAGTTCAACTTGTATATTTACTTTTTTTGAAGAAGCAATGCCTCAGAGTTTCTTTCCGGCTCTTCACAAGGAGCCTGAATTGAATTAAGATATTTTGACCTTGACTTTGAAATGTAGTAATGATAACATCTTTTGTTGTTGTCGTTGGCACTAGCAGGCATGTATGAAAACAATTGATTGAAAATAATAACATGAAAAATACAGATGAATACATAAAACATATTTTCATTACATAAAATAAAGATTCATATTGCCTTAAATTGCATATTTTAAGAACAAAGTAAATCATTAGGCAGTTTTCTTAGCATTTGTTATTTATATTTAATTTAGGAAAATGTTTTGAAATCTTCTTGAAGATAACTGAATCAGTCTACTAACTAAATTAATATGTGACAGTCAAAAAATTAATATCTATTATTTTAAGGAAAAACTAAAATTACAGTATATGATTTGTGTTGTATTTTACAGCAATCAGTTTATTTCCCTGATCCATTACCTTTATCCCGGCCATGGATAGGAAAAGGTCTAACAGGGTAAAGAAAAAACGGGATATGACTCCACCGGGGCTACCACCTTCAAGAATACAGCAAGCAAGCGGAGGTGGTAGTCAGCACCGCTCCACTGTGCGTACTCCACTACGCATTTTGAACAGGAGCCGGTCGCAATCACCACCAAGTACACGGCCATATACGAGAAGCATTACAGTTGGGGATAGAACTTTAGTTACACCTCCTCATGCAGATAATCGAAGTAGGAGTAGGTCATCAATAAGAGCACATCATCATAGGCAAACCAGCCAGTTCTCTCGCTCGCGCGTAGAACCAGAGACAAGAGACCAACATGATTTGAGAAACAGTAGTAGGTCTTCGACGGGTTCTTCGGGTCGTAGTAGATCTCGGGTACGAAAAGAAAAATACTATTGTTATAGACAGATGGACCAGCCTATTTATACAAGATCTTCGGATAGGCATCGACGCTCAAAGACACGTCCCAATGAAAATGATAGTACAGTGGTTACCGCTACTAACGAAAATAAATTGTTAGAAAAATTAGTAGATGTCTTGAGTAGACAAAATAAAGAGGGGATGCATGGACATGGAGCTCAGAATATTATACCTGACTTTGACCCCCAATCAAAATGCCAGACCATGAAAGATTGGCTTTCTAAAATCGATGAGTCCGCACATGTATATGGCTGGAGTGAACGCCAAACCATATTTTATTCTTTACCTAAACTGAAAGGATTAGCAAAGCGATGGTATGAGAGCCTTACCAGTGTAAAATATAGTTGGACAGAATGGCGTAATAAATTAATGACAGCATTTCCCTGTCAACAAAACTATGCGGACCTGCTGTGGGAAATGCTTTCAAGAAAAACACGACGTAATGAGACTCTTGAGGAGTATTACTACGATAAAATTATGCTTATAAATCGATGCGAGCTTAAGGGCAAGCAAGCTGTCGACTGTCTTACACACGGAATCTACGATCTTAATGTGAGAATGAATATCCAAGGAGCTGATCTTCCGGATCCTGAGTCCGTATTGAAATATTTTAGGAATATAACCAACAAAATCACAGACGCAAGAAAGCTCAGCTCAACCTTTCTGAATAATCAACTTACTGATCAGTCGAGTAAGAAGACTCCGGATGCTGCAATGCGAAGGTCAACTGTCGCAAACATAATAAAGTGTTATAATTGTGGTGAGGCAGGGCACATAGTGAGTAGATGCCCAAAACAAGTGCTAAAATGTAGAAAGTGCCGACGTTATGGCCATGAAGATACAAAGTGTCCAGGACAACCTGGTAGTAACGCTACAACAGAACAGCCTGGGCAGACTTTTGCAACTACTAAGAATATTTTAAATATTACCACAGTTGATAGAGGAAGCGATAAATATTTTAAACAAGTGATGGTGAATGGTCGACTAATGACATCTTTTGTCGATCTAGGAAGCCAGTGTACACTACTTAGAGAGGATGTTGGTAAGGAATTGAACCTGAGTATAGATAAAGCCAATCTGCCCACGTTAAGGGGCTTCGCTAGTGGAACTATCATTCCTTCCGGACGAGTAAACGTTAAAATCGTCCTGGATGGGCTGGATGAAGTAGTCGAAGCTTATTTGGTAAATCCCAATCTTTTACCAGCTGATGTACTAATTGGACAATCACTGACTGAACTACCCCATGTCAGGGCGTGCAAAACCAACGATCAACTGTTGTTCTATAAAGAAATAGAAATAACGTCTGAGAAACTGCTTGTCACTTGTGCAGAAACACTGTTAATGGATGGCACGAAAGTGGTCGACATATTGGTAGCACCAGAGGTTACAGGCTCCATTTATTTGGATGTGGAACCATGTATGCGTGAAGGTAAAGAATATATGATATTACCCGGTTTATATTCCATTCAGAATGGTAAAGGGAGATTAATCATAGTAAGCTTGAATTCTGAACCCTTTAACATATTGAGTGGTACTCTGTTAGCCCGGGGAGCTTTAGTTTCTAGCACGCAAACGGTTTCTTTCACAGATGCCAAGCCTGATATGTTAAACATTAATTCGATTGAAGTTGAAGAAGTCCCTGAGAATATATCGAGTGATCAAATTAATGTAGACGATGATTTAGAGCCAGAGATAAAGGATCAACTGCAGAAGATGCTAAATGCATACCGAGATTGTTTTGCATTTAGCCTAGAAGAGTTAGGAAAAACTCCATGCACGGAAATGCATATTCAACTTAAAGATAATACACCGGTAACGTATCGACCATACCGAATCTCATTGTCAGAGCGCGCTAAAGTTGGCACTATCATAAGCTCGATGTTGGCCAACGGCATAATTAGAGAATCTACTTCAGAATACTCGAGCCCAATAATATTGGTCGCGAAGAAAAGCGGTGACGTCAGGCTGTGTGTCGATTATAGGGCGCTGAATCAAGAAACTGTTAAGGAGAAGTTTCCAATGCCCTTAATCGATGACCAGATTGATCGCCTTTCGGGACAGCTCTATTTCACGACCCTTGACCTCACGTCCGGGTATCATCAAGTGCCGGTAGCGGAAGAATCAAAACATTTAACTGCTTTCGTAACGCCCGATGGGCACTACGAGTATAATCGTATGCCCTTCGGGCTAACTAATGCACCAGCCGTATTCCAAAGGCTTATTTTGAAACTTCTGAAACGGCACCAAATACCCGGCGTGTTAGCGTACATGGATGATATAATTATTTCTTCCAAAACTCTTCAAGAGGGTATGGACAGACTAAGAGCTGTTTTGGATTTACTAAAAGAGGCTAGTCTCACTCTTAATCTGGCTAAATGTAATTTTTTCCAAAGGACTATCCAATACTTGGGATTCGAAATCTCGTCCGAAGGTGTGAGACCAGGACAGCAGAAGACCAACGCTGTTACTAACTTTAAGACACCCAGAAACGTTCATGAGGTGCGGCAATTCATAGGGCTGTCGAGCTTCTTCCGACGCTTCGTCCAAGGTTTTGCTACAATAGCCAGACCGTTAACTTCACTTACTAAGGCTAACACTAACTGGGCGTGGGGCGAAGAACAAGAGAAAGCGTTCTCAAAGCTCAAGGGTGTTCTGACCACTAGACCAGTTTTAGCCATTTTTAATCCGGACTACCATACGGAGCTGCATACAGACGCTAGCTCATCCGGGCTAGGTGGTATTCTGTTACAGCGTCCTGATAAAAAATCTCCTCTACGACCTGTGGCTTACTTTAGCAGACAGACGACGGCTGAGGAACAACGATTTCATTCTTATGAACTCGAAACGCTAGCCGTCGTCGCGTCACTGCAGAGATTCAGAGTTTATCTTCTTGGTATTGAATTTAAAGTCATGACTGACTGCAATGCCTTGCGAACCACGTTAACCAAAAGGGATTTAATACCAAGAATTGCCAGATGGTGGCTGCTTGTCCAAGAGTACACATTCACAATTGAGTACAAACCTGGATCACAGATGGCTCACGCTGATGCGTTAAGTCGGAACTCTGATCCAGAGGCGCAGGATCTATCTTTGTCGGTTTGGCAAGTAGGTGAAGTAAATTGGTTGCAGTCTGTACAAATGAGCGATCCAAAGCTCTGCCACATTAAAGCGGTTTTGGATTCAAAAAGCCAGGAAGCAAAAGACATTGCAGATAATTACGTGCTTAAGGATGGGAAGATATTTAGAAAAATAAACGGACAGTTGCGTTGGGCGGTTCCTAGGGACGCACGTTGGAAGATCATGCAACAATGCCATGATGAGGCAGGGCATTTTGCGTATGAGAAGACATTGGAAAAGGCGCGACGGGATTATTGGTTCCCCAAAATGGCTCAGTTTGTAAGAAAATATGTCCGAGCATGTATACCCTGCGCTCATGCGAAACAACCAGGAGGTAAGAAACAGGGCTTCCTTTACCCCATACCAAAGCCAAACGCTCCTTTCCAATGTCTTCATACGGATCATCTAGGACCGTTCATAAAAAGCAAGAAGGGCAATTTATACATTCTGGGTATTATAGACAGTTTCACGAAATTTATAATATTGCGAGCTGTCAAGAACACGAAAAGTAAAACTACCATATCAGCTCTCCGTGATGTGTTCGCACTGTTTGGCACACCTGGGCAACTCATTTCAGATCGGGGTACAAGCTTCACTTCAAACGAGTTCAAGGCGTATATCGCTTCTATCGGGATCAAGCATACACTAAATGCCGTGGCTACGCCTCGAGCGAACGGACAGATTGAGAGGTATAACCGCTCCATACTGGCGTCTCTTACCGCTCTGTGTCACAATGAAGATGATCGTAATTGGGACATCAAATTAAGTGAAGTGCAGTGGAGCCTCAACAACACTATAAATCAGGGTACCGGTAAGAGCCCGACCGAGATAATATTTGGCAGGCCAACAGTGAGCATCGCCGAAGGGCATTTGCACGATATAAACCGATCGGAAGTAATTAAGGAGGGAACAGTAGAAAAGATACGTGAAGAGGTGAACAAAGAAATACATACTCAGCAAGAGAAAATGAAGACTAGGTATGACCAGAAAAAGATCAAAGCAAAATCGTATAAGAAAGGTGACCTAGTCATGATTCAAAAGAGTTCGAAGACTCCTGGGGAAAGTCATAAGTTAGATCCGGCATTCAATGGTCCCTATAGGGTAACTGCTGTACTGGAGCATGATCGGTATGAAATAAGTAGCGTCGATGGTTATTCGAAGAAAAAGTATAAAAACATTTTCTCAGTTGACAAAATCAAGCCGTGGATGAAATTCGTTGAGTCCGAGTCAGAAAGTGACTATGGGGATAGCGAGTAGTAAAGTTGTGTCGAAACATTACTTCTAGTATCTGTACATAGACTTGCAATTTCACTTTGATGATCATGATAGGTATAGTTAGCCATTATGTAATGTTCTTGTCCAATATCCTCCTTGATGTTCCTTTTCGTTTAATATAAACTGAGTGAACGGGCTCAAGCCTATGTTGAATAAACTTTTAAAGACTGCAGGTTAACCTTGCTATTTAAGTATAGACTCGGAATGAACCAAGGATGACCAAGGATGGATCGCAGGTAGTCTCTCGCAGCTCCTTGTGTGGGCCAGCGGCGCTTTATCTCTGTAACTGTACTTTTGACTTTATTAACCCGCAGCTCCTTGCGTGGGCTAGCGGCGTTTAATCTATTGTGTGTACCAACCGCAGCTCCTTGCGTGGGCAGGCGGCATTTAGTCTGTTGTGTGTACTAACCCGCAGCTCCTTGCGTGGGCCAGCGGTGTTTAGTCTGTTGTGTGTACTTACCCGCAGCTCCTTGCGTGGGCCAGCGGCGTTTAGTCTGTTGTGTGTACTAACCCGCAGCTCCTTGCGTGGGCCAGCGGTGGTTAGTCTGTTGTGTGTACTAACCCGCAGCTCCTTGCGTGGGCCAGCGGTGTTTAGTCTGTTATGTGTACTAACCCGCAGCTCCTTGCGAGGGCTAGCGGCGTTTAGTCTGTTGTGTGTACTAACCCGCAGCTCCTTGCGTGGGCCGGCGGCATTTAGTCTGTTGTGTGTACTAACCCGCAGCTCCTTGCGTGGGCCAGCGGTGTTTAGTCTGTTATGTGTACTAACCCGCAGCTCCTTGCGTGGGCTAGCGGCGTTTAGTCTGTTGTGTGTACTAACCCGCAGCTCCTTGCGTGGGCCGGCGGCATTTAGTCTGTTGTGTGTACTAACCCGCAGCTCCTTGCGTGGGCCAGTGGTGTTTAGTCTGTTGTGTGTACTAACCCGCAGCTCCTTGCGTGGGCCAGCGGTTTTAGTCTGTTATGTGTACTAACCGGCAGCTCCTTGCGAGGGCTAGCGGTGTTAACTCATTTTTCGTTTTACTAACCCGCAGCTTCTTGTGTAAGCTAGCGGCGTTTAATCCTGTTGTTTGCACTAACCCCAACTCATTGTTTGCGCAGCATCTGTTTCCTGCCCGCCGAGTTTGCTCCACAACTCCTTGTGTAGGAGAGTGCTGTCGCGCCGCGCCTGCCGTTCGTTAGAGACTAATCTGCTTGAATCTCATAATCCACCAAGGATTTACTTATTACCTATTTGCGTACTTATAAGGGATCTGACAAGATGAAACGAAATTGTTCTTTTATTTTTTTTTATTATTATTATTTTTCTCCTAATATTGCTAGTTAATAACTTCTACTTAAAATTATCATTAATATTCTTAAGGGACGAATGGGGTCATTCAATATTGTAGGATGGCCGAAAAATTGTGTTGCTTTTAAATTGCAATATTTGCATACTTTTGTTGTTTTTGAGTATCTTTTATCGTTAATTCAGTCCATAAGCGTGCCATATGTAATGGTCAACTCGAAATATATTGGTTGATAGGACAGGAAATGATTATGTTGATTAGAAACTGTACTTGTACCTATTTGAATTGCAAAAATGTTAAGTTCCTGAAACGGCATTGTTTATAGATTAGATTCGTTTTTTTTTTGATTTTCATTTGTAAAGAAAGTTAAATATGTTTGAGTTTCATGCTTTTAGTTAAGTGAGGCGTCACGGTTCGAAAGCTGTCCCTGCGACGCTGTGTCTGGGTCAGACACAGTCCGTAGGATGGCCGACTGTTAACAATCAACCGATTTTACTGTCACTCGAACGGTGACGTTTCAAGACGATTGTTTTTTGAGCGCGTATCTGTATGACAGTTCTCTCGGTAACATATTGTATGGGAAGTATTGAAAATAAACGAGTTTTACAACAAATACTGGCATTTGGAGAATCATTTAATACTACTAGTCTCACGTGTGCTCATCAAGAATATATTCAATAAGTGAATTCAGTGGTTTTCTTAATATATAAAGTAAGTAGCACCTATATCAAGATTCCAACATGGTCCTTCGATCCGGCTCGAAGGACCAACATGGTCCTTCGAAAAGGCAAGAAAATTCCAACAAAAATATCCTTTAAATAACCCCCCAACTCTAAAAAAACGCTTAAAAACATTCGACTACATTTTTGAGCTGAGAATATTTGCTATACAAACATTGATAAAAACACGTCCGTCTGTCCTTCAACTTGCAAATCTTTGCATAGTTCGTCGAACTTAGCGATTTGGACTCGGAAAAAATGCACGTGTTAAGAATTTTGTTAGATATTGTAAATTTAACTACGTCGGTTAAAAACGGTGTATAAATATACTCTATGAAAAGCAGACCATAATAACAGGGGCCTAGCAAATGAGGGCCTACCCCAGAATTTACACAGATCATACATACATACTATCACGCCCGAAATCCCTAATGGGGTGGGCAGAGCCACAAGACTTCTTGTGGCCACGTTCGATTAATTAGTCCTAAGATGGTATGATGAACCGTATGGTGACAGGTGATCAGCCCATCGCCCATACAGATAGTCCACCATGTTGGAGAGGATGGAGGATGTCCCTTAGTCGACTTTTACGACATGCCAGGATGATAAGCATCTGCACGCATTCTATGCTATTTCTTCACTCCCACTGCAGTAGAGGAGACACACACAGACACACAGACCACTTACACAGATCACTTAATGAAAACTAGGTAAATCTACTATTTTAGGTATTTTTATTTGCGTGTCTCCCCTAATTGTAATATTTGCATCTATTCGACATTGGTCTAAGTTTCGCACACTAGCATCCCTCGCTACGCTCGTGATTCAATTTCATCTGATCACTGCAAATAACAGGTTTGCATCCTTTATCGTACCTGGTTTGAGAATATCTCAGGTTTCTGACTGACAGATGACGCAAGTGTTTTTTTTTTCACTTTTCATACGTATCGTATCTTGACGTGACGTATCTTCTAATTATAAAATGGACAGTACACGTGATCTTTATGCGCTTATAGAAGGTAGAGTATCGCGTAACACGATCCCTGTCTTCACAATTTGTTATTGAATACTATATCATCACAGATTATATACCTACAGGTTTGTTATCATGTCGTTTTGAATATGATATAGTCATATGATGCGGCGTAATAAAAACATATATATATATATATAAGCAAGGACTGAGGGTCAAGTTTAGCTAGACTAGCTATCGCTTGCGGCTTCGTTCGTTATACATATATATTTGACTAGCTGCGTTACAATGCTGTTTTATTTTGGGTATTTCTTGGGTTTTAATTTTTGCGCGGAACCGTAATTCTGTTTCTTAAATAAAAGTTCCGCAATCAACTAGTTTACCAAAACCTAACTTACTGACTTTACCGACCATGTCGTCAAACAAGTGTACTAAAAACGGAGTGTATATGTAGAAAATCGGCGTCTAGGCTAGGCGCTAAAAGCATTTCCTCCGATGAATATTAATAATTAATTAATTATAATTATTATTTGTTGAGTACAGGGAAGTGTTGCAGGTTCGATCACCTTGGTATTTATCATTATAGAACTCAACTATTAACCCATAACTAGATCAAAACGAAATTAAATTCAAATCGGGAAATGACCTCTAACCACATAATCGAAAGTAAATGATCATGTTTACGGCTACCGAGTGAAGTAATTGGCAAATTTCGCAGAGTGAACAAATTGTTTATTTGATGCACGTGCACTTAATATTGTAGTCGGTTATTATTATTTACAGTCAATTAAGTCACGTCGTCATAATCATGCGATCTTGATTCTTCGAAAAGATCAAATTATTTCACGCCGACGAATATGAGGGCAAAACTTAGGTAAGTATTACGGGGAAGCAATTTAAAAGGTATTTACGTAGTTTTCATGGTTTACGAAATTAGCGTTTACTTGCTGATATTTAATAATTGGAAAAATATTTCGAAGATGATAAGGTAATTAATATGAGACATGTGTAGTAGTTCACGAATGACTGATGCAAAGGAACTACTTCAGTTGTTTTCACTCTTTCAATCTGCAGTTCAGTTGCGTTCCATGCTTCAATATCTCTTTTAGTTCACCACGTTCCGTTCCATCCGTTCTGTTCGACTAGTGCATCAAATTTATATATTTTTTAAATTTCCATTTTACGTATAAAGGCGTGAATCGCCTCGCATACACATTTTTGTATCTGCATTTATTATTCAAATAAACTGTATATTGAGTTTAATGGACTGTTTATACAGATATTATATCATGAGTGAAAGAAATGCGAACCACAGATCCAAATGCATCGATTGAGCTATTGAAGTGAACTGAACTAATTGAGTGATACAGTTCACAGTGATGTAAAGAAGCGTATTTATCTTTTCTTTTAAGCGACACATTTTGCGTTAATCTAACTTATATTTAATTTAAATTTTGGGATACTAAAGAAAGTTTTTCATACTTCAGACCCACGTCAAATTAGTGAAAGCATGTCGTCAACATAAATTATGTTGCTGTAGGAGATATAAGTAATTTTTTGAATTAAATAAACTCACCGAAAATTCGAGAAATTTCCAATAGTACCTCAAAGGACAACACTCATCCAGAGACTGAAGAATCTACACTTGGTACGCCATTTTATACATTAAAGCGCGCGAAACAAACCGACCAATGCGGAAGCAGGAAGGATGCGTTTTTGTTCCAATTTCAAATGCCAACGCTCCATTGGACAGATTGTTCGCGCCCTTTTGTTACGTTTTTCTATTTGACCAATTTATCTGTGCGGTCAACGGTAGCGGCGGCGTCTTGCAGCAATCGTGAAGAAGTATTGAGGGACGTCGGTTCTGTTTTTACCGACGGTAGATATAAATTGGTTTTTGCTCATTGTGTGGTTTTCTTTTATTGAATTAATGCGGTTTCCTTGCGGAAGAAAGTTTCTGTTAGGTTTTAAGTGTTCTTGAGGTTTTGATGGTGAGTAGACGCTAGTTTGCGGCTTAAGACATTCATAGCTTTTACACCAGTTCTAATTCAAGTAAAGGTTCAAATACCTATTTATTTTACAAGTAGGCCACACCGGGTCTTTCAAATGTGTGAATCGATCAGCGCTTCAAAAGATGACATCTGTTAGGAGGCGTATTACGATTTTTTCATTAAATAGGCAACTTTGTCGTTAAACTGAATGACTTAGACAACTTTAGACTTGCTGAACAGTGGAGCATAGTTATTAGTATAGTTCATAGCGGCCCCACTTTATGCAATTTATTCTTATCTATTGATATAAAGCCGAAATTCCGCATTCAACTTTTTCGAGCTCGTGGATTGAACTACTGTACCAAGCAAACGAAATGAAAAATATATAATAATATCTCTTAAATAGTCGTGTAGTTCATAGCGGCCTCTGAATTTAGAAATATGTATGGAATATGTAGAAAAGGCCAGTCCCGCGCCAGCGGTCTTCGAGGGTGGACCTATGTCGCGCCAAATGATCGTTCCCAATGTAAAAAGAGCGCTGACGGCCATAAATCTTATATGACGTCAGCGCTCCTTTTACATTGGACAAGGGCTACTTGTTACCGTGCTTCAATATACCTAATCTTTCAGAACGCCATTTAGTGATAGCGCTCTTAAGAAGCACCAATAAGAAATTCAGCAGTAAGTCTATTTAAATACAATAAAAACTAGTTTACGTACCTGTGTATCATAGACGCCTACAACTGCCAAATTTCCATCTGTTGTCAGTATATCATAAGTATTTTTGACTTAATCTATCTTCGGTCTCACAATCTAAAGATGACCAGAAAATTACATGAATATCATAATTGGCTATTTGAATATAGCAACAAATATTAATATATTTCTGAGTAACGGTAGCTTAACGTAAATAAATGCATGCAAAAGAAACAAAAAGATCATTTTTGACTGTTACTTTTTATTTTATTAAGGGTTAAAAATAGTCAAAATAAGTGAAAAATAAATATTGTTTTTTAGTTCTGAATTACTAGCATCCTCATCAAATTTGTAATTTTTTATTTGTACGATATTGACCTAATAACAGTATTTTCGGAAATAATTGCATTATTCATATATTTTGTATACATCGTCCAATGTAAAAAGAATCCTGACGGCCTTATAAAATGTATGACCGTCAGCGCTCTGTTTAGATTGGTCATGTGACGTCATATTTTAGGGCCATTTTCTATGGAGCGTTTTTGCGAGTTGTATGAACCATGAGTTTTCAAAGCGTTGTATCTCAAAAAAAAACAATAATATTTTGCGTCCTCAGTTTGGTTCCTATTAACCTTTTGACTGCCAAGCATGTCTGAGAAGTAACACGAATTTCAATTTTAAGTCAAGGTAATGAATTACTTTTTACCCTGTATTCGCTGACGGCTGCAGCCGACTGGGGCGGTCAAAAGGTTAACCAGTACTTTCCAATAAACGATGAAAAATAAAATCAGTAAAATTCCATATTATGATGAGTATTAATTAATAAGTTGATGATGGCAGGTTAATTTCGTCATTATTTCATTTAAAAAGATGAAGGCAGTTGAACTACCTTAATTATCTGGTAAACTGTCTGCACCGTTCTTTGCCGTGAGGCGTTATCAGAAGCCGTTAACTCCAGTAAAATTTCAAAGTATTTAATGATATGTCGTAAAGATAAATTGTCATTTATAAATAGTCAAAGGCTTCGCTAGTAAATAAACTTTCAGACAAACGAGTTACAGTTACATCAACTCATCTTTGTGGCTGTGTGCGTTAGGTTGTATACCTATATGCAGTTTTTATTTGTGTGGCAGTGTCGCGACATGCGTCGTCTGAGTATCTGTGCTTAAAACAGTAAGCAAGGCAAGGCAAGGTTCTATTTCGATACAATTTTTAATAGTGTCCGACCGAAACATGGTTTTTTTGCCAAAACCGAAACCAAAATCGAAGGTTCGGTTTTAGTTCTTATTTCGGCCGAAACCGAAACCAAAACTTTTTTAGATGCGCTAAAATCGCTGAATATTATGAATAAAAATATCGGTGGACCGTTATTTCTAGATATATGAACAATAAACCTTGTAAGTCGTTTTGTAACTTAAAACAGTTGAAAAAAATGTATTCAGAGTTTTAATTTTAACAAATGACGATCATCCAGCGTCAAAATACTACGGGTAGGTAAGTTTCGGCGCGACCGAAAGGTTCGGCACTTTTTTGACCGAAACCGAACCTTCGGCCGAAACGCCTTTTTTGCCGAAACCCGCCAAAGCCGAAACTTCGGTCGGACACTAATTTTTAATCCTTGGAACGCCACGGCCAAATACGAAAAAGTGTGCCACACACGCCAACTATGTCATTAGCCGACGCCAATGTATGGAAAACGGCATATCGAGGCGCCGGTGGCACGAATAAATGGTCCAGTTTCTATTACTCAGAGCAGCCGTCTTGCTAATGTCGCTACGTGCCGGGTAAAGATACGGCGGCGTCTGTCCTACTCCGGCACAAACCGGTTTTTCGTAACATTACTATGAGCTTACGAAAACCGTTCTCGTTATCGAAATTACCGGAAATACTGCTAGTTGCCGATACAAGTACAAAGGACCGAGCGAGTTTACTATTACGAGAATGGTTTGCATTAAGAGCCCACATATGACTAGATGAAGCACCTCATTTTGCATCAATCAGAACTGAACTCTATGACGTTGGGTTTCATTTTAAAATAGCTCGCCCTCAGCCGTGGCTGTTACAACCACCGCACGCGCACGCGTTCACGAAAATCTGAGTTTTTTGCTGTTTATTAGAGAACCAAAACATCTATTAAAAAATATTTTTTTGCGAATTGAGAAGTTGTTATTACTCAACTATTTAACCAAAAATCATCGTTAAAGACCATAGGGTTTCGAAGATTCAACCAAAAATATGTTAAAAAAGCGTTATGTTTGAAAAATAAAAGTATCGAGGTTTTTATTACTAATCGTGTTTTCACGTTTAAGCATTATAAGAACAAATGTTCAAGTTTAATATGTTCAAAGAACAAACACGTAGTCCCTGTCAGTATTGAAATCTAGATCGCCAAACGACGCAACCTTAGCATATGTGGCCTCTTAACTCATGGTAGATACAATGCGGCATCTTCGTTGGTGAGTGAACCACGCGCTTAGAAACTAGTAACGAAAAATCTATTTTAAACTGTCTACGTTAATCGTCACCATAAGTGTGTCGTACGTTAACCGTAGGTTAAAAGTCACCAGCGGTTCGTTCCCTAAACACCCACTCGTGTTTTATTAACCCTTATGATGCAACAGCTGCATAAATATTATGACTTGCAAAGATCTCAAAAGGATATGCCTATCAGTACAATTTCGTGTAACAAGTCTCATAGACCGGACCGGGACCGGGAGACGCCGCGTCAGTCAGCCCCCCACGAGATGAGGAATACAAGACAACCTGGTTTGTTGAAGACAACGCCGGAAGTAGGATAGGAATGCGACCGCTAATTTTGGAATTTTGGGGGAGACCCTATGGACGTCCCACCATAAGATGATGGTGCAAAGACTGCATTTACAACTCACGATAGAAACAGATGCTAGAACATCTGTACAAATGATTTCGTCAAAGTTAGCAACTTAGACAACTTTGTAAAGGTCCATCAGACCGAATATCACATCAAATTTTACTAAATCAGTACAATTTTTGACATCAGTAAGCGAAATTTCAGCGAACCGATCTTAATCCTATGGTAAATCGTCTACTTACCAAATCGTCATCACGTGGGCGTGGCAATTCGTAGGTCAGAAACTGTGACGTGAGGCGGTTGATAAATCGGGACATGGCCTTGTGACATTATGCCGTGTCCAATAAAATGTACGCACGCGGGAAACCAGTATTAATTTCAGCAGGTGCTTTTTTTTTTCAAATTTCCAAACTTTTTTATAAAGCGATTTATATCGAAAATGACGTCGTTGGCATAGCGTTCGGTTTTATCCAAAATCAATAGATAAAAATACAGTTTTCGAGAAGTGTTGATAAAGTTGTCTAATGGCTTTCCGATTTACAGTACGCTGCTAAAATAAAGAAAAATTGGCATTTTCATCGAAGCAATAACAGACAAGTTGGCAAACCGAAAGCGATATTATCAGAGAAGACATTATTTTCCGTATATTAATAAAGAGTACATATATACCTAACCTACATATATCACACCTGTTGCCCAAAGGGGTCGGTAGAGACCACGAATTTACACCTGCTACGATCCTGACACACCTTTCGCTTCGTCTACTCTAATTAAGTTCTTCATGCACGCTCGCCGGTTTAGGGTACTCTTGGCCTGGCCTTTCTTAAGAACGTCCTCGATCTCGTTTTGGTAAGTTCGCCGAGGTCATCCCCTTCCAACCCTACCATGCACACTCGAATAAACGATACAATTTTAAGAATCCTGACAGTGGTGGAAAGTAATCTACAAAATGTAGTCCAATTGCATCCTTTTATTATGACAGTGCTCGTCCTTCAAGGCGAGGCGATGAGCACGAGCGTATTGATATTACATAATCCCGCTAGACGGTCAGAATGCTCAGATAAACTAAATGAGATAAGACCAATAAAAGTTTCGGTAAAGTTCACGCCAGTTCGTTGATAATTATGTGAAGTTCATCGTGTACTCGGTAAGATTATTGAGTCGCTATTGAGCCACTCAAAACATCTTCACAACGCTCTGGTTCTCCAAGATTCCTAAGGATAAACGTGTCTAAATCTAGGATAAGGGTAAAGGTAGACGGGTTGTTGTCATAGAGGCTTGTTTTAGTTTCAGTCAGCCCAAATGAAAGGTATGTATTGATTAAAACATCCATTTCATCCACCTTGGTATAGGCTATTGTTTACGCCGTAGACAATAGCCTATAACCAGGTAGACTCTACGGTTTCAACTTGACCCTTAACTACCATCAATTTATTATAAGAAAAAGGGTATGTTCTTGCATGAGCAAAAACTTTGTTCATTTCGGAGTCGAGACCCTCAATCCGTGGGGTCCTAGCGCACTACGCCTCTTCGGGGAAATCTCGAAGAGGCTGGTTGAAACCACTGGGGAGCGAAGAGCTGGCAACTTCCTCGCACAACGCATTAGCATTGCGATACAGCGAGGAAACGCTGCCAGCATCTTCGGCATAATGCCACAGCGATCTTTTTTAGATCTAATTTACTTTTTATTTAGATTTAATTAATTTTATTTAGTTTTATTATTATGTTGTATGGTAATAAAGATTGCATTTCAGTAAAAGCCAACTTATAAATATAATAAAGGGCATTAGTATTATCAGCTGTTAAATAACTGACATACCTCCCCCGTGTTTGGTAATGAACTGTGTCCAGAATTCACAGAAATTGGCCGGTAGTTATAAGTACTGTTACCTATTTATATAAAAGCGAAATACTCGCTGACTATAATCTCGGAATCTCAGGAGCAATACGCTTAAAAAGATTTTACAAAAAACCACCTTGAATATCATTGGTGGCTCAACGCTATTAAGTTATAAGGCGTACTATATAAATGGGCAAAAGGCTAGAACAACACCACCTGATTAATTAGATGAAACCTTCCCTTTCGGCTATGCTATGAGTGCTAAGACAAGCATGTATTGAATAATAATTGCCGGCCACGGTCAACCGGAGGCCGACTCTGACCAGCATAACAAATCATAAGTCATATATTGTGTTTTTAAAGGTTCGAGGGCTTGGGAGAATCTTAGAGCTTTACGGGTATACTTCGACCCTATGGGTTCTTTTGTGTAACTACAGCATATCCATGGCATCTCGACCACTTCAATGCAGCAGATTACGGAGCGCCTTGGAGCGCCTTGAATGCCTCTGGTTCTGGATTTTCATTCTTACTCTGGCGAGCGCATCTCTTTCACACGTGATGTGCTTCATTGTTTCTCCGTTTTCGCTACACATTCCACAATGTGTTGTTAACAGGAGGCTTTATTTAACTGGTGCTACAATACCCGTTTCCTGCATCCGGTCTTATTCCTTCTTTAGAGGTGTTATCCATTGGCGGCTTATACCGCTGGGTCGCTGGCGTATCGACGGCCTCCGCACCAATAGATCACCCCCTTAAGTCATCGTGTCTGTGCACGATTTTCTCGGTAACGCCAGTTTTCCCGCTTCAGGCGCCACACCATAAGGCTAGTTAAACTGATATTACAGTTGAACTAGTTCACGCTCCACAGTAACTGTCAACTGACGTAACACGTGTATAAATAGCACGTCTGCAGTTGAGTTTGTAACTCATGGTTTATTTATAACTGCCTGGAAATAGAACGTCAACGTCTTCGTAAAGTATTAATAGTGGTTTGTTCACACAAACCTTGTGGAATTTTGTAAGGAATCATCAGAAAATGTCCGGATGATGAATCTCTAGCAGCGGCCTTAGCAAGGTTGACACGACGGTAAGCTATCCTCATCTTATCTCTCTCATACTAGTACCAAAGAAAGAGATGCAATGAGAGATGATTGGGATCACTTACCCTCGTGTCGTCTTGCTAGAGCCGCAGCGACATAATAAGTAATTAATTTCTCTTCAACAAAGCGTACGACCCTTCATCGCGAAAGTCTTTGGGGTTATGTCATGCAGTGGACGTCACCATTTGTTTCCTCTTCTAAACCTAATCCACTTATCTCTCGCAGTTTTAGGATACTTTAAGGCTGCGTTTCTACCAGAGCGGTGCGAGGCAGTTAAGTGGTGAGCGAGGAAAATATCCATCAAGTGGATTTTTCACGATATGAATTTTTCCTTGCGGATACAGCCTCAACCTGAATTATGCTAGTTTTCGATATAAGGTAATCGTCGAATCGAGGATGAATCAAATTCATATCGTGCTTAATATTTCCCGTGAGTGCATAAATCTAGGCTCCGCTGCGCGGCTTCTATTGCGTGGGTCGTACCTGCGATTTTCGGATGTCATTTGCGGAATTGAATTTAATATTTACCACCAGAATTTCAATAAAGGAAAACATCACGAGGAAACCTGCAATACATCTACGAAGTAATTCAACGGGTTCACCCGGTTTTGGAATAATTTTGTAAATTATTACTTACAGCCTAATATAATATGGCTATTAATATCCATAATATAAATAGCCATATTATATTAGGCTTTGTGCATAATCTGTTATCGCAGAATCTAAATTCGCATAGTTTGATTACGCAGAATTTCGTTAGACCTAATATTATTTGGTCATATTTAGCATGCTCCGAATCATGTCTACGCATAAATTAAATGAGCATAAAATTGGTTTGCCGAAAACTATCATACCAGAAATAAGTTTCGTCATAACATTATTTGACTGAGTTATCAGAGGTCACAGTTCTAACCTAACCTAACCTACTTTTCTGGTAGCAGTTAAGTTTGTAAGTATGCCAAGTTAGTTTCGGACAATCGATAATATGCCGAATAAAATTATGCTAAACAGAATTATGCGTAAAAATAATCGGTCATAATAATACTATGCGAACTTAATTTCGGACTAACTCATTTTCGAGATGTTACGAATTATGCCAAATAAGGTTTCTGCCACATTACCATTTGGCGAAAACAGATTATGTCAAGTCTGTATGCTAAAACGTTATGCCAAATAGAGGGAACCCAATTCACCGATGTGTCAGAAATCCCCAATCGCATTGGGTTCATGTGGGGACCTACTCCCGCAAAGTCCCTCCCACTGTTGATGATGATCATGGTATGGCGCTTGTTTATCTTATCTTATCTTAGAGGGTGGGGTCCTTGCGGATACACTTCGACCCTATGGGATTTTTTGTGTAATTACCCCTTTTTCCTAAGCACTATCCATAGCATTCTCCACCACTTCAATGAAGTGACTTGTGGAGCGCAGTGGTAGTGCCTTGAATTCCCCTGGTTCTGGATATCCATTACCAAGGATTTTCATTCTTAGGCTAGCGAGTGCGTCACATTCACACATGATGTGTTTCATTGTTTGTTCCTCTTCGCCACACATTCTACAGCTTGTGTTGTCAGACAGTCCCATCTTGGCTAAGATGTACTTAACCCCGAAGTGACCCGTGAATACTTCGATTATGTATCTGAGCTGTTTACGGCTGAGTTTCCAAAGTTTATTGGTCCAGCTTGAGTCTACGCTCCCTGTAAAGAGCTTCGAATGCCTTAGGCCAGCCAAGGATTTCCACTTGTTGATACCATCTCATCCGTAACCATTAAGATTTTAGATTACTGTTTTCATAACTCCAGACATCCCTCCATTCAACCAATTCTCTGTATGTGACGTGCATTACATTGTGAACTTGCATCTGTGTAATCTAACGCTGTGACAATGTGTGCGTGTTGCATTTATAATAAAAATTATTGAACATTTTATTTTTGCTGTATTGAAACACTTCTACAACTACGGATTTTCAGTGAGCGTCAAGTTGGCGTACCCTTCGCAGATATCCAGGATCTGATGATTCCAAAAAAATAGTGCCTAAATAGTACCCAATTAGTACCGAGTTAGAAAAAATAATACCTTTGTAATTTCGGAGATATGAACCTTGTTTAACGGGTACGCTAACATGACGTCAAGCTGGCGTACCCGTTTTGGATCTCGAGAACGGTGCTGTTCCCAAATATGCTCTATATCCCAAAAAATAGTGCACAAATAGTTCCCCTGGCTCCAGAAGTCTCAACTTCGTAGCTCTTATAGAATCTGAGATATTTCATACCAAACACGGGTAAAATATTTTGCACCGTCAAGCTGGCGTACCCGACCGAGATCACACGGAAAACCATTGAATTCCTAAGCCAGCTATATACCAAAAAATTGTGCCTGAAATAGTACCCCTTTTACGACAAAAGCATAACAGAAAAGTTAAGTGGAACATTGAAAAAATAATGGATGAATATTCTTCATTGTCATAGTACTGTCACGTACAAAAGTCTTATTTTATTTATATTTATTATTTGTTCTTTCAATCTTTTAAGCAGAATGTAAGTGAAAGTTTTAATTTACTTAATATTCATTGCAATAGCCAGATGGGTTGGCATAACGCAGATTATAGCAAAGTAGATTTTATCCTTTTGCGGTACCTTAGTATTAGGAGTTTTTTAGTCCTATAGCTACATCTGCGTACATTTACTCAGCACGTTAAACATGGTTAAAACATAACAGTAACGGCATCTGTTTACTTAAGTTTCCAACATAATCGATTACTAACCGTTATAAAGTTACTCTCTGTTTGCGTCTGTACCAAAATTAGTTTGTATGTAGAAGTTGGCATTCATTTTTTTCATGTTCCACTTAGCTTTTCTTTTATGTTTTTGTCGTAAAAGGGGTACTATTTCAGGCACTATTTTTTGGTATATAGCTGGCTTAGAAATTCAATGGCTTTCTGTGTGATCTCGGTCGGGTACGCCAGCTTGACGATGCAAAATATTTAACCCGTATTTGGTATGAAATATCTCAGTTTCTATAAGAGCTACGAAGTTGAGACTTCGGGAGCCAGGGGTACTATTTGTGCACTATTTTTTGGGATATAGAGCATATTTGAGAACAGCACCGTTCTCGAGATCCAAAACTGGTACGCCAGCTTGACGTCAAATTAGCGTACCCGTTAAACAAGGCTCATATCTCCGAAATTACAAAGGTACTATTTTTTCTAACTCGGTACTAATTGGGTACTATTTAGGCACTATTTTTTGGAATCATCAGATCCTGGATATCTTCGAAGGGTACGCCAACTTGACGCTCACGATTTTCAGGGCAAAGCTCTGAATTCAGAAATAAGTGCACCAGCTTATGTTTATTTTCCGTTGTTTGGAAGATAAGACCATCGTTCATAAGTCCGCCATCTGTACGAACTAATGTACAGTTTGTGCAATAAAGTTTTAATAAATAAATAAAGAAGCCGATAATAAAGCAGTCTTTGTAGTACCTTAAGCTTGGAGTGCCACAAGGCTCAATCATAGATCCTTTTCTTTTCTTGGTAGACATAAACGACATACCAAAACTAGCAGGTCTTGTAACTAGCGTGACATAGTTTTATCAACACAACACTTGGCTAATTTTCAAAGTAAACAAACTCGATCACAGTTATGGCAGTTCGACCTCAAAAGTGGTAAAACGGTCAGGACGAATCTAGTTCTGAGTAAGTGTTTCAAGCACAGTTATTTAGACTGTAGGTAACCGCTATTGCCCGCGTCAAACGTCTATTCCACTTTGAACACGATACTACATAATCACGTTGCAGCCACTGCAGGGGCATGTAATGAGCTGTTGTGGCAACTTTATCACATTGTTATCTTACATCTGTGCAATGCAGCTGTTGTGACGTGCTTGCTGCATTGTTATAAATATTTGACAAACGATATATGATATGTGCATGTTTTCGTAATTTACATATTTTATTATTTTCGTAATTAGTTACCATTTAAAAAAAAAAATCGCTTTGTGATGAAAGTCAGTGATTTAATAAATAACGTATGCCTTTTTGATAACCTTTTTAACTTACAGTTTATAGTGCAGCCGTAGAATTATTTTAATTCGTTTTACGTATGGATAGTTTTTATCTTTGCTCGAGACTTCCGGTCAAGGCCAGAAGATTATTATTATACGACGTTACGATACGTTACGATATTATTGGACGTTGTACATTTTATAACGATTCGGTATCGGGATTGCGTGTTAATGTTCCAAGATTCTGTCAATCTTCGTATTACCTATCCTGTCCATCTGTCCGTTAATACAAGCGGCCCGCCCCGGCTTTGCTCATATATATAGAATAGTAATAATATTACTATTATTATTAACGAAAGTGTGTTTGTTTGTTCCTCTTTCACGTCGAAGTGGGGCTACGGATTTACATGACTTATTGAATAGCGATAGTTGGATGGTTGCAGTCGTTGCAGACGGGCTTTGGAAGGAAAGGCCATAGTCGGATTTTCATAGTAAGTCGGCACTTACATCAAATGAGCTCGGGTTTTTTTGTGAGTACCTCTTATGTGGTTGTGAAGTAGTGACACCTCTGGTTTTTTTTCTCCGAATAGAATAAGTATATACATTGGCCTACTGCTTTCCTAAATATCAAATTTTTCTAGTAAGGGCCGACTTATTATAAAAACCCGACTATGACCTTTGTAACCATGTTTGAACCAGATGATCATGATTGTAGTTTATATGCTTGATAGTTACAACAACAAGTGATTGATTGATTGAAATACCAATTAATGTGACATTGTAACAGATGCACAGAAAATAAAGCTATTAAATTCATCGTATCAACTTAAAAATCTATATCTTCATGTGCTTAAATGGAGTCCGATGGTACGGAACCTTCTGCGCAAGCGTGACTTACACTTGTCCAGTTTCTTCTGTGAGAGCGAATTTAAAGGTAGCCAAGCCATGTCTTCATCAGACAGCCTTAAACGGGCTGCATTTAAGGTCGCAGGTTCGATGAATTTGACATTTAAATAATGCAACGCTCAGAAGGGAAACACCTTTTAATATGGTATTGGTGACCGACAGTTGCATATCTGCAAAAAGTGGTTTTTCGTTTCGGCCTTAAAGATGTCATATTGAAAACCTTTGGATATCTTGATATTCGTATCAATAATTCATACGAGCATTGACGTCTGCACATTTTGAGATGTTGTCGGTATAGCATTATAGAGCACTCGGTTTTGTCCGCGACTTCGTCCTCATGGGATTCGGTTATCGCTGATCCCTCGGGAATTGCGTTTTCCGGGATCAAAAGTAGTCTATGTAACTTTCCGGCCCATAAAGTGAGAAAATGAAGATGTATGCAAAAAAGCCGGTCAAGTGCGAGTCTGACTCGCGCGCCGCGGGTCCCGTACTTACCTACGAAAAACAGACAGTACCTCGTAGGTACGGAACCCTAAAAATGACAAAAAATAGCTTTTAACAACCGGGTAACCATTTACAACCTACCTATGAAATAACCTCCTCCTCTGCTGCACTGGGAGTAAAGAAATATCATAGAATGAGTGCAGATGCTTATCATCCTGGCATGTCGTAAAGGTCGACTAAGGGACGGGTCCTCTCCAACATGGTGGACTATCTGTATGGGCGATGGGCTGATCACCTGTCACCGTACGGTTCATCATACCATCTTAGGACTAATTAATCGGACGTGGCCACAAGTAGTCTTGTGGCTCTGCCCACCCCATTAGGGATTTCGGGCGTGATGCTATGTATGTATGTATGAAATAAGACAAAAAAATTACTTTGGCAAGCTCCTATATCCGTGCAACCGCCGAGTGTGATACGACTTTGCAAAGTTTATTCCGTTAAACTAATTTAATTTGTGATGTAACTACTAATTTACCGTTTTCTGACTTTTTCCTTTATTTGTGCTGTAAGACACTGCTTCTTGCCAAATTTCATGATTCTAGGTCAACGGGAAGTACCCTATAGGTTTTGATTTCCTTGCGAGTATTAAAATATGTGGCATAAACGGCCGAATTTTTTGATTACGGTGACTTAGAAGGTTGATTTTTTCACAGCTCCAGGACATTGCAGATTTGATATTAATTTCAACTTGATAACGCGTTCTTAAGAAAAAGGTCTTCAGACACAGACAAAGAAGTGATCCTATAAGGGTTCCTTTTTTTCCTTTTGAGGTACGGAACCCTAAAAATCACGTCATTCTGTTGGTCCGTTGCTACGTAAAAGAAGGAAAAAACAATAAACATACTTTCGCATTTATAATATTAGCACGGATAGGTATGGGATTGCCATTATTAAAGAGTCAAAAAATAACCAAAACATTATTATAACGAAAACTCGTTTGAAAACAAAGTTTCTAGTTTGTAGATATTTGATTTCGAAGGCTGAGAAGTATTTGGCGTCTACATTTTGTTGAATGCTAATTTGCTCTGAAGCCTTTTGAAGTAAAAATTCGGCCAAACGATAATAAGTTTTGTAGAAAAACCTTTAGGAGGAGGTTAGAAAATGGTAAAACAAAGTAGGCAGGCAGCACAGGATCGGTCTAACCGTTTTTAGGGTTACGTACCTAAAAAGGAAAAAACGAAACCCTTATAGGATCACTCGTGTGTCTGTCTGTCCGACTGACACAGCCAATTTGCTCTGAAACTACTGGAACGATGGAGTTGAAATTTGGTACACATATGCAAGTCAGTGACCGCAACACGGACATGTAACGTAAATAAATGAATTTTAAATATGAGGGACTATTTTGGAAGGTAAATTAGAAAATTAAAAAAAAAGTTTTCATACCTTGGCGTGTGACATATCAAATGAAAAGAATATTGTGATGATCTTAAATTTATTTATTTTGGAATTTTAAAATAAATAGTTTGGAAGTTATTTAGGAAAATAGGCGAAAATTGACCATTCCGCCGCCCCTTATTTCCGAAACTACTGCGCCTAAAATGAAAAAAATACAGATAATAGTTCTTTACCTATAGATTACAGGAAAACCTATAAGAACTCTATGGTATTTAAAGTACATACATAGGAAATTTCTGATAATTATGTACGGGACGGAACCGTCTCCACGCGAGTTTAATTCGCTCTCGTCCGGTTTTTGGAGAATATTCTGATTCTGAAGATTTCGATTTCTGTCCAACAATGGACGACTTTCGGCGGAAATGATGAATACTAAAGTTCCCGTGGCGATCTAGATTAGAGATGCAACGGATAGTGGTTTGGCCGGATACCGGATACCGGATATCCGGCATGGTCGTTGGCCGGATATCCGGCTGCACATTAGCTATCTCGTAAGTCGTGTTAGCTGGCGCGGCCTTTGCGCGGTGAGCAAGTTTCAACTTGTTACAAATTGTAAGTGCGCGGGGAGGCCCTTTGAGGTTCGATACGCGCTCTATTACGTCAGTTGGGAATATTCAAACGTGCACGTTGTGATGTTAAGTGAAGTTATATGTTTAAATAACAAGAAACTAAGCTTTAATTTGATAACTGACGTGAATTTCGTTTATTTCTGATGGTTTTTTATTGGTTTTATCCTATGTCTGATGCAAACTTTAACTATCCGGTATCCGGCCGGATACTGACTCACTATCCGGTATCCGGCCGGATAGTAAAATCATGGCCGGATAGGCCGGATACCGGATAGTAACCGGATATCCGTTGCATCTCTAATCTAGATTGTCTGTTAGTATGCAGCAGTGGCGAAGCGTGAAATATTTCCTGAGGGTAGCCGGAACAATTAGAACCGTACGTGCGTGTCTGACATTTAGTTAGAGTATCATGGACTTCACTGTCAGCTAGCCGTAGCTTTCTAGCTTGTTAAAGCCGTCAGGAATCGGCTGGTAGGCAGGCTGCGCCACTGGTATGCAGTGCAATGGAAGCCGTTACTAACATTAAGTACGCAGGAGTGTAAATAAACAGCTTAATAAAAACAAATGAACATTATCCACTCGTCGAAGCTCTTATAACGTCAGCATAAAGGCTACTATTGTTCGAATCATGTAGCTCGTAAAGTTGTAGAACTATGCAGTTTTTGGCGTGGGATGACTTAGATTTATTCACTGACTCAGCCATTTGTTTTTGGGAAGCTCGTATGTCGCGTTTGCGTTGGATGGAGATTGAATTTTATTACTCATAATGAAGGTTGATTTCGCGATAAATCGTTTAATTAATATAATGCGTTTGTACAAATATCTGATCCTTTGGCTAATCGTGATGCATCGCGCTCTAATATTTGGGTAGGATTATGGCCGAATTTACAAAGGCCTCTCAAATCTTTAATTAACCTTTTGACCGCCCCGGTCGGCTGCAGCCGTCATCGTATACAGGGTAAAAAAGTCCTTCATTACCTTGACTTAAAGTTGAAATTCGTGTTACTTCTCAGACATGCTTGGCGGTCAAAAGGTTAAAGTGACGTTTGTCAACTTGTTGACTATTTGATCTTGGATAAAATGCTTTAATCGCGTTTGTGAATTCGGCCATTAATTGGGTAAACAACTTAACTGGTTTGATCAAACGGAAATAGGTGATAAATATAGTTATATACTCTACGTTTATTCCCAGTTGTATGTGTTGTGTATATAGTTAGGGGCTGGGTGCCATTTTGGTATATGATTTGTTCGTCTTTCATATTGATAGGGATGAAAGTTTATGTCAATACAAATCGATTTGGTCCAGTAAATGAAAGTCCTATGTCCCTGCGTATTTGAATTACTACTTTAAAAAATCGTACATAAAAAAATCTGCGACCTAGACGTCTGCCAACTTTTTTTTCTATTCTGGGAGTCCTAATGAAACGAATGGACGCAACGAGAACGACGAACAAATGATTTAGTTTAGCTTTTTGAATTTACATTTTTGCAACTTCGTTCCGTTATAAAACGTCTGCCTCTTCGATGTTCATCGTTTTGAGGATGATTCTGACCATCACTCCAAGAGGCAGACACGAACAAATGATTTAGGACACCTTTTTTTAAAAAATTGTTGAAACGCTGTCTATTGAAAACGCAGCGCTACCATGGTGGCAGACTATTTTTCTGTGGTTCTTTACATTGTCATTAATCGAACAATTCAGGTCTGCCAAGCGAACAAATCGTATAGAAATTTTGGCACCCAGCTCCCTAGCTAATATAACGTGATGTAAATCCATTTTCAAAACCCCTTGACTGGTTATTAAGCCCACAGAGCGACTTAGACGTAGAAAGTTGAGTGAAAGGTACCTATCCTATAAACCCAGGTTCACATAGTTAGTGTGCGAGAGTTAGTCTTAGGTTTAAATGATAATCATTTCTAACTTGCTGCCTTCATTAATACTTTCACTCGCCTCACGAGGTCTATGTTGTTCGGGTGCCGAGGACTCGCGAGGCGAGTTAATTCTAGATGACTAGAGGCCTCGCCGAAGGAGTAGAGTTTAATGTCTTTGTTTTGTGAACATCTGTTTTTAGCACAGCCCTGTACTCGCCGGGCGAGTCAACGGCTCAGAGATAAGTGAACACTCCTGAGGGGTTCTCTGCGCGTAGCGTTTGTCCGAGAAGCGCGCGTTTGGACTCGCGTAGCGAGTCTTTGAGAGCAATTTGTCTTTATTTTTGGCTTGGTAATTAACGTGTTAAAATTCTGTAATATTGCGATTAAAATACGTTAGGTAGTTTAAATGTTGTGAGCGAATACACAGGTCACAGACGGACGCGGAAAAGCGAGTTTCTTTAACATGATTCAGAGATTTTGATGGTTGGACGGAAGTACGTCCAAGGTAACTTCCGAGACTGAAATTTGTTCAGAATCGGAATAATAATAATGAATCGTGCGAAGGGAAGTGGTAGTAATAATAATAATATCTTGAACAGTAACATGGATCTAGTCCCAAACTACAGTGGATTCAGCCATACTTGTCTTATTTGGTAAACAAGTTTCTAACCTCAAAATGAGCTATTGGGTGAAACAGCTGTTTTGTCCCCGGTTCCTTTATTTATTTGCATTTTGAGGTTAGAAACTTGTTTACCAAATAAGTTTTGATGAATTCACTTTACGAAGGATGCCATGCTATGGTACTATTGTACACGGGGATAAATTAAACCCGTTTATCTCTATCTTTTTCGTCGGCACTAGTGTGAGAGAGACGCACTTAGCGATAAGACGGTTTAATTTATCCTTGTGCCGCAGATGGTAGGTAGGTACATACGGGATCTAGGGGACTACTCCTGCCCCTTGTAGACTAAATGATAACTTCTTTCAGTGAATAGTTTGACAGGTAATCGGGTCGACTGACCAGCTTAAACTGTCCCGAATTCTGTTGCAGTGCTGACTTAATTTCTTCTTAAATTTGAATTTAAATGAACGATATCAGCACTCAACCAGTAACAATTAATACAGCCGACCAGGTACAAAAGGATTTATTAGATGGATTCCGCGAACGCATTATTTTCGTGTAGCGTTTTTCCGAGTCGCATTTTTCCGCGAACGATTCATTTCTTCATCGGAATTTTACTCGTAGCTTTTACCGATGTCGCATTTTTTCGTGATCTATTAGTTTATTCATTATCATTCTACTCATGAAAAAAAAGAAATGGTGGTTACTTTATCCAAAGTCACAGACTAAATGCCATGTCAACAAAATTAAGTGTAGGAAGGTATGATACGTTCGTAAATAACTTCCATCTTTAACATTATTTGCGTACTACAACATTTTGAAAATGAAAGTAAATGCGTCATCAAAAAAAGCTACGAGAAGTTAGTTCCCATTAATATATTTTTCGGTCGCGAAAAAATGCGACTTGGTAAAAAGCTACTAGTAAAATTCCGATGAAAAAAATTCATCGATCGCGGAAAAATGCGACTCGGAAAAAAGCTGCATGCAAATAATGCGTTCGCGGAATCCATCTAATAAATCACAAAAAGATGTATAAACACACAATTTGTACTACACTACCTACTAGATTATAATATGGGTATCAAAATGTATAGATAACGGTATATCGTAGCGTCCACGGCACAAAACAATGCCGTCGTTATATGCGGCATTCAAAGGGTTAACAAGGGGGTGTTACAGCACCAATCATCAATCAATGGATAGCAGAATGATACCGGTCGACATCAATTGATATCATTTCAGTAGTACGAACTGTTGATCTACTTTAACTGATCTCGTTTCATAAATAAACATAGATTGATCGGTGTGATATCACCCTTAGACTAGTTTATCTACGTAAACAACTTTTATTATGATGACAAATCCATAAAAGTACTTTATATCTATATCATAAATATCATAAACATACGATTTGTTTAACATAGTTTACATGGAATATTTGTCAGTATGTTTTTGTTTTTATTTATTTGTGTGGTTTATATATTTGAATGCCACAGTCGGTTATGTACAACAGCGGATTTTCATGCCACTGATGTCCTTGTTGGTGTCTGCGCTGCGGTATGAATTTTCGCATTTAGCAATGGGGCGTACCATTGCGTTCCGTGGGGTACTATTCCAAATTCCAGATAATTTATGTGCTTAAGGTTAGTCCAAAAATATAAAATAAACATGGTAAGGACCGAGTAATAAAATATAATTTATCTAGTCTACGAAGGCAATATTGTACTAGTTATGTATTCACTAGCTGTGCCAGTTTTGTTTGCTTGGGATTAGGATCGTATGTATCCTATTTTTTATTCCATGTCTGGTCTATCTGTCTGCCATATTGCATTGAAATCGGTCCAACTGTTTGCGTGTGAGGAAACAACATCTAATTTAGAAACGCAATGGATATCCGGTTACTATCCGGTATCTGGCCATGATTTACTATGCGGCCGGATAGCAGATATTTAGTCAGTCTCCAATACCGGATAGTAAAAGCTGTTATCAGAAATAGGATAAAAATAAAAAACATCAGAAATAAATGAAATCAATGTTACTTTATAAATTAAAACTATGTTACTTTATATTTAAATTTTCCCAACTGTTTAATAAAGCACGTATTTAACCTCAATAGCCTCCCCGGGCACTTACACTTGCTCGCTGTGTTAAGGCGCAAGCTAAGATGTCTTTAGAGATAGCTTGTGTGCGGCCAGATGTCCGGCTATCCAGCCAATGGCCATGCCGGATATCCAGTATCCGGCCAAATAACTATCACTGGCATCTCTAATCTAAATACTTCACATACTTCACATTAATAATTTTAGTACAATAAGTACTTATGTACTTGAATCATGAAATATTTTAATATTTTTGTTGATCCTAGTTATTCAAATTTTACACGAGTAACCTTGCTTTGAACATTTTCCATGTTCATTTTAGACATAGGCGGATTACCGCAGCAATAAAAAATATTTAAGTAGCAGTGTTTAGAAATATAGACAAAGTATAGAGTGTCAAATAGATTCAAATTACCGCAACAAGCAGCACAGAGTGTTTGATAATTAAAACTAATTGAAATCAAAACACAATTCAAATTAGGTAATTTAACCCTTTTACCATAAAAAGAAAGTGTGTCACACTATAGACAAACCACTACGGTACACAAATCAAAAGTTAACCTTCTAACTTTCAAAGAAAGCTTTTCTCAAAAAATTCCCACGATTTACCACTGTAAATTGTGTTTTTATGATTATTTAGCAAACTATAAGTCAACAAACGCGTAAATACTAATTCCTAACAGTACTAATTGTTTGAAACACGGCTAAAACTAGTTCCTATAAAGTATAACGTAAGGTTGACTGCGACTACCAGTTGCCTATTATGTTCTATCCGGAAAACGTTTCATTGAAACTATCGTGAGAGATTTCACCTAATAGTTTACATGCCTATATGGTTAGTTAGACGTGTGTAAAACCGCACAACGCTCGCGTAAGTAATCACGTTCGTTTTTAGGCTATTCGACACCACTGGAACAGCCGGCCTTCCAAATTAAGACATAAGTAAATGTGCTCAAATTGTAAAAACACACTGACCTTTTAATAAGTATTACAGCGTCTCCAGCGCGCGGATGTAATTCCATTCAATGGTTAACTCAACAAAAACCACTAAAGTTAACAATGATTAACTATTTCACACAATAAATGTTTGGTTTTTTAATATTTTCTTTTATGACACTCGCGGACGTGAGCGATGGAGCGCGAAGCGACGCACGCACAGATTGTACAAAAAAAAATCACGTCTATTTCTTTTCTTTTTTTTGCCTGGTTTCAGAGACCTTTAAGCCAACGTCTATTTCTACGTACGCATAGGTGTTGCCGTTTAATACATTCATTTAATTATGTATTAACGAAAAGATCTCGTATTTGTGAGAACTCATATAAGTTAAAATGCGTTTACGTTTTAAAAAACCTGATTATGCCCAAATTACACTAAATCTTTTATAAAAAATAACTATTGAAATCTTCTTTGAAACCTTTCCCGAACGAAACCCGAAATGTCACTGTCAAATTTCATCGATTACTATTCGATCATTCGATTCGACTTTTATTCCTATCTATTAAATTTCTTTGCCCGGTTAATATAACAAATGAGATAATTAATTCGCTTAACCGATTATAAGTTGCTGTGCTCAAAAATGATTAAGGCAATTTTGGTGTTCAACAACCATGGGAAACCGAGATTGTCCAAATTCTATCAATATTTTGTAAGTAGAGCAAACACAAATTACTGTGCATTCCCCTATTTCTAAACATAAACTAGATTTTTAAATGCTTGGCAATGACTTTTGCCGAACATTTCGCTTTGAGATTTCTTTTCCACGCAATTTCCTTAACTTTCACTTTTGTACTTTACAAACTGTTTAATTTGAGAACGCCCCTCACTAAGTAAGCGATCTTGTATAATTTTACATTAAATTTTGTTTGACTTTATTTTACTGAAAAGCAATCTCCATAATTGTATTTTAACAATGCTTAGCAAAATAAATAATAGTAAGTCATATTTCTAGCTGCACATAAATTCCTGCTCCATAAATTTATCCTATGTATTAGTTATAATACAACTATATAGATAGTTCGATCCACAAAGACACGCCATTCAATTGCAGGAACAATTTTATCAAATCGTGTGATGCAAAATTAAGTGGTAGGGACCATCTTTACGGATTGCATTATCTAAAGTACTTCGTTATTTATTAATAAGTTACCTTGTTTTTAGAATGAGGATATGCAGCAGCAGATCATAAAGGAAACCTTTCAGCTTGTATCAAAACGGGACGACAATGTGTGCAATTTCCTGGAAGGTGGCAGGTATTAAATAAATTTAAATGATCATCATTGCAAGCCTTTGCATATATTACATGTGAATTCAGCAGTGTTCTGTTTGCACCACTTTCCGTGCAAGTGTATAATAGAAGTTGCGAGATCGAGTCCTGGCACATTCTGTAATAATATAACCAGGGCTGGATTATCTATAAGGCAGTGTAGGCAACTGCCTAGGGGCCCCAGGCAGCATTTATTTTATTGTTTAGGGTGATGGCATACCTGTGTAATGTAGTAAAAACACAGCGTAATTATGAAATGTTGTAGAAAAAATGTATTCTAGGAAGTTGGATAAGGGGGCGTCCATTAATTACGTGAGGCATTTTTTAAAATTTTTTGACCCCCTCTCCCCCCTTGGTGAGATGTTGTAAGATTTTTCTCGACTCCCTCCCACGTGAGATTTTTCAAAATTTGTGTTTTGGGTACAAAAGCGTTGAATTTAATAAAAAAAATTGCCATATTTTATTTTAGACACTTTTTTTACTTTCATTTAGCTTTAATTTAACTTAACTTTCACGCAGTTTCACACCGTTTTCTGCTAGAAAAAAATTACGTGATATTTGCCAAGACCCCCCCCTCGCTCCTAAGTGAGATTTAGTAAGATTCGTCTCAATCCCCCCCCCCCTGAGCACCTCACGTAATTAATGGACACCCCTAAGAGAAGAGGGGCCCTGAATTGTATTGTCTAGGAACCCCTGGCCCTGTTCATAGAAATAGAAATAGAAATAGAAATCATTTATTTGCATTAACATGGTAGGTAAATACAGTTGAAAATTTGAAAATATAATAATTTTCTTATTATATGTTTAGCCAATGTTAGCATGCCAAATTTAGGACATTTTTTTTTTAATTTAAGTTTAAACATAATAATTACTGTTTATCATATAGAAATTCTCGTATTGTATAAAACCATTTATTTACTAACCATTTTTGTAACATTGACAGAAATTTCTTTTCCGGTAAAATCAAAGAATTTTACCGGAAAAGAAATTTCATGTGGTAATTTATTATTTTATTTTTTATTAAAAAAATATATTACTTGACCGACCTTCGTAAAATACATTAACATTAACATACTTAAAATACATTACACAAACATATTACTTAAATACAGTATCAATTAAATTAAAATACTCAATTGTCCAGCATCCATCCGATTATAAACAGTAATACTCGTAACATAGCAATTTACATATAAGATTACATAATACAGAATACAAGAATTAGGTATGATCGTTTTGCTGTAATAGATAGTGCCTGTACACATTGGGCCAACGTCGGCCAACTCACAAGATGCATGGATGTGTTGGGTTGACACAGAGATATCTTTATCTCATAAACAAAGAAATAACACAACGTCTATTTCTACAACTAAATATAATTTGTCCAATATTGTATTTAATTTGTATTGTATCATTTCAGCCTGATAGGAGGCTCTGACTACAAGTTAATCTACAGACACTATGCCACATTATACTTTGTGTTCTGTGTAGACAGCTCCGAGAGTGAACTTGGTATATTGGATCTGATACAGGTATTTTTAGCTTTTTTCCCCTATTACCTGTGGTCCCACCAACACGTCCCCCTGGTGGGTCAACGGGTAATTTTTTTTTCCCCATGATGAAATAAAATTACCCGTGGACCCACCAGGGGGACATGTTGGTGGGACCACAGGTAATAGGGGCTTTTTTAACCTATTGTATCATGTATAAAGAGAAGGAAGTTGGGTATCTTCATACAAGCGCACCGCGCGCGGCTTGTATGTGTGCGCCAAAGTATCTATGCGTCGCCGCACGTGGCCGCACGCACACTTAAACAAATCTCGACCCGCTTAAATGAGCGTAATAAGGGGAAACGGGTCGTGGTCGTGTTTAAGTGTGCGTGCGCCGCACGCGGGGCGCTTGTATGAAGATACCCTACTTCCTTCTCTTTATACTATGCTATTGTCAGTCATATCGAACATATGAAATGAAAACGAATGCATTTATATTGGGAATTAGCCACACGGGCTCTTTCTTATATCTGAATCTAGAAGCTATGCTATAGTTAAGAAACTTAGGGGCTAGAGATATGTATGTTCGTTGACAGGCAATAATGGATAATGCTGAGACTGATATAAATCACTTTATTTATTGTACAATACTTAATCTATGACAGGTGGAAACCGACTGGCATTGGCGTAAGTCAGGTCATATATATGAGTGCGTCTATACATATATTATGAGCTGAATCAGCGTACAACAATATAATGATAATCTGTTGCTACAAAACTCATAAACAGGCATAGCTGGGAACCGTTAATCAAATAGTTAACTTCGTTAATCGCTAATCCGAGATTTAACGGGAGTTAACGTTAATCGTTGCGTTAGTAGTTTACTTATAAAAAAGTTCGTATGTGCTATGGAAGTTTAGGCAGGACATGAAACATTAGTAAAAATATACTACGTAATAATACTTATTATTTAAATCAAAAGCTATCTGACATATCCTTTTGGCAAATAGTAGGTACTTAAGTAAAGTTTAACGGACTTTAATTTTTTTAACGGAAGCTAACGAGTCTGTTGACAATTTTTGAAGTTAACTTAAAAGTTAATCTGTTAATCCAAATGTTAACTTCATTAAGTAACGATTAACGGTTTAACGGTCTTGTGCCCAGCTATGTAAAAGGGCTAGTTGTATTGGTAATCGGTAGCCATAATCCAAACCAGTTTGAACCCAGATCCAAGCCATTTTTTAAATAATTAAAAAGCTGGCCTGTTTTAATTCACTCCTCTGCTGCACTGGGAGTGGAGAAATAGCATAGAATGCGTGTAGATGCTTATCATCCTGGCATGTCGTAAAAGTCGACTAAGGGACGGGTCCTCTCCAACATGGTGGACTATCTGTATGGGCGATGGGCTGATCACCTGTCACCATACGGTTCATCATACCATCTTAGGACTAATTAATCAAACGTGGCCACAAGTAGTCATGTGGCTCTGCCCACCCTATTAGGGATTTCGGGCGTGATGCTATGTATGTATGTATGTTATAAGCTTTTATGTCAGCAAGCTGGTCTAGGCTCAACTTCAAGTTTGAATTTCATGTAACTGTTGTCGGATATTTGTACTGATCTATTATCCACAGGTGTTCGTGGAGACGTTAGACAAATGCTTTGAGAATGTGTGCGAACTGGATCTGATCTTCCATGCTGATGCTGCACATCAGGTGAGGCAGCAGATTTAATGTGTTGATTGCTTTGATCATTTTTCTATCTTGTGCACGATCCCTCCATTACTTTCCGATAATGTTTGTTATGTCCTGTTCCCATCTTGTTTTTGGTTTCCCAACTTTTCGTTTTCCAGTGTCGGTTTGCATTTTGTTACTCTGTGCATCTTGCACTCTGGGGTCGTCCACAAATTACGTAACGCAAAATTCTCAAATTTTTGACCCCCCCCCTCCCTCTCCATTCCGTTACGTAACAGGTGCTTTGTAAAAAGTTTTTGCTTAATATTCAGGTAATTCGGCGCTCTTTTTACATTGGGCGAGGTATAATCATCTATGAACGTATTTCGGTTCCATTTCTTAATAATATAATTATAATTTCTTGAGTTTACATTAATTGTGCAATATTATAAAATCTCGACGTAACACCAACCTCGAACCCCCCCCTCCCCCAACTTAACAGGACCGTAACGCTTGGCCAGACCCCCCCCATCCCTCCAAATTCATCCAGTGATCTGGATGCAATCAGAGGCAGTTAATGAACAATTAACAAGTTACTTATGGCTTAAGGGGTCATCCATAAAGTACGTCACACCTTATGGGGGGGGAGGGGGTCGACGAAGTGTGACATTGTGTGACAAGGGGTGGGAGGGGTCATAAGTTTTGTGACGTCACATTTCAAATTCTAATACATCTAAGTGCTAAAATGCCAAAATTGAACTATTAACGAAAAACTTGAAAATACTTCCAACTCTATCTGTACGGACATAAGGTTTAAATTGTTTTGTTGGCGAGTTCACACTCTCTCTACTAGTGTAACGTGTGGGTCCTGTTTTTACAAATGTTTCATTTGATGTTGATTATATTAAAACATAATTTAAATGGAAATAAAACTAATTTCGGAACTGCTTTTTAGTTTAATAATTTCTAGATGTAAAATTGCAAAATATGTGACGTCACACTAGGGGGGGGGGGGGTCCCACAAATGTGACCAACTGTGACAAGGACGGGGAGGGGTCAAAAAATCACGAAATTAGTGTGACGTACTTTATGGATGACCCCTAAGTGGCTTTGGCCGCATGAGGCCATCAGACTGAAAGGTTTGTAGTTTAACAGTATAATTAAATTATTATATTTTTAATTGTTTTAGGTATTGGATGAGCTGGTGATGGGCGGGATGGTTCTTCAAACAAACATGACCGACATCCTGTCTAGATTGCAAGAACAGAACAAAATGCAGAAGGCTGAGGTGAGATATTTCTATTAAAATTATATTTAAACGATGCAATTTTAAATCAAAACTGTTTTCAGATATGTAGCCTGTTACGGTGACATAAAACACTTATTTTAATGTATTCTTTGTCGAGCCATTAAATGTATACATTTAAATTTACTATACTATATGTATACAATAATGTTTTTCTGCTTGTTCTGATAATCACTTTTATTTATTTTTACTTTTTACTATAGCAACCAATTTCAACACACACGCACATAGCAATTCATCGTTGTAATTTTTTAAATTGTTTTGTTTTGCTCACAATCTTGTAAGTGTTTTTATTATTATTATTATATATATTTTTAAATCGCCGTTTAATTATAATTGTTGCCACTGTTTGCCATCTACATACATACATAGCTTCACGCCCAAAATCCCTAATGGGGTGGGCAGAGCCACAAGACTACTTGTGGCCACGTGCGATTAATTAGTCCTAAGATGGTATGATGAACCGTATGGTGACAGGTGATCAGCCCATCGCCCATACAGATAGTCCACCATGTTGGAGAGGACTCGTCCGTTAGTCGACTTTTACGACATGCCAGGATGATAAGCATCTGCACGCATTCTATGCTATTTCTTCACTCCCAGTGCAGCAGAGGAGTAACTTGCCATCTAGTTTTGATTAATTCCGGGTCCAGATGAAAATCAGCGCTGCGTCTCTCAGCCACAGCATTTAGCTGAGCTGCGTGCCTTTTCGTTAGTTAAAGTTCAATGTTAATTTATAATAAACCGAATAAATGCTTCTTTCTTTCTTTCTATATAACTGTACTAACCACTTACAGTAATACAAAGCCATTGTGATTTCAAAATGTAAAATTTCCAGGCTGGTATATCAGCGGCGCCGGCGCGCGCCGTGTCGGCCGTCAAGAGCATGAACCTGCCGCAGCAGCTGCGCGACATGAGGCTGCCGGACCTTCCGCAGGCCATCAAGGTACTCCTAGCGCTAATGGCCACTTAAGTCGTCTCCTTAGTCCCACCTGTCCTCTACCGCTGACCTACCATTGCGTCAGAATCCTGACCTACCTTTACGTTTGCGAAAAATTATGTCATAGGTCTTTTTTCGGTGACGCAAAATTACGTCGGCAGTAGAGGACGGGTTAAGTCATCTTAAATCAAATCAAATCGAAATCAAATCATCATTTATTTGCATAGAAAAGGGTAAATTAACAGATGCCATCATAACTATAAGTTCTCCTTCTTCAGCTTTCTCCAAACAGCATACAAATATTTTGACAATTATAATTATATAATTGTAAAAAAAAATTGTTAATGTTTTATCATTAACAAGAAAAAAACAAAAAAACTGAAATAAAAATAAAAGTCAATTAATTGAAACATTAAAATACATTAAACACTAAATTTACAAATTATTATTATTATTATTCATTCTGATAATATATTAAAAATTCATTGATGGAATAAAATCTATGTTCTTAGTCAGTGAAGTGAGCGCCAGTGTACCTTTGTCCACCAAAGTATTCCCTGTAGTCACTTAAGTCGTCACCTGGGTCACTTAGATCGTCCCCGTAGTCCCGTAAATCATTGAAGCTAGCGCTGGTGTCAATTTAGTCACTTAAGTCTTCCCAGTGGTCACTTAAGTCATCCCATTGATCAAGTAAGTCATCCTCTTAGTCACTGAAGTCAGCCGGTTGGTCGACCTCTTGGTCACTGAAGTCGTCCTGTAGTCACCTTAGTCATTTCGTCCCCTTGATCACTTAACCCATCGGATGCTTAAGACACAGATCCGTGCTTTTTCTTACATACACTTTTTGCATTTTTTTTGAACATAATTTTTTTGGTACTCCGTGAATCCAATGATAGGCGAATGTCGTTTTTTTTTAGCTCCTGCATACGAGGGGTTAAATCGTCCTGGTAGTCAATGAAGTCGTCCTCGTAGTCACTTTGGTCATTTAAGTCGTCCCCTTGATCACTTAAGTTGTCCTATTAGTCATGGAAACTGTCCCTGTGGTCACCTTAATCACTTAGGTCGCCCGCTAGATCACCTTAGTCACTGAAGTCAGCTCTTTGGTCGTCCTCTTGGTCACTGAAGTCATCGCTGTGGTTACCTTGGTCACTTACGTCATCCCCTTGATCACTTAAATAGACCTATTAGTCACTGAAGTCGTCATCGTGGTCACCTTGGTCACTTAAGTCATCCCCTCAGTCACTAAAGTTGACCCAATTTTTGATTTGCTAGCACGCAGTTCGACGAGGAAATACAGTAAGAACAACAAAAAATATTGTTAAATTATAATGACATGTTATCTATATAAATTTGGATGATATTGGTTTCCAGTTAATCTGAGATTTTTCATATAAAAATTTTCAATTTATTCAAATTTATTTACAGTGATTTGTTACCGAAGTCACCTTCATTAATTTATTTTGCATATTTAATATTTTTTTGACATAAAAAAATATAAATATTCATGTTTTCGAGAATAAACCAAAAAAACTGGCATTTAACTTGAGAGGATTGTGAACCTACGGCTTTTCATACAGAAGGCGATAACGATTTCCACCCCTTAAATGTTAACCGATGTTCACCAATTTTTGTTAGGAGTTCAGTCAGAACAAAATCTAGGTCTAAACGTTTTGATGTTTTCACTATGATCTTTAAATTCAGTTTTACTGTGGTTTCAGTATTCTCATACAAAACTAATTTCGGCATTATTTGACTTTCTTGATCTTTAATCAAAATTCAAAAAACGTATAGACCTAGGTTGTGTTCTGACTGGCAACCTATCAATAATTGGTCAAAATCGGTTAACATTTAAGGGGTGGAAATCGTTATCGCCTTATGTATGAAAAGGGTGAATTTTGCCTTTGCTTCACAGTTAGCAAAATTTTGTGATAATGTAATATGGTACCATGAAGCTGGTCTGATGATACTGTCGGAAGGTATAGGAACTCCTCAACAGTTTGGGCTCATTTGATAGTCTTGACAATTACTATAGCCAGACGAAAATGCAATGGTATACTACATATAGCAAAAGAACGTGTTATTTTTTTTTATTTCGAACAAAATGTTATTTAATTCCAGGACTTGAAGTTCTGACCGCTACAACAGGCGTACCCCGCCACGCCAGTCGCCCTAGCCACCAACATCCTGAACACAATATGCCCAGAGAAATATCAGAACCTACAAAAACCGGAACTGTCCAACAAATTCTTCGGTTCAGAAACGCTTAGCACCAAATTCGCTGAAAGTTTCACGGAGAACTATCAGCAGACCGAGGGGATAAACTTCCCGAATTATGAGAGTCAGAAAGCAGACGGATATCAGGATCTGAGTGGGAGCACGGTGGAGTATTACGGGGAGAGGAGAAGGAAGAAGAAGAAAAAAGTGATTAAGAATTAGGTATTGGAAAGTTTGTAGGTAACAAAAGAAGAGTAATCCTTTCCCATCGTGAAAACTCGGAACACCGACCGACCGACGTGTCGATGAGTTATTGTATAGGGGACAAATGTCAAACCACGAGTTTGAAGTATATCACACTGAGATGTTATAACCACCACGATCAAATTATATAGAGAATGTAGTATTAACAAAAATCGAACTACCGAGAATTGTTTGTCGAGAAATTTCAGTGGCCTTCGAAACTCGTTTTTGGACTTAACAGAAATAATCAGCATTGTTTCTATTTTTAAATTTATCATTTTCAGTTAATAATAATAATATAGCCATTTATTTCCAATAGATAATTTCACATGCATAAGGTTAAACATAGTTTTTTTTATATAATAATATTTGATTTAAGATTTTCAGTTAAGAAATATATAAATAAATGTTGAAAAGAATTTTACAGGCTTGTCGATCTAAACGTTTCCCAGGTAATATAAAAAAAAAAAACAGAAAACAAACTTAAACTTATGAAACTCTATATCGATTATTAATCTCGCGATGCGAGCTTCCCCTATGCTGTCTTGACGGGTACTGAGGCCGACTGAAGTAGCATGACAAATACGAACGTTTCCGAGAAAATACGATGGGAAATGATTATTCACTACATCTGTACTTTCTATGAATAACATCACCTTTTGGCGTAGTTGGGTAAAAAAGAAATTTTAATCGATTATGATCATTTTTAGGGTTCCAAACGTCCGATAAAAAAGCGGATTTATTGATAATCTCATTGGCTGATTGGGAGCTTATTCGGCACTATAATGGCCGGTTTACACCACCTATTAAGTAGTAAACTAAATTTTAACTTAAGCTACTTAATACATGTAACAATGAATTTAGTAATAAGTTGCAAGTTAAAATTTAGCATGCAATTGAACAAGTAGATTAGGATGTTGTCTATTTTCGGTTGAGTTGGTGGCTTATCACCAGGGCTCGAACAAATCATGCGGATGACGTAAAACCACTCATAGGATGATTTCAAATATTATTTTCACAAACAATTATCACTTATTACTTATCATTAATCAACCTTTTTAAGTAGTTAAACGATATCATCACTTGAAATAAATCGAGTAATGACAATGTCAGTCAAAGACTATGATGACTGTTGTAACTTCACAATTATATGTAGCTTGGATTTATTTTTACTAATATTTAAAAAGACGCAATAGAATGTCATCTTTATTCGTGCGATATGTCACACGGAAGTTTAAATACAAAACATCATCCTGTGTGCAAAACTACGTCATTTTCGCGTCATCCGCATGATTGGTTCGAGCCCTGCTTATCACTTGACATGTTTGGACAGGCACGATTTAGTTAAATGCATAAGTTTAGCAGAGTGCTTAACGTGTAAACACTAACTTAAAATGAAGTCGCTTGAAATCAAGTTAAAATTTAGTTAATTTGACAACTTATAATAGGGGTAAACCAGCCATAAGTAGAGCAACGGCCCTAGCAACGTTGATACGGGAATAACTTAACTCCGTCTTATCTCTCTGACTGTCTCTTTCGTCGGCACTAGTGCGAGAGAGATGCACAAAGAGATAAGACGGTATTAACCTGTCCTCGTGTCAGTTAAACTTCTGTACTTATTATTCGATGGTACCGCGTGAAAATTCTGTTTATGTTAATATTAATATAAGGCGTCACCTGGAGACTTTTCTTCGTATGGGGGCAGGCAGAGTGAATTGAAAAATTAAGTTGATGGATTAACACCACTCATTTGAAAAGACCTCGTATCTCAAAATCGGCCAGTAGCATCTCAACCTACAGGCCTGTAAATTCGCGTGGAAATCGTTTATAATTTTCCTTGGGAACTTTTAAATTTTCCGGGATAAAAAGTGGCATGTGTGTCCAACTTTCGCATAAGTATATAATACTAGCTGGTGCCCGCGACTTCGTCTGGGTAGAATAATTATTTAAATGGCCTAAACTCATCAAAATTGGTTCAGCGGCTTAAACGTATCAAACAGAGTTACTGTCGCATTTATAATATCATAGCTGAGCACCGTTAATCAAATAGTTAAAATCGTTAATCGGTAATCCGTTACTAAGAAAATCTACTACGTTAAACGTTAAAGCGTTACATTTCGGAAAACTTAACGGAAGTTAACTTTAATCGTTAACTCGTGATAGAAATAGCGTTTTATATGTCGTTGCCTTAGTAATTTAGTTACTTATAAAAAATCGTGGTATGTGCTATGGAAGTTTAGGCAGGACATGAAACATTCATAAGAAAGGGTATTGCATTTATAATAATAAGCATTATTTAGAGATCAAATTCAAATCAAAAGCTATCTGACATAAGCCGCGTGGTGTCATTTTGGCAAAAAGTAGGTACAAATAAATATCAGGGGACAATCTTTATACAAATCGATCTAGTCCCAAAGTAAGCTCTAAAGGCTTGTGTTATGACTAGACGATGATATACATCCTTATATACAGAAATAAATACTTAAATACATAGGAAACATCCAAGACTCAGGAACAAACATTCGTGCTCATCACACAAATATTTGCCCTTACCGGGGATCGAACCCGGGACGCTTGCGTCGGAGGCAGGGTCACTACCAACTAGGCTATCCACGTCGTCATAATTAATGTTTTACGTCATAATTAACGTTTAACGGACGCTAATTGTTTTAACGGAAACTTAAAAGTTAATCCGTTACTCGAGATGTTAACTTCGTTAGTTAACGGATTAACGGTCTTGTGCCCAGCTATGAATATTAGTTAGGATTAGGATTGTGAGATCAACCGATTATATGATACGAGCTTTGTTCAAAGTAGTGACTTTTTGAGCATATTCTCAATTAAACATAAGTTGCTGAGTTCCGTTAAGTCCGCCGTAATAAATGTTCGTTCGTTATGTAACTGTTATAATATATATATATATATATATATAAGGTTTATACTTTAGTTTAATATATATATATATATATATATATATATATATATATATATATATATATATATATATATATATTAAACTAAAGTATAAACCTTTGCAATTTATGTGACGCTTATCTCGTCCCCTTGCGTGAGTATAGGTACTTTTTAAGAGTTTCTGGTATTAACTGTACCGTCGTATCCAATAATGTGAAACGTCAAGTTGCTTAGGAACACTCACGGAATCAGATACTATGAAGTTGGATAATTTTTCGTGAATTGTATAATTAAAATATTTTATTATAATATGAACACGCGTAATATAATTACTAATATAACGCGTATAGTAAAAAAAATAAGGATTATTCTCTTTTTACGGGCATTTTTTTCTTTCCAGTGTAAAATAGCTATAAACAAAAGCAGTGTGCACAAGCCCTAACATTATTCGATCCTATGAATTTTAAAACATTCCATTGTTTTTTAGCTGACCTAAAATGTATACATTTTTGGCGGTAGTTTTGTCTTAAAACTTCATTTATGAAATTCTATGTCAAATATAAAATATGAATACAAAGAAAAATATAATGAAAATGGTCTATGGCGAAAGGCGTTGTTTGAAATAGCTTGAATAATACGTATAAATAATTGTATTTAGCTTGTAAGAAATATATTTTATGTTACTCTTAACTAAACTGGTTTATTTTATCCTCATAAATTATTATAATAAACAGAAATAGACATGGATTATTCGTAGTTTAGAAAAGCGCCATCTCTTAATTGATTTCAGTAACAGTTAGTTACCTGGAAGCTTGAATGGGATGATTGCGAAGGTAGCAGTTTCAGTAGTTTTACTATTCGACGCGAGATGGCGTAAAAATCAAAATAAAATTTCTAGCCTTTTAATTTCACACTCCTACTCAACAATAGATGGCGCTGCTAGTACTTATTTTACAATATTTATGAGTAATCTTAAGAGGGCGCCGACCGTCCAGTGGCGCCCTCATCACTGTTATTGTGTTTTCTATTAAACTAAAGTATTTTATCAAAATCGAACCCATATAAGTTGTTGCGCCGTTTAATACTCAATTTATATGCTATGTAATATAGCTTTACAAAGTATAAACGGTACGTCATCATTTTAACAGAAAATAGCGGCCACTATTTTCTATTAAATTGATTAGATGATGGTTATACTTTGCAAAGCTATATTACATAGCATATACGTTGTGAATTAAGTTGCGTAACAACTTATACGGCTTCAATTTTAATAAAATACTTTCCTTTAATAGAAAACACAATAACAGTGGTGAGGGCGCCACTGGACGGTCGGCGCCAATATAATTCGCCGATAATTCATTGCAATATTGTACTCCATAATCTAATCCAAGAAACCTAATGTCGCTTGATTTACGCTGAATGTTATCTACTTATTTTATTATGGATGAATAATATTAAACACAGTCGCTTATAAGTCTGTCTGTCTATTCGCTTAAAACGTCTAAGCTACTAAAATGATTTTGAAGCGGTTTTGACGGTGTCAGAGACGATAATCAACTTGGTTCTAAATTCGTCATGACTATAATTTGCCAATTTCGTAGTTCGTCAACTTCTTAATTTGCCACCATCTCAATTCGTCCATTTTGTAAATAGGCGAATTATTGTTTTGTTAACATCTTAGCTCGTCAAGTTCTTAATCAGCCGTTTATAAATTAACCTGTTTCTTAGGTATTTGGTCGATTTATCAAATTGTCCATTTCATAATCGGTCAACTTCAGAATTTGCCATTTTATTATTATCCCAACTTCTCACATATTCGAATTATTCATTTGTCAATTTTAAGTGTATTTGTAACCAGCCAGCTTGTGAAGCCCATGAAGGTTTTATAGTGTAATCCTATTCTGCAAATATTTATTATGTCAATTGACCACCAAACCGGCAGACTGCCCACCTGATGGAAAGTGGTCACCGCCGCCCATGGACATCTGCAACACCAGAGGTGCTGCCAATGCGTTGCCAGTCTAGGGAGGATGGGGAATGCGGATGGGATGGGGATGAGGGAATAGGCCTCCGGATCTCGTCACTCACCGTACGAAACGCAAAAGCAAGCTATTATTACTTTATAATATTCTTAATATCTGCCTAAAATGTAAAACAATATATCGGGATATATATGGCAAAACCAAAGATATACCCAATAATACCCATACCAGGTAGCTCCGCTCTCTAGTTTTATTTAAAATATAGTGTCAAAAGTGATTTTGAAATTAGCCAGGGCGGCTTTATCCAGATAATCAAAGGTGGTTTATTGCAGAGCAGTTTAATTAGGCATTAGGCATTATCTAGGTGTTAATGCTCCATCGTCGACCTCATCTTCACTTTCCATTAGGTGAGATAGAGCTCAAATGCACATCTATCTTCTACAAAAAAAAGAATATAACGGATAAACTGAAAGTTACAAGCTATCATAATAAACATACATGTCATTTTGCGAAATAAGTATCGACTTAGTTTATTTTAAAGCCTCATCATTTCAGCCAAGACATCCCCTGCTGGATAAAGGCCTCCCATAATGATCGCCATAACGACCTATCCTGTGCTGTGCTGGTCCCGTCCTTCCGTCCACCTTCCAGTACGCGTTCGCCAGTCAAGAACTCACCTAACTCTTAATCCTATAGAGACCGTGCAATTTGATGACGCAATTAGCCTAGTTGGGAGTGACCCTGCCTCTGAAGCTAGCGTCCCGGGTTCGATCCCCGGTAAGGGCAAATATTTGTGTAATAAGCACGGATGTTTGTTCCTGAGTCTAGGAGGTTTCCTATGTATTTAAGTATTTATTTCTCTATATAAGTATGTACCTATATCGTCGTCTAGTTCTCATAGCACAAAAATTTTAGGGATTGTCCCCTGATTTATTAATTTTTACCCAAAATTTGTTATTCTTACAGTGAAAACCCGATCCACATTAAGAATGCAACAATTTAATACAGATTTAAGTTCCAAATATAGTTTACAAATCCGCCAGTATGATTTCTATACAACCCACAATTTGTCAAATGACCACGTAATATTCATAATCAGTACAAAGTGGAGAAACTGCAATTTTGTGAACTAAAATTGGCAAAAGGAAGTGGTCAAGAAAAGTAGGTCGGTACATTTGGGTGCTTAAGCAAATATGGACTTTTGGGTTCAGTAAGCAATTTTAAAGGAGCATTAAATAGATAAATAAAATACTTTATTTACCATAAACATATTACAAAAAATTGAATTAACTTGTGATCCCAGCCTGTATCGTGGTGATCGAGTTGTACCATTCAGTTTAGCGCGAGCGCTTGCAGTGGCCCTAACATGCAAGACACAAAGAGAAGTTAAACCTGCTTATCTCTATGACTATCTCTTTCGTCGGCACTAGTGTGAGGGAGACGCACTTAGAGATAAGACGGTATAACTTATCCTTGTGTCTTGCATGTTAGGGCCAAAGTGCGCATTAATTCTATAGGTAGTTGTCATAATAGTATGCTAAATTGCTAATTCTACAATAAATACAGTGATTTCGAATACATAATAAATGAAAATGGAAAAAAAAACGTTTGAAAAAACGTTAAACTAAACGTTACTTTAAATGTTTAGGTACTTTAGTATTCCCACCTGCCTTTGCAAGTGTTATGCAATCTCTTCTTTCAAAAGGTTGTCTGGAAGAGATCGCTATTTAGCGATAAGACCGCTTATTGTATACCGTGTTACCTATTTCTTTGTCTTTTTCTAATATGTTTTATGTGGTGTTCAATAAAGAGTATTTGTATTGTATTGTATAATAGTCGTTTAATTTGTATATTACTAATTACTGCTTTCCTGTGTACCTATACGTGCGGTGAGTGATTGTTTTGTAGTTGTTGCTGTTGTGTTTTGGTGGGGGGGTTGGGGTGTTCATGTATCCATCGATTCATAAGCGTTGAAAAGTTATTAAAAAATTTCAAAAGACCTTCACCGGCCGATCAGAGTCGAGTCGTGAGAGCTTTATGCTCGAAGAGAGGATGTGTTGTGACGAGTGGGCACCGCATGAGTGTCTTTTAAAGTCCAGAAACACTTCCCCGACCTTCAACTCGGGTATTGTTACCCACTGTGTATATGCGGCAATTTAGGGGGCCCATGCCAATGAGTGGACGAGTCACCGTCTGCCATTTTCTTTAATATAAAGCAAGCAATCTTAAACGTTCACAGCACACAGCCCATCTCCACGCAAGCAGATCGCACTCCGGTGCTGATGCCGACAGCGCGTTGAGCAGCGGTGAGTTCCAGTGCGTAGATGCGCACGCGCCGCCGCCCGGATCGCCGGGTTTGCTAACAAAATACCTAACCATTTCAGGGTCAAAAGTCGATTTAGACACTTATCAAACCTTCGTAGTGACGCAGTCAAATAGCAATCTTAAACGCCACACGAACATGTTGACTAGATTATCTTTGCGACTTCCACAAGATTCAGTTCGTTTCCTAGTTTATTGTGCATCATAATCAGCACCCTATAAACGTTCTACTGCTGAGTAAAAAAAGATCCAAAAATCTCAGAGGAATGAGCTTAGGTCCATTTTTTTAAATGTCAATTGACTGACAAACCGCCAGACGGCCCACCTGATGGAAAGTGGTCACCGCCGCCCATGGACATCTGCAACACCAGAGGTGCTGCCAATGCCTTGCCAGTCTAGGGAGGATGGGGAATGGGGATGGGATGGGGATGAGGGAATAGGCCTCCGGATCTCACCAGTCACCGTACGAACCGCAATAGCAACCTATTACTATACGCCCATATTCTGTGAGTGTGTGGTACTACCCCGGTCGGACCGGCCCATTCGAACAGTAATCATCTAGTGAGGATTACTGTTTGTCTCTACCACTACAAAACTGTACTGCGCGATTCTTATACATTGAAATACCTATTCGTATCGATCCGAAAATATTTCCCGACGTTTCGAGACCTTTCCAGGGCTGTTCGGTTCTGCTTAGTGATTTACTACCTATATCGTCACTAAAATGTCAAAGCCCAAAATGGTTCCTTGTTTTATACGTAGTTGACGATTATTTTCGCGGTTTTGGCATTTTTGTGACGATAGTAAATCACTTAATAGTACCGAATAGAGGCCATCTCGGTTATGGGTAGACTAAAGTCCAAAATATATTGCTAAGCAACTTAGAGGAAATAAGAACGCGTGACTCCGTGTCAACTCCGCCAGACACGGGGATAAGTTAAACCAGTTTATCTCTAATTGTGTCTCTCTCACACGAGTGCCGATGAAAGAGATAGAGAGATAAAACATGTTATCCAGCTCATCCAAGCCAGGAGCCAGGATTGAGCGTCGGGAGAGGCTCAACTTGTAACGAGGCGCTATAACCGACTCGTAAAATACGCTTTCGATCCTGACAAGTTCTTTTTCTTTTTTAATTTATTTTCGTGTTTCGAAATTTAAATTTAGATCGTTATGGATCGATTCTGTAGATCATTCCATAAGAGATCTTTGCCTTCAAATGTCGAGTCGAGTCTTTTCTCTAGTTCATATTGAAAATTATTATTTAAGTATCTAGAATCTGTGGAAGTTTCTTTTAAACAAGACATTAGTACGGTGTTCTTTGGGAACAAAACACAAATAATTACATACATACATAGCATCACGCCCGAAATCCCTAATGGGGTGGGCAGAGCCACAAGACTCTTGTGGCCACGTTCGATTTATTAGTCCTAAGATGGTATGATGAACCGTATGGTGACAGGTGATCAGCCCATCGCCCATACAGATAGTCCACCATGTTGGAGAGGACCCGTCCCTTAGTCGACTTTTACGACATGCCAGGATGATAAGCATCTGCACGCATTCTATGCTATTTCTTCACTCCCAGTGCAGCAGAGGAGCAAGCGAGCAACTTTAAGTCAAGGTAATGAAGGACTTTTTTACCCTGTATCCGTTGACGGCTGCAGCCGACTGTGACGGTCAAAAGGTTACGGCACTTACGTGTAAGTAGAGTCATACAAAGCCTACCCAAACATCCCATCCACACTACTATAGTACCATATTTATAAGTGTGTATTGTTACAGAGTGCCTCCTGTTGTACGAACCAGTCACTAGGTGGTTCTTTTTAAAATATGCATTTTCTGAATCACGCTATTAAAAGTTTTTCAGGACATTATAATTAGCTAGTTGGATGTCAATTAAAAGTGTCATTCATCTAGCAACTGCCGTTTCACTCGGGTCGAGTAAGAGTTTATCTACACCCATATCATAAAACCTCCATTGTTTAATCAAAAACCGTAGGAAATGACCACCATTTTGACAACCAATTAGGAAAAACCAGTGCTGCAATGTTATTTCTTTATCGTTTTTAGTAAAGAAATGAGATTAAATTTGGAACAGCTGTCAAAACTCAAGTGGGTCTCTATTCTAGTATCCAGAAACATCAATTCAGTATGTTTTTTTAATATAAACCGAACGACATTTGATCTCGAGTGACATGAGAATAGAGACTTCATTCACTTGTGTATGATTTAAAAAAAAAATGGTCTTGACGGAGGATCGAATTGCCGCCATGTTGGGTTTTGCTGAACGAAAGTAGAATTGTTGTTGAATTGAGTAGAAAAAGTTGTTTGTAATTTACATTTTAGTTGAAAATATGAATAGTAAGAATCTTCTCGGAGTGTGTGTGATGTAAAAATGCGCCGGATATCGGAAATATGCAGCCACGATTGCAACAAATAACTTGTTGCCAGAAAATATTGTTTCTGAACCCATCATGGAGGATTTATAATATGTGTGTAGATAAAGTTATGTATGCAACTCTGCATAATTTGGCCTTAAAACACACGTGCGATCTTATTATGAAACTCGCTAAAAGCTCGTTTCATAAAACCGCACTAGTGTTTTAAGGCCTATCATTATGCAACCGTTGCATAAACTATTATTGTGCACCTATTTTAAATTATAAATTACCAAGACTCCATTACGTTGTTTTACCCGCTGTCTCCATCTACCCTCACCTATCTGTAAGGGGCCGTCCATTAATCACGTGAGGCCTGAAAGGGGGGGGGGGAGGGGTTTGACAAAAAACACGAAAAGTCACAAGGGGGAGGGGGGGTGTAGTAAGATATCACGTGTATTTATTTTTTCATTCTTTTTTCTAAAATATTCCAAAAAAATTAAGATTTTTTGTAGATACTAAAAATACACGTGATGTTGGGTGGGGGGTGGTCTTAAACCTCTCCATGTATCACCAAGGGGGAGGGGGGGTTAAAAAATGTTTAAAAAAACATCACGTGATTAATGGACGGCCCCTAAAGTATCTGAGTCTCTCTACGTTATAAACTGACCTAGGGTTTGTCAGTGGTAAGTATCGCGGAAAAAACATGAAACGCATATTTTGGTACTGTTCGAAGTCATCGCAAATACAACCCGTCCTTATACACCGTTTTCTATTTTATGTTATATCTACAGAACCCAAGAGACAATTCCAAAGATTCTTGATAAAACCTCAATAACAAATTAAACGACCGCAGTTATTTGGACCATTTTATATTGATATAGTATTGGAGTCCAGCCATATGTGACCGCAGACTGACCACTTAATGAAAGCTGGTGGACAGATGACCTATATCGACGGATGGTTAAGTGGACAGGTGCCTTAAGAAAGTCAGTGTACATCTAGCAGAATCATTGGGTCTTATGTGACACAGCGAACACTAACTCCTGTTTACCTGATTTTCGGCCGAATTAAGAAACGCCACTTAAGTATTTGATTAGAGATTAAATAGTTAAATGTCCCTCAACTAATCGTCATCCTATATCAAAACGTCACTTTAATTAAAAATGGAATTGAGTGGCCTTTCTGAATTCGGCGATTTGATTTTTACTTCAATTTTGTCTCCATTTCGAAACAAAGCGAGATCTATAGCCACTAGTTATACCTATGTACAGCTATATAATAGCTTTATAACATGCGGAAAGATAAGAATTAGAATAAGTTTCTATCAAACATTTAATTTTGGAGGCAATTTTAATTACAGACCGATTGCCGATTGCGCGATTGGGAAGTGGAGACAACAATTATTCAAACTCCTTTACATTAACGGGAGATCCGTTTTGGGGATCAGACCGGAAACACTCTAAATAAATAAAATTACCTCAGTAAAATTATACTTTAGTCTTAATAACTTTGTAACTATTGGACAAAGCCTCAACAAAAATTCATTTTAAACTAAAAAAGCTCCTTATTAAATTAAAAACTTTCTTGCTCCAAATGCGGCCTTTCGTATTTCACACATAATATTAAACTATCGTTTGTATATTTTTAAATCCTTTTTAACTTATGTTACTTTCTCCAAACAGTCAAATGGTGGAATCAAACCCTCCTCTAAAGCAGTCAATAGTTCAGTGAATTTTATATCAACCTTTTTTTCTGTTATTGACATTAAATATGTTTTTAATTAATGGCTCTACTAGTGGCTCTGTGAGCTATTGACCTCGCTTTGTTTCGAAATGGCGGAAAAAGTATTTGACTTTACAAGACTTCAAGATACAGTGGATCCACTTGCTAATTAGACCATCTGACTTTTAGACCACTTGCTAATTAGACCATCTGACTTTTAGACCACTTGCTAATTAGACCATCTGACTTTTAGACCACTTGCTAATTAGACCAGCTGCTTTTTAGACCACTTGCTAATTAGACCAGCTGCATTTTAGACCAGTTGCTACTTAGAGCATTTGCTTTTTTAGACGAGATGATACTATCCCGGCTGTCCGACAGCAGATTTCCGTGCCCACGGCATGCCGTTTTCCATACATTTTGTCCGCTACAGCCGTCACTCGGCATCCGGGGCACGCTTTCTCGCACTCGGCCTTGGCGTTGAAAAGGTTAAAATAGCTTCCGAAGTGATGTTTTATATTTTGTCTCTTATACGGTTTATAAAAGTCATTTTTGATAGCTCGAAACTCAAAAATCGTGTCCCGAAATTTACTGATGCGGATGCTTTGCTTTTAGAAAAAGAGGGTTATGATTTATCAGTATGTATGTTGGTTTGTATGTATGTTCATCTGTTCCCTCGTTGCTCCTAAAATACTCATTATATTTTGACAAATGGCTTCGTTGGCTTCGTCTACATGTTCCGCGTATAATAAATAGAACATTCATTCATGCTTGCAAGGACCATTTAAATTGGTTAGTGTTTAATTTATTACTTTTGTGCGATATCTGAACCTGACTAGAGAAACTTCATAGTGTTCTCTATACTATATTTGATAGTTTTTCATATTCGTATATTTGTATTATTAGGACATGAAATTTTATATTTCAAATTGTTTCTTTTGATATTTGGAGACCTTACATCTCCATTTTTATACTTGACCGTGGAGACTGTCTACACCTCCATTTAACCTAGATTAATCGATTTAGATGTTTCTTTGTTTCAATTTTTATTTTTATTATTATGACCCTTAGAGACTTTATACCTCTCTAAGTTACTTAACTTGTCCAGACGCGGAGACTATACATCTCCCTTATTAGTTATTTATTAGTATTAATTTGTACCCATTAGGTTTTTATATTGCACAGTTTGTGTTAGTTTCTAGATAAAACTGTACTGCCAAAGTTGAAAAAAGACCTACTGCTGAGTTTCTTGCGGCGTTTCTTCTCAGCAGATGTCACCTTTCGAAGCGCTGGTAGATTCAGACATGTAAAAGAGCCCAGGTGGCCTACTTGCAAAATAAATATTTTCATTTTCTTTTTTCATTTTCATTCAAGCGTGTTAAATTTTTGTATCAAATGAAAGATTGAATTGTAAACATTTAAAAACATATAACTTACTTATATTAAGCACGCTTCTTTAAAACTATAAAGAAACGAAAGTCGATGTTATAAAGATATCTATATCTTATAATAATATAAGAGAAACGCCACTTAAGCATTTGACTAGATATTAAGTAGTTAAATGTCCCTCAACTAGTTGTCAACCTATACAGAAATGGCACTGAAACGTCACTTTAATTAACGCTCAATTTGAGTGGCTTTTCTGAATTCGGCCAGTAGTCGGGTATTCGTTTTTAACTATTTTAGCTGCCTGTTGATGACTATCTTTTGAGGCGTTGACGGGCTTGTATAGCTTTGACTTAATTTAATTTATTATAAGAATGCAATTATCTTGTACAACTAACATTAATTGTCAAGCCACTTAATTGTAATTAATTAACAACAATCTGAAATAAAGATCATCATTATTATGTCTAATTGAACGTAGCGTAGCCTGAGAACTCTACCATTAACAATCCATTCTCAAAATGGCAACCCTCATCTGACAAGAAAATCAAAACATTGTGACCAAAGACAAAATTTATTGCGTCGGCTCTCTTTTTATTTTTTTATATCCCACTGTTGGGTTTGATGCTTGGGTGGTCGCTAGCGCCTTCTATAAAGCTACAAAGTGACAAAGGCATTGAATAGTGAATTATGGTTCGTTTGGACCGCGCCGCCGTACTGTTATTGTGTGTTTACTGTTGGTTATCTGATTTGCTGTCAATTAATCTGGTCAGGTTATAAACGCTAGAAAATTTGACAGTACGCATAGGGTTGCCAGATACAAGCTTTATCATTTCCTGATCATTTCTATGGTTTCAGCTAACTCCAAATTAAAATTACTAAGAAGGAAGGAAAAAGAAAAATGCAAATTATTATCCAAATATGTATTTAAGGTAAAAACTATGTTACCTTACATGACATACCATACACTAGTTTGGACGTGTTATGTGAAGTGTTAAGTGCTATATATGTTATGTGTAGTGTGCGGCCGTTAGTAAGTATAAGTACGTCATTGTATTTACCAGTGGCGAAGCGTCAAATATTTCCTAAGGGAAGCCGGAAGAATTAGATCCGTACGTGCGAGTCAGACATTTAGTTAAAGTAACATGGACTTCACTGACAGCTAGCCGTAGCTTTCTAGCTTAGTAAAGCCGTCAGGAATCGGCTTGTAGGCAGGCTTCGCCACTGGTATTTACATACACTTCTAATATTGTTTTTCTAATAATAGTAAATTAGAATAAGTAAACCTACGGGATGGCATTAGTGCAACAGTTTGTCGCTCTTATCATAGCACACCGGCGCCGAAACGTCCAGACGCTGACCACGCATTTCTGGAACCCAGCGGCCACCGGGCCTGTTGCACCATTGCATCGCGGAATCGCTAGGCTTAAGTACATTGAATCATGTGAAAAATAATTAAAGTGAATTTTTTAAAGTATATTTATTATTACCGTACTGGTAAACCCATAATTGACGCGAGTGACGGAATCATAACTTTGGCACAGAAAAGTGTCTTCAAAAGAAGCGTAAAGAAGCATCTCCTAAGCCGGCATAGTGATGGACAGACGCCGTACTTACTGTTACTTAATCCACTCCACTTGCCGCTTACCAGTGGCGAAGCGTCAAATATTTCCTAGGGGAAGCCGGAAGAATTAGGACCACGTGCGAATCTGACATTTATTTAGAGTGACATGGACTTCACTGAGAGCTAGCTGCAGCTTTCTAGCTTGGTAAAGCCGTCAGGAATCGGCTTGTAGGCAGGCTGCGCCACTGCCGCTTACCAGCAGGTGGAAGAGGAGTCACATTACGTGCTGCAATAAAAAAAATTGGACACGGCACCAGCCGCAAAATGCCAGGATATTCCAGGATTTCCCGGACAGGCAACGTGTCTTTTGTATGACGAAAGTCGCGTGTCGAAGTGTCTTCAAATCGTTTAGCTAAACATAAACTAAATTTGACTATAACAATATATTTTTAAATATTACTGTCATCACCATTTAACCTAGGACATCTATAGTCGATTCATCCAGACTTATCTTATTTGGTAAACAAGTTTCTAACCTCAAAATGTGCAATTTAGGGGTGACGCAGCTATTTTATTTTATCCTAAATAAAGCAATCCCAGGCTATAAATTGCCAAAGTAACGTTTAAAATACTGTCACGGGTTGCTTTATTTGCAAGGAACGAGCTGTTTTAGCCAACAAATGTGCGTTTTCAGGTTAGAAATTGTTTATCAAATAAGACAAGTAAGTATGAAACGACTTTAATGCTGAATACGAACGGACGCTATGGGCATCGGGTCCGTCGGATTTCAACCAGCTATATGATTCTCTTAACAAATGATGTAGCTTATTTCTTCATTATATTTACCCGGCAATCATTAATTGACCCGCATGTTTGTGCATTATGCGGACGTGTAGGTCGAGGTTCGAATCCGCGTCGAATTCGACCAAGGTCGCAAGTAGTTTATACGCACTGACCGGTCTAGTAAGGCTCGGTGGCGAGTTCGTGAACGAAGTGTTCAGAAGTTTGCCATAAACAATGCTGATTTTACCTGTTTTCACCCGCGACTTGAGCCTGTTCTATTTATTTCAATAGGGCAGATACATATTTTTTTTTTCAAATTGTATTGGAAAGTGCTGAGTAATAGAAAATGATCTGTGTACGCAACACATTATTATGTTGATTATTTTATGAGTTATGAATCAATAATTGTCAAAATCATTGTTCATACCACTCGCAAAAACACTCCATTCAAAATGGACGACAACTATGACGTCACAGCATTCATTAGACTGTACAAAATGTATAGCGCTTAAAGGAAATCTACAATTATTTCCAAAAATTGTGTTTTTAGACCAACATCGTAGAAATAAAACATGACATAAATTTGATGAGGATGTTCAAATCAGAACTATAAAGTAATGTATATTTTTCACTAATTTTGACCCTTAGTAAAATAAAGATGAATAGTCAAAATGATCTGCTTTTTTCTGTAATATACTTTTGTTTACATTTACTTTCATAATATATCATTTAAACCTCATTTTTCATGCATCTTCCCCATTGTAAAAAGACCCATTCAGATTACATAAAACGGTGCAGTCAAAAATGTTATCAAACCAAGCGCTTTTCTTTTATTCGGTCAATCAAGTTAAAAAAATACGTACATACCACAACATTACTTAAATTATTAATACGGTAAACTACGAGGTCATTTTTGGAAATTGGTAAGAAGCGATGCCTCAACTATTTATTTTCTTGTTTCATGCTCCTTTTGTTGAATTCAATTATATGACTAGGTAAAGTTTTTATTTCAATTATTTTCGTTTAGAATAAAATGCGCGTCTCTTTATCTTTGTAGAATAACAAAATTTTATCGGAACATTTCTATACGAAACGGATATAAGCAAATTAAAAATGCTTGAAACACAACCAGAGGTTCCGCTCCCCTGTCATACTAGTTGTAGTTTCATATTCAACGTAATAAAAAAACAATCAAAGCCTCCCTACACCTTGCGCAAGCCCTTAATTGTCTACGGCCGGCCCACAGATAATATAGATCGTGGCCACAGATCATATAGAGTCATCCCGCGGCGGAGTCATTATGTGATCCAATATGGCCGACATATTTGACAGTAGGGTGCCCATCTGTACACATATTAATGGAAATATTTGAATTATCATACAAATACATTTGTAGGTGCTAATTGAAGTCAGTCAGACCGGGCAAAATATAGCCTAGTTGCGTAAAAAGAAGTAGTTAGCTCTTCATAGCGACGCTATACTATTAGGCAGCCACTAATCAGTTTCTATTACTATATAATAAGTTATTTAATAGTCTTTGCTTCTTATTGTGAATTGTAATTGTCCAAGAGCTTACGAAAATAGTTAGAAGAGAAACCATTTATGTATAGTGTGTCAAAACAATAGAAAAACATCGGCCAAGTGAGAGGCGGACTCGCGCACTAAGGGTTCCGTACCATTATCTATAAAACGGCAAAAACACGTTTGTTGTATGGGAGCCCCCTTAAATATTTATTTTATTATTTTTTTAGTTTTTGTTGTTATAGCGACAATAGAAATACTTCATCTGTGAAAATTTCAACTGTCTATCAGGGTTTATGAGCTACAACTTGGTGATAGACGGACAGACAGACGGACGGACAGCGGAGTCTTAGTAATAGAGTCCCGTTTTACCCTTTGGGTACGGAACCCTAAAAATTAAAATTAAATAAGTAAATAAATCAGGGGACAATCTTTACCTACACGAAACCCATCCCAAAGTTACTAAAGGCTTGTATTATGGGTACTAGACGACGATATACATACTTATTTAAATAAATAAATGTTTAAATACATAGGAAACATCCAAGACTCAGGAATAAACCGTGCTCATCACACAAATATTTGCCCTTACCGGGGATCGAACCCGGGATCGCTAGCTTCGGAGGCACGGTCACAACCAACTAGGCTAACCGCGTCGTCAACATGTAGTACAAATGTTTTTATTAATTTAGGTATTTAGGAATTTGATAAAAAAACCTATTTCTATACGTATTACGTCAATGTTTAGTAATGCTAGAGTAATTTAAGTATTTAGGAATTTGATAGAAAATCCTATTTCTATACATATTACGTCAATGTTTACTAATTCTAGAGTAACTACAATAATGGTGCTAGATCTCGTTCTTACTAAACTAGCAGCCCCGCCCCGCCACTGCTTCGTCCGCGGTAATTTTCATACACACTTTAAATCCTCTTTTCACCCCTGTAGGGGTAGATTATCGTAAAATCCTTTCTAAGCATAAGTGTACACCCTAAAAGAAACCTATCTAAATTCGAATTTCAAAGTTTTTTATTTTTAAAGTTCCTGATATTTTGTTATTAGTCAGTGCGTTAGTGAGTGAGTAGTATTTAACATTTTTATATTTTTAATACTCATTACATAAATACCCATTAAACTTTTCGACACTATCCTAAAATGTGTCCCATTTTCTTCCAAAATCATACTCGCCCTACTCAATTGACAAAAAAGTAAAATTAAACCCAAAAGATAATTATTATTTTACCCTGAAGTAAATTATATGTATTCTGTTTTGTGCCTAGACCTTTTCTATTACCAGATTAACAAGACCTTCCTTTTTAAATAAAAGAGATATAACCACGGTCCTGTTAAAACTGGTTTATTTTGAGTTATTAATTTCTTTTCGGCCATCCATTTTGGGTGTGAGCGCGACGAACTAAGTTATTAAGGTGTGTTAGAAAAGGACAGATGCTTTTTTTAAGGTGAAGTGTATGGGCGGTGTTCGTTTGGTGATTATTGTTTTTTCTATGTTGGTACATGGTGTTTCGATTTGAAATGTATTTATTTTCTGTAACAGATTCTTGAGAATGTGTTGTATATTTAATTTAAAAAAATGTTACGTGATTGGATCAGGCTTCTGAGATTTACGAAACAAAGTACTGAATCGAGTTTGTTGTTTTAATGGGCTTAAAGAAGGAATTTCCTGCACACGTCTACGCAAATATCTCTACATCTCTCTAAATCTAAACATCGCAATAACAATTAAATCACGTGAAGTTCTGACTATCCGATTCCGATTTTAACTGGACCGTATTATTTTAGGTTTAATCATCAACCATGCCAAGGACATCCACCACCGAGAGTGGAATTCCTTGGCTGGCCTAAGGCACTCAAAGCTCTTTACAGGGAGCGTAGAATCAAGCTGGACCAATAAACTTTGGAAACTCAGCCGTAAACAGCTCAGATACATAATCGGAGTATTCACGCGTAACTTCGGGTTTAAGTATATCTTAGCCAAGATGGGACTCTCTGACAACACAAGCTGTAGAATGTGTGGCGAAGAGGAAGAAACAATGAAACACATCATGTGCGAATGCGACGCTCTCGCCAGACTAAGAATGAAAATCCTTGGCAATGGTTATCCAGAACCAGGGGAATTCAAGGCACTACCACTGCGCTCCACAAGTCACTTCATTGAAGTGGTGGAGAATGCTATGGATAGTGCTTAGGAAAAAGGGGTAATTACACAAAAGATCCCATAGGGTCGAAGTGTATCCGCAAGGACCCCACCCTCTAAGGTAAGATAAGGTTTAATCATCAAAAAATAATATCTACATCAAAGGCCTATCATTGATCCACAGTTGGGCAGAGAATGACTGATGTTATTATTATTATTATGAGCCTGTTATGTCCCTCTGCCGGGCAAAGGCCTCCCCCCGTCCGCTTCCAGTGTTCGCAATTTTTATCCGACTTCAGCCAGTCCTTTAAAAAGGAGTCCAGCTCGTTTACGAGATCTGCCACGCTTCCGTCTTGACTTGTTTGGCCTCCACTCTGTAGTAACCTGGGCACACTACTCATTTCAGCTCGGCTGCCTTCTGAGCTCTATTAACTAGAGATGCAACGGATAGTGGTTTGGCCGGATACCGGATACCGGATATCCGGCATGGCCATTGACCGGATAGCCGGATATCCGGCTGCACATTAGATATATCTAAAGTCGTGTTAGCTGGCGCGGCGTGCAAGTTTCAACTTGTTACGAATCGTAAGTGCGCGGGGATGCCCTTTGAGGTTCAATACACGCTCTATTACGTCAGTTGAGAATATTCGAACGTGTACGATGTGATGTTAAGTGAAGTTTTATGTTTAAATTACAACAGACTAAGCTTTAATTTGATATCTGACGTAGATTTCGTTATTTCTGATGGTTTTTATTGGTTTTATCCTATTCCTGATACAAGCTTTTAGTATCCGGTATCCGGCCGGATAGTAAAATCATGGCCGGATAGGCCGGATACCGGATAGTAACCGGATATCCGTTGCATTAACTATTTGAATGAAAACACTGAAAAATGGGAGGTCTAGAAATAAAAGTCAAAGTCAAAGTCAAACTATCTTTATTCAATTTATGCTTTTACAAGCTCTTATGAAGGTCAAGGAATGAATCTACCACTGGTTCGCAAAAAATCCTCTACTGAGAAGAGCCGGCAAGAAACTCGGTGAGGTATCATTTTTTCAAAACAGATAACAATGATGTTGTAATGTATTGGATTGTGAAGGTAGATTCACATCCAGTCAGTCTGGAATATACGCTATACCCGTAGCACGTCTTTTATTTCACATTAGCGAACGAGGATTTTTAAATAGTATTAGCGTGCTTTTATTAGTTTATTGTGATCGGCGACATGTCAATAGGTAAAATTAGTGAGTTTTCTGTGAGCTCAGGTAATTGGACTCTTTACATCGAACGTTTAGAGATGTATTTTAAAGTAAATTCCGTTAAAGAGGAACTGTGGCTTCCAACGCTGATTGCTAGTATGGGCGATGAGGCGTACGAGTTATTAAGTAATCTCACCAGCCCGACCAAGCCAGCAGAGAAGGTATATACTGATATTGTGAGAGTTCTACGTGATCACCTTCAGCCCGAACCGTCTTTTATGGCGGAGAGGTATCGCTTTCGCCAGAGACGGCAGGTCGAGGGCGAAACAGTTTCGCAATATATAACGGAGCTTAAAAGACTATCTAAACATTGTAAGTTTACAAATGTGCTGGAAAGTAATTTACGTGATCAATTAGTGTGCGGGTTAAGGAGTGATATTATTCGTCAGCGCTTGTTCGCCGAGGAGGAGCTCAGTTACGCGACCGCGGTTAAAATCGCGTGTGCGTTGGAGGCGGCAGAGCGGGACGCCGCCGCGGTAGAAGCGGTGGGCTCTGGCGGCGGCGGCGCCGCGAGCGCGGTGCACGCGCTGCAGGCGGCGGGTAACCAGGCGGGGTGGCGCGGGCGCGCCAACAAAACCGGGCCACACGAACGGGACGGTGGTAGTTTTTGCGCCGTATGTGGAGCTCGAGACCATGGAAGCGAGGATTGTCGCTACAAAAAGTTTGTTTGTGGAAAGTGTAAACAAAAAGGACATCTTCGGAGGGTGTGCCCGAAACGGGCGGACCGTTCGAAGTCGGGCTGGCGGCGTGGTTTGCATCACGTGGAGGCGTCCGGCCAGGAGGATGTTCCGGGAGCCGACGAGGCGCCCTCTGACGATAGCGAGCAGGATTCGGAGGAGGAGCTGAATCATTTGTGCTTGAACGGTTATAAGCCGGTAAGCTTGCAGGTGGAAATTGATGGTGTTATAATTAAAATGGAAGTAGATACGGGGTCGGTGATATCATGCATCAGCCAGTTGACGTATAATGAATATTTTAATTCTAAAACTTTGTATGCAGTCGACCTGACTCTCAAGTTTTATGACGGTAGTAAAATTAAACCTTTGGGGGTCATTAAGCCGTGGGTTAAATACGGTGATAAGGTTAAGCAATTAGAGCTTTTTGTGATTGAGGGGGGAACCACTTCATTGTTGGGAAGGCAATGGTTGTCAGAGTTAGGAATTATCATGCCTTTGTTGTATAGCAGTGCCTCTACTAATTGTGAAAATATTAAGTCAATTGATAATGAATTATTATTGTTACTCGACAGGTATAAATTATTGTTCTCGAGCGGTCTGGGGCGGTTTACGGGCGGCAAGGCGCGGCTCCGGTTGCGCGAGGGCGCAGTGCCGGTGTTCTGCCGGGCCCGGGCGTTGCCGTTCTCGCTGCGGGACCGGGTCGACGCTGAGCTGGACAGCATGTTGAGGGAAGGGGTCATCGAGCCGGTGGAGTCGTCTGACTGGGCTACTCCTCTAGTACCGGTACGTAAGGCAGACGGTGGGTTGCGGCTGTGTGCAGACTATAAAATAACTTTAAATCCGGTCTTACTGGTCGATAGGTTCCCTTTACCCAGGATCAATGACTTGTTAGCGAGCTTAAATGGCGCGAAAATATTTTCGAAGATTGACCTATCACAAGCGTATAATCAGATCGAATTAGAGGATTCCGAAGATCTGACTGTGATAAATACTCATCGAGGGTTGTTCAGATATAATAGGCTTGTATTTGGATTGTCGTCAAGCCCAGGAATTTTTCAGCGAATAATGACGAACTTATTTGGAAGTATACCTAATGTAGAAGTTTTCTTGGATGACGTAATAATTTATTCATCTAATAAAGCGGAACATCTAATCACTTTGAGAAAGGTCCTAGATAGATTACATAGTCATGGAATGCGCCTTAAAAAAACCAAATGTTTATTTATGGTGGAGGAGGTGAAATATTTAGGATTTGTTATTTCAAAGGACGGCATTAAAGTGGACCCTGAGAAAATTGAGGCTATTACGAAGATACCACGTCCGGGGAACATAACGGAATTGAGGTCATTTTTAGGATTAGTCAATTTTTATGCGAAGTTTGTTCGAGATTTAAGTACCATTTTAGCCCCGTTATACAGCTTGTTAAAAAAGAGCGTAACGTGGAAATGGGACAAAAACTGTGAGGCGGCATTCCAAACCATTAAATCTTTGCTTACGAGTGCCGAAGTATTGACGCACTATGACCCCGACAGACCGCTTATTTTGACATGTGATGCGAGCGGGCGGGGGGTGGGGGGCGTGCTCACCCAGCTGGATGCGGCCGGCGAGGAGCGCCCGGTAGTGTATGTGTCGCGCGCTTTGAATGACGCGGAAAAACATTACTCACAGATTGATCGGGAAGCACTCGCTATCGTGTTTTGTTTACAAAAACTGCATCAGTACTTATATGGCAGACGCTTTATTCTAAAAACGGACCATAAACCGTTAGTCAGCATTTTCGGATCCAAACAAGGTATTCCGGCTATGGCGGCTAGTAGGCTTCAGCGTTGGGCGATCAAATTGTCAGCATACCAATATGATATTGAGTATATCAATACCAAACACAATATGGCAGATGCATTATCTAGATTGCCGTTACCAAGCAGGGCGTCTGCGCAAGCCCCCGAACAAACTTATTTACATTTTGCGCAGAACGCATTATTGATTGATCATCAAGACATTAAAAAACATACTGTTCAAGATCCAACTTTGAGTCGCGTGTTGTTATATATTCGTGACGGATGGCCGTCAGACAATGAAATTAAATCTTTACAGCCGTTTATCAATCGTAAGAAAGAACTTTACGAAGAACTAGGTTGCGTGATGTGGGGTCACCGGATTGTTATACCAGATGCATGTAAAAGCAGGGTGTTATTAGAATTACACGAGTCCCACATGGGAATCGTGAAAACGAAAGCGATCGCGCGCAGCTATGTGTGGTGGCCGGGCGTGGATGAGGCGGTGGAAGCGATGTGCCGTGCTTGCGCCTTGTGCGCCGCGGAGGCGGACGCGCCGCAGCGCCATGCGCCCAGCCCTTGGCCTTGGCCGACGCGTGCGTGGGCTCGTATTCACATAGATTTTTTGGGACCAATTTTTAACAAAACTTACCTAATTGTGGTAGATGCTCGCACGAAATGGATAGAGGTATTTCTAGTGCCCAGTACAGCGGCGGGAAGCACAATCACTAGGTTAAGTGAACTTTTTGCGCGATGGGGCCTCCCGAAGCAGTTGGTATCCGATAATGGACCACCCTTTTCCAGCAAGGAATTCTCAGGGTTCTTATCGGGTCTGGGGGTGGAGCATACTTTTTCAGCCCCATATCATCCGGCATCTAATGGGGCGGCGGAAAATGCGGTCCGAACGGTTAAGAGAGTTATTAAGAAGGCAGTGCGTGATGGTCAGGATATTAATCTGTTCCTGAATATTTTTTTGTTATATTACCGTAATACAGAGCATAGCACTACAGGTGAAAGTCCAGCTTCTTTAATGTTGGGTAGACGCTTGCGTACAAAGCTAGACGCTCTAAAACCGGATAGAGAGAAAAGGGTGAGAGCGGTTCAGGAGAAACAAAAGAGCGCATGTAGTAGTAGCGAGCGTGCATTGAGACCAGGGGAAGAAATATGGGTACGTCAGTATCAAGGTAGCGAAAAGTGGCTGCCGGGACAAGTGGCTGAATGTTTAGGTAACACGGATTATAAGGTGATTGATGTTATTGGTAGGGAATCGCATAAACACATCGACCAGTTAAGACGTCGGCATAGAAGTTCGTTAGTCTGCCCAGAGCCTAAACTGGGTCTCGATTCAGAGTCTCAGATTGCCACTGCCGGCGATGGGGCCTTCCCCAGATCGGACGGTTCCGACGACTCGATGACTCACGAACAAGAGGGTTTAAGGGGAAGGGATATGAGTGATGCTGGTGAGCTCCCCAGTAAACGCGTAAATACAGAATGGTCACCTACCCACAGCCCAAAATTAGATGTCAACGCGTCTAGAAACGGGGAATTTCTACTAGCGCCACCGTCAGTGTATAATGTACCCCAGCCTCCCTCAGCATCGCCCCGGCTTCCCAGACCGATTCGACAATGTCGAGTCACTAATCCGCCACAATATAAGTATTAGGATGGTTGATTTTGCATGATTAAAACGAAACCAGATGTTGTAAGATAAGCAGAGCTCATTTATGCGAATTAATTTTCCAAATTAGAAGATTATTTTGTTAATAATTGCGAAGATACACATTATGTACATATGCATTTAGAAAATCTTACTGATTCTTTTCAAGTCAGGTAAAGTAAGTGTAGGTAGTGATAAGTTAGAAGTTACGGGTCAGGGTTTTAGAATGTTAACAAAATTTATTACAAGTATTGCGTAACTTATAAACGTGGTAGTACTGTAATTCTAGTGTTCTTTTCATTGTTGGAATCTTTATTTGTTTAATATAAGTAGTAGTATTTAAGGTGGAGGATTGTAATGTATTGGATTGTGAAGGTAGATTCACATCCAGTCAGTCTGGAATATACGCTATACCCGTAGCACGTCTTTTATTTCACAGATGTCTACAGTTTTATACAAATCTAAGAATATAGCACAGTAGGTACGCCCATCGAGACCCAGGGATCGCCGGTGCAGGTCACGATTTAAGCCAAACGTCCCTGTCCATGTTTTACTGTGTAATATGCCCTAGGAATAAGAATTCGCTTTACAATAGATTTGAACATTGTGTCTGTTTGTTCTATAATGTTTTTAGGTATTTTATTGTGAAAACGTGTAAAATTTCCTAGAAATGATTTTTTAGTTTTAGCCAGTCTAAAAGTTTCCGGTATTTCTAGTAGACTTTGGCTTATCTACATTTGTAGGAAAATTTTATAGATTTTTCTGGCATATTATTATTTCAAATACGTATAGCGAATTATTGCTATACAACGGACAAAGCTAGCAAAGCTGTTTGCTAAAATCAAACAAATCAAAGCAATCACATGTCTATAATTTACAAAGCTGTTATTTATTTTCAAATATTTTCTATTACTATAAATGTTATTAGTAGTGGTAGAGCCAAACAGTAATCCTCACTAGATGATTACTGTTCGAATGGGCCGGCTCTACCGGGGCCGTACCACACTCTCACAAAATATCGGCGTAAAGTAATAGGTTGCTATTGCGTTTCGTACGGTGAGTGACGAGACCCGGAGGCCTATTCCCTCATCCCCATCCTACTTAGACTGGCAACGCATTGGCAGCACCTCTGGTGTTGCAGATGTCCATGGGCGGCGGTGATCACTTTCCATCAGGTGGGCCATTTGTCAGCCTACTCCTTTCGCTAAGGGCCGGCAACGCCGTGATTCCCCTGGTGTTGCGGGTGTCCATGGGCGTTGTTGATTGCTTACCATCAGGTAACCCGCCTGCTCGTTTGCCACCCTCTTACTATAAAAAAAGTCTCGGTTGTGTGCCGTAAAATTAAAAAAAAATTGGTTCTTCGCTGACACTTCGTGTATTCCGTGTATAAAAACAAAAATAATTATTACATAATAACTACAGCCTGTAGCTCTCGGCCCAATCACGCACACATCGCCACCGCTGTAATGTTTTTATTTATCACTTGGATGTTCTGTGATTTAAGACAGTTGCCCGCGGTGAGAGAGTTTAGAAAAAAAACATGCTCACGAATCAGGCTGGCCATTATGTTCGACCAAATTTTCTGTGAACTGTCAAAGTCTAAGCTATATAATTTGAGTACTTATGTATACTAGAGTGGACGCCTCAACTTGATTTTTTGTAAGGTCTGTTGAGGCCAAATGGCACAAACGCCTGGAAGAAAACGATCACCGCCGGACGCGGCGCGCACGCCCGCTCCGTCATCAAGTGTTCGCTGTCATTTGTTTGAGATATCTGTTCTAGTGTAACGTAATACTTTGTTGTAATATAATAGCTTTGATAGTCCACAGAAATGTTAGTACTGCAATTTTATTATTTTTGACATACGTAGGTAAAGCAAAGCCAATTCGTAAAGGTCGATCAGAACCGGTATCTTCAATGGTTTTGTGAGTTCTTTGAATATACCATCTTGGGTTCGAGTCCTTTCTGAGTCACATTTGTCTAGGTGGTCGTTTGTGTCTATTTTATGATACTGCTTATTCAGTATTGCCTAAGCGATTTCTTAAATTATTTTGTCACAATATGGGAGCTTTTAAGTATTGATAGGTTATTCCCTGGTTATCCTAGTTTGGTCCATTGAGTGTGATCGTGTGAAGCAAAAAATAATAATGATATCTTGAACACTGCCACACATTCTACTCTCAAACTATGATAATGTGTGCTATGGGTACTAGACAACGATACGAATACTTAGATAATAAATAAAAACATAAATATTAAAGTAATAAACATCCATGACTCTTGTACAAACATTCATGATCATCATCTTTAGAGAAAAGTAAAAAAAGCGCCAGAAAAACTGGTCAATATTGAAAGTTTACCAATTTTTCAGTGGACTGTAATTCCAATAAAGTATTGTTTTGCTTAAACAAGAACTTTGACAGTCCACAGAAAACTTGTTACATATACACTCAAATACTTTAAGAAGATTCCATAGACAATCTCACGCTGTCCACACTAAAACAAAATTTATGAGGCCCATACGGAACATTATGGAACTCTCATCAAATGAAATAAAACGTTAAAAACATAAATCTCACTTCCGAAATGTCTTCGTCTATTCCGAAGTTTACTTTTTATTCTTACACTATCTCTCAAAGTATTCTAATTATTACCTACTTGTACTTGCTTTGTTTTTTCAGAAGTGTGTAAAAACCCACCAATATTTAATGTAGGTAAATGATAATGCATTCGAAGTAAAACAAAAATAAAATAAATGTACGCGTTACCAACATTAAGAGCGAAATAATTTCCCCAATTTATTACAGACTAAAGGACTGGCCGCAAATAAGTCGGTAAACACTTTATCGCGCCAACCGTCGCCTTAAATTATTAAAAAAACAACGACCCCTACAAATTTATATACAGCGGCGGGAGATTTGAATTTGGAACGTTCTTTTTTTGAAAACTAAATGGTTTTCGGCGGCGATATAAGGTAAATCGGAAATGAATAGAGTCGAATCTATTTTATTTATTATTCTAAATTGATTAACATTTTTTGTTATTAGATGGACATTTAGTCTAAAATCTAATTACAGTTATTTAAGATAGATTTAAGTCAGTCAATTAAAGTTATTTTGTTATGATTATTATTTAAATATGCTAGATTATATTTAATAGAAAATCTTAAAGAGTATTAAATATCTTTCTGTGTCTCAACTCAATCAATGTAATTTTGACAAGCTGTAAAATTATATTTACTACCCAAGTTTTAAATCTACTGTCCACAGGTCAGAGGAATATGTTTCTAATAATAATAATATGGCAGACTTTTGCTAGATGTTGCCTACGCCGTGATAGAGTTTTTCAGATTGTATACTAAGAGCGCTTACATACGTAAGCGCTCCGTATTACGTCCGATCCGTATCCGATCCGAACCCCTTCAAATACGGATCTAGAAATCTCGGACCGAATTCAGATATTACTCCGCTCCGATCTCTGATCCAACTGCCACCTTGCACTAAACTGGATGCGTGCCGCACCCCCCCGGCCACATACTCCGTCGCCCCGCTGCCGCACTGCTCGTACGCAGCTCGGATTGGTTCGGATACGACTTCGGTCCGTCAATAATCTTCTCCGGAATGGAGATTCACGGATGACGGAGAGAAATCGGATGACGGAAGCCGGACCTAGTGCGTAAACTGCCATAGAAATAGTTCTACGGCTACTCTGGACCGTATTTTCACAGTTTCGGGTCAGATACGGATCGGACATAGTGCGTAAGCGCCCTTAGTATTTATTTGGAGCTCAGAATATTTTATAATATTAAAATATAAAACGGTGATCAATTGTGTTCATTTCTGATAAAATAAATGAAGAACTATAGTTTCTAATAAAATAAATGAAGTCTCCAAATCAAGTTCTATTCCAAAACGTTACTGATTTCTAAATCCGGTAGGGTATCGCGCGTATCGCCGCGATTTTTCATTGGCCCCTTTTAAAAAAGGAACAGCGCCTCCTTTTTTTTAAGTTTTTAAGACCGGCACCAAAGGTTCCGGCCAGGTACATTTCGTTTTATGTATTTTTAACTAATCATCAAAGAGGTTTTAGGTAAATTGTTTTAAAAAATACTATAAGGAAAATAAGTTGTTTATTGTAATTTAAAGAGCTTCGAGGCTATTTAGGATGAATACAAGTCGCTCCGTTACTTGACGAGACGTCACTTGCTTAAGTAATGCCGTGTTCTAAATCGACGTTAGGAAAATCAACATACAAGCGCAAAGATTAAACTAAATAAAACCGGACAAGTGCAATTTAAACTCGCGTGGAAAGGGTTCCATGTTTGTCTGAAATTTCCTATGTTACGTGAGATACCATAGACTTCGTATAGGTTTTCCTGTAATCCATAGCTAAAGATCTATTTTCTGTATTTTTGCAAAGTTTAAGGCCCAGTCGTTTCGGGGTAAGGGGGGGGGGGGGGGCACTGAAAATCGGCGCCGAGGTACGCTACGGCATAACGCTGAGTGGCACCCTCTTTGGCACCGTTCGGCACAGCCTTTTATGTTCATTGTTTCTTTGTTATGTGCTTTTCTTGTTATTTGTCTGTGTCTAATGTGTGTTAAATAAATGTCTTTATTATTATTATTTATTTTAAAATTCTAAAAAAAATACATTTAAGATTCTCAAAATGAGCCCTTTCATTTGATATTTGACACGATATAGTTTGCACAACTTTTTTTTATTGCCCCTGTGTGGCCTTCATGTTTAAAATTCATTTATTTACGTTACACGTCCGTGTTCCAGTCACCAACTTACATATGTGTACCAAATTTAACTCAATCGGGTCAGTAGTTTCGGAGCAAATTGGCTGCGACAGACGCACACACGAGTGATCCTACCTATAAATCTAAAAATCATAATTTATACTTTACCTACCAAAATGCTAACTTTGTCTACTTATTAATAGTAATCCAAAACACTCCACTCAAGTATTTAAGGATTAAGGAAACACCTATAACCGAAAACATTTCACCAAAATATTTCGCCGAAAATGGTCCGGGTAATCGGAATTCGGCGTGAAATTCGGCGTAAACTTGCGCCATTCAATGTATTCTTCACGAAGGCAGGTAAGAACATCATTGTTGATGTTTTGGGTTAATTGCATTTGTCAAAACAGCTGTGACAAGGGACATTTATTAGTGAAAGTTTAAAGGTTTATTGGAGAGACTCCTTAAGAATCGATTTTCATATGTATAAGCTCGGGGTATGAAAAATTATGGGGCGTAAAATCAAACTACGATGTCACACTGTCACACGGCGGAGTCACACGAAGTCACACGATGTCAGCCGAAGATGCGTCGGTCGCTTCGCATTGCATACAGTTATAGTGAATATGTTTCCATCGGTAAAACTCGGATCTCAATCGGAAGACGACGGGACCCGAAGTGTCAATTAACTATTGTATTCAATGAGTGACATGTTTATATTCATTAATATGAAACTTTATTATTTACTGTCAAATGTCAAAATGAAAAATTACGGCATGGTATGATGGGTACTGGTTTATTTTACCTATAATCGTACACTCTTGTCGTGCGTCGGAGCTGACACACACACGCTTTTTAGGGTTCCGTACCTCAAAAGGAAAAAACGATAGGATCACTCGTGTGTCTGTCTGTCTGTCTGTCTGTCTGTCCGTCTGTCACAGCCAATTTTCTCAGAAACTGCTGGACCGATTGAGTTGAAATTTGGTATACATATGTAAGTAGAAAATTAATATAAAAAGTTATGCCACCTATATCAAATGAAAGGGCTTATTGTGAGAATTTTAAATATATTTTCTTTTGAATTTTAAGTAAAATAGTTTAGAAGTTATTCAGGAAAATAGGCGAAAATTGACCATTCCCCCCCCCCCTTATTTCCGAAACTACTGGGGCAAAAATTTTGAAAAAAATACAGAAAATAGATCTTTACCTATAAATTACAGGAAAACCTATAAGAAGTCTATGGTATTTAAAGTAACCTAGTAAATTTCAGATAATCATGTACGGAACGGAACCCTCTCCACGCGAGTTTAACTCGCACTTGTCCGGTTTTTTTTAAATAGAGTCTACAAGCTTCGTCCGGGTTGAATACGGAATTATGGATACGCTTCTCCTAGCGGTCCTAACATGCAAGACACAAAAATAAGTTAAACCCGTTTATCTCTATCTCTTTCGACGGCACTAGCGTGAGAGAGACGCACTTAGACATAAGACGGTTTAAGTTATCCTTGTGTCTTGTATGTTAGGGCCGCTGTAGTACCTAAGTAATCCTATATCCCTATTTTTTTAAACAAACCGTAACGATTTTATTATGTTCTGAATATCTAAGTTTTGTTTATGGGTAATCTATGTATGTAATCCGTAAAAAAATGCATCCGACTCAATGCATCCCGTTTCAAGATTTCCGAACGATTCGAAAACACCCTTGATTCTATTCTATCTATGGTTCGATTTCGACACTTGACATGCGTAAAAATGGCTACAATTAAGTTTGGAACAAAAAAGTTATTTTGAATTTGGAATGCCCAAGACAATGGCCCATTAGGAGCGTAGATAAGTATCTAGACGACACAATTGTTCTTTTTTCGAATTCAGTGTTCGGTGTTTGACTGGTTTTGGCGCCGAAATAACGGCTTTGTTTTTTTTAAATCGAATGTTCTGGTGTTATATTGAAAAATTTCAAAGAGAAAGAATGCTTAAGGGGCCTGATGAAATCAAAGGTTGTTTATAGTAAAGTTATATAAAGTATACTTTTTATATATTATGATAATGCGAAAGATCTTGAGATCAGTTGAGTTTGAAAGTCGAAATTTATGTTTTCATTTTGCCAACAAACAATATCATTCCCACATTGGATTTATAATAGGCAATATTGGATGAAAAATTAAGACAGAAAATCCATCCCAAAAATGTCGTTTCACTGGGAATAAAAGATAATTTTGTCATATCTAAAGGTCGTCGTATCGTTATGTGTTATGTCGCGAGAAGGTATATAATACGTTCAAATTATTACGACGATAAAAACTGAAGCGGTTTTATTAAAACGAATCTTGCTTCATAACTGTTATTTTTATGCGGAACCAATCACATTAAACCAAACCTCACCTTCATATTTTACTTTACTCATCAAAAAGGTCGTATATACATTAAAAACTTTCTACCATACGCCATTTCTGTTCGGTGGCAAGGGTGTCGATTTTTGCGGCTCAAGATTTTGAACTTGGAACGGAATGCAGTTCCAATTACCGAACGTATTTGGAACGCTATTTTGAATTTTCCGAATTTCAAATTTCAAAGCCCGATCTGCCAGTAATTTAATTTAGGATTTCTTTATTCTAGATTAGTTTTCATTGTTGATTGGATTGTTTGTGTTGTTACAATGTTGTTATGAAGGAAGATTGATTACGATTGTAACTTTTACTTTTATTTACAATAAGTAAAGTATTTAAATTAACTTCTTCCATCGTTATTATAGCTCCTAAACCTAGGATAGCATGTAGTAGAAATTCAATCAAACGGTATGACAGGGAAGTAATCCCTGTATTTTATTCTACAAGATAAGAGAAACCTTTTAAATTGCAAATGCAAACTTGAATCAACACAACCAGCCCTAATAGCCGTTAAAAATGACACTCGAATAGTTTACAAAACGTTTATCAAGATTTGAATTCGAAACGCTAAAGCCGGCCACACACGTCGCGGGCACGCCTGAAAACTGACTTAATTTTATAGCATTCTTTTTCAATTGGTCTCGTATCTGGCTTCGAGTTAAAATAAGCGTATTTTTTTGTGTAATGATGTTTCTTTGGACTTCGCTGCGTAACTAGTTTTAAATTGAAATTATAATATTGATGTTTATAAAGACGTGATATTTTATGAATTTAGTTACGTCTTTTCTTCACCTATATAATATTACATAATTCGGTTATATTTATGTATGGATCACAAAAAATTGGGTAAAAAAGTGTCCTTTTTTCGTACTAAGTTTTTAAGCGTTTTTTTTATATTTAAGAATACTGCAGTTTATTATCTCAAACAAAATATGATGTTAGTTCTAAAAATGTCAGTTGCAGCACGAGTATGCGATAAAAGGTCGAGCCACACGAAGGCATTCCTCTGATAGCCCCCGAAAAATGTAGCGATTTCTTAAAAACATTGCGATAAAATGAAACTTTGATTTTGCATTTATTCTTTTTCAGTATTCTCCAATGGGATATATATATATATATATATATATATATATATATATAAAACATACATTTTTAGGGTTCCGTACCTCAAAAGGAAATGACGTTACCCTTATAGTATCATTCGTGTGTGTCTGTCTGTCCGTCTGTCACAGTCAATTTGCTCCGAAACTACTGGACCGATTGAGTTGAAATTTGGTACACATATCTAGTTTGATGACCGCAACACAGACGCGTAACGTAAATAAATGAATTTTAAACATGGGAGACACTTTTGGGGAGTAAATTAGAAAATTAAAAAAAAAAGATTTACAAATTCTTTTGTGTGACATATCAAATGAAAGGGCTCGTTGTCAGAATCTTAAATATATAATTTTTAGAATTTTATAATAAGGAGTTTGGAAGTTATTTAGGAAAATAGGCGAAAATTTACCATTTCCCCCTTATCTCCGAAACTACTGGGCCCAAAATTTTGAAAAAATAATACAGAAAATAGTTCTTTGCCTATAAATAAATAAATAAATAAAATATTAATTTATTTAGGTATAAACCCATTAACAATTAATTACAAGAATTACACAATAAATTATTAAATTAAATTATATTAAATTAGATTACATTATATTAAAAACAAATTGAATTCCTATTTCGACAGATTATATTTTAAATTTAAATTTTAAATATTGAGGCCTCGCTCGTGAAGTAGCACGTAGTGCATACCGTCCTCACAATATTATTGGCCGATGCGCTCACTCTCGCAACAAAGGACCAATGTCTTTTCCGCATTATGGCGAAGAAGTCGTCCACTCTATTCGCGGCAAACATGCTCGACGCACTACACCGCCACGGCAGCCGCAGCATAGCACGAAACGCGTTGTTGTACTGTACTCTGAGTCTGTTGAAAGCTCGCTTAGTATACTGATACCACAACTGACTAGTGTAGAACGCCTGGCAGTAAGCCCCGAATAGGGTTATTTTTACTGAGTCTGAGCAGTGAGTGAATCGGCGCGCCAACATATTACTTTTCATAGCTATGGCCCGTCGCTGACGCTCGAGATCCTCGTCGTCTTTCAGTTTCTCCGTAAGTATATGCCCTAGGTACTTAAAGCTTGATACAATGTTCAACTCAGTGCCATTCAATGTAACAGGCGGGACGGCATCCGGTCCTCTGCCATACTTAAAAACCATTAATTCCGTCTTTTTTACATTGTAGTTGAGGCCATGCGATGCTGCATATCGTTCACATATGGAAACAAGTATCTGGAGACCAGCGATAGAGGGGCTCAGCAGTGCCATGTCATCTGCATAGCTCAGGTTGTTGACGCATACGCCCGCTATGTGGCAACCAACCGCGGCTCTACTGAGCTCCTCCATCAGGTCATTGACATACAGATTGAACAGAACCGGCGAAGTCAGTCCACCTTGTCTAACCCCGCAGTTCAATCTATATGGATCGGAATTGGAGTCTCCCCACCTAACACTATTAACTTGGTTCCCGTACCAGTATCTCAACAAACAAGCTACTTGTCTCGGTACGCCCGCTTTTGACACTTTATCCCACAGTATATCGTAGTTAATTGTATCAAAAGCGCGGCTCAAATCTAAGAAGCACGCATAAACAGATGTCTTTCTCTTTACATAATGTTTGACGGTATTTTTGAGACAAAATATAGCCATGTCCGTCGAGAGGCCCGGACGGAACCCAAATTGCGCATCGTTTAAGTGTATGTGCTCAGTAAGTATAGGGTTAATCAGCCTTTCTAAGATTTTAGAAAAAACTGTGGCTAGCGAGATAGGTCGGTAGTTAGACGGACTACTGAGGTCACCAGTTCTGTTTTTAACAATAGGTACCACACACGTTTTCATAAATTCCTGCGGCAGGTAACCATGAGTTAAACATACATTAAATAAAAGGAAATATATATAATTAATAATAGGAAAACTTATAAGAAGTCTACGGTATTTAAAGTAACCTAGGAAATTTCAGGTAATCATGTACGGAAAGGAACCCTCTCCACGCAAATATAACTCGCACTTGTCCGGTTTTGTTTATTCTAAGTACAATCGTTATGATGTCATTACAATAACTCAAATACGTTCATAACAATAAAGCTGCAAAAATACAGACAATAAACTGTTATCAAACCACAATCTTAATCGCACTTTTCAATGCTACGGCACAACCCTATTACCAAATAAAAACAATTTGAAACTGACAAAACAAAATTCTTACATAATACCAACATAGCCCTACTCAACCGAGACAATTTAAATGCCGGATGTAGTAAAGTAGTATTATGGGCCGATTATTCCGAAAAAAGATTTAACTTCCGCTTTAACACTGTGACACGAATAGAAATGAAAGAATTAAAATTAGATTACAACCCCAGCAATAAAATAGTAAAAGATTTAAACCCTTTATCTGTGGTCGCAGGGACGGCGCGAAAATGAATGTCAGCGTGACATTTGAGTAAAATGGCGGCTTGATTTGAATCGGGTTGTTGAACTTTCTGACGATCAGTGATTTGCTAATTAGAGATTCTGAGTTTATGGCGTAGTGGTAGTGCCACTGCTATCTAAGCCAGTGGTTGCGGGTTCAAGTCCTGCTAGGGGCAAACTTTGTGTGTTGAAGATTTTGACTAATTATGTATACTAGAGTGGACGCCTCAACTTAATTTTTTGTAAAGCCTGTTGAGGCCAAATGGCACAAACGCCAACATTGGGCCAATGCGACTTCTACTACCGTTGGTTTTAAACTGTTAGCATTTCTGCATTAAGTATAATTGTTTCAGTTGGAAATTCCACAATGGCCTTTGGGTGTAGGCCTTACCTCAAAACGATGGCCAAATCGAACCGTTTTCGAATTAATAATAATAATAATAATAATAATAAATCATTTAATTCAGAAATAAATCCATACACATTTGATAATAAAATACAATGAAAATAAATAAAATAAAATTTACAATTAACGAGATGTGGCCCCGAAACCGACCAAATGCCAATACTAAATGCTATTAGGGTATTTATATAGCATCTTTCTATATTTCAGTCTTCTTTTTTATAGCTTCAGTTGTTTGAGCTGTGCGATGATAATAGATACGTCGTCATTTCTTCCTTCCTTTGGGTTATGCTATTTTTTAGTGCCTAGTTTTGTTTTGGTTATTGTAGGATCATTTGTAACGAATTCGCAGACATTTTAAGATTTATTTTAGTTTTGTCAAATGTCTTTTTTTACTATTCACAGTAATCTCAATTGATAATAATTTCTGAAATACTAAAATAACTAGATTTCCATGATTAATTAACCCTGCGTTGCCAGTCTCCGAGCGCTCCTCTAAAAGACCATACTTAGGTACTACGTTCTCAACAAAAAGATTAGAAACTCTAATTTATGATCCACAATAGTTATTAAATATGATAATAAAGCCTTTGTCGTAATAATTAATATTTTAAGATCGTGTTAGCAAATATAATAATCCCGTGTCATAAAAAAATAACTTGAAAATATGCTTGGGAAGTATTTGTAGGAACTACAAAGTAGAAAGGCCTATTTAACAATACTAACTTAGTAAAAAGGCAAGGATAAGGCGCCTTTCGATATACGAATAAAACCTTTAGTGTTTGTAAACTACACAAACAAATGATGAAACTAAATTTACAAGAGGAAGCTGTTACGCGTTGGTTTCTAGATTTATGATATTAATAGAAGCTGTAACAGCCATTAATTATTTAGACGACTGTTTTTACCTTAAAATCGATTTACACTGGACATAATAGCAACTAAATATTCAATATGTACACTCCGACCGCCTTCGTTTTGGCGGCGTTGCAAAGCCTTGGTCTCCCGTTGACTTGTAAAAGTTATGGAGCATGCAAAAAGTTTGTCTATGGGCATAATATGTAGGCCGCATTACCTTTAGTTGCGTTTTTTTGGGGTAATCAATCAGAAAGTGTGTTCAATGTTGAATTCGGATTGTAATGTTAGAAAAAACTGGAAGATCCTGTAAGTAGGTACATTGTGTAACAAACTTGGACTACCTTTGACAGTTTTATCATTCGATTAAAAATACTTAAACGTCAGAGAAAAATACAATGTAAAATATATTTATTATAGTAAACACGCTTACACTTCTCTTACTCCGATTTTAATTTTAAAATATTAGAACATAAATGGTAGTCACTTATAAGCCATCAAATAAAATAACTTACTATATACTAACTTTTATTTACCTTGCAATAATATTCACATAAGGAAAATCCACCCAAAAAACAATAGACAAAATATCTTTAATTGCTTTTTTATTCGCAGACCCAGGTAAGCGGCCACACAGCCGCGCGGCGTGTCAAAGCGACGTTCCGTTTTCAAAATATTTTGACGTTAATAGCCACTTTTGTGGACCAGTGACATATTGATATTTTTTTCTCGCACCGCCAAAAGCAAAGGTATGAATGCAGAGTGAGTTGCGCGTTGATGTGTTTTTTTTACAAAGTATTGAAGGCGTAAAGTTTTGTTTAATAAGATTCGTCAATGTGACACTTGGGAGGTAGATTTTGGCGATTGTTTTGGTTTCCGCCTGTAGAGGTGGTATCTTTCCATTATGGTCCGTTGGCTATACTTTGTTCTTTGGTTTATGTTCTATTAGTTCTTGCCTGCGACTTCATCCACGAACAAGTTGACTTTAATCGGCTCATTTATAGACTACCTTTAATACTAAGTTTGAATATATTTTTACCCCAAGGACGCATTCTACACACTATTCAAAATCTGTTCGTCGAGAGTTGATAAAAAAAAATAAAAATCTGGGCTTCTTAACTCATACAAATAGCGGCCCGCTAATTATTATTACCGATGATAATAAAAAATTAGAGGGAAGACTATATTTTTTTTCATACAATATTATTATTGAATAGCCTGTATATGTTCTATTGCTGGCATATCATCGGACGAAGACCATGACGAAGTCTCAGAGTCGGAGGAAGAATCAGAGTCGGTGACGTTTATTATGAAACGTTCAATTGCTTCGTCTACCCTGCCATCAGTTTGTAAAAATCTATCATCTTCTTTACCAGTTTAGTACCGCCCGCCCGAAACGGCGCCGCGTTTGACAACAACTGCAATCCTCGTACCACGAAACTCAGTGCACGCGGCGATAAGCGACTCCTGTCATACAGTTTGCGATAGTTAAGCGACAGTCGTTATTTCGAGACGATATTATAATATTTATCAACTCTCGGCGAACAGACTTTATTTGGATATTTGTTTACTTGTTAATTCGTACAGATCATAGCAACCTAACTGACACAGGACTGTTTGGGATTTCAAATGTATTTGAAAGATATACAGACACAAATAAGGTTTATTTTTATTTACATCATGCAAACATGTAACAAAACAGACTTTCGTTTATAACACACGCGCCGCTTTTGTACAACTAAACATATCCCGCCTTAAATCATTATATTTACTTATGGCAACACCTGGCCTCAGCTGTATATTTACCAACACGTGTCCAAACAAATTTCGACAAAACACAACAAAAGTGCTACAAGCGGTCACTACAGGAAACACTGGCCACTTACAAAGGCGCTTTCTTGAAAAAAAAAACGGTGACATCTGTCAGTTTTCCCGCGCTTTAGAAATTTGAGGTTAGTCTCGGCGCTGCGAAAATAACCTTAAAATTTATTGTAATTACAAAGGACAAACGGACATCAGCTGTCAACCGCAGACTGACCAAAGTAATGACTGTAGCACAAAAGATACCTATTGTATCATTGCCAATATAAAACACGACCCTTCTTCCATTTTTTTCGTATTCCTAAAGGGCTCAACCCAAACTGGTCTCACCAACCAAATAACTATGACCCCTTATAACACGACTAGTCAAACATCCTCAGCTTTTCCCAAACTGGTTGTAAATAACATCCATTTTTAAAAGAACTGCGAGGCTGTTTGAAAGTAGGAAGCTGACAGTCCTTTTTAATTTGGTCTTGTTTATATTAGGCGCGTGCTACAGAGGCGTAAGGTTGTTTTTGGATGTTTGTTATTTAAACAATATACAATTGTTTGTTTGGATAAGGGCACTTCACTGTTGTGTTTTGAATACGATTTGCTCTGGCTACCGGTGTTGAATATTTAAGTGTAAATTGATTTATTTAGGGCCTTTGTTTTTTGAAACCCGTTTTCCCAATGGAAGAAGAGACCTTTTTTATTTAAGTAATTACCTAATAGACATTTTTTGGAATAGGTACGGAGCCTTGAAATAATAATTGTGATATGACGTGATTTATTTATTATTATTATTTATTTATACATTTTATTACAAATTATTTCCAAAAAAAACCCCTGCCTTAAGAGGACTACGGCAAAAATCACCCTTTTCATACGAAAGGCGATAACGATTTCTACCCCTTAAAATTGGTTGAAATCGGTTAATTTCGACCAATTTTTTTAGTTTTGTAATAGAATGGAAGAGAAAGCAATAAAACTGAATTTATTGCTTATAGTGATAAATCAAAACGTAAAGAAAATACCTAGATTTTGTTCTGACTGACAACTTATCAAAAATTGGTCAAGATCGGTCAACATTTAAGAGGTCGAAATCGGTATCGCCTTTTGTATGAAAAGCTGTAGGTTCACACTCCTTTGTACCATCACTCTCTGATTGTGGCTAGTTCACTTAAACTACCATTACATCCCTTCAATTTGGACTCTATTACTTACCCTTATTCAGTTACCATAGATAATAATTTCCCGCCATCAAAAGCTTACCCCCTAATATTAAGTTTAATAAACAAAGCAAAATAAATAATTAATTACCCTCCCCTACAATAGGCCGTTTACAAATTTTCCGACCACACCCTGGGGTAATGGATTTTCCGGGGACGGAACAAGGGATGAGGGTAAGCGGATTTAAAGAAAGCTATCTTAACCTCAATGTGTACCGTAAAACGATACAATTATGTACCAAAACTTGCTAAGTTCAAAAACTTTATATGATAATCAGTAAGTACATTTATTCTTGGAGCATAGATGCATTGGTTATACGATATTAGGATGGTTTATTCCTAACTAACTAATCTATTTAATCTTTAATGAAATGCTTAAGTGGCGTTTTTGAATTCGATCATTAGTCTGGCAGAGCGAAGGAAATATCGAAAAACAGATATTCATTTTGGACATTATATCTTGAGAACCAACAGACTGGATATGGCGTGAAATATTTTTTATTTGTGGAGGACTAGGCATGCGTTTGGCTCTAGCCTCAGTTGATTGAAAGCGAAGACAGGGTCTAGGATAGGACATGCTTGCCCAGAAAATGCCTTCACTCTTACCTTGAAGACTCCAAGATTGTGTAATACAGGAAATAGAGACACCGGGAGAGTGTTCTGTACGCGCCTTAGGCGTATTCAGTTGTGAGCATCTACATACATCTGACCTTTATTTACATGCCATAACAAAAAGGGGTTATGAGCGAGTTGCCTACAAAGCAAGATGCCTAACAAAGTAAGATGCCTAAGTATTGTGCCTACAAAGCAAAATGTCTAAGTGATTAAATGCCGTCTAGGCAAATGGCCTACTTGCTAATCGAATGTGACAGGGCTTTATTGAGGATGTCCCTACACACACCAATACAAAGCATCATGCCACATTGGAAACTGGACACGACATATCGGGTGCGATAAATCAATAAACAAAAACAGTATGTTGTTGGCTTGAACGCCCAAGTTAAACTGTGCCTTCTGTTGCGTGCTGACGCCGTTCCTACTAATTTCAAATTCAAATAATTAAAAGCAAATACGACATTTTAGACGATGTCAGCATCCAACCAGTCACATTATTAACATGCCATGTACAAATGGTTGCTAAAGCACGAAGGTACAAATAGGTGTACTGCAGTTCCACACCTTAGCGGTGCGAACCAAAAATCCATTAAAATGTGTCAGTTTTTGTCAGCATCCCCTCCCTAAGCTATTCTCTTTTGGCTTACTCCACACAAGTCCCAAGGCGGTCCCCTAAATACGCGAGGGTGTGTCGGATGACAACGGATTTCCGACAACGCTTTGAGCAGATTTGTTTGTTTCGTGGAAGGTGTCTCCATTTGTGCCTCGAGGCCTCTATTGAGTACTGGTAAGAGTACTCCCAAAACCATGAATGTGAACTGAACACGCGCCAGAGGCGAAGCTGTCACCAGCCGCGCGAAGCGGAGTAAAATTTTAGCGCCCCCATATTTCCATCATCATCATCATTTCAGCCGAATGAAGTCCACTGCTGGACATAGGCCTCCCCCAATGATCTCCACAAAGACCGATTCTGTGCAGCTCGCATCCAGCGGAACCTCAATTTTCACCAGGTCGTAAGTCCACCGTGTGGGTGGTCTGCCCACGCTGCGCCTTCCAGTACGTGGTTGCCACTCAAAAACTCTGCGACCCCATCGGCCATCTGTTCTACAAGCAATGTGCCCCGCCCACTGCCACATAAGCTTATCAATTCTTTGGGCTATGTCGGTTACTCTTGATCTTTTGCGGATCTCCTCATTTCTAATTCGATCTCGCAGCGATACTCCAAGCATAGCCCTCTCCATCGCCCTTTCGGTGACCTTGAGCCTTCTTATGAGGCCCATAGTGAGCGACCACGTCTCAGTGCCGTAAGTCATATTTTACCTCAATTGAAAATAATAAATATCATCATCATATCCTAATGAATGTATCATATCTTTATGAACGATAGAAGACTAACAAAGCAGATTTATAAGGCAAGTGCGCTTGGAAGGGTTGGAAGGTGGTGACCTCAGCAAACGTACCAAAACCAGATCGAGGATGTTTTCAAGAAAAGCCACGTCAGGAGTATCCTAAACCGGCGAGCGTGCATGAAGAACTTAATGAGAGTAGACGAAGCGAAAGGTGTGTCAGGATCGTAGCAGGTGGAAATCCGTGGTCTCTGCCTACTATTTTGGGAAACAGGCGTGATATATGTATATGTGTATATATCATATCCTAATCATCATCAGACGTAGTTCAGGCGCCTCATTCGGGAACGCTAAGTGATTCTGTAGCGACTCGTAAGCCAGATTTCTCATTCCACTCTTCCGCACGATGCCAAATGCGTAAGAGCGAGATGACAGATCTGGCTTACGAGTCGCTACAGAATCACTTAGCGTTTCCGAATGAGGCGCCAGATGTGGTTTGGACATTTTTAGCTTAATTGCATAGAAACTTTGCAAGAATATAATACTTAATAGATAAATCTAGGTTTGTACATTTATTTATTTATTTATTTATTGAATAAGTACATCCACATCACATATATTAAAACAGTTACAATAATCATTACTATATAGGACACATTTCTGATATACACGACAATTAAGGAGTACATAACATTGACTATTTATTTTAAAGTAAGACTGCTGCTATTGAATTAAATTGAATTGAATTAAATACTAATAAATTAATAATATAACTAATCCTAAACACAATTACAATTATTCATACATACATATTCATACATTGCGAGATTTGAGATAAAATTTAACAGGTGTATATAAATAACAATAAAAAACCTTTTGCTACAGAAATATGTCGATCGACGTGGTTTAGACAAAAGGTTTGTGCGTTATAATTACTTATACCTATTACGCCTAATTATATTTACTCACTGTATCAGCGCGAATTCGCACTTGCTTCTATGCTTAGACGCGTCATCAAGTTTGACGTGAACTGTAAGTAAGTACATCATTAAAAAAGTTCATTATTTAGTAAATACTCACGTGTCTGTATGTACATGTTCAATTTCAATTATAATTAATAACAAGACGATCAACACCCGCTGCGCATGAGCAATTATAGCCGGTGTTGCTATTGTAATACTTTTTCTTGGACATGCCGATCATACACTGAGTAGAATCAAATAAAACGACGAGAGAATTCCAGGTATTGGGTATTGGGAATTTCATCTCATTGGGTTTTATTAAATGAATTAATAGTTGTGAGGTGTTCGCGTTGATATGAAACGGTGAAGACCGGGTGTTGTTGCGTAAGTAAGGCTTCCATACACCATTAAGCGGGTCGTGCGCGGGGCGGGTCGGTTGCGGGCCCGCGCAAGCAGAGTCATGTCTCCTGTACAGATGTAGTGCATAATTAGTTTCCATCGTGTTTTATTGGAAGAGTTCATATTTATCGTGCTCTCTCAATTAGCTTCAGCAGGCCCCCAATTCTCGGTGCATTCGAGATAATCTCACAATCGACATTAAACGTCAGTGCATACAGTCATTTCACACAACTGTATGAATCTGACGTTTAATCTCGCAATCGACATTATCTTGCATGCATCGAGAATTGGGGGCCAGTACCCATCATATCATGCTGTCATTTTTCACTTTGACATTTGACACTAAATAATAAAGTTTCATATTAATTAATATAAAAATGTCACTCATTTAATATATTTATTAAGTGACACTTCGGGTCCCGTCGTCTTCCGATTGAGATCCGAGTTTTACCGATGGAAATATATTATTCACTATATCTGTAACCATGGACAGATAGCCTCATTTACATGCAGCCGAAGTGGGCAGGGAAATGGGCATGGAAGTGGGCAGCGCGAGTATGTAAATGGGTCACTTCTCCTACTCCTGCCGCTGCTACTCGCGTTGCCCATGCAGCCGAAGTGAGCAGGGAAGTGGGCATGGCAGTGGGCAGCGCGAGTATGTAAATGGGTCACTTCTCCTGCTCCTGCCGCTGCTACTCACGTTGCCCATGCAGCCGAAGTGAGCAGGGAAGTGGGTATGGGAATGGGCAGCGCGAGTATGTAAATGGGTCGCTTCTCCTGCTCCTGCCGCTGCTACTCGCGTTGCGGCGCGCTGTTAGTCAGGAGCAGCATGTAAACACCCACTGCCTTCGAAAGCAGCATGCGGGAATTATTTCTGGCAGAGCGAGCAGTAGTGGCAGTGGCTGCATGTGAATGAGGTGTATGCATCAGCAAACGTATCTGCGGATAAATTCGCGATCCGTCCACACATCGGCAGACGTGACGGCAGATGCCTTGCGTTCGCGCTATTACCCTCTGGTCCGTGTCGCAAAAACCGACAACAAACGGATAAGTGGCAAACGCATCGGCTTAAGTTAAATACCTACCACAGTATACGTCGACGGACGCATCCGCAGATGCATCTTTCAATGTGTAGAGGAGGTATCACATAGGAATTAAATTGGAAAGCTTTCATACAATGACCGCGGGTACGCAGCAGCCGCGCGGTCACTGAAAGGCTTTTAGTTCCTGTAGTGCTTACGTGGGCCCGCAAGCGACCCGCCCGCAAGCGACCCGCCCCGCAAGCGACCCGCCCCGCATATGACCCGCGTTTCGATGTGTAGCCTTTAGAAAAAGCCGGAGATAATACTTTGTCATCGGATTTGTTACGTGCCGGCTAGTAAGCTCTTGAAAGATATTTCTGAAATACAAAAAAATGTTCTAGTCGGTATCTGAAATCTATAAAATAACTATTAGACGTCATAGCTAGGTCCTAAAACATCACAAAAACCAAGGACAAGTGCGAGTTAAACTCACGTGGAGAGGGTTCCGTGAGTATCTGAAATTTCCTACTTTACTTTAAATACTATAGACTTCTTATAGGGTTTCCTGTAATCTATAAAACGACTATTGCCTGTATTTTTCTCAAAATTTTAGGCGCAGTAGTTTCGGTGATAAGGCGGGAATGGTGACTTTTGCCTATTTTCCTATAAATAACTTTAAAACTATTTATCTTAAAATTATAAATATTTTTTTTAAGATTCCCACAACGAACCCGTTCATTTAGGATGTCACACGAAATAGTTTAAAAACTTTATTTTTTGATTTTCTAATTTACCCCCAAAAGTGGCCCCCATGTTTAAATTCATTTATTTACGTTACACGTCCGTGTTGCGGTCACCAACTTAACTACATATGTGTACCTACCAAATTTCAACTCAATCGGTCCAGTAGTTTCTTACCAAATTGGCTGTGTGAGACGGACGACGGACAGACAGACACACGAGTGGTCGTATAAGGGTGCCGTTTTTCTTTTCGAGTTACGGAACCCTAAAAAAACCATTTCTTTCGAAGACTTCCCTATCCGAATTCTTATACTTCAGTTTATTTCTGGTGCGACGGACTATATCGATTAAGTTTCAAAACACTCGCGTGTCAACCGTCCGTTTGTACGAGCATAACTCATAAAAATAACTTAATACGCCTTCAGCTTTATTACAAGGCAATAAAGGCTATATTGCGGATAATGTCCCTTGATAAGGCAGGCTTTTGTACTTGGATTATGGTAATTGAAATTTGATGGTTAATAGGTTTTGGTATTTGGGGTTGGCTACTTACGTAGTTGATAATGGGGCTACAGTCCCACTGCTGGGCAAATTCTTAGGGGGATGCACAAGGACTCAGTGCCGATTGGAGACTTGGTTCTTCAATAGTCTTGAATCTTTAGTCTTTAGTTTGAAATTCTTCGGAATTTTTAGGCGAACATTTCTATTTCATAAAATAAATGCTACTACTACTAGATAATTTAGCATTTAATCTAAGGATAATGAAATATTTGTAAGTGAAATAAAATGAAATACCTATGTAGCGGCCCCGCTACCGGGCGCTTGCAGTATTTCCCATACAAAGTTTGGGGACGTCGTTGAATTACGTTGTGTTTTAAAATATGTGTTAATTTAAGTGATATTTATAGTTTAAAGTATATTTTTAATAATTAATTACGTTGTGTTTTAAAATATGTGTTAATTTAAGTGATATTTATGGTTTAAAGTGTATTTATAATAATCATTCTTTATTCAAAAAAGCGATCTAATTTTAAAAAAGAAATAATAATTTTGTATCAATGAAGTGTTTACTCTGTTTTATAAATTTCAATTAGTATAGGAATTCGCTTAAACGACAGCATTTTATTGATTCCAATTTACTAAATCGGATTATTATCGAGGTAAATGAAAATCTTAAAATAATGTGAAATACTTTTAAAGTGAAGGTTGAGAGCATGTCTTATTAAAGGGTTCTTTCTTGTTAACAAAATTCTTTTTGGACTTTCATGTTTTATAGTTTGTAACTATTTAATTTTAGTTTTCCTAATTATGCTTAAGCTATTTTGTGCGGGCTTCTAAATAATACAACTATGCCAAAGCTCGATGCGTTAAGCCGTTTTTGGGAAATAAAGTGTTGACAGACAGGCAGATGGACAGACGGAAAACAAGGTGATTGTACGGACCGGTAGGGAAACCTGAAATGGATAGATTGTAACAAATAAAAAACCAGGCTAGTGCGAGTTAAACCCGCGTGGAGAGGGTTCCATTCTATACATGATTATCTGAAATTTCCTATGTTACTTTAAATACCATAGACTTCTCATTTTCCTGTAATATATAGGTAAAGAACTATTTACTGTATTTTTTTCAAAATTTTAGGCCTGGTAGTTTTGGAGGGATAAGGGAGGGAGAGATAGGGGGGGGGGGGTGGTAAATTTTCACCTATTTTCCTAAATAACTTCCAAACCATTCATCTTAAAATTAAAAAAAAAACATATTTATGATCCTCATAATATGCCCTTTCATTTGATATGTCACATGATATAGTTAGCGTAACATGTTTAAAATTAATTTGTTTACGTTACGCATCCGTGTTGCGGTCACCGACTTACATATGTACTTATACCAAATTTCAATTTAATCGGTCCAGTAGTTTCGGAGCAAATTGGCTGTGACAGACGGACAGACAGACAGACAGACACATGAGTGATCCTATAAGGGTTCCTTTTTTCCTTTTGAGGTACGGAACCCTAAAAAGACGGGGATTAAAAATATTGTTCAGTTTAAGCGACTTACAATTTAGACAAGAAAAAGGTTTTATGCCTTTACATGTAGCCGAAGTGTGCAGGGAAGTGAGCAGGGAAGTGGGCATGGAAGTGGGCAGCGCGAGTATGTAAATGGGTCACTTCTCCTGCTCCTGCCGCTGCTACTCGCGTTGTCCAAGCAGCTGAAGTGAGCAGGAAAGTGGGCATGGAAGTGGGCAGCGCGAGTATTTAAATTGGTCACTTCTCCTGCCCCTGCCGCTGTTACTTGCGTCGCCCATGCAGCTGAACTGAGCAGGGAAGTGGGAGTAGAAGTGGGCAGCGCGAGTATGTAAATAGGTCACTTCTCCTGCTCCTGCCGCTGCTACTCGCGTTGTCCATGCAGCCGAAGTGAGCAGGAAAGTGGGCATGGAAGTGGGCAGCGCGTGTATTTAAATAGTCACTTCTCCTGCTCCTGCCGCTGCTACTCGCGTTGCTGCGCGCAGTGAGTCAGGAAGCGGCATGTAAACACGCACTGCCTTGGACAGCAGTATGCGGGAGTTATTTCTGGCAACGCAAGCAGCAGTAGCAGTGGCTGCATTTTTATAAATGTTAAATTACTATTTATGAATGAATGTCAATATAAATTATAAGTGCTCGACATTTAATATACTTAAATTATACTGGTTAAATCAAATTGTAGGTAGGGTGCCAAAATGTCTATATGATTTGTTCGCATGGCAGACCTGAATTGTTCGATTTATGACAATGTAAAGAACCACAAAAAAATAGTCTGCCATCATGGTAGCGCTGTGTTTTCAATTGACAGCGTTTAAATTTAAAAAAAAACGGTGTGTTAAATCATTTGTGCGTGTTTGCCTCTTGGATCATCCTCAAAACGATGAACATCGAAGAGGCAGACGTGCATTGTTCTGTTTTATAACGGGATAAAGTTGCAAAAATGCAAATGAAAAAAAGCTATACTAAGTAAATCATTTGTTCGTAGTTCTCGTTGCGTCCATTCGATTCATTAGGCCCCCAGACTAGAAAAAAAAAGTTGGCAGACGTCTAGGTCGCTGATTTTTTTATGTACGATTTTTTAAAGTTGTAATTAAAAAACGCAGGGACATACGACTTTCATTTACTGGACCAAATCGATTTGTATTGACATAAACTTTCATCCCTATCAATATGAAAGACGAACAAATCATATACCAAAATGGCACCCAGCTCCCTAACTATTGGACATTAGACGTTTTACTAGGGAACCCTAAAATCGGCATCTGCTCAAATAAAGTAAAGTACGGAATAGTTGTATCGACCGTCGGCGTAAACAGCCGACTTTACGCGAGTAATCGACTTTAACGAGCTACGGTCTTATCAAACCAGTATGGAGGGTACTTTATAAATACGAAACACAACCAAGAGCAAAAAAATCAGATCACGTTGTATAGGAATTTTTAGGAAGCGTGACCTGATTTGGGGAATTGTGTTTTGAAACTACCAAAAACAATTCGGCAAAGGAAAAACCGGACAAGTGCGGTTTAACTCGCGTGGAGAAGGTTCCGTTCCGTTCCGTACATGATTATCTAAATTAAGTTACTTTAAATATCATAGACTTCTTAAAGGTTTTCTTGTAATCTATAGGTAAAGAACTATTTTCTGTATTTTTTCAAAACTGTAGCTCCAGTGGTTTCAGAAATAGGAGGCGGGGGGGGAGAATGGTCAATTTTCGCCTATTTTCCTAAATAACTACTTCCAAACTATTTTACTTGAAATAAAAAAAAAAACCACTTTCATTTGATATGTCACATGATATAGGTTCCATAACTTTTTTTTTAATTTTCTTATTTACGTATTCCCCCAAAAGTGGCCACCATGTTTAAAATTCATTTATTTACGTAACGCGTCCGTGTTACGGTCACTGATTTACATATGTATACCAAATTTCAACTCAATCGGTCCAGTAGTTTCGGAGCAAATTGGCCGTGACAGACGGACGGACAGACACAAGTGATCCTATAAGGGTTCCGTTGTTTCCTTTTCGTAGTTCGTACTAAATAAAAGACATATATTATTTCGTCACGTAATACCGCAGCCTTATTGGCGTCACGTGCAACAAACTACTTGACAAACTGTCTTTTATTGGTTTGGATATTGGACTTCTGTGCTGAATAAGACTGAAAATGCAATAAGAAAGTTGCGAATACCTATAAATGACAGTTGCGGGGTTGCCAGCGGCGGTGATATTCAAGTGATATACATACATATACATACATAGCATCACGCCCGAAATCCCTAATGGGGTAGGCAGAGCCACAAGACTACTTGTGGCCACGTTCGATTAATTAGTCCTAAGATGGTATGATGAACCGTATGGTGACAAGTGATCAGCCCATCGCCCAAACAGATAGTCCACCATGTTGGAGAGGACCCGTCCCTTAGTAAAAGCTGTGGTCACCTATAATTAGGTAAGCATCTATCTGGAATGTAACATAGAAAAATGAAAATGTAAGTGGTATTATCTGTTGGTGATCCTAAATAAATAAATTAAAAAAAATCACGGCTAAGCCGCTAAACTAATTTTGATGCAATTTGGAATGGTGATAATTTGACAAGTCGGTGGACTTCAAAAAAGTAGCTTATGTCCGTCCCCAGGGCTCAAATGATCACCATACATACTTTTGTGGCTTTTTTAACACTAGCTCTGCTGCTGAGCTAGCTAGCTGTGCTCTGAGCTCGGACACAGCCAGCCGCGCGGCGGGCAGGGCGCGTACTGTTTTGACCGCACCCGCACTCAACCCCTGAAGAAGGACTCCATACGAGTCCGAAACATGTCGGACTATTTCTGACAATAATTCGTGAATAAAGCAGAGTTTTTTTTTATAGTAAGCAAACGCAAACGTACGTAAGGCAAACGAGCAGGCGGGTTACCTGATGGTAAGCAATCACCGCCGCCCATGGACACCAGGGGAATCACGGATGCGTTGCCGGCCCTTAGAGAAAGGGCTGACAAACAGGTAGACGGCCCACCCGATGGAAAGTGGTCACCGCCGGCTATTGCCATCTGCAACATCAGAAGTGCTGCCAATGCCTTGCAAGTCTAGGGAGGATGGGGAATGGGGATGGGAATGGGGATGAGGGAAAAGGGCTCCGGATCCGGATCTCGTCACTCACCGTACGAAACGCAATAGCAAGCTATTACTTTACGCCGATATTCTGTGAGAGTCTGGTACTACCCCGGTCGAGCCGGCCCATTCGAACAGTAATCTTCTAGTGAGGATTACTGTTTGGCTCTACCACTATGAAATTTTATTATTTATAGTTTATTTCTACTGTTGTCCTAAATTAAGGACGAAAGGTCTTACGGGGTTAAATGTATCTATATTTAGATTTCGATTCGAAATATGGTAGTTCCCAAGATCCATATAGGGAACGGGGTCTAAATAGTGAACGGTGTGATGGATTTTCCATAGACAATCATAGAGAAGTCGGAGGGTGAACTTAGCCCGGCAGTGGACAATGGACAGCATAGGCTAAATAAGAAAAAGCGATTATGAGCGAGTTGCCTACAAAGCAAGATGCCCTACAGCAGGATGTCTCAAAAGCAAGATGGCCGAAAAGCAAGATGTCTCAGGAGCAATATGTCTCAGAAGCAAGATGGCTAAAAAGCAAGATGCCTAACAGGCTGGATGTCTCAAAAGCAAGATGGCTCAGAAGCAAGATAGCCAAAAAGCAGGACCTTGACCTCGTATATTTGTTTCTATCTTTATTTTATTTGTTACGTTTACCTACAATAAAAACCATTTTAGGTGTCTTACTTTGCAGGCTTTTAATTACCAAGCAAGTTGTCTTCATGACATTCAACTACTTAGACATTTTGCTTGGTAGTCGTTTTAGCTAGTAGGCCATTTGCCTAGACGGCGTTTAATCACTTAGACATTTTGCTTTGTAGGCATAATACTTAGGCATCTTGCTTTGTAGGCAACTCGCTCATAACCCTTTTCTTTTCTTTAATAATTAAAACCCAAATAAAACAAATTGATTTATCCGCAAACACCGAACAATGCGTTTAATTCGTTTTTCTTTAACAAAAACTGCACGACGAAGCCCCACAAATTACAACTCCGATTTACATAGAAAAAGTGACAACGGCCGACACAAAACATTTGTTATTCCATTGTCCTGTAAAGTATTATATCTGTAAAGTTTTTCAACTTATTTATATTTATAAATGTACGTATTTGGTTCGTACTAACAAGACGTAGCGAGCGTGTCAGAAGCGAGGCGATGGCGGAATGGCGTAAGCGACTATCGGGTCTTTGAAAGTGCATTTGTAAGACATGAAATTGTTTTGTGAACGTTTTTCTTTCCTTCTAGAGTGAGCTTTATATCTATTTATTAAATAAAGGGTAAGTATTATTTTGCAGGCCAAATCAAAGAAGAATAATTTAGTGCTATGAAAAAGAGTACCTAATCGATAATTACCTTATGAAACTTTTGATTGTTGAATAACCTTTAATTATGGATACATTATTGAAGTTATTATGAAATGTACATAAGTAAAAAAAGTTACTTATTTATTTATTTCATTAAATTCATGTCCGACTTACAGTTAATCCCAACACGTTGAACAGAGAAAAAATAACAAATTTTATATGATAGAATACCTTGCAAGTAACATAAAAAGACAGATAACATTAAATAAAATGTAGATTAGAATAATAAATTGGAATTACACGTATATCAATTAAGAATAATAAAATAAATTGAAAATCACATTAAAAACAAATACCATTAATTAAAATAGAGATCAGAATTAGAACTAGAAATTGGACTGCATTTATATAAATTCGTATCTTAATACAGTCAGATGTTTGAAAATATTAGTTTATTTAAACTTATTATGTCTTTACCATCCAAAATAAACCACATGACACAATCTCCAATGTACAAACGTTCCCCACTTCGCAATTTACTTAATTTGTATTTTGTCACTTACGCCATATTAAATTCGTTCAATAAGTACAATGCCAACTTTTTACACCCATAGACAATTTTGGCTTTCTTTGGCGGCGCGTTTGCTCGCGGTAAGCGGTGGGGCTTGAAAAAAAAACTGTTGTCGTTGGAATTGTAATTGACTTTGGTGGTTTACAATTGTTATGCAATTTGTTGGTCAAATAGGGATTTGTGGGAGCTTTTGGTAATCTTACCTTAATCCGACTTATGTACTCGAGAGATTTTAAAAGTTATTGAAGTGTAATATTACGTTTCACAGGCTAGAGTTCTTTTATTATTTTCACTTTATAACTAACTAAGAAATAGTGTAATAAAATCATAGAAATCAATTTTAACCTACTTCTAGTTGTCGTAACGATTTGAAACTTTGTAAGTGTACCTATGCAATTCAGAAAACAATACAATAATTTGGTATCATCGAGCTGATCTGACCATGCGGCCAGGACGTGGATAGTGGAACTCTTCAATGACTACTAGTAAACCCCTCGAGTTTGGGCTCATTTGGTTTGTTTTGAAGAGTCCAATACATTACCTTGGTGATGTGTCTTTTGTACTTTTTAGTGCGTTACTGACAAAAGCGTTTTTTTTAGATTTTGTGAACTATTCACATTTTAAATAATACGAATGTCAGATTAACAAATGACAAATGGCAGATGTAAGATTGAAATTTAATTAGATTCAATGATTTTTAGTGGAGAACTTGTAGCAATTAATAACTATTTGTTTTTTTATATTCCTGATTACATATACATGTAACACAAAGATGGACAAGGTATTTTTATTAAGCACATAATAGTTGAACCTTATATTATTTTGCCATACCAAAAAACAAATTTTCACGTAAATTTTACGTATCATTCCACACCTGGGCGCGCCGTGCTCTATCTCTCTTCGCCCCCACAAATATCAATTTGTATGTTAATTCAGTTTACAGGGTCTTGACAGGAGCGCTGTACTTTTACGTTGATAATGTTTAAATTTGGAAAAGTTATTGGACTGTGTTTTGAGTTAAAGACTGTTTTTAAAAATCTATTATTTAATTTTGAATTTTTGATACGTTCATGGCGGTAAAATCGTGTCGAGATTTTCTGTCCTTTAATATATTTTTCTTATTAAGTACTTCATAAATCAGTAAGTATTTTTATGTAATCGTTGAAATAATAAAGAACTATGTTAATGACTATACAACCACGGCAAAGTAAACCATAATTAAATTTCATTGTACTATCCAAAGATGGCGTACATTATTTAATTCCAAAAATCCATTAATCCCCATAACACAACAGAATCCAATTCCCCTATCTTACATCATCATCCACAAATCATCATTGAAAAAACACCCCAACCGCAGAATGTATTTATAAAAACACCCAATAACATGCGTTAATGTACGAAAACACGCAGCTGTTGTCTATGGGTGAAGAAAAAAATGCCGCTTTCTGATTGGCCGCTGCAAAATGGCGGGAACATTAGCCGCATCTGTCAGTTAATATCGTTCTATTTTGTCTATGGTCGTGTTTAGCACATGAGTAGCATGTGTAGCTCTGCCAAATTATTTTCGCTGTCGCGTGTGGCGCTGCCGTCAACGTAACATCAATATAAATGAGGTTAGTTCTTAGTTTTCCTGCTGCATGGAATAAGTTGGTGTTGTATTTATTGCGATTTGTAATGTATTGTAATAAAGTTTTATTTGTAATGTTTGTTTCCTACCGTGTTATTGGTTTAACGGTTGGTTGAGTGTTCGCCGAGCGTGCTGTATGTATTATTAGTTATTATTGGTTCCTCATGTTATGTCGTCAATATATATAGGTACTTCAAATAATAAAATACAAATCTGCCTACACCTAATGGCGTAGCACACTAGATTTTATCGCTATCGCTCAGATAAAGCATTCATCCCTTTCGTATCCGCGTTTTAGTTAAAAAGGTGCTTTATATGCGCGATAAAAGCTAGTGTAGGTAGGTAGGTACTAGACCTTCAGCGCCGTTTTCTCCAGCGGCCTTAGTGAGATTGACACGGGTATAACTAAACCCCGACTTATCTCTCTGACTATCTCTCTCGTAATTAATATAATTTCGTAATTTATTTTTATAGTAAACCGTTCCCTCATTGTTTGTGTGCCATAATACGCACACAAACATAAAAAGCTGCTTCAAATCGCACGTTTAAAAATAAAAGGAAACAAGTCAAAATGAAATTCACTTTTGTTTTAAACTTTACTCAAACGCGTTAAAGTTCAATTTGGAATGGATTTGTATTTCACATTATTTATTTTTAATATGAGACTGTTAATTTGGTAACAAATCAAAAAGAAAAACACAGACACATAATTATTTTTATTTTTCAAAGCTTTCAACTACTGCGTCGTCAAAGAGTCCGAATCAAATTCATTTTAAGCCAATAGTGAACACTACTATCCAATATATTTAAAATGCAAATCACCAGATTTTATTTCAAACGCCAGAGGGCTCTTGAAGCGCCTTTGTTGGACTTGGGTACAAGTGAAATCCGATCAGAGAATGTTGAAAGGAAAGTTCCTTCTTGTCTTTGGTTTTTGTATTGCGACCTTTTTTCAGAGTAATATAATATAATATAAAATTACAAACGATTTTTGTTTCATCCACTTTGAAAAAGCAAAGTTACAATATAACAAAAATCTGAAATTATGTATTTTTTAAACTTAATCCTGACACTTCTAATTCATTCTGTTATTAAATGGGTTTTGCGTCGTGAACACTTTTTGCCGAACTCATGCGAACTTTAGCCAAATGTTAATAAAATTAACAAAGGCTATCAGAACCTGACACTAAAAATATTATTAAAAAATAACCTAAAGTTCAAGCGGGCCTTCCACGAAGTGTCTAGAAGTTTAACAATAATAAATAAATTAATAAATCGACATAGTGCAGGACCCAACTCATCGGCAAGTGAAGTTACTTCGCTTTTGAGAATCACATTACCTAACCCGTATCACGTATGGATTTTTAAGGTCCTACCCAGCGACTTTCGCTGTTTTCAAACCCTATAACGTGTACTTAGCGTTGTGCAAGAAGAATCTTGAAAAAAATATTGTAGTATGGAATCTATTCTTTATTTTCGTCCACTGGAACCTTGAAAAAAGTGATAAATGAAGAGCAAAATAAAAAGTAAACCGTTTTTTCAAACTAAAATTCGTAAAGGCTCCCTTATTATGCGACGCTTATACATGAGACTTTTACTAATCAGAAAACAATAATGTACACTATAATTTCATCCGCCGGTTTTTACAATTTATTTTGTATTTTTTGAGTAAATTATACTATTCAGTGCGGCGCGTGAACTAAGGCAAGTGGGGAAGGACCGAGTTGGAACGCTCAAGGTCATCGGCGTGGGGTACGCCCTTAATGCGGCCGTCTCTGATGGCAAGTTAATAAGAGCTACCATATCGTGGTATTTGCGCTCATGCGATGCCAGCTAAGAATAGCATCACCCCATCTCCCGTGGGTCGTAAAAGACGACAGACGGGCCAACCGAAGGATGGGCAGCAGCGTCCTTCGAGTACTATCATGGCCTGCCAAGCGTGGCGACTATGGCAAATCCACCCATTTCTGGCGAAAGCCTTTGTCCTGCAGTGCACATTTTAAATGTCACAAGTAATTCTGATTCCAAAATGCAAATACAATCGTTCACGGCAATTGGGTAGTTGAATATAGTAACAAATATTAAAATATTTCTGCGGAATGATAGCTTAACTTAACCCTCAACAATACATATAGAACAGGAGTCATGTAAAAATAAATCAAGGTTTGATTTATATTTCAATAATTTGAAAACTTCATTTTTAGGGTAAAAACGGGACCCTATTACTAAGGCTCCGCTGTCCGTCCGTCTGTCACCAGGTGGTATCTCATGAACCGTGATAGTTAGACAGTTGAAATTTTGTTGTATTGAAATAGTAGTTTATGCAACGGTTGCATAATGATAGGCCTTAAAACACTATTGCGGTTTTCATGAAACGAGCCGATAGGCGAGTTTCATAATAAGATCGCACGTGTGTTTTAAGGCCAAATTATGCAGAGTTGCATACATAACTTTATCTACACACATATTATAAATCCTCCATGATGGGTTCAGAAACAATATTTTCTGGCAACAAGTTATTTGTTGCAATCGTGGCTGCATATTTCCGATATCCGGCGCATTTTCACATCACACACACTCCGAGAAGACTACTTACTATTCATATTTTCAACTAAAATGTAAATTACAAACAACTTTTTCTATTCAATTCAAAAACAATTCTACTTTCGTTCAGCAAAACGCCAACATGGCGATCCTCCGTCAAGACCATTTTTTTTTAAATCATAGTCAAACGGATGAAGTCTCTATTCTCACGTCACTCGAAATCAAATATTGTGCAGTTTATATTAAAAAAACATACTGAATTGACGTTTCGTATCAATAACTGTTTTAATATCTATGGATACTAGAATAGAGACCACTTGAGTTTTGACAGCTGTTCCAAATTTAATCTCTTTTATTTACTAAAAACGATAAAGAAGTCATGTTATTTCTTTATCGCAGCACTGGTTTTTCCTAATTGGTTGTCAAAATGGTGGTCATTTCCTAAGGTTTTTGATTAACCAATGGAGGTTTTATGATATGGGTGTAGATCAAATGTATTTCTGTTGCCGCTACAACATCAAATACAAAAAAATAGAATGAAATAAATATTTAAGGGGGCTCCCATACAACAAACGTGATTATTTTGCCGTTTTTATAGATAATGGTATGAGTCCGACTCGCACTTGGCCGGTTTTTTACTTCTATGTCACGTGACTTAAAACACTAATCACAACGCTTACATCACAGCAATCGGATGCGTTCCGAATCGCGCTCACAGCGCCAGATCGTGTTCGCGCACCGATTTATCGGGTCGTGCATTCCCTGGTCGTACATTATTGGCTCCCGCTTATTTACATTTATGAGAACCTGGGTGTTTTTGTTTGTTTCTCTCAGTTAAATGACGTCACATGCGATAGCTGACAGTAGTGGATAGCGTCTTGGAAATTTAATAACTTACCTGCCAAAAAAATTGTTTGAGAAACAGCCAAGAACCGAATTGCGTTACAAATTTTCTCGGACGCGTCCACAAACGCATAGGAATAAATTCGTGGTGATAAGAACATTGATAAATATGCTTGAAACTGTGGTCCCCTGTTAGGTAATCTCTGAGGTATATTATGAGCCCCACTAGGGTGGTTTATATTGAATAGGTATTGTGGTTGACTGTGAGCGTTTAGTGGGATAATAAAGCCCCCACTTTGAATCCTTTGGTAATATTTAAACGACAAATATTAATTGAATAGTGTTCTCATATAGAAATTTGAAAAATATATTGAACTTGAAAATTACCGCTGCAAGCAGCAGTTGCAACTGTGAAAGTTCTTCTATCATTAATATGAGGTCTATTATTGATTTCTATTCTAGTAGTAGTCTATTGTTGAAACCATGCCAAATTGGCGTAGGCGAGTCCGACTCGCACTTGGCCGGTTTTTAATATAGGTAGTTTTAATATTAACATTATGTTATGTACTTTCCAAATAATGGGTCCAATTCGAAACGGTGTTCGCTAAATTTAAGATTGCCTAAATTTAAAATAAGAAACGTCAATCTCGATTTTGTATAGCTCCAAGGTTCAAAATCGAATCGAACGTTTCTTATTTCAAATTTAAAGACTTCTAAATTTAGCGAAAACACTTTCGAATTGGCCCCAATGCCAGTTTTCTTTCACAAAAGGACAAATAGGTTTGCTTCATACACTGATAGGTAAATATTATATGCTCGAAATGCTACTATATTAATAGTAATTATAATTTATTGCACACTATCACACATTTATCGAGTCCGCAATTAGGATTCCATAAAGATACATACATAGCATCACGCCCGAAATCCCTAATGGGGTGGGCAGAGCCACAAGACTACTTATGACTTGTGTATTCCATAAAGATAAATATATAAATACTACACATCCATTACTTGGGTACAAATATCCGGGTAGACCGAGCTTTATAATGTTAAGAATTCTTTACATCACCCACATAAAGCAATTAATAAAATATGAATATGACCGCTTACTGTTTATTCCATTCTCACACAAAAATTTGATGTGCAAAAATTGATATGAAACATTCTTTGATAAATTTATTTTTGAAATAAATTATTTCTGACTTCGTAAGTTGAACGATTTTGTAATTTAACGCTTCAACTGGGACCCTACAAGCCTCTATCATCTCGAGGGTCCGGGATGTGGGTAATTTGGACCAGTTAGCGGTAGCACCCTCCAGGGAATAATGGTACAATTGTTTAGGTATTTGTTATTCATTTAATATGCTCTTGTTTATTAAATAAGCCCTGATACTTACCGTTTGAGATGAGCAAACGGGATCTGTCTGCTTTAATTGTACTTGTAACGTGGTTAAACTTACTGAATCGACGGTGATAAATAGACAAATTGATCATGAATCTATCGATCGATATGCGAATGAAGTTAACGGTTGTCGATACGGCCTCTACCGTACTTGACCAATTGATTGTGCATGATGACACACATACTTTTGATCCTGGAAATTACACACATTATGTAATTTAACGGAATCCTAAAAAACTTCTCCTAATTGGCTTAATTACCATATAACCTTGCACCTATTTTATTTTCTATCCAAAATCGATGAAATTCTTCAAATCAATAAGCATATCTTATATGAAGGTATCGTTCTCATGTTCTAATTTCCAGAAACAATTAATGAAAACAAATAAACTACTCAAAACAAAATGGCCGCCCAATCCCGTCGAATTACCCGCCAATTAAACGGCGATCGTTTCTTAATTCAAAAGTTAATCTACCAATCGTTCCCACCGAACCCGATACCAGCCTCAACCTACTTTATTACTGGCCGATAACGAAATAATCTCGCTTTTAAGAAAAATACAGTCACAAACTTAATAAAACTGCCAGAGAGACTCTTAAAAAAACTTCGCCGCGTACTAATTTTATGTGTACCGATTGACGACAGCACCACTCTTGGTCGCATTAAAAACTTTGCGGTGCCATGTTTAAAATACTATAAAACCCCATCCACACTACTGGACATCAGAAGCGGGAGATAAAACCGCCTAATTTATACCCCGAATCCCCTATAAAGGTACAACATTATTCCTTATAATATTTTAGTGTGCGGCCTATGTATAAAGCTAGCCGCAGAAAAAAAAGAAATTTAAAAAAAGAAGCCGATGATGAGGTAACGAACGAGGCGCGGTTGGCGCGTTCCTTTTTTAAAATCCTCGCCGCTTCGACGTGTGTGGTCCGATTTAGATCTAAATCGCACAAATTTTAACTCTAATGTTTAAAATTTACGGTTGAATTTAGTGTGTGGCTCGTAATTAAATTTCCACTTGATGTTGGTATGTATTGGCTATCCAAACATTATTACGAAACTATGAACGTTTTTAAATTGAGAACTGAACTTTTCAGTTTTAGATTTTAGTCTATGATATTAATTTAATTGTTCTTGAATAAGTAAAAATAAAAATCTTTCAGTGGTGTTTTGTAGATATTCGGTAAGCTATGTAAATATCTAAATAAAAGGGCAAATGCTAAAAATACCTAACGGATACTTCACATTTTGTGCCAAAGTAGGCGTGATTGGACATAGAAAGAACATTTTCTGAATAAAAATTACCATTTATTATTGAGGTCACGAATTATCGCTTGTCTGATAAGAACTTCTCGTTTATCGCAGTTTCAGCCGTCGTGTTTTTAAAGATCGTTTAATAATATACAGTGTTGTTAAAATGTGCGCCGGCATTCTGCAAATAACTTTTACAAATGATAAAAGTAATGTAACGGTTTCGCTGTCCTATTAATAATAAAAATATTGGCGGCCACAATATTATTGTAAACAAAAACATACACAATACAACCGTTGGAACGCTCGTTCCAAATTGAAAGTTTCACACAGCGCGCGAAATTGATTCCCGACGCCACAAAAAGGTAAAGGTAGAACAGATTCGAAAACTTTCTTTTTATAAAAGGATCCGTTTATTTTTAAATTTATTTTCTTGCTGTAAATATTTGAAATTGGAATTGTGTTCGAACGTTATTGTATACCTTAGAGCTAAAAGACGATTATTCAAATTTCGCCAAATTGTACAGATATTTTGGGGTTTTATGTTGCAAGTTTTGAAAATATAGAAATAAACGAAGGCTAGCCAGCAATATCTAACATCACTTGTAAGAATTCCGTATAGGTACGAGAAAAATAACTTTATCTACACCCATATCATAAAACCTCCATTGGTTAATCAAAAACCTTAGGAAATGACCTCCATTTTGACAACCAATTAGGAAAAACCAGTGCTGCGATAAAGAAATAACATGACTTCTTTTTTTTAGTAAAGAAAAGAGATTAAATTTGGAACAGCTGTCAAAACTTAAGTGGTCTCTCTTCTAGTATCCATAGATATTAAAACAGTTATGGATACGAAACGTCAATTCAGTATGTTTTTTTAATATAAACTGCACAATATTTGATCTCGAGTGACGTGAGAATAGAGACTTCATCCATTTGTCTATGATTTAAAAAAAAATGGTCTTGACGGAGGATCGCCATGTTGGCGTTTTGCTGAACGAAAATAGAATTGTTTTTGAATTGAATAGAAAAAGTTGTTTGTAATTTACATTTAAGTTGAAAATATGAATAGTAAGTAGTCTTCTCGGAGTGTGTGTGATGTGAAAATGCGCCGGATATCGGAAATATGCAGCCACGATTACAACAAATAACTTGTTGCCAGAAAATATTGTTTCTGAACCCATCATGGAGGATTTATAATACGTGTGTAGATAAAGTTATGTATGCAACTCTGCATAATTTGGCCTTAAAACACACGTGCGATCTTATTATGAAACTCGCCTATCGGCTTGTTTCATGAAAACCGCACTAGTGTTTTAAGGCCTATCATTATGCAACCGTTGCATAAACTACTAATAAACAAGCGTATGAGATTCAATCTTTTAATAGGTACTTAAACTTAAATAAGTTATAGAAATGTTACTAAAAAACTATACTTTACGTAACAAATCAAATACTGTCATTATTTTAAATTTCTTTATCCGATGTGTCACAAGTGTAGATGACATAATCACTAACTAAATCTATTTGTTCTCCATGAAAATATAAAAGCACCTGTTAACAATAGGTAAGGTACAATGAATAATTTTGTTAAATACCCATGTCATAAGTTGACTTAAACACTGATCGTTTTTTTTTTCATAACTTCTTTTAATCATTACTTTGGAAGTAAATACCACTAAATATGCGATTCCGCGGACTCAATAGTTACCCTCGCGACCGCTTTACATTTTTTTATGTTATTTAAATATTTTGGGATTGCGTCCTTTCTACGACGCATCGGGAATGTTCACGGAGGCCCGCAGCTCAATTATGCAGCACAATTGGTATCGGTTTGGCTCGAAATGCAAACCAATTTAGTCTTAACTCTGTATAAATAAGGGCACAATTGGTTTACTTTTCGCGAAAGCGAAACCACTTGGTGTTGCGTAATTGAGCGGCCGGGCTGATATTTTATGCGTATAAAAATACGGCCTTTCTGATGCGTCGCGTGCGTGATGATCCCAACAGTCTCCTTCAATTAGTCTGCTTACGTTATATTGAACCACTGAAACTCCATTCACATGACAGGGGCAATTATTATATTTTTTGACTAGACATTTACAATACAATTTTTTTTTTATATTAAGAGGTGGGCCAACTAGCAAGCGGGCTACCTGATGGTAAGCAATCACCGCCGCCCATGGACACCCGCAACACCAGGGGAATCACGGATGCGTTGCCGGCCCTTTGAGAAGGAATAGGCTGACGGCCCACCTGATGGAAAGTGGTCACCGCCGCCCTTGGACATCTGCAACACCAGAGGTGTTGCCAATGCGTTGCCAGTCTAGGGAGGGTGGGGAATGGGGATGGGATGGGGATGCGGGAATAGGCCTCCGGATCTCGTCACTCACCGTACGAAACGCAATAGAAAGCTACTTTACGCCGATATTCTGTGAGAGTGTGGCACTACCCCGATCGAGCCGGCCCATTCGACCAGTTATCATCTAGTGAGGATTACTGTTTGGCCCTACCACTACTACTATAGACTGTAAGTTATTGTAAATAATATGAACTTATGAATACTTGAAAAATTAATTTGACTATGAACTTATGACTTAAATAAAAAGTTTATAACGCATTGTCTATTATTATGTAAATTATTATCATTTTATTCGTTTAAAAACTTCCTCATCTTGTTTGTCAAAAACTAAAAGATGAGGAAGATATGTAAATTTTTATTTAAAGGATCATACACTCGCTTAGGTTCAGAACTGTCCCCCTAAAGTCCTGTTCCCTAAAGTTAAGGACCTTGAGGTCTGATTTTGTTGCTTGGACTATAGCCGCATGTAGAACATTAGGCATAGTTTTGGCCTGCAGGAAGAAAAAATAAAATTAAGCAGTCGTTTTCGTTAACTTTTGGTCACAGGACGGACAATTTTGTTTCTTGAAGTGTGTATTACCCTTAATCTTTTTATTTTTTTGGTTCGTTTATTGTGTAGGCTCTTGCAAAAAGTAATGCTACTTCAGTATTAAAAAATAACGTAAAAGCTGGCTTCTTGAGCACACATATTATAGTTAGTTACAATGAGTTTATTATGCCAACTTGCCAAATCAATTTTGTTATTTATTGTATAATCAATTTAATTTAAGATTAGAAATAAACACGGCTTTACTTAAGATTTATTGTCAAAAATGGTCCGACATGTTCCGGATTCGTATAAAGTCCTTCCTTCTTGCGTGGATTGCTTTTACCGTGACCGCACTCAACCCCTGAAAAGGGACTCCATATGAGTCTGAAACATGTCGGACCATTTCTGACAATAAATCGTGAGAAAAACCCGTGTTTATTTCAAGCCTCAATAATGTCTCACGAAAGGTTCAATCAATTTAATTATTTAATATATTAAAATAATGAATTGAAGGACCTGTAATATTATTATTAATACATATAAATCAGTACCGTGACTCACTTATAGACAACGCACAGCCTAAACGGGTGGTCCTAGAGGTTTGAAATTTAGAGGAGAAAATGAAAATGAAAATGAAAATATTTATTTTGCAAGTAGGCCACCTGGGCTCTTTTACATGTCTGAATCTACCAGCGCTTCGAAAGGTGACATCTGCTGAGAAGAAACGCCGCAAGAAACTCAGCAGTAAGTCTTTTTTCAACTTTGGCAGTACAGTTTTATCTAAAAACTAAAACAAAATGTGCAACATAAAAACCTAATGGGTACAAATTAATTCTAATAAATAACTAATAAGGGAGATGTATAGTTTCCACGTCTGGAAAAGTTAAGTGACTTAGAGATGTAAAAAGTCTCTAACGGTCATAATAATAAAATAAAAATTGAAGCAAAGAAACATCTAAATAGATTAATCTAGGTTAAATGGAGGTGTAGACAGTCTCCACGGTCAAGTATAAAGATGGAGATGAAAGGTCTCCAAATATCAAAAGAAACAATTTGAAATATAACATTTCATGTCCTAACAATACAAATATACGAATATGAAAAAGTATCAAATATAGTATAGAGAACACTATGAAGTCTCTCTAGTCCGGTTCAGATATCGCACAAAACTAATAAATTAAACACTAACCAATTTAAATGGTCCTTGCGAGCATGAACCGTCCGGACCCCACAGACAGCACCCGTTCACGAGTATGACGCGTATCTCAGCCATCGTCTCCCTCAACCATGTTTTAGGGAAGGTATGTTTTAGGAAGGGAAGGGAAGGGAGACATTCCTCGAGTACCCTACAGGTGCACTAAGGAGGGATTTTTTGAAATTCCATCCCTTAAGGGGTGAAAAGGGGTCATAAAGTTTGTACGGAAAATACTGCGGGCGAAGCTGTGGCCTCTAGTTATCAATAAAATGAATATGAATATTAATATTATAAGATAACGGCACCTTTCTATATGGCATGACAAAATGAAATAAATGAAATATCAAGAACCTGCGAAGGTCACATTTAAAAACCAGAGACAAATGCTTCTAGTTTTGTATTCGCTGCACCGGCATGCGGTCCGACCATTGTGTTTACCTGTCAAAATATTTCTTTGCACCGCCAACATGAAAGAGACGAAACGTTAAATGCCGTTCGGGATCACTCCATGATTAATAGAATTTTATTTTAACTGTTTTAATCAAAAGTCTATGGCGTTATGAATCTATTTTGATATAGCTTGCATATTTTTTTATTTTTCTAATTTACCCCCTAAAGTGGCCCCCGTGTTTAAAATTCATTTATTTACGTTAGGCGTTCGTGTTGCGGTCACTGACATACTACATATATGTACCAAATTTCAACTCAATCGGTCAAGTAGTTTGGGAGCAAATTGGCTGTGACAGACGGACGGACAGACAGACAGACAGTAAGACCTATAAGGGTTCCGTTTTTCCTTTTGAGGTACGGAACCCTAGGGGTTAAAAAATGCTTAAAAAAAGTTCACGTGATTAATGGACGGCGCCTTAGGGCGGCTAGGGGCTAGGGGCTTCTTTATTTTCGTCCACTGGAATCTTGAAAAAATTGAAAACAAACCGCAACCCCTTTTTTCAAACTAAAATCCGTAAAGGCTCCCTTATTATGCGACGCTTATACATGAGACTTTTACTAATCAGAAGACAATAATGTACATTATAATTTCATCCGCCGGTTTTTCAATTTATTTTGTAGTTTTTGAGTAAATTATACTATTGACTGCGACGCGTGAACTAAGGCAAGCGGGGAAGGACCGAGTGGGAGCCCTCAAGTTCATCGGCGTGGGGTACGCCCTTAAGTTTAGGCCCTAAAGATAATCGCATTAAGAGATCGTGGTAATCACCACAGCCGGCCATCCGGACATCCGGACATACGAAAGCATTTTTTCCAAAGCTGAAACGGAGATGCTTCGCTATCGGTCGATAATACATGGTTCAAGCAAATAGTCTCCGCTAGTTTTTACCCGCAACTTTGTCTACGTGGAAATGCGTCTTTTAAATATACCAAATTTTCATGTTACTGCCTGTTTAAACTTAGATTTAGACTGTTTTGAAAAAAATTATACCTCACCGAGGTTCTTGCCGGCTCTTCTCGGTAGAGGGTTTTTTCGGAACGGTGGTAGATTAATTCCTTGATCTTCATAAGAGCTTGTAAAAGCCTGAATTGAATAAAGATAGTTTGACTTGGACTTTGAGATGGTTTTGGACGCACGAACTTGCGATTCATTAAATTTCCAGCCCCTATTTAACCCTTTTAGGAATTGGTTTTCTTATAAAAATTATATCCATATCAAACATCAAAATCAGTTAAGCGGCTTAGTACCTACCTAAATCGCGGTGATACATAAAAATACATCGACGCCTCTCATCGGGCCGCCTGATCTTGCCGTAAATCAATTTTCCGGACACTATTCCACCCTTTTAGGGGTTTATTTCCTTTAAAATTCAGTAGATTCCGGAAGCAAAATTATATATACCTTTTATTAGAGGATGTTGTTAATAGTCGCATTTAGAAATAATGAAAGAAAAAAATCGTTTACATTTTTATAATTTATTGTGTTAAGTCTTCCACAGTCTTTTAAAAAAGCTACAATTAAAATCACCACATACTCAAGACGTTTTAATTAAACATAATATATGTACATCTATTACAGATAATAACACTCATAAACTTCGTTTCAATGTTGCCAGCCTATTAGCCGAGTCGCGATTAATAAGATAATTACAGTGTTGCCATGAACGCGCTTTTATACCGTAATATGGCAACATTATCCGTGCAGCTGGGCTTAACTGGCATACTTATATACACACCCTTGTTTTATACTTATGCTTATGTATATTACATCTGTCCACTCTTTTCTCCCATAATTTCTCCATCTCTTCTTTCGAAGGTTGTCTAACCTTGTAACTTATTTATTTGTCTTTTCCAATATGTTTTATGTAGTCTTCAATAAAGAATATTTGTATTGTATTGTATACTTATTACATCTTTCGTTCATCCTCCATTTAAGTAAGATTTCGCTAGAAGAGTAATTAGGAGGGAATATTAGATATATGTCATAACATAATTAGTATAATTAAGTCTATATAGAGCTACACACTTGCCAACCAACTGAAATGCAGTTTGGCAGATGGATGATTAATAAAATGTACCTAAAAGTATGTTTAAATGTAAAAAATCATTTTATAAAATATATCAGAGTCATATTGCGTTGGGAATGGTGGCATGTTTAAATCATAGATTTGAATCATTTGATAAGAGTGACCGCGCTGGAATATGTCACTCGCCAGGTTAGCGAAATTCGCAAAGCCGCAATTAGTCTTCATCCGAAAGCGGTAACGAGTGCACGTCAAATTTCATAATCAGCGTAATATCTTTACCTGGGAAAGAGTGTCGCATTATGCCGTATTGCACAATTCAAAGAACGCGAATAAAGCGAAAGGCGTAACATTTCATTCCAAAGAACATTTTCTTAACGAAATAATTGATTTAAATTTTCTCTTGTTGTTATTATTTGATCGTAAAATGGCGGATGCGTGAAACAGAGCGCAATCGTTACAGTAGGAGAACAGGAGATGACACTATTTGTCTCAGTTCACGCACATATTAATGAATATGGCTACAGATTATCGCTGTAAAGTTTGATCAAACGATATAATCTATTGGTTATAAGGGTTATATCACATGAAATTTGGCAATAAAATGTATGTGGCAACAAAGTGAGCATAATCACATGGATAATGTTTTCTTACACGCGAAAACTATCAGCTTTTCGAAGGGAGCCATCATTGATTGAATGAGTTGCAGCCGCAGTTTTAGAAATTCACCAATAGATGGCGCCTCCTGGCTCGATTGATAGGCGATAGACAGGTTTCTTGCTTCATTTGTCTATGGTAACTACACAAATACTTCAAAAAGCGCAACGAATAGGTATTAAATTTTCATATAATTTTTATTCAACGGCATTTACAACTCGGTAGATATAATAATGGTCTGCTAATGGGTAATTAAGTGTGTGAGGGGGACGTTAATGCCTTTAATGAGCTAGACGGCAGATCAGTCATGCTGAGCACGAGTTAATTAAACCGGTCACTATTCGTAGGCGGTTAGGTATATAGAACGCGGCCAGATTTCCTTGCTCGTGAGTTTGAAATTGATTAGAGCTCGTACAGCTATGAGGATGACAGGAAAAAGAAGTTTATTTTTAAGTAGTCAAGGTTATTTATAAGATGTGCGAAGTCTCCAATCAGTACTGGGCTTGCGTGGTACTGCTACTCAGTTCCTCTTTTTATGAGACCCTGTGTCTAGTAGTGGGACGTATAAGGGTTAATGATAATGATAAAAATAAAGTTGATGTTTAAAATACAAGAGCCCGAATTAGGGTCATTGTATGTAGTAATGTACATACAACATGGTCCGATTATTTTGCTTGAGAATAAAACAGTTTGATATCAAAAGTATTGAAAGTTCAGATGTAAAAGCTGCTACAACTATATATTAAAATCGTCTGTTTGAGAATATGAATGGAGGAAGTTACTTCTTCTCATAAAAGTAAATTAAGTCTTCCAGCTGAAAGATAACTAGATAAATATAACTTATTCGTAGGTACGTTTAAGTTTACAAAGTTGAAACCAAACCGTATCAAATATATTATATACAGAAAATAAATCACTCACGAAGTAGCGAAAAATAACAAGCTTTGTTTATGGTTAAAACGATTTCATACTCGCCGTGAAACGTATTTAAAAACATTGTTACCATAGAGCACAATGCGCGCGAAATAAGTCACAATTTTTCGAAAAGAGAACGCCAACAGCTGATAATCAATTTGCCACAAAAATGCACGCTTAAAACAAACATTAATAATTCAGAAATCAAAACATTTTAGACCTTGTACGGAATACCGTAAAGACGTTTAAAATAGAAAATGTACTTTGGTACAGGTAAAGTTTCCAAGAAAATTTCAATACAAAGTTAAATCGAATTCATTAGTTTTGAGCGTAACGTGTTTGGCATCCGAGTTCGTTTCAAACCTACCCAAAGGTATTTCAACCTTAAATTCATATATATAGAGTCTTTTTGTAAAAAGCAGTTGATAAAAGTTTACTCCCGACTGCGTTTCGAATCGCGCCAAAATATTGACGTTTATTTTTTCAAGGCACTGCTTCGACAAACTTAACCATGCAGGCGGGTACGGCGTTGTCGTCAAACAATACGCCTGTACTTAGTACGACGCGACCTTAGTTTTCGATTTGGCCGTTGGTAAGAATAAGTTTGTTTTCTAGATTGACGTTGGCTTTGACAGCAGAAAAGGTAAAAGGAATTGTCTCTTGTCACCTGAGCATAGAGAATTTGTTTACAGCGTTGCTAATTGTATTTGTGTATTGTGTTTTTGTTGTTTTTGTTCTCATTGTTGTTGTTGGTTTGTTGTATGATTGGGTCGCACTCCTACCGTGGCACGTGATGTTGTTCAAAGTAGTATTCCTACAAGCAGTCACGTGCGATGCTAAGTATACATTTTGACGTCTCAATCTTCTAAAAGACAAAATTATCGATAACTTTTGAGGACATAGACGAAGTAGATTTCATATAATTATAAGAGCAAAAAGAGTAAGTAATTCAATTTTTCTGGCTCTAATGTAGCACATTCTTTGGCAAAGTGGGTTTCAATACCAGCTATGTACCTATAGGTTTTTTTCATTTAGTGAATTTATATCGTCTAGATATGCATTTTAAACGATTAATACTAAATATGACTCTAATAGAACTTTTTCAGTAGGTATAGAACCGGGTGCTTTCCATTATAACACTATAAATCCCCTATAGCATTAAGCTGCGCACACGCATCTTTCCTATTTATTTTCAGAAGAGGTAGAAAAAACACGACTTTTACTATTCACATAAATATCAAGTTAATAGCATCCGCAGTACTTTTTGACCCAAATCACTTTGTTCAATACGGACTGAACGAAATAATAACAAGATTCCATTTTAATTAACTATTTGATTTTATTAGACTAATAAAACTCAAAATCCACGCTCTACAATTAAAAGGTGTTCGAAGTTCAAACCATAAAACAAAAATTGCGTGCAGTTTTAAAATTCAATAAAACCAGCATCAATCAAAATGCGATTAAACACGTTTCAGTAGCCGTATCGGCTAGTTACAGCGGGTTGTAAACGGAATTAAAATATGGCGGGCGAAAATGGCGCTTGAACTTAATTATTCTCGCAACCCGAGAAGACCACACACGCAGCTCATTTGAGCCTGAATCATAACAATAATTATATTCACCGCTTATTATTTCGCGCGCGAGCGAAAAAAAGCAATATTAAAACATAACCTTACCTTATTAATGTGTCAACAACTCAATTTATGGCGGGAACCGAACGGCTACGCCCAAAGCGCGGGAAACGCCGGCCAATCACGCGTCGCTTCCTCTAACCACGCTGTAGGAACCAAATTATACCTATCTCTTTCTTCCTTATAACAACCAGTGTAACAAGAACCCACGTCAAATTGAGCACGACTCCACATTTAAGCACAAATGAAGTTCTTTTAAGACTGGTCATTTCTAAAGTTCGAAATTTGAAAATCGTGTACTGAACTTTTTTCTCCGGTTAATGAGTGCTAGGCTGGATGACATTATTTATTTATGCCCGGCCAGCGAGCGCGCTTTTATTTTTTATTTATTTTAAAGCCGCGATTATACGCGTTTCAGCCTGTGATTGCGGATTGCTATTTTATTTTTATTTTCGCATCTGACGGTTTTAGTTGTCGGGGTTTGTCATTTGGACGCGGCTTCATTTGAGATGTTTTTAGTACAACTGCTTGTTTTTTTTAAAAGTTTTTTAGGTCGTGATACTGGAATGCATAATTGAATAGTCTGCATTTAAAATCGGTTTGAGCTCGATTTCTCTTGGATCTTGTTAGTATTGTTCGGTACTTATCACTTTTATTTCATGCGTCGCCCTAAAAAAAGGTTTTTCCTGTAACAATAAGAAGCATGGTGAAATACTTTCGATAAAATATGAAATCCCGGAACACATATTGAATTTATTTATCTATTTCTCAATGCATCTTTTGATATTTTTCTCCGATTGACCTGTTGGTTGACTGGTAGAGAATGCCATTGGGCATTAAGTCCGCCATTTGCACTTTCAAAGCCACAGTCAAACTATCCTTATTCAATTTAGGCTTTAACAAGCTCTTATGAAGGTCAAGGAATGAATCTACCACCGGTTCGGAAAAAACCCTCTACTGAGAAGAGCCGGCAAAAAACTCGGTGAGGTATCATTTTTTCAAAACAGTACCAATATAAATAAGTTAACGATGATGTCTACAGTTTTATACAAATCTAAGTATATACCACAGTAGGTACGCTCGTCGAGACCCAGGGATCGCCGATGCAGGTCCGGACTGAACCCAAACGTCCATGTCCATGACGTAGTCTTTTACTGAGTAATATGCCCTAGAAATAAGAATTCGCTTTACAGTAGATTTGAAAATTGTGTCTGTTTTTTTTATAATGTTTTTAGATATTTTATTGTATTAATTTTATTAATGTAAAAATTTGTATAATTTCCTATAAATGATTTTTTAGTTTTAGGCAGTCTATAAGTTGGTACTTTAAGCTGTCCGGTATTTCTAGTAGCCTTTGGGTTATCTACATTTGTAGTGAAATTTTATAGATTTTTTCTGACACATTTCTGACACTCTTTGTTTGAAAAAGGTTCAACACAAAACCGTTTAAAATTCTAAACATATTATTGCTAGAGTGTATGTAAGTACGTCCAAATTTACGACTTCCAAAAAATATTATTCATCCTTACCTTTCAACGGAACCGTTCCAAATTCAAAACCATCCCCAAAGCACAAACAGGTCGGCCATCTTGGACCATCGCCTCTCAAAGTGCCGCGCCGTTTAAAAACTTAATTCCATCGGTCGTTAGTGTGTGAACGGCTTAAAAAAATGTGTCTATGGTATTGTGTCTGTGGTTTGGAGAAATGTTGTGTTATTTAGATATTTCGGTTTTATTTTTATTTATTACTGACGATCTCGTTACGTGATTCAAAATTAGAATGGAATGAACGAGTAAGAAATATAAATATAATCCTTTAGCGGGATTCCCTCGGGAATTGAAATTTTGGGGCTTATGGATAAGTGCCTTTCCAGAGGTTAAAGTAGATCCTTGCCAAGCATTGAAATAAATAGTAAGGAACTGCTCAAAGCAATTCTCTCGATGGTTACTTTTGAAGTGTCAGAACGCGAATGTGACACCGTCGCACGTTCAGTCGCATGGGAACCACCATCCTTGACACCCATTTTAGTAACACTGTCATAATTGATAAAAATGCCCTCCCGCATCGTGCGGTGTGAGACGGCACCACCGACTACACCGTCCACAATGATATGATAGCGTGTGAATCAAGCAATATTAGACTTTTGTGTGTAAATTCCATCCCTAAAGGGGCGAAAAGGGGTGATAAAGTTTGTATGGAAAATAATGCGGGCGAGGCTGGGGCGGGTCCACTAGTCAATTTATAATATAAGATGAGTGAGAACCTACGGTTTTTCATACAAATGACGATAACGATTTTCCACTCCTTAAATGCTAAACTATTTTGATCAATTTTTGATAGGTTGTCAGTCAGTACAAAATCTAGGTATATACGTTTAGTTTTTTTCACTATAATCAATAAATTCAGCTTTATTGCTGTTTCAGTATTCTCATACAAAAGAAATTTCAGCGATTATTTGTCTTTGTTGATCTTTAATCAATATTCAAAAAAACGTATAGACCTAGATTTTGTTCTCACTGACAACCTATCAAAAATTTGTCAAAAGCGGTTAACATTTAAGGGGTGGAAATCGTTATCGCCTTTTGTAGGAAAAGGGTGATTTTTGCCCTTGGTTGACAGTCCTCTTAAACTCAGAGCCAGATGTAATGTATTAAGTAAAAAGTTTTCAATACATAAACTTCACAATAAAATCACCTACACATAACGACCCAAAATAAAATATCCTGCACCCACAAAAACTCCCGCTGCGCCCAAAAAAATTATATAATCTAACTCAACAACATATTTCCCAAAATTACGACCAGATTAATACATTCATAATATGCCTATCCCTCTCTAACACGCGCTAACGTCTCCCTATCTCCTTCTAGTCGTTTCGAAAATGGAACGATGCGCGAGGGCATGAAATTACGCTTTTTCATCTCGCCCGATTTGAATTTGGAACGTTTTTTAGCCGAAGGACGTTGAAAGCCGCCATCTTGCTTTTTTTTAATTATCGGGGGGCCTTTTTCAAAATGTATCTTGGGTTGGATGTCATTTGGGTGCGATTTAGCTATAGGATGTTTTTTTTTAACGTTCCAATAGTTTCTTTAGTTAGTATGTCGGTATGTATCACTTACTTAGAAACTAGCTTGGCTTGTTGAAATTGTAATTAATGCCAAATTAAAAATCACATAATTATACTGATGCAAACGACTGTAACGACGTTAATATGTATCAGTTGGTAATGTACATTACAATACTTAATTATTTATTTTCTAGCTGTAGTTGGAATGCAATTAAAAGTATCCTATGTATCTGTCTGTGTATGGTCTAGTCGTTTGCGCGTGATTGAGGAACAAACATCCTAACATTTTCAAACGCTTTAACATTTATAATATTAATATAAGTATGATGAATTGGATGCAAATCATCCGCCTTTTGGTGCCTTTATAGGTCTTAAGCATAAAGTATCCAGTCAGCGGCCCTAGCAATGCCAGACACGGGGACAAGTTCAACTCGTTTATCTCTCTATCTCTTTCGTCGGTACTAGTGTGAGAGAGAAGCACTTAGAGATAAGGCGGTTTAAATTATCTTTGTATCAACCTTGCTAGGGCTGTAGGACTGGTTCATTAACAGCTGACGGCGAATATATTACATCTAACGCGTATTAACTTAGCTCATCTGTACAGCCATTAAAAAAAAAACTATTTTTTGCAAGTGATAGGTAATATTCGCTTTAATTATCGATCGAGCAAGCGAAGCGAGCGAAGCGTCTCCGTTTCAGCTTGAGCAAAAATGCTTTCGTATGTCCGGCTGTCCGGCTGTCCATTTGTTTGCGTCTACAGGTCGCATTTCTCAACCGATTCTCGTGAAATTTTGTGAGTGAATTCAGCTTTTCGAAATTTATCAAAATGGCGGAGATATGGTTGGGTCTGTGTTTTTGCGATTACAAAGTTATTTGCGGGTTGGTTTACTGACCGCGACCTATATTAAGTGTAGATATATTTCTGGGGTCCTAGTGAAAAGGGGGTTAAGTCGAAAAAGTGTGATGTTTAGATATAAAGCTTGCTGAAATTAGAACAAAATATATAACTAAACGTCACACTTTTTCGACTTAACCCCCTTTTCACTAGGACCCCAGAGTAAGGCAATTTGTTTTGTCGCAAAACTAATGCCTTTTAAAGTGAGATTTGACGCCCAAGCTCAAACCAAAATAAAACATAAAATAACTAATTACATTTTAAAGAGAACACCCTGTACTCACTTGACAGGTAAAATAATCACGTTTCCCTAAATTCGGTGATTATGTAGTTTTTACCGGCGGCAGATGGCGCTCATTACCAAGATATGAATATTAATTGGTTTAGGATGATAAAAAAACATGAGGCTTTTAGAATCTTGCCGTTTTCTTGAAGTAAAATATTTCAATTATTGTACATTCTCAATATAAACTTATATAAGTTCGCTTCAAGATAGTGAACGGACGTTTATTGAGTTGCTCTGATTTTTCGAACGTTACGAGGAGTCGAACCTACGGCTTTCCATACCAAAGGCGATGACAATTCCCACCCCTTAAATGTTAATCGATTTTGACCAATTTTTGATACATTTGACAATGTATAAAAAATGCAATATTGATGAGGGTGTCAAACATTAGTAATTCAGAACTTAAAGAACAATATTTATTTTTCACTTTACTGACGCTTAATAAAAAAAAGGAACAGTCAAAATGATCTTTATTTTTCTTTTACATGCATTTATTTAATTTTCTTTCATAACTTAAACCTCATTTTGAATTCCATGCATATTTTTATTAGGTCTAAATTATGTCGCTCGTCGCTGACGCAGCGCAGCGCCTTACAGAATTACACCAAAGAAATTGAACACATAAATGCCAAGTTATATACATTCATAGAGCCGCAATATATCTTGGTACCTAAACAAATATATAGCGGGGACATTAGGGCCTTTGTGGACGCACCTGCTGGTTCCCGGGTAGGGGGACAAGGCTGCGGGATGGGACAGACGGGACAGTCCTAGTGTCGGGCCAGTGAATAAGCAGTACTCGTAAGCAAATGTTTATAATAATAATAATAAATGTTTATTTCAGGCTGTATGGCAGGTATTTCTTAAGCTGTGTTAGTAAATACAGTATAAATTAAATTAAATCAAATTACATTGAAATCTATGCAAAAAACATCTACTTATGCAGTATAAATTACATTGAAATTTATGCATAAGTTCAAGACCACCAAAATTATAGTGCTGTAATGAGGTGCGTAACTTGGAATAAAAAACCTGCAATGAAATACGATTTATGTAAAGAAAACATTTCTTTTTTTGTGTTATAAACCCAAGTAAATTACATAAAGTTCTTACAGTCAGTGTTAAGTCAGGTTTGTGTTCCACCTACGAGTAAAAAGTCAACTAAAAACATTTTTTATTTTTTTAATCCACCCTTTAAATATTTCGAATAGCAAATATTGAATACATGAATTTTCACACTATACTCAACTAAATATTTTTGTTTGCCGTGGATACCTTTAATTAGGTGAGCATTATGTGTTAGATTTATAATTAATTATGTATAAACTCGTGATCTTTGTAATGTATCATCTGTAATGGATCCCAGGACACGAAGGCTTCACCGGTAATGAGAAAGCGGATGAGCTTGCAAGGGAAGGGTCAATTAACGAACACATTGGACCGGAACCCTTCGTGGGACTCTCACAGGGAACCATAAAAACAGCCCTAACCAACCATGCCAGGGACATCCACCACCTAGAGTGGAATTCCTTGGCTGGCCTAAGGCATTCAAAGCTCTTTACAGGGAGCGTAGACTCAAGCTGGACCAATAAACTTTGGAAACTCAGCCGTAAACAGCTCAGATACATAATCGGAGTATTTACGGGTCACTTCGGGTTCAAGTATATCTTAGCCAAGATGGGACTGTCTGACAACACAAGCTGTAGAATGTGTGGCGAAGAGGAAGAAACAATGAAACACATCATGTGCGAATGCGACGCCCTCGCCAGACTAAGAATGAAAATACTTGGCAATGGTTATCCAGAACCAGGGGAATTCAAGGCACTACCACTGCGCTCCACAAGTCACTTCATTGAAGTGGTAGAGAATGCTATGGATAGTGCTTAGGAAAAAGGGGTAATTACACAAAAGATCCCATAGGGTCGAAGTGTATCCGCAAGGACCCCACCCTCTAAGATAAGATAAGATAATGTATCATCTGCTGGTGTTCTTAAATAAATAAAAAAATAAAAAATATATATTGCTAAAATGTATAGGTATTTACATTATAAGATTATGTTTAGAAAATAAGTTAACTCATTTAACTTCGGCTAGGGATTCTGTAAAGATTTTCCCGTATAAAATGGCTAGAATATTAAGCAACATAGAAGTTCAGCAAATTCCATTACCAATTGTGTGATCCTTCTGATGAAACATAATTATACTTCATATAAACTAAAAATACACGCTTTTGTCAGTAACACACTAAAAAGTATAAAAGACTCATCACCAAGGTAATGTATTGGACTCGTCAAAACAAAACAAATGAGCCCAAACTCGAGGGGTTTACTAGTAGTCATTGAAGAGTCCCACTATCCATCTCATGGCTCCATGGTCAGATTAGCTTGATGATACCAAATTATTGTATTGTTTTCCGAATTGCATACACTTGCAAAGTTTTAAATCGGTAAGACTATAACTAGGTTAAAATTGACTTCTAAGATTTTGTGACATAGTTTCTTAGTTAGTTACAAGTGAAGCTAATAAAAGCGTGTTAAAAACGTCCCACGCTTTACTTGCCACCAATAAATTCAATTACATTATAGGAATAGTATAGTAGTTTATGCAACGGTTGCATAATGATAGGCCTTAAACCACTAGTGCGGTTGTATGAAACGAGCTTTTAGCGAGTTTCATAATAAGATCGCACGTGTGTTTTAAGGCCAAATTATGCAGAGTTGCATACATAACTTTATCTACACACATATTATAAATCCTCCATGATGGGTTCAGAAACAATATTTTCTGGCAACAAGTTATTTGTTGCAATCGTGGCTGCATATTTCTGATATCCGGCGCATTTTCACATCACACACACTCCGAGAAGACTACTTACTATTCATATTTTCAACTAAAATGTAAATTACAAACAACTTTTTCTATTCAATTCAACAAACAATTCTACTTTCGTTCAGCAAAACACCAACATGGCGGTGTCCTCCGTCAAGACCATTTTTTTTAAAACGGATGAAGTCTCTATTCTCACGTCACTCGAGATCAAATATTGTGCAGTTTATATTAAAAAAACATACTGAATTGACGTTTCGTATCAATAACTGTTTTAATATCTATGGATACTAGAATAGAGACCCACTTGAGTTTTGACAGCTGTTCCAAATTTAATCTCATTTCTTTACTAAAAACGATAAAGAAGTCATGTTATTTCTTTATCGCAGCACTGGTTTTTCCTAATTGGTTGTCAAAATGGTGATCATTTCCTACGGTTTTTGATTAACCAATGGAGGTTTTATGATATGGGTGTAGATAAACAATATTACCTTACTAAAATTATAAGCTCGGTTTGTATCCCTATATTAAGGAATAAAAATAATGATTTGAAGAACTAATAAAAACATTATTATCATCATTTTCAGAAGACGTCCACTGCTGGACATAGGCCTCCCACAATGATAGCCAGAACCACTGACCCTGGGTTCCTTAATTTTCATCAGGTCAAAAGAAGTGTTGCGTGGGCAGACCACGCACATGGTGGCCTACCGCTTTGGTGAACAAAACAGGGTGTTTATTCAGAAACGTCTAAGTGATACTGCAGCGACCCGCGAGTGAGACTCGCATCTCGGTCTTACGCATTACGCGAAGAGTGCGGAAGAGTAGGACGAGAAATCTCGCTCGCGAGTCGCTACAACATCACTTACAGTACAATTAAAATCAGTTAACGATCGCAGTTAACTTTTCTCGGCTATTATCGGAGACGAAAATGCCACAAGTTACATTGCTGCGATTTCTTTTAGGTAGCATTCAACTTAACGTATCGTAAACGCAATGTATATCACCTGCCATGATGACATTACTTACCAGTAGACCTAAGAACTTTATAAAAGCGATATGGACATGCGTTATTTATTGATGTATATAAATGTACCTACTTATAGCATATAAATGTATTCAGGATTCTTTATTAATCAATAGTTACTGTTTGACGTAAGGTAACAGTACAATATTTGTGAGACACGCATGTCATACTATCAAAAAATAGTTACTAATTATTTTTTGTATTTCAATATAAAGGTTTTTTTGTCTGTTGGTTGTTTTCATGGTTTGTTGCTCATATTCTTGTTTAATAAGATAACGGGTAATATATTTAAAGGTCATATCTGTAATTTGATATATTCTATGTGAAAAACGAGGGATACCGACAATAACCGAGGATGGCCGAATAGTTAACTTATGTTAATAGTACTGTAGCGTTCCCGAATAGAGGCGCAAATGTGTCCTAAATATTACTAACTCGTAGCCACCCCACAACCACACCCCAAACGAAGCATCATATTTTATGATCTGTTGAACATTTTTCTTAATCTACTTTCACGGGTACATTATAAGCTTTTAGGGGTTACCTTAGGGGAAGAATGTAAACGTTATATATGTTAACAAATATATATATAAAGTCTGTTCGCCGAGAGTTGATAAATATTATGATATCGTCTCGAAATAGCGACTGTCGCTTAACTATCGCAAACTGTATAACGGGCGTCGCTTATCGCCGCGCGCACTGAGTTTCGTGGTAAGAGGCACGCAGTTGTTGTCATGCGCGGCGCCGCGCTGGGCGTGCGGTACTATACGGTAAAAGAAGATGATAGTTTTTTTACTTTCTCACCCAAAAATTCACCTTTTTTGGCTAAAACAGCTGTTTCCTTGCAAATAAAAAAACCGGAGACAATATTTTAGCCTCACTTTGCCAATTTGTAGCCTAGGTTTGTTTTATTTAGGATAATATAGCTGGTTCACCCAAAAATTGCACATTTTGAGGTTAGAAACTTGTTTACCAAATAACACAAGTATGGATGAATCGACTGTAGAGCGGTAAGCCAAATAGCTATCCCCACAAATTTTTTACTGATCGTTAATGGGCTGGTTTTACCGGGATGCCACGCTCACAGAATACCAGTGTAAAGTCGTCATCATCAACCGTAAAACGTCCACTGCAGGACACAAGCCTCCCCCATAGGGGATTTGCCATAGTCGCCACGCTTGGCAGGCGGGTTGACCGCAGTTGGTCATGATAGCACTCGAAGGACGCTGCTGCCCATCCTTCGGTTGGTTCTGTCACCTTTTACGACACCCACGGGGGAGATGAAGTGATGCTATTGTTTCGTACGGTTAGTGAAATGTACCAAGGCTCATCCCCCATCCCCTATACCCGTTCCCCGTTCCCCGCAGCATCGCTGGTGTTGCTTGCAAATATCCATTGGTGGCGGTGACCATTCCCCATCAAGCCGTCAGCCTGTTTGGCCGTGGAAAAAAACATTACTTAATTCAACCAATTAAGTTAATTCGCCCCAAATTTCTCTATTGAATTGGTTTTATTTACTCCTATAATTGGCTCAAACGCACAAAGAAAGGAAGCCATTACAGAATTCAATGGGCAACGAACCCAATTCTGTGGTAACACGCGATACGATAGAAATATCAATACAATAGTTCATTTTATTTGTAGATTAACGGCTTATATTTAAGTAAAAGCTAGCTTTAAGACTGTGAGTAATTATGTATACTAGAGTGGACTCCTCAACTTGATTTTTTGTAAAGCCGGTTGAGGCCAAATGGCACAAACGCCTGTAAGAAAACGATCACCGCCGGACGCGGCGCGCACGCCCGCTCCGTCATCAAGTGCTCGCTGGCATTTGTTTGAGATGTCTGTTCTAGTGTAACGTAATACTTCAATGTTTTAAGATGATTTTTTATTTAGTATCCGCCATTTTGGTTTAGTTTAGACAACCCGACAAGCAGTTGTTTGAAGCATATAGATATTAGTTACACGTGTAACTAAGTTATATTTATCCGGTTTACAATGCTTCAGGTGCCATAATGTTTTATTTGCTACCTATGGTAACTTTCATTGGCACCATTATTTCTGTAAAATGTAGAAATTCAAAGAAATTACAATTAAGACCTGTCTGTGAAGTTATATGAAAACAAGTGCTCCAACAATTCTGATAAAATATGTAAATATTGTTATACCTACTCATAGTTATTAATCTTTAATGTACTGGCTTTGTCCACTTTACAAAGTTATTATATGCATAGATATGTATATATATATTGCTAAAATCATTCGCTTCGCTTTGGCTGATTAAAAGTAATATACTTTTTAATTTCATACGCAAATATGAGTATAACGGAACGCCTACAGGAAACGCTGCCCAAAAACAATCAATTTTGTCTTTGTTTACCAAAACCCACTGAGCGTTCGAAAATTGAAAACAGCGCGGGAAAACTGACAGCTGTCCGTTAAGAGGTTATGATTATAGCGACAAAGTTACATTTGCGGTCGATAACGGCACCACGTTAGTATGTAGAATGGATTTTTCAGTTAATTCCAATGCTGAACTTAAGTTTGTAACGCTGTAGGTACTTCGATGCGAGTTAGAGTTCTTAAAGGGTGAGTAATATATTAACTTTAATGCGTTTTCCAGTAGTTGTTTATAAAGGGAACGTTCTGGAAGGTTTCCCTAGGCTTAAGAAGACTTTGAACCAACGGCCAAAATCACCCTTTTGATACAAAAAGCGATAACGATTTCCACCCCTTAAACGTTAATTGATTATAGTGAAAAAATCAAAACGTAAAGACCTAGATTTTGTTCTGACTGAAAATTATCAAAAATCCGTCAGAATCGGTTAACATTTAAGGGGTGGAAATCGTTATCGCCTTTTGTATGATAAGCCGTAGGTTCACACGCTTCTTAATTTGGGTTATTTTGTTCGCATACGAATTATATAACCCTTGTTACAGGTATCCCACTTCTGAAAAAAGCGTGATAGGTCCGTTACATAGGCAAACAATTCCTCGCATTGTTTGTTTGTCTATTCATGTCAAGCCGAGAAACTGCTTGGAGTCGGAGTGACATGACTGCTTTTTATACAGGAAAAATGAAGAAATCCCGAGGAAATATCCTTACCATACGAAGTCGCGGAAAAATGATACTGAACGATATTTTTGTAATCTTTTGTACATGAATGATAATTTTCATCCATTCTTGGGGTCGTTAGACCTCAAATGTACATACCTATGTACTTTATTGGACAAAGATGGTCATAGAGTTGTAATATTATTTTAAACCTTTTCTAAATGAGTATAACGTAAGCATACTTTCACTCGTCAAACTGGTCAGTTAAATTACATATCAGTTTCAGCTTTAATTTCATTAATTACAATTTAATTCGATTGTAATTAAGTGAAATCTTCCATAATAACAAAGGTCAACTAATTAGATCCAATTTTAGTGTCAAAATGTCACTAAGAAAAAAACGCATAAATTGACATTACCACGTTTATTTTGCAGATTACAATTGTACTGTATTTGATAGTAAGAAGTAATTATTGCGAGGCGAATTTAATTATTGTTTTCGTCGAGCGCAAAGATAGTTTTGTATCTGAAAAGTGAAAACTGTCTTTCAGAAGTGGGATGCGACTAGAAAGTCGCTAATTACTAGTTGCAACTCAGTTATGAATTAGTTTAATAAGTAGGTACCTATTCTTATATATTACGGGCTAACTAGCGGAGATATTACTTATTTAAGATCTGAATCTGTATCTGAAATACAGATACAAGCAACCAATTACGTATTTTCATCTTAGATTTAAAATATTTTTGTAAAAATGTATTAGTATCTTGTATTTAGATACTTACACATTTCGTATCTTGGTATCGTAACTCCCTAGGGAGTTATGGATTTTGTATGGTTTATAACTCCCGCTGACGGCGGGGCCATAGAGGAGTTAAATCGGCTATAGTTGCTCTATACGCTTACGTATAATAACACCCTTTCCGAGCAAGTATGATGAAAACTTGTTTACCAAATAAGACAAGTAAGAATGAGTTGACTTTATATTGTTATCTTCAATAACACTTTTCAGGGTTTCGTACCCAAAAGGTAAAAACGGGACCCTATTACTAAGGCTCCGATGTCCGTCTGTCCGTCTGTCCGTCCGTCTGTCACCAGGCTGTATCTCATAAACCGTGATAGTTAGACAGTTGAAATTTTCACAAATGATGTATTTCTGTTGCCGGTATAACAACAAATACTAAAAAACAGAATAACATTAATATTTAAGGGGGCTCCCATACAACAAACGTGATTTTTTTGCTCTTTTTTGTTCGATATTAATAACGTTAACAGCGGCCCTAACATGCATGACACAAAGATAAGATAGACCATCTTATCTCTCTCACACTACTGCCGACGAAAGAGATAGTCATAGAGATAAATGGGTTTAATTTATCTTTGTGGCATGCATGTTAGGGCCGCTGGTAGACGCTTGAAATGTTCACAGAATATTTAACTATAATATATTCACTTTAAAAATAAAAAAAATAATTAAAATAAAATCAATATTTAAGGGGGGCACCCATAGAACAAACGTGTTTTTTTTTTTGCTTGATTATAAATAATGGTACGGAACCCTTCGTGCGCGAGTCCGACTCGCACTTGGTCGCTTTTTTTTCTACATTACGATCTTATTAAATGCATAAAACTCTAACATTATACAGACGGATATTTTCCACGTATGTTAACATACAAACAAATACACATTTGAAGAACCTGCAATTTCATACATTTCGATTGCATACTAGGTAATGGATGGACTTGCACATAATTTGCAGTTGCGCGGCGGTTTCATAATATGCTTATAACGTATCATTACGTCATCGCAACCATGAAAGGTTTAAAGGGTTGTATTTAACCAGCTGTGGTTCACAGTCAAATGATTTTAAAGGACATATACCTCCAGTTTTCGAAAGTGAAGCCTATATGTTGTACATACATACATACATATTATCACGCTTGAAATCCCTAATGGGGTGGGCAGAGCCACAGGACTACTTGTGGCCACGTTCGATTAATTAGTCCTAAGATGGTATGATGAACCGTATGGTGACAGGTGATCAGCCCATCGCCCATACAGATAGTCCACCATGTTGGAGAGGACCCGTCCCTTAGTCGACTTTTACGACATGCCAGGATGATAAGCATCTGCACACATTCTATGCTATTTCTTCACTCCCAGTGCAGCAGAGGAGTAAGTTGTTAGGAGTATGTTGTAGGTTATATTTAAAGGGCCTATAGATTCGAAAGCGGGGATAAGAGAGACTCGAATATGTCAGTCGTCTTTAGCAGGTGTATCCAGTTTTAGCAAACATCTATATTGCATGGAATTATCTTGGAGTCACAGAAACCCACGAAAAATGGGGGGAAATTTGTGGCCCACGCCTAGAATGTTTCTGTTGGTATTGCCAAATATGTCTCTTGATTTACGTTAATATCAACTTTCCAATTTCTTATTTTCTTGTTTATTGTGGACTAGAAGACCCGCCACAGCTTCGCCCGCGTTATTTTCCATACAAACTTTATCACCCCTTTTCACCCCTTTAGGGATGGAATTTCAAAAAATGCCTCCTTATTACACCTTTAGGGTACTCAAGGAATGTCTCCTACAAATTTCAAACCTCTAGGACCACCCGTTTATGCCGTGCGTTGTCTATAAGTGAGTCACGGTACTGTTTTATATGTATTGATTAAATTAATTTTACATAGCTTCTACCCGCGACTTCGTCCTAATGGGTCTGTTATTGCCTCGGGAACTTTAAAATCCGGCATAAAATCTAGCCTATCTGTTAATCCAGGGTAAGTATAAGTTTTATCTGAATGGTATTCAGCGAACACGTTTGATAGTCCAATCCTCAAGGCTTATGGGTTGGGCAAATCAAGGTAGTAGCCTAACTTGTCATTTAGTCATAGAACCTAGGTTAGGTAATATCATTTCTTGGATAAAACCATGCCATAGAATTATGTTTACACATTAAGAGGACTGTGAACCAACGGCAAAATCACCCTTTCAATACAAACCGTGATAACGATTTCCACACCTTAAATGTTAACCGATTTTGACCAATTTTTGATAAGTTGTCAGACAAAATAAAATCTAGGTTTACTCTTTTTTTGAATATAGATTAAAGATCAACACAGACAAATAACGAGACGAAACTAGTTTTGAATGAGATTACTAAAACAACAATAAAACTGAATTTATTGATTATAATGTAAAACCCAAAACGCACAGACCTAGATTTTGTTCTGACTGACAACCTATCAAAAATTGGTCAACATCGGTTAACATTTAACGGATAGAAACCGTTATCGCCTTTTGTATGAAAAGCCGTATCTTATTAGAAATGTACAAATTTTGTGCAGAAGGTGCGTCCGAAAGTGTTTTAACCCTCGCACCTCTGAGTTTCTCCGAAGTAATGTGCCAAGTTAATTTGATAACACTTGCATTTCGCTGAAGGAGAACATTGTCAGGAAACCCGCATATATTGCGAAGGAGTTCAACAATCCATGGACGAATATGAACGAAGTATAATCATATAATTTATAAAATAATAAAACCGACTTCAAATAGCCTTTGAAAAGTAAGTTTTTTTTCATATTTTATTTATTATCCTGTGATTTAACGACACACATTTACTACATCAAGTAACAATAGCATAATGCCAATTGCTCATCACCATTTACAAACTGTTGCTATCCACGGTGCAAGGATGTCAATAGTTGAGGAGTTCTCCTGGTTCTTCTATTTTACTACATCAATTTTCATGGACATAAGTTGCTTCAGAACTTTATTCAGTAATTTAATCGCCAACCGTGAAATACTCAACATTTAGGAGTTCCGGTGATCATCTATGGTCTTCATCAACAGTTCCACTTCACCAAATAATGCTTTTGAACCGTAACTGCTTGAGTTATTACAGAAAATACTAAAATTGCTATATGCTTGCCTATAATATTTGAAGAGTTCCATCGATTCCTCATAGATCCTCTCATCATAACTCGACTTTGACTACAACAAGACCAAACTGGAGGTATACCCTAACGATTAAAAAAAAAAATTTCTACATCGGTGTATAAATGAGGAAGTTCTGAAGTAAGAAACAAAAAAAAAATACAACCGAATTGAGAACCTCCTCTTTTTTTAAGTCGGTTAAAAACAATCTAGGTGAGAAACAACTTTGCTTATGGATGCAAAGAAAAACTTTACCGCAGAGAAAATCGCAGAAAGTATACCGCGATAACGCTCTCAAGTAAGTTACGCGGTGCGGTAATACACGACCGGTCGAACGCGGCGCCCGGGCTGCGCGCGCGCCACACACGACGATTCGGCGGCGATGCACTACAAGATATGCTGTGCTACTAAAGCTTGGATTTATTTATTTAGCACAAAATTAAGAGGACTTTGAACCAACGGCAATAAAACGATTTTCATACAAAATGCGATAACGATTTCCACCCCTTAAATGTTAACCGATTTTGACCAATTTTTGATAGGTTGCAGTGGCGAAGCGTCGAATATTTCCTAAGGGCAGCCGGAAGAATTAGAACCGTATGTGCGAGTCTGAAATTTAGTTAGAGTAACATGGACTCGCTGACAGCTAGCCATAGCTTTCTAGCTGGGTAAAGCCGTCAGGAATCGGCTTGTAGACAGGCCCCTGATAGGTTGTCAGTCATAATAAAATCTAGGTCTATACGTTTTTTGAATATTGATTAAAGATCAACAAAGTCAAATAATCACCGACATTCGTTTTGTATGAGAATATTGACACAACAATAAAAATTTATTTATTGATTATAGTGAAAAAACCAAAACGTATTGTAAACTAGATTTTGTTCAGACTATCAAAAATTGGTCAAAATTGGTGAAATGAAAAGGGTGATTTTTGCCGTTGGTTCACAGTCCTCTTATAGGTACGCTGTCTTTAGAATATTTGATCTGTGTCTCACAGTGAGCTCAATACTAACATCCATCTATTTCCCGACGCATTTATAAAACAAACAAAATTCATATTCTCTAATAATATTATTTATATTCAATCGTTTGATATAAAATATTTTATTATAACAATATTATGACTATCTGGGGTTGGATGTTTTTATTTATGTCGTGTAATGGCGAAGATAAGTCGTGATACTGACTTTTTTATACGCTGCTGGTTTTTTAAAGTTTCTGTTCCTGGTACCCTATTAGTGAGCCTACAATGTTGGTAGATCCGTCCGTCTGTCAGACACCATCTAAGCTTAAATATTTTTTGTCAATGTTTAAATTACTGGCAAAATAATAAAAAACATATCCAAATGTTTCTATCCTAGGGGGGCATAAATGGGATACACTAATAATTGGTTGATTAATAGCATTTAATTTTACAACAATAAAATATCAAGAAACGGACATTTAAATGCCGCCCGACCGATACTAACCTAATAAGTTAATAGAAGTATATCGTCCGGAACCTTTTGTCCACGATTTCGATTCGCTCTTGACCATAATTATTGCAGGATTCATGATATTCAAAGTTTGACAAAATAGGCAACGTCGGAGTGACTAACAAGCTACCGTTTTAAATTAAACGTCTAAGTTACATTGTCAACAAAACAAATTTGAATAACAATTGCTCAAACAGCTTTAAAAACAAACGTCGACTTCAAAGAGTGATCACAGAGTAGATAAGCACAAATTGTCTTCTTACTTTTTCTTAAATAACTATTAAGTATATTAAAACCCGAAGAAGGACTCCATACGAGTCCGAAACATGTTGGACTATTTCTGACAATAATTCGTGGGTAAAGCAGAGTTTATTTCTATTGTTAACTATTATATTGTAGGAGTGAGCAGAGAGCAAGCCGTGTTCACAATTTATGCTTATTATTTTTGATTAACACAACAACAGAATACTCATAAATCAAATTATGTTAGTATAGGTCCTGTTTTGATCTAGTTCATAATGAGGATAATATATATATATTTGTTAATTTACATATATAAACACATTCTTTGCTATAGATAATAAAAAGGCAAAAGTAGCTAGGTTGTGAAATTGTGGTATTATTATATCCGACAAAGATCAATCTTTATACGCCCAGTGTAAGTACTTGTACTGAAATGGATATTTACTCGGTAACCATCAACTTATAAATATCCAGCGTTGGGTAATTACTTGGGTACGTGCCCATTCAAAGACCCAAGAACACTAAATTACATCAAGTAAATTAGCGAACCTTCTGTGCACATCTAAGCTGCGGCACAACAATGGCGGCGGATTGACATTTGACAGCTATTTAGGCGGGAAAGCTGACAGCGCGGCTTGTTAGCGGCGCCATGATGGAATAGCTTTTTTTATTGTCTATGCCTTATATGCCGAAGAAAAGAGGTTTGACGCTGTAATTTAATTATTAAGTTTAACTAGTGAAGTGTATGGCTTTGCGCTTGTAATTATAATTATCTCACTAATATTATAAATGCGAGGGCTCTGATGATAAGACGTTACAGGTCAGGAGTTCTCTAACACTCTGGTACTACCTATAAGCAGCGGTAGACATCATCTTGAATTGTACCCAAGGATTTATATTTGCAAAATCAAAAAGGAATAATTTTTTAAAATTCATGCTGGTTCAAAGGCATGTTTTGTTCATTAATAAACATAAGTACATAATCGAAAGGACTCGGTTTATACAAGCGGTTGCATATAGCTTCGCTTACTTAAAGAATTATAGCTTCTTCTCTTGCAATTCCGAAACGTGTTCGAAATCTGTTTAAGTCATTTATGGGCCAATGTATACATTTTCATAATAAATTACCTAAGCAAACGTTGGATTTGCCCATGTCTCAGCTGAAAAAATACCTGAAAAATGCTGTGTTATAAAGCTTACTATAGCGTTGAAGACTACCTTAATGACAAAAATGCGTCATAAGGCTTAATATAGAATGGAAGACTAACTTAATGACAAAAATGCGTGGCCTAACGTAGAATTAAATTCGTATAATTAATTAATGTAATAATACTCATTACCTATACCCATTGTAATTATTTGTGACGATGCAAAAGTGATTTTCTTACCTGAAATCTTACCTGAATCTGATTCTTCTGATTTCATCCGCGTATCATTCATTCACCGCAATTCCCTCGGGAAATGTGTTATTTTCCGGGATAAAAAGTATCCTATGTCCCTTCCAAGACACTAAAGTAGCTCTTGCCCAATTTTATCAAAATCGTTTGGGCGGTTTGGCCGTTGGAACGTAACAAACAAACAGAGTTACTTTTGCATTTCAATCGGAATCAGTTGGCTTAAGCTAAGTCTACGAATAAAATCATCATCCATCATCCTTTAGAAATACCTATAAGTAAGAACTCTTTGACTTTGTAAAATTGCGAATCGCATCAAAATCGCGTTAGCGGTTTTTGAAACTAGAAACAAATAAACAATGTAAAAAAAAACAAACAAAAAAAGGGGTTTTGTCAACAAAATATATTTTCAGAAACAAAAGTGTCATGTTATTATAATTTACCAGAAAATAAAATTTGAAATCGACGTCCGTGGCTTAACAAGGTACGGCGGTAAAAGCGCACAACCGTAAAATCATGGAAAACAATATCTCGTTAACATTCGAGGGCAAAAGTCAAGGATATATTGTTTAAGGTTTTTTTGACTTCCGTTTGTTTGTTTTTAAAATGCTTTGAACGTTTAATAAGTTCTCTGACTGAACTAAGATTTTTTAAATGGTTTATAATGAAATGACGGTAAATAATTTTATAATAACATAATCTATGTCAATATCCAAAACAAAAACTTAAAGCGCTCATCAACAAAATACCTATTAGACATCCAAAAATATCCAAACAACTTAATAACACTATTATGTCATTATTAAAAAGAAGTTTCCAAACGTTCAATAATTCATCAATACCCGCCTATCAATATAATAATTCTGTCAGAGTTTAATTGAAATTCAGTACAAAAGCACGATATTATTGATACATTACGATCGCGAAAGAGCCATATCGCCAATTTACAACTGAATTACAAATCCTTACCAAGCCCACTAAATACACAAGCAGGTTAAATCAATTGTCGTACGCCCGTCCCTTTCCCAATTCAACAGGCATCATAAGTTTGAGAGAGACGTGTGATGTTCCAAAGCGCCGAAGCCCAAACGGTTAACGCCTACTTAACTGATGGGGGTAGGGTGAAAAAAGCTTGTTTGGTGAGGGGCGTGTCCGCTTGCTCGCTCAGTCTGCCGGCCGCCGCCGTCGTGCGCAGTCGCACTCATCTGTCAAACTGACAGCGCGTTCCAAATTTGAATTTGAAACTGACATGCAATCGATTTGGACTTAACATGTTCGAAAAGTGAGCTGTGACTTTCGTTTGGCTTATATTAACTGATTAATTCCGTTGAAGCTTTGTGAGTGAGAAAATTGAAGGGTATAAAGAAACAGTTTAACAAAAATGGCTTTTGAAGATCGCTGCAGCCCTAACCAGGCGAATAGCCCCGGTCCAGTGGCAAGAGTGCCAGCACCTCACGCCGAAAACCTAGGCTCCTACTGCCAGCCAAACCAGTACACCTGCACCACCATAGAACCAAGGTACGAACGCCAAACCCCGATGACAATAGTCAAGGTCCAACCCAGCTCACCACCGCCAAGCCCTCAAGAATACCAAAACTACTACAGACCTGAAACACCTGACGTCAAACCGGTTATCAATCAAGATTTCGAAGACAAGAGAAATCAGAGACAGCAGCCAACCTTACCCATCAACTTTTCTATTACCAACATCCTACACCCAGAATTCGGTTCTAATGCCTTGAGAAAGACTAATAAAATCGAAGGACCAAAACCCGTCGGGCCAAACCATAGCATCCTATACAAGCCGTATGACTTATCGAAGCAGAACGACTACCAGAAATACAGCTTCGATTACCTTAAGTCTAAAGAACCTGACTTCAATAGACTACCTCCTTTAGGAGGGTTAAGGCACACAGTCTCGCAAATTGGTGAGGTTCAGAAAGAAAAAGAAATTCCAAAGCCGGTGGAAGCGAAGAGACCTGATTCTGCAAGCTCGATCGTTTCGTCAACCTCCAGTGGAGCGCCTTCAACGTGTGGCAGCGATGCGAACAGTCAGAACCCCTCGCTCTGGCCAGCTTGGGTGTACTGCACTAGATACAGCGACCGACCCAGTTCAGGTAAGAATTACCATACATTTTAGTACCAAAAATATTGAACGTAGGTACCTACCTCTTATAATAATTTTATAACAATTGCAAAAAGTTATTGCGTTCTAAGTTCTTTGATGCGTAATGACGTCGCGTTCATCAAATACAGCAATATTATCTGAATTTTACACGCAGGCCATATTCCAAATAGATTGGATGTTTTAAAACAAGTAAAATTCACCTTTTAGTCATTCTCACAAAGTAATATGGCATCATCCTTAATTTCTAGTGATTTAAACATGAATATTTGTCAATCGATAACAAGCAATTTAGCAGCAACTGTTTTAATTTTATCAGTGAATAAAAAACTAGACGGCACACTTGTGGAGGGATTTCAGTAATGTTTGTTGACGCCGACGACTGCATGAACATGATTCTTTAATTTGACTTTTATGTATATTCACGGCAGCGGGAGTTTGGTAATTTTGAAATGGATTCTAAAAGGGATTTTTATTAAGAGTAAGCGTTGGTTTATATTGTAAACTAATCCACTTTATTAGGTTTTATAACTCTGCGTACCGTCGGCTATGATTCAAGTTTACTTTGCATAACAATGTGCATTGTGCGTTTTATAACTATACTTGTGCGGTTATTGTATGTAAGAATTCATAACAATACATAATAAATACGTTCATATTGCAAGCAGGTAAAAATATGAAGTGTATTCATTTATGTTTGAAAGAAATAACAAATAATGAAGCGGTTATGTCTCTCATAAGCGATGTAGGCTTTAAAAATATTCATGCAAGTATCTTTACTGCTCAACTTTATCATTTTCGAATTCGTTTTTTTTTGGTATTAAGCCCTTATTCTATTTTAATTAATGGGTACGCTTGAAAAACATTTATTTCAGTTATGACCCTTTGTCTTGCGGTTGCCATTATATGATATACAAAAGCGGTATTTTGTGGTTATTTCGTTTAACATAACGTTACTACTTTTTGTTATGAGAAGTTATTATTGTTAAACTTATTGGTTAAGGTTTTATTACCTCCATATTTCTTGTTCGATTATAAATGGATTCTACTTGAAGTAACAAGTCAAGAGCATGTTGAACTTTAACAACGAGGTTTTCGTACCTGCAATAGTGAAGACTAAGGCTTGTGTAATAAAATTATTATAAGATCGCGGTTTCAAATTCCGGCTTACAACTTTAAAATTTTCAGTATTTTTAAATTCGATATCTACCACGAGCATTTCGGAGGAAAACCATGTGATTAAACCTGCATACGTTCGTGAGGTAATTCAAAGAGGAGTGGGAAGTCCCCAGTCCGCACTGGATCCGCGTGGGGATTACTGACAAAGTACCAATAATGGAAGGGATAGAAATGGTACCTAACCCGTGGTGACCAATTGTAGAACAAAATCTAGGTCTATACGTTTTGATTTTTTCACTATCATCAATAAATTCAGTTTTATTGCTGTTTTAGTAAAAAAAAAATCGGCGATTATTTGACTTTGTTGACCTTTTGTCAATATTTCAAAACCTATAAACCTAGATTTTGTTCTGACTGACAACCTATTAAAAATTGGTCAAAATCGGTAAACATTTAAGGAGTGGAAATCGTTATCGCCTTTTGTATGAAAAGGGTGATTTTTGCCGTTGGTTCACAGTCCTCTTAACAGAATTCGAAGGAAGTTTTCAATTCGACGCATAATTTTATGATTATGTAGGTCAACGGGAAGTACCCTGTAAGTTCTGATGTATCAGTTAATACTGTCAGTTTGAGAAAACATTTTTTTTTTAAATGTCTATTGACTGACAATCGAGCTGACGGCCCTCCTGATGGAAAGTGGTCACCGCCGCCCATGGACATCTGCAACACCAGAGGTGCTGCCAATGCGTTGCCAGTCTAGGGAGGATGGGGAATGGGGATGGGATAGAGATGAGGGAATAGGCCTCCGGATCTCGTCATTCACCGTACGAAACGCAATAGTAAGCTATTACTTTACGCCGATATTCTGTGAGAGTGTGGTACTACCCCGGTCGAGCCGGCCCATTCGAACAGTAATCATCTAGTGAGGATTACTGTTTGGCTCTACCAATTAAAAATTGAAATTGGAAGGCAACACTCTGTTACGAGACTTGCTTTTTACAATGCCATTGTCATGTCACTGCTTAACTGTTTCGATATTGATACAAAGTCGAAACTAGGTTATGACTAATACGGATTTAAAAGTATCCAATATACCTATTACTGTTTTATTTATGAGTGTTTTAAAAGTATAATGCTGGAAATTATTCTGTTAGCAATAGAACAGCTGTAGGTTGAATTTGAATCCATCGAATGTATTATAATACTTATGGCTCTATCATAGTATATTTAAACTGACTTTTACTAGCTTTGTTTGCCCTTTCATTGGTATTGATTTTTCATTTTCTCTGCTGAACTGGGAGTGAAGAAATAGCATAGAATGCGTGCAGATGCTTATCATCCTGGCATGTCGTAAAAGTCGACTAAGGGACGGGTCCTCTCCAACATGGTGGACTATCTGTATGGGCGATGGGCTGATCACCTGTCACCATACGGTTCACCATACCATCTTAGGACTAATTAATCGAACGTGGCCACAAGTAGTCTTGTGGCTCTACCGACCCCATTAGGGCTTTCGGGCGTGATGCTATGTATATATGTATGTATGATTTTTCATTTTCTTATAAGTCCATTTTTTTAATAAACGCGTTCTCTGTACCTCAGTATTCAAAATCTAAGTAACAAAAGACAAACTGATATTCCATGGTAACAATTTGAATATGATCAAGTTTTTAACATTTGGATTTCGTACTTGGTTCGAATCGTGATGGATGAAACCAAACTTAGAATCAATGGGAGCTTTCTCGGTTTGTGGCGAAGGGCATTTCATTTAGTCATCTAGACCAATTTAGGCCTTTACATTGAACGCTTTTTTCCACATGATACTGATTCAATTTGTCAGGTTTATTAGATTTTTCATATCTACGCTGCACTCACGTCCAACTGTGCCGACGGGATTGTAGGGTTCTAGTTTTTCTAGTCATAGACTTTCTTAGGGTTGCCTGTGTAAAATACAGGTTATATTTTAGGCCGTACAGTATGACGTAATAATACAGCATGGCGCTCAACGTTTTGTATTGACACGAATACAATTTAATCGCAGAGTCGATACAGAAACACACTGGTCGTGATAACGGTATAAAATTTGTTGGATCGCTGCAATGGGCCGCGTTCGAATGCATGATCTGAAGCATCACATCAATGTCTACGTTGGAGGTCTGTGGAATTAACTTGAATTAGGCCACGTTTTATGGTTGATTGTTATGACTAATTAGGATTAATTTTATGCAAATTTGAACAAAGAATGTCCATAAAGAATTGGGTGTAAAGGCTGTTCGGATTAAGAAGGTAATAATTGCAATGCGTGAAGAGGAATTTGAAACTTTAGCTGTCAAGGTTTAAAATTGAAATTGAATTACCATTAACATTGTAGGTAGTTTTTAACGACACTGTACAATAAATTTTTCTCTATACTAATTATTTGATTATTAATTAATTAATTTAATTTGCACTAAATTAGCTTAATTATAATTGAATTAATTTTTGTCGGTAATTTAAAAGGTTTTTGAAGTTACGCGGCTTATCTTCCGTCGGAAGTTAGTTTGAATACATCTGTAAAAATAATCTTATACATAAATTAAATCGCTTAGAAAAATATCTCAGTTTATAAAAAGAAAAAAAATACGAAACAGTACTAATAGTCTTTACTTGATTGTCTTTGATAATTGTGGAATATGAACGCGACTGCACTTTTAGTGTTTCATTGGGTACAACCAAAGGCAAAAGCTTCGCCATGTCGCTCAACTTGACAGCAATGACAGCTGTCATCGCGCTGCCGGCTGACGGACAATCCTTTATGTGCAATTGTAATTTTTCTCATGATTGTACTTTTCCGGTTTTTATTTGTTTTACATGACATGTATGTTAGGTTTTGTGACTGACTGTAAAATTATCTTGTATAGTTACTTAATATGTTTTATATGGAAAAAAGAGCCTGGCTGTCCAGGCAGAAATTCCGAAATAGGGCACTCGTACAATGAGCGAAGTCGCTCATTTGTAATTAGTGCGAATTTGAACGTAGTGATAAGTAAAATAAAGCTCAACTTTGAATATAAATAAGAAAAAAAGCCGTCGGCGTTCTGTCAACAAATACATTTATAACTAATAAATATTTTCATGATTTTTGGTGGCAGGTAGATGAGCGATGAATTTTAAAAAAATAACACTAAGAGCGGATTACTCGTTGACCCTTGCATGCATGCAGCGATAGGCATTTACAGTTGCGAGGCATTGACGTTATTAACTCTATTTGGTAGTCAAATGGCCAAATTCAGAAAGGACACTCAAATTGATCTTTAATTAAAGTGACAATTGAGTGACTTTTTGTATAGGATCACAACTAGTTGAGGGACATTTAAGTAACTGTACAATATCAGTGGTTGCATAATTGTATTGATTGCCAATTAGACGATTTGACCGTCAATATAATTTACTGACGATCAATATATTGCACAGTAATATTGTAGGTCAGTACCTAGGCTTAGAGGCTGTTCGCGGTTTCGGAAGCGTTCGAGTTTTATGAGTGTTACCTATTGGTAAATCCTGATCAGGAACCCAGTTTAGGTATACCTTTTTTGTTGTCTAAATGGGTAAATGTTCGCAGTTATGAAGAAAGCATCCTCATGTAAGTTTTTAAATTTGTTTTCCAAAACCAACATTCAACACCTGTTATGGTTTTATTTTCGTAAAAGCAATACCAAGAAAGTTTACCTACCGTTTCGCACTACAAGTTTACCAACTTGACGAGAAAAAACGGAGCGCAAGTAAGAATAACTAAATATTAAATTGACCAGTTTATCGTGTTTTATCTATAACTGTGTCAATGATTTCAAAATGTCTGTAAATACAATTGATTTGTAGTTAATTTAATGTGTCGGTTATTTATAAAAATAAATTGCAATGTAATCATGAAATTGAAAGAAGCCTGCGGTAACGAGTCCAATTATATCATAAAGAACCTGTTTTATTTTTATTTTTAACGAGAAACCGGCCTACTAAAAAGCGCCAATTTTAAAATAAGAATATGAATTGACAACATAATTACTCGTTATTTAGCACGACGTGAATATCGTAATATTTATTCGCGCTTTCGATTAATTCCCAATCAATAAGCGGCTTTATAATGAACGTAGCAAAGTGAAAAATTAAAGGAACTGATTTTCATTCACACAATGACACTTACCTTATTTCCCTTATGCGTTTAACAACATTGTAAACACCTCATCAAAACCCTTGGGGTACTTAACTCGTTGCAATAAGACTGAAAATAGAACGGCTTTCCAATTATTAGCTGCATTTTACACAACGAACAGGTGAAGTAATGAAACAATTTAGCAGCAATTATTTTCACGCGATTTTTTTTCTGGGCGGCCATCTTGTGTTCCGTAATGGCGGCACGCCCAGTTGCCAGTAGCAAAAAAGGTGTGCGTACTTCAGCAGCAATAATTCAACGTACTGTAAGTGTTGCTAATAATTTTTTTTTTTCCCTGACGTGGTTATATTTAGCGGTTGATTTTGTGACTATAGTCATTAAATGATAATTTGCAGGGTTTTGACATTATCTTAGGCCTAACCAGGTATTAATTGTTTTCATTAACTAGGACGACGCGACGTGTGTCTGACCTTTTTGTTTTAATTTCTTGCTTCCGTAGAAAAAGTTTATAAATGATGTTATAATTAAAGGTTTTTTTCAACTTACCTGTTTGATCGATCGGAGCGCGATGACTTTTTATCCGACTGCGACGAAGTAAAAAGGGGCTAGAAACTTACTTTTTTTTTGATTGTTTAGTTGTGTAGACATGTTAATCAATTCGCTTGTCATTGTATGACATAACGATAGCATGTGAGTTTATAATGTTACCAACCGTTGTATACCGTGTTTTTACGCAAATAAATATACTTATTCTTATACTTATATTACAAACACGAATAATATGTACAGTAAAATCGAACCACTTCACGAATTTGAATGACCGATTGAAAATGAAAATGAAAATATTTATTTTGCAAGTAGACCACATGGGCTCTTTCACAATTGGGAACATGGACAATGGGGAACATGGGATTTAAATGATATATTATGAAAGTAAATGTAAAGAAAAGCATATTACAGAAAAAAGCAGATCATTTTGATTAAGGGTCAAAATTAGTGAAAAATATATATTGTTTATTTAGTTCTGATTTTACTTCTTTGGACATCCTCATCAAATTTATGTAATGTTTTCTTTCTACGATGTTGGTCCATAAACAGTATTTTCGGAAATAATTGCATATGTCGTTTAAACGCCATACATTTTGTACAGTCTAACGACAGCTGCGACGTCATAGTTGTTGTCCATTTTGTATGGAGTGTTTTTGCGAGTTGTATCAACAACTAGTGGACCCGCCACAGCTTCGCCTGCGGTATTTTCCATACAAACTTTATCACCCCTTTAGGGATGTATTTAAAAGAAACTCCAAATTTCTAACCTCTAGGACCACCCGTTTAGGCTGTGTGTTGTTTATAAGTGAATCACGGTACTGTTTTATACGTATAGTATAGATGACTTTTCAAGTCTTCATAACTCATAAAATAAACAACATAATAATGTTTTGCGTACACAGATCGGTTTCTATTACTCAGCACTTTCCTGAAAAAATGATGCCGGTTCCCTATTACTTACAAATTCCAATATCCGACTGCTTGAGGTTCGGGTTTGCTTCCCGTCAGTCATATTTGGCCCTAGTTTGAGCCGTTGAGTGTGACGTTATGTATGTTACCCCTCAGAATGAGTGGAGATTTGTACCTGCATCCTGGTAAATGGGCTGATGATGAAATGCCATCCTCTCTTGGACCCTACCTCGGGAACAAGAAGGTGTTTAATTTTATGTGATCTCGGAACTCCTGCGCAATCGAAAATGTCGCTCAGGTTTGGCTGAAGCAAAAACTAATGTACAGTCGGCGACACAAATGGTATCAAAATAATGATACCAACATTTATTTATTATTATAATTTTATAAAACACTAGCAGCTCGTCGAGCTGATGTGTGTAGGTATATCACTGCACTTCTGTTTTTTGTTTTTTTATAAATATAACCAGTCTACTTTTGAATCAGTTCACTGATGGTGCACTAATAACAGTGTCTGTGAGTGTTCCACAATTTTACCACGCGATTTAACAAGAAGTCGATAATATGAATGTTTTCGGGTAAAAAAAATATAATTCTAATTAGTCCGTAAGGTAGATTTATCAAATCAATCAAAATTGACAAAGATAACGCGCATCAAAGTTCGGGAGTGGGGGCAATGACGTCACTTAATGGTAAAAAGTTTACAAAGTTGTGACGTCACGTGGAAATTCAACGCACTATATCTTCGTCATTTTTAGTTTAATTGACAAAAGAAAAAATGTGTTCAATATTTTTTTATAATGTAAATGGAGGACTAATTTGAATTTTTCAGGCTTTTTTTTTGCTATTATTGACTTATTAAGACCATGAACAGTATGACATTAATGAGGCGAATCTGGGATCATGGTCAAAGCGTACAGAATTAGAAACGAGAAAAAGCGCGAGGAGGAAGCCTAGATGCGAGTTGGAGCGGGATGCAACACTATTGAAAGGCAAGCATGAAATAAAACAATGAATTGATTAATTATAGAACATGAAGCAAAAATTTTCAGCATGCGATAGTAAGCAACAGATAACGTAGGGGCAGTATTTTGTGATAGCTAGGTTCCGAATACATTCGCGTATTTTTTAAACCAGGCAACATTAGAGCGTTGGACAGACGTCAGAGTGCCGCGTATTCTTGTAAGTACTTATCAGGTCCCACAGAATTATATCGAGATAGAAGGAAAGAGTTCGTCGATTTGTATGGAAACTGAGCGTGTAACATTTATGCGTAGGTACTTTGATATCACGAGTGTAATTTAGTGACGGGGAGCATAAGTCGCGTGAAAACGATTCAAAGGCATCGATTAGCACGCGGCACCGAGTCTAGGCGCCGCCACTGCCGCCCCCCGCGCCGCGCCGCCGCCGTTGTTACACACAAAGATGATCTCACGACATCTTTTCGGCACGCGAGGTGTATACTCTTTCATTCTATCTCGATATAGTTCTGTTTTGTTCGGTTAAATCGAAGAGGCGCGTTGTTAGCTGCTTTTTATAGTTTCTCGCTTCTGTTCGCGATTGTACGACGGGCGATTCGTTAATTAATGCTCTTCCCGCAACTGCGACAATTGGTTAAGGTGAACTAGGGCTGGCGGCGGTCGATACGGAGATCGATAAATCGGACGGTATCGATTAATTTCGTATTTATCAAAACGCTACAATTTGTAATATTACTAACATAATTTAATACACCATGAACTGATATTGCCAATATTAAAATTATTCCAATTACTATAGAATAGAATAGAATAGAATCATTTATTTGCGTTAAGTGTGGTGTACAAATTGTGTTTCTTAAAAATAAAGTTAGGTCGCACACTTAGCTGTAATCCAGCATGCAAAAATTTAAAACTTAATCCTAATTTACAAAGATCGCGATTTTACTCCAAATCCTTAATCTAACATAATAATATTTAATTTAATGAAAATCTTGTAGGTACATTTTTTTAAAAATAATCAGGTACCCCCTTTATTTGGCCTTGGATGTTTTTGCATTTACGTTGTTAACTGAAGCAAATAAAAACAAAAATATGCTAACATTTAGAAATAGAATATATTTTCCTTACTACGGAACCCTAAAAACACACTTAAGTTTCATGGCTCCGCAAACTATGACATTATTGATGACGATAAAAACTGTCATTCTTTACCGCTGACGAGGTAACGAGTTGTTTTTATTAACTGTCTTAAGCGATGCTTGATTAAAGAACTCTGATCGAAAATGAAAATGAAAATGAAAATATTTATTTTGCAAGTAGCCCACATGAGCTCTTTCACATAACTGAATCTACCAGCGCTTTGAAAGGTGACATCTGCTGAGAAGAAACGCCGCAAGAAACTCAGCAGTGTCTTTTTTCAACTTTGACATTTGAGTTTTATCTAAAACTAACACAAAAAGTGCAACAACCTTAATGGGTACAAATTAATTCTAATAAATAAGGGAGGTGTATAGTCTCCGCCTCTGGACAAGTTAAGTGACTTAGAGATGTATAAAGCCTCTAATGGCCGAATTCGGAAACGCCATTATATTAATTTGACTAGTATTAAGTAGTTAAATGTCCCTCGACTAGTTGTCAACGTATACAGAAACGTCACTGAAACGTCACTTTAATTAAGGCTCAATTTGATTGGCCTTTCTGAATTCGGCCATAAGGGTCGTAATATTAAAAATAATAATTAAAACAAAAAAAAACAGCTGAATTTCACTGTTCGGCTTCTAATTCTTTAAATTATTTTGCATCCAGGCTCTCCGCTGCCTTTGAAGTCATCGGTCCGAGCTAGGGGCGTCTATAAATCCTAAAAGAGACCGAGAGAGAAATATATATGTCAAGATGAGAAGCAATTATACCCCATTTATTAAAATCGGTCCAGAAGTTCAGGAGCTAAAGTTGAACGTTCGAATTTTGCTCATCTATAGATTGTTAAACCCTTCGCGTAATCAGGTAAAAAGTGACCTATGTTAAGACAAACATATTTTCTTGTAGACATGATTATGATATTAAAGCCAATCATTTTTTTATTGACAGTAATCAGACTTCGTGTTTATTGGCACGCTTAACTATTAACACGGTATCATTAAGTATTACAATGACTATAATTACGTGACCGATGACCTTAGAACAATGCAATGACAGTCTTACACGAACTCGCAAATAGGGAAGATTCATCTTTATTTTTCATCTTGTATTGGAAAGTGCTGAGTAATAGAAACCGATCTATGTACCCAACATATTATTATGTTGTTTATTTTATGATTTATGAAGCTTTTAAAAGTCATTGTTCATACCACTTGTATATAAAATGGACGATAACTATGACGTCACAGCATTTATTAAACTGTACAAAATGTATGGCGCTTAACGAACTCTACAATTATTTCCGAAAATATTGTTTCTAGACCAAAATCGAAGAAATAAAACATGACATAAATTTGATGAGGATGTCCAAAAAACTAAAATCAGTACTATAAAATCAATATATATCTTTCACTAAGTTTGACCCTTATCAGATTTTTCTGTAATATGCTTTTTTTTACATTTACATTTATAATATATCATTTAAACCTCATTTTGATTTTCATGCATCTTCCCCATAAAACCCAATTTTTTCAAATAAAATGTAAAAAAAACATTCCGTACGGTCACACTGAGTGAACATACACTGGGAGGCTAGCGACATTCCCGCGAGTCGTTTGTCGCTCAGTGCATCTCGGTCAAACTAGTCAAATATGAAAGGGATGCACTGACAAATAACTCTCGTGTAAGTCGTACTACACGTGCTGGTTGAACAAAATACAGACCACAATACAAGAACAAGCGGCGCGCGGATTGATGTGAAAGCTACCATTTCAGTTCCTCCGACACTGTTTTCGCGGGCTCCGCGTTTCGGTGTAAACCGTTTAGATGTGCCTTTTCGTGTATATTTGTATAAAACTGTAGACATCATTGTTAATTTATATACTGTTTTGAAAAAATGCTACCTCACAGAGTTTCTTGCCGGCTCTTCTAAGTAGAGGATTTTTTCCGAACCGGTGGTAGATTCATTCCTTGGCCTTCATAAGAGCTTGTAAAAGCCTAAATTGAATAAAGATAGTTTGACTTTCACTTTGACTTTATCGTGTGTGAACCACTGCTTTCCTTTTTCTGATTATCGATACGATTCCGTCCCTAGTACTGAGAAGGGCCCACCGGCCGACCTAGTTTTTGCCGTCAAGTATCTCCTAATGACTTGATTTCAGCTGTTTAGGTGGCCCTCGGACAGACTTTATAAGTCATTATCGATCAATTTAAAGATCATCGGACAATGATCAATTTAATGACATATTTAGGAAGATGATTATTTGTAAGCATGAGATGAATTCGTTATTTAATACAATACAATACAAATACTCTTTATTGAACACCACATAAACATATTGGAAAAAGACACACGGTATACAATAGGCGGTCTTATCGCTTAGTAGCGATCTCTTCCAGACAAAAGAATGTATGTGTATGTATGTTTTAATGTTAAAAGTAAGTGAAAAACTGTATGTTTAAGAGATTATATTAAATTTTCGGGACTGCAACGCAATCTTCATCTTATATATTACAAGTGGACCCGCCATAGCCTCGCCCGCGGTATTTTGATACAAACTTTATCAATTTCAAAAAGTCCCTCCTTAGTGCACCTCTAGGGTACTCGAGGAATGTCTTCTCCAAATTTCAAATCTCTAGGAGCACCCGTTTAGGCTGTGCGTTGTCTATAAGTGAGTCACGGTACTGTTTTATATGTATTGATGATTTTAAAACACATTTTATTGAAGTGAACTCTTCTTTAGGCGCGTTTGCGCTCTTTCTGAAGATTAAACGAAACTGAACCGTCACGCTCAAATCGGTTATACTGAATGGGATATACGTGAGTGAGTGAGTGAGTGTGTGTGAAGGGATTACGCAGAGCAAACTTATTTCTTCTAGACCCGACGTCTTATCATTTTACATTGATTAGGTACATAATTATCAATACATATAAAACAGTACCGTGACTCACTTATAGACAACGCACAGCCTAAACGGTGGTGCTAGAGGTTTGAAATTTAGAGGAGACATTCCTCGAGTACCCTAGAGGTGCACCAAGGAGGGATTTTTTGAAATTCCATCCCTATAGGGGTCAAAGGGGGTGATAAAGTTTGTATGGAAAATACCGCGAGCGAAACTGTGGCGGGTCCACTAGTTTCATATAAATAGCATGTACAATTTGGCTTATGTAAAAATGTTTTCACTTCTATAGCTATCGTTTGGTCGTAAGCACACATCGTTTTAACTGAGATTTTTTTTACTGAGACTCCGCTGTCTGTCCGTTTGTCACCAGGCTGTATCTCATGAACCGTCATAGTTAGACAGTTCAAATTTTCACATATGATGTATTTCTGTTGCCGCTATAACAAAAAATAATAAAAAACAGAATAAAATAAATTTTTGAGGGGGCACCCATACAACAAACGTAATTATTTTGGCCTTTTTTGTAGATAATCGTACGGAACCCTTCGTGCATGAGTCCGACTCGCACTTGGCCGGTTTTTAATAACACCACTGTCTTAACACTTATGAGAACTATCTAAAAACAAACATTGCTATGTACCCCACGTCTAGGGGAGATCAGGAACTTTCGACAAAGTGATTGTTACGTGCAAGCGAGAAAATGTTGATGCGGCATTTTGTGAGTGGTAACTTTGCCATCTGACGGTAACATTACCACTAACCGACCAAATATCCTGACACCGCTTAAGGCGACAACACCTAAATCTGCTTTACTTAAACAGTTCTTTGACAAAACCTATTTGATTAGGCTAAGTACCAAAAATATATGTTCATATTCTTGTTATCATTGAAAACTTAACTATTGAAAAAATCGAGAAGTTACGGCTGAAATTCTCTTTAAACAGTTCTATGCCTTAATTTTTACTACTTATGGATCTATAATTAATAACACTATTACATCACGCCCATACTCAAAACTTGGCTAATTTATATTTTACGTGTAGTATGTTTATTTATATAATTCATCCGTTTTTGATTTTCCGCATTCAAATAACCGCACAGTGCTTCTCGTTCACTCCGGTGCAAACAGACAGAGACCGATCGCTCAAGGTCCTTGGCTGTTGTCAGCGTCTTAACCTAACTTTTACTAGTAAATAAAGCTGCTAAAGTTGCGGTGCGCGCGGGGTTTTTAGAGCGCTGTGATTGGTGCGTTCGAGGCTATGCGCTCGCGCCTGCCTGTGGGCCCGTCGCTTATGGCTTTTTGCCTCTAATCCGGACACAGACCGTTTCATATATGGTCAGTGTTATCAGTACAAAAATAACTAACTTTTCCAAGACAAAACGAATAGTGGTAGTGTGAATATTGGGGCGTTTCTACTGGCATGTCATCGACAAATTATCCACAAAATATTGACAGAATAGTTGACAAGTAGCGCCTACATGTGACAAAAATAACGCCTTTTCAGAAGAAGTATCTTGTATCATGAAAACATTCAATTCTAAAATGGTGAACAGATTACAGGCACTCTGCAAAATGATGTGTTGCATAAACAAGAATGCGTGGAGGCGGCAACTTGTCTCTGCGGCCCTACCATGCATGCCACAAAGATAAATTAAACCCGTTTATCTCTATGACTATCTCTTTCGTCGGCACTAGTGTGAGAGAGACGCACTTAGAGATAAGACGGTCTATCTTATCTTAGTGTCATGCATGTTAGAGCCGCTGGTAGCTTTGCCATTCGACAGTAACATTGCTACTACAAAAAGTATTTTAAGTAGAGTCATGTGGTATACAGTGAGTCAGTAATTTGCACCCCTAAAACAAAAAACCGGCCATGTGCCAGTCGGACTCGCGCACGAAGGGTTCCGTACCATTATCTATAAAAACGGGGGGAAAAACACGTTTGTTGTATGAAAGCCCCCTTAAATATTTACTTTATTCCATTTTTTTGTATTTGTTGTTATAGCGGCAACAGAAATACGTCATCTGTGAAAATTTCAACTTTTTAACTATCACGGTTCATAAGATACAGCCTGGAGACAGACGGACAGACGAACAGCGGAGCTTTAGTAATAGAGTCCCATTTTTACCCTTCGGGTACGGAACCCTAAAAAGGCCTCGCACAACAACCTCGCGACAAGGCTGCTACTCTTCTAGTTCGTACTTACCCGTGTTCCTAGAGGTTTCGTTAAGTGACAAAACGGATAAAATATACCTGACCTTTTCTCGTAATTTGCTTCTGCGCCACTGTTCCTGCCTGCGCCACTGTATAACATATGACCGAATGTATGCCTTTAAGCACTCTATTGACCTGTAGTTCGATATAAAGATGGCGATGAAGTTAGGTACACATTTACCATCCGAAGTGAGTGTAGGTTAGATGTGAGATTATAAGTTGCTTACTTATTTCTGTGTGATATATCTTTTTTGGAAAATATTGAAAGTAAAACAAAAACAAGAAAACCGCATCCAAAATTCAATAGCATCCATCAATCTATGTTCCTCGTATTAAATATTCAAAACACATCCTTACGCTTCGACACTACCAACTTACGCCATACACGCCTAAACATCCTTATTGCTGGGTCATAAAATCCATATTCGTTCAACGGTATCGCAGAAGGAAACATTGTAGTAACCGACTCGAATCCAACCCAATGTAGACCAAGACCTCGTTGATATAAAGTTGATTTTGCTTTGTGTAAAAATGGTGTTAGCTTTTAGGGTAACCATTTGTTAGGAATTGATTTTTTTCTGATTTGCTAAGGGTAGTTTCACGGGGTATAATTTGGTAGGTAAATGCGTTGGGGTGGCAACACTGTTTTCCTGTTTCTACTAAAGGTGGGGTGTTAGGTACAGGGTGATGGAAATTATCTTTCGTATTTATCCGTATTGCTACTAATATTGTAGTTGTGAAAGAATGTGATGTTTGGATATTTGCTACTAAATCATGCGCAAATGCTGGACGGGTTTGGATGAAATTTTGGCAGACAGATAGACCATATATGTGTCATTAATGTCAGCTTATTCCGACCACGATATCTGACCCAATCATACTATCAAGTTAAATTAAATAAAAACTGGTTATTAAACAAATGACAAGTCATTAAGCAAAAGTGACACAGAACCGCAAAACCGCATAAGTCTTATTATTAAAATTTACCTTTTAAATTGACATTCGCTAACAGGTCGCTGGTGGCATGTGTTTTGTTTCCATTTATTTTTACAAGAACTACTGTTATTTACAATGACGGTTTTTCCAATTCGATTTATCTTGTTTAATATTCCAGTAAAACTTGACTTTTATGTAGGTACATAATATTAAAATCAATTGAAACTTTTCGGAGTAAAAAAGTACCTAGACGAACAAACTGTTCTTCGAGTTTATAATATAAGTTGGGATAAAAAACACAATTGGCACAAAAAAGTCACTTGTCCGTTTTGATTGTGTCAAGGTCTGATACATAAAAACAATTTAGACCTAAGTTTTTCCCTTAACACAGAGTTCGACCACCCGTAACAATAACAGTGACACGGGCGAGCCTCTATTCGGCATCGCCTAAGTGATATTGCATATAATTTTTTATAGGATAAGATCGCCTTTGCTGGCAGCTTAATAAGAGTAAATTCAATAATAATGTAGTAAAATAAATTGCGATATCGTTTAGGTCGTGTCTAATAGAGCCACTGAGGCCAAATTAGGTTAAGTTATTCATCTACAAAAATAAAGTTGAACTTACCGTCTTTTTTCAGCGTGGTATCATGTCCAAAAATATAGATTTGTATTTATATGTTGTTTCGTATTTTTTTAATTGTTTTATAAGGACGCAACTGACTAAAATTTTTGTGAGATTGTATAATACATCTGTATATTGACTGTAGGTACATTATTAATTAACTCAAGCCCAAGCGAATACTCAATTTTTTTTTAGAAGCTAACAAAGTACTTTTAACTGCGTATAAATTCGACAAGATCAATTAAATCGTAGAACCTATCGACGCACCTAATTCATTAGTAAATTTTCGGCCTTAATTGCGGTCAAATTCGGCTATATTTATAGCCGACATGCAACCAAACGATCATTTTGTGTGAAAACAACAATTATGAAGTCGTTTCCACAAGAAAAATGTTTTTATAGCCTACCTACCTGGCGTTAATTTGAGGTTATGTGTTCTGCGCGTTAGGGAAATGACTTTGAATTAAAATGATAAGGTGATACAATTTTATACGAATAGATAATACTAGAGGACCCGCCACACCTTCGCCCGCGGTATTTTCCATACAAAGTGTATCACTCCTTTTCACCCCTTTAGGGATGGAATTTCAAAAAATTCCACCTTAGTGCACCTCTAGGGTACTCGAGGAATGTCTCCTCCAAATTTCAAACCTCTAAGACCACCCGTTTAGGCTGTGCGTTGTCTATAAGTGAGTCAAGATACTGTTGATTATATCTATTGATAAGGTTTTGTTATCAAACTTCTTTACAAAAAGTGAGTTGAAAATTTTAATTGATGGCTTTTCATTTTCTGTAAAGCTATGCAAAAGTACCTACAACAAGTGCATAGTAATCTTCTCTTCCAAATAATTATAATGGTCTTACATTCAGAGCTTTTCACAATTCAAGTTCTATGAGTATCATAAATTACTATAAGACACCTTTAAATCCTAACAGAAGTCAGTTTAAATAGGTTAAAAATATAATTATCGTTAATTTCCTACAAAACGACACCACTCCAAGAACATATATTATGATATTCCAATTGTAATCAAAACACCAATTTGAATTCAAAATCGCTTGACAATTGTTTTCAGTAGTCACTTGTTTAGTAAATGTTAATTTGTTACTTACACCACTTTGCCCCTCAGCTAATTGCCGGTGATGAATTTATCCCGTCGACAAATAAATTGCTAGCCTCATTTGTGTACAGTCAACAACAAAAGTTATTTTTAAAAATATATTTATTTTATTTAGAAACACAAACAGTCTTACACATGATACTTATAAACTATTTGAAGATGAAATTGTTCATTGGCAAACAGTGTTCACAGATGATATAAACAAAAATTAATAATAAACAGTCCTCCTAACCAACTTAGGGAAGGAACGTTACTTGAACAATGTAGAAATCCAAACAGACAAACTAAAGTTAAGGTTAAGTAATTTTAATTTTTTTCTTTTACGCAATTCTTGAAGGTATCACAATTACTCCTTTCAAAACTGTCTAAAGAGGTACTGTACGTAAAAAAACGAAAATAAGAAAATTAGTGCAGGCTTTACATTGTCATGATGACCTAACAGCTACGAGTTAGGTAAAGTGTGCTATAATTATTTATTTATTTCTTTTAATACATTTTTTTTTACAAACCTAACGATTATATGAAATACAGGATGTGCAAAATTTGTATTTAAATTTCGACTTAACGTGGGCACAATAAAGTTAGTCAATAGTAATATTATAATTTGAATATTATCTTTTTAATTGTAACAACACAACCAGACCGCTCCTAATGGCACTGTTAGGGGTTATTGTGGAATGTTAACTGCCCAACTTGCGCCGTTTGGTAGAGTTATGTCTTTTTACACGTCGCTGTTGATTTGTTTTGTTTGCTGGCAGCACTGGCTGAAGAGAATATTTCAAAATAACAAGTTGTCAAATAAAAGAGAGTACCTTGATGCCTTATTTTTTTTGATCAGGAAATAAACTAAATAAATCATCGATGAGCACCGTAAAAGTTTGTATTTTTTAATACGATTGGATTATTATATTCCACTATTTTACGTTGCAGTTGGATTTATACAGAAATTACCGTTTTTATTTATGTTGGCAAATGATTTTAAAAGCAAATTAAAATGAAACAAATAAAATTCATAATTTTATTATCGTAGCAAACAATATATTTCGTCATTCTAAATTATTACAATACTAAAAAATGTCCACAGCATCCACTATCATAATGCACAAAAAGCATCAAAATTAATAAAAAAAAGAATAAGCACTTTTTTTAAGACGACAGCAAACACTCGAGCCCTATTTTCAGCCAGCTACCGAAAACATTACACCTCGTTACGGAAAATTCTCTGGCAAACGTTTTGTTTAATTAAAAACACGAATAAAAAAGTTAGCCGCCATTTTATCGGGTGATAAACGGCTTGGAATGATATTAGACAGTCACTGCAAAAAGAACTTTAAAACGTTTAAAAAGGGTTGAATTCCGTTTGTGTTACAAAGCTATTCGGTGTACATTTTTCAAACGGTCGAAAAGATTTGTGTTTAGAACATTTCCTGTTCTATTCTTAAAGCGATAAAATTCAATTTTCATTCAATTGCCGAATTGGAGAACTTGGTGTATGTATTCCTTATTGAAAAAATGGAATCGATTTAGAAAATGTTTACCACATTTTATTGTAAATTAGAAAGTGTGTTTGTTTTAATAATGTTTTCATGGTTTTTTTTAACAATAATTGGGCAAAATGTTATTGGAATTTTAGTGCCTGAAATTTAACAAACGTATGAACGTTTATTATTACGATTTATATGAATTAAATGTAAATCTGTATTGGGTTGGGATAGATAATATGGTTTTTACTTGCTACTTTACCAAAAAAACTAAATTTTTTTAGAAACCTTATTCGTCACCGCCAATTTAATGTTATCTTTATCTTTAACGCCGTTAAGTTTAATCCCGTTTATATTTTTCGCTGAAAAATTGAAATTAATTCAGTACAGGAAGGCACAGAAGTGTTTATGGCTTTTCCTTTGCTGATAGCTCGAGTGTTTGAAACCAAAAGGTTGTAACTACAGTAGTTATTCAGTAAAATTGCAACTTTGTGCTAAGGGTTTAAGAATGAAAATGCAATGATGTAAATATGTTCGTTAGTGGGTTATTTTTATTTCAGCCAGAGTTAGATTTATTGTAAGTATAGTCACACGCGAAACTGTTAGATCTTTTTCGCGATTGTTAAGTGATTTAATATGGTGTTAGCACAATTAAATGAATAGATTTAACTTAGTTAATCTAGCTTCAACTAGATTTTATCGTAAAAGACGGGTGTATTGTTAAATCTGTTTTCAGATCGAATTTAAAACTTTTCATGTAAATAGATTGCAGTCAAGTTTAGCAGTCTCGCCTTCAAATTTATGAACATATAATTCCGTTATTTCAAATCATATATCATTGTTTATTACCTACTTACCTTTAATCCTTTTTTTTCATAAGCAATAAATGATGATGTACACTATTAAAAACTTAATCTCTAAAACTAATTACCATCAAAATATGTCCAGTTCTTTGAACCCTTTACCTAGTGCTATAAAAGTATTTTTGATGCCAAATTATTCAAATTGCTAACGTTATTCATAAATAAACCCGATTATAGCAATTCCCAACACCTCGTGTTTTAAACACATTAACATTATGCAAATCGGTTGATATATTTCACACGGAAATTGGAATTCCTGGATTCTTTTAGTTTAAAACTTTAAATGCTTTGCCGCTATGCGGGCATTTGTTTAAATGAAATAAAATAGTTTATTATCATTGACCGAGAGAGCGGGAACCATCTCCGTTTCAGCTTGGACAAAAAATGCTTTCTATATCCGGAGTTCTAGATGTCCGGCGGATGTCCGGCTATTCTCCTTTTCATTTCTCAGGAGATTCTCGTGAAATTTTCTGAGCAGGTTCAGTAGTTATATACATTTTTTGGGTCAAAAACGGGGGTTGGAAACGTAAAACAATCGTATTTACTTGCGAGGTCTACAGCTCAAGTTGACTTTCCATTTATAATTAGTGGACCCGACACAGCTTCGCCCGCGGTATTTTCCATACAATCTTTATCACCTCTTTTCACCCCTTTAGGGATAGAATTTCAAAAAAATCACTCCTTAGTGCACTCCTTAGTGATTATCTCCTCCAAATTTCAAACCTCTAGGAGCACCCGTTTAGGCGACGCGTTGTCTATAAGTGAGTCACGGTACTGTTTTATATGTATTGATTGATGAGTTAGTAACCTTCTTTCAATATTGACAAAATAGATTAGCCATTTTATAGTAAAGGAATTTTATTACGTCATTTATTTTCCTATCTTTTAAAATTTAACTTGAACTGAATCAGTTCTACCAATCATTTCTTTATTTAATAAACAACATACTCGGCCATCATTGCATAGTAAAAAATATCAGTTAATTACACATTATGAGAATCAAAACGTTGTAACACACATTTAAGTAGAAGCAAAAACAACGTATCTATGGATTGGTTCTAGATAAAAATACAGTTACAAAATTTCAACCACAACCAATACATATTTTAAAAAGCTTTCAAGTTTTCCATGGAAACAGGAAAGAAACTTAACAAAATGCTCGCCACTTCATCATAACTAGCCATGTCACTTATGTCATTTTTACATTACGGTACCGACCCCTATTTTTTAATTGGTGTGGGTGGGGTTTCGTCCAGTAATGGTGTGAAAGATGTATTATCTATTGTACAATTACGTTATGCCATGTAATATTTATTAGGTTGGATGTGGGGTGGGGTGGGTAATGAAAAAGGATCGTGGTAGAATTAGCTGTGGGGAGAAGATAATTTGAAAAATATGGAAGAATAAGTTCTGATTGGCCGGTATAGCTTAATGAGAATTTCAAAAAGCCACATTCAGAAAGGCCACTCAAAATGATCTTGAATTAAAGTGACGGTTGAGTGATGTTTTTGTATAGGATGACAAACTAGTTGACGGACATTTAACTATTTAATCTCTAATCAAATGCTTAAGTGGCGTTTCTGAAATCGTTCATAAGAGGAGGAATTTGATTTTTTGTAATTGTTTCTACTATTTTGCTGTTTTCTTGTTTTAATTGATGAAAATTTGGAACTGATTTTAATCGTTCAAACAATTTTTTATAAGTTCTTATACTTCTCTATTAAACAAGTTTATGCCATGAGTCAAAAATTATTTCCATTTATAATTTTTCTAATTTAATATTTATAGACCTTAATTGTTGTTTTACGTACAAAGTATACTTTATTTATTAAATATTAATTACTAGAGGTGGGTCGATTACTAACCGACTAAGGTAAGCCTATTGTCGTATTTTCTAGTCGATGACCACTCGGCGAAATTATTGACGACTAATTATAATCCCCGGCACCTCAGTTGAACTAAAATGGCGGCCGTCCGCGCAGGTACGAGTATTGAAATTAAGCGTCGCACCTCATACCGCACCTCGATTGAGACCCGAAAATGTGATCTGCGCATTCAAGGTCAAAATTCAAGTTACATTTCGCGAATTACAGCTGTATTTATTTTCCTTAAATTTTTCAAATATTTGTGTTAATACCAAAATCTAACCTCTATTTCAAATTAAGTTTTTAAAGAAAAATCCAAGACGCCAGTCAAAATTTGTTAATACAATCCAACTTTGATGGTAGCTCACGTGGTACATGAGTCAAAACTACTCGAAAACCGCGGAATTCATGCAAATGACTGCAACAATTTGGTGAATTTTAAATAGTTGGCAATGCCGGCCGAATAGTCGGCATTTTAAAAACAGATTAGTCGGCTAGTCGGTCAGAAAAAACCGTAGCCAAACTCTATAAATTACCCATATTCTTGGTTTAAAATTATTCTTGTTTGGTTCATTACGTTCTAATTAAAGTATATGGGTTGCGCTGCCGTATCATAGTTAATTATTATTTTGATGGAAGGGTTACAAATTACAACACAAAGTGCTTAATTTGTCTCGTCTAATTGTTATTAATTAAAGATAATAACGCATAATAAGATATATTTTTCTACGAAACAAAAAGAAATAGCATTTATCATTTCAGGTATTTACAACTTATCAAATAGTAAAATGGAAGGCTAATAGGGTATCCTACTTTTGACTTCAAAGGGTTTTTATTTGTAGTAACAATCAAATTGTGATAATTATATTATTATAGTGTCCCTATTTTAATAAATCATTAATTATAATATAATCCATTCGAAAGTTTACTTAAGGGATTAAGAGGACTGTCAACCAGCGGCAAAAATCACTAGTACTAGGTCTGTACGTTTTTGGTTTTGATTAATGATCAACAAAGTCAAATAATCGCCAAAATTAGCTTTGTATGAGAATACCAAAAAAGCAATAAAACTGAATTTATTAATTATAGTGAAAATACCAAAACGTATAGATCTAGATTTTGTTCTGACTGATAACCTATCAAAAATTGGTCAATATCGGTTAGCATTTAAGGGGTGGAAATCGTTATCGCCTTTTGTATGAAAAGCCGTAGGTCGTAACTCCTCTTAAAGCGCGTTATATGATGTGGATACATTTTTTTTTAAATTGTTAACAGGACCTAGAAGCCGTAGAATGAAGAAGCGAGAAACACCGGAAGAAAAGAGGCCGAGAACTGCGTTCAGTGCAGCACAGCTCGCTCGGCTAAAGGTAAATACTATAATATCCTTAAATTCTACTACCTAATTTAACTATTCCATGTACCTGACCTTAACACCTTTTTATAGATTATATTATTTATTTCTCGTGATAAAACTACGTTACAAAGGGGTATATCAAATTACTTGTTTTTATAATGAGATCGTCGGCAAATGTGTTTAAATTGTCATACAAATTCGAGATTCAATTTAAAATTATGTCTCCATTATGGATTGGCATAATAAAATGATTTCAAATACCTATAGACAAGTCGAGTCAACAATAATACTTATAGGCTAATGGAAGGAATCTTTAAACTATTTATAATTATAATTATTTATTGAGAAAGCAAGCGCAAGATTACATGATATACAGGCAACTCCACTGGATCCCAAACTAGGCTGAGCCTGTATAATTGGGACCCGCTTTTGAGTCTTTTGAGTTTTGAACTTAAAAATTACAATAATAATTATTTAAAAAAATTATTACAATTACAATTCAGATGAGCATCATACGGCAACGGCGTTGAAACTGAAGTTAAGAATATTGTTGACAAGCTAATTGCATAAGGTACATCCAAAAAGTACGAGATAATGTGTGTGTTTGTGTGTATCTGTCTGTCTGTCTGTATGTGTGTGTGTGTGTGTGTGTGTGTGTGTGTGTGTGTGTGTGTGTGTGTGTGTGTGTGTGTGTGTGTGTGTGTTCGTTCTGTGTCATTTACTGTTATGTATCAGACTGTTTTTGAGGATCACAGAAAGTGAGAAGCAAATGTAGACCGAACAAAATATTCTGCCGGAGTTATCATCCTTGCAGAGCATAATGACCATAACATTACGCTCATCTGTAAGATAACATAAGATAAGATCCCATATCTTTAAAAACTCAGAGCTGCTGTCATAATCATATTTTTGTCTACAGCACGAGTTTGCTGAGAACCGCTACTTGACTGAGCGGCGGCGGCAGTCGCTGGCGGCAGAACTGGGCCTAGCTGAGGCCCAGATCAAGATCTGGTTCCAAAACAAACGCGCCAAGATCAAGAAGGCTACAGGGCAACGGAACCCCCTGGCTTTGCAGCTGATGGCCCAGGGATTGTATAACCATCGCACGGCGACTGAGAGTGACGAGGAAGAAGAGATTAGTGTTACGTAGGTGGGAAAGAGTACAAACATGTTGAGTGGCTAAATTTAAATGGTAAAAAATGCTGTAGCCAGCTAGAAAGTCATGATGCTAGGCTTACATGAGCTTCGTATTATGTTGGGTAGTTGCTTGTCACTTACTACTACTAAGCACTAATAGAGTTTGTTTGAACACAAGGTTAAAGTGTAAGTAAAAAGCACTAAGTATAGTTACTACACTCATGTAAACCTAGCATAAGGCATCTTTATAGTTTGGCGGATATGTATCAGCATTGTAAGAGACACGTTGCAAATATGAAGAAAAACAAAACTTTCTTTTGTAATTTTTTGGAATAAATGTAGGTATGTCATCTTTTGTTGTAGGTGAGAAAAAATAATTTATGTAAATATAGGATAAGGTATCTTCTCATGTTTATCCAAAATATTTTAAATATTTTACATATATTATTCAAAATCACTGAGGCTCATTAGATCCTTAACTTAACTATAATTAAGTTTAACGATAATAAAGTGTCATAAATTCTTTAAATTTTGCTTTTTGTTGCCCACGATTCAAACTATTGTCTCATTAAAATTATTGTCTAAACATATGACATATTTAAATTGTATCAACAAGTTGATTTAATAATCACAGAACTTCATACGACCCGTCACAATGTAAACCAGTTATTAAAAATAAATAAATGAATACTATCAGAAAATGTTCCTGTACTTTCACTTAATAGATAATTATTTATTTGTAATAAATAGGAAGCTATGAAATGTAAATAAGGCTTGTATTTTTAAATCGTTAAAGAAAAATGATAAAATGCCATCTTCAAAACTGATGTAAATAAATAAAAAGTCGTAAGAAGCAGAACTATTGTAACTCAAAATTTTACTTTGGAGTTACAACGTTTTCCTTGGAGTTGCAAAATCTTAGAGTAGTTCATAGTAAATAATGAATTAAGGTTAAGATGCAATTCTTTCTAAATCACAAACAACAATAACTTTTTTACCGCCATATTTACTTTATGCTGTAATAAACATAAAGGCACATTAAATTGATTCAAAGATGCGATACGATAACCAAATAGTTTTAGGATCATTTAATTAAATTAAAATTACAAAAGTCAAATTCATAGCGTCGTAGATAATAGAAAAAAACTATGAAGTAATATTAAAAAATATATTAAAAAAGCGTTAATTAAACTTACTGTGAATAAGTGTTTTTAATTTTACGCTGATTTTCTGGCTGTTGTTTTAACTATATTTCTCTGGTTAACGTAATATTAATAATTATTTTTGCGCACGAGTTTCCTGTAAAATGTCCAACCAAAACCATACGTGACGGTTCGATTTTTTTAATGTAGCCTTGTTTCCGTAATGTAACCGATTTATAGTAGGTTACAGCAATGTGGTAATCTAGTTACAATTATTTGAATTTCGATGATACTTCCTTATAAACGATTTGACTTTTGGCGTTGATTGTACTTTTGTTAGACGTACTAAATAGTCATATTTTCTTCCATTTTCGTTTTGTAAATAGTTAATTTTAAATAAATCAATTATTAATTGTTCGGGCTTGACTGTTTTAGTTTTAATTTAATAAATTATATTTATGGTTTTCTAATTCAATGATTTGTTTCATTTCATCATCAAGAGCGCAGCTCCGTTTGATATTTTACATTATAACTAAATCCTCTGAAACAGCTAAAGTGAATTTATCCTTACTTGTCTTATTTTGTAAACAAGTTTATAACCTCAAAATGTACCTTTTTGGGTGAAACAGCTTTATCCTAAGTAAAGCAATCGTAAGTGAAATATTTGCAAAGAAGAAATAGCTGTTTTAGCCAAAAAAGGTGCATTTTGAGGTTAGAAACTTGTTTACCAAATAAGATAAGTAAGAATGAATCGACTTTACAGCGTAATACGATGGTTTTAACGGGCCTTTAAGAAGTTCAACTGAGCCGAAAACATTGCATTTTCAAAGTCACCTGTATATAAGAAATAATTATTACTAAACCCTACAAACGAAAATATCGAGTCAATATCTTGCAACCCACCCACACAAAAAGTGCCATACGCGCCACAGTCTTCTTTACAATAATAACCAAATAAATGAGCAAATATAAAGCTAGGAAGAGTTTCCAAACACGCTAGTCAATAATAAAATAGTGTAATTTTAAGGTCCTGGAGCTATTGGCGTTTCTTTATCAAAGTCGAAGTCTTCATCGTGTATCACAGGTGAATAACACAGGTGCTATTTAACGGTGAATTTTTGCCGTCAAAGTCATTGGCGTAGCTGCGGCCCTAACATGCATGACACAAAGATAAATTAAACCCGTTTATCTCTATGACTATCTCTTTCGTCGGCACTAGTGTGAGAGAGACGCACTTAGAGATAAGACGGTCTATCTTATCTTTGTGTCATGCATGTTAGGGCCGGGGCGCCTTAAGAAGCTTCTGTTGCAGCTTACCTTTTGCTAAGTACTTCATCAATGTTTTTCCCAATACTTCTTTGAGCGCCTCTCAAAGCCTAGGCCCAACAGTGAGAAGCATATAGCCCAGATGATGACCCAATATGCAATCGTCGTATCCCTTTTAGCATTTTCCATTGGCATCCATTGGCCGACAGCGGCCCTAACATGCATGACACAAAGATAAGATAGACCGTCTTATCTCTAAGTGCGTCTCTCTCACACTAGTGCCGACGAAAGAGATAGTCATAGAGATAAACGGGTTTAATTTATCTTTGTGTCATGCATGTTAGGGCCGCAGCTACGCCAATGACTTTGACGGCAAAAATTCACCGTTAAATAGCACCTGTGGCATGCATGTTAGGGCCGATGTAGGGAATACGTACGTATAGTTAGTTCTTTGCCCACATAGAACTAACATTGGATCATCATAACAAAAATATTATCATTACGCCCAACCTATTACCAACGTTGGGCCATTGTGAATACCGCTACCGTTGTTTAAAAACGGTTGGCATTTCTGCATTGTATACAACGAAGGCCCTATTAGTATTATCATTACGCGCATCCACTTATCAACGATGTGCCAATGCGACTTCTGCTACCGTTGGTTTAAAACTGTTGGCATATCTGCATTATATTGTATCAGTTGGAAATTCTACAATGGCCCTTGGTTGTAGACCTTACTTCAAAACGACGGCCAAATCTAACCGTTGTCCAACTAACGAGACCCTTGTGGCTCGACGAAATGCCAACACTAAATGCTTAATCGTCTTATAAGACTTCAAGTTATGTATCAGTTGTATATTGGTCTATAATGACGGTTACATAACTTGAAAAACGGAGCGCAAAGTTGTCAAAGCATGGCCGAACAACGACTTGAGCGGTGTTGGAAGGCGAACCGACTTGCGCGCTGTCACTACTGAATTCTGGTCTCTTATTGGCCGAAACGTCTAGAATATGATTGGTAGATCGACGCGCAATGAGTAGCTCTATCCAACGACATTCAAATGTAAAAACCGCTAATTTTCGACTTGTGCGGTGTTGTTAGAAATGCGGTAGGTGCAAAAACACTAAATAACAACCATTACAAAACACTTCGCATGTCAACTGGAATAAATCATACAAAGCTGTAAATCAAGCGTTAAGTCAGCCATGATTTAAGTGTTCGGGGAATCGAACTGACGATGCGATGCAGCTTTGATCTAAGTATAGCGGAGGTCGGGGTTCCGATCTGGACAGTGTGCCTCACAAGGTTTAAAAGACTGGAGAATGGCGCTACTCGGAGTAAGTTTATATTAACATGATCCTTAGTAAAAACTATCAAAAATTTCAAAAGGAAGCTTCTTAACGGTACTAGTTTGAATGGTAATAGTCTGATGCCTCATTTACATGCAGCCGAAGTGAGCAGGGCAGTGGGCATGGAAGTGGGCAGCGCGAGGATGTAAATGGGTCACTTCTCCTGCTCCTGCCGCTGCTACTAGCGTTGCCCATGCAGCCAAAGTGAGCAGGGAAGTGGGCAGCTTGAGTATGTAAATGGGTCACTTCACCTGCTCCTGCCGGTGCTACTCGCGTTGCCCATGCAGCCGAAGTGAGCAGGGCAGTGGGCATGGAAGTGGGCAGCTTGACTATGTAAATGGGTCACTTCATCTGCTCCTGCCGCTGCTTCTCGCGTTGCCGATGCAGCCTAAGTGAGCAGGGAAGTGGACATGGAAGTTGGCAGCGCGAGCATGTAAATGGGTCACTTCTCCTGCTCCTGACGCTGCTACTCGCGTTGCCCATGCAGCCGAAGTGAGCAGGGAAGTGGGCATGGAAGTTGGCAGCGCGAGTATGTAAATGGATCACTTCTCCTGCTCCTGCCGCTGCTACTCGCGTTGCCCATGCAGCCGAAGTGAGCAAGGAAGTGGGCATGGAAGTGAGCAAGGAAGTATAAAATTTTACATTCAGATACAATTTGTGTATTTTTTTTATTTTAGTGTCATACTTAGTTAATATTATTTCAATTCATTCTTTATTTACACTTCAATTCAAGAGTCTATTTCATAATGCGTCGCATGCGTTCCGTATGTGGGCTCCATACGTCTTTACCTTCAATTGGCTACTTGACTATAGTAACAAATATTAATATATTTCTGTGGAACGGTAGCTTAACGTAAATAAATGCATGTAATAGAAACAAAAAGATCATTTTGACTGTTACTTTTTCTTATATTAAGGGTCAAAAATAGTCAAAATAAGTGAAAAATAAATATTGTTTTTAGTTCTGAATTACTAGTTTTTGACATCCTCACCAAATTTCTGTAATTTTTTATTTGTAATATTATACAAAAGCAATATTTTCGGAAATGATTGCTAATTTCATATATATTGTATACCTCGCCCAATATAAAAAGAGCCCTGATGGCCATATAAAAAGTATGACTGTCAGCGCTTTTTTTACATTGGTCAAATATACACTCTAACTGCATTGTGATGTCATGGTTCATGGCCATTTTGTATGGAGCGGTTTTGTGAGTGGTATATGAACTATGACTTTTCAAAGCGTCGTATCTCAAAAAAATAGAACACAATAATGTTTTGCGTACTCAGTTTGGTTTCTTTTACTCAGTACTTTCCAATTAAAGATGAAATAAAAATCATGCAAGTTCCCTAAAATTGCCAAAAAACTAGCCCGCTTACCAAACACGTCCATGCTGTAACCCGAGTTATCCATCTCACCAATGGACCAAGACCATTCTAAATCCGTCCCAGTTAGCCGTGCATCATGCCCAGTGACAGCACTAATTGGTCCCCAATTAGTGGTGGTGGTGATATTTCATAATATTTAACCGTGAAATGCTGCTTCTAATGTTCCGAGATGGACGGGATTTGTAGGGTTAGAATGAAGAAAGACACGACAAAATTAAATCGAAAATGTTGCGGGGAAATTATTTTTAGATTTTTGGGTAATTTTTCATTATCTAATATCTATATATATTACTAGTGGACCCGCCACAGCTTCGCCTGCGGTATTTTCCATACAAACTTTATCCCCCTTTCACCTCTTTAGGGATGGAATTTCAAAAAAATCCTCCTTAGTGCACCTCTAGGGTACTCGAGGAATGTCTCCTCCAAATTTCAAACCGCTAGGACGAACCGTTTAGGCTGTGCGTTGTCTATAAGTGTAAAATAATAACAATAAATAGATAAATAGAAATACATTTATTTATTTAGCGCACGTTTCCATACAGATAAATAAAAAACTAGTGGCTCCGTGAGCTGTAGACCTCGCGACAAACTTAACTTTACCGTTGGAACACTGATATCCCCATACATCGACATAGGTCGGGTCAGTTTAACAACACCACAAATAAGTTTGTAATTGCAAAAACTGCCATATCGCCGCCATTTCGTAAAATTTCGAAAAATTGAATCGACAAGAAAGTTCTATCTAATTATCGGAACTGCTCACAAAATTTCACGAAAATCTATTGAGAACTGCGACCTGTAGACGAGAACAAATGGACAGACGGACAGCCGACGGACATCCGCTGGACATACGAAAGCATTTTTGCCAAAGCTGAAACGGAGACGGTTCGCTCGCTTCGTTCGCTCGGTCGATAATCGGGCCAAATTTGCTAACTGAAACAAGCAGTTTCGGAATTAGGTACAGCTGGAATAAAATTGGTCTAAAATCATCAATCTTTTATAGGGCAATGGTTTGTCGCTTACGTCACTGTCAAATTAATCAAATATGTAAGAACGCACTCAACGATCAGTAACTAGCGGGCAGTTTGCAGTTTCCTAATATTTGAGACTGAAACCGCGACAAGAGTTTAACTGAAAGATTACTGAGTTCTCATGTCATGACATTTACACCGGCAAATATTCAAAATAACAAAAAGTTTTAAACCTGCACGTCTAGCACGTGCACGTAAACCGTATCTCTAAGTGCGTCTCTCTCACACTAGTGCCGACGAAAGAGATAGGCAGAGAGATAAACGGGTTTAACTTATCCCCGTGTCTGGCATGCCCAGGAGTCATCTGTCGTTCAGTGCGTTCCTTACGTATTTGATTAATTTGACAGTGACGTACTGAGAGACAAACTAGCGAGCATGTTGTGCTAGCCATTAAACATTAACTCTAATCAAATATTGTGTGTGTGTGTCTATGTCTAGCCCAGGCAACTCACAAAGTCTGTCGGTGTACTGTCATTAAGTACAAATGGAAAATCGTCCACTTGAACGTCCACGTCCATTATTCGTTAATTATTTAATAAATTAAAAAAAAAATTGTTTATGAACACTTTTCAGTATAATTACATTTTGACTAAATTCACTTTGGATACTATTACTTTTGACCCAACTTCAGAATGGTTATTTCACGTGGACGATTTTCCATTTGTACTTAATGACAGAAAATTACTCTATCTATACATATAAAACAGTACCGTGACTCACTTATAGACAACGCACAGCCTAAACGGATGCTCCTAGAGGTTTGAAATTTGGAGGAGACATTCCTCGAGTACCCTAGAGGTGCACTAAGGAGGGATTTTTTGAAATGTCTTCCCTAAAGGGGTGAAAGGGGGTGATAAAGTTTGTGTGGAAATTAACGCGGGCGAAGCTGTGGCGAGTCCACTAGTGGCTGTATAAGCTCTTATACAGCGTGTAATGCTTGGGAGACTACCCCTATCAAAATGCCCGCGAGTTGTTTCTGACAAATGAATCAAATATGATATGATAAAAAAAGCGGCCAAGTGCGAGTCGGACTCGTCCATGAAGGGTTCCGAGATTTATGACGTATAAAAAACTACTAACTAGATCTCGTTCAAACCAATTTTCGGTGGAAGTTTACATGGTAATGTACATCATATATTTTTTTAGTTTTATCATTCTCTTATTTTAGAAGTTACAGGGGGACACATTTTACCAATTTGGAAGTGTCTCCCGCGCAAACTATTCGGTTTAAAAAAAATGATATCAGAAACCTCAATATCATTTTTGAAGACCTATTCATAGATAGCCCACACGTATGGGTTTGATAAAAAAAATTGAGTTTCAGTTCTAAGTATAGGGAACCCCCAAAATTTATTGTTTTTTTTTTTTCTATTTTTGTGTGAAAATCTTAATGCGGTTCACAGAATACATCTACTTACCAAGTTTCAATAGCATAGTTCTTATAGTTTCGGAAGAAAGTGGCTGTGACATACGTACGGACAGACAGACAGACAGACAGACATGACGAATCTATAAGGGTTCCGTTTTTTGCCATTTGGCTACGGAACCCTAATAACTTCTGACTATTTAATTAAATAAGTATATTGCTTTCGTTCAGAACTATAATCAAAAATGCATAAGGATACATCCTTCAGTTATTAAAATCATACCAGTTAAACCAAAAGCATTCTGTAGTTAGCGACGTTTTAACCGTCTTGTTAAGAGATATATTAAGTTCCGGAGATAACGCGCGACAGACAGACCGACAGGCTGTTAGCCGATAATTAATATTTAAAGACAGTTACTGTCGGCGATCCGGTTAAAATATGAAGTATAAATAATTCTGGTTGTCGGTAAATATTTTGGTGAAGGGTTGCGTTTGGGTTCGTTTTTATCGTCTACTTAATCTTTAATAATAATCAAGAAAGATGAATATTATTTATTTATTTACATGTAACCCTGTGGACGTTGTAAGCAATTACATTATTATTACAATATCGTTATTTCCATTATCATCATGTCAATATTCTATTCATTATATTATCCTAAATATAATTATATTCTTTAAATGTATATGGCACTAAGAATAGGCGTGTTTCCTGAAAAATTCAAATTATTCCGTCATTTAGATTATAAAAAAATATTGAACACATATTTTTTCCTTTGTAAATTTAACAAAAAATGACGAAGATATAGTATAGTGCGTTGAAGTTCCGCGTGACGTCACGACTTTGCACACTTTTTACCATTAAGTGACGTCATGAGACCCCACTCCCGAACTTTGATGCGCGTTATCTTTGTCAAATTTGATTGATTTGATAAAGCAAATAATACGTGTTCAATATTTTTTGATAATCTAACTGACGGACTAATTAGAATTAATATTTTTTTACCCAGAAAATATCCATATTACAATTAAGTAGTTAGCATAGCACTTACTTCAAATTTAGATTTATTTATTAGAGAAAAGTGCATTGAAATCCGTTCCGTAGTTTCAAAGTTTATCACACATATACAATCAGACAAATAAACATGAAATTAAAAAAATCATTGTGTGTTGCTCATTCTGAACCCCCCAGCATTTTCCATTGTTATCTTCTATGTACAGACTATTTCCACTTTATTTGCTATAGATATTGACTAAAACACATAGGTATGTATAGTTAAATTCCTCGAAGATTACATTCGCCATTGCGTATTATAATATTATTATTCATCTAAATTTATATATGCTAGCAAATCTCGATATCAATTTTAGGGTTCAGTACCTCGAAAGGAAAAACGGAAGCCTTATACAAACACTTGTGTCTGTCCGTCCGTCTGTCACAACCAATTTGCTCCGAAATTACTGAATCGATTGCGTTGAAATTTGGTACACATACGTAAGTCGTTCACCGCAAAACGAACGTGTAACGTAAATGTTTGGGGGGTTAATATGTAAGAATATAAAAAAAGAGTTTTGCAAACAATGGCGTGTAACATATCAAATGATAGGGCTCGTTGTGAGAATCTTAATTGTTTTTTTTTTATAGTTTTAAGATAAATGGTTTTGAAGTCGTGTAGGAAAATTGGCGAAAATAGACCATTCCCTTCCCTATCACTGAAACGATTGGGCCTAAAATACTGAAAAAAATACATAAAATAGTTCTTTACCTATAGATTACATCAAAACCTATAAGAAAGCTATATTTAAAGTAACATAGGAAATTTCATATAATCACGGAACCCTCTCCACGCGAGTTTAACTCGCACTTTAAATACCAAAAGTTTAGTTTAGTTAAGTAAGTTTTTTATTACTTCTTCATAGAATCGCCCGGCTTTGGAGGAACAAAGAAACAGACATACACGTAACACGCACCCTCCTTTGCTAACGCAGTCGGATGCAAATTTGAAAAATTTGAAAGACCTACCTACATTGCAAACACGAAGCGTGGTATTGACTGGTTCTCCATAAATACATTCCAGTAACTAAATACGAGTTCTCTAAGTTACGGCTCTCTGAGTACCCCATTTAGTGACTGAATCGTGCATATATTCATACTAATAATATAAATGCGAAAGTAACTATGTCTGTCTATCTGTTACGTTTTCACGGATATGGTGATAAGTAGTTTTAGTCCTGGGAAATAAGCATAAGCTAATTTTTAGGGTTCCATATCTCAAAAGGAAAAAACGGAACCTTTATCTATAGGATCACTCGTGTGTCTGACTGTCTGTCCGTCTGTACTGTCTGTAAGTTGGTGATCGCAACACGGACGTGTAACGTAAATAAATGATTTTTTAACATCGGGGCCACTTTTGGGGGGCTAATTAGAAAATTAAAAATGAACGGGATCGCTATGAGGATCCTAATTATCTGGAATGTAACATAGAATAGTGAAAAAATATGTATTATCTGTTGGTGATCCTAAATTAATCAATAAATAGTTTTTTTATAATTTTAAGACAAGTAGTTGGGAAGTTCTTTAGGAAAATAGGCGAAAATTGACCATCTCGATCGTCGATGTCTTTTTATGTATCTGTGCGATGTACGGCTAAACCGCTGAACCGATTTCGATGAAATTTGGTATGTAGATAGTTTGAACCCTGGGGAAGGATATACGCTATTTTTTTAAGATAACCTCCCCTAAAAGGGTGAAATAGGGGCTGGAATATTATTAATAAATATTATTAAGCGGAAAGTTCAGGTCCGACGAAACCCGTAACTTAAAGGGCCTTTTTTCATTAAAAGAAGTTATACTCGTATGCTGCACTGGGAGTGAAGAAATAGCATAGAATGCGTGCAGATGCTTATCATCCTGGCATGTCGTAAAAGTCGACTAAGGGACGGGTCCTCTCCAACATGGTGGACTATCTGTATGGGCGATGGGCTGATCACCCATACGGTTCATCATACCATCTTAGGACTAATTAATCGAACGTGGCCACAAGTAGTCTTGTGACTCTGCCCACCCCATTAGGGATTCAGGGCGTGATGCTATGTATGTATGTATGTAAAGATACATTTCCAGGCAGACAAAGTTGCGGCGAGAAGCTAGTTAGTTATAAATAAACAACTCCCCGGCAGTAAGTAAATCTGTCAATGGAGTACGTTTATCATAGTAAGTGCTGGTATTAATAGCTGAACATTATACTATATGTTTGTTAGTTCGACCGTTGAGTCGTGGTTCAGTGGGTGAGTCCCAAGAATGTGACCGCGAGTTCAAGCTTTATGTTAAAATGGGTTGTCTTTTGTTTGCCATAATTTCATTTGCTCTGATTTTTATTTGGCATAATGCTGTCACTGAAACTTTTTTATTCCTAGATGTATTACTTACGTACTTACCTAATTTAAATTTTGTCATATTAGATTTAATTTTATGGAAAAACCGGATATGTGCGAGATGGACTCGCGCACGAAGGGTTCCTTACCATTATCTATAAAAAATGTCAAAAAAACCATGTCTGTTGTATGGGAGCGCCCCGTAAATATTTGTTTTATTTTAATTTAATTATTTATTTTTAAAGTGAATATATAACTAAATATTTTGTGAGTATTTCAAGCGTCTACCTGTTGCCGTTATCAATATCGAGGAAAAACGAGCAACAAAATCACGTTTTTTTGTATGGGAGCCCCCTTAAATATTTATTTTATTCTGTTTTTTAGTATTTATTGTTATAGCGCCAACAGAAATACATCATCTGTGAAAATTTCAACTGTCTAACCATCACGGTTCATGAGATACAGCCTGGTGACAGACGGACAGACAGTCGGACAGCGGAGTCTTAGTAATACGGTCCCGTTTTACCGTTTGGGTACGGTACCCTAAAAATGATCTAATAACTAACTTAGGATATTATCTTCCGAAATAAATGACATACATACTTACGTTTTTCTGACTTAAAACTCCTGCCCCAGTCAATCACAAATCATGACCGACATATTTGATCTAGAATCACTTCCTCAAACAGCATCCACAAACCTAATTATAATAATCATAGAAACAATGCTTAATTATTGTTAGAAGCAATATTTAAACTTAGTTAACCAAAAACCAACATAACTTTGCCGGCCGAAAACTCTCTACTCCATACAATTAATACCGCGTTATTTCACACACAGCCGAAACAACGTGATAGTAATCGTGAGAAGGAATTTACAAACTTAAAAGTACCGCTGAAACCTATATAATTCGTTAGCCTTAGTTTCTAATTTGAACGCAAATTTAACTTTGTATTTATCAGTATGAAAAATGTCAATATTGTGTATAGATTTTAACCCGATCATGTTCGTTACACATCGGAAGTGTTCGGTAAACATCGTGAGCGCTCGGCAAACATCGGTGCGCGTCGGAAAATAAAGGCCCCTGATTGGTGATAATTTTGGAAACTGTAGCAGTTTTTCTGTTTGAGAACGCGCGCAAACCTCCGTACAAACTTATTCCTATAGTTCCTTCGTTTCTTTGGTGTCAGCGACATTCGTCTACTTCTTATTTCGTCATAACTATAATTTGCCAACTTCGGAATTGCTTAATTTCTCAGTTTTCCTATATCGGAATTCAGGTGGCAGTCTGAACCGATTTAGAGAACATGTAACAATTCTAACCTTTATCAAAGTATTTTTTTAGAGTCCCGTAACTCAAAAGCAAAAACGGATCCCTTATAGGATGTCCCACTTGTGTGTCTGTCTGTCAAAGCCAATCTTCTCTGAAACTACTGGATCGATGGAAATTTGGTACACATATGTAAGTCAGTGACCGCAACACGGACGCGTAACGTAAATAAATGAATTTTAAACATGAGGGGCCACCTTTGGACGGCAAACTACGAAATTAAAAAAAGACTAAACTATTATCGTGTAATATATCAAATTAAAGGGCTCATTGTGAGAGTCTTAAATATTTTTTTATAATTTTAAGATAAATAGTTTCAAAGTTATTTAGGAAAATAGGCGAAAATTGACCATTCTCCCCTTATCTCCGAAACTACTGGACCTAAACTTATGACAAAAATTCAGAAAATAGTTCTTTACCTATAAACAGAAAAACCTATAAGAAGTCTATGATATTTAAAGTAACATAGGATTTCAGATAATCATGTACAGAACGGAACCCTCTCCACGCGAAGCTTCACAGCTTATGAATTCCAAATAACAGTGAAAACAGCATCATAATCTGTTTAGTGATTGAATTGGCGCTGGCATAGTATACAAATTACGTGACAAACAGACGCTCTGGAGATCTTTTTCCTATTTCAGGCCTAAGGTAATAATATACCAAGTTTCATGAAAATCCGTTCAGCCAGTACGGAGCTAATTAGTAAGAAACATACACGTAAATTTTCTCATTTATAATATTAGTACGTCATGATAGGATATTGTAGTATAAGAAGTAACGACGACGGCACTTTAAAAAAAAAAAAAAACAAAAAAAAAACAATAGAACTGAACATTCAAATTTTTCAAAATCCCGTATAATATTTTAATAGCTTTTCTAATAAGAATCACGAAAAACTTGTAAAATTTACAATTTTCTTCCTGAAACCTATAATTATTTCACAGTGATACTGCATTAAAAGTCTTATAATCCCCAATATAAGGGTTAAATTGATTTTGAACACGATATATTTCCGTGACAATGAAAAAAGACCCCTGTAACTTTCTGTATAAGGTTTAATTTCCTAGTCAGTTGTATTCAGTGTAATGTTGAACGAAGTGGAGCGACCACACACGACGCGGGCGCAGGCTTAATATGGATCAACCGAGATTTATACTTAGATTAAGACTATTAATAAAATTGCTCTTTTGTCGTCCTATTTTGATAACTCAACTAAAATTATACAATAATTTATTAATAACCAGAGAGTAAATACAGCACGGAGAACTAAAACACTTTTCTATTATACAATAACCCTCTTTTGATTTGGCGCAGTCGGGTAAAAACTCAATAATTTTGCAGTGTTTTGGCGTTTCATGCTGTGTTTTTATTTGACTAATAAATAAATAAATCTAAGCACTCAACGAAGCGCTTCCTGCTATGGCCACGTACGCACAGGCAGGTGGCTTGCTTAGCGTCTAGAACTATGCAGAAACGTTCTAGATTCTTCGGAAGCGACCGCACTGCGCGCTTGGCGCCTTCAATAGCCGCCTGACTCGCTAGGCTCTAGGCGCTAAGCAAGCCATCTGTCTGTGCGTACATGGCCTAAGGCCCGAAACGCACTGGCAGGTGGCCTGCTTAGCACCTAGAGCTGGGCTATAAACAAACGTTCTAGATTTCTCGGAAGCGGCCGCACTACGCGTTTGGCGCCTGTAATAGCTGCCTGACTCGCTGGGCTTTAGGCGCTAGGCAAGCCACCTGCCTGTGCGTACGTGGCCTAACACCAGAAACACACTGCGGCTTGCTTTGCTCTTTGCTACAAAAGAAAGGCAGGTCGATAGTTATCCTCCTTATTCTTACCTTCCCAGCACCGGGAGCTATAAATGGGTATTAATAATAACAATTGGAAAGTACAATGTTTACGACACGAAAGCGACACGACTAGTTCACGTTTAAGTTTGCCTTCCTAAAGGTCATTGCTTGAATTATGTCACTTATATAAAACAGTACCGTGACTCACTTATAGACAACGCGCAGCCTAAACGGGTGGTCCTAGAGGTTTGAAATTTGGAGATGTTCCTCGAGTACCTTAGAGGTGCACTAAGGAGGGATTTTTTGAAATTCCATCCCTAAAGGGTTGAAAAGGAATGATAAAGTTTGTATGGAAAATACCGCTCACGAGATTGCGGGACGCCGCTGGATGCGAGCAGCACAGAATCGGTCGTTGTGGCGATTATTGGGGGAGGCGTATGCCCAGCAGTGGACGTCTTTCGGCTGAAAAGATGAGGAAATTTGGTTGGGGACAGAATATTAGAACGTACTACCGGGGATCGACCGGCCAGGGGGTCTCACTCCGCACTTTAGGTGCGCTCGGCCGTCGGACAGCTCGGAGCTGTAAATCGCAGTAGGTTGCCGCTCGCTCGCTCGCTAGCCGATTCGCGCCTCATCAATTAGCCTAGATATTTGGTGTTGTTGGATGACACGAATAAACTGACAAGCCTAGCGTACACGAAAGAGCACGTTTTATGCGACGGAGAGAGAGGCAAGATTAGGCATATTTTCGTATCTAAACACCGATTTTTGTTAGACAGGGATTCTTCTGTACGTTAGTACTATTATCTATTCTGCGGCACGGCACGGCATTGCATTGCTCTGTTTTTTTTTTTATTTGTTTGGGTCATAAACCTTCCTGCGCACGCGCACAACACCTCTACAAAGTTTCATCGTAATTGGATGAATGGTATAAGAACGCATAGGAGACGAACAAACACACAAACAGAAAACCAAAAAAACATTTATAAATGAACTAGTGGACCCGCCACAGCATCGCCCGCGGTATTTTCCATACAAACTTTATCACCGCTTTTCACCCCTTTAAGGATGGAATTACAAAAAACTCTCCCTAGTGCACCTCTAGGGTACCTACTCGAGGAATATCTCCTCCAAATTGCAAACCTCTAGGAGCACCCGTTTAGGCTGTGCGTTGTCTATAAGTGAGTCACGGTACTGTTTTTATATGTATTGATGATATAAAGAGATTAAATACACAATGATAGTTGGCATTAAAGTGAATTCATCCTTACTTGTCTTATTTGGTAAACAAGTTTCTAACCTCCTCGCTCGTCTGCTGCACTCGGAGTGAAGAAATAGCATAGAATGCGTGCAGATGCTTATCATCCTGGCATGTCGTAAAAGTCGACTAAGGGACGGGTCCTCTCCAACATGGTGGACTATCTGTATGGGCGATGGGCTGATCACCTGTCACCATACGGTTCATCATACCATCTTAGGACTAATTAATCGAACATGGCCACAAGTAGTCTTGCGGCTCTGCCCACCCCATTAGGAATTTCAGGCGTGATGCTATGTATGAATGTATGTAAGTTTCTAACCTCAACCAAAAAAAGGTACATTTGGAGGCTATAAACTTGTTTACCAAATAAGACAAGTAAGGATGAATTCACTTTAGTTTTTTTAATTCCATTCATGCCAGTACCTATAAAGTGCGGACTGAGACCACACTACACCACACCTTTCAGCTAAATTATTATTATGCGAATGCGCAAATTCGCTAAATACAACTTTATCAACTGACGTATGACAGGGTCACGTCACCACGTGACCTCACTTCTCAGAAGAAACGTATAGGTATTATATATTAAAAATGTTTTTAAGTATATTCGGAAACTAATGCTTGCGCGTGTCTTCGGCTGTCGGAGTCGGCTTTGGTGTCGGAGACTATATATCTCCCTTACCTATTAGTCATTTATTAGAATTAATTTGTACCCATTAGGTTTGTTTTTTTGCACTTTTGTGTTAGTTATTAGATAAAACTCTAATGTCAAAGTTGCACCTCCTCTGCTGCACTGGGAGTGAAGAAATAGCATAGAATGTGTGCAGATGCTTATCATCCTGGCATGTTGTAAAAGTCGACTAAGGGACGGGGTCCTCTCCAACACGGTGGACTATCTGTATGGGCGATGGGCTGATCACCTGTCACCATACGGTTCATCATACCATCTTAGGACTAATTAATCGAACGTGGCCACAAGTAGTCTTGTGGCTCTGCCCACCCCATTAGGGATTTCGGGCGTGATAATATATGTGTATATGTCAAAGTTGAAAAAAGACTTACTGCCGTGTTTCTTGCGGCATTTCTTCTCAGCAGATGTCACCTTTCGAAGCGCTGGTAGATTCAGACATGTGCAGGGCCCATGTGGCCTACTTGCAAAATAATTATTTTTATTTTCATTTTCATTGTTCGTCATCATCATTCCAGCTGAAAGACGTCACTGCTGCATATATAGTCCGTCGTCCCTAAGGTTAAAAACTGTACTATATAAATTGGCATGGCTAGAGCCACAGTGCAGGAATACTTATTTCTTACGCGTCGGCTAGAACCCTCTTGGAATATAGGGCCGAGGGGGGGGGGGGGGGGGGGGGGGGGTCTGAAATACAAAAAAAATGCAAGCATGCAATAATATATAAATTTTAATAAAAAATAATGAAATGATTATTTTTTATTTCAAATTAGTATTTGCAGTAAAATAACCCTCAGCGGCCCTAACATGCATGCCAAAAAGATAATTTAGAACCGTTTATCTCTATAACTATCTCTTTCGTCGGCACTAGTGTGAGAGAGACGCACTTAGAGATAAACGATTATAATTTATCTTGTTGCCATGCATGTTAGGGCCGCAGATGTATTTAAAATAGAGATGACTTTTAACCTATACCTACCTACCTTTCGGCACTCTTGCTTTATTGTTGTTTTTTTTTTAGTTTAAATGTATTTTCCATTTGCGTCAATTTTCAATAATTGTTCACTTGTATTCGTGTAACACACTAAGGGGAAAACCGACCAGTCGGGGAAACTGGTGTTTTTCTAGCCAGTGACTATTCGGAAAAATTAGTAACGAGTTCGTTAGGTACCTATGTTATTTTTAATACATTCTGACTATTTTATCAAATTTAAATAAAGGAGGAAGTGTATGTTACCTGACTGCACGAAGCGTAAAAAGGAGGTTATAGAGTTTAGCAGTCAGTCTCTATGTGACCAAACCTCGGATGTTCCACTTTAGCTCCAGAACTACTGGACCGATTTTAATAAATAGGGTATCATATGATTCGTGGAAAGCATGCGCGTGGTTAATCTATTTAAGAATTCTAAGGGTAAGTAAGAGAAAAATGCTTTGACGTCGTAACGATTTCCACCCAAATGATGATAAGAAGTTGTGTTATTTGAGGTAATTAAATGTTTCATACTATACCTAAGAATTAAAAAAAGCTGTAACACTTCCGTCTAGCCAATATATATATATATTTTTTAAATGTTTGTTATGTTCTATAGAATTTCAGGTTTGTTTTGATTTTTAATAGTTTTATGTGTGAGTGATGAAAAAATGTTCCGATTTTCAACGACAAAACTAATTTTGTATCGAAGCTCCGGAAATTCCCGGTATTCCGGTACGGGGAAATTCAAAACAGTTCTCAGACCGGTACTGCATGCCCTGTTTTATTTTATTTTATTGGAGCACGTCATGTGACTTGTGGCCATACTACCTACTTGGCCTATTTACAAAGTAAATATTTACATTTTCATTTTCTATATAATCATTAATAATGAAGGTTAATTTGTTATCCCAAGTGTACGCATTAAATAACAATGATAAGTAGAAGTTAAAAAGCAGTTAAACTTAACCGTGGTTCTGTGTAGCGGTACAGCTTCCTAAACTATGCCACATCAATCAAATTATCGAACATAGGGAGTGATTAAAAGAGCTTTCCTATAAAGAGTTAAACAAACATGCGCGGGACATACTGCGCAAGAGTTGGACGAGACCGCGGCGATTTTGCTGGGATGAACTATAAACCAGGGGGGTCTTTTGTTTATGGTCAAAAGCGCGATTCGTCAAAATTCGCTTTTCGTCAAAGGCGCGTTTGGTCAAATTGTGTTTTGCATTATGCTCTAGTAGCCTATAGACAACAATTTTCTGGGTGTTATAAGTAGGACGTATGCCAATCTGACACTTAAAGCTTACAAGTATAAGTTGTTTTTAGTATGAAGTAATTACGTTGATGCCGATGATAAATAAGCATTATTAGCGTCAATTTGTGTACAGCTGGCAATGTCAAATCGGGACATTTGGCGACTTTGACCAAACGCTAGTTTGACGAAAATGTTTTGACGAATCGCAACTTTGGCAAACCATACCTTTGACCAAACGCGCCTTTGACGAAAAGAGTATTTTGACGAATTACGCTTTTGAAATAATTTTAAAAAAATAATAATTTTATTATGACGACGCGGTTAGCCTAGTTGGTAGTGACCCTGCGTCCGAAGCTAGCGTCCCGGGTTCCATCCCAAGTAAGGGCAAATATTTGTGTGATCAGCACGAATATTTGTCCCGGAGTCTTGGGTGTTTCCTATGTATTTAAGTATTTATTTCTCTATATAAGTATGTATATCGTCGTCTAGTACCCATGACATAAGCTTTTAGAGCTTACTTTGGGACTAGATCGATTTGTGTAAAGATGGTCCCCTGATTTATTTATTTATTTATTAATCGTGTGGTCTTATGCACACACATTTTTATTTTCTACTTTTTTGTCTCATATTTGTACTACAAGTTGGTACGAAATCGTCGTGCACGTCCGAAATCTCTGTTCGTGTGTACACTCAGGCCTTACACCGCACAATCACAAGGTGAGATCAAAAATTGTATTGGCGCAGACCGCGCGGCTAGAGTGCTCTTGATACTTGAAGCTGGGACATGTTTTGATACTTTGGGATTGATGAAAGCATGAGGACTGCCAGCCTGTTAAATGTTTGCTAGTTACAAAGTTTAAATAATTTTATCGGACCCGTATTTTTAATCATTCGAAAGCTCTCACATTTACATGGAAAAATCATTTTTAAAACGTCGTTCAGTCATGGTGCATTCTGCTTTGCTGTGACGTCATTCATACATGCGTCTTTATTGTAACTTGTCTAACTACTAAAAATATACTTACCTAATTGTAATTTTCATGTGATTGTTTAGGATAGTTATGTAAGTCCTATTTCGCCTGAAACACAGGAACTTCCTAGTTCAAGCGTGCTATTTTTGTCCATCAATATGTATAGTCTTTAGTTGTAATATTGTCAAATAAGTTTTTCAATAAAGATTATTTTTTTATCTACACCCATATCATAAAACCTCCATTGGTTAATCAAAAACCGTAGGAAATGACCACCATTTTGACAACCAATTAGGAAAAACCAGTGCTGCGATAAAGAAATAACATGACTTCTTTATCGTTTTTAGTAAAGAAATGAGATTAAATTTGGAACAGCTGTCAAAACTCAAGTGGGTCTCTATTCTAGTATCCATAGATAATAAAACAGTTATTGATACGAAACGTCAATTCAGTATGTTTTTTTAATATAAACTGCACAATATTTGATCTCGAGTGACGTGAGAATAGAGACTTCATCCGATTGTCTATGATTAAAAAAAAATGGTCTTGACGGAGGATCGAATCGCCGCCATTACGTTGACGTTTTGCTGAACGAAAGTAGAATTTTGTTGAATTGAATAGAAAAAGTTGTTTGTAATTTACATTTTAGTTGAAAATATGAATAGTAAGTAGTCTTCTCGGAGTGTGTGTAATGTGAAAATGCGCCGGATATCGGAAATATGCAGCCACGATTGCAACAAATAACTTGTTGCCAAAAAATATTGTTTCTGAACCCATCATGGAGGATTTATAATATGTGTGTAGATAAAGTTATATATGCAACTCTGCATAATTTTGCCTTAAAACACACGTGCGATCTTATTATGAAACTCGCCTATCGGCTCGTTTCATGAAAACCGCACTAGAGTTTTAAGGCCTATCATTATGCAACCGTTGCATAAACTACTATTATACGATCACTTTTCTATGACAGAATCGTTCGGCGATGGTCTGAATGACGTCACTGCGACGCAAAATCAGCAATGAATGAACCGCTTTTAAAAAAATATTTTTCTAGCTAAAAAAATTTGACATGTGGAAAGAAGTTGTTGTTGTAAAACGTCTTACAATTAAGCGTATAGTTGCAAGATTATTGGAACGTCGTCTCTTACTCGTAGCTATCTTAAATTACTGCTACAATTTGTCAAATCGTGCTTTATTCCAAATTGGGGTTATGAGCGAGTTGCCTACAAAGCAAGATGCCTAACAAAGTAAGATGCCTAAGTATTATGCCTACAAAGCAAAATGTCGAAGTGATTAAATGCCGTCTAGGCAAATGGCCTACTTGCTAAAACGACTACCAAGCAAAATGTCTAAGTAGTTGAATGTCTTGAAGACAAATTGCTTGGTAATTAAAAGCCTGCAAAGCATGACACCTAAAATGATTTTTATTGTAGGTAAACGTACCAATAAAATAAAGATAGAAACAAATATACGGGGTCAAGGTCCTGCTTTTTGGCTATCTTGCTTCTGAGACATCTTGCTTTTGTAACATCCTGCCTGTAGGGCATCTTGCTTTTTAGGCAACTCGCTCATAATCGCACCGTATGGAACATGGATTTATCATCAGGAACGGCCCGACATTATTCAGACTTATATGGCGTTCACCAGTATCCGTGCACCTTCTAAACCCTGAATGACTCCATTCGAGTCCATAACCGGGCCGTTCCTGACGAAGTGTAACTAAAGCCGTTTTTAAAGTTCAAAACATCAAATTATCTTCTGGAAAAAACCGAAGCTCATGCTTTCACGTGTACTGAGTTCCTTCACATTGGCAATTTTATGCCATTTTTTGCCAATCAATTTGCCAATTAGCTATATCGTGGCTGATACAGCGAGACGTATCTAATGCGGTCGATATTACTATATCTTTATTTATATTTATTGCTTATAGTTATTACTCAATCAAAGCATGGATTTGCAATTAGTGCTGGCTATAGTTGATTGAGTAATTTCTTTAATTCTGGTTCTGTGTTCGTTGCACAGACCAAATACATAGCTGGGCACCGTTATAAATAGTTAACTTCGTTAATCGCTAATCCGTTCCTAAAAAACGTTAAACGTTAAGGCGTTATATTTCGTAAGATTTAACGGAAGTTAACGTTAATCTTTAACTCGTGATAGAAATAACATTTTATACGTCGTTGTGTGAGTGATTTGTCTATAAATTTTGTTGGTATGGGTTATGGAAGTTTAGGCAGGACATGAAGTTTATAAAAGAAGGGTCTTGTCAGAATGTGTATTTCGCGGCGTGGCGTGGTCCGCGCAGTGTCATTTTGGCAAATAGTAGGTACTTTATTAACGATTAACGGACATTAATTGTTTTAACAGAAGTTAATGAGTCTGTTAACGATTTTTAAATTCAACTTAAAAGTTAATCCGTTACTCAAAATGTTAACTTCGTTAATTAACTGATTAACGGTATTGTGCTCAGCTATGACCAAATATCCTACAGACACCGCTTAGCCTAACTTACTAGCAAATAAAGCTGGCGAACTTGCGCGCGCGCCGGATTTTTAGAGCGGTGTGATTGGTTCGTTCGAGGTGCACGCGCCTGCGCGTAGCTCTGCTGTTTATGGCTTTTTGCCACTAACGCTGCCTCTATTGGATATTTAAATACATAGATAATTAATATATAGTATCTATACCAAAACAACCTGACTCAGGTTCAAATATTCGTGCTCATCAAGGTTTGCGCCAAGCCTAACTCCCGGCAGTAACTAACCTTCGAGCAGCGCCATCTAGTCTGTCATCGAGTAAATTAATGAAGACTCAATGATTTACTTATTTTAATTATACGAATGTTATATGATCGTATATATGCCCTGAAAACCAGCATCAGGTTCTTGAGCCTGTAATAAAATCAGACTTAAAATTAAACGGGCTGAAATTCAATTAATTAAGTTAGAAAAAAAACTAATCTAGTTTTAGAATTTTTATTGTTCTTGAATCGAATAAATTATTTTTTAGCTTCACCTTGATTTTATTGTGTAGGTATACATTTTAAAATTACAATATTAACAGACATTAATTTAATAATCATTCGTTAAATATTATAAAACTATTAATTCTTCAAAATATTCATTCGCGTATTCTAAACTACAAAACACTATTAGCCTCACCAAACCATGACACTAAAATGAGTCTCAAGTTCCTAACGAACCCTAAAAAAAACTGCACAGTAAAAAAAAACTATCAACTATCAAGACTTATACGCAATGAAATCGCCACGGAATACTTCGACTTGGGTGGTCCGCGGTGTTTTGTCTCTGGCGCACGCGCGGGTAAACGTCGCTGCGTCCCGCTCTGGCTGAGGTTTCAGAAGCCACAGAGTAGAGAATTTTCAGAAGGTTTTTATGAATACAATATTATGTTGATAGCATTCATAAAAAGTGTTTCTATCGGCGGTTATGGCGGCAATATATATGTTTTTTAAAAGCAGGTGGAGCACCAAGACTTAGAACATAGATTAGCAAGGCCTAATTAAAACAAAATAGCCTTTAAAAGAATCGTGTACCAAATACTTTTCATACAATGAAGTCGGTTAAAAAGGGAAAACGTTTCTACCCCACTTAATGGTAACAGATTTTTTATTTTTTTAAGTTGTTATCAAACTGAATAATATCTAGGTTTATAGATTTTTATTTTTTGGATTTAGTTTATAAATTCTAAAATAATGATGTATTAGTATTTTCACCACAAAACATAATTTACCAATAATCTCCTTATTTTAATTCGTCATAGTTCAGTCAATATAAAAAAATCTAAGACCTAGATTTTCACTTAGCTGACATCATAATTAAACTGCCCAAACCGGTTAACGTTTAAAAAGGTAAAAACGTTTTCACCGTTTGTATGAAAAGTGTGAAATTGCCGATAGTTACAGTGAAGTCATCCATAATTGTCTTATTTGGTAAACAAGTTACTATCTTCAAAATGTGCAATTTTGGTGTGAAACAGCTGTTTAATCCTAAATTAAGCAAACTTAGGCCAAATATTGGCAGTGACGTCTAAAATAGTCTCCGGTTCCTTTATTTGTTGTTTAGCCGAAAAAGGTGCAGTTTGAGGTAAGAAACTTGTTTACTAAATAAGACAAATACGGATGAATCGATTTTAAATTGCTACGGGCGCTACCCTGTCAGTAAAGATTTATAATAAGTTACCGGAAATAATAAAAAAATTGAATAATAAAGCAAAATTCTCAAACTCTTTCTTATTAATAAAACTTATTAACTATGTCTGCCTCTCTCTTTTCCACATTGCAATGCCTGTCAAGGTACATGTGAATTAATGCAATCGTTTATAAATAAATAAATAAAAAATTATATACAGAGTGCATAGGCGTACAGTCCATATAGGCATTTAGGCAGTGCCTACCCTGGCAAAATGACTTCATTTTCATTCCATTTTCATTTTCTTTTTCAGTTTCATTTTCATTAGTAAAACACAAGTATGTACATTCTAAGTTCTCTCGTTCTATAAAGTCTATTTAAAGCTGTCACCTCTCTTTCCTTACTCTTTGGATCCCACCTTAATCATTACACATTCGCCATCGGCCAACTCTTTCGCACGTTCCCAAATTCTTCTCCCCTCTCGCCCGCACACGTGCATTTATGACCTCACCTGTCTCACTCTAATGAGAAAATCGTTTAGGTTTTTACAAAGGCTCTACAATTGAGTTTAACTTGGTTTTAGTTATCTTGTAAGATTCTAATTAGTATTGTTTTTTAAATATTTAGAAAGGAGTTTGCTCGCGTAAATTTGATTTATTGATATTCTCCTGAGTATTGACTAAATTGCCGGTATAACTGCCAAATTTCATCAAAATCGGGCCTGCGGTTTAGCCGTCTAAACAAAACATTCACCCAGGTAGTTTCATTAAATTAATAAAAAAGATTATTTCTCACTGCGTTTCAGTTTAGGTTCTTGAATTGAACGCATCTGCCTAACTATTATCTTTATAAAAACTAATTAGATACATTAAACGCCGCTCTAGCAAAAAAATAAGTGTCTGTAATTATTCTGTTATTAAATACCTAATCTATAACATACATACATAATTATTATCACGCCCGAAATCCCTAATGGGGTGGGCAGAGCCAAAAGACTACTTATGGCCACCGAGGACCCGTCCCTTAGTCGACTTTTACGACATGCCAGGATGACAAGCATCTGCACGCATTCTATGCTATTTCTTCACTCCCAGTGCAGCAGAGGAGTAATCTGTAATGCCATGTATTTTAGTTATTATTATGACATTTGTTTTTGTTTAATGTTTTCTGTTTATACTTTTTAGTTCCTGAATATGATTTTATTATTTATTATTTTATATTTTTTGATCTTTTGTGACATTTTGATTATTTCTAGAATTATTTCTAGTTTATTTTATATTATGATTTAATAAAGTGACGATCTTTTCGTGGAAGCATTATTTATTTTTTTGACATCTAAATTGTTATGTTATTTCAATAGGAAATAAATGACGTAGTAGTCATACTACTATTTTACTTATAATTATTTTTAAAATAATTTTTTTATTTGTTTTTAAGTTTATTAATGAAGTCATCACTAGTAATAAATATACCAATAAACGAATATACTATCTGATACCCCTTGAGGTGATCAACCCTTGGACCTCTGCTTGAAACTATTTCCTGGGACACCCTGTATACAAACTAAAACTAAAAATGTGGAAGTATGTGAGGATAATTTCGGTGTTTGTTCCTCAATCACGCGCAAACGGCTGGACGGATACGGATGAAATTTGGCAGACAGATAGACCGTATCTTGGAATAAAGCATGGGATATTTTTTATCCCGATACTGTATCCCTTTGGATAATTTGCGGACAAAGACGGGCACAGTCAGTTTACATAGCTGGGCACCGTTAATCAAATAGTCTTCGTTATTCGCTTATCCGTTACTAAAAAAGTTAACTTCGTTAAACGTTAAAGTGTTAAATTTCGGAAGATTAAACGGAAGTTAACGTTAATCATTAACTTTAACGTAGGTTCTTTATTAACGATTAACGGATTTTAAATTGATTTAACGGGAGTTAGTGAGTCCGTTAACAATTTTTAAAGTTATCTTAAAAGTTAATCCGTTTTCAAAATGTTAACTTTGTTAATTAACGATTAACGGATTAACGGTCCTGTGCCCAACTATGTCAGTTTATTATCATGTATTACGATTAGTAAGATAGGTTTTATACACTCGCATATTAAAAGATACAACACACTAAATCATATAGCCTTAAATAAGTCAATAGATCGATATCGAGTTAAGATCAATTAGATCGATAGCGTCTATTTTGACAGCTCGTTTTGACAGTATGACAGGCTCGTGACAGGCGTGGTTTCGACCAATTAGGGTGGTATGTTTGTCCAATTGTATGGGTCAAATGTCGATTATAAGTTTGTTTAAAAAATATACGAGTTGACTCGTTTCTTTCCGGACATGCAAATGGAAGTAAGTGCGATTATGAGCGAGTTGCCTACAAAGCAAGATGCCTCAAAAGCAAGATGGCTAAAAAGCAAGATGCCTAACAAGCTGGATGTCTCAAAGGCAAGATGTCTCAGAAGCAAGATAGCCAAAAAGGACCTTGACCCCGTATATTTGTTTCTATCTTTATTTTATTTGTTACGTTTAACTACAATAAAAACCATTTCAGGTGTCTTGCTTTGCAGGCTTTTAATTACCAAACAATTTGTCTTCAAGACATTCAACTACTTAGACATTTTGCTTGGTAGTCGTTTTAGCAAGTAGGCCATTTGCCTAGACGGCTTTTAATCACTTAGACATTTTGCTTTGTAGGCATAATACTTAGGCATCTTACTTTGTTAGGCATCTTGCTTTGTAGGCAACTCGCTCATAACCCAGTAAGCGCTTTGCTTTAAAAAAAGTATATTTAAGACGGCCATGGTTTCCAAGTGGTTCTCAAGATAAACTACAGACCATATATTTAATAGACGCCGCATAGCTTGCCGACCCCCGCTCCTAGCTTTAGCCTCGAACGCACCAATCACAGCACTCTAAACCCCGCGCGCCCCGCATTTGGCAGCTTTATGTGCTAGTAAAAGTTAGCCTTAGGTCTTTAGAATATTTGGTCTGTGGTTCAGACAGTACAGTTTGAGACTGTCGGATCTTTTCTGGAAACGTTGGGTGAAGTTCTCTCCACAATGCAACCGTGTGTCCAAAGAGGAAATTGGGGAGAAGTCTTGAAAATTGGTGACGTAGCCATTATCGTGACTGGCTTTTTTATCTAAGGTATGTCCTGATTGGCTGGTTAGCTGAGTCACGTGGGTTAGTTTGTTTATATTTAGTTAACTAGCTTAACAAACAGAATATAACTCGTAATTATTGTGAATTCTTGTAGAATTAATATTAAAAGTCCACAATTTACAGGTCTACGTAAATATCAGTTTACTACAAGGAAAATTGAATCATTGCAGGTAACCAGCCTGAGAGGAAAAAACTTCTTCAGTGATCAATGGTTACCTAATCCCGGGTACCTACACCTAATTATTTACCCTTAATAATTAGGTATTAAGTATTCTTTATAAACTCAAATGTTACGCCCTTTTTTCATTTTTCATATCCTTCCTAAACTTCCATAGCCCATACCAAATTATTTTGATAAGTGAATCACTAACGAAACAACATTAAATGCAATTTCTATCACGAATGATTAACAATGAACGTTTAACGTGAACTTCTGTTAAATCGCCCGAAATGTAAAGCTTTAACGTTTAACGAAGTTAACTTTTTTAGTAACGGATTAGCGATTAACGAAGTTAACTATTTGATTAACGGTACCCACTGTTACTTATACATCGCATCTATTCATTTGTATCTACTTCAGCGGGTAAAAGCTATACAGTTAATTCCCAATACTGGCTGGATATAGAGACACGCCGGGTACTTCCTACTATATAATACATACATACAAAGCATCACGCCCGAAATCCCTAATGGGGTGGGCAGAGCCACAAGACCACTTGTGGCCACGGTCGATTAATTAGTCCTAAGATGGTATGATGAACCGTATGGTGGCAGGTGATCAGCCCATCGCCCATACAGATAGTCCACCATGTTGGAGAGGACACGTCCCTCAGTCGACTTTTACGACATGCCAGGATGATAAGCATCTGCACGCATTCTATGCTATTTCTTCACTCCCAGTGCAGCAGAGGAGTATAATCACTATACAGTACTATATAATGTTCGGGTCGGAATCGAACCAAGAAAAGATCACCGCCATCTGTTGTCAACTAAACGTATTAATTAAGTGTTACGATTACACGGAGATTGTAAATTGATATATTCGCGGCCACCCGCGTGGTTGTTGTTTATTTTTGTGCGCACGCACGCTTGATAGATCGGCGGTGGGCGCTGATTGGCCGGCTGGTAGGGTTAGCACTGCCTGTTTAATTTTAGTTTTAATTTATTTGTTAGACAATTCACAATTTCGCTTAGTAGTGGTAGAGCCAAATAGTAATCCTCACTAGATGATTTTCTCGCCAACGTCCTTCCCAGACGTAGGCGTCCTCGTCACGTGTTGTCGGACCCAGATGACATGATTACGGCCAGTCTTGCGGCCAGTTCGATAGACTCTAGCCCACCTGTAGTGCAGGGCTCCGACGACACTAGCTCAGCTCCTTACACACCACACCGTCCCCTCCGGAGGAGGCGTGCACGTCCCCACACCTCCACACGTGGTCGGCCACATTTCTTCAATCGCTACCGGCATGTACCGGGTAGATTCTCACCTATCAGACACACCTGACTGAGTTTCTTGGTGCTTCTTCTCAGTCAGATTTAACGTAGCCTTTCCGAAGCACTGTAGCACAAAAATCCGATTGTTTATATCCCCGCTTAACGTCCTAAGTCCGAGGTCGGCTCAATAGGAGCGCCCTTAGGCATGTTAAGTAAAATTCCCCTTGTTGAGCGCCATTCAGGCTGCTCGCATCTTTCCGGTGAAGTTGTCGAAGTCGTCAGAGACTAACAGCATATGTCCATTATAAAAAAAAAAAAAAAAACTAGATGATTACTGTTCGAATGGGCCGGCTCGACCGGGGCCGTACCACACTCTCACAAAATATCGGCGTAAAGTAATAGCTTGCTATTGCGTTTCGTACGGTGAGTGACGAGATCCGGAGGCCTATTCCCTCTTCCCCATCCCATCCCCATTCCCCATCCTCCCTAGACTGGCAAAGCATTGGCAGCACCTCTGGTGTTGCAGATGTCCATGGGCGGCGGTGACCACTTTCCATCAGGTGGGCCGTCAGCTCGTTTATCAGTCAATATGACATAAACATAAAAACAAAATAAGTAAGGGGGCGCATTGGACTAATTTGTAAAATAACTTACGCAAGCTTCTTTCTATGTGCAATCGTCGAGTGTGATACGACCTTCTAAAGGTTATTCCGTTTCTATTTTGTTTATGTGATGTTATTACTAATTTACGGTCTTCGGACTTTTTCTTTTAATTGTGCTGTAAGACACTGCTTCTTGCGAATTTTCATGATTCTAGGTCAACGGGAAGTATCCTATAGGTTTAGCTTCCCTTTGGATTCCCTTGAAAGTATCAAATTTTTGATTGTACAGTGACTTAGAAGGTTGATGTTTTCACAGCTTCAAGGGATTTTGCCACTAATCTTTTTTCTGCAAAATAAGGGCGTTAACTGTTATAATAATGAATATTCTCAGAATTAGACAGTTCACGTTAGATTTTCATTGAACTCCCATCCCGTTTAAAGAGATTTGGTGAGATTTTGTCGGACCATCCCTATTTTGAGCCCACATACTTATAAGCTCCTCTGCTGCACTGGGAGTGAAGAAATAGATAGAATGCGTGCAGATGCTTATCATCCTGGCATGTCGTAAAGGTCGACTAAGGGACGGGTCCTCACCAACATGGTGGACTATCTGTATGGGCGATGGGCTGATCACCGGTCACCATACGGTTCATCATACCATCCTAGAACTAATTAATCGAACGTGGCCACAAGTAGTCTTGTGGCTCTGCCCACCCCATTAGGGATTTCGGGCGTGATGCTATGTATGTATGTATGTATACTTACAAGTTCTGTTATTTATACGAATTATAATTTTGCACAACCCTAACGACAAATTAGCGTTCTATTTTCAAAATGCCTTTTACGTATTGATCGAGTTCAATCAATCGCTTTTAATTTTTTGCTAAGTTATAATTACCGTTCAAAAGTTCATGGTCATTTAAATTTGAACTTTGCTCCTTTGATATAAACCGCGTAGCTTATCATAGATGTATAAAATTAGTTTGTGGCATTAGCATCGATTTTCGAATGTTTGTTTTTAATCAATAGGCTGTAATTGATTTGGCGCCGTTTAAAAAAAGTTATTTTATAATTGACCGTGTACTTTTTCCACATGTCTATTTTTAGCTAGTTATAAACGTAAAACAATTTGAACGATTTTTAGGTGTTCCGTAATTAAAGGTGTGTCTGTCTGTATGTCACAGGCGTTCATCTCAGCAACTATACAACTTGTAATTTGAAATAGAACTTGCGTTGCGAAAAAAGGGGGCAAAGAAGTGGGTGAAAGCCAAGCAATAGGATCAAAATGAGTGTCACATGAAAGAACTTTGTTTAATTAATATTTCAAAACCGTCTTCTTTATTAATTGAGAAAAATGTGCCAAGCCTAAAATCTCCATTAATTTTATAGGCTATTTCCTGAAAAATTCTAATAAGTCCATTATTTACATTATAAGAAAACATTGAACACATATTTTTTCGTTTGTCAATTAAACAAAAAATGACGGAGATATAATGCGTTGAAGATCCGCATGACGTCACGACTTTGCACACATTTAACCATTAAGTGACGTCATAAGTCCCCAATACCGAACTTTTGATGCGCGTTATCTTTGTCAATTTTAATTGATTTGATACAGCAAAAAATACGTGTTCAATATTTTTTGATAATCTAACTGACGGACTTATTATTATTATTTATTTACCCAGGAAACATCCCTATTCATGTTGAGAGGAACTACGGTATATATTACAGGAAAAATAAAAGTCCACAACATTTATGGTTTTCGAGAAAAGATAATAAAACGGAATAACCTTTGGAAAATCGTATCACACTCGACGGTGGCAAAGAGATAAGAGATTGCTAAAGTTATCCTTGTTTTATTTCATAGGTAGCTAAATGGCTATTAAAAGTTATGTTTTAATTTTCAGTTCCTAAAGGTACTGTTTTTAGGGCTCCGTACCTCAAAAGGAAAAAAGGAACCCTTATAGGATCACTCGTGTGTCTGTCTGTCTGTCCGTCTGTCACAGCCAATTTGTTCCGAAATTACTAGACCGATTGAGTTGAAATTTGGTATACATATGTAAGTCGGTGATCGCAACACGGACGCGTGACGAAAACATATGAATCTTAAACATGGGGGCCATTTTTGGGGGGTAAATAAGAAAATTAAAAAAAAAGTTATGCAACCTATATCGTGTGACATATCAAATGAAAGGGCTTCTTGTGAGGAACTTAAATATATTTTCTTTTGAATTTTAAGTAAAATAGTTTGGAAGTTATTTAGGAAAATAGGCGAAAATTGTCCATTCCCCCCCCGCCCTTATCTCCGAAACTACCGCGCCTAAAATTTTGAAAAAAATACAAAAAATTGTTCCTTACCTATAGATTACACGATAACCTATAAGAAGTCTATGGTATTTAAATTAACACAGGAAATTTCAGTTAATCATGTATGGAACGGAACCCTCCCCACGCGGGTTTCACTCGCACTTGTCCCGGTTTTTAATGGGTAAATACGGGACTCTTGGCGCGAGTCAGACTCGCCTGACCTTCTTTTATCTTCTATCTTGCCTCTAGGAGCTATGAGCATTCGAGCCAGATTTCGTTTGACGAGTCAATGTGGAGCGGTAGCTTGTCTGACTCGCGGCCTCGCCTCGTGGCCTCGCGGCCTCGCGAGTCCAAATACCGGCTCGGATCTGAGATTTTGGTGTCTTATGTGCGGAATTCACTTTTGATATTTACCCATAGCTGGGCAGCGTTAATGAAAAAGTTAACTGCATTAATCGCTAATCCGTTACTTAAAAAGTTAACTTCGTTAAACGCTAGAGCGTTACATTTCAGATGATTTAACGGGAGTAAACGTTAATCGTTAACTCGTAATAGAAATTGCATTTTATGTGTCGTTTTAGTGATTTACTTATTAAATATAAAAAATAAATAAAATTAGGGTGTAACATTAATTAGACTTGTACTCGTCAGAATATTATATTCGCGGCGCGGCGGACCGCGTGGTGTCATTTCGGCAAACACAACTTAATTAACGATTAACGGACTTTAATTGTTATAACGGAAGTTAATGAGTCCGTTAACAATTTTTAAAGTTAACTTAAAAGTTAATGCGTTACTCGAAATGTTATTCTTTAATTAAAGATTAACGGATGAACGGTCTTGTGCCGAGATATGTATTTACCATGAGCATTACGATGAATACAAAGTCCAAGATTTGTGTGAAGTCCCCAATCTGCACCGGGCCCGCGTGGAGCCTACTGCCCAGTCCCTCTAAGAGAGGCACTGGGCAGCAGTCCCAGCAGTGAGACTAATATGATGATGATGAATTTTCGGTTTCTGCTGAGTTTCTTGCGGCGCTTCTCAGTAATGATGGTCCAGTCCAAAGCGCTGGTAGATTCTTTTTATTTATTATTTTATGTAACGAGAAAAAGAGCCCACAGATGACCAACTTGCTGAATAAACGATTTGATTTGGTACGTACGTACTAAGAAATCGAAAACAATAGAAGGGGTTTTCTGAAAAATTCTAAGTCCGTCATTCACATTATAAAAAAAGATTGAACACATATTTTTTCTTTTGTCAATTAAACAAAAAAATGACGAAGATATAGTGCGTTGAAGTTCCGCGTGACGTCACGACTGCACACTTTTTACCATTCCAGCCAGCCATACCATACCAGACGTCATGAGCCACTCCCGAACTTTGATGCGCGTTATCTTTGTCAATTTTGATTGATTTGATAAAGCAATAAATAAGTGTTCAATATTTTTTTGATAATCTAACAGACGAACTAATTGGATTTTTTTTTACCGTGGAAACATCCTTGGTTATTGACCAGTTACCAGATACCACGGTAAATTTTTGTAAAAATATATGGAACATCTAAGTTCCTAATCACTATTAACAAGCTAATTAAACATTTAAACATTCCCCAGAGACATTTTTAAACTAGATGTCTCGAAGCAACTGTGAAAATAAAACTTACAGGTGGTACAGAATTGCTATCATGTGAACGAACTTTTGACGTAAAATAAAAAATGGCTGACCACCCACGAAGCCGCTATAACCATAAAACCGAGACCTTAGCTCACCTGCTGTGTATTAAAACACACGGCTCTAGTTATACTGGTAATATACAAACCAGCGAAAATGAGCTGTTGCGTCTTTAGCTTTTCAAGGTATGAAAGGTTTGGTGAGATTGGTGGATTTAGTTTGTTAAATGTACCTAGTTGGTAGGTATTGGATTGTGTCGGCCACACACTAGGATTAGTCTAGACCTCAACGAGAAGGTTTATACGATTATTAAAGGTTTTTACTGCTTAGCGATATGTTCGTGTTAAACATGAAAGCAGAACTTTTGTCCATAGTATTATAATAATAATAAGTAAGGCGACAATCTTTACACAAATCGATCTAGTCCCAAAGTAAGCTCTAAAGGCTTGTGTTATGGGTACTAGACGACGATATACATACTTAAGTATACAGAGAAATAAAAACTTAAATACATAGGAAACATCTAAGACTCAGGAACGAACATTCGTGCTCATCACACAAACATTTGCCCTTACCGGGGATCGAACGCGGGACGCTAGCTTCGGAGGCAGGGTCACTACCAACTAGGCTAACCGCGTCGTCGTCGTCGTATTATAGAGTACAACACTACCAAAGGACAACACTATAGGCCATGAATGACTTATCGTCTTACAAAAAAACCGGACAAGTGCGTAACTCGCGTGGAGAGGGTTCCGTGATTATATGAAATTTCCTATGTTATTTTAAATACCATAGACTTCTTATAGGTTTCCCTGTATTCTATAGGTAAACAACTATTGTCTGTATTTTTTTCAAAATTTTAGGTCCCAGTAGTTTCGGATATAAGGGGGGGGGGGGGGGGGATTCAATTCAATTTTCGCCTATTTTCGTAAACAACTTCAAAACAATTTATTTTAAAATTATGAAAAAAATATACTTGAGATCCTCATAGCAAGCCCTTTCATTTGATATATCAAAACTATTTTACATTTTCTAATTAGCCCCCAAAAGTGGTCCCCATGTTTAAAATTCATTTATTTACGTTACACGTCTTTGTTGCGGTCACCAACTTACATATGTACCAAATTTCAACTCAATCGGTCTAGTAGTTTCGGAGCAAAGTGGCTGACAGACGGACAGACAGGCAGACACGAGTGATCCTATAAGGGTTCCGTATATTTCTTTTCAGGTACGGACCCCTAAAAACCGATCAAGCGCACATCGGCCTATGGCGTACGGTTCCGTAACTATTATATCTCCGAAAATAACTTTAGTTTTGTATTTCAAGTTATTTAGTGCTTGATGATTTTCAATAGGTTCACCTCTGAGATTTTCGGATCTCACGTGCCGAATTAAATTTGATATTTTCCACGACTAAGTGAAGAAAAACATCTTGATATTAACATGTTTTCTGTATTGTGTTTTTAAATATTTCTATATTTATTTGTCTTCATTAGTTCATGTATATTTGTATTTACGTATATTTATATAAATATTAACTCTTCACTGCCCACTTTGGGTTCTCTGCTTCACCCAAAGGTTGACTGGTAGAAAATGCTTGTAGCATTAAGCTCGCTTTTTGTACATCTCTTTATTTGTGTAATAAAGTATAAAAACAAATAAATATTTTCTTTAGAAAATAAGGATTCTTGTTTTATTTAAACTAAATAATAGGTAGGTAGGTAGGTAGGTAGTCATTTATTTCTTATTGAAAGAACATTAAAATTTACATGTCAAAAAGAATAATGCTTTCACAAAAAGATCGTCACTTAAAATAGAATTATATAAAAATAAACTAGAAATAATTCTAGACATAATCAAAATGTCACAAAATACATAAAACAAAAATAGAAAAAATATGTCAGGAAATAAAAAGTATAAACAGAAAAAAATAACAAATGTCAAAATAATAACAAAATATGAAATGGCAATAAAATAATAATGTGAAATTTAGCCTTCACTATATTCTTTGACGGAATACAGCGAATATAAAGAAGTCCTATTTTCCGGGTTTCATTTAATGTCGAATTGTCAGGGACACGTTATATTTGTGAAGTTAGTGTGACACGGTACTAAAATTAGTAGACATTTGGGGTTGGTATCATAACGACTACATTGTCAAAACGACCAAATCATCATCATAAGGTCCAGATTTCAGAAGGACCATCTCCGAAGAAAGCCTCTATCTCCAAATTACTTGGTAGCAAAACGACTGGTTCTCGAAAAGACCACATCTTTAATTGACCAAATCTCAAAAAGACCAGGTCGCAAATTAACTTACTGAATTTGTTTCTGTGCAAGTTCATAGGAATCTTTTGTTCTGTACACATCTATGCGAAGGCGTGGGTAAAAGCTAGTACGTATTATATTTTGATGTTAAAATGTTCCGCAGAAAATAGCTCTGACTATACCAACATTTAGCGATCTAGTCGTTTTGCTACCCGGTCTTTTTGAAATATGGTCTATTAACGATTTGATCTTTTCGAGAACCAGTCGTTTTGCTACCAAGTGATTCGGAGATATAGGCTTTCTACGGAGATGGTCCTTCTGAGATCTGGACCTTATGATGATTTGGTCGTTTTGACAATGTAGTCGTTATGATACCAACCCGATATTTGATATTTCTGACGTCGACGCTACTTATTATTGATTTCAGAGCATATTGATTTTTCCGTTGTTGTAAAATAATGTTGTTACAATGAACACAAGTAGATCAATAAAACGTATAAAGCACCCTTATAAAACGGCGAATGCGGAATTCGGGGTGCGGGCTCGGGAGGGTTCACATGGCGATAGCTTTTAAAATCGCCTCCCACATATTTTACATACGAAAAGAGAAAAATTTTACCCATCCTATTTAATTTTTAGATTTGGTTAATAAATCGAAGATCAGTCTTCGATTTATTTAGTGTTTTCAAACAAAGACAATCCTTATCTATAATTTTATTTATTTATTTATTTATTTCAGATCTCTATATATAATGATCCATATACAATATTATTAGTAAACACTCAGAGCTTATACACTAAAAGTTAGTACATCTAGGACACAACACACACACAAAAAACAAAAGATAAAACAATAATAAATAATACTAAACTCGGGCACTGCAAGAGGAAAGAGGAAAGAGCTATTGGTAGGATAATTCAATGTCACTTACATTAACTTATCCTACCAATAGCAATGTCAATCCAAAACTTGACCACTGGGCAGTCGAGGCGTTCCGCCAACGTCCTCAGGAGGCTGTTACCGCTGTTCCGAACTCGTGTAAGCAGCGAGGCGACTCTCTTGCGCCGGATGGCGTGAAATCCGTCTGTTCGCGCCTCTGCGAACATTCCGCATATAATCAAAATTGAAAAATCCTAATGCATATAGACCTAGATTTTGACCTATCTGACATGTATACTTCTATCCATAATAATTGAAAGTATCTATACCTACCTATCCATCTTTATGTCTATAATACTAATGGGGCTCGTAAAAGGGTTACTTTATCGGAAATGTATCGCTGCAAGTCGGGCTATCCTCAAAAGTTTACATTCAAACTTTTTGTTCCCATTAATCCCATTGACATAATAAGTAATATTTTTGGGGACAGCCCGAATTGCAGCAATAAATTGTCGAAAAACTAGCCCGCTTAGGAGCCCCTTAACTAATCCATACTATAGCCATACTAATATGATAAATGCGAAAGTATTTCTATGTTTGTTTGTACCGTTTTCACGGCTTAACACGGTTTAGGATACTTTTTATCCTGCGGTGTATCAATTAATATCTTGTTTGATTAATTAAAGCATATTCAGGAGTTCATATCAAAATCACTGTATTCACATCAAGGACTGTAAACCTACGGCCTTTCATACAAAAGGCGATGACAGTTTCCATTCTACCCCTTAAATGTTAACCGATTTTGTCCAATGGGTGAGGTTGTCAGTCAAAACAAAAATCTAGGTCTCTACGTTTTGGTTTTTGCACTATAATCAATAAATTCAGTTTTATTGCTGTTTCTCTATTCCCATAGAAAACTAATTTCGGCGATTATTTGACTTTGTTGCTCGTTAATCAATATTAGCCTAGCTTTCGTTCTCATTGACAACCTATCAGAAATTGGTCAACATCGGTTAACATTTAAGGGGTGGAAATCGTTATCGCCTTTTGTATAAAAAGGGTGATTTTTGTCGTTGGTTCACAGTCATCTTAATATTTAAAAGGGTAAAAACATAGTACAAAAAGGGGAAGTAGGATATCTCCGGCCCAATCCGCGATATAATTGCCTTCTGTCTCAGGGTTGTCTCTGTTCAATAGGTAATCTGAACAGAGACAATGGGGATGTTTCCTGGGTAAAAAAAAGGAATTCTAATTAGCCCGTCAGTTAGATTATCAAAAAATATTGAACACGTATTTTTTGCTTTATCAAATCAATCAAAATTGACAAAGATAATGATCAAAGATCGGGAGTGGGGGGCTAATGACGTCACTTAATGGTAAAAGGTGTACAAAGTCGTGACGTCACGCAGAATTTCAACGCACTATATCTTCGTCATGTTTTGTTTAATTGACAAAAGAAAAAATATGTGTTCAATATTTTGTATAATGTAAATGACGGACTAATTCGATTTTTTTAGGAAACTAGCCAATTCTGGAATCAAGGAATTATTACCCAAACACACAGCAATACGTTCTCCTGCGATTATCACACATTTTTCATTCATTTAGCGGTGCCGAAAAGCCGTGACGCGCGAACCTCGTGCGGTGTTAGCCCCGACTGGCGCACTGAGAAACGGGTCGAGATTTTGTTTAAGTGTGCGTGCTGTGACGTATAGATACTTTGGCGCACACATACAAGCCGTGCGCGGTGCGTTTGTATGAAGATAACTTACTTCCCTCCTCTTTATACTATGGTAAAAACGTTTTCGTCATTTGTATGAAAAGTGGGATTTTTGCCGTAGGCAGCACGAACCTACCTACCTAGTGTTCTATCGGTCTTCTCGATAATGTTTGAAATTGGACTCTTCATAATCTGAGAGAGTAGCAACGTAGCTCCATACAAACCAACCAGTCGTCGGCACGCGAAGAATGCGTGCTCGACGACGTTTGAAATTAACTGTTTTTCGCCGATTCGAGCAGGGGACTGATCTTTCGCAGCAGTTTATTTTAACAAGTTTAGTAATATTACTGATAGTGCTTCAAGGGGGTAAGAAATAACCGCAAAAGCTTACTTCCGCGTGAAGTTATTGCTATAACAAAAAAAACGGCCAAGTGTGAGTCGGACTCGCGCATGAAGGGTTCCGTACCTTTATCTATAATCAAGCTTAAATAAGGTTTATGTTTATCAATTTTTTTTTTAATATTTTTATTTGAGTTGATTGAATGAAAGGTAAATTGCGGTTTACGATTTATGACGTATTAAAAAAAGAACTACTTACTAGATCTCGTTCAAACTTTCGGTGGAAGTTTACATGGTAATGTACATCATATAATGTTTTTTAGTTTTATCATTCTCTTATTTTAGAAGTTACAGGGGGGGACACGTTTTACCACTTTGGAAGTGTCTCTCGCGCAAACTGTTCAGTTTAGAAAAAAATGATATTAGAAACCTCAATATCATTTTTGAAGACCTATCCATAAATAACCTACACATATGGGTGTGATGAAAAAAAAAAATTAGTTTCAGTTCTATGTATTTAACCCTCAAAATTAATTGTTTTTTTTTTCTATTTTTGTGTGAAAATCTTAATGCGGTTCACAGAATACATCTACTTACCAAGTTTCAACAGCATAGTTCTTATAGTTTCGGAAAAAAGTGGCTGTGACATACGGACGGACAGACAGACAGACAGACATGACGAATCCATAAGGGTTCCGTTTTTTGCCATTTGGCTACGGAACCCTAAAAATGTACCAAAGCCAACGTACCATGATCTTATTAAACAACTGCTTCTATTTCACATTGACTGAAAATTACGAGCCCTATACCTCAAAGCATACTAAACATAAAGCATCTAGTCTACAGAATAGTTGATAGCACTATTGGCTCCGTGAGCTAAAGGCTAAGTTCAGATGAACGCGCGTCGATGCGCGGTTAGCTCGACGCGCGGTTTGAGATTGTAACAAATCAATGTTGTTGTGTACATGACCGCGCATCACCAGGCACGCGCGTTGACGCGCGGTCATGTACACAACAACATTGATTTGTTACAATCTTAAACCGCGCGCTGAGCTAACCGCGCGTCGACGCGTGTTCATCTGAAATTAGCCATAGACTTCCCGACAAGCTTCTAAGCAAATTCTTTCTTTACCTTGTGCATTTATTGTAGATTAAAATTGTCCTTTACACTATAGCATTTAAATAAATACTTAAAATGTTAAAAACCGAAACAATAATTCACGGACGGTGAGCTGTAGACATTGCGACAAACTTAACTTTACCGTTGGAAAACTGATATCCCCATACACCAATATAGGTCATGGTCAGTTTACCAACGCCGCAAATAAGTTTGTAATCGCAAAAAAACCCCAGATCTCAGACATTTTGAAAAAATTCGAAAAACTGAACCGACAAAAAATTCTATGTAATTCTCGAACCTGCTCTCAAAATTTCACGAGAATCGGTCGAGAACTGCGAGGTGTAGACGAGAACAAATGGACAAGCATTTTTGCCCATGCTGAAACGGAGTTGCTTCTCTCTCTCTTCGCTCGCTCGGTCGATAAAGTACAGAAGAATCCCTGTCTAACAAAACCGCTGTTTAGGTACGAAAATATGCCTAATCATGCCTTCTCTCGCCGTAGCATAAGACATGCTCTTTCGTGTACTGGGTTGTTGATTTTCCGCGTCACTCAACAACATCAAACATCTAGGTTAAAGACGCGCGAATCAGCCAGCGAGCGAGCGAGCGGCAATGTATTGCGATTTACAGCTCCGAGCTGTCTGACGGACGATCGTACCTAAAGTGCGAAGTGAGACCCCCTTGTAACGTGGCCACAAGTAGTCTTGTGGCTCTGCCCACCCCAATTAGGGATTTCGGGCGTGATAATATGTATGTACAAAACAGAATGGTGGTGTGTGTACTCGCGGCAGTGAATGGGACACTGGCTCAGCATAATGCTGAGGTGTAAGACATCTGCAGCGCTGATTTTCAGCCAGCACCGTCTGGTAACAATACCCACCAATTTCATGAAAATCTGTTCAACAGTAACAGAGTTGTAACAAATACATACACACAGAGAGAGAGAAAGTTTCGTATTTATAATATTAGCAGGATTAATAGGATAGGATTATAGCCTCTTTTACTTTGAATAAGATAGAAAATGTTTTCATATTGGTGCTTACTACGTTTTCGTTTGTAAGCTCATTCAAATTCAAACAAATACCTACACTTCAATTACGACACTTAATAAAAGTTTTTTTAACACCCCCAATCTTGCACCCCTTTAATTTTGCGGACTGACAGACAGACACACGGGGGTTGGTTTTATTGGAATTGTTGCGGCGTCGCGAATCGGGAATGCGTTCGATTCCCGGCGAAGAAGTTTAATTTTGTATTTTTAAGGGTTTTAAAGGGTGTTTTTTCAGTTACTTTTAGGGTGGAATTTAAGGGGCAATGGTATGATAGAATCGTCTTGGGTATTTTTATTGTGTCGAAGACATCTCCTTTATAATTATTACCCAATAATTGATTTGTGCGCTTTTTTTTGTCGTTTGCAATGGGGAACTTGCATGAAAATCAAAATAAGGTTATAAACAAAAGCATATTACAGAAAAAAGCGGATCATTTTTACTATTCATTTTTATTTGATTAAGGGTCAAAAGTAGTGAAAAATATATGTAGGTATATTGTTTTTTTTAGTTCTGATTTTAGTTTTTTGGACATCCTCATCAAATGTATGTTATGTTTTATTTCTACGATGTTGGTCTAAAAACAGTATTTTCAGTATTTGCAGATTTCGTTTAAACGCCATAGATTTTGTAGTCTAACGACAGCTGTGACGTCATAGCTGTTGTCCATTTTGTAAGGAGTGATTTTGCGAGTGGTATGAATAATGACTTTTCAAAGCTTGATAACATAAAATAATCAACATAAAACGTTTTGCGTACACAGATCGGTTTCTATTACTTTGCACTTTCCAAAAAAAAATCTCTTCCATTTTTGCTACTACTATCTAGTTGTAAAAAAAACTTACCGTTTAGTTTCTTACGGAGATTTTTCTCACCTTTTAAAGTGCTGGTAAGTTGAGAAATGTGTAACTACTCCTCCCAAATGCATAATTTTTCTTTTTTGTGATAATTCCATTAGTCATAATGTTTAATGATAAATACCAGCCCATAAAGGCATAAGTAAAATTGAACAATTATGTTTAAGTTTGAAATAAAACAAAAATCTCTTTTAACTTCTTTTAATAATATTTTTCCTATAAACTGCTACTTTATGGGTTCCAATTGACAACAATCTGATGAATATTATGCTATTTATAGAGAGTACTTTTAGACAAAATTCCGTTCCGCCAACCAAATGACCCTTGTAAAATTTGTGCCGTTATCAGAGGTGGGACCTTTTTCTCGAAGTTAGTCCTTAAGTTTAGTTATAACTTATCATACTCAACTAAATCGAAAATAAAGTCTTCACTGGAAACGTCACAAAGTTCTATAAATATAATTATGTAATTATGTTTTTGCAAACACAAATTATTTTACCGTTGACCGATTTCATCAAACTTTTGTCAATTTTAACATCTCTACTAATACTGCTACATTGCACAATAAATAACTTAATTAAACATTAAAACTTAATTAAATATCGTATTTACAAATTATTTTATACAATCGAGTGGGACATTATTCGACTAACGCTTTTAATATCAACTCATGATCAAAGATTAGGTCACATCGTGTAGAGAGATGTACGAACAGTGACCTGAATGCTTTGCTCGTGGTTGTAATTTTTATTAGTTTTAACTTAATTTATTTATTTATATACAATACCAGTTGATGGCGAGACGTAGGAATAGGTTTTATTAAGTTTGAAGACGAACTTGATGACATTTTAGATAAATAGTCGTAATTTAGAATTTCTTAAAATTAAAGTATCTCCTTACATCGAATCAGAAGGAACTTTATATTATTTCGGTGGCTATTTTAAGTAATTCGTTACCAAAATGAAATGATTAAATTGTATGTTCTGATGACTACTCTAAGACCCGATCATTACTGGACATAGCTATCACGAGGAGGCAAAGTTGCCACATTTGACGATTGCAGAGTTCTTTCGTAAAAAATATGTAAATATAGTTTTCAAGTCCACATGTCATGGCACTAATAATTAGGAACAATATAGCAGAACTGTCAGTGATGGCTAATTCAGTCAAAATATCGCTATAAACCTTAATTTTCTTGCGCTGGAGTAACGCTCAACACAAGTCTAGATTTAAGTGAGGAATATCTTAAGACGTGTTGCAGGTCAGTTGCTATTTGTTGCTACCCCTCTACACCCACTTCCCACTGACACCCATCACCCCGCACTCTGGTATATGGGAGCGCCGCACGAAATTGCGGCCTAGATGACGTTACAGGTTCAATAGCTTATTTGTGCAGCGAGCAAATGGAATTTGTGATTATGTCATGGGAATATTGTCATGTCTTAGATAAGTAGGTGGACCTATTGACTTTGACACCTGTGTCTTTATAAGAAAGCAATTTTCGGAGAAACATTACAAATAAAACTTTAGAAACATGAAAACTAGAATGAATTAACAAAACATTTTACAAATTAACACGGGGCGAGAGAAACTCGAAAGGTAATTCTCGATAGAGGACATTGTTTTAGGCACTCGTTGTCTAGACCGAGTAAAGAAAGTGCCGCGAGACCAAGTTGCGCGTCTACCGCTACCGAGACATTTTATTTAGTGTCAGTGTCACGACCGCTGAGATAGGCCACCTGTTGCTGATAAAACTCGATCTAGACACTGAGTGAGAGGAGCAACATGTCCCGGAGACGTACCCTTTACCCCACCTCTACTCCCCAATCCTTTCCGCAGTTGTCAATTGTAATATATGTGCCTCCCTATAATTTAGGAACCTACTTATTATTTGATTGTGTCCAAAAATAACTACAAATGCAAATTCTCTAATATTATAAACGCATAGTTTACGTTTTGAAGACAAATCTAGATTCATGATTTAAATTGGCTTTAAATTTAGCTATGAAATAGAACTTGCATACTTACAAATTCTTTCTTGTCTTATTTTTTTTGGAGCGTTCATCATTTTTGTACATTTGACAGACTCAATATCTTCAGAACGTCAATTAGCAGTGACAATAGATGTTATTTTTGCATAATGAAGCATTATTAATGACTGTTTATCATCAGGCGTTCAATAGCTGGCACATTCTTTTGACTTAAATGTTCAGGAAACGTAATATATACAAAAATATAAGAATTGCACCGGTATTCTATTCCGAGATAAGTGTCACGCACAAGATTACGAGACATCACATCACAAAGTCTAACGTTGCTTGTTTCCCTGTGACATGAGCCATCTTCTATTAACTCACTATGAAAAGCCTAATTTAAACCAAGAACCTAGTTCTGTCTTCTAACTCAATTACTGTCGATTCTGCTGCTCCCTCTCCCTTGCCTTCATCTCCAATTCTTCCTCCTCTCTCGTCAAGGGTACCGTGCTATGGTTATACAGTCCCTGGGCCATCAGCTGTAATGCTAAGGGGTTCCGCTGCCCTGAAGCCTTCTTGATCTTGGCGCGTTTGTTTTGGAACCAGATCTTGATCTGGGCCTCGGCTAGGCCCAGTTCAGCTGCTAACGCTTGCCGCCGTCGCTCGGTGAGGTAACGGTTTTCCGCGAATTCATGCTGTGGAGAAGTAATAGGTTAGTGTTAGGATTCGAGTAACGTTCAGAGCGTCCCAACTTCTAGTCATTGTTCACACACATTGTATCATAAAACACTGCTAACATGGATGAGAACTAGTGATAATAACCGAAGAAATTAGTCAAATTAAAACTTTCGTGAGACATTATGAATAATTGAAATACACACGGCTTTACTACGATTTATTGACAGAAATAGTGAAAGAAAGAAAGAAAGAAAACACATTTATCCATAACAGAGCACAAAATACATGACAAGACGAAAAACTAGACTAATGCTTCATATAACGCAAGATCCGCGAGGCGATTGAGATTAGACGACACCCCAATTTCAACCGCGATATGGGGTGGGAAAGGGAATTGTCCCAGGCGTGGAAGCTCGTTGTCCCAGCCATTCGAAATACTGGACGCGTCGACACTCTTGTAGACACCATGAGCTTGACATGTTTGTTGCCATTTACCATCGACGACCAACCGGAGCCAAGCATGTCGCCCCCCGCCGCCCCCGCGCCCGCTTCCTCTGCACGGGCGCAGTACGGTGCGCGGCGGCCAGTGCGCGGGTTGTTCTGACCGCGACCGCACTCAACCCCTGAAGAAGAACTCCATACGAGTTCGAAACACGTCAGACTATTTCTGACAATAAATCCTGATTAAAGCCGTGTGTATTTCAAGTACCGAAGAAGTTATGAAAAAAAGTGTTTGCTACTTGGTCAGGTTTCAACTGCTATGACAGCAATATAGATTAGAAAGCTGAAACATTCATCCAGAGCTTTACTCTGAGCTTTTGAGTTTTAAGGCAAAACTTAAGAAAACACCACCAATAAAGACACTGCAAGGAACTCAGCATAAAGTAGTTTTTGGGGAAATTCAAGTTGAAATTGTAAGAGGCCTGACGACCAGCCATGTCATCCTTTGTGAACTGTTTACTCAGAATAAAACTCGAAATAGAGGTCGGGCCCATCACAGTCACATGAAAAACGATACCCATGGATGTTATAACGTGAACAGAATCTTCTAGATCCTATGTTTTTTTTTAAAGGAAACGAGCATGCAAGTCGTCAGGTGGTAAGTTATCATCGCCGCCATGAACATCAACATTCCCAAAGGAGTCATTGAGCCGTTGCCGACCTTTTAGGAAAACATACTCTTCTCTTGAAGGCCCCAATGTCGAAACCGTCCGGGAACACCCTGGTGGCTCCACAATTTCACCGTACGTGGCAGGAAGTGGTATTTATGGACAGGTTTATAATTAATACTAAAGGTTGTATGATACATGAAAGTGTATGTGGATGATGTAAGTACCTTTAGTCTGGCAAGTTGTGGTCCGGAGAAGGCAGTCCGTGGACGTTTCTCATCGTTCTGCGGAGCTTCCCCGGGTGGTTTCTTCGGTCGACGGGTGCGAGGACCTGGGCAAACGAGGGGAGTTACCACTTACATTGCCAAGTATGTCGATCCTCATAAACAGACTAAGCAGTTAGGGTCTTGGCAAATAGAGTTGAAGGGTATTTAGAAGATAAGACGATATTGGTAATGAAAGGCTACCCTGCTTAGAATTGTGCGGCGCTGGAGGTGACGGAGATTAGTAAATATGAAATCCATAGGCCACGGGTCACCAAATGGCGGACCGCGGGCCGCATCCGGACCGCTGACCCATTTTGTGGGGACCGCGAGAACGCAGCTTGCACTTCAGAATGCAAGGATTTAATGTCAATAGCTTGCACCAATTTTACTCCAAACTTCAGCCAGATAGTCCGCAACACAAAATGTAATTTTTCTCATTGATATGTCAAAAAAATACCTTTGTTATTTCCGTAAGTACATTTGTTTGATAAATATTTTTTCTATAAAATGTTGTGCGGACCGCGATGGCCATTTCATCTCTTAAAACGGACCCCGAGCGAAACTAATTGGTGACCCCTGCCCTATAGGCCATGGTCGATTATGATTGGATGAGTCTGTTCATTCATGATTACTAGTGGGTGTAACAACGGTTACAGTATTATACCATTAATGATGGTTCTCCGAATTATTATAGTTAAGTTTATAAAACCACGTGGTTTATTAACGCGCGACGACGAGGACTCGTCTCATAAAAACCGGTTTGTGCCGGTATAGGACTCGTCGAGGCTTCGCCAAGCATGATAGAGATCCAGATCCCAACTCACAGAAGGTGCATATAATAAACGGGACGTGTGAAAGTTGTTTACATGGAGGACTTGATCTTTTTATTTTCTTTATTCTCTGGCATAATAACATAACCTGTTTTTGTTTGCTATTTTTCCGTTAAAGATATTTTTATTTTATTAAAGTGATTTAAGATTATTTTCATTAGTTAATCGCTTTTTTGTACTTTAATGGAAAGTCACTTTACATATATTCCCTGACGACCTCTATAAATTATTCATTAATTTTTATGTCTTGTTTGTTTTATGTATTATATTAATTTAATCAGTTGCAACATGACCATTACAATAATAATGAAGTTCAAATATAACGTCATAGGATTGCGACAAAGAAAATAAACACACAACAAAAATAGCCAATAAACATCGCACGTGTAAATACGAGGGGCGGCTGAAAAGTTATCTACCTAGCCTATATGTTATGCGAAAATAATACTGGCCACTATGAGTTCGTGTTCATTGGTTATTCTTTTTTCAAAATCACCTACATTCATTTGTTTCTTGCTTCCCGCTTTTTTTGGGACTGGATTGTTTTCAAAATGTCGCAGGAAAAAAATAATCTGATTAAAATTGAGCAGCGTGCAGTGATAAAATTTCTCACTAAAGAAGGAAATACACCCTCGCAGATTAGACTGCGTATGTTACCTGTTTTTGGTGGTTCGTGCCCTTCTGAATTTACAATAAAGTTCTGGTCGAAACAGTTTAAGCTTGGCCGTGAGAGCCTTGAAGATGATCCTCGTAGTGGGCGACCAGTTTCCGCTGTCACCGATGAAAATGTGGCAAAAGTGAGAAATTTTATTTTAGAAGACCGGCGAATTAAGCAGTGGGAGTAAGTCAGGGATGTGGGCATTAGTAAAGAACGGGTCAATGAAATAATTCATGAACATTTCCACATGTCTAAGGTTAGTGCACGCTGGGTCCCTAGAATGTTGACTCCGTTTGACAAGGACAGACGTGTTCAATGTTGCAAGGAATTTTTAGACATGAGCCGTGGAAAAGAGGAGGAAATTATTTCTAGAATAGTAACCTGTGATGAGACTTGAATTCGGCAGTGGGATCCCGAAAGTAAACAGGAGTCATTACAATGGAAATTCAAGGATGAAAAGCCTCCTCGGAAATTTAAGGTTCGCCCGTCAGCAGGCAAAGTAATGGCAACATTTTTTTGGGATGCGGAAGGAATTCTGCTTGTAGATTACTTGCCAACACTACTACACTACTACAATGAATGCTGAATATTACGCAGATTTATTTGACCAGCTCAGAGAAGCCATAAAAGAAAAAAGAAGGGGCAAACTCAGTAAAGGGATTGTGCTTTTGCATGATAACGCACCTGTGCATACTGCTCGCTTAACGAAGCTAGCAATTAATGGAAATGGGTACGAAGTAATCAACCACCCTCCATATAGTCCAGATTTGGCCCCATCCGACTACTTCCTGTTCAGACTTTTGCAGAAAGAACTGAGGGGACGAAGATTCGTAACCGATAACGACATGAAGGCTGCTGTTAATGACTTTTTCGATGATAAACCTGAAGTTTTTTTTTAACGGATTAATGTCTTTAATTGATAAATGTAATAAGTGCATTTCCCTGTCAGGAGCCTATATTGAAAAATAAAAAAAACTAGCCATGATCGTCTTTTGTTTCATAGTTAGGTAGATAACTTTTCAGCCGCCCCTCGTAGGTTATAAACACACAGGTAAAAAACAGCACAGAACGTTTATTTTGTTTTATGTTGTTTATTGTTAGCATTCTTTATCACTATAAAGAACACTCACAATAAAAAGCACATATCGAATTATTCAAACACACACAGTAAATTATAAACAGAAAAATGCAAAGAAAAATAAGCTAGCATGCAAAAACTAATTTATTGAAACGTTTTATATCGCAGTTAGATTTAAAAAATACACATAGAGACAAATTGTTAGCATATTTGCATGCTAGCTCATAACATACAGACAACTTTAGCAAAACACAAATGACACAAAACCCAAAAAACAAATGACACACACAAGCGACACAAAATAAATTATCACAGAAATACATGGCGCAAAATAAAACTGGCACAAAACACAAAAGGCACAATCCCCCGTCGATATTCCCTTGCAAGCGGACGATGCAATATCTTAACCAATTCAGTTGTGCCCGATCGAACACAAACATTCGAATTTTAAAATTGGTTAAAATATTTCACCGACTGCCTGATGGGTTGCCATGGTGATGTGGTGTGACCTGTTGAAAATTCTTCCTGTTGAAAGCGTTAAGCGCGACCTGCGAAAAAAAATACAACGCACCAACTAATCTCTGACCATTGGCAACTAAACGACACTAACTAGTTTTTTTTTTTAATTTAAGGGAAGGCAAACGAGCTTGCGAGTCACCTGATGGTAAGTGATCATCGCCGCCCATGAACATCACTAACCCCAAAGGAGTCATTGAGCCGTTGCCGACCTTTTAGGAAAAAATAAACTCTTCTCTTGAAGGCCCCAATGTCAAAACAGTCCGGGAACACCGCTGATGAAAGTTGGTTCCACAATTGACAATTCATAATTATGTTTTCAGATAAGTTGGTGGCTGTTTAAACATGACACTATTGTTACTAGGGCATGCAATTCCGGAATGGGTTTGCATGGCAGTTCCGGCATTTCCGATATTGGCATCGAAAATGCCATACAAACCAATTCCGGAATTGCATGCTCTAATTGTTACTATTTACTGTTAATAAAAAAAAAAAACACAAAAAACAGTCATGTTGCAACCATATTCTTTTTCCTCTGATTTTATTATCTTCCAAGACATACTAGATGAAGTTTTTGGGCTATATGTGTGGGGAAAATCTCTGGTATGAGAGAAAATGTGATAAAAAAAACACACACGTTTAAATATCGTTGTCATTATGTAGCTTGACTAATGTTGTATGACGTAGCTGGGCTGTGGTCGTGTTCGTTTTTTATTTTCTAACGTTATAAAGTGACTCGTCTATTCAGTATTCGAACGCATACTTAAGAATAACTTTGATTGAATTTTTTGCCTCAACTTTTTTAAATACTCCATGATGGATCGATCAAGGTCATTGGCCAGTGTTTTTTTCTAACAGAAAGTGTCTCCATAGACAGTTTTTATAGCTTTTTTTGAGGGTTTTTAAAGGTGCCCATTTAAGTGTTTAATTTGTTTTTTTCGTGGAGTTTTTGCTGTGTAAGCGTGAAAGAGGTTCACGGCTGAATTGTCATAGTTGTGACATTATTAATGCTTGTGTCAAAACATTTGACGAAATGGACGTATGATTTTCTGTGGGTTTAGTACTTTAGTTATTTTCAATGACGATAAATTTAAATTTTATGTTCTTTCATGAAATATTATGATATGTGTTTGTAAAAGATTAAAGTGGATTTCTTAAAACGATTTTAAACAGTTACCTATTTATTTTTCATGATTTTGGAGTTTGGATGATATTATAATAAACATGCTAAAAATAAATAAAAAAGAACAGCATTTCAGGCTTGAAATTGTGCAAATTACTCAAAGAAAAGATTTTCTTTTTAAATATAATTAAGACAAAATGGATATTCTCACGTGGCTGCCGTGAGGTCCCGTACTTACTTCGTCCTAGAACAAAAGAGAAAAACAAAATTAGACACGCCAAACAAAACAATTTAATTATATATTTAAATTATAAAGCTACTCCTCAGCTGCACTGGGAGTGAAGAAATAGCATAGAATGCGTGCAGATGCTTATCATCCTGGCATGTCGTAAAAGTCGACTAAGGGACGGGTCCTCTCCAACATGGTGGACTATCTGTATGGGCGATGGGCTGATCACCTGTCACCATACGGTTCATCATACCATCTTATTAGGACTAATTAACTAATCGAACGTGGCCCTGTATGTTAAATTATAAATAAACATTCAAATTTATACACACTAGATCAAATCGTCAACCTTAGTAGTAAATGGGATTTGCCGTTAAATTCAATAAATCCATCTTTTACATTTTCCCCGTGACTTCGTCCGGAACATGTTCCTATGGAATTCGTTGTTTGTTATTCCCTCGGGATTGTATATTTTTCCAGGATGAAAAATTGTCTTTTTTTATGTCAATTGACTGATAAACGAGCTGACGGCCCACCTGATGGAAAGTGGTCACCGCCGCCCATGGACATCTGCAACACCAGAGGTGCTGCCAATGCGTTGCCAGTCTAGGGAGGATGGGGAATGGGGATGGGATGGGGACGAGGGAGTAGGCCTCCGGATCTCGTCACTCACCGTACGAAACGCAATAGCAAGCTCTTACTTTACGCCGATATTCTGTGAGAGTGTGGTACTACCCCGGTCGGGCCGGCCCATTCGAACAGTAATCATCTAGTGAGGATTACTGTTTGGCTCTACCACTACAAAAACTGTCTGTGTCCTTCTTAATCTTAATTATCGCTAAGTATGTTAATCCGTTGTTCGGTTTGACGTAAAAGTGGAACAAGCAACACGCTTTCATATTTATAATCTTAGTAAGGATTATTTATAATGAAGATTTCTATACTCCTCTGCTGCACTGGGAGTGAAGAAATAGCATAGAATGCGTGCAGATGCTTATCATCCTGGCATGTCGTAAAAGTCGACTACGGGACGGGTCCTCTCCAACATGGTGGACTATCTGTATGGGCGATGGGCTGATCACCTGTCACCATACGGTTCATCATACCATCTTAGGACTAATTAATCGAACGTGGCCACAAGTAGTCTTGTGGCTCTGCCCACCCCATTAGGGATTTCGGGCGTGATAATATGTATGTATGTAAGATTTCTATATTTATTATAGCGCCCTACATTAAAATATACGCACGAGATCAAGATAAAACTTCATTTTATTTTAATAAGTTCATTAAACGATTGATATGCTAGGAATGTTATTTGTAACGGTGTTTTTAATAGGGGAAAGTGTAGTTTAAAAAAAAACCGGACAAGTGCGAGTTAAACTCGCATGGAGAGGGTTCCGTTCCGTACATAATTATCTGAAATTTACTAGGTTACTTTAAATACCATAGACTTCTTATAGGTTTTCCTGTAATCTATAGGTCAAGAACTATTTCCTGTATTTGTTTCAAAATTGTAGCCCCAGTAGTTTCGGAAATAAGGGGGGGAGTGGTCAATTCTCGCCTATTTTCCCAAATAACTTCCAAACTGTTTTATTTAAAATTAAAAAAATATATATTTAAGATCCTCACAATAAGACCTTTCATTTGATATGTCACACGATATAGGTTGCATAACTTTTTTTTTATAATTTTATAATTTACCCCCCTAAAGTGGCCCCCATGTTTAAAATTTATATATTTACGTCACGCGTCACATATTCACTTACATATGAATACCAAATTTCAACTCAATCAGTCCAATAGTTTCGGAGCAAATTGGCTGTGACAGACGGACATACAGACAGACGCACGAGTGATCCTATAAGGGTTTCGTTTTTTTCCTTTTGAGGTACGGAACCCTAAAAAGGTACTTTTATAATACCAGTGAAAATGTCATACGCCCCCCTAATTAGAAACACTGTTGTTTGTCGCAAATATTTATTAATGTGCATTGTCTCTTTAATATTTATGTTGAATATTGAACGTTTTATGTTTTCTAAACATATATTTAAAAATCATAATAGTGCTATAACAATGTTCGTATCAGATTAACTGAATAATTAAAAAACTAAGATCTTGTCTTTGCCAAATAGAATCAACATGGCTGAATAATGAAGCCATTAAACATAACACTTCTCTTATTTATTCATGTCCGAAATGAAATTAACATATTTATGTTAAGACAAGTTATAATTTCGCCTATTTGAAACTTGTTTTTCGTATAAATTGGAGATAAAGAAAATATATTGACTTCCTCTTCGTGTGGAGTCGCACCAATTATACATATACAGTTATAACAATATAAGAGAAAAAATGTATTTTCCAATAGCAACACCACATCACTCGGCAACCTTTTTAATTAAAAAAAAGATACCGTATAATTTTCACACGTAAGTCTTTCATTATCACATAAAATAAAAAATATGAACAGGTTTTTTTTTTAATGCTACCTCGTATTTTTAAGGCGTGAAGGAAATGTCAATTACCGAGTCAAAGACAATTACTAGCGACCTTTTCGGTGAATTATGGCTGTATGCGTTGATTGTATGTTGGTATTATGAAAAAAAAAAACTAGAACCGTAATTAACATTTTTTGGTTCTTGCTTTGTCACAATGTTTTAAGTTAATTGAACTAAATAACACTGTAGAAAGTAAGAGGAGTGTTTTGAAATAATTATATTTGGGTTATGTCATACCTAAAGGTTTTTTATATACAAAAGTGAAAGTAAAAGTCATCTGTGGTTTGTGAATATTTACTATTGTGAATAGTTTATTTGACATTTAAACAACATTAAATGAATGTACAATAGATTAACACAAATTCTATTTGTTAAATTAAACTGAACTTTTGTCTATCTGTAGTTTAAAAAAAGTGACTACATAACAAAAGCAATACCTTACATACAGTTTTGTTCTTTATAGATAACCCATTTTGTTAAATCAAAATTAACTTTAATAACGCCTTACCAAATTATGGTTATTGCTGAAATAACCGAAAGTATCTACTTTGATGATCATTTTATTCAGTGTACTTACGCGTTAAAAAAAGCAAAAGTTAAAGCCAGCATATCAAAGTGAAGCATAGACAATTTTATGTCTATAACCGATTGGTTAATAATTAAAACTTCTAATAACATTCTTGAAACCGTCTGGCGGGACGGTATAACCTCTTTATAAAACCGGACATGTGCCACCAACGACGATCCGTAATGAAGACATTTGCCTCCAATAAGCAACCCATTATTACTACTTAACTGATAAAGAACCTAATGCAAACACAATGGAGAATTCACTCTGTAGGTAAACCGATAGAGTTGCATTTACTCTGAATAAAAACACGAGGTCAAATGAAAACGTCCCGTTCCAAAATTCGAAATTTCGTTCGAAATTCAAAAATCAAGCACTAATTTTGAACTGTGTTGCTTTTTTAATTAAAGGATATTTCAGGTTGGAGCCGTTTGCATTCATTTTAGCGTTTCTCGTGAAAACTAAATTGGACTTTGCTAGTTTTGTTTATGGTTGTTTTTTGTTTGCGTGAAAGTTAATTAATTACAATATAATAAATCGTTAGTGGCAATTAAAGGTTATGTTTATTTAGGTTCGGAGTTGCCAGCGGTGAGATCAAACGTTCGGAAGCCGCGGTTTTGAATTATTTCATATCTCTGAGTTTATTGATAGACTACCAGTTCACTTCGTGTTTTTGATTATTTTATTTATGGCAGTTAAACGAATAATAAATAAAAATCTTTCAAAATTGTCCCTTTTTTTAAAGAAATATAAAATTTAACTAACTCGTAATCATAAAATATTGCTTATTGTTTTTTTTTTTCACAAATTAAGTGGTAAGTAGCGAAGAATGTTACTTTGAAAATTAAACGGCGTTTCTTTGTTTCATTAATGTTTAAATTTAACAATAAGAAGTCAACATGTTAATGTTAAAAACATGTAAATAAGTTGGATCAGACATGGCGGCCAATTATAAAGACGATAGGCATCGCAATTATGCCATAATGTCTTAATTAGTTGACGGTTGCGGGTGGTCCTGGGTTCGATTCTCGTGGAATGTTGAATGAAATTGTTCCATGTATAACTTAGACATATATTTGGCTGAAGATAACTTTGATACCAACAATAAAAACTGAGGTAACAATATCTCTTGCATGAAAGTTGCTTAGTTGTAGGCAGAACTAATATGACGACCATTATATATCTATATATATAAAAATGAATTGCTGTTCGTTAGTCTCACTAAAACTCGAGAACGGCTGAACGGATTTATCTTATCTTAGTCTTGAAATGTTCGTGGAGGTCTAGGGAAGGTTTAAAAGTACATAGGTTACTTAAATTATTATTCTTCGCAGACGAAGTCGCGGGCACCAGCTAGTATATAATATATAAAACTATCTTTTATCCGTGACTTTGTTTACTGCATTTAGCCCCTTAGCATTAATCCGTTGCACGGTTTTAACGTGAAAAAGTAACAGACAAACACATTAATAATACTTTTAATAAGGATAGGATACTAGCTTTTACGACTTTATCCATGTAAAATTCGGCTATCGTTATTTCATCAAGAACTTTATAATTTTCCGGGATAAAAATATTCTATCTTAAGGTGAGATATAAAAACTATACACCAAATTTTTATCCAAATCTGTGCAGCCATTTATGAATTATTGAGAAACATAGTCACCGACTTTCACATTATAACTTCTCTTTTCTTGACATACTGGGCACAAATTATCAGCTTAGCTTATTTGGAATAAATATATTATTTATAGATATTTTAAACTAAGTCTTAGTGTATTTCGTATATTATTTAGTTTTATTACAACTAGGCTCCATAATGTTTTTTGATAGTTTTCTCTTTTTTTAATATGTATTGACGACGCGGTTAGCCTAGTTGGTAGTGACCCTGCCTCCGAGGCTAGCGGTCCCGGGTTCGATCCCCGTTAAGGGCAAATATTTGTGTGACGAGCACGAATGTTTGTTCCTGAGTCTTGGATGTTTCGTGTTTAAGTATTTATTTATCTATATAAGTATGTATATCGTCGTCTAGTACTCATAACACAAGCCTTTAGAGCTTACTTTGGGGTTAGATCGATTTGTGTAAAGATTGTCCCCTGATTTATCATTTATATAACTTCCTGTTCGTAGGATAATATATTATCGGAATCACTATAATATATATAGTGTCCCATCGCGTCTGTTTGTCTGCATGGATATATCTCAGAAATAACGAAAACGAAAAGAAAGTTAGTATAGGTATATCAGATGAGGGAGTCGTTTGTAGGGGTAGGGGTGCTGTGTTCGTTTACTGTTCCATATTATTTAAATAAAAACAGGCCAATTGCGAGTCGGACTCGCGCACGAAGGGTTCCGTACCATTATCTATATAATGGTTCACGGTTTATGCATAAAGTTTATGTTTATGCAATTAAATGTTTTATTTTTTTATTTTTATATGAGTTGATTGAATGAAAGGTAAATTGCGGTTTACGATTTATGACGTATTAAAAAAAACGACTTACTAGATCTCGTTCAAACCAATCCAATCCAATCCAATCCAATCCAATCCAATCCAACCCAATCCAATCCAATCCAATTCCAATTCGTCCAATTTTCGGTGGAAGTTTACATGTAATGTACATCATATATTTTTTTAGTTTTGTCATTCTCTTATGTTAGAAATTACAGGGGGGGGGGGAAATATTTTACTATTTTGGAAGTGTCTCTCGCGCAAACTATTCAGTTAAGAAAAAAATGATATTAGAAACCTCAATATCATTTTTAAAGACCTATCCATAAATACCCCACACGTATGGGATTGATGAAAAAATAATTTTCAGTTTCAGTTCTAAGTATGGGGAACCCCCAAAATTTATTGTTTTTTTTATTTTTGTGTAAAAATCTTAATGCGGTTCACAGAATACATCTAATTACCAAGTTTCAACAGCATTGTTCTTATAGTTTCGGAAAAAAGTGGCTGTGACATACGGACGGACAGACAGACAAGCAGACATGACAAATTCATAAGGGTTCCGTTTTTTGCCATTTGGCTACGGAACCCTAACACAGTAACAAAACAGGCATACACTTATACTTTATACCATATAACTTACACATTCGAAAACGATTCCCTCGCCTGATTTATCTATTATACAATTTAGGTGATCATTCTACTGTATAGTGCCTAATTTTGTTTAGGATATTGTAGCGCAATTTTTAACGAATTCGCTTTTATTTTATGATTTATTTTAGGGTTATCAAATGTCTATCCATGTCCTTTATACTATTCACAGGAATCTCAGTCAATAATTATTTCGAAATTGCTAAAATAACTAGATGTCTTGTTCAATTAACCCCGCGTTACCAGTCTCCGAGCGCCCCTAAAAAAGACCACTGCATTACCAACAAAAAAATTGGAAAATCTAATTTATAAATCGCAATAGTTAATAAATATGATGATTAAGCCTATGTCGTAATAACTATATATTTTAAGATGGTGTTAATATATAGACTAATCCCGTTTTATAAAGAAATGGACATAAAAATATACCGGAGACGTTTTTATAGACCCTGAAGTAGAACTCCTCTGCTGCACTGGGAGTGAAGAAATATCATAGAATGCGTGCAGATGCTTATCATCCTGGCATGTCGTAAAAGTCGACTAAGGGACGGGTCTTCTCCAACATGGTGGACTATCTGTATGGGCGATGGGCTGATCACATGTCAACGCACATACGGCTCATCATACCATCTTAGGACTAATTAATCGAACGTGGCCACAAGTAGTCTTGTGGCTCTGCCCACCCCATTGGGGATTTCGGGCGTGATGCTATGTATGTATGTATGTATGAAAGTAGAATGGCCTGGGCACGTTTTCAAAAAGACTTCTACCTATTTTTAATGAAGAGTTATTTAAGATATAGGCACATAGGTATATTTAGATGACTTTCTGCTGAGTTTCTTGCGGAGCTTCTCATTAATGGTCCTATCCGAAACGCTGGTAGACTCAACCTATTTTAGTGTTCATATGACGACTAAAAGAGCCCACAGGTAGCCAATTTGCTGAATAAAAGTTTGGAAATCTGATATTTTTTTAATTGCTTATCCTAGAAAATATAAAAGTTCCTGTGACAACGATGACGAATTTCCAAGATGCCAGTAAAAGGCAGTTTAGATTTACGGCAAAATAATGATTTGGCATAGAGTTAGTTTCTTTGTTTTTCGCTTGGTTGCTGTCAGTCTTTTAATAATGTTGCCATTAAAATAAAATAAAAGACCGGACAAGTGCGAGTTACACTCGCGTGGAGACGTTTCCGTAAATGATTATCTGAAATGTCCTATGTTAATTTAAATACCATGGACTTTTATAGGTTTTCCATTAATGTATAGGTAAAGAACTATTTTCTGAGTTTTTTTTTTCAAAATTATAGGTCCAGTAGTTTCGGAGATAAGGGGTTTTCCTAAATAACTTCAAAGCTAGTTATCTTAAAATTATAAAAAATATATATATATTTAAGATTCTCTCAACAAGCCCTTTCATTAGATATATACGTCACAGTTTTAAAAAAAAACTAACTTACCCGCCAAAAATGGCCCCAGTGTTTAAAATTAATTTATTTACGTTACACGTCCGTGTTGCGGTCTCCGACTTACGTTACGTGTCCCACATTTCAACTCAATTGGTCCAGTAGTTTCAGAGCGAATTGGCTGTGACAGACGGACAGACATACACGAGTGATCCTATAAAGGTTACATTTTTTCCTGTTCCAAAAATATTTTTATGTGTTATCTCGTCAGCTTTTGCTTCCTTCTGTTTTGTTTACTTTGTTTTGTTTTTGGTTACTTGTCATAGTGTAGTGTGTAATATTTGTGTAACCTTCTATGCTTTTTCCGAGCGGTCCCAACGAAAGACCAACGTTGGCTTCACAGCTAGCACATGGTACGGCTCTAGCAGAGTTGACACAAGGATATGTTAAACCGTCTTATGTGCGTGCGTCTCTCTCACACGTACCGACGAAAGAGATAGTCAGAGAGATAAACGAGGGTAAGTTAAACCCTGTGTCTGGTATGGTAGGGCATGAGTGATTCGCCACAAAAAAAAACTTGTTTTTTTAGTGTTAAGTTATGTTATTGTTGTGAATAGATTTTTATCTACACCCATATCATAAAACCTCCATTGGTTAATCAAAAACCGTAGGAAATGACCACCATTTTGACAACCAATTAGGAAAAACCAGTGCTGCGATAAAGAAATAACGTGACTTCTTTATCGTTTTTAGTAAAGAAATGAGATTAAATTTGGAACAGCTGTCAAAACTCAAGTGGGTCTCTATTCTAGTATCCATAGATAATAAAACAGTTATTGATACGAAACGTCAATTCAGTATGTTTTTTTTATATAAACTGCACAATATTTGATCTCGAGTGACGTGAGAATAGAGACTTCATCCGTTTGTCTATGATTTAAAAAAAAATGGTCTTGACGGAGGATCGAATCGCCGCCATGTTGGTGTTTTGCTGAACGAAAGTAGAATTTTGTTGAATTGAATAGAAAAAGTTGTTTGTAATTTACATTTGAGTTGAAAATATGAATAGTAAGTAGTCTTCTCGGAGTGTGTGTGATGTGAAAATGCGCCGGAAATCGGAAATATGCAGCCACGATTGCAACAAATAACTTGTTGCCAGAAAATATTGTTTCTGAACCCATCATGGAGGATTTATAATATGTGTGTAGATAAAGTTATGTATGCAACTCTGCATAATTTGGCCTTAAAACACACGTGCGATCTTATTATGAAACTCGCCTATCGGCTCGTTTCAAGAAAACCGCACTAGTGTTTTAAAGCCTATCATTATGCAACCGTTGCATAAACTACTATTTCTTCCAACTACGCTTTAACTTCATCATTATGGCCTTAAATGCTCAGCACAAAGCAGCTCTTTTTTGCAAAGTCGCATACAAAATTCATTATTGCACTGTTATGTATTTTTTTTGATTTGGTTAGTTGTATAAAGAAAAGCAGATTATGCACCTCGCATCAAGTGTATTAGTGCGCTCGTGTTTTTCGAGTCCTCACTTGCGTTCGGGCTCTAAACTAACACTCGGCGCAATAATGAATCACTTTCTGCTTGGTGCAACAATCTACTCTTTCTCTCTTTCTAGGGGCAAAAGTACCCTGCCAAAATTTACCCTTCATGTTCCGTCCACCACGAGGTTGGCCCTCCCCCTGCTATTTCGGGCCGCGGCGCCTAATGTCGAGCAAACACGCGCGGGTGGTCGGCCACCCAAGCGCCCGCGCAGCACAGAAATACGTGGAGTGGATCTTATTGGAATGTTATTGGAATATTGTATTAGACCATTTTTAATAAATTATTCGAGTTCAATGTATAATGATAATGGGGCCAATTCGAAAATATGAAATTTGAAATAACTAACGTCAAACTCGATGTTGACAGCTTGGTGCCATACAAAATCGTGTTTGACGTTTCTTATTTTAAGATTAGGGAATTTTAAATTAAGAAAACACTATTTCGAATTGGACCTATACTTACTAACTTTTTAGTTATTTAATTTTATATCATTATTTAGCCCGACAAAGGAAACGCGCGAACCAAACTAAAAAAAGTATTTCCAAATCTGTCGTTCACATTAACCTACAAATGGCTGATTTTCATAAAACGTAAAATACATTACAGAAACGAGTTGAACTGAAAAAAAAAACCTTGAATTTTCGTTATCGTAATCGCCATTTTTTTCAGGATACCGAGAATTTAAAGACACCAAACGACAGAACGGAAAATTTGCGGTCAAACTGAATATGTAACTCAATTTCGTAATTCTGGCTGGAGGTTACGCTAATTCATATTAAGTACAGCTGAAGATTGTTTGTGAACTTGTTTAGGTCGTACGGCCATTTCCTTTGGAAGGGGAGAGGGGAGGCTTTTTCCAACTAGTGGGATATGAACGAGGCTTAAAAAGCAGCCATGGGGTTTTTTCAAATGAGAGAAGTTAACACGTTGTAGAGACTTTGGATAGCGAATAAAAAAAATACAGCTTTTTTGGGTAAATTAATACCCAATTTCTTCCCAGGACAGAAGTTCATCAACGAGAATCGAGTGTTACTTATAAGTCATAATTATACGTTTAAAATTGTGAAATTACTTTAACAGAAATGTCAATTTTACGGCTATACGTGTCATGCAGTTTTTTTTTCGACCACGTACCCATTCTTCTTAGGTTTTTTTAAGCGAATGCGACTCCATGCCTTTCGGAATTGTGCGTCGCGCGCATGTCACCAAAACATTTCAAGCTCGAATGCTATACTACCCATTACACAAATCCGATAATACACCTTATCTTACTGTATTACGGATCAAATTTGCATATACAATTGCGCCACACTTGTATGTTAGATATAGGGTTGGCACCGGTATGAATAAAATTAAGTAAATTTACTTGACACAGAAAATTAATTTGACACCGCAAAATTATTTTTCATTGTATAAGATTGAATGGTTTATTGCATATTATGTTTTTTATGTCATGATTATTATCATAGAAGAAAGCTTTTATTAAGATACTTTTTTCATTAAAGCATGTGAGAAGTTTGCTTTAAATACTCCAATTTTCTTTATTTTTTACATTTTTGTAGTGGTAGAGCCAAACAGTAATCCTCACTAGATGATTACTGTTCGAATGGGCCGGCTCGACCGGGGCAGTACCACACTCTCACAGAATATCGGCGTAAAGTAATAGCTCGCTATTGCGTTTCGTACGGTGAGTGACGAGATCTGGAGGCCTATTCCCTCATCCCTATCCCATCCCCATTCCCCATCCTCCCTAGACTGGCAACGCATTGGCAGCACCTCCGGTGTTGCAGATGTCCATGGGCGGCGGTGACCACTTTCCATCAGGTGGGCCGTCAGCTCGTTTGTCAGTCAATTGACATAAAAAAAAAAACTTTTTCACTTTCATCTAATTTGTTATTGTAATTTGGATCTCTTCAGATTACGTACAGTTTTATTGAACATATTTTACGTTGTTTTATTGTTTTTGTTTATACGTAAATTATTCCTCGAAATCAACATTAAACATTTACCAGTATGATCGATGTCGTAAATTCTTTTGCGTACTTTTAGGTTTTTTGTTTTACGCTAAAGTACGGGTGGCAACCCTAGTTCGAAGCCCAACTGAATTTGAGTTCTAACAATAGACTTTTAAGGTTTATTTTCATCTGTGTTGCTAAGAAAGGATTAAAATAAGAATTTAATAGCTTCAATCCGGCTTTATTTTGATCTGTATACCTTTGACTTTAAGACTGTTATCCTTTAGCAATGGCTATCTATTTAAAGGTTATGGCTGTGTGAACTAATTGAGATATCTTCCGTTCGGTTGTTTTGTTTGTCTGTCTGTCTGAGATAGCTGGTGAATGTTCGGTATTAATGTTTTTTATTTGGACTATTTATGGATTGTATAGGTACTTCAAACTTTGAAGAAGATTCGGAGACAAAGTCGGTAGATGGCGCTATTTAGAATAGCGGATGGCACCTGTCATGACAGATAGTTTATGTCAAAGCTACTTTTACTCTAAAATGGCAAAAATATAGTTGGTTTTTAGAACATTCAAAGTTTCTTGTCGGTAGAATTTTTCTATAACATTTCTTGCTAACCCTCACTATGAGAGGAGAGCTCTGCCCAGCAGTGGGACCTATTAAGGCCGGTGATGATGATGACAATGATGATGATGAAAATGACACACGTCCGAAACTACTGGACCGATTGAGTTGAAATTTGGTACACATATGTAAGTCGGTGACCGCAATACGGACGTGTAACGTAAATAAATGAATTTTAGACATGGGGGCCACTTTCGGGGGTTTAATTGGATAATTAAAAAAAAGTTTTGAAACTGTATTGTGCGACATATCAAATGAAAGGGCTCGTTGTGAGAATCTGAAACGTATTTTTTTATAATGTTAAGATAAATAATTTGGAAGTTATTTAGGAAAATAGGCGAAAATTGACCATTGACCATTGCCCCGCCCCTTATCTCTGAAACTACGGAGCCTAAAGTTTTGAAAAAAATACATAAATTAATTCTTCACATTCTACAGGAAATAAAAAGTCTAAGGTATTTAAAGTAACATAGGAAATTTCACATAATCACGGAACCCTCTCCACGCTAGTTTAACTCACACTTGGGTTTAGATTTTATAAAAATTAACACCAGTGGCGCAGCCTGCCTACGAGCCGATCCCTGACGGCTTTACCAAGCTAGAAAGCTACGGCTAGTTGTCAGTGAAGTCCATGTGAAATGTCAAACTCGCACGTACGGTTCTTAGTCTTCCGGCTTCCCTCAGGAAATATTATACGCTTCGCCACTGATAAAAACCATCAGGGATAATACGCACTTATAATGAATCGTGAAGCAATGGACCGGCATGACCGGACCCCTGACTCCATGGACCCGACATTAAGAAACCCTGTCGTGGAATAAATGTCAGCAAATGTCAGTCAAATGTTTTATTTTTCACAAATAGTGCAACTACTGTAACTCGTTGTGGTTTCGTCCGTTATCGCCCTAACTTCCGTTCTAGAAACAATGGTTATTATTATGAGTAACTGTTGAAGAATTCGTTCGATTCAGTGGGCGTAAGCGGATTGGCTAATTTTTAAATGTATTTTTGTGATTCAGAACTTAAGTAAACCCTTAGTTCTTGAGTGCCCGCTTTAAAGGATTTAATAGTTTACGGCAGCAGGGAAAAGATAATGCCATCTAGGACCGCTTTGTTGTCAAAAAGTATTTTTGGGATTGCGCCCGATAGGATATATCATAAATTACCGGTAGCAATTTTAAATCTCGAATGCATTATGTAAGTTTTTGGCTTCCAAGAATAGCTGGGGACCATTAATCATTACCTTCGTTAATCGCTAATCCGTTATTAAAAAAGTTAATTTCGTTAAACATTAAAGCGTTAAATTTTGGAAGATTTAACGGAAGTTTACGTTAATTGTTAACGTGATTGAAATTGCATTATATGATGGGCTATGGAAGTTTTGGCAGGACATGAAAAATTAGGTAATAACGTGTCTTTCGTGTGTCCTTTTGACAAATAGTATAGGTACATAATAAACCATTAACGGACATTAATCGTTTTAACAGAAGTTAACGAGTCAGTTAACAATTTTTAAAGTTAAAGTTGACTTCGTTAATTAACGATTAACGGATCAACGGTCTTGTGCCCAGTAGGTATATATTTTGTACCAAATTCAACAGTAAAACACAAACTTGTATCATGTTTGTACTATTTATTCACTTAGAGTTCATTTATCGTTATTCCTTAAAGAACTGTGCACTTATCCGGGATGATATAATCCTATTTATATTATCTTTAAAGTAAGAAGATCATTACTAAATTTCAACGAAATCGCACAGCGGTTTAACCGTGAAGACAGATAGACGGACAGAGTTACTTTCGCATGTTTACGCAACTTTAAGAGGAGTGTGAACCTACGGCTTTTCATACAAGAGGCTATAACGATTTCCACCCCTTAAATGTTAACCGATGTTGACCAACTTTTGATAGGTTGTCAGTCAGAACAAAATCTAGGTCTTAGCGTTTTGATGTTTTCATTATAATCAATAAATTCAGTTTTATTATGGTTTCAATATTCTCATCCAAATTTGGTATTATTTGACTTTATTGATCTTTAATCAATATTCAAAAAACGTATAGACCTAGATTTTGTTCTGACTGACAAACTATCAAAAAGTGGTCAAAATCGGTTATTATTTAAGGGGTGGAAATCGTTATCGCCTTTTGTATGAAAAGGGTGATTTTTGCCGTTGGTTCATTCCTCTTAATAAGAGTCTACCTCATTTGTAAGACCAAGTAAAAATTGTATGTATCTTGAAGTTAATTTACTTATAACTCAATTTATAATGTTTTCTGTCAGGTAATAATTTTAACTGTACGTGACAATTAAATCATGTTAAATCTTAAAAATCTTTATTGCTTCCTCTTCCGAAACATATTACGTTTAGAAAAGAAATAAATACGCACAGAAAAACGGATTACGCATTATACGTAACAAATTGAACAAATTGCACAAATATTCACAACAAAACTCAAAGTATTAGTACCCCCAATTTTTTTCCTAAAATACCGTCGCCAAATCCAGTAGCTGTTTTTCTAAACATCTCGCTTTTTTTCATACAAACAAATGTTTTTCTGTACAAACCTACTTAAGTATACATCTATCGCGAGGTACAAACGAAATCTTAACACTTTAGAGGCATAAAAAAATATTGTCAAGTTCCTGTCGAATATTGACGAAGGGTTCCGTACTAGACTATTATAACATTTTGAAAACTAGTGTTACTTATTAATAGTTAGAACAGGAGTTATTACTTATTATACTTCGTTTTTTTTAGGAAAAAGTAATAATTGTATTCCATCTTGTTAAGCCGTTTTATTGAAAAGTACTTTTATATAATATATGGGAGCCATTCACAAATACATAACACTAAAATTAGCGGTTCTAATTTATTTTGAAATAGCTTATTTAGACTCCTGAATTAGATATAAAAAGTATACCCAATTCTAAGATAAATTTATCCATACTTGTCTTATTTGGTAAACAAGTTTCTAACCTCATAAAGCAATTTTTGGGTGAAACAGCTATTTTGTCCTAAATAAAGCCAACCTAGGCAAAATTGGCAAACTGTCATTGAAAATGTAGTCTCCGGTTCCTTTATGTGCAAGGAAACAGCTGTTTTAGCCAAAAAAGGTGCGATTTGAGGTTAGAAACTTGTTAACCAAATAAGACAAGTACGGATGAATCCACCTTATAGGTATATGTTATTCGACTGTACCTAACTCGTGACCACTGATTTCGATGCTATCAGTCCAGTGGCCAAAAAGGTTGGTAGAAAACTCAATTTTTCATAAAAACAACTTAGCACTATCAAAAAATACTTTTTTGTTCAAGGGTTTTATTTATAAAACAACATAATGATGATGCAGATAATGTACTAAAAACTATTAAGTAAAAGAAAAATATGTTAGCCATTTTGTTGCGGCGGCCATCTAGTTTTTTTTTTAATAGTGTATTTACTGTATTCTATTACGCAATGCATCAATTCCAAAAGTTCAATTACAGTTATTTTTCACGGTTCAATATTTCCTAAGCAACCCTAACCCCATAATCCGTTCACTTAAGACTTTTTAGCTACCCATCAGTTACGGCTTGAGTCACTATGCCACCCAACGCGCTGTTGCTCCGTCTCGTTCCCTCATGTAGCGTTGTCCCTGTCTAACCCTTTTTTATCTCCATTGAGGTTGGCTGTCAAAATAAGGATTATAAAAGCGTTTGGATAGGTTTATGCAATACTGGTATTGATAAAAAGGAATAAGTACTCATCTAAATAAAAATAGGTACGGTTATTGTAAATTTGACTTCCGGTTTTTATTCAATTGTGTTTATAAGGTGCGCAATGTTTTTGACTATGACATTGACATTGACATTTGAATGACAAAATATTGATAGCAATATTATTATATGAGGTGTCGTGATGATAACGATATTCTAGAATGTTCAAAATAAAATAATGAGATTATACTCCCGAGACAATTACACTAATATAATATGCTTTTTTTTTATTGCATTTTCGACCGAGCGAGTGAAGCGAGCGAAGCGTGTCCATTTCAGCTTGGGCAAAAATGCTTTCGTATGTCCGGCTGTCTATTTGTTCTCCTCTCCAGGCCCCCAATTCTCGGTGCATTCGAGATAATCTCGATTGTGAGATTATCTCGAATGCACCGAGAATTGGGGGCCAGGTCGCATTTCCCAACAGATTCTTGGGAAATTTTTGAGCAGGTTGGATAAATATATAGTTTTTTTTTTCGATTAAATTCTACAAAATTTTTAAAAACGGCGATTATATGGAGGTTTTGTGATTACAAATTTATTTGCAGTGTTGGTAAACTGACCACGACCCATGTCGACGTATGGGGATATCAGTTTTTCAACGGCAACGTTAAGTTTGTCGCGAGGTCTGTTAACGGTCCGTGAATTATTGTTTCGGTTTCTTTAGTCTTTGATATCTTCTAAAGTTCTTTATTTAAATGGTATAGTGTACAGGACAATTTTAATTAAATGGCCAAGGCATAGAAAGTATTTAATTTTGTTTGGATAAGGATTAATACTGAATAGGAGAAAATAGCTTCGCAAATAACCTTATGTTTTTAATTAACATTTTAAAGATAAAAATGGTTACTGTGAGTCAATCATAGGAGATAGACATATGATATTGCGGAATTTTCTCTAGGTTTTTTAAAGAACTACAATTCTTTAGCAACTTTTTTTTGATATATCTCTTAAAGTTTAGCCAGGAGTAAGCCATGTCAGCGCAAAAAAAGGTTATGTACATATAATTCTTACTCGTGAACCACGTCGTCCATTGGTGAAAACCGCATCAAAATGAGTTATACTATAGAAGTTAGCGGATATAGTTTTCTAACGGCAAAGTTAAGTTACTAGCGAGGTCTACAGCTCACGGAGCCACTAGTATATCAGGGGGGCTAGCACGACATGCCCGCGAGTCGTTTGTCGCTCAGTGAGTCCCTTACATTTTAGACTAGTTTGACAGAGATGCACTGAGCGACAAACGACTCGCGGGCATGTCGTGCTAGACGTGCAGATACAAAGACATAAATATTAATTTACTGGTACGTGTCGCATGCGACCGTCCCCGGCATGTAAAAGAAAACAAGTCGCGTGAGTGATGACTTAATTTTTAGAACCACCGCGGAGTAACCGGACACTGCACAGCCGCACGCGCTTAAGGCAAATGTCTACACAGTCAGCGGTTCCGATGTTGGACTCCGAAGCTTCGGGTGGCGGGTTCGATTACCGAAACAGAACTCGAGTCGTACGTATCGTAATATGTTAAAATACTTGTATTTTTGTAGGGGTCACGGCTGGAAATAAAAAAAAACATGAAAATACATACATATATATATAGGATGTGTAATGTTTTGTCTTTAGCTTTGATTTCGTTTCTGACCCTTAACACAAATTAAGGATCAGAAACAAAATCAAAATTAAAAAAAATACACTTTTAATATAAATATAAATATCACAGTTATTGTTTATTCATTGTCTACACATAAGAACTGTCGAAAATTTCAAAACGGGATAAGAACTCGTAAAAGCAAAAAGACGGAGCGAGTCGGATTTGTCCACAGAGAGAGAGAGAGAGAGATAGTGGTTTAGCTATGAAAAGGTAAAAAACATCGCTCGTATGCACTTTTGTATTCAAATTTACAAATATGACAGTTACATATCATTATTGGAATCATCTTTGTAAATAAACTGACTGATAGATTAAAAAATAAGTTTTTTACCGACAGATATTTTATTATTTGATATTTATATACTTTGATGGAGCATGTTGCGGATGATTCTATTATGTCGTTTTATTAAAATAAATATCTAAGCCTAATATTTCAAAAGTCGCCACCGCCGCCAGCGGGTGTACCGTCCTGTTACTCTATACATCCCGTGACATATGATATTCACAATGATTTAATGACGATATTCCGTTCGTTAGCAAATGATTAATCATCAGCGTTAAAATGTCAATTAAAATCTAGAAAAAATACTTTAGAAAAAGGCGTAAAACAGTTCCATTTTAAAGAGCGTTATATACTAAAAAAAACTAGAACATACATACATAGAATCACGCCCGAAATCCCTAATGGGGTGGGCAGAGCCACAAGACTACTTGTGGCCACGTTCGATTAATTAGTCCTAAGATGGTATGATGAGCCGTATGAGCGGTGACAGGTGATCAGCCCATCGCCCATACAGATAGTCCACCATGTTGGAGAGGACCCGTCCCTTAGTCGACTTTTACGACATGCCAGGATGATAAGCATCTGCACGCATTCTATGCTATTTCTTCACTCCCAGTGCAGCAGAGGAGTTAAAACTAGAAGCAGAGAGTTAATTGAAGTCATCAAAACCAAGGGTGTGATTTTCATAAAACCTTGTTCATGAACTCAACGGCGAGCCTAACATGACCCGTCAGTGCTTATAACCTACATGTTCGTGCGGGTCTTCGACCTCGGTCGTATTTCGACGCAACCAGCCACGGATGTAGGTACCTAGCTCTGTGTAATGCCTACGAGTGCGCGGATCAATTTATGATTGTCGCACGAAATGAGACACGAAATGAGCAACGAGATTTGAAACGAGAAAAACCCCTGAATAACACTTCACCGAACTCGCTTAAGAGCGATTTCGCACTACATTTGATCCGAATCCGATCCGATCCGGATCCGATCCGAATCTGATCCGAATCCGATCTGAACTCGTGGAAATACGGTCCGGAGTAGTCGTAGTCATGCGTTATCCGATTTCTCTTCGTTTTCCGTGAATCTCTATTCCGGAGAAGATTATTGACGGACCGAAGTAGCCATAGTATTATTTGTATTAACGCTCGCGCACTGCGTCCGAAACGAATCTGAACCCAATTCGAGCTGCGTACGAGCAAAGAGCAGCGGGGCGGCTGAGTGTGGACGGGGGACGCGTAAAATGACGTATGCTTGGATTTGGATCAGAGATCGGACGAGTGCGTAAGCAATATCCGAACTCGATCCGAGATTTCTAGATCTGTATATTCACGGGTTCGGATCGGATTCGGATCGGATGTAGTGCGGAACCGCTCTAACTTGACCCATCAGTGCGTATAAACTACATGTGTGTGCGTGTCTACGACCTTGGTTGCGTTTTGAATGAAAATTCTCCAGCCATCTTAAAGTAGGTACGCAGCGGCTGATCAGCGACGAGGGATACATTCATATTTAGGCCGAATGACTTTACGATTACAGTCTAAATTTAATAGTTTCATTTCTCCTCTCGACGGACCGCGAGCTTCATATTATAGGTACCACAAGGTCAATCTAAACTTCCCAATAACTAGTTTTTAACACCAGTAGTGACTAATACCTCAATAATGCCGACTTAAACTGCGATCCATCATTGTATTTTGACAGCCGTCAAATTACTGTCAAGCGGCGCGCTTTGAGCGTTAAGGGTGCGATCGTTTTAGTTGTAAGGATTATAGATGAGACTACGAACTGACAATTCGGAAAACCGACGATTCAGCGTATTTTCTAGTTGGTAGCTAGTTATTTTCCATTTTTTAAATACTAATACTAAAAACCGGAGAAGTGCGAGGTAAACTCGCGTGGCAAGGGTTCCGTACATGATTATCTGAAATTTCTAATGTTACTTCAAATACCATAGACTTCTTATAGGGTGTCCCGTAATCTATAACATTAAAAAAAAACTATATACGAACGCGAAATCCAAGGTTGAAAAGTGAAAAAAAAAAATGTCGTCATCCCATTGAAAATATGCAATCAGCTGATCAACTTAGGTAGGTACTATGGAAAGATGAAAAAAATACCGCGGGCGAAGCTGTGGCGGGTCCACTACATTCATAATTTGATAGATGACTTTCTGCTTGAGTTTCTTGTGACGCTTCTTCGTAGTAATGATTAATAATGTTCCTGTTTTTAATTTACTCATGTAGTACTTATGCCTAGAAGTGACCAATTTGCTAAATGAACGTTTTGATTTTGATTTCAAGTCTAAATTATAGATCAGTTTAGCCAAAGATCTCAAAAGAAGGATATGCCTATCAGTTCAATTCCGTGTAACAAGTCTCATAGAAGGTTGTCAAACTCCAGCGCCATGGATTAACCACACCCTATTGCTGATGTCTTAGTTCTTACGACATGCATACAAAAGTCTAATATTGCTTGATTCATACGCTATTATAATCATTGTGGACGGTCTGGTCGGTGGTGCTGCGGTCTCACACCGCACGATGCGGGAGGGCAATTTTTCGATTATAACCGTGTCACTTAAACGGGTGTTAGGATGGTGGTTGCCATGCGACTGAAACTGCGATGGTGTCAGCTTCGCGTTCTGTCACCTCAAAAGTAAGCATTGCGAAAATTGCTTTGAGCAGTTCCTTACTATATATTTCAATGAGTTTAGCGGTTTAAGCGCAACGCGCACACAACGCGTGCGCGGGTCGGGCTCAGGGTGTATTGTGTGTAATTTATATGGACGACAACACACAGAACGCGTGCGCGGGACGGGCGTGGGTCGGGTAAATTCAACGGAAACACCCATGCTCGACCTGCACCCGACCCGCGCACGCGTTCTGTGTGCAGTGCGCTTTACTAGATCATTACCTACTCGTGGCAGTTTACCTCAAAACTCAAGAATAATATAAACGCAGTATGTTATTGAAAGTAGCTTCAGTATTCGGATAACCTACCCAGGCATTAATATTGCTTAACCTAGGAAAATAATCGTTTTCACACAGTCTAGACTAACGGTTCATTTTGATCACAAATTAAGCATGAACATGAAATCGTATTTAACAAACGCACTTTTAGTTAAATCTTTAATTAACTAATGACCACTGCATCGGATCAATTATACCGCAGAACGTAAAAAACATCTCAGAACTTGAATGAATGGACTCAGAACGGTGACGGAAAGAACTCGACAATACCGTAACAGAAAACCCGCTTGCCGCCCGCAAACATAAATTCAAACGATACTGACTCTAATAGCATTAGAAATAAGGGAAAATAAACATCAATTTCGTGAAACCATAACTCTGTTTTGACATAACGGTCGCATAAATACGTCTGCGACAAAATTTAGTTCCACTAATCGCAGCATTAAAACGCTAAACGCCTCTAAAAATAGGTAATCGAGAACGCACTGGCTGAAAGAGTTTGACAGGTGCAGCGGTTGGCGCCAAATTCGCTGTCACTTTGACGGCGTTGGATGATTTAAGCGGCAAAGTGATTAAAATAAATAAAAAGAAAAAGCTTGGATTAATAATGTTAATTTATTGGACCACACATTGTGTTTGATATTTTAATATGCTTCCAGTTTTCATAACAGTCTGGTTTGTGTCTGTTATGATGTTCAAGTTTGTAATTCTGTGTTTGAGGTTAGTTTTAAAACGCCATCTTCAAGTTTATTATATTAAATTTGTAGGCCACAGAGGCCGCGGCCATTATTCTTTCAGGACATCAAAAAACGGTAAACAATAATTGGAACTTTTAAATAAATGCTTAACTACAAAGATTTCAAAAGAAGGATGTGCCTATCAGTTCAATTTCGTGTAAAAAGTCTCATAGTAGGTTATCAAACGCTAGCGCCATGGCTTACCCACACCCTATTGCTGATATCTTAGTTCTTACGACATACATACAAAAGTCTAATATTGCTTGATTCACACGCTATTATATCATTGTGGACGGTGTGGTCGGTGGTGCTGTCTCACACCGCACGATGCGGGAGGGTAATTTTTCAATTATAACAGTCTCACTTAAATGCGATGGTGTGGTGTCAGATTCGCGTTCTGACACCTCAAAAGTAAGCATCGCGAAAATTGCTTTAAGCAGTTCCTTACTATATATTTCAATGCTAAACTATGACCTTGCTTTGAGTGCAGTATATATAACTTCTTAATATGAGACGTTATTAATAACAATACCTAAATACCAATATACGAGTAAGTACCTATATAGTTTAGGGAACAGGGAACCAAATAAAGGCCTGTCCTTATTTCCAACAAAACTTACTTACTTACAAACTGTTTATTTATACGTAGATTAAACCTAACATAATGTAATGTTATGCAGTGTGTATACTTGAAATACACACTGCTTTACTCACGATTTATTGTCAGAAATAAAGTCGTCCGACGATAACTCTGCAACGACAAAATGGCAACCCCATACGTCATTCCATACGACGGATTGAAATTTTGTATGGAATGACGTATAGGGTTGCCATTTTTTCGTTGCAGACTTATCGTGGGACGATTCTAGTCGGACATGTTTCGAACTCGTATGGAGTCCTTCGTCAGGGGTTGAGTGCGGTCGCGGAAAAAAAATCGTGAGTATTTCAAGTATTCATAATGTCTCACGAAAGTTTTAATAATGTAATGTTACTGAAACAAATGTTTATATTATTATTATTTATATTATTTATTTACTTAAAAACAGGTCTTTAGTCTCAAATATTGTTGGAAACTATTTTGTCACAGTCTAAGGTTTTATACTTTTTTTATTTGATGTGAAATTGTTTTAAAGCACCGTCAGTAAAAAATTCGTACGAGCAGCTGGGTTTAATTCTCACAGTCCTTTATCTTGCTATCGTCCTTAACAAATATCAATGCATGTATGTCTAGTTATGCGTATATCTTAGAGTACATTCAGTAAAATTAATTTTATAAAGAGATCATGATAATAATACTTTGACTAACATTGCAGTCCGATTAATTATGGCACATAAAACACGTTTATTAAATAATTAAGATGTGGCAATAATCACATCCTGGATTATTTTACAACCATAATCTGTTCTCAGTGCCCGGTCATTTGCGGACGAGGCTTGTATTGGACGAAACAGTACCATTACCATGAGTTTACGCGAACCGTTCTCGTTCTCGTAAACTATCACTCGGTCCTTTTTACTTGCATTGGCAGCAAGCAGTATTTCCGATAGATTCCGATACCGAGAACGGATTGCGTAAACTCATGGTAAGGGTAATGGTGACATAGTTTCCTTTTCTTTGGAGAAAACTGATTGATCTATGATTTTCATCCCATTCTTTCTCTTTTTATCCTTCTCAATTTCTTTTTTGGTATTCTAAATACCAATGCACATAAAAAGCATTTTAGTGGGATTTGTTGACATTCATCATATTGTTCAGTAGGTACGTTTAAATAAATAGAACAGACAAGCGGCTAGACTAATTTTGATAAATCACAGAGCACCAGTTTATCTCAGATTGACAAAACTGCTTTACAGATTTATCTAAAGCAGACGTTTATAAATAGGGCTATTAGAGCGAATCCATCACCCGCCATCTTATCATGGAGTCACCGTGTAAAATTATCTTTTTAAAAAAGCAAAACGTCAAAGCTATTTGTCATTGGCCGAGGGACAGTTTCCTTGGCTCTGGCGTAATTAAAAAGTTAATTGGATGCCCATTGATGCTCGTTTGTTTTTATGGCGGATTTTTTATTTCTCAAGTTTTGTGAATAGTCTGTGATGGTGCTGTATGATTTTAATGTTCATCAATTAACGATATAGGTAAGTATAAAAAAAACAATCAAGTGCAAGTCTGATTCGACCTATGAAAAACAGACAATACCTTGTAATTACGGAACCCTAAAAGTGAAAAAAATGGTTTTAAAAGTCGAGTAACATTTTACAACCTCTACCTATGAAATAAGATTAGAAATAATTTCGTAAGCAATACGACCTTGCAAAGATTATTCCGTTTAACAATTTTTTTTTCGTGTGATGTTATTTCAAATTTACGGTTTTTTGATTTGTCCGAATACAGTTTGAAATTCAAGTAATGATCTTGGGCGTAAACGTCATTTACACAGCTCCACAAATATATTTTTTTTGCCCTGGACATCTCTGCGGATTTCTCTTCTTTCAAGTACACAGTTTATGGATATATTCCTGAAAGTACTGAATTGATATCATCAATCATAATCATTCGCGTTTCATTAATTGTTGGCATGAAATTACTAGAAATTTATTTTAATATCCTGGGCACCAAAACCACTGTTGACCAGTGTTATCATTTATTTGCATAAGCAGACGAGGATAGCTACCGAGCAGTGGGTTCCTGTCCTAGATTCGCAGCCTCTAATTCTAAGTTACAGTTTTATCCACCACCATTTTGTGATACGATGGATAAAATTTTATTAGGTTTTTAATGAATAAGTTCGTTAATTTTTTTACTAATTAGAAAGCGAGTCAAATTCGGATCGTCATTTAATGAAGTCAAAGTTAATTAGGAGACCGTTAATATAAAGTTTACGCTGACGTAATACTGATGTAAGAACGTCAAATTTGTTGGGACTTTATCGTCATCAATATATACCTAGGTCTTTTTTCAACTTGGACATTAGAGTTTTATCTAAAAACTAACACAAAAAGTGCAACAAACAAACCTAATGGGTATAAATTAATTCTAATAAATAACTAATAAGGGAGATGTATAGTCTCCGCGTCAGGACAAGCTAAGTGACTTAGAGATGTATAAAGCCTCTAAGGGTCATAATAATTGAAACAAAGAAACATCTAAATTGATTAATCTAGGTTAAATGGAGGTGTAGACAGTCTCCACGGTCAAGTATAAAGATGGAGATGTAAGGTCTCCAAATATCAAAAAGAAACAATTTGAAACATAACATTTCATGTTCTAATAATACAAATATACGAATACGAAAAATTTGAAAATGAAAATGAAAATGAAAATATTTATTTTGCAAGTAGGCCACACGGGCTCTTTTACATGTCTGAATCTACCAGCGCTTCGAAGTGCTGAGAAGAAACGCCGCAAGAAACTCAGCAGTAAGTCTTTTTTCCAGTTTAAAATTACATATAACTAAAACTACCATAAAAAGTGCAACAAATAAACCTAATGAGCACAAATTAATTATAGTATACAACTAATAAGGGAGATGTATAGTCTCCGCGTCTGAACAAGTAAATTTAAGTGCCTTAGAGATGTATAAAGTCTCTAAGGGTCATAATAATAAGAATAATATTAAAACAGAGAAAACATCTAAATTGATTAATCTAGGTTACATGGAGATGTAGACAGTCTCCATGGTCAAGTATAAAGATGGAGATGTAAGGTCTCCAAATATCAAAAACAATCTGAAATATAACATTTCATGTCCTAATAATACAAATATTATTGGCTATTTGAAGTCTCTAGTCAGGTTCAGATATCTTCAGATATCTTCTAGGCATCCACCTTGTTGACGCCGATTTGTAGTAGGTAGTGTTAAGTTTAGAATACATTTTAGTAGAAATAATTTATTGTATTTTTTTTGCTTACAATTTTATTAATTTGTTTTTGTGCCAGTAAATAACACTATAAGCCGATCAGAAATCCGATGCGTGCAATGGAACTTGTTCTGTACTTTCCGTACACTTGCAAATAAATAGTGTCACTATACCTCATATTAAGTGACCCGATTTCTTTGTGCAATCAATGACAAGAATCGATGACACTTCCGTGTTCCAACACAACCCACGTGTTGTATCGTGTGGGATGACTCTGTAGACCCCACACGAAGCGATATAGTTGTCAATTGCAGGAGTATATAGGTGATTGCGAAGTTGCTCCATCTTTTTAATATACCTACGTACATATAGTATAGAATACTGTCTGGATGGAAACTGAACTCGCTCCTAGCTTAGAACATAGAATAGGAAGAACCACGAGATTTTTGTGGGAAAATCAACAGTCAAAGTACCTAGTGAGTTTGTGAATCGATTAAGGGGGCGTGCATTACTTACGTGAGGCGATTTTAAGACCCCCAACCCCCTGGTGAGACGTCGTGAGATTTGGCTAGAACCCCTCCCCCCTGATCTCACGTGACATATTTCAAAATGCGTTTTATTTGTAAATACGTTAATCTGCATCGAACGTAACCAGCAGTATACAATTACCATGAGTTTACGCAAACCGTTCTTGTTATGGAAAACTATCGCTCGGTCCCTTTAGCTAAGGGGCCGTCAATTAATCAACCCCCCATTTAACCCCCCTCCCCCTTGGTGATACATGGTGAGGTTTAAGACTACCCCCCACCCCCCACCCAACATCACGTGTATTTTTAGTACTTTTTTAGAATATTTTAGAATATTGTCTTAAATAGGTACAGGTATAAAATACAATCTTATTTTATTCGCCGCTTTTCGATTTGAAAATCGCGCGTTTGAAAAATTTATGAAAAAATAAATACACGTGATATCTTATTACACCCCCCTCCCCCCTTGTGACATTTCATGATTTTTGTCAAACACCTCCCCCCCCCCCCCCCTTTCAAGCCTCACGTGATTAATGGACGGCCCCTAACAAGCAGTTATTATCGATAGATTTTGATAGCGAGAACGGTTTGCGTAAACTCATGGTAATGGTAAAGGTCGGAAGGTGTCCGCGCGTCGCTGACACCCGGCTTGTACGCTGCAGCGTTCGTCCATTGGCGCGTTTAGCTGGTCGGTGGCAGCTATTAAGCAATCGAGGGGCTACTGTACTTTTGTGGCGTTCGCATAACCGCGATAAATATTATTGTGTAGGACAGTCATTCGTCGCTGCGCGTGCAATACCGCGGAAGACCACTTTGTAAAAACCGCGTATCTGCGTTTTTTGCGATTTCACAGGAACAAGAAAAAACTGACTTAAATGACTGATATATTCAGTTTTTCCAGTTCAGGAGAAACATGGTTTACTTAACACTGTTTCTTAGGAAAAAAACGTAATATTTGCCGAACCCCCACGTGAGATTAGGTGAGATTCGGCTCGACCTCCTCCCCCCTAAACACCTCAAGTAATTAATGGACGCCGCTTAACTGTGGAGGCAGTACCGGATTAGCCACGTAGTAGCAAGAATAGCAAATGTGAGTGTGAGTGGTGCGCACGCGCACGCACGCTTGCCTGAGCGTAACGAGCGTTTTTCCATTAAGAGGAGTGTGAACCTACGGCTTTTCATACAAAATGCGATAACGATTTCCACCCCTTAAATGATAACCGATGTTGACCAATTTTCGATAGATTGTCTGTCAGAACAAAATCTAGGTCTATTCGTTTTGATTTTTTCACTATAATCAATAAATTTTATTTTATTGTGGTTTCAGTATTCTCGTACAAAACTAATTTCGGCATTATTTGACTTTCTTGATCTTTAATCTAAATTCAAAAAACGTGTAGACCTAGATTTTGTTCTGACTGACAACCTATCAAAAATTGGTCAACATCGGTTAACATTTAAGGGGTGGAAATCGTTATCGCTTTTTGTATGAAAAGGGTGATTTTTTGCCGTTGGTTCACTGTCATCTTAAGATAGGAGCTTTATTTTTTTTTAATTAACATACAAGAGGGCAGTGAGAAGATGTCGGTATCAAAATCTTCTTTTTCTCCTTTGCCTTTTTCCCATAATTGGTTGTCTTTTCTGTTAGTTGGGTCCGTTTCAAGTCGCGGGATACTGTAGACCACCATGTTGTTTGGGGCCTTCCTCTTGCCTTTCCTGAGTTCGATAGTGCCAGCACTTTTCGTACCACGTAGTTTCCAGGACGTCTCATCACGTGGCCACCAACGAAGCCTGCTTTCTGTTAGTTTGTCTGTTATGGTTGGTATCAAAATATACAAAGATAATTTAAAATTTCTAAAGCAAACGAAGAGCCTCTTGATAGAATTTGCTACGGGCTTAACCGGCACTGTGTGGAGGTCCAACAGTTCCTACTGGTAACGCGTTTGGAAACAGCATTGTAGGTAATAGGGTGCATGAAGTGGGTATATCCCAGGAGTTCCATAGTTCTGGTTCCATATGGAAAAATCGGTATATATGTTAATGTCAAATTAATGATCCCAATAGTACCATATGGAACTACATACTAAGTTTTACACGTGATTTTTGAGTTCTATAAAGCTTAAAGTTAATGAATATTGGGTTGGTGGGCGTGCTGACCCCGGCCATGTTTTGTTATTGTAAAACACATCTGTTACTAAATGTTACAGACACGACCCCTTGTGTAAGAATACTGAAGGATGACAATTGACAACGTCAACTGAAGTATTTAATCGATGCGTGGTCAATTATCGACCGAGCGAGCGAAGCGTCTCCGTGTCAGCTTGGGCAAAAATGCTATCGTATGTCCAGCGGATGTCCGTCGGCTGTCCATTTGTTCTCGTCTACAGGTCGCAGTTCTCAACCGATCCGAGTGTAATTTTGTGAGCAGATTCGATAATTATATAGATATTTTATTTCGATTCAGTTTTTCGAATTTTTTCAAAATGGCGAATTTATGTTTTTTTTCCAATTACAAACGTTTTTGCGGTGTTGGTAAACTGACCCGACCTATGTCGATGTATGGGGATATCAGTTTTCCAACGGCAAAGTTAAGTTTGTCGCGAGGTCTACAGCTCACGAAGCCCCTAGTGTAGTGTATACGTGTAAAAGTCGTACTTAGGTACAGAGTAGACGTTACATATGAATATGTACAGTAATTCCATATGGTACTACTGGCATATTTCCTTTAAAATGAATATCCCATTAGTTCCACTGAAAAATATGGAACTCCTGGGATATGTGGTTCAGTTTCCATTGGTGCGCACGAAACGGTTTGCTTCGTCATTCGTCATTCGTACGGCCAAGGAGTGGAACGCTCTCCCTGCGTCTGTATTCCCGGAACCGTATAACCTTGGTGTTTTCAAGGCAAGAGTGAATAGGCATTTTCTGGGTAAGCGTGTACCCCCTTCGACCTCGTCGTCACTTAACATCAGGTGAGACTGTGATCAAACGCAAACCCATTTTTGATAAAACAAAAAAATATATATATGTACCCCATGAAGCGATCGTCTGGCCAGAGCAGAACTGACTCATGGTTGGTCGTGTGTATGGACCTGTGAATCTTAGTTTGTGCCGTTAAGTACGATTTCATTATTACAGATTACATCTCAGCCGCATTGACATTTACGAGTATGTCAAGACGATATAAGTTTCGTGTCTGGCGTGGGCTGATGACTCTATAGACCTCACACGAAGCGATATAGTTGTCAATTGCTATAGGATTATAGCTACAGGGTGCTCGCAAATATTTATTTTAACATTGCCTGTGTTAACCAACCAGTGACCTTAAGAGGATTTACAATAAAATATCTAAAAGTTTTAGTATTGCGCCGCAGCCTTAATAAACCCACATGCGGTCTTAGTTTATTTTATTAATAAATACCTACATCATTCAATTTATTCATTCTTTAATTTTAATCTTTAATCTTAATTATTGTAATTTAATTATTTGAATTGTGCCTGTTATGTTGTAATGGATCTTTGTTATCTGATAGATAAATATATTAATGTTATTACAGATCAAACAGACACAATGTTGAAATCTACTGTAAAGCGAATTCTTATTTTTAGGCCATATTACACAGCAAAAGACTACGTCATGGACAGGGATGTTTGGAGTTAATTCTGACCTGCACCGGCGATCTCTGGTTCTCTGTGGGCTTACCTACTGTGGTATATACTTCATCATCATCTGCTGTAAAACCGTCCACTGCAGGACATAAGCCTCTCCCAAAAATGGGAGGAATTGCTATAGTTGCCACGCTTGACAGGCGGGTTGGCGACCGCAGTTGGTCATGAAGTCATGATAGTAGGTACTCGAAGGACGCCGTTGCCCAGTCCATCCTTCGGTTGGTCTCTCTGTCACCTTTTACATCCCACGGGAGGAGATGGGGTGATGCTATTCTTAACCAGCACCACAGGAACACGGTATATACTTAGATTGTTAAAACTGTAGGTATACATCTTTGTTCCTTAGCGGCTTTTCTCAGTAGAGTTTTTTCCGATGCCGCCAACGAACATTTGCAACACCCACTGCCAATGAGTTACCGATCTAGGGGAAAAGTGGAGCGGTCATAAGGGATGGAGGGATGGACCTTAGGATCTCATCCCTCACCATACAAAACATAGCAAGCTATTACCAGCTGTAAGCCGCAGTAGGTTGCCGCTCGCTCGCTCGCTGGCCGATTCGCGCGTCATCAAGCAGCCTAGGTGTTTGGTGTTGTTGGGTGACGCGGATAAACTGACAACCCTAGCGTACACGAAAGAGCACGTTTTATGCGACGGAGAGAGAAGGCATGATTAGACAAGTTTTGTTGGACACTGATTCTTTTGTACATTAGTAATATTATCTATTCTGTAAAAACACATCAGTACTCCGGTGGACCCGGTCCATTTACGAACTGTGATCTTATCATCTTAACTATTGAAAATTACTTTCACATTAGAAGGATAGAAACATCCTGTATAACTAAAACACATAAAAGAAATCGCGCTGCGCCCACGCTTCGATTCGCGCAACTGCGTATCCTTACGACTTTCACGGGGTAGCCAGCGGCCCTAACATGCATGGCACAAAGATAAATTAGAACCGTTTATCTCTATGACTATCTCTTTCGTCGGCACTAGTGTGAGATAGATGCACTTAGAGATAAACGGTTCTAATTTATCTTTGTGCCATGCATGTTAGGGCCGCAGGGGCTTATATCATAAACCAATGAAATGGCTCTAAACCCCTTCTATTCGACATTGACTTAGCCAGTCATCCTAGTTTAGGCCGATGAGCGTAACTAAAAATAAGTTTTAGTTAAAAATTGCATTCTTATAAAAAGTTTTTTTGCCCATTGCACTTTAATATTGCAATAAAATGCATACAAAAAATTTCGTGTCTGTGCTGTTAACCTTTAAAGAGTTCCTTTGTCTGGAGCTAACCCTGGATGTCGATTCAGGTCATGCTTACCATAACAATGCACTGTCATCGGAACTGAACCAACATGCAAAAATTCAACTCCGTAGGATAAGAGGAAGTGGTTCTAATTCAGCTTGCAAGATTTGACCTAAACAAATAAACACAAACATTGCAAGTTAATGAAAAGCTTGTAATAAGCCAAAATGTAAACCATAAAGGCCGTAATTTGGGCCGCTGCTGACGTTAGAATAAAAAAAGCGGCCAAGTGCGAGTCGGACTCGCCCATGAAGGGTTCCGTGATTTATGACGTATTAAAAAAACTACTTACTAGATCTCGTTCAAACTAATTTCCGGTGGAAGTTTACATGGTAATGTACATCATATATTTTTTATAGTTTTATCAATTTCTTATTTTAGAAGTTACTGGGGGGGGCACACATTTTACCACTTTGGAAGTGTCTCTCGCGCAAACTATTCAGTTAAGAAAAAAATGATATTAGAAACCTCAATTTCATTTTTGAAGACCTATCCATAGATACCCCACACGTATGGGTTTGATGTTTTTTTTTGAGTTTTATTTCGAAGTATGGGGAACCACCAAAATTTATTGTTTTTTTTTTCTATTTTTGTGTGAAAATCTTAATGCGGTTCACAGAATACATTTACTTACCAAGTTTCAACAGCATAGTTGTTATAGTTTCGGAAAAAAGTGGCTGTGATATACGGACGGACAGACAGACAGACAGACAAACACATGACGAATCCGTTTTTTGCCATTTGGGTACGGAACCCTAAAAATTGGTCGCAATATCATTGACTGACTTTCACGGCCATAACAGTAACTTAACTCATCGAAGACCTCAGTACATTAATAAAAGTCTAGTGTCTGTGTGTGTGTGTGTGTGTGTATGATACGAAGCTTGACATCGGACGATGTATGTTTTGACAAATTAATTCCGCGCGGTGTGCTTGTAATTATATTCTGCGCTAGGGCTGTCGCAAGGGGGATAACGTTATATTATTATTTTGAGACTAGCTGTGCCCGCGACTTCGTCCGCGTGGAATAGTGTGTGCGCTCATTGTGTACGGCGCGGTGTTGGCAAGTTTCTTACTCGCGTTAACTTCACTTTCACATTTTGTAATTACTCCGTACATGTTACATCAGCATAGCTCTAATATTTTGTCTTTTGTCGCAAACTTATAAAACATTCACATAAACCTTACATATTTCCATACAAACTTTCATCCCCTATTCCCTATTGTTATTATACACCCTTGAGGGTAAAACTTTTCAAACTTTGAATGTTATATTTATTTATATCGAATCAACAGCCTAAAAAATCCCTTTGCAGCTTCTAGCTCTAAAAATGACGATACTTCCATACAACTTTTCATCCCCCCCTTTTAACCCCTTACAACCGTTTTTTCGCAGTAAAAGTTAAAAAGTAGCCTATTTCCTTTCTCAGGCTCTAGACTATCTGCGTACCAAATTTCATTTAAATCGGTTCAGTACTTTTGGCGTGAAGGCATAACAGACAGACATACAGACAGACAGAGTTACTTTCGCATTTATAATATTAGTAAGGATTAAAGGTATATAAGGTTTTTTATTGCAAAAATGTAGACTAGATTTTATTGTTACATGCAAAGATTCTTCTTATTATGTCCTGTGGACTACCTCCGAGGCAATATACTAAAATTTACTCATCTATACATATAATGCAATCGTTTCGGAATGAGCAGCAGAATAAATCCCAATGGTTTTTGAATTTCATGTCTGTTTGTCTGTTTATCTGTTTGTCTGTTAGTCTGTTTGTATGATTGTATGTGCACGATAAACTTTAAAACTACTATATGGATTTCAATGCGGTTTTCGATAATATATTCAGGATAACTTCAGGCAGGACATAGGCCTTTGGAAATAAAACTGGAAGGGGGTAAAAGAGAGGGTGGAAGTTAGGATGGGGAAAACTATTTCGATGAGTTTATCAATTGTAAACTTGGTATAAATACTTTTCAAAATAGAAAATTTGGTATACGGTATAAGAAAATATGAAACTACCCCTAAAAAGGGGTTTTTTTTTTTTTTTTTTCGAAAATGGGTGTGCGTTTGATCTCAGTCTCACCTGATGTTAAGTGATGACGAGGTCGAAGGTGGTACACGCTTACCCAGAAAATGCCTATTCACTCTTGCCTTGAAAACACCAAGGTTATACGATTCCGGGAATACAGACGCAGGGAGAGCGTTCCACTCCTTGGCCGTACGAATGATGAATGACGAAGCAAACCGCTTCGTCACCTTGAACGGTACCTTGGTACCTTGCAGAAACTAGTCCTGCATAAACGTTGAACGTATTTTTCAGGGATAATTGAACATTCTGATGCCTTTACGATTCAAGATTCTTTATTGTCTGAAAGGGGGTAAGTAACAATAAATTGTTAAATAAAATAGCATGATCTCATCGTAATCAATTTTGGCATACAATAACATTGATTTATAACAATAATTCCGAAGATTATGTCTGTAAAATGTAATACATTAAATGAATTACATTATTTCCAATTAATAGTGCACTGTAATTATTATTTTCTTAAACACAAACACACCGCCAACGTCAGTTTAATAAAAATATATAAAAATTTTGATATCCGGTATTTTAGACGTACCTCTTTTTATTATAAGTTTATATGTGCGTTATGTATGTATGATAACTGCTTAAGCTTGTATGAGATTGTGTCTTATTTAAAACTACATTTTGCTATTGCAATCCGTAAAAGTAGCAACACTGAAAAAACTGAAAAAAAAGTAAACCGAGACGATTTTGTTAAATCAACGTGTAGTGTTTTTTCAGTGAACTATTATTATAAAAAAACATTAACATTGAGTAAGTATTAAAGACCGCGTTTAACTTTAACGTCTGCACTTTAACTTTTACTACCTCAACCAAACCTCATCAGATAATTCTAATAAATATTCAGCCAGGTGCCAACCCTACCGTTGCATCTGGGTGGCCCGGCCGTCCGATAGCGAGGCAGTTAAAACAAAACCAATAAGCAAGAGCGAGACCGCAGGCTCACCGTCTCTGTCACACCTTGAACTGAGATAGTTGTGCAAAGAAAGTACTAGATTTTGGCTGAGTATTGTAGGATCCGTTGCATTTAATAAAAAAAACCGAACAAGTGCGAGTTAAACTCGCGTGGAGAGGGTTCCGTTCCGTACGTGATTATCTGAAATTTCCTATGTTACTTTAAATACCATAGACTTCTTATAGGTTTTCCTGTAATCTGTAGGTAAAGAAGTAGTTTCAGATATAGGGGGATGGTACATTTTCACCTTTGTCCCTAAATAACTTCCAAACTATTTATCTTAAAATGCTAAAAAAACAATATTTAAGATTCTCACAATGAGCCCTTTCATTTAAACTGTTACACGAAATAATAAGCAAAACTTTTTAAAATTTTCTGAGTTACCCCCCAAAAGTGGGCCCCACGTTAAAAATTCATTTATTTACGTTACACGTCCGTATTGCGGTCATCGACATACATATGTGTATCAAATTTCAACTCAATCGGTCCAGTAGTTTTAGAGAAAATAGGCTGTGACAGACGGACAGACAGACAGACAAACACGTTTTTCCTTTTAAGGTACGGAACCCTAAAATATACGCGCGTACGCGGTCACGGACGCAGCTAGTCAATTAATAATATTAGATATTTTTGTGCGCATATGAAACAGTTACGACATGAGGGAGCTGTCATCGAGGAAATTTATGCTGGACTACGTGAATTATGATCAATGAAGTGTCAATCGATTGACAGGTCATTTGTCAAAGGCGGCCATTTTGTTTTAGCCGACGGCTGGTTTGTGAGCTATAGAAGAAAAACCATAGTATAAAGAAGGGAAGTAGGTTATCTTCATACAAACGCACCGCGCGCGGCTTGTATGTGTGCGCCAAAGTATCTATGCGTCGCCGCACGCACACTTAAACAAAATCTCGACCCGTTTCCCCTTACTAAGCGGGTCGAGATTTGTTTAAGTGTGCGTGCGGCGACGCATAGATACTTTGGCGCACACATATACAAGCCGCGCGGGGTGCGTTTGTATGAAGATAACTTACTTCCCTCTTTCTATGGAAAAACTCTCCAATTCTTTAATAGAGATGATCTCGATTGAACGAGATATCTCGCAAGCGTTGACTGATTTGAGCACAATTTTGACGTTTATCTTTAATGCGTGAATTAGGGCCGGAGAGTGGGGTTTGAGTAAGATAGAGAGATAGGATAGAGTCATATTAATTTAGTCTCTAAGAACGAAGTTTTCGGTCTAAAATTGAATTTCGCGGTTCCCTTATATTGTGGCAATTAATGATTTTCTATATTTTTAGGGTTCCGTACCTAAAAAGGAAAAAACGGAACCTTTATAGGATCACTCGTGTGTCCGTCTGTATGTCTGTCTGTCTGTCCGTCTGTCGCAGCCAATTTGCTCCGAAACTACTGAACCGATTGAGTTGAAATTTGGTACACATGTAAGTCAGTGACCGCAACACGGACGCGTAACGTAAATAAATGAATTTTAAACATGGGGGCCATTTTTGGGGGGTAAATTAGAAAGTTAAAAAAAAGTCTTGCAATCTATATCGTGTGACATATCAAATGAAAGGGCTTGTTGTGATAATCTTAAATAAATATAATTTTTGAATTTTTAGATAAATTATTTGGAAGTTATTTAGGGAAATAGGCGAAAATTGACCATTCCACCTTATCTCCGAAACTACTGAGCCTAAATTTTTTGAAAAAAAATATACATAAAATGGTTCTTTTGTTTACAGGAAAGTCTATGGTATTTAAAGTAACATAGGACATTTCAGATAATCATGTACGAAACGGAACCCTGTTCACGCGAGTTTAACTCGCACTTGTCCGGTTTATTTTTGTACTCGTTTGAGTACAATAAAACAAAGATTTAATTAAATTCTTCACCCACTCAAAATCGCTTCAGTAGTTTTCCTGCGATAACTGTTCAAGTCCCCAATCCGCACTGTGCCCAACAGTGGGACGTAAATCATGATAATGATGTTGAAGAATACAAAAGTTTATTTTCAAAGGCTTTATTTAGCATATTCACATAGAAAAGTCGTAGTGTGACAAAAACTTGCCGCATGCAATTTCCGCACTAACTGTCATTATGAAGTTTTTCGCGGTTTTCCTACAACGCAACTGTTCATTGTACTCGTAAATAGTTCCCCACGCATCAGTCAGCGTGGCAAGGGTTAGCGAATTAGCAAGTGGTATGCGAGACATAAGAGACGAGCGGAATCCGCTTCCGGGCATTCCTCCAGACTAAGCCATTTTGCGTGACTTCGTTGGCCGTTTTTTATCAAAAAATCTTATATGGTTTATGCATATTTCACAACAAGCTTACGTGTAAAATATTTGGGTGTCAATTTGCCTCTGATCGGCCTTGTGGTGACGGAGATATTTGACTTCTAAAATACCACTGACACTGAATTCAAAACTGCCTCCATCGAGATCAACATCCATACTATCCATACGAATATTATTTACAATACTAGCTGGTGCCCGCGACTTTGTCTGCGTAGAATACTAATTTAAGTAACCTTTGTGCTTCTCCAAAGGCCAATCTATCTCTATACCAAAACTCATCAAAATTGGCTCAGTGGTTTAGGCGTGAAAACGTTACAAAAAGAGTTACTTTCACATTTATAAAATATAGCTTCCGCCCGCGATTTCGTCCGCGTTAAATTCGCTTATAATTATTCCCTTGGGAAATTTTGCCGGTATAAAAATTACCCTATTTCCTATTCCAGCAGCTGATGAATGAACTTCATGAAGATCCGTTCAGCCATATGGAGCTGAGTGGTACTAAACACACACTCACACACACGCACACGCACACAAACGCACGCATATTAAACTTATAAATATAGGTAGGAAAGGCTATGTGGATGGGATGTTCGGAGGCTTTGTGTGACACATTACTAACAGTGAAGTGCCTCACTGGTAAGTCCTTTGTTCATAACAGCATAAACGGTAAATAATTATAAATATGCTTCTTATATTGCACTGCACTTTTTAACTTTGGTTATGGTTCTAGTTAGGTACTTCACAATATGTTATTAAATAACGCTTTATTTCTTTATCAATGTAGGACCTTCCTAGGCCAAGATCTCTTAGGTAGTGATGATCAATTGTCCAAATCGATCTATTGATCTAAATTTTGAATTTGGAAAAGAAAGAAATTAAAGGAAGAAGAAGCAGAAGTTGTCAGTATTGAAGGAGTTTTCTACGAGTCGCGATAGCGCCTCGTTACAGCAGGCCGGAGGCTGTTAAGGTTCCTATACTCCTCCGACCGACTGCTCGTGTGGTGCCAGTATGTCCCCCTGAACACGCCTACTGAGCCCATCTGTCTCTCCCTCTCTGGTGCGTTTCTACGTCTCCGCGTTGCAGCAGAACTGCTGGCTGGGTGTAGTCATCGGAACGGTACGGAAAGTGATAGAAAGTCGATTTGTATCGAAACTGCGCGTGTAACATTTATGCGTAGTTACTTTGATATCCGTGTAATTTAGTGACGGGAAGCATAAGTCGCGCGAAAACGATTCAAAAGCATCAATTAGCACGCGGCAAAGCGAGTCTAGGCGCCGCCACTCCCGCCGTTCCGCGCCGCGCCACCGCAATTGTTACACACAAAGATGATCTCACGACATCTTTTTGGCACGCGGGAACATACACTCTTTCCTTCTATCTCGATATAGTTCTGTGCTCTTAGGGAGCGTTCAAGTATTACGTAACGTATTTGGGGGAGGGGGTGTCTTGTAAAACTCCAAATATTGCGTTACGTAATACTTTGTAATGGTCAATTTCAGATCCCTCAAAAGATGTCGCCACTGACGTCAAAATAAATAATTTATGTGTGGTTAGTCGCGTCAGTTTTTATTTATAAAGATGAGGGTGGCGGAGAAAAGAAAAAGAGATTTTACGGTCAAGGTGTTCTGCCAACGATTACTTACGGAAATTAGTTTTATGTCGAATTAAGGAAAGTGGTTGAGCCCAAGTGTTGGTTATCACTTGTAGTTCTGAAAATTGTTATGTGTTAATGTTTGCTGACACGGGGTAAGTCGTAGACTAGCTTAAATGGTTAAAGATTCATGTTCATCGAAGCAACGGAACTTGTGTGTTTTTATAGTACTTAATCTTGTTACAGCTTAATGAAACGCCCTTTTTTAATACGGATAATTATTTCGCATAAGAGAATCTGAATGGGAATCAGTTCCGTGGTGTGTTAACCTCGAGCATACCGATCGTTAAATTCAGCCGATGACGTAGAAGACTACAAGTGCGAGCGACTCGGAAGGCGGACGCACCCGGTTCAAATCCGACTTGTGGCAACAGATACTTTTTGTGTTTTATTTTATTTTAGTTTCAAGTTCTGTTATTATTATTATTTATTTAGAGGGTTATTAGAACCTTGTTTAAATAGCAGCGTGTTATGCTTGTGCACCTGCATTGGATTCTTTATATCCAATTATTATTAAGATTCTGTGGATTTATACTTTTTAACATTACACGCCACTCTTCCAATAGTAACTATTCTGTTCTTCATTTCTGAGTGACCATCGAGAACCTGAGATCATTACAACTTGAACGCTCCCTTAGCTCTAAATAACGATGATATTTTGTCACTTGGACCGCGCCCTAACCGTCTCGGCATTCGCAGAAGTGTTGGCAATTAAAATAGTTGCCAGTTGCTTGGTTCCAGCGAGGAGCGGAGTAGCGCCAACATTTTACGACCTACTCGGGCTTTCACTTGAATACAAGCAAAAAAAAGCAAAAATGCGTAACCACTTTTTGAAAATGTAGCTTGCAAGAAATTTTGCAATTTCCTCGTTTTTAGGGTTCCGTACCCAAAGGCTAAAAAAGGGACCCTATTACTAAGGCTCCACTGTCCGTCCGTCCGTCCGTCTGTCACCAGGCTGTATCTCATGAACCGTGATAGTTAGACAGTTGAAATTTTCACAGATGATGGTATTTCCATAGTATAAAGAGGGAGGAAGTAGGTTATCTTCATACAACGCACCGCACACATACAAGCCGCGCGCGGTGCGTTGCGGCAACAGAAATACCATAGTATAAAGCGGGAGGAAGTAGGTTATCTTCATACAACGCACCGCGCGCGGCTTGTATGTGTGCGGTGCGTTGTATGAAGATAACCTACTTCCTCCCGCTTTATACTATGGTATTTCTGTTGCCGCAACGCACCGCGCGCGGCTTGTATGTGTGCGGTGCGTTGTATGAAGATAACCTACTTCCTCCCGCTTTATACTATGGTATTTCTGTTGCCGCTATAAGGACAAATACTAAGAAAACAGAATAAAATAAATATTTAAGGGGGCTCCCATACAACAAACGTGATTTTTTTGCTCGTTTTTGCGCGATATTGATAACGGCAACACGCTTGAAATATTCACAGAATATTAAGACATAATACCTATTCACATTAAAAATAAATAATTAAATTAATATAAAATAAATATTTAAGGGGGCTCCCATACAACAAACGTGGTTTTTTTGCTCGTTTTTGCGCGATATTGATAACGGCAACACGCTTGAAATGTTCACAGAATATTAAGACATAATACCTATTCACTTTAAAAATAAATAATTAAATTAATATAAAATAAATATTTAAGGGGGCTCCCATACAACAAACGTTATATTTTTTGCTTGATTATAGCTAGGGTGGTCCCCCAACCCCCCAAGGGATGGTGAACCCTTCGCGCGCGAGTCCGACTCGCACTTCGCCGGGGTTTTTTTTAAACAGATTTATAAGAGCCTGGTCTTTGAGTAGCGCTTCATAAAAACGTAGTTCAGTTGTGGTTTGTGGTTCGGACATTTAGCTGGATCGCATTGAAACTTTGCAAGAATATAGATAAAACACAAATCTAGGTTTGTACAGATGTAGTGCATAATATGTTTCCATCGGTAAAACTCGGATCTCAACAGTGCCATATGCTGTCATTTTCCATTTTGACATTAGACACTAAATAATAAAGTTTCGTATTAATGAATATAAACATGTCACTCATTGAATACAATAATTAATTGACACTTCGGGTCCCGTCGTCTTCCGATTGAGATCAGAATTTTACCGATGGAAACATATTATTCACTATATCTGTACATTGCGATTTTTGAGAAAACTACTATTAATTAGATTGATTACCATAACAGTTGAGTATTCTTTAAGACGCTGACAGGAGCCAATGACCTTGAGTGATCGGTCTCTGTCTGTTTGCACCGGAGTGAGCGAGAAGCACTGCGGTTAATTGTATGGGGAAAATCAAAAACAGATGAATTATGTAAGTAATACTACACGTAAAATATAAATTTGTCAAGTTTTTAGTATAGACGTTATGTAATAGTGTAATTAATTATAGACCCATAAATTAAAAAGAAAATTAAGAAATAGAACTTTCTATCGTATCTACTTAATTTCCAATAATATTTAGCAACTGTATCTAGCAACTTTTTAATTTTCAAAGCTGGCAACCTTATCACATCCTTATTATAACCGATTAAGTTATTAACTTTAGTATTGAATCAAAAACCGTACACTTACTTAGTTTAAAACAGGTATCACAAAAGACCACGTCCTAAAATTAGTGGTTTTGCACAATCTCCCTCAATTAAAACATAAAAGTTAACAGCTGACATTAAAGCTGGGGTTAAGCAAGACCACCCTACTTGAGCAAGCCTCATTAAACAGGTTCACTTAAACTTAACAGTATCAAAGTACCTAAGTAATAGAATAGATAATAGTACTGACGTACAGAAGAATCACTGTCCAACAAAACCGATGTTTAGGTATGAAAATATGCCTAATCATGCCTTCTCTCTCCGTCGCATAAATCGTGCTCTCTCGTGTGCGCTAGGGTTGTCAGTTTATCCGCGTCACCCAACAACATCAAGCATCTACGCTCCTAATGACGCGCGAATCGGTCAGCGAGCGAGTGAGCGGCAACCTACTGCGATTTACAGCTCCGAGCTGTCTGACGAAAATATGTCTAATCATGCCTTCTCTCTCCGTCGCATAAAACGAGCTCTTTCGTGTACGCTAGGGTTGTCAGTTTATCCGCGTCACCCAACAACACCAAGGATCAAGTTAGACTCGCCTATGAGTTCATGAACTGCTTAGAATCATACCTCTAGCACTTTACTGTTTTATACATTGTTTCTCACAAAAGCAGACTACGGTAGACTTAATAACCAAATACTTGAGACCTAGATGCAGACTGGCGCCATTTATAAAATTACTTAATTTGAGCGCAATGAAAAAGGCCCGGTCACATTGCGAGTGCGACAGAAGCGCAGCGCGACCGCACCGTAACGCCATCTGCTGTCTTCTATTGGAAACCTTCATAGACTTAATATGCTACAGACTCCACATAGCCGCCAATAACATAAGAGTCAAAAAACTATAAGCGGCTGAAAATTATTAAAAGCCTCTACTACAGTTTTTGTATTGACATTGATTGTCCTACTGTTTTGTTTTGTCAATTCAAATAAATGAAGAATACCCACTTCCCAGTGCTTACAAAAACAATAATACATACATACATACATAGCATCACGCCCGATATCCCTAATGGGGTGGGCAGAGCCATAAGACTACTTGTGGCCACGTTCGATTAATTAGGCCTAAGATGGTATGATGAACCGTATGGTGACAGGTGATCATCCCATCGCCCATACAGATAGTCCACCATGTTGGAGAGGACCCGTCCCTAAGTCGACTTTTACGACATGCCAGGATGATAAGCATCTGCACGCATTCTATACTATTTCTTCACTCCCAGTGCAGCAGAGGAGTGGAAAACAATAATAAATACAGTTTTCTATAATAGTGTATTTCATTTACCAGGCCCTAATCATTAATAACATTATGTTATAATGGGTAGGGTATGTATGTCAAAGATAAAGTCATTTTTATTTGTATATGAAAATGCTCAGGATTTTTACAGTTCGCGCTTACAATCAGGTGTAACAACACTGGATTTGATAGGATGATATCTATCATCCTATCAAATCCAATCAAATCAAAATTGAAATTTGTTAAAAATCATGGTAATCATGGACAGAAGGGACAACGCATTCCCTGAACACACACAGCGTTCTGAAACCCCCCGCGCCTTGCAAGTTTGGCAGCTTTATATTCTAGTAAAAGGTGTCTTTAGGTTGTTCTATGGAAGTCTTAACAGATACACATATCACGCCCCGTTGCGGTCTGACGTCTTTTACGACTTCCAATAGAAGACAACAGCGTCACGCTGCGGTCGCGCTGCTCGCGCCCTTATTGTGACCGGGCCTTAAGGAACATGTCCAATCATTAACAAACGTCTGGTCATTATCTTTGCCGTCTTCAGTTAAAGAGGGTGTTGTTACACCGGATTGTAAGCGCGAACTGTAACAATTCTGAGCCTTTTCATACAAATAAAAATGACTTTATCTTTGACATACTTTCCATACCAATTATAACATAATGTTATTCAATATAAGTTTATGTAGTTGTATGTCTAATTTAATTGTTATAATGTTATTATAATTTGTAATTCTATTGTTTAAATAATGAATGTTTAATTGACATATTTTTGTTGACAATGTAATGTCTGTTCACCGAGAGTTGATAAATATTATGATATCGTTTCGAAATAGCGACTGTCGCTTAACTATCGCAAACTGTATGACGGGCGTCGCTTATTCACCGCCCGCACTGAGTTTTGTGGTACGAGGGACGCAGATGTTGTCAACTGCGGATTCGCGCCGGGCGAACGGCGGCGAAAGAAATATATTTGTTTTGTTCATATACACAATCGCCATATTGCAAATTAATGTCTTATATGTCCGCGTCAAATGTCATAAGTATAAATTCAAAAATCTGGACTGGCTTCGGCCAAAGAAACGAAAAAGAAAAAAATGTCTATGACACATGTTTAAAACGCGTTGATTCTGGATATGACGTGTCTTGTGTCTTTCTACGTATAATAATTTCATTGGCTTCGAGTGTGGGTGTGGCGTTGGGGTGTTCTGTTCGCGTGTTGCTTTCTTTTTATACAGTTAGGCTATTCAATAATAATATACTATGAAAAACATATAATTTTTTATTATCATCGGTAAAAATAATTAGCGGGCCGCTATTTGTAATGAGTTAAAAAGCCCTGACTTTTTACTTTTTTTATCAACTCTTGCCGAACAGACCTTATGCTTAGTACGAATAAATCATATATACCTATACAGGGTGGGCATTGTAACTGCAGCAAATAATTAAAATGGATATCCTTAGAGTATACCCAGTTATTACCAAATGGTGCTAATGTTTCAAAGTCCTTTGGTTCGAAGATATTTAGAGGTACCTTTAGGTACCTAATTTAGAGTTACGAGTATGATCGATAAATGTCAACGAAGTGTTCCGCACACGGCGTACATGTCAAATATTTATTATAGGTACATTGCTGCTGCGATAAATTTTGTTAGAAAACATTTGTTTTTTAGGGTTCCGTACCCAAAGGGTAAAAACGGGACCCTATTAAATACTAAAAAACAGAATAACATAAATATTTAAGGGGGCTCGCATACAACAAACGTGATTCTTTTGCCGTTTTTATAGAGTAAGGAACCCTTCGGGCGCGAGTCCGACTCGCACTTGGCCGGATACGACGATGTACATACTTATATAGAGAAATAAATACTTACATACATAGGAAACATCCAAGACTCAGGAACAAACATTCGTGCTTATCACACTAATATTTGCCCTTACCGGGGATCAAACCCGGGACGCTAGGTTCGGAGGCAGGGTCACTCCCAACTAGGCTAACCGCGTCATCTTTCAGTATAACCAAGAACTAAAGGTGTTCGTTTACTTTGCTCGTGACGGTGTATAAACTCGTCAAGGAACAAACTTGACTAATCGCTCAAGTAATTATAGCAAGGAGTAACACGTCGGAATCCAAGATGGCGGCCTGTCACTTTTGACACTTGGCAGTTCCGCGCCCTTTCTTAGCAATTTCGCGAGGGAATTGTATTACCATTGTAGATATTTTAAATTGACGCTTAAATATTTAAGATATGGACGAATAACAGTTTACAGGTAAACGTCTTTGAAAAATTAGTTGCGGGTTCCTGATACTATGTTTTACCTACTTAATTAATATGGCTCTAAGAGAACTTTAAAAGAACCCCAGCACATATAGGACTTCATCTGACAGGATATGATTAAAAAAACGTTTTTATTTTACCTGTTTGTGTCAAAATCCGTACTTACTATGAAAAAACCGGACAAATGCGAGTTAAGCTCGCGTGGAGAGAGATCCGTAATTATATTAAATTTTCTATGTTACTTTAAATACCATAGATGGTTCCAAATACCATAGGTAGAGGATCGGTCCAGTAGTTTCGGAGCAAATTGTCTGTGACAGACGGACAAACACACAGACACAAGAATGACCTATAAGGCTTGCGTTATTTCCGTTTTGAGGTACAGAACCCTAAAAACAATATAAGTTGCTTCGGTTTTGAGTCAGGGGGGGACAGTGGAAGTTACTGCACCCCTCCCCCCTCCTCCAAGTATCCGCGCCGTGTAAGTGTATATATTTATCTATTCTATAATTATTCGTATCGTCTCGTACCTATAGTAGACTAGGCCCCAAATTCTCGCAGCATTCGATATAATGTCGATTGCGAAATTAAAAGTCAGATTCATACAGTTATGTCAAACGACTGTATGTACGTACGTATAATCTCGATTGTGAGATTATCTCGAATGCAGCGAGAATTGGGGGCCAGGGACTTCGTTTCAACGTGTTAGTGTCCAAGATGCTAATTGTATCATCAAAATTTTTAATCGAATCGGTCTAGAAAAACATAATATAGATGTGTTTTCGGACACCGTTGGTGGTTTTTGTAGATTAATGTTATTATTTTTAAATAATTATTTGACTAATTAGTATGTTCCTTTTTTTTATTTCTTTCCTGTGTGTATCTGATATTTTTTATTATTATGGTTATTTTATGTTGTGATTTTTTAACTGGTGATTTATTATTTTGATTTCTTAGTAGGTATTGTATTTATTAATGAACTTTTATTTTAGTCCTTAGTCTAGCATGTAAACGCTTTGTTACGTGTACTGTAAGTTTATGTGTAATAAATAAATAAATAAATAAATAAAATCTTTATTTACTTGCAAATTTGACAAACAGATGGACACTCACGTATTATAGATTCAAAATCATCAGAAACACGAAACCTTTTCACAATAATGCAACAACACGAGTGTTTAGTCACTTATACAAACTATAAACGAAACACTCCATTGAATACCAAGTGTGAAGCGCAGATAGCGTTCGGATCATTAGTCACCCCTGCAGAGGGTGGTTTTTAATTCCGAGGGTTTTATTTGAAGTTTTATTAAGCTTCAAAAAGACCTTGAGAAAGGTAAATTGTATGTTCAGACAGTTTTTCTAACGCAGTTGCGAAACATCACACTCTCATCGCCAAAGATTTCAAAAGAAGGATATGCCTATCAGCACAATTTCGTGTAAAAAGTCTCATAGAAGGTGGTCAAACCCCAGCGCCATGGATTAACCACACCCTATTTATTGCTGATGTCTTAGTTCTTACGACGTACATACAAAAGTCGGTTCCCCTTGTTTACGCATAATTTTTTATGTCATATTGCATATTCAATATAAGCATAATTGTATATGCGCAGAAACTAATCTCGCATAATTATATTTCGCATATTTCTGTCACGCATATCCAACCTAACCCGAATGTTTTTACGCATAATTTACGAAGTCCGAATAGTGCTTAGGCAGAAAATGACTTACGCATACATAAGTTACTTTCGCATAATTTAGTTACGCCGAGATGGATTATAAAACAAATAAATGATTATAAAATTTTAGTTTTTTTTATTTAAACTAACCTAACCCAATCTATTTTTATTATAGAAACTATTGACTAGAGATTGGTTTGGTATAAGGGACACAAGTTAACCCTAACCTAACCTACCAATAGTACAATTATTACTGTTTTACATTTTTTATTGCGGGGGGCTTCGCCCCCGAGCCCCCCTCATGGAAACTTCCCCCCTTCCCCCCTTTTTGCATGTTATGCAACTAGATTCGGACATAGATTCGGACAGGATTTCGGGCTAGCAAAATTCTGCGAAATTATATATATGCTAAACAACATTATGCAAAATAAAATTCGGCCATATCAATATTATGCTAATATAATATTCGGGAAAACAACCATTTGGCTAATAACGAATTATGCCGATTAAAATTTCGGCAAGTTTAAGATACGTCGAAAATAAAATATGCAAAACTTGTTATGCCTGATAAGTTTCAGACCATAAAAATTATGCCAAATAGATGGCACCCACAAAAGTCTAATATTGCTTGATTCACACGCTATCCTATCATTGTGGACTGTGTGGTCAGTGGTGCTGCGGTGACACACCGCACGATGTGGGAGGGCAATTTTTCAATTATAATAGTGTCACTTAACCGTGTCATGGGTGGTAGTTGACATGCGACGTACGTGCGATGGTGTCAGATTCGCGTTCTGACACCTCAAAAGTAAGCATTGCGAAGATTGCTTTGAGCTGTTCCTTGCAATATATTTCAATGCTCATCGCGTAATTTATAAAAGCATCTTCATCAGCTGTAAAACGACCATTGCAGGACATAGGCCTCCCCTTGGCCTAGGGCCATAGGCCTAGTGGGGGATTTGCCATAGTCGCCACGCTTGGCAGGCGGGTTGGCGACCGCAGTTGGTCATGATAGCACTCGAAGGACGCTGCTGTCCATCTTTCGGTTGGTCCCTCTCTCGCCTTGTACGACCCACGGGAGAGATGGGGTGTTGCTATTCTTAACCCGACACTAGACGAACTGACAGGAGGCCTGTGCCCAACAGTGGGACGTATTTAGGCCGCTGATGATGATGAACGTTGGCAGCATTTATTCAAAGCTCCTCTGCCGCACTGGGAGTGAAGAAATAGCATAGAATGCGTGCAGATGCTTATCATCCTGGCATGTCGTAAAAGTCGACTGAGGGATGGGTCCTCTCCAACATGGTGGACTATTTGTATGGGCGATGGGCTGATCACCGGTGACAGGTGATCAGCCCCAGCCCAGGGCCATTGTAGAATTTCCAACTGAAACAATATAATGCAGCAATGCCAACAGTTTTAAACCAAAGGTAGCAAGAAGTCGCATTGGCCAACGTTGGTAAGTGGATGGGCGTAATGATAATATTTTACTGGATTAGGCCAACGTTACTTAATATCTAATAGCCTTCGTTGTATACAATGCAGAAATGCCAACAGTTTTTATCAACGGTAGCGGTATTCGCAATGGACCAATGTTGGTAATTGGTTGGGCGTAATGATAATCTTTTTGTTATATCGGTCTAATGTTAGTTTTATGAGGGCAAACTACTGACTATATCCCTGTGGATTCCCTACTGTTGGCCAAGGGATGCCAACGGAAAATGCTATTAGGGTATACCATTTCCTGTCAGGTGAATTCCTAAAGCGTTCTTTTATAGTTATCTTAGAGCCACGTCACGTACGCAGGTAGAATATAGTGTTTATTTTCAATCACGCAAAGTTCATACCTCGATTTGCCTCGATTTGCAAAACGCAATTGAACTGCGTTTGTATGAAGCACTACTCGAGACGGGGCTCTTAACTATTTAATCTAATTATAAGCTTAATCAATTAATTTCCCAGTAAACCTTGATAAAGCTCTCACAGACCTTTAATTAGTAAAGTTTGCGCAATTTAAATTTCAAGCGATCGTTGAGTGACGGGGGGCGAAGGAATTTTATTATTTGGCAGAAAAGATGGACATACCGCCGAGATTTAAGAAGAATAATCATTTCACTAAAGTTAACTGGAAGAGATGTGATCAAGGGATAAGTTTATCGACCGAGCGAGCGAAGCGTCTCTGTTTCAGCTTGGGCAAAAATGCTTTACGTCCAGCGGATGTCCGTCGGCTGTCCGGCGTCTGTCCATTTGTTCTCGTCTACAGGTCACAGTTCTCAACCGATTCTCGTGAAATTTTGTGAGCAGATTTGTTTTTTTTTGTCGATTCAGTTTTCCGAAATTTTTCAAAATGATATGGGTGTCTTTGCAATTACAAACTTATTTGCGGTATTGGTAAACTGATCTGACCTATGACGATGTGGGGATATCAGTTTTTTAAGGGCAAAGTTAAGTTTGTCGCGAGGTCTACAGCTCACGGAGCCACTAGTTTATTCAAACTTTATTGCTCAATATAAGAAAGTACAGACGGCGGACCTAATGTCTTAAAGCCATTGTCTACCAGCCAATCACTAGGCCAAACAGTTTTTTTTTTATGGTGCAGGAAGTAATAGACCGTGACGCAGTAACGCGTAATACACTACGGTATGGTGTATATTATAATATATTATACGTATATGGTATGGGTATATATGCATGCATGTTCATCGTTACTACTATTTACTTAATACCACCTATTCAGAAAAGATCATTTTGATCCCTCAAAAGAGAGTTCAAACTAATCAATTTCTGTTTCAATGTTGAGTGGAGCTTTTCACGGTTTTACGTCCTTATTAATAGGTAAATAGACTGCGTTCAAAACTGATATACCTAGTACTAGAGTAAGAATGCGTACTTGAACACGATAGTAGACTTGAGCACTGACCTAATAATACGCGGGCACTTAGACTTCTCTACTATATCTGACTATTATATTTCACACTTATCAGTCGATTGACAGTCAATACATAATTACAAGTTCACATAATTAATCGTAAAATAATAATAATAATAAATCTTGTTATATAATTTTATTTTGCCACGCGGTAGCAAAATTATGTCGTCTTAGGCGATAATGCTACGCTTTAGATTCTACTTTAGAATCCTTCGCTCCACTCTGGATCCAATATCACCGTAAATGTGTCATTTTGCGCCCTTGTGACATAATCTACTATTCTTCGTCAGGCAAGTTACAGCACCGAACGTCAGCCATGTGAATGTCAAGGCGAAACCGAAGATCACCAGCGAAAGTTGATCCGTTAGTGCATGTAAGCTACATGTTGTAGCGTGTCTTCGACCTTGGTCGTGTTTCGACGCAGCTGGCCAAGGTTGTAGGCACCTAACTCCGTATAATGCCTACGAGCCCGCGGGTCAAATTATGATTGTCGGACGAAAACCAGACGTTTATTGAGAATATCAGAGCAGAATCGCACCCCTAATAGTTAGGGAGCTGGTTGCCATTTTGGTATATGATTTGTTCGTCTTTCATATTGATAGGGTTTAAAGTTTAGGCCAATACAAATCGATTTGGTCCAGTAAATGGAAATCGTACATTAAAAAATCAGCGACCTAGACGTCTGCCAACCTTTTTTTTCTGTTCTGGGAGTCCTAATGAATCCAATGGACGCAACGAGAACGACGAACAAATGATTTAGTATAGCTTTTTTCATTTACATTTTTGCAACTACGACCCGTTACAAAACAGAACCCTGCTCGTCTGCCTCTTCGATGTTCATCGTTTTGAGGATGATCCTGACCATCAGTCCAAGAGGCAGACGCGAACAAATGATTTTGTACCTATTTTTTTTTACATTTTTAAAGCGCTGTAACTCAAAAACGCAGGGACATACGAATTTATTTTACTCGACCAAATCGATTTGTATTGATATAAACTTTCATCCCTATCAATATGAAAGACGAACAAATCATATACCAAAATGGCACCCAGCTCCCTAACTATAAGGAAAAGACGCTATACTCGAATCGATAAAAACAAGAGCTAGTAAAATAAATGGAAAAATCGAAGACGGCGTTAAATGGCTTGGAAAAGTGAATCCAATATGGCCGTCGATTGTCGATGGGACGATAAAGTATTTATAGTCAAGGTAAGCTTAGAATTTAGATCTAGATTCGAAAGCTCTTCGACCTTGCTTTGTTATGCGTTTAGTATGGACTCGATGGTGCAGTAGTTAACCCTAACGGAACCCTAAACATGAAATAAATAGCTTTTAACAACCGAGTAACCATTGAGAACCAAGCTGTGAAATAAGACACAAAATAACTTTCGCATGCTTCTATCTGTGTGCAGCCGTCGAGTGTGATACGATCTTGCAAAGGTTATTCCGTTAACCTTTTGACCGCCACAGTCGGCTGCAGCCGTCAGCGGATAGAGGCTAAAAAAGTCCTTCACTACCTTGACTTAAAGTTGAAATTCGTGTTACTTCTCAGACATGCTTGGCGGTCAAAAGGTTAAACAAATCTTTTTAGTGAAGTAACTACAAATTTACAGTTTGCGGACTTTTTCCTTTATTAAAGCTATAAGACATTGCTTCTTGCCAAATTTCATGATTCTGGGTCAACGAGAAGTAGCCTATAGATTTTGATTCCTTTGCGAGTATCAAAATATGTGAAAGAAACGGCCGTATCTTTTGATTGCGGTGACTTAGAAGGTTGATTTTTTCACGGCTCCAAGAGATTGCAGACCTGAGTATTTGATATTAATTTCAACATGTTACCTCGACGAATTCTTGAGAAAAAGGTCTCGACACATAGACAGACAAACAGACAGACAGACGGACATAGAAGTGATTCTATCAGGGTTTATTTTTCCTTTTGAGGTAGGGAACCCTAAAAATTGTGTTATTTCTATGAATTGCGGTCTAGTGTTGAATTCCTGATACAAAGGTACTTCAAGGTTGATGTCAGAATCTTGGTGTGGATGTGGTTTTATTCTCTTGTATTTCTTAAATAACGAATAATCAATTTGACATGTTCAGGAGGCCAGTTTTTTGATTTCTATAGTAGAGTAGAATTTTCCCGTCTCAAAGAAAATTTTATATTGTCAATTGTCAATTTTGATTTGTTACCAAATTAGTCGCGTCAATATCAACATTGTCAAATCTACCCTCTATTGAATAAACTTAAAGTTATTCACCACTAAACACCCCTAAGTAACGCCGATGACTTCGTGTATCTTGAACGAAAACAGATGCTGGGGGACGATAGTGATGGGAAAGCTGTCGATACTTTGGTGAAAAAACACTTACGATAACCTTTAAGGGTGCCCTTCGCATGGTCTAAAATTGTATGCGCTAAAATTTTTTGGTCGACAATGTTTGGTATAATATTTAATAGCATACTTATTTTTTAGCATAAAGATGCGTACATAGTTTTTGTCCTAAAGCACTTTTAGTCAAAAATTTTAATTACTAAAAGGCTAAATCCATAATAGTAAATGGCAGTGAGCGAGTAAAGCGAGCAAGCAAAATGGGTCAGAGCAGAAGCGACTCGGAAAGGTTAGGTTCAGAAGGCTAAGGCGGGAGCGAAGCTTTAAGCTTTGACCCATTTTAACGAATTTAGTACGAATTTTTTCAGGAAGACAGTTACAATAACACAAGAATTGCCCCTTCTAAACGAAATACTATCTCCTCGCCTGGTTATAAGGACTGCATAAGCTCTTAAGTATGCCTACATCTTTTGTGCTGTTTAGAGGACCTTTATAAAACCTGACTATATCATATTAGTAATATTAGTATACGTAAGTCCAACATACTTAAAATTGCTCAATCAATAAGTTAACTAGCATAATGAGTTACAAGAATTAACCGATTACGACGCAAAAAGTTGCAAAACATAACGGGGATTGATAATGATAACACGCTATTTGTTTTATGAAGAGGGTTCTTTGTATCATTACTGCATGATATTTATACTTCCATGATACAATATGCGGGCTTAGTGCGGTTTAGAGACTCCACACATTACTATGTTCAATAAAGAATAATTGTATTGTATTTCTACATTGTGAGAAGAGTTCTAACTACACCATTTAAAAGTGTAGTCGTTATTTCTAAGGATCTCTAACAATCAATGACGCATGCGCAGCTAATTGTAAATGAAATCAAGTATACTTATGATTATGCATGCATTATCATTATGTCTTGTTTTGTAAAATAACCGGTCTGGCTTAGGGAATACGGTTGATAATTGTGTAGTTGACGGTAAGTAGAGTTCAGGTGAATTAAAGCGAAGATACACCATGTGGAAATAATGTGTTATTGAAATATCGCCTTTATAAGGTTAGTATTATAACTTCGTATCGTATATCACCTTTCAAAAAGACATTTTAAAGGTAACATTAGCCTGCATAGATAAAATGCAGCTCTGCTTAAGACAAAAAAGAAGAAAAAATAATTGAAAAGAGCCTGTCAGCACTCAGCCTTATTTATGCGCGGTACATCAAAGCCGCCATCTTGCCTTTTACCGACTACATAATAAGTCTATTAGTTTTGACGTACCTCATTATCGGTACCTGCCCATAATACTGATTAGCTGTTGCACAAACTCATGAGGGCATTAACATTAAAATATGTGTCGCCATCTGTCGACATCTGAGTGGAAAACTATTTGTTGCCAGTTTATTAAAAGGACTGTGAACCAAATGCAAAAATCACCCTTTTCATACAAAAGAGGATAACGATTTCCACCTCTTAAATGTTGACTGATTTTGACCAATTTTATGATATGTTGTCATGTCAGTCAGAACTAAATCTAGGTCGATACGTTTTTGGAAAATTGATTTAAGATCAAGAAAGTCAAATAATGCCGAAATTAGTTTTCTATGAGAATACTAAAACAACAATAAAACTGAATTTATTGATTATAGTGAAAAAATCAAAGGTCTATACCTAGATTTTGTTCTGACTGACAACCTATCTAAAATTGGTCATCATTGTGTATGTGTGAATGTAAAAGGAGCATAGCAGAATAAACTGAGAGGTCGGCATCCGCTCGGTCGCCCCAATTTTGATGGCCTGATGTGATGAATGAACCAGATGAACCTGCATGAGCTTCAAGCTGGTGACTGGCAAGAAACCGCACAAGACCAGGGACAGGTAGCGTGTACACATTTTGGAAGCCAAGACACTATACTACAATAAGAATTGTCTGTGCCAGAGGAGTAAAGCCCTAGAGACTGAGAAATTGCTGTGACATTCAGATGGAGAATCGGACATGGCGATACTTTAAACCCAGCAGTTGACTCAGCAGTATTAATAGTTTCAGTTTAATTTTCTGGGTTTGAGGTAGATATAACGTCCCACGACGAATTTGGCAAGTATTTTGTAGCATCTTTATAATAAATTTAGTGCATAAAGTCCATAGAGGCATGGTATTTTCGTAGAAAAACTGCGTACACCTTAACCAGTTGCTTTTTCAAGAGCCAAATTCTTAAAGGAAATGGGTAAATACGTTTGTTAACAGTTGCTTCTTACGTAATTCGTAATCGTAAATTATTTCTTGTACTGACTCAATCGCTCAATTTTTTCCAGTGTTTCGTGTTAAAGCGTTACATGCAACATATACATAAGAACCGCTTCTTAGTTACAGTTTATTTGATTGATTGTTTGTCAGTACCGGCATACAGAAAAGTGTGTCCTTAAAAATTAAATTAAAATAATTACCAACGCTTCCAACGCCATCTGCTGAGAAACGCCGCAGGACTATTTAATTTAAGTATTATTTAAACCAATTTTGAAGATATGGGTGTTTTAGAAGCGTGGAGTGTAAAATTTTGCTTGTATATCAAGTGAGTCATCGACCAGACCTCGAAGAATACCACCAAAGAGATTGACTTCCACAAGCACGCTTCTAGTCATAATTATAAGACTGGATGCAGGAGTCACAAGATTCCACCTGGAAGATATTGCAAGGAGCCCACGTTTCAGATTGAGCCGACATTAACATAATGAGCGATTATTTTAAATACCATTTATAGTATAATGGTTAAGGCCCAATCACATTGTGGGCAGCGTGACGCCATCTGTTGTTTTCTATTGGAAGTTGCTACAGACGCCATGCCACGCTGCGGCCGCGAAGCCAAACCGTGCGCGGCGCGCGTAATTTGTCTGACGTCTGTTACGAATTCCAAAAGAAGACGGCTTATAGCGTCACGCTGCTGTCATGCTCGTAATGTGACCGGGCTTTAATAATAAAACTATTGTAAGTAACAGTACTTTGTTGCTTAATTCACTTGAACCAATTCGCCGCATCAGTTTGCCGGCGTGTCGGAGAGCCATAAACGTCTTGCCTTGACGATTGTGGAATTAATAAACAACTTTATCAAGAACAACGCAAGCGCAGTTGTTTACAGTCCTTAAACTGGAAACTGGATATTTAAATTATTTGCTTTGTTAGCGGCAGCCATGCAACGCCAAAAACCCAGGGGTCATAGGTGCCACTTTCTATGAAAAGTTCCCGCCGAATATAACATCCGACATCAAACAACGAGAGTTCGGATGTTATATTTGGTTGTCAACTGAAACAACTTTTATTGACGCGGGATGTATTCTATTCTATTATGTATTTTTTTACGTTACGCACAATTGTCTAAAAGTTTACATTTTCAGAGATAAATGCAATTAAGTACGGCAAAAGATAATCGATGAAGTTGCCAGCAAAGAATTACAGTCCTCAGTCGAGTCGAAGGGATTTTTATCGATACATTTTAAGAGAGCTCTCACCCCATCTCTAAAGGTCTCGCGGACCCTAAATGTTTATCGACTCACACTTTCATGCTTAATGATCCTTAATTTGATTAGTTTTTCTATTTGGGGGACTTTATCTAATTCTAGCAGCGTATGAATTTCACGGTGTTTTAAATGTTCTTCCCCATTTCGGTGGAGAAAACTATGCACTTTTCAAATTAAATGGTTTAAAGTCAAAATCTAAATTATATGTGAAAATCGGGTTATTAAAACTGTGAGTTTTACATTAGTTTCATACAGTGTTTTGGTTTATATATATATATCTTAAGATTTGGACTCATTTGCTCTCTGGGCTTCATTTTACATAGATGCAAATAATAATAGGGAACATGCATCATTTTATTTTCATCTTCAATTGGAAAGTGCTGAGTAATAGAAACCGATCTGTGTACGCAACACATTATTATGTTGTTTATTTTATGAGTTATGAAGCTTTGAAAAGTCACTGTTCATATCACTCGCAATAACACTCCATACAAAATGGACAACAACTATGACGTCACAGCTGTCGTTAGACTGTAAAAAATGTATGGCGTTTAAACTAAATCTGCAATTATTTCCGAAAATACTGTCTTTAGACCAACATCTTAGAAATAAAACATGACATGAATTTGATGACGATGTCCAGAAATTAAAATCAGAACTAAAAACAATATACATATTTCACAAATTTTGGATCTTATTCAAATGAAAATGACAAAATGATCTGCTTTTTTCTGTAATATGCTTTTGTTTACATTTACTTTCATACATACATACATAGCATCACGCCCGAAATCCCTAAAGGGGTGGGCAGAGCCACAAGACTACTAGTGGCCACGTTTGATTAATTAGTCCTAAGATGGTATGATGAGCCGTATGGTGACAGGTGATCAGCCCATCGCCCATACAGATAGTCCACCGTGTTGGAGAGGACCCGTCCTTTAGTCGACTTTTACGACATGCCAGGATGATAAGCATCTGCACGCTATTTCTTCACTCCCAGTGCAGCAGAGGAGGATTTACTTTCATAATCATAATATATCATTTAAACCTCATTTAGATTTTCATGCACGTTCCCCATTGAATAAGTAAAAACTGCATTGCAGTGGTAGCCGAGTGGTCCGACGCCCGCCTAGATTTTGGGATCTTATATTATTTGATCATCAATTAAATTTGATAAATACCATGACCATTTTAGGGCAAAACATCGTGAGGTAAGCGCATACCTTTTGCTCTCATTGTAAGCTAACTGTTCCCCAAATGACTAATTTACAATTAGCTGTCCCAGCGGTTTCACCCGCATCGATCGAATTTTGTTCACAATTTCGTGTTTTTAGGGTTCCGTACCTCAAAAGGAAAAAAGGAATCCTTATAGGTTCACTCGTGTGTCTGTCTGTCTGTCTGTCTGTCTGTCTGTCTGTCCGTCTGTCACAGCCAATTTGCTCCGAAACTACTGGACCGATTGAGTTGAAATTTGGTATTCATATGTAAATTGGTGACCGCAACACGGACGCGTGACGTAAATATACGAATTTTAAACAATAGGGGCCATTTTTGGGGGTAAACTAGAAAATTAAAAAAAAAGTTATGCCACCTATATCGTGTGACATATCAAATGAAAGGGCTTATTGTGAGAATCTTAAATATATTTTCTTTTGAATTTTAAGTATAATAGTTTAGAAGTTATTCAGGAAAATAGGCGAAAATTGACCATTCCCGCCCCTTATTTCCGAAACTACTGGGACTAAAATTTTGAAAAAAATACAGAAAATAGATCTTTGCCTATATATTACAGGAAAAACTATAAGAAGTCTATGGTATTTAAGGTAACCTAGTAAATTTCAGATAATCATGTACGGAACGGAACCCTCTCCACGCGAGTTTAACTCGCACTTGTCCGGTATTTTTTTTAAATGTGGAACCCTTATTCTATTTCTATACTAATAGTAGGCTCGGTTACTCCTTATAACATCAGCTGTCTGCTAGTGAAAGTTCCGTCAATATCGGTCCAGCCGTTTCGGAGATTACCCGGAGATTAAACGGACAGAAATGTTAATTTGTTATAAGTACCATATTATACTTTCAAAATTATGTATTTTGTAAAAAGCTGTTATTCTGACATTACAAACACTTCAATTTTATTTATTTGTTAACTCGCTGCTGAACCAATTCTAGTTTGACGTTCCTTATTTTAAGTTTAGGTTTTTCTATATCCGTTATCAATTATAGATTAAATCAGAGCTCTTTCTATCAAAAATCACTCAAAACAGTTTATAATCCAATAACTCCACCTCTATGAAATCTATACGCAATCATGGCCCATCTTAAACGTTAGTTAAACCAGTTAACATCCCCCGTCCCCAGTTAATAATAATAAATCCAGTTACGCCCTTATCTTCACGACCATCCCTCGGAAGGGGTGGGTGGGTTGATAAAATAATAAACAGTTTGTGTGGTTATGATTCTGAATGGGGCGAACCACGAGATACCAGATGGGGGCGTGGGTTGGCACTTGGCACACTTGACTTTGAGAGAAAACTACCAAACATTGCCCAAATAAAAAGAGAAAATATATATATACCACTTAATTTTAACCAATTTATGTACTGTGTATGTATGTGTATGTATATCGTCGTCTAGTACCCATTACACAAGCCTTTAGCGCTTACTGTGGGACTAGATCGATTTTTGTAAAGATTTTCCCCTGATTTATTTATTAAAAAAAACCACATGTGCGACTTAAACTCGCGTGGAGAGGGTACCGTAATTATATAATATTTCCTGTGTTACTTAAAATACCATAGACTTTGTTTTCCTGTAATCTTTTGAACTGAATGAAATATTTTCTGTATTTTTTTCAAAACATTAGGCCCGGTAGTTTCGAAGATAAGGAGGTGGGCTAAATTTTCGCCTATTTTCCTAAATGACTTCAAAACCATTTGTTTTAAAATTATATAAAAATGGATTTTCACAACGATTTATTTCATTTTATATGTCACACGCCACAATTTGTAAAATCGGTTCAGTAGATTTGGAGCAAATTGGCTGTGATAGACGGACGGACAGACACACGATTGATCCTAGGGTACCGTTTTTTTCCTTTTGAGGTACGGAACCCTAAAAACTATGAATGAATAAAATAAAGATAATAACAGCTTTATCTGGTATACTTTATACTTCTTGCATTAAGAGGACTGTGAACCAACGGCAAAAATCACCCTTTTCATACAAAAGGCGATAACGATTTCCACCCCTTAAATGTTAACCGATTTTGACCAATTTTCGGTAGGTTGTCAGTCAGAACAAAATCTAGGTCTGTACGTTTTTGAATATTGATTAAAGATCAACAATATCAAATAATCGCTGAAATTCGTTTTGTATGGAATACTAAAACAACAATAAATCTGAATTTATTGATTATAGTGAAAAAACCAAAACGTATAGACCTAGATTTTTTGACTGGACAACCTATCAAAAATTTGTCAAATTCGGTTAACATTTAAGGGGTGAAACTCGTTATCGCCTTTTGTATGAAAAGCCGTAGGTTCACACTCCTCTTAAGAATCTGTCTTATAACCTAATTCTTATGTTACCAAAAACTTTAAATGATGCGTTTTGATTAGATTAATCAAAGCTTCCTGAGGTTTTTTCGTCAGCTGGTAAATCTATCTATACGCAGTTCACTTTGGTAAAAAAAGGCACTTACCGGAACTCGGTCGGTCGCTGTACCTGGTGCAGTAGACCCAGGCCGGCCAGACCATTGGCCCGTCGCCGGACGTCGTGCCTGCAGATAGCATCATTATCATTATCACCACCGTCATGTTCCTCTTCGTCATCATTCAAAACTCAAAATGTTTATTCAGCAAATTGGCCTCCTGTGGGCTCTATTGTCACTTGAATAAATTAAAATGGGTTGAATCTACCATCGCTTCAGACTCCATCATTGAGAAGAGGCGTTGCAAAAAAACTCAGCAGAAAGTCATCTTTTCAAGTCAAATATTGATTGTACATCATACATGCAAACTCATTATCGTATCGATTTATTGTCAGAAATAGTCCGACATGTTTCGGACTCATATGGAGTCCTTCTTCAGGGGTTGAGTACGGTCGCGCTCACGCCGGAGGTTTAGCATCAGGACATTTTTCCGTCCCCTTACCAAGGTCAGACATATGCTGCGTTCTCCTAAGGATCAGGATCCACTCGGTAGCCCAGGCGTATATGAAATTCCTTGTGACTGTGGCAAGTGTTACATAGGAGAGACTGGACGCAACGTTTCCACAAGACTAAAAGAGCACGTGCGTAGTATGAAGAAAATGGACACCAATAGCTCCGCGGTGGCAGAGCACGCCCTGGACATGGGTTCGTCGCATTTCATTCGTTTCGATAAGGCGAGGCTGCTTGTAAGGGAAAAGCGCTTCGTGCAACGCAAAATCCGCGAGGCGATTGAAATTGGGCGACGACCGAATTTTAACCGGGATATTGGGTGGGTATTGCCACCAGCGTGGAAGCCCGTCGTCCCAGCGATTCGGGATACTGGACGTGTTGACATTCTTGTGGACACTGTGAGGTCGGCATGTGTGCTGCCGTTCACCACCAACAACGAGCCGCAGCCTGGTGCTTCAGCAACACCGGTGCAGCCCCCCGCCGCCCCCGCGCCCTCGGCTCGGGCGCAACGCGCCGCACGGAGGGCGGCAGTGCGTGGGTTGCAGTGAGCGCGTACTCAACCCCTGAAGAAGGACTCCATATGAGTCCGAAACATGTCGGACTATTTCTGACAATAAATCGTGAGTAAAGCAGTGCTTATTTCTAGTCTTAGTAATGTCTCACGAAAGTTTTAATCTGATCATTATCGATCGATAATCATCAAGTATTAAAATCTATCAAATATAGTATAGAGAACACTATAATTAGCATAACGGACGTCGTCATTAGGACAATCATTATCATCATTGTTCTCGCAACTCTAGAATATTACCGTTTTCTTTTCTACCGTTTCTTTATTTATATTGTGTTTCTCGACAACAAAATAATTGATTTCTATATTTTAATGCCTAACAATTCAATTGATTCCTATAATTATTAAATTATACGAAATGATGAATTAACGTAATGGAAAAGTAAGGTCTGACTCCGTCTCTCATTCTTTTTCTCATGCATTTATGTCTATTATCTACCTAAGATTGTCAAGAATAACTCCAGTCATGATTTTTTAACAATTTCATGTTATTTAATATTTTCTAAATTACATAGATGAGCACCTATGGACATCACTGAAAATCAGTGTCGGTGCTTAATTCAACATATTTCTGGTGTCTTTCATAGCGACTTTATAATTTGTGTCTTATTTTAAATTGTGTTATTTTGTGTTGCCTTCTTTTTTTCTTTTTTTGGTACATAATATTTAAAACCAATGAATGATGGTTTATGTTAATGTTTCTATTCTTAATATATATATTTCGATTCTTACCTGTCGTAGATCCGGAGTTACTCGCACTATCATCCCCTTTAGACAAATCAATCGCTCCTCCTTTTTCACTCGGTTTCACCTCTGGCACCCTCGCTTCTTCAACCTTCGACTCCTTCACTGGACTCTTCACCTCCACCTGCCTCTTCACCTTTCTCTTATTAAGGGGATCTGTTATCCTCCTTCCAAAATCCGCTTTAAGAATATTATCTATACTAAACTTTAGACTCTGATTCATGTAGGATTCCTCCGGTGATTTCGGAGTCATGTAATTTAATCTACGGTTTTCATCTGTTCTCGCGTTCCTCAAATCTTGCTTCCTCCCGAAATTCAAATTAAAAACCTGTGGATTTATTAAGTTACTGGGCGCTGGTCGTGTCATGCTGTTCATTGGTGTTTTCAAGTCCATCATTGGATTCTGAATAAGCAGTGGTTGGTTCAAAAACATCAATGGATTCGGTGTGATCGGATTCGGTCGTAGAATTAACGGCTGATTCATTGTGAGATTCTGACTTAGCTGTGATATGGCGTTTAGATGTGTTTGGATATGTTTAAATGATGTGAGTCCCTGGTCTTTGTCATGTTCGAAGTTAGATACAGGAGCCTCGTTTCCAACTGATAATACGGTATCATCGCTACAGCATGAGTTATCATCAACGCTTATATCAGCTCTTGATTCGTTAGTTTGATTATCATCATAATCGATTCTAGGGCTTACGCTTTCAGAATTCCTAGAGTCATTATTATCATCGAAATTGGGAGTGTTTTGTAATAGCTTATCTGTGGAGAATACATTCTCAGGACTTGTCCGTTCCTTCTTAAGAACATTATGGATGGAGAAGGCGTGCACAGGACGTTCTTCTTTGTCTTCTTCATTGTAATCCGGGGTTACGGTGTCCCGGGTATTTGGAGAATAAGCTTCTTCATCGCTCTCTTGTATCTTGACGCGGGCGTCTTGCATGTGTGGCGTGGATACCGCCGCCATCTTGTTTTAGACTGTTACGCCATCTGTTGAGAGAAATAAGAATTAAATTTTAGTTGATTAAATACATAACGAAAATAATACGCATAACGCATCTATATTTAGTATTAGCTTCTGCCCGCGACTTCATCCACATGGAATTGTTATTGTTTTTCCCTCGGAAATTTTTGAATTTTCCAGGATTTTCATGACAATCCGTTTAGCCGTTAGGGAGCTGACTGGTAACGAACAAACATACACACACGCAATCTTGTGTATATTAAATAATAACTCAAACTAGTGAACAATGAAATTATGCTAAAAAGACTAAACACTAACTTTTAACCCCCCTAATGATCGAATAGAAATTAACGCAAAACAACAGCTAAGAAATTGCAGCTCGCGATCGAAACAAAACGATGCAGCTTAACACTTTAACAGCCCGGTAAACAAAAATCACCTTTAATATCGAAGCCATAAGGGTTAAAATCGAATTCTGTCGAATTTGAAATACTTTGTTGAGATCGAGCTAAATACCAAGTTAATAATGCCGCTATATCCAAATTCCTGAGTCTTAATTCTATAATTTTAAGGTTTAGTTTAGAATGAATTGCACGCAAAGCTAATTTGGTTGAAATGTTTTACAATTTTATTCATTAATTCGCTATAGTGATCGTTAGTCGTAATGAGTTGAGTTAAGGTTGATTTTATGTAAGTGCGATAGTAAAGTAAAGTTGGTAGGGAGATTAAGCGAAATGTAAGGTTTTGCTCTGGAGGTGCGTCGTGTGTGGTCCCGGTTTGTCTGGTAGCGTTGCTCTACTTTAATTTTATTCCCTATAAATGTATAGGAAAAACAAATAATTGCGTTTTGTTGTGTAAAGTAAAATAAACGTGGTTTTTTGCGTTTGTTTATCTGTGTTTGTTTTGAGAAGTGAACGCGTGTTGCGTCATATTTACAGTGTGCGATTAGGGCCCATCTTGTGGCACACATTATATAATAGAAACTCCTACTCAGATAACGATCAAATCGACGGAATTGCTTGTAAATTTGTATTATTAGTTACTTACAGTGGAACTATTCGTGTGCATATTAGAATAATTATAATTATCCATTTTTTTAATTGTAAGTATAGTACATTTGATTTTGCCACGTCCTTCCAGGGTATCAGTTCCGTCCTTAAGACCTAGATCATAAGTGTCATGTAACTAATAGTGAAAATAATGAATAAATAAGAAATCTAAGGCATATAAACGTCATTTTGCCCAAGTTTTGGTAAATTTTAAAAAAAAGGTATTCACTTAAGGATATTTGTATGCCGTGCCTACCGTGTGCTTTGGTTACTGCTGTCTCTTATAGGATAATATGCCATTTTACATTAGAGTAGTTTTAAATGACATACAACTGGGGGAGACCTACGTCCAGCAATGGACGTCCTCGGGTTGAAATAATGATAATAAATGATGATGATACATGCACCTTTTGTTGCCAACAATTTTAATCTTTATAAAACATGTCATGGAATAAAACCGAAAACACCAAAAATGGTGAAATAACCGGTTTACCCGGTTTTTTCGATTTCGGTGACACCGGTTTTGTGACCCCTACATGCAAGTGTCTCGCACCGCGGTACTGCAACTGCTACTGCTATTAGGCGATTTACTTCAAAACCGTATTTTAAAATAACGTATTTCTATCTATGTACTGTGCCGGATGTTAAAAATATTTTTATATTTTGTTCCCAATCCGCAGTGAAAATATATAGTTATTTTTTACGTTTAAATTTGATAAGACAATTTATTAGCGAGTTCAAAATTCAAACTGTACCAAACTAGATTTAAATGACTTTTTGAGATATTCTCTTTTCAAGAGTGGTTGAAAAATTAAACGAAGTAGAGCATCTTCCACGCTACTAAGCCCGCTGTGGTTTCGTCCAGTCAACCATCGCGGTTAGTAATGCTCCCAACGCACCTTCTGTTGGTTATTTTATGATGTCATTATATATGCATGAGCAAAGAATTCTGGTCAGTGTACGTATAAATCTCATTATCATGTGACCGAAGGTGTGGAGGAGAGGAGGCCTGGGCCCAGCAGTGGGACGTATCGGATTAATATGATGATAATGATGAAATGTTCAAATTGTTCAAAAATTACCTCTTATGTGTTATTTCGCGATATAAACCAATGGTCAACTAGCTTCCGACCGCGATTTCGCACGGAAACTCAGCGCCTCTATTCGGGAACGCTAAGTGATTCTGTAGCGACTCGTAAGCCTGATTTCTCATCTCACTCTTCCGCACGAGGCGTAATGCGCAAGAGCGAGATGAGAAATCTGGCTTACGCGTCGCTACAGAATCACTTAGCGTTCCCGAATACAGGCGCAGTTATAGTTGAGAGAAATTTTTAATTTTCCGGGGTTAAAAGTTTCATGAAAATCAGTTCAGCCGTTACGGGGCTGAATGGTAAGAAACATACACACAAACTTTAGGTGGGATAGTAGGATAAACATTACATTAGATTTAGTAATAAAAACGACGTGTTGAATAATTCATAATCATTAAATAGTGTCGTTAATGATAATATAGCGTTATAATGACCAATTGCTAATATTGTCATTGTAATGACATGGCTGAATCTTTTGTTCTTTTTCACACTAAAGGGAAAAGTGAATGTTCTCATTTATTTTAAAATCATAGTTATTATCCTTTATTTGCGACTTCTTCCGCGTAGAATCCGTTTATCATTATTTCCTATAGGAAACTGTGCTTAATTCAGGATTGCCAACTTAACAAAAAATATGTACTTTATTGGAATTATTGGGTTATTGGAATTATTGTGTTCGTTTAACCCTTCTTCACGGATCTAAAGTGATCCTAGTTTGGGTCGCTGTGTTTTTTTACTCTTTCCCGTTTTAATGAATTTTCCCATAGCTTTGCCTTCTTTAGAAATAACCATAACATTAATATTCAGTTAACTATATGCTTCATAAAATTCCTTCATAAAGGTGTCTGTCCACTTGCCATGTTTTGAGTATATCGTTTTATTTAATGCTGTAACATTAAATTATAGTTGGTGTAATAAATTAGTGGAATATAAATATTTTTTATAAGACACATCGGCAATCTTCGTGTATTTTCGGAAATACAAGCAAAGTTGAGCCGTAAAATCATTAGGACAAGGTCTTATTTGAGCTTTGGCATCATGAAAATTGATCGCTCGTCGAATAATGTTCCGACAGCAACGGTATCCTATACGGCCTATTCTTTTGATATGATATTAAGTCAACCAACCAACCAATGTAAAGAATCATTGTACTTAATATGACTACATGGCAATACATGCCAAAATATGGTGAACTGTTAATTTCAGAATAATGTTACACAAGCTCGCTCGCCCACGGCGACTTTTATATCAATACAGTCGCGCGTTTCGTAAACATAGCTGTCGCTACATGTAGTCGCTTGTCGCATTTGCAACGCGCGACAGAAACGATGCAGTAGCGCTATAGTCGCGCTGCTTCGATTCAGCATTGCTACTGTATCGATGCTAACGCTCGGCTGTTTCGGGCGACATCGGGGGAGGAAATAGCGAAGCAGGGCCGCGAGCGTCTGTATTGATGCTGCATCGCGCTATTAGCGATGCAGAATCATGTCTACGTGGACTGTGGTACCCGGCCAGCGACAGCATCGCGGCGCAGCAGCATCAGCAGCGCGGCAGTTTCGCGATTGTGTCGCAACTGCATTGCTACAAAAAGTGGGCGCTGTAGGCCTAACTGAATTTTGAAACCTTTCTCCAACAGTCGTTTTGTCGTTCGATTGTTCGCCGACAGAACGTTTTGTTTATGTGCTTCGACGATAGAAAAAAACAGAGATTTTGTAGTGGTAGAGCCAAACAGTAATCCTCACTAGATGATTACTGTTCAAATGGGCCGGCTTGACCGGGGTAGCACCACACTCTCACAGAATATCGGCGTAAAGTAATAGCTTGCTATTACATTTTGTACGGTGAGTGACGAGATCCGGAGGCCTATTCCGTCATCCCCATCCCATCCCCATTCCCTATCCTCCCTAGACTGGCAACGCATTGGCAGCACCTCTGGTGTTGCAGATGTCCATGGGTGGCGGTGACCACTTTCCATCAGGTGGGTCGTCAGCTCGTTTGTCAGTCAATTGACATAAAAAAAGAACCTTTCAACGCTGAATGATTCGACGACAGATTTTTTGGTCGTAATAACGCTCATATGACATTATTCTCGAAAAATCCGGATCCGCCACAGCTTTGCCCGCAGTATTTTCCATTCAAACTTTATCACCCCTTTTCACCGCTTTAGGGATGGAATTTCAAAAATCCGTCCTTAGTGCACCTCTAGGGTACTCGAGGAATGTCTCCTCCAAATTTCAAACATCTAGGATCACCCATTTAGGCTGTTCGTTGTCTATAAGTGAGCCACGGTACTGTTTTATATGTTTAGATGAGTTTATGACTATCCATCATCTGATATATAGGTAGTTTAAAAAAATACCTAATATCGAAGGCTAAGGCAGGAGCTTTGCTTTGCTTCACCCCCGCCCTAGCCTTCTGAACCTAAACTATCCGAGTCACTTCGGCTCCAACCCATCTTGCTCGCTTGCCAAAAATCTGTCGGCGAATCATTCAGCGTTGAAAGGTTCTGTCATCGAAGCAGGCATAGACGAAAGAATCTGTCGGCGAAACGTTTAGCGTTGAAACGCTCTATCGTCGAAACACTCATAAATGAAACGTTTTGTCGGCGAACAATCCTATGATGACCCGATGGTCGGAGAAAGGTTTCTGTACCCCCTAATTCAGAACACCTTTCGACCTATCATTCTACATTAATTCTAGTTGGAATAATTAGAAAGGTTAATTTATATAATTCGGTCTCCTCATTGCAGTCAAACTGTTCCACCCGTTTTGCAAGATGCGTGTGAAAAGTACAAGAATCCGATTTTCGTCTAATAATTACATAAATAAAAATAATTCTCTAATTAATTTATAAAGACGGCAGAAATATAGCTATGTACGTTTATTTTCATAGTGAACTTCTTTTTGTCATGTCATAGATATAACTTTAGTACACAGCAGTTCCTGCATAGTACCGGACTGTTTGAGACCGGAGGCCTATTCCCTCATCCCTATCCCATCCCCATTCCCCACCCTCCCTAGACTGACAACGCATTGGCAGCACCTCTGGTGTTGCAGATGTCCATGGGCGGCGGTGACCACTTTCCATCAGGTGGACCGTCAGCTCGTTTGTCAGTCAATTGACATTAAAAAAACCTATGTAGAACTATCAAATGCACAGGAATCAATGTCACATCCCTCAGTCTGTCAGACCATAAATGCCTTAATTCCGTCACCTAACGAACATTTGCGTATTTTGTATTATAGTGAAAAAGTGGACGGCTACCTTAACAGCGTGATAACACCTGCACGCCTTATTTGTAATTGTAATGCAATTGCACATTAGCATTTATTGACTCATTGTGGTTAATAGGGTTAATTAAGAGGACATTTTGTTTAACTGTTTGTTTGTTTTACGTCCGGTTTCTGAAGGTCTGTCAGAAGAGATAGTAGATCACAGGCCTGTGTTATGGGTACTAGACGACGATATACATACGTACGTACTGATATCGTCGTTTAAAGTCTGTTCGCTGAGAGTTGATAAAAAATAAATAAAAAGTCAGGGCTTCTTAACTCATTACGGAGGATATCAGACGAAGACCATGACGAAGTCTCAGAGTAGGAGGAACAATCAGACGCCGGTGACGCTTAAAAGTGCTTCGTCTAAAACAACACGAACACCCAAACGATACATTTGAAGCGTATTCCAGAACGGAATGGCAATATGGCCGCCGCGTGTGCGCTCTCACCCGCCCGTGCTTGACAACAACTCCGTGCCTCCTACCACGAAATTCAGTGCGAGCGGCGATAAGCGACGCCCGTCATACAGTTTGCGATAGGTAAGCGACAGTCGCTATTTCGAGACGATATCATAATACATAATACTCCTCAGCTGCACTGGGAGTGAAGAAATAGCATAGAATGCGTGCAGGTGCTTATCATCCTGGCATGTCGTAAAAGTCGACTAAGGGACGGGTCCTCTCCAACATGGTAGATTATCTGTATGGGCGATAGGCTGATCACCTGTCACCATACGGTTCATCATACCATCTTAGGACTAATTAATCGGACGTGGCCACAAGTAGTCTTGTGGCTCTGCCCACCCTATTAGGGATTTAGGGCGTGATAATATGTATGTGTATGTCATAATACATATTTATCAATTCTTGGAGAACAGACTTTATACATAGGAAACATCCAAGACTCCGGAACAAACATTCGTGCTCATCACACAAATATTTGCCCTCACCGGGGATCGAACCCGGGACCATTAGATTCGAAGCAGGGTCATTATCATTACCAATAATCACTCAATGAGTAGGTACTAGATCATTTAAATTGCACGCCCATTTCAATTAACACCGGAAATACATTTCAATATTTGCTGGCGTTCAAAATGGCGCGAAAGCGGCTGTCATGCTGTCAGGCTTTTTAAGACGCTGACAGGAGCCAATGACCTTGAATGATCGGTCTCTGTCTGTTTGCACCGGAGTGAACGAGAAGCACTTTGCGGTTATTTGTATGCGAAAAAACAAAAACGGATAATAATAATAATAAAAATAAAGTAAAAACATGATGTAATAGTGTTATTAATTATAGACCTTTAAGTTAAAAAAATTAAGACATAGTACTGTTTAAAGAGGATTTCAGACGTAACTTCACGATTTTTTATGTCGTATCGATTTCATCAAATCGTGTTTTTGAAATACTTAGATATGCATAATATAAAGAATATGAACATTTATTTTTTTCGCTTGCCAAATCAAATAGTTTTTATTAACTCTGAAGTAAAGCCGATTTAGGTCTTGCCAGCGTCTGTAATAAGGTGTTTTGAAACCGGTTTTAAGACCAATTCCAACTAGAATATTTGAAAAACACACGGCTTTACTCACGATTTATTGTCAGAAATAGCGAGGCGATTGAGAACAGACGACGCCCCAATTCAACCGCGATATGGGGTGGGAATTGCCACCAGCGTGGAAGCCCGTTGTCCCAGCCATTCGGAATACGGTACGCGTTGACACTCTTGTGGACACCGTGAGCTCGGCATGTTTGCCGCCGTTCACCACCGACGACCAGCCGCAGCCGGGCGCGTCAGCAGCGCCTGCGCCGCCCCCCGCCGCCCCCGCGCCCGCACCCTCTGCACGGGCGCAACGCGCTGCTCGAAGAGCAGTGCGCGGGTTGGTCTGATCGGAACCGCACTCAAACCCTGAAGAAGGACTCCAATCGAGTTCGAACATGTCGGACTATTTCTGACAATAAATCGTGAGTAAAGCCGTGTGTTTTTCAAGTATTCATAATGTCTCACGAAAGTTTTAATTTTGACAATTCCAACTTCTCTTACTAGAAGCACATGGTCAAATAATATCTTCCTCATTCAGACTCAGACCCTGTTCACACAGAAACCGTTTGCAGGAGCGTTTATATTTCGGTGCTAACTTATGTAGAACCACAGACCAAATATCTGGTTGAAACGCACATTATTGCAGTAACTTACTCGAACATGATTTCGAGTTTATGGCGCTAAAATAGTTTTTTTTTTGTTATATTGACTTTAGTATTTATTTTAAATAAAGTATCTGCTAATGACACCTTATAGCTTTTTTTCTTTAAATCAAAATAGTCTTGATTCAAACATAAACCTAATAGGACGTTTTTAGGCTTCCGTACCTCATAAGGAAAAAAGGAACCCTTATAGGATCACTCGTGTGTCCGTCTGTCTGTCTGTCTGTCTGTCTGTCCGTCTGTCACAGCCAATTTGCTCCGAAACTACTGGACCGATTAATTTGAAATTTGGTATACATGTGTAAGTCGGTGATCGCAACACGGACGCGTGACGTAAATACATGAATTTTAAACATGGGGGCCACTTTTGGCGGATAAATTAGAAAATTTTAAAAAAAGTTATGCAGCTTATGTCGTGTGACATATTAAATAAAAGGGCTTATTATGTGGATCTTAAATATATATTTTTTAGAATTTTATGATAAATGGTTTGGAAGTTATTTAGGAAAATAGGCGAAAATTTACCGTTCCCCCTCCCCCTTATCTCCGAAACTACCGGGCCTAAAATTTTGAAAAAATACAAAAAGTAGTTCTTTACCTATAGATTACGATTACGATTAAGAAGTCTATGGTACTTAAAATAACATAGGAAATTTCAGATAATCATGTATGGAACGGAACCCTCTCCACGCGGGTTTAACTCGCACTTGTCCGGTTTTTGTGTTGAAAACAGTTAATGACTAGCATTGTCTAAGGAGTACACAGCCCTAAATAGTGGCTGTCTATTTGAGCCGTTTGGGGTTGAGACCCTGGAACCCTGGGGGGAGAGCACTCAGTTTTTAGGGAATGTTCAAAACGACCTTTTGGGCACGCTACCAACTGACAGCAATTTGAGGCATTTTTTTTATTTATATCTTTTTTTAAGAGCCCACATATGACTAGATTAAGCAACTCATTTTGCATCAATCAGAACCGAACTCTATGACGTTGGGTTTCATTTTAAAATTGCTCGTTCTCAGCCGTGGCTGTTACAACCACCGCGCGCGCACGCGTTCACGAAAATCTGAGTTTTTTGCTGTTTATTAGAGAACCATAACATATATTAAAAAATCCTTTTTAGCGAATTGAGAAGTTGTTGTTACTCAACTATTTAACCAAAAATCATCGTTAAAGACCATAGGGTTTCGGAGATTCATCCAAAAATATGTTAAAAAAGCGTTATATTTGAAAAATAAAAGTATCGAGGTTTTTATTACTAATCGTGTTTTCACGTTTAAACATTTCAAGAACAAATGTTCAAGTTTAATATGTTCAAAGAACAAACACGTAGTCCCTGTCAATATTGAAATCTAGATCGCCAAACGACGCAACCTTAGCATAAGTATGTGGCCTCTTAAGTTGAGTTTTTAATCGGTATGTATTTTGATAGTAATTTTAAGCAATAGATTGTTTTAGTTTCTTATTATAAGTGCAGTATGTAACATATGTAGTTACTGCACTTTTATGTGACGACGCGGATAGCCTAGTTGGGAGTGACCCTGCCTCCGAAGCTAGCGTCCCGGGTTCGATCCCCGGTACGGGCAAATATTTGTGTGATGAGCACGAATGTTTGTTCCTGAGTCTTGGATGTTTCCTATGTATTTAAGTATTTATATCTCTATATAAGTATTTATATCGTCGTCTAGTACTCATAACACAGGCCTTTAGAGCTTACTTTGGGACTCGATCGATTTGTGTAAAGATTGTCCCCTGATTTATTGATACATACATACATACATAGCATCACGCCCGAAATCCCTTATGGGGTGGGCAGAGCCACAAGACTACTTGTGGCCACGTTCGATTTATTAGTCCTAAGATGGTATGATGAACCGTATGGTGACTGGTGATCAGCCCATCGCCCATACAGATAGTCCACCATGTCGGAGAGGACCCGTCCCTTAGTCGACTTTTACGACATGCCAGGATGGTAAGCATCTGCACGCATTCTATGCTATTTCTTCACTCCCAGTGCAGCAGAGGAGTTTTATTTATTATGTAGTAAAATAACGTTACGGCGTCATTGTTTAGCAATGAAGTTGATCATCTTACTTAGCTACAAGGTATTAGTGCAGTATCTTAATCATTAACTGGTAATTGCTGCAGTTTTGTATAGTATTTGCTTGATAGAATCTTATTAATGCTAGATAGAAGCGCAATAACTGAATCTTGCCGCTGTTTTGCTAAGTATGTTTGATGAAATCTTAAAATAATTATTGTCATAAATGCAGTTAATGATTTTACTGCTTTTAATTAAGCTTTCATTATATCTTTGTAAGAACACACATCAAAACTGCAGTATCAAAGATTACTTCGCATAACCGCAGTATTCATACATACATATCATCACGCCCGAAATCCCTAATGGGGTGGGCAGAGCCACAAGACTACTTGTGGCCACATTCGATTAATTAGTCCTAAGATGTTATGATGAACGGTATGGTGACAGGTGATCAGCCCATCGCCCATACAGATAGTCCACCATGTTGGAGAGGACCCGTCCCTTAGTCGACTTTTACGACATGCCAGGATGATAAGCAGCTGCACGCATTCTATGCTATTTCTTCACTCCCAGTGCAGCAGAGGAGAAATACATAATCACATTAGTTTAATAAATATTTTTTCAAAATGTTGTGCCGACCGCGATGGTCATTTCATTTGGACGGACCCCGAGCGAAACTAATTGATGACCCCTGCACTATATCACAACTTTGGAGATATTTGATTGACTGGTATTACGCGTATATCGAGAATTCGAGATAAATTGATTGATTGAATAAAACTGCATCGTTCCGCGATTTATAGATGGATCGTGCGCGTCCGGTGCTTGTGCGCATGCGCGCTCATAAAATACCGCTTATAAGGGTGTGGGTGCGTACGGTGCACTCAGACAGACAGTTCCTGCAATGTAACTGCGGTTCTCCTTCGTTTGTCCGATGGTAACGTTTGTCCGAATGCTTCTGTTATCCTAATTTCGTTTCTCCGAAACCTGAATTCATCAATCATTATAGTTTTTAGGGCTCCGCACCCAAAGGGTAAAACGGGACCCTATTACTAAGGCTCCGCTGTCCGACCGTCCGTCTGTCTGTCCGACTGTCACCAGGCTGTATCTCATGAACTGTGATATCTAGACAGTTGAAATTTTCACAGATGATGTATTTCTATTGCCGCTATAACAACAAATACTAAAAAACAGAATAAAATTAATATTTAAGGGGGCTCCCATACAACAAACGTGATTTTTTTGCCATTTTTATAGATAATGGTACGTAACCCTTCGTGCGCGAGTCCGACTCGCACTTAGCCGGTTTTTTATATCAATGTTGTGACGTTATCTGCAAGTTAGCTGGCCGTGATTGGAGAAAAAGAACTGTACTATTACCATGAGTTGCGCAAACCGCTCTCGCTCGCGTAAACTATCTCTCGGTCCCTTTTACTTGTATCGGCAATGAGCAGCATTTCCGATAGATTTCGATAACGAGAACTGTTTGCGCAAACTCATGGTAAGGGTTCTGAAGACTGAGCTTAGCGGCGTGCTATGGGGGAGGCCTATGTCCAACAGTGGACTGATATGGGCTGATGACGCCATCTGACCTTCGTACCCTAGTGACAGAATCAATTGGATCATGGCTGTGCGAATCATGTTTTTATACCGTTAAAGATTTTTTCATAATAGGAATATCTGATAATATATTACTATTTTCATTATATTATTATTATATATTACTTTTATGTTAACTTATTTTGTGAAACTTAAATAAATCTATAAATTATATTTAAAAAAAAAGAAATCTCTCTTGTATTGGAAGTCGTAACAGGCGTCACACATTACCTACGCGCGCGCGGCGCTTCGCTTGGCTTGACGTGACCGCAACGTCGCGTCGCGGATGTGTGACCTCTGTTACGACTTCCAACAGATAGCGTCACGCTGCGGTCGCGCCCGCGATGTGACCGTGTCTTTAATCGTTTGTGTCTAGTTGTTTATTTAATTAATATACACATTATCCTCGTTTAGGCTCTTGAGTCTTACGTTATATTTAATTTATAAATAACCGGCCCTTATTACGTAAAGAAACAAATTGAAATTTAAACACTTTTCGCACATAACTGCCATACATAGCATACTTAATATTAAACGATAAAAAATAATTAACACAAAAATTTAACACCATTCTAAAAACTAAGTGCCAATATGTTTATTCCAAATATGTACGTGAATATGACATTTAAAAACTAGCGCATGTGAGTTGCCTTTGCTGACACTTCAACTGAATTAATTAAAAAAGTTGCTTTTATCTATGGATCTGTTACGTTCAAGTAGCTTTTTTATTGCGGTGAAAACTATAGCGGTCTCGTTCTTTTGTTTGCAAATTTACAGAGGAGAAAGAGATAGAGATATGATTGAGTTTGTTCTTATTATGGTTTTACGATGCATAATTGCGATTTATTATTGCTTGGGAATTTATTTTAATTATAGATACGAATCTAGAGTTCTTTTAAATACTAATGAAGATGGAAGTTGAAAGAGTTTTGTGTGTGTGTGACATAAAACAGTTCGTGGTGTAGAACACACCAAAACGCGGAACGGACGCGGAGCGGGTAAGAAGCGGGCCCACTTAAGCAGCGTCACAGGAACTAAATTGGAAGCTTTCACATCAATTTGTTTGGTACAAAGTATCCCAAAAAATTTCAGAACATTATCTTTAAATACATAACAATATATCTTTAATCTAATTTAATTCTGGGAAATTAAGCAAGGTGATAAAAATGTCCAGACGGCGAGTCAAAGTCGCACGCCGCTTTTCGATTCAGAAATCGCGCGTTTAACAAAAAAATTAACACACGTGATATCTCATAACCCTTGTGATATTTCGTGATTTTTTCCGGACCGCTCTCCCCCCCCTTCGAGTCTCACGTGATAATGGACAATCCCTTTAGTGAATAAAAAAATAAGTATTTATTTATACACTAGTCGTGTCCCCGATACAGGATTTCCCATCGCCAACATCTCAGAAACAATCCTATTTCCATAAAAACTTTCATCCCCTGTTCAACCGCCGGGAGTTGGGGTGATGGGATGAAGTTTAAAAATCCTTTCTTAGTGCTCACCTAAGTTATATACGGAACCTCTGTCCAATATGTGTGCTTAGCCACCGGTTAATAAGTGTGTTTTCCGTCAGTCAGTTTAGGTACAATACAATACAATACAAATACACTTTATTGAACACCACATAAAGCATATTGGAATAATACAAAGAAATAAGTAACACGGTATACAATAGGCGGTCTTATCGTTAAGTAGCGATCTCTTCCAGACAACCTTTTGAAAGAAGAGATGGCATAATGAACTTGCAAAGGCAGGTGGCGAATACTATAGTAAACATTTAAAGTACACAAAACCACTAACATACAAAACACTTACATAAGCACATACTATACACAGAGAAATATACTACCTACTACTTTATTTATATTTATTTTACTATTTTATTTATATTTATTTTATTTTAATTACACTTACGAAAGTACAAATAGCGGATTTAATGATCAATGGGGTTTTTTACCTGTCAATTTATATAATGAACGTATAAAAATACCAACTTAAGTACTCTATTAATATTATAGACACATTGCAGATTTAGCTCCCACGTGGGCCAACTGCAGATTGGAAACTCACACCGTAGTTGAAATATTTCACGGAGATGTATTTCTCCGCAACTGCACTGGGAGTGAAGAAATAGCATAGAATGCGTGCAGATGCTTATCATCCTGGCATGTCGTAAAAGTCGACTACGGGACGGGTCCTCTCCAACATGGTGGACTATCTGTATGGGCGATGGGCTGATCACCTGTCACCATACGGTTCATCATACCATCTTAGGACTAATTAATCGAACGTGGCCACAAGTAGTCTTGTGGCTCTGCCCACCCCATTAGGGATTTCGGGCGTGATAATATGTATGTATGTATAATCCCACTATTTTTAAACAATCAGGTAGTGGTCATAAAATCAAAGTAAAATTGTGAATTTCGCACGAAATTAGAAGCCAGAATTGCCAAACGATAAAAATGCTGTTAAAAGCCGATAACAACTCTATGTTGTTTATGGTTTAATAATGCCGAGAACTTAATTAAAGAACAATATTGCGAAATTCTAATACCGCTTTATCTGGTAGCTTTCCCATTGGGTGGTAACCGTGCCATATTAAAAGTGCAATTAAAAATTATTTAATAATAAAACAGTTTATTTATAACAGAAACTAAAATAGTAGTATTATCTTGGGCAGGGATTGAACCCCTTACCATAACCAGTGTTTTTGAACGGGTTTTTATGACGCTGATTTTCAAAAACCATTATGTTTTCGTAAGCTTTTTATTGGGTTAGGGGTCGTCCATTAATCACGTGATCTTTTTTTAAGCATTTTTTAACCCCCCCTCCCCCTGGTGAGGTTTAAGACTACCCCCCACCCCCCACCCAACATCACGTGTATTTTTAGTATATACAAAAACACTTAATTTTTTTAGAATATTCAGAATATTATCTTAAATACAGGTGTAAAGTATAATCTTATTTTATTCGCCGCTTTTCGATTTAAAAATGGCGCGTTTGAAAAAATAATGAAAAAATAAATACACGTGATATCTTACTACGCCCCCCTCCCCTCTTGTGACATTTCGTGATTTTTGTCAAAGCCCTCCCCCCCCTTTCAAGCCACACGTGATTAATGGACGGCCCCTTACCGAAGAGGGTAATATAAATTCGAATTATCTCTTACCATGAAAAACCCTCGAATGGGTTACCCTTTCAAGATGCTGATTGAAATTAAACCTCTTTTTATCTTGTGTATTTTTTGGTCCGACAACAACACACAAACATAATTATGTTACACAATTTTAATTTATTATTCCTTCTGTGTCCTAGTTTTTTTTTTAATATGACAGTGCTCAGTAATTTTTTAAACTATTTTCTTTTGATCGTAGAAAAACATTATGGTTTTTTATGGCATCTGTAAATGTCCTTTTATTTTCAGTCTTCGGTTATTCATGGCTGCGCAGCCAGTTTTATTTTATAATAATGTTTAAAAAATGCGTAGAAATTAACATAGTTTTTTTATTTAAAGTCATTTGTTTTAGCATAGAGGAAGTTAGTAAATGTGTAAAAATTTACAATTCTTTTCAGTTTTTTTTATACCTACTTTAATGCATACATTTCATAATGTACACTGGTTCTTGAAAATAGACCACCATAGACAGACCATATAACTTTAACATACCTTCAAAAAAATTCTTATGCTAAAAATCAAGCAGCATGACTATTAGGTATTATTGTAATGATTCGAAAACATTATTTTAAAATTAGACCGTTGAGATAAATAAACAACTGTCTAACTATGAAGGTTCATGAGGTACAGCCTGGGGACAGACGGACGGACGGACGGAAGGACGGACAGACGGACAGCGGAGCCTTAGTAATAGGGTCCCGTTTTTACCCTTTGGGTAGGGAACCCTAAAACGGAATAAAATAATAGTAATAACAAACATTTTAAATCTTGTAGGTACATTTTTCTGTACCAAGCAAGAAGAAACTCAATTGTATCTTAATTCTCTAAATTATTTGTCTTACAAAATTATATCCAATTGACAAAAGTTTACTTATAATAAACATCGAACGGCATTAAGTTCATTCAATAAATAATTAGGTTCTTTATAGTGCAGTAAACGGCTGTACTTTATCATGGTTCGATCGCAGGCATAAATCCTTTTCGTGCGAGAGCGGCGACTATAAACTACTAACACCATCTAGCGGTGGCGCTGGGAATTACAGGTTTGTCTATGGTTTACTTTTTTATTGCACGATGTTTCAGCATTGGACGTTTATTTGTAGATCAATAGTTAATATGATTTAAGATGATTTGTGATAAATTACTAAATAAATGATAACAAAAAGTAACGGTGATTTTAAGCTATATACAAAAATATAGAAGGCCTTGTTTTTAACGCTCCACTTTATAGTGGCTTATATATATATATTGGGTCCAATTCGAAACGGTCTACGCTGAATTTAAGATTGCCTAAATTTAAAATAAGAAACGTCAAACTCGATTTTGTATAGCTCCAAGGTTCAAAATCGAGTCTTACGTTTCTTATTTCAAAAGCGACTTCTAAATTTAGCTAAAACACGTTCGAATTGGCCCCATTATGTACTTATTTTTTTTAGATAATCAACTATCATGAAGAATACACTATTTTCTAAAAAAAAACTTACTAAATTGCGTAAAAAAACCAAGACAACCTTGTATGTAATGTATAATTATTGTATTTCAAGATATTTATCGCTCATTTTCCAGGTAAAATTACAGTAGCCATTGTTCCTAATTAAATTATCACAGGTGTGAAATTATGTGCATACAATAAGTATTATTTAAGAATTATTGCTGCTATAACAATAAGGAACAAGTGTCTTTAAGGAAACACTGAATAATAAATTTATTGGTTTCGGCTTTTGTATGTGTAACTAACATATCATCATCATCATACGATAGTAAAATAATAAACCACGCTTATCATCTTTTATTTAATATCACTTTTTAGTGCGTTTGGGCCAAATCGTTTTTTATTTTTTATTTTTTTAAATTAAAAGGGCTTTATTGGAAAGCGACCTCACCGCTCCGTGAAGGCTTACGTAGGCAAAATCAGATCATATCTAAGCTTAATTTACTGAATCTAAAACCTCTCGGCCTACTCTGACATTTATTTATTTATTTATTTAATGCCAAATACAAGCTTACAGCTAGGAAAGCCAAGACGCTCATAGGGTATATAAAAAGTAGAAACATTGAAAACTAATATAATAACTATGTCAAATGGATACTACAAAATTATAATAATACAAGTAAAATAAATGTCAAACGCTATAACAGTACTAATTAAAACAGAGAATTCATTAAACAAATAATACATTATTCAGACATATACAAATTTAAAAACGGATACATTTTCCTAAAAATACACCTTCAGTATCAGTAACAGACATGACAAGATGCTATTGACAAAGCCAACCTGCACAGTTCTGTCGCCACGGAAACACGATATCCTAATAGTCTCGTTCCAGACACTCCATCAAAACCTGTTCATCCTCCACTACTCCACAGTCACAATTTGTCGACGTTCCTGTATTCATCAGGTATGTAAACTGTTTAATGGAAGATGTCAGGAGCATAGACACGAGCTTTCAACCTATCTGTGTCAAATGGTACTCGAGCAATCCATGGGTCAAATCTGGGAAGTCAATGTGGAAATCGATGCCGTGATCTGTAGAGACTCTGGTACATATATGTACCCTCGATAACGTTTCTATAGCAAAATTCAACAGGCAAAAAAACTTCTCATAAACACACAAGTTTTAATAAAAACTTATTTGTATTATAGTAACATTTTATTTAGGTAATTTTGCTAATCATGTATGTTAAATAGGCAGTCTATATAAAGTTATCCGATTATCACCCAAAAACGTACAGCAATAATTATATAGTATTGAATTTTTTGAAATTTTGGTAAGTTACCCTAGAAATGATCGAAATTAGTTCACAGTAAGCGGTGTAAAAATGTTTTTTTTTTCTTTTGCTATGGATCAATTATCTTTTACCTATTAATTATTGCCCTACCCAAATTCTAACTATTTGTTCATTTTTATTTTTAGATTAAAATGTTTATTTTCCAAGCGAAATTTTTAGTTAGATCGTTTCTAATGTGTGTATTGAACTATGACATTAATTTACTCGTCCTTCAACATACAATAGCTACTGTCATCTAAAACAATAAATTAATAATGTTATTGACACACTGTCACCAGTTATTACGCATAATAAATGCAAAACAAAAGACATACCTCTGTTTAATTCCGAACAATACGCGAACAATTGTTGAAATAAAATTACGAATTCGAGTTAAATATTAATTATGTATGAGTGAATAATTTATCGTTGGTAAACAAATATGTATTGTTTCGATTTCAATACAACATATATATTTTTAATATGAGCATTCCGACTTGTCATCGCCCGTTTTTTACAAGATTTTATTTGCTATTTTAGTAGTGTTTAAGATTTTTTTCAAATATATATTGTAGGCTGGCAGTTATTTTGGCAAATGGCTGAGTTTTGCTGTGCAAATGAGGAATGCCGCTAGCTTGCTGGATGCCACGAGCAGCGACGGGGATTCAACAAGCATTTTTTATTTGTAAAATAGTTATTTATTTTATTGTAGATATTTAAGATTTATCATTATTTGAGAATTTAAATAATGTTATGATATCAATATGTTTTGTATTTGAATTAGTTATTGAAACGTTCCTATTTATAACAAGTGTTATTTTGTTAAAAATATATTGATTGAAATATATGAAATATGCTTGGAATAGTTTTTAATTGGAATATGGGGATTTTGTTGGAAATAAAATATGATATATTGATGGTCTGATATAAATGTTATACAATTGAGAATTTTATGTTTTTTTTTTGGAAATTAATGTTAAAGCTATACGTTAACTGCTTTTCTTGCTTTTATCTTTCTCTCTTTTGTGTAGCTGACTAGGTTTTCTTTCTATTATAATTATGTATATTTATATGTATGTATGTATCTGTGTATAGTATGTGCTTATGTAAGTGTTTTGTATGTTAGCGGTTTTGTGTACTTCAAATGTTTAACTATAGTATTCACACCTGCCTTTGCAAGTCTGTTATGCGATCTCTTCTTTCAAAAGGTTGTCTGGAAGAGATCGCTACTTAGCGATAAGACCGCCTATTGTATACCGTGTTACCTATTTCTTTGTCTTTTTCCAATGTTTTACGTGGTGTTCAATACAAAGTATTTGTATTGTATTGTATTGTATTGTATTAACTGTTTAGTCAACATAAGTATCCATGTTATCTTTGTATTAAAAACATACATGATTTAAAGTTATTTTCGAGATAAATTTCCATTTTAAGTTCTTCGTATACAAAATATAATTTTGTCTTATAATATGATATTAAAATAAACAATATGAAAAGTAAACAAGATAAATATAATTGATATCGGGAAGTATAACTATAAACCTCAGCTAACTAGTGGCATATACAAATAAACATACCAACTAGTTTGTGTATTTATAATATAGCTAAATATTATAGCTTGGGAAAAAATAAGGAAGGTTGGAAGGAAGATTGTATAATTGTTTTGAGGAATTTCGATTTTTAAAACATTTCGTATTACATAATATACCTAATTATGAAGAATAACAGAACACTGAGGTTTAATGAACGATAATTTTTAATAGCTCACCTAGCAAGCAGGGCTTGGGTTGATCAATCAATTTTTTTCTGTGTTTTGTGTATGTTTTTTTTAGCAGAAGAATTTCAGCTTAAATTCGGATATCGTAAAGAAATTTGCTCACAAGGCGATACAATACAGCGATGTCACTGCAGTCCCCAATCGGCATTCCACCCGCGTGGGGACCATAGCCTAGTTTCTCAATGGGAGGAACATAAATTGGAATATTAATAAAATTATGTCTTATGTAATGTAATTAAGATAATAATATATATACTTATATAAACAATGGGATTTATAATAAAAAAAACTGTTAATTATTTGAGTAGGTATAAGTAAGTTTGTACTTATGAGTTCTTAACACGCGCTTAAATATTTAACAAATTTTAAATCAACATTATTTCCTAACAATTAAATTCAGTAGGTATTTTTCAAGTACCGCTTTGCCTGAAAACAACTCAACCCTTATCTTGATTTTTTTACAATTTTTATTTTAATTTATTTTAGGTATTGTGTACACCTAATCATTATATACTTCTAAAACGCTCACCATATTAAATCCTTCCCTTAAATTTTCCAAAATGATCCGCCATCACCATAAATACCCCACTCACTCACACACAGCACTCAAAACGAACCTGTCAAAAAACCGCGGGAAACTATTGTAAATTGACAGCTTTTCTTTTTAATAATTTTTTTTCTGAACTCAAATGTCGTACGCGAGTCGCGAATGCCACCACGGACTGGCAAATAAGAACAGTCCCCCCACCGGAATAGGCGTGGCTCAAACATGCCTTCCAAAAGGCGGGGCCTGGACGCTTTTTTCCGTGGCCCCAACTATATTTGTACAACTACGAATTCTTTTCGTTTTATTTCACTTCATTATATTGTATGTTTGTTTGGATTTAAATAAAAGTAAAGTTGTCATCTCGTCATTCTGTCCGCTGACGGGCTGTATGATTTCGTATCTCAATTTTATTCAGTTTTTTTTTCGACGTAAATGAAATTGTTGGGAGTCAATGCAGGTTTTTATTATTAATTTATTCTATTTTGAGTTTTCGTTTCAATATATTAATACCAAATTCAGCGGATGGTTTTATTTAAAATAGATGTTTGGGAGCGGCGATTGGTTTCTTAGTTATTTTGTTTAAACAAATAATCATTGTAGGCATTCAATGTTAACAAAAAGATATGCCAATTTATATACTTATTAATAATATAATTGTTAAGCTTTTATTAATTAATTAATGCTGTGCCCGCATCTGCGTACGCGCAGAGCGCCATCCGTCTTTAATGTCGCCTTAAGTTTAATGGCTGTATTTGTTTTTAGTAACTTGAGCACAATGAAAGTATGATTTGATACTACCCAGTACCTTCCTTATCCAGATGTTAAAGTCTTATCAAAATCGATTCAGTAGTTTTCCTGTGATACCTCTTCAAACAAATAGACAAACATTCTAAAAACAACTTTTTTAGATGCTACTACTATGATTTTTTATAAATATATTTAATGTACTTCGGACATGTTGTCTACATATTTATTATGTGTGTTCAACCAATGCATTATCAACCAAGAAATCGTAGTCTTAAATAGGTAAAGTTAAAAAAAGAAAACATTAAATAAATACATATAAAACTTAGTTTAAAAAATGTATGTTGATTTTGAGCACTTTTTGTAATATAACTATGTATTTTTTACATTATTAAATTACGCGCGCCTTGAAATTTTTGTGCAAAATTATAATACCTAAATATAATTAGGCTAAATCTCGAGTTTATCACTTCAGCATATAGATGGCGTTAGGTAGGTCATTATACTTCGTTTTGTAGCATTAGAAGTAATGTAAAATTGTAATTTTGACAAATTTTTTTATTTATTTATAATTCATTTGATAATAATGGGCTAACAGTTTAACAATCAACACACAAATTACGTTAAAAACAATTCACAATAAAAAAAAAATATAAAAAGTCAACACAATTTTACAACGATCATAATAACATATTTATTTTCGTCTTTAATGACTGCCAACTGTCAGCAAACACATCAACATCTTGCGTATGCAAGTACATTTTGTGAAAATGTGTAATTTTTTAATAAATAAGTCCGCTAACAAAGATATTACAATATGTTTTATGTAATGCTAGTGTTATGTATTTGTTAAATGCTAATATTTGTTTATAAAATAACTTTTCGATAAACTGGCTTGCCAAGATTGTTCTTTCTAATAAAACAAAGAAGTATTAAATAGCTAAATTTAAAAATACTGTAGCAAGTGTGAACTTAAGGAGAGGATTCCGTGATATGAAATTTCTTATGTTACTATAAATACCATAGACTTCTTATAGGTTTTCCTGTAATCTATAGGTAAAGAACGATTTTCTGTATGAGAGATGAATGATACATTTTCGCATATTTTCTTAAATAACTTCAAAACCATTTATCTTAAAATTATTAAAAAATTAATTTAAAATCCTCATAGCAAGTTCTTTCGTTTGATATTGTTACACGTCATAGTTCGCCAAACTTTGGTTTAAAATTTTCTAATTAACCCTCCAAAAGTGGTCCCCATGTTTAAAATTCATTTATTTACGATACACGTCCACGTTGCGGTCACCGATTTACATATGTGTACCAAATTTCAACTCAATCGGTCCAGTAGTTTCGGACCAAATCGGCTTTGACAGATGGACAGACAGACAGACAGACACGAGTGATCCTATAATGGTTCCGTATTTTCCTTTTGAAGTACGTAACCCTAAAAACTAAATAATACAGTTTCGCTTTAAATCACTTAAATATCATCAATTTTCATAAAAGTACTGGGAGCTTACCTTAACTCCAAACCACTGTAAGAAGTTTATAAACAACAGGGTTATAGTATTAAACCAATTTAAAAAATTATATCGCAAAATTTTATATGTATATTCGACATATTGAAATGTTGCAACAACATGGACGGTAAACGTTGGAATGAAATAAAAATAGAGTTTATAATTGAATAGCAGCAGGATTTATTCTTTTTAAACTAAAATATAAATACCGTCACAATCAACGGCCGAAAGTAGGTTTAACCTGTATCTTAATCAGGGGAAAATCTTTACACAAATCGATCTAGTCCCGAAGTAAGCTCTAAAGGCTTGTGTTATGCGTTAAAAGTGACATAACCAAATTGATGCGTTAATTTATATAAACACAATACAAATACTATTTATCGAACATCACATAAATTAAACATATATCTTTTTTTATATATTAAGAGGGGGGCAAACGATTAGGCGGGCTACCTGATGGTAAGCAATCACCGCCGCCCATGGACACCCGCAACACCAGGGGAATCACGGATGCGTTGCCGGCCCTTAGAGAAAGGAGTAGGCTGACAAACAGGCAGACGGCCCACCTGATGGAAAGATAAAGAAATTAGTTATAAGGTACGCAATACCAGATAACTTTCGAAAGAAGAAATAGCATAAGAGAGACTTACAAAGGCAGGTGCAAACTATAGTAAACATTTAAAACACACAGAACAACAAAGATACGAAATACTTACACAAGCACATACTATACACAAATAAATACATAACATAAATAAATACATACATATATATAATAAAAAGGTATCCTAGTCAGCTATACAAAAGAGAGAAAGTACGATTAAAGCACGAGAAATAGGGGAAAAGAATAGACGGAGTACAAAGTTAGTGATAAACTGTTGTTTGAGTAAATCTTTAAATATAGGGAGAGATTTAGCACTCGTTCAATCCGAAGGCAAGGAGTTCCACAAGGGAACGGCCTGAGACGTCAAAGATTTATGATAAAGCTTGCGGAAGGAGGCACACTCAGAAGGAAGTACATAATAATATGTGTTTTTTTTGTATTCGTTTTCTGACATTTTGTAAATTCATTTGAAAGTGGCTTGTTGCTTATTGTTAAGTTGCTTGGGCATTCTTACATGCTCGTATTATTTTATTGTTATTGTTATTGTTTAATTCATAATATTATTGCTGATAATTATATAACTACTAGCGGACCCAGCAGACGTCGTCCTGCCCGGTGAGTCACCCTTATCATTTAGGGGTATGAAAAATAGATGTTGGCCGATTCTCAGACCTACTCAATATGCTCACAAAATTTCATGAGAATCGGTCAAGCCGTTTCGGAGGAGTACGGGAACGAACATTGTGACACGAGAACTTTATATATAAGATTTTTATTATTGTGACATGCGTGTAAACCTGCAAAAGGTAAAATGTTGATAAAACTTAGTTCAATTTAAATAAAAAAAGAAAATACATACTTATATACATATAGTTTTTAAATTGCAAATATTTTCACGTTTTATTTTAAGTTTTGTAGATTGAAAAATGACACAGCAAATTCTTTAAAACAAATTGTAACACGCCAAATGCCGGCACCTTACAATTTGCTGGGGAGAGAAATAAAAGAAACACTCAGAAAGGGGGTACTTTTTAATTAGTCTCCGTTTTTTTTAAGTGTTCTTTAAGATGCATAGGGTTTGGGACGGGCGAGTAGGTGGAGCGAGTACTAAACTGTTGAGTGATTGTAAGCTTTTTATTTTAATTGTAATCCGAGTGGTGTCAGTGTTGGTCCCTCCTTTAATATCATACATGTTGATAACACTCAAGATATAGGTAATAATTTTACGCATATTTATTTATATCACACTAGTGGACCCGCCACAGCTTCGCCTGCGGTATTTTCAATACAATCTTTATAACCTCTTTTCACCCTTTAGGGATGGAATTTCAAAAAAACCCCCTGCTTAGTGCACCTCTAGGGTACTCAAGGAATGTCTCCTCCAAATTTCAAACCTCTAGGACCACGTTTAGGCTGTACGTTGTCTATAAGTGAGACACGGTACTGTATTATATGTATTGATGATTTCCTTCCCTATGGCTCAAAATATCTCCAGCATAGAAAATGTTACCAAGTTGTTTGATATTAACGGGCCCTCATCAAGCACGCACGAACTTACCGTATATTAATTTCAGGTTTTCTCACGATGTTTTCCCTCACCTACTTAACTACTCTAATAGCATTTAGTGTTGGCATTTGGTCGGGCAAAATGGGTCTCGTTTGTTGGCCAACGGTTCGATTTGAGGTAAGGCCTACGAGGGCCATTGTAGAATTTCCAACTAAAACAATATACCTAATGCAGAAATTCCAACATTTTTAAACCAACGGTAGCAGAAGTCGCATGGGCCCAACGTTGGTAAGTGGATGGGCGTAATGATAATATTTTACTGCATTGGGCCAAAGTTATATCTAATAGAACCTTCGTTGTATACGATACAGAAATGCCAACCGTTTTAACAACGGTAGCGGTATTCACAATGGCCCTACGTTGGTGGTTTTTTTGTTATATTGGTCTTATGTGGTGATGATGTTAGTTTTATGTGGGCAAACTTCCCTGCTTTTGGCCAATGGATGCCAACGGAAAATGCTACTAGGTTACCAACTTACACGACAAACGACTAACGTACAGTCTGAATAAGTAAATTCTCAATATTTATTTATTAAATTTTCTTATTAATGAAAAATCACGATTGTGTCAATATAACGACTGAAAACGAGGACAAAATAACGAATGTGATTAAGTGCTGTTGTGTGGAATTCAGTTTGTGCAGAATTGCAAAGAGGAAGAATCGCTACTGTACACAAATAATGAATGTGCACAGTAGCGAATGTTGTGAAATACTATTGTGTGGAATTCAGTTGTGCAGAATTGCAAATAGGAAGAATCGCTATTGTACACAAAATAATGACTGTGCGTGCACAGTAGCGAATGTGGTGGAAGTAGTATTGTGTAGAATTCAGATTGTGCAGAATTGCGAATAGGAAGAATCGTTACTTACTGTACACAAATAATGACTGTGCACAGTAGCGAATTAGGTGGAAGTACTATTGTGTAGAATTCAGATTGTGCAGAATTGCAAATAGGAAGAATCGCTATTGTACACAAAATAATGACTGTGCGTGCACAGTAGCGAATGTGGTGGAAGTAGTATTGTGTAGAATTCAGATTGTGCAGAATTGCGAATAGGAAGAATCGTTACTTACTGTACACAAATAATGACTGTGCACAGTAGCGAATTAGGTGGAAGTAGTATTGTGTAGAATTCTGATTGTGCAGAATTGCGAATAGTAAGAAACGATAATTGCCATGAAATTCGAATAATACTTTAAGAAGGCGGCTGATTTTCCTTCTGTTATTCTAAACGAGGCACAACGGTCGATAGCTCAAAGAAAAAGGGGAAAAATGCCGTCGTAACTCGACTCCAAGAGATGTTCGTAATTAAACTTTTTTTACAAGTCACTTTATTTCAGTTTACTTGTGTTTTAGCGACCGTCTTGTTTATGTGACACTAGCCGTTGTATCCGGGTTTGCTTGCATATTTTTAGGGTTCCGTACCTCACGGGGAAAAAAGGAACATTTATAGGATCACTCGGTTGTTCGTCTGTCTGTCTGTCTGTCTGTCTGTCTGTCTGTCTGTCTGTCTGTCTGTCTGTCAAGACCTTTTTCTCAGGAACGCGTGGAGGTATCAAGTTGAAATTAATATCAAATACTCAGGTCTGCAATCTCTTGAAGTTATTAAAAAATCAACCTTCCAAGTCACCGCAATCAAAAGATATGGCCGTTTATGTCTCATATTTTGATACTTTCAAGGGAATCCAAAGGGAATCAAAACCTATAGAGTACTTCCCGTTGACCTAGAATCATGATATTTGGCAAGAAGCAGTGTCTTACAGCACAAGTAAAGGAAAAAGTCCGAAAACCGTTAATTTGTAATTACATCACATAAAAAAAAAGTTAAACGGAATAACCTTTGCAAAGTCGTATCACACGATACGATTGAATGCAGATAGGAGCTTGCGCAAATTATTTTTTGCCTTATTTCATAGGTGGGTTGTAAACGGTTACCCCGATGTTAAAAGCTATTTTTTCTCTTTTTTAGGATTCCGTACTTACAAGGTACTGTTTCTTTTTCATACGTAATTGCGGAACCCTCGGCGCGCGAGTCAGGCTCGCACTTGACCGGTTTTTTAACAGTAGCCCGTAGATATGCTGATGCTGTTTCCGGGATAAGTATTCTATAAGAAAGAAGAATTTTTTATTAATTATTTCCCGAAGAAATATAGAGAGTGATTAGATAACACTTACACACACAGAGAGAGTGAGAGAGAGACACATACGCACAAACGCACACAGTCAAGAAATAAATCAATGATTTTTTATATTGTAATATTATGTAATTGTAATTAGTATTTAGCTACGTCTTTCTTAACCTTTCCGGTCTGTTTTTGGAAACTGTACGAAAATGGTTCCCAACGAGACAGGCTTAGCCTAGGGAGCCTGTATATTCTGAATTGCGAACTCACTACAACCAAAGAACTATATCGAGGTAGAAGGAAAGCGTGTGTCCCGCGTGCCAAAAAGATGTCGTGAGATCACCTTTGTGTGTAAAAACGGCGGCGCGTCGTCTCCGAGCGCACCTAAAAAAGACCACTGCGTTACCAATAAATAAATAAGAAACTCGAATTTATGAACCACAATTGTAATTAAAGCCTATATCGTAATAATTAATAAGTTAAGGTCGTGTTGATAGAATAATCCCGTGTAGTAAAGAAATGTATTTAAAAGAATGCTGGAGACGTTTTTGTAGGCGCTACGAAATAGAATCCAGTTAATAAAATCCAAGACAGCAACATGATGGTAGAGCCAAACAGTAATCCACACTAGATGATTACTGTTCGAATGGGCCGGCTCGACCGGGGTAGTACCACACTCTCACAGAATATCGGCGTAAAGTAATAGCTTGCTATTGCATTTCGTACGGTGAGTGACGAGATCCGGAGGCCTATTCCCTCATCCCCATCCCCATCCCATCCCCATTCCCCATCCTCCCTAGACTGGCAACGCATTGGCAGCACCTCTGGTGTTGCAGATGTCCATGAGCGATGGTGACCACTTTCCATCAGGTGGGCCGTCAACTCGTTTGTCAGTCAGTCAATTGACGAAAAAAAAAAGATGTTATAAAAAAAGCGTCAATATGTAAAAATATCGTCTAAAAACCGCTTTATATCTGATATTCTCCACTTAGTTCCCGACTAATGAGTTGTTGCTGTTATCTGCTAATCATATCATGAAATATTAGCACGCTTCTAAAACAATTACAGCCAGCTAACTCTATCGATAGACGGCAAAAAAGATAGAAAAACCGGTCAAATGCGAGTCGGACTCGCGCGCCGAGGGACCCGTACACCTATGAAAAACAGACAGTAACTGCGGACCCTTAAAAAAATAGGTTAAAAGGCCATCATAAGTTTGTCGGCAATTATTACAGTACTTATCTAAAAACACGTAGTTTTTCTATAGGTAATCTATGACTTAATATCTACTAACCTTATTCAAATCCAAGTTTTAGCCTGGGACAACATGTGGGAACACTAATTTTTTGCATATTGTTAGCTATACCTAATCATTAACCTTTTGACCGCCAAGCATGTCTGTGAAATAACATGAATTTTAACTTTAAATCAAGGTAGTGAAGGACTTTTTTACCCTGTATCCGCTGACGGCTGCAGCCGACTGGGGCGGTCAAAAGGTTAATACCACTAACTTGAAATTGTACAAAATATTATAAATACCTACACGATATATGTTAATTTAAACCTTTTTATTGGTGCCAAATTTAATTACCCCTCATATTAATTTAAAATATTTGATATCCAATTATTGACGCGCCAAACATATACGCGTCATCAGTTACTGATTTTTCGAGAATTTCTGTGACAGACGGACGGACGGACACGAGAGTGATCTTATAAGGGTTCCGTTTTTCCTTTAAAGGTACGGAACGCTAATAATACCGGGCTAACAAACGTGATTGTAATGAAGACTGTTCGTCAAAGTTAATGATACGTATCGAGCCGCAACACAGTGGAGCGTTTTGCTGAATGCTTCCGATATGGATCTAGAATACAAATACAATTTACATGATAACATCTCGTTTCGGTACTTGTTGCGACATCTAGTATCTAATAGGTAAAGCTTATAATGTTGAAAGTACGGTTTGAAGTTAACGCCATCTCGTGTTGAGTAGTGGAATTAGGGAAAAAGTAAACTAGTTCAATTCGCAGTTTGATGTAAAATATGTAGTTGATCATTATAATCAGAGATGGCGCTTCAATCAATCCAGCTTGTTGAAATTCCCACTCTTTAAACTGTTTCAAAGGTTTTTAATCGTCCAAATGTATTGAATCCATGGAATACTCAAAATGCGAAAAATATCCAACCAGCATACCTATAACATTCAATTTGTACTATTTAATATCCAAAAAATATTTAAAGCTTTTAGCTGAGAAAATTAAAAAATAACAATTTATAGATAATCACAACGAAAATGTGTAATGAAATTACTACCTACCTACTTTGAAAAAAAAAATATTTTCATTACGTAATAGCGCTTATCAATGTACACGAAGGTCTCAATCAAACATTAAATTAATCTTTATAAACATTCGCGGCAAACACAGGCAAGTATCACTGCCATCGGTATTATCATAAAAGAAAAAATACGTGATCTATGGTTTTATTACATCCATATTCATCAGTTTATATCCACAACTCGACAAAGGCACACGCAACATGGCCAAGGTACTGAATTATTTATTTGTTTGCCACATTTATTTACCTATTAACATATGGTCGGAAATTTCTGAATTACACTTTGCGGAATTTATTGAAAATAAAAGTAGCCCCAAAACAAAAACATAATTATGAAGAGTCAAAGTTTAATTATGGAGGTTATGTTTATTCTTGAACTTAGTTAAAACTAATGCCATTCAAAAACACGATAATTATTGATAAAAGCTATTAACATTTTTATAACTGTATATATAACGATATTTGTACATTATTATTAATTCAGAATATAGGCCAATTTTTTTAAAAAAAAAACTTCTGTGTAGAATAGAATAACGTAAATATTTTCAAGGTCTCGCGTACTACGGATATTATTCAATGTTTAGAAACGAGGTCTCTGTGTTCTGTAGTTTATTCATCTAGCCGGCGTCGTGTTTATTATTAGACAAGCCGACCTCTTTTAGTAGTTATCATTATCACGCTACCAAATGTTAATAAATACATTAAAATCCCACTTGTTGGATACTCGCTCGGCTAATTAGCTCCTGTACCATTACCATGAGTTTACGACAACAGTTCTCGTTATAGAAATCTATCGAAAATAGGTACTGCTAGTTGCCGATAGGGTACAAGTAAAAAGGACCTAACGATAGTTTTCAATAAACTCATGGTGTAGATACATTGGCCAGTTTTTAGCTTTGTCGACGTGCATCTGACGTTTTTTACCCGACTGCAGCCAACCAAAAACCTGCCAAGTGCGAGTCGGACTCGCGTACCAAGGGTTCCGTACCATTATCCATAAAAACGGCAAAAAAATCACGTTTGTTGTACGGGAGGCCCCTTAAATATTTATTTTATTCTGTTTTTTAGTATTTGTTGTTATAGCGGCAACAGAAATACATCATCCGTGAAAATTTCAACTGTCTAACTATCACGGTTAATGAGATACAGCCTGGTGACTGACGGACGGACGGACAGACGGACAGACGGACAGACGGATATCGGAGCCTTAGTAGAAGGATCCCGTTTTTAACACGGTTTTATTAGCTTCACTTGTAACTAACAAACAATGTAATAAAATGTTAGAAGTCAATTTCAACCTACTTCTAATTGTCGTAACGAATTCTAACTTTGCAAGTGTATGCAATACTGAGCACAATACAATATTTTGGTACCATCGAGCTGATCTGACCATGGAGCCAGGAGGTGGATAGTGGAACTCTTCAATGACTACTAGTAAACCCCTCGAGTTTTGGCTCATTTGGTTTGTTTTGACGAGTACATTACCTTGGTGATGAGGGTCTTTTGTGCTTAGTAGTGCGTTACTGATAAAAGCGTGTTTTTAGGGTTCCGTACCTCAAAAGGAAAAAAGGAACCCTTATAGGATCACTCGTGTAACTCTGTCTGTCTGTCCGTCTGTCACAGCCAATTTGCTCCGAAACGACTGGACCAATTGATTTGAAATTTAGTATACATACGAGTATGTATGTCGTTGACCGCAACACGGATGCGTAACGTAAACAAATTAATTTTAAACATGGGGGCCAGTTTTGGGGGGTACATTAGAAAATTAAAAAAAAAAGTTACGCTAACTATATCATGTGACATATCAAATGTGTTAATGTGAGGATCTTAAATTTTTTTTTTTGGAATTTTAAGATGAATATTTTGGAAGTTATTTAGGAAAATAGGCGAAAATTGGCCCTTGTCTCCTTTCGGGGCCTAAAATTTTGAAAAAAATACAGAAAATAGTTCTTTATCTCATTTATAATTACAGGAAAACCTATGAGAAGTCTATGGTATTTAATGTAATATAGGAAATTTCAGATAATCATGTATGGAACGGAACCCTCTCCACGCGGGTTTAACTCGCACTTGCCCGGTTTTTTAGTTTTAGTTTCTTGCATCGTTTCTTTCTTAAAGGTACGATAAGAGTGGTTATGGTTATGGTGGGGTAATGTCAACAATACTCCATTATGCGTGTCGTAACGATCCATATTCATTGAAAACCAGCTGTGCGTAGCATTGCAAATTTCCCGAGCGCGCACAACACCTCGCTAAAGTGTCATCGTAATCGGATGAATGATATAGCAACGCATATCGTCGGCCTAAATCGCAAACTTCGTAACTCAATCTGACCAAATTTTACAGGAGGCACAAAAAACTTCATTACCAAAAATTTTGCATGAAGACTTGCTTTGTTTTTTTTTACATAATGTTAAATTAAATTTTGCCGCCAGATTGTTGAAACCAATTTTTTTTAAATGACGGATTACCTGGAGAGTTACGAGTTTTTCTAGAAAATTTTAGGAAGCTAATCGGGAGTTAAGAGTTTTGCTATAAAAATCCGTATTTTTTTTTTATAGGAAAACTCTTAACTCCCGATTAGCTTTCTAAAATTTTGAAGTAGTAACTCCAAATTTTGAAGGGAGTGACGGGGGGAGATACGTGGTATTCCTTTTACAAAATAGCGGTCGGGAGTTGCGAGGTTTTCTATTTTGCTTTTTAAACGTAAACGGTTTATTTTTGGTATTTAAGAGTTTTGCCGTTAGATGCGTTCAGAATAGTACTATCTAAAAGTGTCAAAACATGATTTTCAAAAAAAAATGGAGTTACGAGGTTTGCGATTTAGGCCGACGACATGAGAAAAACAAACGACCAGAAAAATATTTTAATAGTAAATAAAGAGTCTAAATGCATCATTTTAAGGATTGAGGAATGTTACTATTTTCCCATACTAACGTCGACCACTCTTTTGCCCCCTTCCAGTTATATTTTTAAAAGTTTCAATAGCCTATGTCCTGCCTGAAGTTGTTCTTAATTTAATGTAGAAACCTGCATTAACATCAGTCCATTAGTTTAAAAGTTTATCGCATATGCCATCAGACAAGCAGACATGAAATTCATAAAACCATTGGGATGTATGTGTTGCTCATTCTGAAGCTCCCATAGCATTTAATTGCTAGCATATAATTACTTAACTTGTCCAGACGCGGAGACTATACATCTCCCTTATTAGTTATTTATTATAATCAATTTGTACCCATTAGGTTTTTATGTTGCACATTTTGTTTTAGTTTTTATATAAAACTGTACTGCCAAAGTTGAAAAAAGACTTACTGCTGAGTTTCTTGCGACGTTTCTTCTCAGCAGATGTCACCTTTCGAAGCGCTGGTAGTTTCAGACATGTAAAAGAGCCCAGGTGGCCTACTTGCAAAATAAATATTTTCATTTTCATTTTCATTTTCATTGCTATCGTCAATGTACAGACTTTATCCACGTTAAATTTTTATTATATTGTTATATCAATATTTAAAACAATACTTTGTCAATGAGAGAAGCAATATGCGGTAATGTCGCAGTTAACCTCCCCAGAAAAACAACATCACACAGGGGCCGCTGTAAAAAAAAAATTAACGCATGTTACTCTACATTTCTTCCCATAAATGACTATTATGAGCAAATTTTAATGTATTTAAAACCGAGGTACCTGCCACGGATGGCAACTGGGTCATTCTGGTTTTTAGTACTTAATTTAGTAGTTATAGATCTATTTTAAAATTAGCTGGTGCCCGCGACTTCGTCTGCGAAGAATAATAATTTAAGTAACCTATGTACTTTTAAACCTTCCCTAGACCTCCACGAACATTTTAAGACTAAGATAAGATAAATCCGTTCAGCCGTTCTCGAGTTTTAGTGAGACTAACGAACAGCAATTCATTTTTATATATATAGATAGATAGATAGATTGTCAATGTCCTTACTATTCACTGGAATCTCAGTCAATAATTATTTCGGAAATACTAAAATATTTCGATTTCCTTGCTCAATTCAAGTTCAACAAAAAGAACAGTAATAATCAATATCTTAAAATCGTGTAAGTATATACAAAGACGCGGTTAGCCTAATTGGTAGTGACCCTGCTTCCGAAGCTAGCGGTCCCGGGTTCGATCCCCGGTAAGGCCAAATATTTGTGTGATGAGCACGAATGTTTGTTCCTGAGTCTTGGATGTTTCCTGTGTATTTAAGTATTTATTTATCTATATAAGTATGTATAGGTATCGTCGTCTAGTACCCATAACACAAGCCTTTACTTTGAGCCTAGATCGATCTGTGTAAAGATTGTCATCTGATTATTATTCTAATTATTTACAATAATCACGTCTAAGAAAAAATCTACTTTAAAATCTGCTGTTTTTGTAGGCACTAACATAAATTAAGTTCTACGGCTCTAAAAAGTAAAATTACCCAATTAAGGGTTCGCATCATGTGCTCAGAATCATTGAAATCTCAAATGCTGGGGAGGGCCAACGTCAAGTGCTTGCCCCGGAAAATAATACCGCATTATAATGAGGCCATTTCGTCTCATATTTATATTTCAGCAAAAACTTCCTGAAAATAACAATTCAATTCTTTAGTTATCTTGTGCGTCATGTCTGACGGCCCCGATATTTTGCCTAAAATATTATGATATTATGCAATAATTGTTAAAGATTGATTCGCTAAACATTATTTTTATTTTATTATCATACAGATAAAGCAAGGAAGTCAACAAGTTATCACGTTATCATTTGCTCTCGTAACAACAGATATACATTAAATTAGTGTTAACGTAATAGATCACAAACAATTTTTTACGGTCATTGTCAAAAGGTCATCATGTTTGAGATTATTTTCCATTTGCCAGTCTCATCTTCATCAGCCCATATTACACAACTACTGGCCTCTCCCATCACACCCCTTCAGCTCGGTCGTCAGCTCTACTCCTCCAGTCCCTGCAAGCTACCTTGTAGATATCGTTACTCCATCTAGTCTGAAAGTGCCCTATACTAAGTACGTTGGCTGATACGTGGTCTCCACTGTAGAACACGTCTGCTCCAACGGCCATCAGTTCCACGACAGATATGACCAGCCCACTGCCATTTCAGCTTGCTAATTTGTAAGCTGATTCGCGGTTTCCATTCTAGAACCCGTCGGTCTAACGGGTTTTTTGTTCATGGTTTATCTGATGAAAGATATTTTAGACAATAACTGTATGATTCTACTTGCTGTGTCTGTGACTTTGTTTGTTGGATTATTATAATGCCTATAAGTTAGTCGAGGAACCAGCCTTAACCTTTTGACAGCCAAGCATGTCTGAGAAGTAACACGAATTTCAACTTTAAGTCAAGGTAATGAAGGGCTTTTTTATATACGCTGTCACGCATAGTCGTCAACGGCGGCCAAAAGGTTAAGAGCCCACATATGCTAAGGTCACAACGTTTGCCGATCTGGATTTCAATACCTACGCGTTTGTTCTTTGAATATGTTAAACTTGAACATTTCTTCTTGAAATGCTTAAACGTTAAAACCTCGATACTTTTATTATTCAAACATAACGCTTTTTTAACATGTTTTTGATTGAATCTTTGAAACCATATGGTCTTTAACGATGATTGTTGGTTAAATAGTTGACTTAAAATAACTTCTCAATTCGCTAAAACTGTTTTTTTTAATAGACGTTGTGGTTCTCTGGTAAACAGCAAAAACGTCGGTTTTTCGAGAACGCGTGCGCGCGCGGTGGTTGTAACAGCCACGGCTGAGAGCGAGCTGTTTTAAAATGAAACGCAACTTAATAGAGTTCAATTCTGATTGATAACATTATCGGTGACCACATTTGATAAAAAACCGATTTCTACTTTTTCAGGTTAACATCCCTTCCTTTACTTTGAACAATGGCGTCAAGATACCAGCACTTGGGTACGGGACGTGGCTTGGAATCGACAACAAGGTATATAAAAAAAAGTTAAATCTTAAAAATTAAAACCCTGCTGAGTCCATTCAATTCGAAACGGCATCGCCTAAAGAAATGTCAAATTCGATTTAGTTTGGCGTCAAAATCGAGTTTGACGTTTCATATTTCAAGTTTAGCTAATACACTTTCGAATAAAATTGGCCTCACGCATGAAATACATGTTCCGGATTGTTCTGCAATGTTCCAAACGGACTGGGCTGCAATATTCTGGAGTCTACAGGAGTGTTCTAGACTTTGTCAGAATTTAAATGAATGTTTGGAAATGATCAAATCAAATCAAATCAAATATTATTTATTGTTGATGATGGGTAAACACTAAGGATAACAACATAATTACATTTAGTATCACCATGATTAGAGACGTACAATAATATAAAAATAAAAATAAAATAAGTCCAAGTATAAATAGCCTAAAAGATGTCAAGAGTATAAACCTGGATTACTTTGTCACATTATCATTAAATTATCAACTACCAATTACATAATTATTATAGTGTTTCGGGACGTTTAGAAATTTTCGCGAATGTTGGAGAATGTTGTAGAATGTTCCGAAATGTGGTGGAATCATCCGAAGGTTTCGGGTTTTTTCTAGAATGTTCAGGGGTGCTTAGAAATCTTCTAGAATTCCCGGAACGCTCTGGAAAGTTTTTAAATATTCGGGAATGATTTTAAGTGTCCCAGATGGTTCTTGTTTTGTTCTTCCATGCTAATTAAACATTTATTATTATCACCAGATGGAATTCGACTACGCTGGCTGGGACAAGATGATGGAAACTGTATCGTACTGCATCGACGCGGGTTACAGACAGATCGACACGGCACATTTATACAGGGTGGAACCGGAATTAGGCGAGGTGATCAAGAAGAAAATTAAAGATGGCGTCGTGACGAGGGAAGAGCTGTTTATAACCACTAAGGTAAGTCGAAATCTGAAAATTGAGATACGAATGGATTTTTAAATGTTTGTAAAGGTCTGGTTTCCTCCAATATGTCCGTCATTTAACGGTCGATATATAGCTTTGAATGATGTTACTGAAAAGTCGGATATGGAAACAAGATGGAAACCACGCCATCTTGAGAGCGTTTTTGAAACCGTAACGTCAAATAGAAGCCGCCATTGACTGTATAGATTGACTACCCAAATTTTTTGTTTCAATAAGATTGTCGAAAATATTATCGAGCTTAAAGGACAGTAGGTATGTCATAAAATAATATTGAGAACTGGTTCTACAGGTAAAACATATGCATGAGGATAATACGGACTAGGAGACAACATGCATGGAAAAAAATACGAATAGATATTAATGCGTCCGAAGAAATAACCTAATGGTAATACAACTGCATAGAAGATAAAAAGTGGGGAAAAACGCAAATGGATCTAAAAATATTGGGAAACAAAAATTTAGGGTAGTTAATCTATCCCCCATTTACATGACAGCCGTTTTACGGAGTTGAAGAGTCTTCAAACGTTTTATTTCAATAGCGCTACTGTAGGCATTATAGTTAACTAAAGAGTATACTATTTTGAAAAAATATATACCTATACCTCACTGTGTTTTTTGCCGGCTCCTCAGTTGTTTTTTCCGAACCGTTGGTAGATTTATTCCTCGACCTCCATAAGAGCTTGAGGAAGTTTAAATTGATAAAGATATTTTAGCTTTAATGATTCCAGGTGTGGCAACATAACCACCGAGCAGCCGACGTGGAGAAGTCCGTCCGCGGCTCGCTGCGGCGCCTCGGCCTGCAGTACCTGGACCTGGTGCTGGTGCACTGGCCCATGTCCATCAGCGTAAGTTGCTCTTTCCAGGAACGGCAGAGGGCATCGGGGCCGCAAACAGTGGCGGCGTAGAGTAGATTGGCACCCCGGGCGGTTTTGTATTTGTGTATGCACCTAAGTTGTTTGTTACCTTGCCTTTCATTTATATTGGACAAGCCCTAATAATTAAATTCTTCTAACTACAAGTGAGTTGTCGTTGTCACCCCTTGGAGCATGGCACACGGGGCAGACCGCCCCCTCCGCCCCCCCTTTACGCCACCACTGACCGCATACTTATCAATTAGGGACTGTAGAATATTGGGCCGCTACACCGGGCATTTAAACCCTTAGACTAGAATGTAGTCTAGCCTTAGACACTTTTCTCCGAAAGTTCTTTTTACAATCTTTTATTTCTCCGATTCTTTCGTTTTCACACTTTTTTTTCCAAAAGCATTTTTTTATCGCCTTTTTTCAATGCAGCATACTTAACTTACACACTCAGGTTTGTATCTAAACGATTTTTTTTCAACGTAGCATATTCACAAACTCGCAAGAAAAATTCAACTACAAAAGATTTCCTGTAAAGTCACAAATACCATTACATTAAATGCGATTCCGCGGACCTATAGTACATCTATACTTCGTATACCTATGTTATTTTTCTGGATTTGGTGTTGCTCGTCACACCAACACGGAAAATACGAAGTGCCAGCAATGTACTAATTTGGCTTGTCTAAAATTTGTAATTGTTATATTTGTAATTTGTTTTTAAATTACTTATATACATGTGATTACTTTGACTTGTTTGATGTTACCAACCAGCTCTTTGCAAGCTCTATCCGAAATAAGGCACTTGGTTGATTTTAGCAATAATTTGTTTATTTCTAGCCGTCAATTTTTTCAGTGTAAACCTAGAAAACAACATACAATACAAACGACCCTTCCCTGACAAATTGGCTTCTAGTAGTAGTTTATGCAACGGTTGCATAATGATAGGCCTTAAAATACGAGTGCGGGTTTATGAAACGAGCCGACAGGCGAGTTTCAAAATAAGATGACACGAGTGTTTTAAGGCCAAATTATGTGCATACATAACTTTATCTACATACATATTATAAATCCTCCATGATGTGATCAGAAACCAACAAATAAACAAAAGACAACAGTAATGGCAGCAATTCGATCCTCCGTTAAGACGGTTGTTTTTTTTTTAATCATAGACAAACAAATAAAGTTCCTATTCTCATGTCACTCAAAAAAACAGTTGATATATCGTATCGATAATTAATATCTATGGATAGTAGAATAGAGATTCACTTGAGATTTGACAGCTGTTCCAAATTTAAACTCATAACGTTACAATAATTGATACTGTAATAACATTAAAGTACAGATTTTACCTACTATCACAGACAAGAAAATTCTCATAGTAAAATTGGTTGTAATAATGCTGGTAATTTCCTACGGTTTTTAATACATACGTTTTATGATATGGATGTAGATAAAGCTAATAAACGGCACTGTTCAAACCAAACATACGTAGATTCTTCAGCCTTGCGTCACATTGAAACTGTCTTCCAGGAAGATGGTGTCGACGAGGAGATCGACTACCTGGAGACGTGGCGCGGCCTGGAGGCCGTGCTCCGCCAGGGGCTCTGCAAGTCCATCGGCGTCTCCAACTTCAACGTGGAACAGCTCAAGAGGCTGGTGGCCAACTGTAAAGTGAAGCCAGTCATCAACCAAGTCGAGGTGAACTTTTAAACTCTTCAGGTCTATTTAATCTCCTCCAACCCCACAGTCGGCAAATGACGAAAGTATTATACTACTGTGCGTTTTTAAGACACTTTCTGCCACGTACGGTGTAATTGTGGAACCTACTTCCATCTGCGGTGTTCCCGGACTGTTTCGACATTGGGGACTTTAAGAAAAGAGTTTGTTTTTTCCTAAAAGGTTTCCTGGTGAGGGTTTTATGTACTTTTAGTGCGTTTCCTCTGCTGCACTGGGAGTGAAGAAATAGCATAGGATGCGTGCAGATGCTTATCATCCTGGCCCCCAATTCTCGGTGCATTCGACATAATCTCACAATCGAGATTAAACATCAGTGCATACAGTCGTTTGACACAACTGTATGAATCTGACGTTTAATCTCGCAATCGGCATTATCTCGAATGTAGCGAGAATTGGGGGCCTAGCATGTCGTAAAAGTCGACTAAGGGACGGGTCCTCTCCAACATGGTGGACTATCTGTATGGGCGATGGGCTGATCACCTGTCACCATACGGTCCATCATACCATCTTAGGACTAATTCATCGAACGTGGCCACAAGTAGTCTTGTGGCTCTGCCTACCCCATTAGGGATTTCGGGCGTGATGATATGTATGTAGTGCGTTTCTGACAAAAGCGTGTTTTTTAGTTTAGAACAATTAATTATTAATTCATCACTTTAATATTTTCCAGCTCAACCTAACCTTCGGCCAGAAAGAGCTGGTAGACTACTGCGACTCCCAAAACATCCGGGTCATTGCGTGGGCGCCTTTCGGGTCCATGATCGCGAGCCGAGCGATGCCGGACGCGCCCGAGCCCAAGATCGACAATCCGACCATGGTGGCCATCGCTAAGAAATACGGAAAGTCCGTGATGCAAGTGACCTTGAGATATCTGGTAAGAAAACTCGCGCGACGAGGTTTCCTTACTTACCTATGAAAAAGAAACAGTACCTTGTAGGTTTGGAATCCTAAACATGAAAAAAATCGGTTTTAACAACCGGGTAAACATTTACAACCTACCTATGAAATAAGACAAAAAATAACTTTCGCAAGCTGCTATCTCCGTGAAGTCGTCGAGTGTGATACGACCTTGTAAAGGTTATTCCGCTTAACTATTTTTTTGTGATGTAATTACAAATTTACGGTTTTCGGACTTTTTCCTTTACTTGTGCTGTAAGACACTGCTTCTTGCCAAATTTGATGATTCTAGGTCAACGGGAAGTACTTTATAGGTTTTGATTCCCTTTGGATTCCCTTGAAAGTGTCTAAATATGTGGCATAAACGGTCGTATCTTTTGATGGCGGTGACTTTGAATTTTGATTTTTTCACATCTCCAGGAGATTGTAGACTTGAGTATTTTATATTAATTTCAACTTGATACCTCCACGTGTTCCTGAGAAAAAACGGTCTTGACAGACAGACAGACGGACATCAAAGTGATCATAAGGGATCCTTTTTTCCTTTCGAGGTCCGGAAATCTAAAATATTGTAACGTTGAAACAGGCGGTCTTATTGCTCAACAGCAATCTCTTCCAGACAAAAATCGATTGCCCTTCTATCATTTCAATCTTTTTTTTACTTATTGCAAAATAAACTTTAAAAATAATTCCACTTGTTCCAGTACCAACGCGGAATCATCACCATTCCGAAAACGGTGACCACCAGCAGGGTCCTCGAGAACGCGACCATCTTCGACTTCGAGCTGACCGCCGCGGAGACCAGCACCATCGCCAAGTTCGACGTCAACTACAGAACAAACAGACCGACCTTCTGGCAACACTACAAAAACTACCCCTTCGAGCAATACGATGTACCAGAAACTCAAATTCCTTACGCATTCCTGAAATGGAAGAATGGGAGGCAACAAGATATTGAATAGAATTGTAAAAGCTGGTACATTAGTGTAATTGTTCTTCGTCATATCATGCAATAATCATGGATGTGTAAAATAAAGTGCTTCAAATTCAGACTTAACGTATATTATTTACTAGTGGTACCATCACTTTATCACCTCTTTTCACCACTTTAGGGAAGGAATTTCAAAAAAACCCTCCATAATAATAATAATAATAATACCATTTATTTCAGGCAACAAGGCCCATAACATAAATACCTTAAAGACTAACATACATAAGTAACAATAAAACTCTTAAATAACTAGGTGACACGTTTGGTCTGCGACGTGTGACACGGTTTCTCGGTGTCCAATAACCGTCCACGAAAACGACGGAATACGACACCCCTCGGCCAGAATTCCTGCTTTGTGAAGGCCGCAAGTTGGTCGGTCGGTATCCCCACCACAAAGGACGTAAAATTGACCTTGTGACGGGACTCCAGCCGCTCGACCCTCAGGGTAAAACTGGTTTTCACTCTGATATACTCTACGATCTCCTCCTTCTTCGTAGAGTAATGCAGTCCATAGTGCACCTCTAGGGTAGTCGGGGAAAGTCTCCTCCAAATTTCAAACCTCTAGCGCTTCGAGTGGCAATCGCCGGCTAGCCGGCGATTGTCATTTGCCGTCAAGTGGCGCGGCCATTTTGCGGGAATTTCACTCAAGTGGCAGGGGCCCCATGGGTGGTCATCGCGAATTCGACGCATGTTAGAAAAATTACTATTATTCAAAAAAACATTATAAATGTTATATTATAATCTTATTAAATCACTGGATTCAGCATAAAATGGTCTATCTAATTATATAACAATGAAGGAATGGAACGGTCCATTTATGTGTGAATATTGCTAGTCTTGATCATGAATGACCATTTTATTCCATTTTTTTGTATATAAATAAGTATAACTACGAAATTAAACAGTTGATTGTAGAAAATACCAGTTTATTTACAAGAATATACATTTTATTACCCTTTTATTAATTTTTATTATCCCTCGCTTTAGAATATTTTTAAACTACGAGGTTTTCAATAACTAGTCTGAAATCAGACACGCGCGGTCGATGAAAATTGGGTCATATTTCAAGTTGATTAGTGTTGCCGTGTCAATTTTGTATGCCATCCTTATCTATTCACGAAAGCATCTTGCGAAAAAGAGCACGATAGGTATAGATTTAACAGCTCATTTCATAAATAAATAAGACACAAGGAAATCGCCGGCTAGCCGTCGTTGCCACTTAACGGAAAAACAGCGATATGGCGGCTGCCACTCGAAGGGTTAAGACCACCCGTTTAGGCTATGCGTTGTCTATAAGTGAGTCATGGTACTGTTTTATTGTATTGATGATTACCCGCTAAGAATTAATTTTACATAAATAACAGATAATAAGTACCTAATAGTAATCAGGATTCTTCACAAGGATAAGTTATCCCTATCTTATCTCTTGGTACATCTCTTTCATTGATACTATTATGAGAGAGACAGACTGGTAATGCTCCAGGTTAATGACAATATTTTTTTACACTATAAACCAGTTTAATAAAGTAAAATGTCTCCCACCTCCAGTATCTAATTTGGTTTTTATAAATAAATGTATTTTATCTACACCCATATCATAAAACCTCCATAGTGTAATCAAAAACCGTAGGAAATGACCACCATTTTGACAACCAATTAGGTAAAACGAGTCCTGCAATGTTATTCCCGTATCGTTTTTAGTATAGAAATGAGATTAAATTTGGAACAGCTGTCAAAACTCAAGTGGGTCTCTATTCTAGTATCCATAGATATTAAAACAGTTATTGATACGAAACGTCAATTCAGTATGTTTTTTAAATATAAACTGCACAACATTTGATCTCGAGTGACATGAGAATAGAGACTTGATTCGTTTGTATATGATTTTAAAAAAAATGGTCTTGACGGAGGATCGAATTGCCGCCATTATGTTGGTGTTTTGCTGAACGAAAGTAGAATTGTTGTTGAATTGAATAGAAAAAGTTGTTTGTAATTTACATTTTAGTTGAAAATATGAATAGTAATTAGTCTTCTCAGAGTGTGTGTGATGTGAAAATGCGCCGGATATCGGAAACATGCAGCCACGATTGCAACAAATAACTTGTTGCCAGAAAATATTGTTTCTGAACCCATCATGGAGGATTTATAATATGTGTGTAGATAAAGTTATGTATGCAACTCTGCATAATTTGGCCTTAAAACACACGTGCGATCTTATTATGAAACTCGCTAAAGCTCGTTTCATAAAAACGCACTAGTGTTTTAAGGCCTATCATTATGCAACCGTTGCATAAACTACTATTATTTTAATAATCTGTAAATTTATTGACATGTAGGGCTTGACTATAAATGTTAATTTTTTAGTAAATAATTAATTTAATCATACCTACTTTGGTCATAAAATATGTAGATAATTATTATATAAATCTTGGAAAATAAACTTAACGAGAATGCGCTATTATTAATATATTCGGGCCAATTCGACAGTGTGTTCGCTAAATTAAAAGTCACTAAACTTAAAATAGGAAATGTTAAACTCGATTCTGGCAGCTTACAGTCTGTTCGCCGAGAGTTAATAAATATTATGATATCGTTATGAAATAGCGACTGTCGCTTACCTATCGCAAACTGTATGACGGACGTCGCTTATCGCCGCGCGCACTGATATTCGTGGTATGAGGGATGCAGATGTTATAAAACGCGGTATATCACCGGGCGGACGGCGGCGAAAAAAATATATTTGTATTGTTCATATACACAATCGCCATATTGCAAATTAATGTCTTATATGTGCGCGTCAAATGTCACATAAATCTGCACTGGCCGAAAAGAAACGAAATAGAAAAACAGTATCTATGACACATGTTTAAAATGCGTTGAGTATGACGTGCTTGTGTCTTTCTATAATATGTCATTGGTTTCGAGTGTGTCGTTTGGGTTTTCACGTGTTGCTTTCTGTTTATACAGTTAAATAATTGTTTAAAATTGTTGTTGTTATCGGCGCATCGCGTTTTTAACGCGGACCCGCGCTACTTTGTGCTGTGCCGTGTTCAATTCGCTTTACCGTTCTACATATCGTGCGGGTCCGCGTCCGAGACGCTAAGCGCCGCGCACGCGTTTGGTTTACTGTTACAATGTATTTTTATTCCTTTCATTTTTTTATTATCATCAGTAAAAATAACTAGCGAGCCGCTATTTGTAATGAGTTAAGAAGCCCTGACTTTTAACTTTTTTTATCAACTCTCGCCGAACAGACTATAGTGCTATACAAAATGGAGTGGGCCGTTTTTAAAATAACTAATGTTTTAAACTAAATAATATACAAACTAAATAAGTAATCAATAAAATCAAAAGACGCAATTATGAACTCAAAAAATGATTATTGCAAATCTTCAGACAGGTGAAATTGGTATTTTTTTCAAATCAACGATGCTCAGAAGTTCAGTTACCTACACAGGTTATTTGAAGGCTACGACACTGAGCCATTATCAAAATGACATAAGTAAACCAGGCATTTACACTTATACCGTCTTTGTTAGACAATTTGAAAAAAAAAGCAAAACCAGTTACTCCCATAAATAACTCTTAGAATCTATACAGTTTCCTACAATTGTAATTTTAATTAATGATAAAAATCACACAGATACTATACGGTTCCGTAGAGTAGTAATATTTATAGATAAATTAATGGTTCTATTTTTTTTAAACTAAGCCAGTTACGCGCAAAGAACCTTTATTCTATTACTATCACGTTGTTTTTACAGACTGCGGCTGGTTTTTAATTTTTAAGGCGCTGACATGACCTAAATCGGCTGGCTTTACTTAAACACTTTTTTAACAAAATCTATTTGAATTGGCGAAGGTATTGAAAGTTGTATGTGAAGTCTCCAAACGCTTTGGACTCGCGTGGAGACTACTGCCCTAGCCCCTGCCTCTACGAGAGGGCCTGTGCCCAGCAGTGGGACGTAAGCTTACGATGACGATGATGATGATGACGGTGGTGGTAGTGATGATGATATAGGTGATGATGATGATGATGAAGATGATGATGGTGGTGGTGCTGTTGATGATGATGATGTTGGTGGTGGTGATGATGACGATGATGGTGGTGATGATGTTAATGATGATGTAGATGGTGGTGGTCGTGGTGGTGGTGATGATGTTGATGAAGATGATCATCATGATATAAAGAAGAAGTTCAGTGGTCGTATTATGAGCCGAAAAGCAAATTTCCTGACTTTTATGAGATCGCTAAAGCCGGCCTTTTTAGCGCACTTATAATACGAATTTTCCAGGAAGTTCTGATAACGGTGGCAATTTCCTGGAATTAAGAGAGAGAGAGGAAAAATACGACCACTGAGGTCTATGTCCGTCTAGCAATGGACGTCTCAGTGAAATGCATTGAAATATATAGTAAGGAACTGCTCACAGCAATCTTCGCGATGCTTACTTTTGAGGTGACAGAACGCGAATCTGATACCATCGCAGGTTCAGTCGCATGGCAACCACCATGCATGACACACATTTAAGTGACACTGTTATTTAATTGAAAAAATGCCCTCCCGCGTCGTGCTGTGTGAGACCGCAGCACCACCGACCACACCGTTCACAATGATACGATAGCGCGTCAATCAAGCAATATAAGACCTTTGTTTGTATTTAGTAAGAAATAAGACATCAGCAATAGGGTGTGGTTAACCCATGGCGCTGGCGTTTGACAATCTACTATGAGACATGAACACGAAATTGTACTGATAGGCATATCCTTCTTTGGATCATTGGTGAAATGACAATGAGGATGGAATTTTCAAATAAATATAGGAACTTTACATTTGAATACAGAACCCCAATAAAAGAGAATACTAGATACTTGTACAAGGAACTGGTCAGATCACGTCTTACAAACGTCATTGCTGTTACAAAGTCATAAACGGATTCGATGTCAACTTTATCTGCATGAAAACAATGTTCAATTCAGACTAAACGTGGCACTTCCTGACGTGGTTTTTCTTGTTCTGGAATTCATCCAACTTAACACGTTCGGAAACACTTCACTACTAAGTATAAAAATATATATGTATACTAGCTTCCGCCCGCGACTTTGTCCGCGTGGACACCCTAATCACCTAGCGGTATGAAATATACTTTACGACCTATTTTCATACCTACCAAATATACATAAAAAAATTCATTAAAATCGGTCGAGCCGTTCCGGAGTGCGACCACAAACACCGTGACACGAGATTTTTATATATAATAGATTTTAAAAATGCCATTTTACATTTATTAAGTAACAAATGAATTCAAAATAAACTAAATAAATCTGAATAAAATCAATTAAACCTAAATATACAAAATAACACACAACTTAAAAAAATTCTTTGAGTCCTGTGCCTTTGTATCGCTCGCTACGCTCCGGATTCAATATCGCACGCGGAAAATAACAACTTTGCAGTCTTGCATAGTAAATAACTATAGTTTAGCTACATATATCACCCTCCCCAGTTCTTTGCACAGAGAATCCGAATGTACTTAACAAGTAAATCATTATGTATATTGTGTTGACCGATTTGTTAGTCGTGCTACCAGCAAACTAGAATGAAGTTGTGCTTACTAGCGGTTTTTTTCGTTGTGTCGGTAAGTAATAGATTAAAAATGTATCTTATATTGCGTGTTTCATTGACACATTATGTTATAAGTGTTACTTAAATTAAATAATAACAATTATTAACAATAATTTATTTGTCCTAAGCTGTGCTAGTAGTAGTAGTGCGTAATAGATATTTTTTCTCAGTTTCATATTTTTCTGTGCGATTGCCAAGTCATGATAATTTTTTTTTATATTAAACGAAGATGTATATTAATGAAATGGGCTTAAAATATTGGTTATTTGATAGAAAATAAAAATAATTCAGAACGAAATAGTTGAATTGCCGATAAAATGATAACAACATCTCATACTTGGCTCTACCATGGGATCTCACAACTTTTTACGGCGTACGGGTTGAAGGATAGAGGATGCGAGGCTTGGCACATTTTTAACATTTGAATGTTTTTGATGGAATCGCATATTTAATTTCGGCGAATTATCATTTGGCTTAGGAACGCTTCATAAAGTTAGCGTACATTTGCAAAACGTTGAATTGCCAATCATTATAATGAACTAAAGGGAACTGTCGTGGGATCGATTCCCGACTAGGCACTCATTTTTGGAACTTATCATTAATACAGGTTTTATTTTCTCTTTCCCCCAGCACTGTGATGAGCAAGACGGTGGAAAGGCCCCCAGAATCCCGTTGAACGATGGACACTCCATGCCGGCGTTGGGTCTTGGCACTTTTCTAGGTTTTGATGAGGTTTGTCGTCTCATTCTAGACTTAATAATTACCCAAAACCGGACAAGTGCGAGTTAAACTCGCGTGGAGAGGTTCCGTTCGGTACATGATTATCTGAAATTTCCAATGTTAATATAAATACCATAGACTTCCTATAGCTGTTCATGTAATCTATAGGTAAAGAACTATTTCCTAAAGTATTTTATTAAATTTTTTAGGCCTAGTGGTTTCGGAGAGAAGGGGGAATGAAAATTTTCACCTATTTTCCGAAATAACTTTCAAACAAATTATTTTAAAATTCAAAAATATATATATTTGGGATTCTCACAACGAGCCCTTTCATTTGATATGTCACACAATACATATAGTATCCAAAATTTTATATTTTATTACTTTCTAATTTAATAAATGTGGTCGCCATGTTTAAAATTCGTTTCGTTTATAATTACGTTATGCATTCTTATTGCGGTCACCGACTTACATATGTGTACCAAATTTCACTTCGATCGGTGCAGTTGTTTACGGAGAAAATTGGCTGTGTGTGACACACGGACAGACAGACAGACACACGAGTGATCCTATAAGGGTCCCGTGTTTCCCTTTTGAGGTACGGAACCCTAAAAACAATTACTTTTACCCACATATCAAATATCCTAAACACACCGCTTAGTTTAACTTTTACTAGCAAATAAAGCTGCCGAACTTGCGGGGCGCGCGGGTTTTTAGGTCACCCCAAATCAAATAGGAGGTATAGTTACCTCGGCTGGGATTTGAACTCGCAACAAAGAGCAATTCGAACTTGCATGATATTGTGTCTTGTTTTTACAGAATGGACAGAAAGAGGCGAAGGAACTGGAAGTGGAAAACGCTGTGTCATGGGCGCTCAACGCTGGCTACAGGTTAGTCCCGATAAACCTTGATACGAGACGATTCGACTTAGTCCAGTACGATGGGAATAGCTTACCTAATTACTCTTTAAGACGCTGACAAGAGCTAATGACCTTGAGGTCATTAATCATGACAAGAAATAGAAGAGGCCCAAGTGTACTACCTTGGCTGACTCCAGACCTGGTATAGTATTCGGTTGACTGGTGCCCAGCAAGCTGTACATACCGTTTACGGTTCCTAAGATAGTGAGCACAGAATTTTAAGAGTTTATGAGTAAAACCCAGCATAAATAACTTTTGCAGCAATATTCTTTCTAAAGAATACAGCGAAAATTTTGCAGGTATTTATACAAAAGGAAATATGGATACTATCCTCTTCTCTAGCCATCTGTATTTGTGGTAGGAATGGTGGGCCTGATGTTTGCTGACGACCTTAAACATGAAATATTTCTATTTCAATTTATTATTATTATTTTGATATTTGGAGACCTTACGTCTCCTTTTTTATACTTGACCGTAGAGACTGTCTACATCTCCATTTAACCTAGATTAGGTAGTCAATTTAGATGTTTCATTAATTCTTTATTTTAATTATTATTATTATGACCCTTAGAGGCTTTATACATCTCTAAGTCGCTTAACTTGTCCAGACGCGGAGACTATACATCTCCCTTATTAGTTATTTATTATAATTAATTTTTACCCAATAGGATTGTTTGCTGCCCTTTTCATGTGTTAGTTTTAGTTAAAACTTTAATGTAAAAATTGGGAAAAAAAAGACTTACTGCTGAGTTTCTTGCGGCGTTTCTTCTCAGCAGATGTCACCTTTCGAAGCGCTGGTAGCTTCAGACATGTAAAAGAGCTCAGGTGACCTACTTGCAAAATAAATATTTTCATTTTCATTTTCAAACTTTATCACACCGTGACTAAGAGCATTAGGGCATATTTATTCTCCCACGGGTCCCAGATGACAGCATTGTTCTCCAGTTTAATACGTATGAATGAATTATAAAGCAAGATCGGAATGCGGATATCACGCAATTGTGACGCTGTTCGCAATATAAAACCCAGTGTTTTCCTGGCCTTTTTAGAAACCGCAACAATATGTTCACGGAAGTCAAGACAAGTGCTTATTGAGATTCTCAAATCGTTGACATTCGTAATGGCTCCGAGGCAGTACCTAGTAGTACGTACTTAGTTTGCCAGTATGGGCTCGCGACATCTAGAAATGGTTATTACCTGGCATTTTGTCACATTAAAAGATAACCTATTTGCTATGCTTCAGTTTGTTACATCTTCAATATACCTTTGAAGAGCCTCGGAATCCACAGTATTAGTCACGGTGTGATATAGTTTAAGGTCGTCAGCATACATCAGGCATCTAACTGTAGAGAATGCCTTAGGGAGGTCATTAATCATGACAAGAAATAGAAGAGGCCCAAGTATACTACCTTGGCTGACTCCAGACCTGGTATAGTATTCGCTCGACTGGTGCCCAGCAAGCTGTACATACTGTTTACGGTTCCTAAGATAGTCAGTACGGAATTTTAAAAGTTTAGTAGTGTAACCCAGCACAGATATTAGATAACTTTTGCAGCACGATGTCGTTATCTACAACATCAAATGCCTTACGTAAGTCAAAATATGATGTATCAACTTGCCATCCAGCGTCCATTTGAGCTGTTATAAAATAGACCAATAACTAAAAAAAAAATAAGACAGAACTGTTTAATGAGGATTTCAGACGTAACTTCACGATTTTTTTCTATCGTATCGATTTCATCAAATCGTTTTGTGGTAATAGTTATTTTTTCAATAATATAATAAAAATAACATATATTTTTTTCGCATTGCCAAATCAAATGATTTTTGTTAATAAACTGTTTAAGTAAAGCCGATTAAGGTCTTGTCAGCGCCTTAAAATCGCTGTCTGCCTGAGCCTCTGGACGCACTTTTAGAAGACAAGTAATAAAAAATTACATGATCACCTATGCTTTCTCAAATCTCGCTGCTCATTTCGTGTCTAATTTTCGTCTGACAATCATAAATTGACCTTGCGCTCGTAGGCATTATGTGGGGTTAGGTACCAACCGTGGCCGCTTGCGTCGAAATACGACCAAGGTCAAACACACGGACGGACTTGTAGTTTATACGCATTGACGGGTCAAGTTAGGCTTGCCGGTGAGTTCATGAACAAAGTTTTCTTTGAGAGAATCACACTCTTGAGCCAGTTTTGGAAATACGTAATTAAACGCGTTAAAGCTTCTTAAAAACTAGTAACAAAATAACTTGAATACTGGCTTATAAATAACAGTATCAAAGGCCCGCTCACATTGCGGACGCGGCAGGAACTCAGCGCGAGAACAGCCTGACGCTATCTGTTGTCTTGTATTGCAAGTCGTAACAGACGTCATATCACGCGCGCGCCGCGCTCAACTTGACTCAATAAGAGAAGATAATCGTTTATTTGCGTGAAAAGGGTTAGTTACAAGTATTTTACATAGTAATGCAAATTAGGTTTACTGAATCCATTCTGTAAATTAAATACAATTCAATTAATTGACATCAATTAAATCATTCATCAACAGTGGCACATTTCGAAGCTACAATTTACAGGCAAGAAGAGGCAACACTGCACGGCAGATGTATGGGATCTGATATTGGAGCTGTTGGCTTGTAAAATTGTAGCTTCGTGAAACGGGCCACGTGGCGGAGATGACGCAGCGCTCCGGTCGCGCTTGCGATGAGACCGGGCTTAAAAATTAATCGTCTTGATTTCAGAATGTTAGACACCGCATCGGCTTACAATAACGAGGTACAAGTTGGTCGGGGAGTGCGCAACTCATCGGTGCCAAGGGAAAACGTGTTTCTGGTTACCAAGGTATATGTACTTAACTATCTATATAGCTATCTAGTCGTTGTTTATACAAAAACCACGAAAATAGTCAATATAAGAACCTTGAGTCTTGGCTTTGTTATAGTGGTTTTGCTTATTACGTCAGTTTAGGTTAAGTCAATAATAAAACCGCTCTCAGGAAGGTTTCTTCGACCGAGCGTTCGTCGACGTGCTAAAGAGGCTGGCTTTAGCGCGCTCAGAATACGAATTTTCCAGGCAATTCAGTTTGATCCCAAATATCCTAAATACACCAACCCAACCAACCCGCCAACGTTGCGGGGCGCGCGGGGTTTTTAGAGCGCTGTGATTGGTGCGTTCGAGGCTATACGCCCGCGCCTGCTTGCAGCCCCGCCGCTGGCTTTTTGCCTTTAAGGGCGTACCCCACGCTGATGACCCTGAGCGTTCCAACTCGGTCCTTCCCCACTTGCCTTAGTTCACGCGCCGCAATGAATAGTATAATTTACTCAAAAACTACAAAATAAATTGAAAAACCGGCGGATGAAATGATACTGTACATTATTGTCTTCTGATTAGTAAAAGTCTCATGTATAAGCGTCGCATAATAAGCGAGCCTTTACGGATTTTAGTTTGAAAAAAGGGTTTACGGCTGTTTTTTGCTCTTGATTTATAACTTTTTTCAAAATTCCAGTGAACGAAAATAAAGACTGGATTCTATACTGTAATACATAATTATTATTTTCAAGATTCTTGCACAACGCTAAGTATTCTTTATAGGATTTGAAAACAGCGAAATTCGCCGGGTAGCACCTTAATCCTGGGAGCGGGGATCGCCCGTTCTGTGGAGTTTATTGTATTTAAGTTCTGTGCTCTGTGCAGCTGAACTTAATAAACTCAAGTGGAAACATGTTTTTTTTTTTTAGTTAGGTACAAATGAAAAGAGGAATGTTGCAGAAGCCTTGAAGAAATCTCTGGAACGCCTGAACATGTCCTACGTGGATCTGTATTTGATACACAACCCTATTTCTTTTACGGTAAGTCATCAATACATATAAAGCAGTACCGTGACTCAATTATTATAGACAACGCACAGCCTAAACAGGTGGTCCTAGAGGCTTGACATTTGGAGGAGATATTCCTCGAATACCGTAGAGGTGCACTAAGGAGGGATTTTTTGAAATTGATAGAAGAGATTGAAGAGGTGATAAAGATTGTATAGAAAACACCGCGGGTGAAACTGTGGCAGGTCCACTAGTTTGTGATATGTTTGGTTATAAGGGTAAGGTTTGTATAATCTGTACTATTTTCGTAAATCTTTCGACCTCACACCCACGCCACTAAACTAATAGACTTGGGCTTAAATTCACAACCACGTTTTCCCTAACCGCTGCCTTTATCAACTTTTCATTCTCATTTTAGCCCGACCACAAAGAATTTGAAGTCATCGACTACCTCGACACCTGGAAGCAAATGGAAGAAGTGAAGAAACAGGGTCTTGCCAAGTCCATCGGTATTTCCAATTTCAACGTCAGTCAGATGGAGAGGCTGTTGAACAACTGTGAAATAAAACCAGCGGTCTTGCAAATTGAAGTACGTATTCATGTTACCGGTTTTTAGGAAGCGAGATCCTCAAAATAGTTAACATCTCCAACATCATCCCTAACATAGTCTTCATCCCCAATATGGTCATCATTCCCAACATAGTTATCATCCCTAACACCACCACCACCATCACCATCTCCAAAATTGTCATTATCCCTCACATATATTTTAACAATGCTATGCATATTTACTGGATTGCTAGTCTTAAAGATTGATTGAGTTGTCTTTATATTATTTATTTATTTACTAGCTTTTTTCCCGCGACTTCGTCCACGCGGAATTCGGTTTTCACTGTTCCCTCGGAAAACGTATAAATTTCCGGAATAAAAAGTAGTCAATGTCACTTGGGATAGCGTAGTTTTCTATTAAAGAAAGAATTTTTAGAATCGGTTCAGTAGTTCCAGAGATTACCCCCTACATACAAACAAACAAATTTTACCTCTTTGTATAATGATATATATAGTGTAGATAAAAAGTTGCGGCAAAGAATACCATTCATTATCTGAGTCTGGCGGGCGACACTGGGCTCTTATATATATTCAGAGAGCTAGGCTCTAGGATATTCGAGAAAGTTTGAGAATAACAATAGGTTCTGCAGCTGTAGCATACTTTCGAAATGCAACCCAAATAATCGTTCTGAATGAAGTTCAAATACTCGACAACAGATGGCGCCACTACACTTAATTTCCAAGTTCAAATACTCGACAACAGAACAAATGTAATTTAAGACTATTGAAATTAGAATTTTAAATTTCGCGCCATTACTACACATGCTGCAATTGCTCGCAGCGCCTTTCGAAATGCAACCCAAATAATCGTTGTTGTTCTGAATACAGTTCAAATACTCGACCACAGATGGCGCCACTACACTTAATTTCCAAGTTCAACTGCTCGACAACAGATGGCGCCACTACACTTAATTTCCAAGTTGAAGGGTTGGAAAAGCCCTTATATCTTTAAAAACATGCCCTTTAAGTTAAAACGGAAACTTTCTTGTTCGAGGGAGGATAAAGGGCTATCACACTATATAAGTCCCTTTATCGTGCCGGGACTCCTTTTTAAGTTTTATCGGCACGCACATTTTATTAACTTTGTTTTATTATATATAATGATAATGATAAGATACAAAAAAATATTATAATGACGATTCTTTCAAGAGACAAAATGTCAAAAATGTATCTTTAACTTGTATGATAATATAAGTATTGAATTTGTGAATTTATTTTATTTCCATTGTATTATAATCAATTTGAATCCATGTAAGTATTTTGACATGCGCCATTTACGGTATTATTATTATTATTATTTTCAGAAATTAATAATTTAATCTAATCATATTTATCATCCCCAACATTGTCGTCATCCCCAACGGAGTCATTTTTTCCCAACATAGTCATATCATCCCCACCATCCAACGGAGTATTCTAGCATTTTCACGGGGCGCCGGCGTTGCAATGAAGCAATGAAGTCGGTTAAAAAATTGTCAATTGCTTATGAAGCTCATTCCATATGCTTTTCAGATTAACCTAAACCTAGCCGAAACCCAGCTCCTCGACTTCTGCAAGCAGCACGCTATAGCCGTAATGGCGTACACCCCGTTTGGGTCTCTCTTCAGTCCCGACAGTGGGCCACCACCCCCGCGTGCTGGGGACCCCACGCTGAAGGCTTTAGCTACGAAATATAGAAAAAGCACTGCGCAGATTGTGCTGAAATATCTGGTAAGACCTCAAGTTAATAAACTAGTATCTATAGCACCAATTTATGACGTTCTAGGTATTTACGCTAGATCCTGGAAGACTACATTGTAGCACCTCCAAACTAAATTACCTATCCTCAATATAAGGTAGGTTGTATGGAAGTGAATGTTGGGTATGGCAGAAGAAACATGAAAGCAGAATCAATGCAGTGGAGATGCGAGCTTTGAGAATTATGTGTGGTGTTTTCATGAGTGACAAGATAAGGAATAGCTTGATAAGAGAACGATGTGATGTGGAAGAAGTAGTCGTGATAATTGAAAAAGGTATGCTTAGGTGGTTTGGAGATGTGGAGAGGATGAACGAAAGAAGACTAAAGAAGCAGATTTACAAGGCGAGTGTGCTTGATAGGGTTGGAAGGGGAAGACCTCAGCAAACGTACCAAAACCAGATCGAGGACGTTCTTAAGAAAGGTCAGGTCAAGAGTACCCTAAACTGGCGAGCGTGCATGAAGAACCAACTTAATGAGAGTAGACGAAGTGCAAAGTGTTTGTCAGGTAGCAGGTGGAAAACCGTGGTCTCTGCCTACCTCGTTGGGAAATAGGCGTGACAATATGTATGTATGTAAGTATAAGGTAGATCCAGTGGCAGCTTAAGCGTAAGCAGTCTTGGTATTGTCAACCAACAATATACTGCAAGAAGTTCCCCCCCTCCCAAAATGGACTTTTAGAGCCGCCATGGGTAGGTCCAAGTATGGAAGCCTTGGCTCACTAATCTATGAAGTTTTCGTATAGCAAAACAAGTTTCCGTAGACAGTGGGTTCAATTCAAAACAATGTGCACTTAATTAAAAAATCCTAAACATAAAATAAGAAACGTAACACTCAATTTTGCATAACACAAAGCTGTCAAATCCAGTATGACATTTTAAAGTTTAGTGACTTTTAAATTAAGCTAACACACTTTCGAATAGGTAGCTGTCAAAATGAACTTCATTTCCTTCACATGCTTTTATTTACATTTTCTTTCAAAATGTGTAATTTAAACCTCATTTTGATTTTCATGCATATTCCCTATTGGCCTCAGTAAAGACGGGGAGGTGCTCTGCGCACACGCAGTTGCGGTATCAGCTAGTACTAAATATAGCATTAATTTCAGGTGCAAAGAGGCGTGGCTCCAATCCCCAAATCAGTGAACAAGTCGAGAATCGAACAGAACATTGATATCTTTGATTTCACACTCACTCCTCAGGAAATGGATACTTTGAGTGAGTTACGATACCTTGATTACCCTTTGACAATAGACGTTTAACGCAAGAGGCCTTTCAATCGCCTTACAGTCAGGCCCTTAGAGTATACAATAATAATAGAGTAAACGTTGATACCGTCAAGCCATGCCGCCTAAAACGTCAACTACAGGCCACACGGATTAGTACAAAACACATGCGCATTTGTTTGGCCTGTAAGGTTATGATACTAAATAATATTGGCAATTTAGTGTTTATTTGTGACAGCATTATTACAATCTTATTGATTTGGTCATACTGTCACTGGCTGACGTAAGGCGAAGAACCATATTTGGAATCGACGTACTAATAAAATACAGCCATCTTGTTTTTTCATTAGGGTGCCGATGTTTGCGGAGGCAGCGTAGCATTACAGTCGTAGGTTCAATTAATATACAGCGTATCTTTTACTCTATTCTATAATCTAAGGTCAAGCCTACCTCGGATTTTGTTACGCCATCTATCGGAGATTGTTTTAAATTGCGGCTGCAATTCGTTTCAATAATTATGGTTTCCTTCCAAAAAAGATACTCAACTGTTATTGTAATCTTCAATTCTCTACGGTAGTCGTGGAATGTCTCCTCCAAGTTTCAAACCTCTAGGACCACCCGTTAAGGCCGTGCGGTGTCTATAAGTGAGTCACGGTACTGTTTTATATGTATTGATGAAGGCGTTTGCCGGGAAAGCATTGATGAGACACGCAACGGTTATTTTATTGCCACAATCAATTAAACGGTGTACTGCCCTTTAGGATATTATTTTTCGTCAAATTTCACTTCCCAAAAAACTTATCGCAGTAGTTAGCATATTTACATTTTCCATTTTATTCATTTGGTCAAATTATCATTTGGCATCATTTTGCTTTGTCATGGGTAACCGGTTAGGATTAACTTGTGTCCCTTACGTAAGCACTTATTAATCAAAAAATACTTTTGCTAACTGTAATATTGCGATAAGCTGTTTTGACTAATGATTTTTTGCCAAATGATAATTTGGGTAAAATAAGTTTGGGAAAAGTTTTTTGCCCATACATTAGTAATCCCAATTAAAAATTGAAATATAATATGCGAGTTCTATATTATCCAAAATATACTTTAACAAAAAGCACAAATAACAAAATTTGTTATTGGCACTAACATCTTTTCTTATGTTTTAGTATCTCCCACATACATAGGTATATTACAGACTATATATGAAACATCATTTGTATGTAATTCTAGGTGCATTCAACAAGAACTACAGAGTGGTGTGGCCAAGCTTCTGGCAGGAACACCCTTACTATCCCTTCGAGAAGAAAGACGTAGCAGACCCTGACCCCTTCAAATCTAAGCCAGAAAAAGCATAGAAGCTATCAGCAAGCAAGCTTCGAAGCAAAGCCTTCAAGCGAACGCTTCGCAAGCATTTGCTAAATCAACATGAAGATTAAGTGGAATCAAGATCTATCATTGAACTTGTATCTGTTTTGTATGTTATCAATACATTATACTAAATATCGGGTCCAATTCTAAACAGTGTCTTGTTAATTTAAAATTTCCTAAAATAAGACACGTCATTTTGTTTTTTCAATGCCTTTCACGTCTCCGCCTCCGTTTTGTAGACGAGATATGTATTTCGCCAATATCCAAGTTGACTTTAGACACGCCGCGAGAAAACATTGTTTTTGTACAGCACAAAGCTGTCAAAATCAATTTTGACGTTTGTTATTGTAAGTTTAGTGACTTTTAAATTTAGCAAACATACTTTCGGATTGGCCCCATCATATAGTACGTACGTACCTACCTATATTATATATAATTTTTTAGGATATACAGTTTTTTAATTTTAGTTTTTCCTTATAATGTCATTTTGTGCGAATTTCTAAATACTCCAACTATGCCAATATTCAGCTCGATACGGTAAGCCGTTCGCGAGAAAAAGCATGTTGAAAGACAGACGGACAGACGGACAACAAAATCATTGCATAAGAATTCCTTTTTTTAAATTCGGTACGGTTTTTTTATCAAACTATAAACCCTAATAAATGCTACTTCATAATACTTTGACCTTTTATAAATTTTTAGGTAGGTACGGAACCCTAAAAGAAAAATACCAAAGTAAGGGGCAATCAACAAAACTTTAATGTTTAACAATATTTATTATACAAAAACAATACACGAAGTGAATCCAGCACTTTACTTATTTCTAAATGATATCGTCATATATAAATATCCTGCAAAAACTCGAATTTCATCAAAAAAATTTGAATATAAAAACGATTTCTTTTTGTGAACAATTCGAAAGCGATATCACAATTCTGGAAAACGTGACTAACTATATACTTAATCGTAATTTTTTTGAATTCATATGACTATTTACTTCAATATAAGTAATAGAAAAAAATAGTCAATATAAATTAAAGTATCTAGTTAGAGATTGCTCCTAAAATACCTGTTGTGTAGAAAGAAGACCATGAAATATTTTTTAATCATGAGCAACCATCTGACAAGGCAGAAGTTGCTTCAAGTCCAAACCTTTTGATATTTTTTCTTTTGATGTAGCCACAATTCGAGGCATAGAGTTTCTTCTTCATCACGATGACCAAATTATCTTTATTCATCCAAATAAATCTACGGTCTTCAAACCACGCACGGAAATGCACACGTCAAGTCCTAGTACTCGATGAACTCCCCGCCAAGCTCGTTCGGCTGACTGTCCACGCACTTGCTGTTGGCTTCAAAGTCGCACTGCTGGGTTCTCTCGTTGAAGAAGAGACCGTCGGAGCAGAAGGCCGCTTGGGGCACGCCTTTCTCACAGCGCCAGAAGCGTTGGCAGTCTCCTCTGGAATTGGATTAATCATTGTTTTTGAGAATATGAAATAATTGATTTTTGCAGAATTGGCTTAAGTTACTATCCCCAAATAAAAACACGTCTGCCTCATCGAAAACGCATAACTACATAAAAAAACATGATAGATAGATTTGCCTATAACCTCGGATCTTAATGCGGGCGCGGTAGAAACGCGGCGCAAACGCAGCGTGACGCCATCTGTTGTCTGCTATTAGAAGTTGTAACAGACGGGATACATTGTCATGCCGCTTTATTTATTTTTCGGTTGGACCTACGCTGGTAGTCTCTAACGATTCTTCGAGAAAAGCGGTCGATAGAGAATCATACATACATATATTACGCCTGTTTTCCAAAGGGGTAGGCAGAGACCACGGATTTCTACCTGCTACGATCCCGACACAAACCATTCGCTTCGTCTGCTCTCATTAAGTTCTTCATGCTAGCTTGCCGGTTTAGGATACTCTTGACCTGACCTTTCCCAAGAACGTCCCCGATCTGGCCTTGGTACGTTCAATGAAGATGCAATCGAGATTTGAGAAAGTATTCTTGCACATGTGGAAATTGGAGAAGATGAACGAAGGAAGACTAAAGAAGCAAATTTATATAGCGAATGTGCATGATAGGGTTGAAAGGGGAAAATAATCATAACCATTATTTTTATTGCAACCTCCGCAAAGTAATTTGACATTACTTACTTACTTACTGATGAACAGGGTTCTGATTAGACACGTAATTTAAAGCCGATTGATCATCATAATTTATGATAATCTGCTTTAAATTACGTGTCTAATCACAACCCTGTTCATCCAGAACTTGGCTCTAGTTCTCACCTGTACGGCATGTGCCTGGCCGCGGACTCCGCGTTGTTACAATTCAGGTACGAGCCAATTGTGTGGCCGCTCTCCGTAGCTGTCTTGATGCTGGAAGCGCTCAGGATGTCCAGAACTCCTGGAAGGAAACGTAGATGAAGTGGAAATTAGATAACTAAAAGTAGCTCAAGTCTCACTCACAAATTAATAACAAACTACGAGCGGTCCAAGCAAGGTTGACACAAGGACAAGTTAAACCGTCTTATCTCTAGGTGCGTCTCTCTCACACTAGTCCCGAAGAAAGAGATAGTCGCAGAGATAAACGGGTTTAACTTATCCGCGTGTCTGGCATGCTAAGGCCGCAAGCTCAGATACAGGAGGGGGAAGCAATGGAAGGACATCCCCTCCTGATTCACGATCAAAGCACATTATTTTAACTAATTTTAATGCATTAAAACGAATTTTCTGATAGTAAAATTGCAGTACACAGTACACAATCTTTATAATGATCGCTGACGTGAATCCAGGGGAGTCATGACCCTAAATGCCTTAAACTAGATTGGCACTGTTATTAAATAAATGGCAGCAGAACAGATGACCGATGGGGCCGAAAAGTTCTCGAATGGTGACCGCGGACCGGTAAGCGCAGCGTAAGACGTCCACCCACAAGATGGACAGACCTAAAAGAGAGCGCAGGAAAACGCTGGTTGCAGGCCGCTTCCAACCGGCCCTTTAGGAAATCGATGGGGGAGGCCTATGTCCAGCAGTGGATGTCGTACGGCTGAAATGATGATGATGATGATGATTAAATAAATGACTCAAACTGGTGACTGGTGCTTACCGACGTGACCGTGACCGTGACCGTCTTCATGGGAGTTCCAATGCAGCTCCTCGCTCTCTCCGGAGCCCTCGATGCTCCCAGCGTCGCGAAGCACACATTTTCCCGCCCAAGGCCACGCACAGGTCTGAAATAAGAGACTACGTTAGAAGTGAACGATCTGGTGAAGATTGCGGGACTTCGCTGGCGTTGTGGCGAGGCTTATGTGTGCTACTATAGGCTACAGTGGATGTATCTCGGCTGAAAAGATGAATGATGATGATCACGACGTTTATAGATGCAACGGATATCCGGTTACTGTCCGGTGTCTGGCCTATCATGTCATGATTTTATTATCCGGCCGGATACCGCATAGTGAGTCGGTATCTGGGCGGATACCGGACAGTAAAAGCTTGAAAAAGAAATAAGATAAAAGAACTATACCTCAGCAGTGGCGAAGCGTCAAATATTTCCTAAAGGAAGCCGGAAGAATTAGAACCGTACGTGCGAGTTTGACATTTAGTTAGAGTAACATGGACTTCACTGTCAGCTAGCCGTAGCTTTCAAGCTTGGTAAAGCCATCAGGAATTGGCTTGTAGGCAGACTGCGCCAGTGTTACCCAGATACTCCAGTCATATCCTCATCACCATATACGTTCGTTTACTGACTACAGGTCTCCTATCATAGAGAGCCTCCTATCCGGGGCTTCCGTGATGTTTTCCTTCGTGCTCGTGCTAAAAACTAATCCAATTACGCACATGATTTTCAAAAATCTCAGAGGTGTGAGCCAAGATCCAGCCAGCCAGTTATTACCATAGCGATGGTTACACTAGGGTGGAGAGAAAGAAGAAACCCACCCCAAGAAAGAAAGCGGGTTTGCACCGCCCGGACCGAAATTTTTGTTGCGTCCAGCTACACCGACGACGCTGCGTACGTCTCCTGACTATATAACTCAACAAAGGCGGAAGACATCGTAGAGTATGTGCGGATCAAGACCGACCAGGCTAACTATGAGGGTCGAGCGGTTGGATCCCGCCACAAGGTGAACTTCAACTCCTTCGTGGTGAACGTACCGATGAAAGATCTAACGTCATTCATGATACAAGAGCTTTCACCGACGGGTGTCATATTTCGGTGATTCCGCGACCGGCTCGTTGAATATGGCACCGTAAAATTGCGTCACACATCACAGAATTTATGTGTTCATTTTAAGTAATTTTGTTTACTTACGAGTATGTATGTTATGTCATTTAAGGTATTTAAGTTATGTGCCTTGTTGCCTAATTAAAAGGTATTATTATTATATCAGAGTCTAAGAACGTAAGAACTGCTTAACAATGGTCATCTTACCTGCTCCTCAAAGCTGAATATAAGCCCTTCATCACACGAAAACTCCACCTCTTTCCCGTGGGCGCACATGTGGAACTTGTTGCAGTCCTCAAAGTCAGGGAGTAGCAGGAATACCTGGAATTTGATATATTACACTAACGACTTTGTCCGCATAGAATTTGGTTGTCCTTCCCTCAGTGGTCCTAGCAAGGTTGACAGGGGCATAACTTAACCCCGCCTTGTCCCTAGTGTGAGATAGACACATTTAGAGCGTGACGCTTAGATGGTGTTAACTTATTCTCGTCCAAGAGCGTGATATATGTTTTTCATTTGTAACGTAACGTGTCCCATTGCTCGTGCAGGATGTACCTTAGGTATATTCTTGGTTTTTCTTCGCCTGCCACAGAATCCTGGCTACGCCTTTGTTCCCATCTCAACCTAGGGCCGCTTGAACAACTGGATAATACAATAGGGAAGTTTCCTGATAAATTCTAATTAGTCCGTCATTTACATTATAAAAAAATATTGAACACGTATTTTTTTCTTTTGTCAATTAAACAAAATGACGAAGATATAGTACCACTTTGTACCAATAAGTGACGGCATAAGTCCCCACTCCCGAACTTTGATGCGCGTTATCTTTGTCAATTTTGATTGATTTGATAAAGCATAAAGCATACGTGGTCAGTATTTTTTGATAATCTAACTGACGGACTAATTAGATTTTTTTTAACCCAGGAAACTGCTCTATTCTGTCGGTAAAGGTCAAAGGGAAGCCCTTCATACTCACATGGCCGTCAGGGTCGCAGCTAAGTGTATTAGGGTCAACACCTTCGTAAGGCTTATAGGTCGACGTCGCCAGGGCTGCTCCAAGCACCGTCAAGAACGTTATACTTCTGGCTGTGAACATAAACAAATAGGTTAAAGGTTGAACCAATATTTCTGTGAAAAGTTATTATCCAAGCGAAGTATTTGGTTCCAATGCAAGAGGTTCGATGTCCACTGTGCTTCTATCAAGGTTCACACGGGGATACCTTAGCCACGTCTTATCTCTCTGACTATCTCTTTTGTCGCCGCTAGTGTGTTCCGCTTGGTGTCGACTAAGAGTAGCATCACTCCATCTCCTCCTGTGGGTTGTAAAAGGTGACAGAGGGACCAACCGAAGGATGGGCAGCAGCGTCTTTCGAGTACTATCATGACCAACTGCGGTGGCCAACCCGCCTGCCAAGCGTGGCGACTATGTGCAAATCCCCCCATTTTTGGAGGAGGCCTATGTCCTGCAGTGGACATTGTACGGCTGATGAATAGTGTGAGAGAGAGAGACACTTAGAGATAAAACGGTGTTAAATTATCCTCGTGTCAACCTTGCTAGAGCTCCTAGAGTCTCCGTCTTAATCAGTCACAAGCATACATTTTTAAATAGATCAATTGAACTACAGATTAGAACAGTGGCGGCGTAGAGTAGATTGGCACCCCGGGCGGTTTTGTACTGAGCACCCCTGCTTAAAATAAAACACCAAATACTAAACATGCTTGCTTATGGTTTCTGGTGTCATGTCTTGGTGGTAGTTATTTATTGATATGTCTTTAAAGAGGACGATTTTGTGCGCCTTCTTTGGATGTACGAGTGAGTTGTCGTTGTCACCCCTTGGTGCTTGGCACCCGGGGCGGACCGCCCCCTTCGCCCCCCCTTACGCCGCCACTGGATTAGAAGGCTATGCCCAATGGAACAAGCTCAGTTTAAACGGCTGCTATTGGTTGCTTTGGGATTAGAAGTGCGTATGTATCACGTTGCACTCAACAGGATCTTATTATCGAACCTACGATCAGGCCCAGATTTAAGGCGGCAACAATTTGTTTAAACAAAAACTTGTTTCAATAAAATCATTAATCTCAATTGCTGAGGAGGGCACGGATGTCAATATTTTGCGACGGCTCGGAATCATAGATCCGGAGCTGCCTATGATAGGTGACCTGTCTGTCCGTCCATCTGTCACTACTGTGTCCACAGCCTGTATCTCAGAATCAGAGGCCGCTTATTTCTCTCTTCTATCTATCTTTGTTGGTAAGCGTAAAAGTGACAGCGCTACGAAATGCAAGTCCACTGTGCGCTGAAATGTCATGTGTAAGGGCACTTTTTAAGTCAACGCTTGAAAAAGGAAAATCTGTAGTCAAATTAAAACTTACGTGAGACATTATGAATACTCGAAAAACACACGGGTTTACTCACGATTTGTTGTCAGCAACAGTCCGACATTTGATCTGACCGGGACCGCACTCAAACCCTGAAGAAGGACTCCAATCGAGTTCGAAACATATCGGACTATTTCTGACAATAAATCGTGAGTAAAGCCGTGTTTTTCAAGTAAGGATAAGCTGTTTTTTTTTCGTTTGATCGAAAACAATATTCACACATAATATGCGTGATAATTTTGAAACAGTCTCCCCCCCTTGTCTTAAGCCATATATTAAAAGTATTAGTAATATCGATAAGTGTTAATTCAGTCCAGATTACAATCAGCACTGGTAATCCTTGCCTTGTTTCGATGTAGTACGTAAGTATGTAAACAACCGTATTTTAATAATAATCGATAATCGTGATATCACTCATTGGCCAAAGAACTGGAAGAGTTCGCTTTTCTGCATGAAATATATTTGAGAAAGAATAGATAACTTCTGAAGTTAATGCCTCATTTACACGCAGCCGAAGTGAGCAGGGAAGTGGGCATGGAAGTGGGCAGCACGAGTATGTAAATGGGTCACTTCTCCTGCTCCTGCCGCTGCTACTCGCGTTGCCCATGCAGCCGAAGTGAGCAGGGAAGTGGGCATGGAAGTGGGCAGCACGAGTATGTAAATGGGTCACTTCTCCTGCTCCTGCCGCTACTACTCGCGTTGCCCATGCAGCCGAATTGAGCAGGGAAGTGGGCATGGAAGTGGGCAGCGCGAGTATGTAAATGGGTCACTTCTCCTGCTCCTGCCGCTGCTACTCGCGTTGCCCATGCAGCCGAAGTGAGCAGGGAAGTGGGCATGGAAGTGGGCAGCGTGAGTATGAAAATGTGTCACTTCTCCTGCTCCTGCACTCGCGTCGCCTGCCGCGCAGTGAGTCAGGAAGCAGCATGTAAACACCCACTGCCTTCGAAAGCAGTATGCGGGAATTATTTCTGGCAGCACGAGCAGCAGTGGCAGTGGCTGCATGTAAATGAGGTATAATTTTTAATTACACTGGATCCAATTCGATAATCGATTTTGTATAGCACCAAGCTATCAAAATCGAGTTTAACGTTTCTTATTATAAGTTTAGCGACTTGTAAATTTACCGAACTCACTTCCGAATTGGCCCACTGCTCGACAGTTACAGCCAAAAGATGAAACACAGCCAATAATAACTCTGCCGGTTTTACTTCCAGTAGGTATTCTATAGAATGGGTTACCACGTATGACAGAATTTTTTTTTCACTTCATTATCACTTCCCAAATTATTTATGGCAAAATTTCATTTTGAAGAATAATCACTTGCCAACAGAACAGAACCGCACACAAATTTTTCCGCACCCAACGTTTAACAGATTTAAAGTGACAAATTTTATGTTGTCCATTTATCGGTTGGCATAATTGAGCTTGGGCAAAAATGCTTTCGTATGTCCGGCGGATGTCCGGCAGATATCCATCGGATGTCCGCCTGTTCTCTACTACAGGTCGCATTTCTCAACCGATTCTCTTGAAATTATGTGGTTCGATAATTATATGGTTTTTTTTTTGTCGATTAAGTTTTTAAATTATAAATATCTACGTAATTTTTATCTTGTATCTCAGATACAACACAGCCCCCAGACCTATGTCCAGCAGAGGATGTCCTAGGGCTATGGCTAAAATGATGATGATCACATCATGAAGTCACATCTCTGAAAAATAGTAAAGGGCAGCGAATATAATGGGTCGAAGCAGAAGCGACTAGGATAGGAAAGGTTCGAAAGGCTAAGGCGGGAGCTTCGCTTCGCTCCTTAGTCTAACAACTCTTTATCTCTTGTGATGTTAATCCGAATATTTTTAATCAATAATGTGGAGATTAAAACGTAGAAGATATGCGAATGAGGCGGATTTCTGAGAACTTACAATACGAGTTGAATACTTATCGCTAAGTAGGTACTTTTGAAACACCGCCGTTTCCTTAATTTGAATTATCAATAATCAGTTGACATTATCATTCTTAGCTGCGTCTATAGCTGGGTACAACACCGTTAATCAGTTAATTGTTAATTAACGAAGTTAACATTTCGAGTAACGGATTAACTTATAAGTTAACTTTAAAAATTGTCAACGGACTCATTAACTTCCCTTAAAACAATTAAAGTCCGTTAAACGTTAATTAAGTACCTTACCTAGTACTTATTTGCCAAAAGAACACCGCGCGGCTTATGTCAGATAGCTTTTGATTTGAATTTGATCTCTAAATAATTAAACTTTTCATGTCCTGCCTAAACTTCCACAGCCACTACCAACATTTTTTTATTAGTAAATCACTAACGCAACGACTTTCTTCAATTTCTATCACCAGTTAATGATTAACGAATATAGTCAACTTCAGTTAAATCTTTCGAAATGGCTTTAACGGTTAACAAAGTCAACTTTTTTAGTAACTGAGTAGTGAATAACGAATTTAACTATTTGATTAACGGTGCCCAGCTATGGCAGAACATGCTTACGTTTCACTTACAAAATAAAACGTTAAACCTGACTGCAGAACCTCAATAGAAGAAACAAGAAATTTATTCTGCCAGTCTCGTGGTATATCGGTATGAAAATAGCAGCCAGTGAATTCAAATAGATTGTAGGGATTTAAACTTTTTTCCTAATTATTATTATTAATAATAATAATAAATCATTTATTTCGGTTATTTTACCATAATATGTTTGACTAAATATTTTACCTATCACTATGTTAATAAGTACTTAAAAACTAAAAAATATATATCTAAGGCGAACAGAATAAAACTTAGACATGGCACCAATGATCACTTTAACCAAGTGCCACAACAAGGGGCTATCAAATCTGCTCGCAAACGTTTTCGAGATGCTGTTGCGGCTGCCGCGCACACGATGAAGAAGAGAGGCAGCGTTCTTACGCATTATAGCGTGGAAGCCATCTGTGCGCGCGGCCGCGAACATCCCCGACGCGCTGCAGTGGCGCGGCAGCCCCAACAGCATCCTGAACGCGTTGTTGTATTGCACACGTAGGGTGTTGTAAGCTCGTTTAGTGTACTGAACATCGTGCAAATCTGCGATGCAGCAGATTACTCCTCACTGCCAACGCCCTGCTCTCTCTCGATATCAAAATCATCCCTCAGATCATTAATTAATTAATTTACTCGTAGCTAAACAAATTCTAAATGAAACTGCTATCTTCGCTACTGCCGATATCAGCGTTTCGCCACTCCATTTTACATGCGAAAATAGACAATTTGCTATTGTTGCAATACGATTTCAATAAGTACTTAAGTTTAGATTCAAAATTGTACTGCAGTTTCTATCATACTTTGGGAAAGCCCTGGTCCAGCAGTGGACATCTTTTGTATGATATGATCTCAGACGACATATCCAATAGACTTTGCATAGCTTGCGACCCCGCTGCCAGCATAGAGGCAAAATGCAGCGGGGCGCGCGTTTCATCAAAACTGTCTGTTGCGAATGCTGTAATCATTACATTGTATTTTTATGCACAAGTGCAATAAAGAAGTGTAGGTAACAAGAGGCGTATTTAAAGATTTTGCGCCCCCCAATGTTAGCTTTGCCGGCCCATTAAGTAATTAATTGCAGGTATGCTTGAAAATAAAAGGCGCCTATAGGCTTTCTACGGAGATGGTCCTTCTGAGATCTAGACCTTATGATGATTTGGTCGTTTTGAAAATGTAGTCGTTATGATACCAACCCAAAGAAGGCCGCGAGGCTTCGCCGCCCCTCCCAGCCTGCCGCCCCGGGCCAGGGCCCCCTAGGCCCTAGGGTAAATACGCCCCTGCGGCCCTAACATGCAAGACACAAAGATAAGTTAAACCCGTTTATCTCTCTGACTATCTCTTTCGTCGGCACTAGTGTGAGAGAGACTCAATTAGAGATGACGGTTTAATCTTATCCTTGTGTCTTGAATGTTAGGGCCGTTGGTAACAATCGCCAACGAACTGCTTTGTTGTTTGGAGATATTTTGTAATTTTATTCAATAGAGAGAAACAAAACTGGTCATCGACCGAGCGAGCAAAGCGAGCGAAGCGTCTCCGTTTTAGCTTCGGCAAAAATGCTTTAGTATGTCCAGCGGGTGTCCGTCAGCTGTCCGTCATCTGTCCATTTGTTCTCGTCTACAGATCGCAGTTCTCAACCGATTCTCTTGAAATTTTGCGAGCAGGTTCGACAATTATATAGAATTTATTTGTCGAATCAGTTTTTCGAAATTTTTGAAAATGGTGGAGTTATGGAGGGGTTAAAGTGGGGGGGGGGGGGTTTTGCAATAAGAAACTTATTTGCGGTATTGGTAAATTGACCCGATTTATGTCGATGTATGGGGTTATCAGTTTTCTACCGGCAAAGTCAAGTTTGTTGCGAGGTCTACAGCTCACGGAGCCACTAGTATTATATTCCTTTGTCATGTAATCCGTCCAAATTGACTTTGTATGTATGTATGTATGTATAAAGACCCTTTTTAACACGCTTTTATTAGAGTTTTAACTAACAAACAATGTAATAAAATTTTACAAGTACATTTTAACCTACTTCTAATTGTCGTAACGATTTGAAACTTTGCAAGTGTATGCAATTCGGATGACAATACAATAATTTGGTACCATCGAGCTGATCTAACCATGGAACTAGGAGGTGGATAGTGGAACTCTTCAATGACTACTAGTAAACCCCTCGTTTGGGCTCATTTGGTTTGTTTTGACGAGTCCAATACATTATCTTGGTGAAAGACCCTTGAAAAGACCCTATTTGTACTTTTTAGTTGGTTATTGACCAACATACATATTATCACGCCCGAAATCCCTAATGGGGTGGGCAGAGCCACAAGACTACTTGTCGCCACGTTCGATTCATTAGTCCTAAGATGGTATGATGAACCGTATGGTGACAGGTGATCAGCCCATCGCCCATACAGATAGTCCACCATGTTGGAGAGGACCCGTCCCTTAGTCGACTTTTACGACATGCCAGGATGATAAGCATCTGCACACATTCTACGCTATTTCTTCACTCCCAGTGCAGCAGAGGAGTGTTATTGACCAAAGCGTGTTTAATTTAGTTTTTGTGAACTTTAATTAGGTATTTAATTACTTTTCTTTCCTAGGGAAGACATGCATCAGTTTCATCAGTGTATTCAGATAAAGCAAGAAGTACTTCCTGAGTATGAGAGGTTAAAAGATACTTACCAATCATATTGAAACTGGTAACACTAACAAATCACAAAAAAAACACTAAACACTAAACTAGCAAAAGACGCCGGACAGAAAACAGTCGAACTGTCTTTTACTGTCTGGATAATATTTTATATCAACACCTTTTATAAATTCCCAATCTTTCATAAAACGGAAAATACCAGAAAAAAACCACGCTAAAATCAACTCTGTGTCAATAATAACAACAGCCTGATAAATGAACAATTGTTAATCTATAAGGAACTATGAGGATTAATTGATTAAATTTGATAATTAAATTACTCGTAATAGATTAGTTCAACGGCTTTTCGTCATTGAATATTTAGCCAAGTTTAAGGTTCGGGAGACGCAGTTTTTAACCGACTTCAAAACAGTATTTTTTTTATGTTTGTGCCCGATTACTTGGAGATCGCTGGACCGATTTGGAAGATTCTTTTTTTAATCGTTAGGGTATTATCTCCAAATAAGCTAGTTTCCTAAAAAAAACAAATTAGTCCGTCATTTACATTATAAAAAAATATTGAGCACATATTTTTTCTTTTGTCAATTAAACAAATAAATAAGTAGATATAGTACGTTGAAGTCCTGCGTGACGTCACAAATTTGTACACTTTTTACCATTAAGTGGCGTCATTAGCCCCCTCTCCCGAACTTTGATGCGCGTTATCTTTGTCAATTTTGATTGATTTGATAAAGCAAAAAATATGTGTTCAATATTTTTTGATAATCTAACTGAGGAACTAATTAGAATTACTATTTTTTTACCCAGGAAACATCCCTATTGGTCCCGTAGTAGTCAAAGGTGAGGTCTGATGATAGGATCTATGAGGAATCGATCGAACTCCTCTAATATTATTGGCACGCATATAACAATTTTGGTATTTTCTATAATAATGAGTTATTATAGAAATAGCAGATGCATTCCAAGAGCATTATTTGGTGAACTGAAACTGATGATGATGACCTATGGACCATAATGTTTGACTATGCTGGAGATGTTGACAAAAATTAAGTATGGGTATTTTACATTCGTAAATAACTTCCATCTTTAACATTATTTGTGTATACAACATTATGAAAATGAAAGTAAATGTGTCATTAAAAAAGCTACAAAAAGGTAGAATGCCTATGAATAATTTTATCGATCGGGAAAAAATGCGAATTGGAATAAAGCTACGAGTAAAATTCCTATGAAGAAATTAATCGATCGCGGAAAAAACCCCGCTGCAAAACCCCGCGCGCAAGTGTGGCAGGTTTTTTCTTAATAAAAGTTAGTTAGTTCGTTTTTATTGTAGTGGTAGAGCCAAACAGTAATCCTCACTAGATGATTACTGTTCGAATGGGCCGGCTCGACCGGGGCAGTACCACACTCTCACAGAATATCCGCGTAAAGTAATAGCTTGCTATTGCGTTTCGTGCGGTGAGTGACAAGATCCGGAGGCCTATTCCCTCATCCCAATCCCATCCCTATTCCCCATCCTCCCTAGACTGGCAACGCATTGGCAGCACCTCTGGTGTTGCAGATGTCCATGGGCGGTGGTGACCACTTTCCATCAGGTGGGCCGTCAGCTCGTTTGTCAGTCAATTGACATAAAAAAAGGCGGTATGTTTAGGATATTTTGACCAGCGATAGTTTTATACTAGGGGCAGTCGGGGCCCAGGGCGGCAAATTTTAAAGGGCGGCAAAATTTGGAAGATGTATAACCTATAAGTTTGAATATTTCAGTAATGGGGCGGCATTTTTCCGGTGCCCAGGGGCGGCATACAGCCTTGATTTTGACCGTGTGCTTCCATTCGATATTTTTATTGATAAGCCGTAGTATCTTTTTATTAGGTACTTATAATAAATTTGTAGAAGTAACGTGTCTGAGAACTTTGTGTATGTTCGAGTCGGGTTACCTTTGTTTCATAAAAAAAAAATTACAAATTATCAGTTCCCAAACAATTTTTCGTATAATTTAACAAACAAATGAACTCTTCACAAATAGTTGTGACGCAAACCTAATGTTCGGCAAGCGAACGTTCCAACAATGACTCACTTGCCAACTGGTACTTTTCGTGAAGTCAAATGTTTCAGAAATAAGGCAAAAGCATGTTTTATTAAGGGATGAAAAAATATCGTATTTTCAGGTTTTGTCTTTATACTTTTTATCACAACAACTCATTTGACTAAATGATTATTGTCTAATGGTTTTTTTGCTTTAATAAAGCATTTGATAAAAGACCAAATGAATTAATGTAATGTAAATGTTAAAGATGAAGAAAACGGAAGACTTATGGGGCGTATCAGTTAAGGTTCTTGATTCTATTCTAGACGTCGTTGCGCCATCTTTAGCCCTTATATTCAATAGTTGCATAGATGAAGGCATCTTTCCCGACTTAATGAAATTCAGTAAAGTAGTACCCATTTTCAAATCGGGCAAAAAGGATAATCCTTCTGATTACCGCCCTGTGTCAATTTTGCCAGCGTTTAGCAAAATATTCGAAAAAATAATGCTAACGCAGATGTTACAACAGTTCAACTTTAATAAAATTTTACATCCACAGCAGTTTGGATTTACTAAGGGTAGGTCTACCACCGACGCGGGTGCTAGCTTAGTTAAATTCATTTTAGAGGCTTGGGAAGACTCACACGATGCCATTGGTGTCTTCTGTGACCTTTCCAAAGCTTTTGATTGTGTAGATCATGACACTTTAATTCGAAAATTAATTCTATGGCATTTGCGGCGATGCCCTTCAACTCGTTAGATCTTATCTTACACAGAGATTGCAGAAGGTATCAGTTAACGGTGCAGTATCTGCAGAGACTGTGGTGGAAATGGGAGTGCCCCAAGGATCAATTCTTGGCCCTTTCCTGTTCCTTGTTTATGTAAATGACCTTCCTTACATGGTAAGCCAAACATCAGGCATAGTCATGTTTGCAGATGATACTTCTTTGCTGTTCAAGGTAAATAGGAAGGACACCGAGCTCACTGAACCAAACAACACTCTGTCCATGATTTCTAAATGGTTTGCTGCAAATAATTTGGTACTTAATCCTAAAAAGACCAAATATATTAAATTTTCTTTAGTAAACACACCAGATGTTAATGCACAATTGAATATTAAATTAGACGGTCAAAACATTGAATTTGTAAAGTCAACTGTTTTTCTAGGATTAACACTTGACTCAAAACTGCAGTGGGGATCCCATATTACAGCCATAGCGAGTAGGTTGAGCTCTGCTGCGTTTGCAGTCAGATAGATGAGGCAGTTAACTGATGTAGCGACGGCAAGGTTGGTTTCCTTCACGTATTTCAAAAGTATTATTTCATACGGTTTAATTTTATGGGGATCAGCTGCTGACTTAGAGTCTATTTTTATTTTGCAAAAAAGGGCCATCAGGGCCATATATAACATGGGCACCCGCGAGTCACTGAGGGATTTTTTTAAGGAAACTGGAATACTAACTCTGCCTTCGCTATACGTATTTGAAATAATAATGTATGTCAGAAAAAATATATACAATTTTCCTACAAATGTAGATAAGCCAAAGGCTACTAGAAATACCGGAAAGCTTAAAGTACCAACTTATAGACTGGCTAAAACTAAAAAATCATTTCTAGGAAATTGTACACGTTTTTACAATAAAATACCTAAAAACATTATAGAACAAACAGACACAATGTTCAAATCTACCGTAAAGCGAATTCTTATTTCTAGGGCATATTACTCGGTAAAAGACTACGTCATGGACAGGGACGTTTGGCTTAAATCGTGACCTGCACTGGCGATCCCTGGGTCTCGATGAGCGTACCTGCTGTGGTATATACTTAGATTTGTATAAAACTGTAGACATCATTGTTGACTTATATGTGTACTGATTTGAAAAAATGATACCTCACCGAGTTTCTTGCCGGCTCTTCTCAATAGAGGGTTTTTTCCGAACCGGTGGTAGATTCATTCCTTGACCTTCATAAGAGCTTGTAAAAGCCTAAATTGAATAAAGATAGTTTGACTTTGACTTTGACTTTGAATGTCGTTTTCCGTAGTAATATTCTGCTGAGTGAAAATTTGACCAAATGAAAATGTGCGTACTAAAATTATTCCAAAGATTACATTGGCAAAAAAACGGTTGCTAAAATTGGTTTGGGAAGTAACAATTTGTCAAAAGGTTTTTGATGAAACGGCAGGCTCCCGTTTGAGTCATACCTACTCTCGAACGCGTTAGGGTAAAAGTCTCATATATTTCCTTTTGGCGAAACGGTGACGCATTCGAGAGTTCAGCGGCCCTAGCATAACAGACACGGGGATAAGTTAAACCCGTTTATCTCGATGCTGACTATCTCTTTCGTCGGCACTAGTGTGAGAGAGACGCACTTAGAGATAAGGTTTCAACTATCCTTGCGTCAACCTTACGAGGGCAACAGTTCATTATTTATTTTACAAACAAAATGATACAGGGCATTGACTTAAATCATTAGATAAGACATGCTTATACAGCAGTGTTTTCAACCTTTTGTGAGTACATGACCCATTTACAATTAAAAAACCGATCAAGTGCGAGTTAAACTCGCGTGGAGAGGGTTCCGTTCCGTACATGATTATCTGAAATTTACTACGTTACTTTAAATATCATAGACTTTTTATAGGTTTTCCTACAATATATTTCAAAATTTTAGTCAGTCAGTAGTTTCGGAAATAAGGAAGGGGGGGGGAATGGTCAATTTTCGCCTATTTTCCTAAATAACCTCTAAACTATTAAACTTGAAATTTAAAAGAAAATATATTTAAGATCCTCACAATAAGCCCTTTCATTTGATATGTCACACGATATAGGTTGCATAACTTTTTTTTTAATTTTCTAATTTACCACCCAAAAGTGGTCCCCGCGTTTAAAATTTATATACTTACGTCACGCGTGTTGCGGTGACCGACTTACATATGTATACCAAATTTCAACTTAATCGGTTCAGTAGTTTCGGAGCAAATTAGCTGTGACAGACGGACAGACAGACAGACACACGAGTGATCCTATAAGGGTTTCGTTTCTTCCTTTTGAGGTACGGAACCCTAAAAAGTGTCTCATTTTCCCGTGTTGGTCGTTTATATATGCAGAAACAATTCAAAGAACACTGGTAAAACGAGTGCGTAACATTTCATGCATTTCGGCAGGCATCCAGTTTAGTGCCAGTTTGCTCCTCTGATGCACTGGGAGTGAAGAAATAGCATAGAATGCGTGCAGATGCTTATCATCCTGGCATGTCGTAAAAGTCGACGAAGGGACGGGTCCTCTCCAACATGGTGGACTATCTGTATGGGCGATGGGCTGATCACCTGTCACCATACGGTTCATCATACCATCTTAGGACTAATTAATCGAACGTGGCCACAACTAGTCTTGTGGCTCTGCCCACCCCATTAGAGATTTCCGGCGTGATGCTATGTATGTATGTATCCAGTTTAGTTCAAGGTGCCATGGATCAGAGAACGGACTATTGCGTAAGAATTATCCGAATTCGGTCCGTAATTTCTGGTTCCGTATTTTCACGGATTCGGATCGGACGTAGTAGCTAGGGAGCTGGGTGCCAAAATTTCTATATGATTTGTTCGCTTCGCAGACCTGAATTGTTCGATTAATGATGAAAAGAACCACAGAAAAATAGTCTGCCACCATGGTAGTGCTGCGTTTTCAAATGAAAGAGTGTCCATTTTTTTTAAAAAAAACGGTGTGCTAAATCATCTGTTCGTGACTGCCTCTTGGACTGATGGTCAGAATCATCATCAAAACGATGAACATCGAAGAGGCGGAGGCGGGCTCTGTTTTATAACGGGACGAAGTTGCAAAAATGTAAATGAAAAAAGCTATACTAAATCATTTGTTCGTCGTTCTCGTTGCGTCCATTCAATTCATTAGGACTCCCAGAATAGAAAAAAAAAATTGGCAGACGTCTAGTACGCAGATTTTTTTATGTACTATTTGATAAAGTTGCAATTCAAAAACGCAGGGACATACGACTTTCATTTACTCGACCAAATCGATTTGTATTGACATAAACTTTCATCCCTGTCAATATGAATGACGAACAAATCATATAGGTACATAATGGCACCCAGCTCCCTAACTATAGTGCGTAAGCGCTCTAAATTGAATACCTAAAGATATTTAAACTTTGACATTGACAAAGCCAACTTGACGCTCACGTCGACTCTCCCATAATCACAAAGAGTCAGTTTTATATATCGTATCGAAATAAGAAAGCGCTGCGCTTCACTTATCAAAAAAAAACGCAATTAATTAATTTTGATATCAAGCCCTATTCATTATATTTTAATGGGTTTACAAAATAATCTCCATATATCAGATCGTAATCTACATTTTGTCAAAAGAAGCGAAGTTTATTATGCCTAATGTAACTTTAAATTGACAGAATAAAGATATATGAAGTAACTTAGTTACACTCTTAATTAATTAATAATATGAACATATATATTTTTCGCTTTGCTAAATCTAATAGTTTTTGATAAAAGTATAGCCAATTTAGGTCTTGTCAGCGTTTTAAGTAAAGTATGCCTCTAACGGGATTTGAACCGGCGACCTCTGGCACAATAAGCCACCGCGCCATCGACTCAGTCAAAATTATGGTTTTTATCTGGTGCCTGTTTTTTAATCTTCATTAATTACCTAATCATAATCATGAAATGATTGCAATCACATTAAATTATAACGTCTATTAGAGATATCATTGAATCAATGTTAGATAAACTTCGGAAAATTCCACTATCTTAGATCCTTTTAAGATATTTTAGGTTATAGAAATGTTTTTGGTAGTTTTCGTTGTGAAAAGTGATAAAAAGCGATTCTTTCAAATCAAATCGTTTTCAGCAAATTGGTAGGCTCTTTTACTTGTCACATAAATATATTAAAATGCGTTGAATCTACCAGCGTTTCAAACAGGACTGTCATTACTGAGAAGCGCCGCAAGAAACTCAGCAGAAAGTCATCATTATAAGCCAAAAATTTATTTTACATCCTATATACAACTCGAATAAAATTAAATAGAAACAGTAATAAAGCAGTAAATGATAATTATTAAGACTAATAAAATCAAAATAAAATCGATTATCGATCGATAATCAATAAACATGAAAAACGATAAATATAATATAGAGAACACTATGGAGTCTCTCTAGTTCAGATATCGCACAAAACTAATGATTTAAGGATGTATACCCAATATATCGATTTGTATATTTTTCGCTGAAATTGAATAGTATGGTAGTATTAGTCGTTTCGCATAAGTGTAATAAAAAATAAAACCACTTTACCGTTCTTTTAAAGGAGATAAATGACATTGATTACATGTGTTATGTGCTGTGCCCTTGTTATTTGTACCGGAAGTTGATTAAATTACATGAAAAAGCGAAAACTCCTCTGCTGCAGTGGGAGTGAAGAAATACTCGTAGCATAGAATGCGTGCAGATGCATATCATCCTGGCATGTCGTAAAAGTCGACTAAGGGACGGGTCCTCTCCAACACGGTGGACTATCTGTATGGGCGATGGGCTGATTACCTGTCACCATACGGTTCATCATACCATCTTAGGACTAATTAATTGAACGTGGCCACAAGCAATCTTGTGGCTCTGCCCACCCCATTAGGGATTTCGGGCGTGATAATATGTATGTATGTATATAAAAAGCGAAAAATGTTTCTATCCCATAGTACTTTTATAATCAGAAAATGTATTTTCTATAACTTTGTACTCTCCTAGATTTTTTGATGACAAAAAATAGGTATGTCGTTACCGTTGTTCCCACGGAAATATTCTTGATTGAATTTCCATGTGTCCGGACCGTTTCAAATACTGCATATTGATTGATTATGACTCGAGTAGTCAAAACAGGTTTTGATTTTATTTCACATACTAAATAATTATTAATAATCACACAATTTGTATATTTTAAATCATTATTCGTACAAAATTACTCATTGCTGTTATGTGGTTCAAATGGAACAAAACTTGAAAAATAAAATTGATGTACTGCGGATTTGACGTGGTACACATCCTTAAAAACTAGTAAGTTTCAATTGGTCCTTGCTAGCATGAACCGTACCGACCTCTAAACCTATTCATCTAGGTATTTAACTAACATACTAACTAGAACAAGTCAACTCAACACAACCAGGCAAGCGGCTACCAGGGGCGCAACCCTCAGAGGCCGTAGCAAGATTGACACGGGGTTAACTTAACGCCGTCTTATCTCTCTGACTATCTCTTTTGTCGGCACTAGTGTGAGAGAGACGCACTTGGAGATAAGACTGTGTTAACATATCCTCGTGTCTTCCTCCTCTGCTGCACTGGGAGTGAAGAAATACCACAGAATGCGTGCAGATGCTTATCATCCTGCCATGTCGTAAAAGTCGACTAAGGGACGGGTCCTCTCCAACATGGTGGACTATCTGTATGGGCGATGGGCTGATCACCTGTCACCATACGGTTCATCATACCATCTTAGTAGTAATTAATCGAACGTGGCCACAAGTAGTCTTGTGGCTCTGCCCACCCCATTAGGCATTTCGGGCGTGATGCTATGTATGTATGTAAGCATGAAATTATAATCGTACCTAAATAGTTGATAATAGCGACACACAGGTTGTACCAATGTATATGTACCTACCTATTATCGTCTAATTATTGTAATTGGTAATCTATTATTCTATGACGATTATAATATTTTAATTATTGATCAACGGAAAAAAGTTCGCAAAACGTGTTTGTCTGTTAACAAAAGTTTTGTGACCATAAATAAAATAAGTAACAATACATGCCTGTCGAGCAGAGCGTCAGTGCCGTAAGTTCCCACTGGCAACACACACTGTGTTAAGTCGTGAGATACTGCGGTCTCTTCAGACCACCTGTGGACTGACGACCTGTACCATTACCATTACAATATTTTCGTAGGCGCGATTGGAAATTAGGTCCAATTCGAAACGGTGTCATCTTAACGTTTTGAACGCCACGACTGAATGCGAGAAGGCGTGCACCGGAGGCCGAGTGACGGCTGTAGCCGACAAAATGTATCGAAAACGGCATGTTGGAAAAAAAGACTTACTGCTGAGTTTCTTGCGGCGTTTCTTCTCAGCAGATATCACCTTTCGAAGCTTAGCGTAGCTTCAGCCATGTTAAAGGGCCTACATACATACATACATACATACATATGTGGCCTACTTTCATTTTCATGCCGTGGCGCGTGGCACGGAAATCTGCTGCCTGCTACAGCCGACTGCGGCGTTCAATAAGTTAATTTCAAATTTCCTTATCTTAAAATAAGAAACGTCAAACTGGATTTTGTACAGCAAAAAGCTGTCAAAAACAAGTTTGACGTTTATTTTAACTCTTTGAGCGCCACGGCTCAATGCGAGAAAGCGTGCTCCAGACGCCGAGTGACGGCTGTGGTCGACGAAATGTATGGAAAGCGGCATGCCTTGGCGTCAGGGGCACGGAAATACAATACAATACAAATACCTTTATTGAACACCACATAAACACATATTGGAAAAAGACAACACGGTATACAATAGGCGGTCTTATCGCTAAGTAGCGATCTCCTCTAGACAACCTTTTGACAGAAGCGATGGCATAACGGACTTGCAAAGACAGGTGGTGAATACTATAGTAAACATTTAAAGTACACAAAAGCACTAACATACAAAACACGTACATAAGCACATACTATACACAGATAAATATATACTATACATAAATATAAATATACATAACTAGCTGGTGCCCGCGACTTCGTCTGCGAAGAATAATAATTTAAGTAACCTATGTACTTTTAAACCTTCCCTAGACCTCCACGAACATTTCAAGACTAAGATAAGATAAATCCGTTCAGCCCTTCTCGAGTTTTAGTGAGCCTCATTGTTTACTCTCTTAATTATACTAGGCGGTGACGTAAGGGCTGAAGCTCTTGGAACTGTTCGCTGAACATGCCGAATGAATACCTGGGAATATAGTAGCGTCTGGAACACAGATGGGAGAAAGTTGGGATCTCTTCCTTCGACTCTAAAGTCTGTTCGCCGAGAGTTGATAAAAAAAGTTAGAAGAAAGAAGAAAGAAAGAAAACACATTTATTCACTTCACAAGAACACGGAATAAAAAAAAACAACAAAATAATACAGAAGGAACGAGGCATGTGTGTCATTGCGGCAGTGAATTAGTCCTTTTGGTAATATTACTATACTCTTTGAATTAGTCACTGGCTCAGCATAATGCTGAGGTGTCAGACACCCGCAGCGCTGATTTTCAGCCAGCACCGTCTGTAGCAATCGGAGCGCTATACAAACACACTAAATACTAATAATTACACAAAACTACTTGGATAAATAAGTGGTATATATAAGAATAAATATTGTTATGGCTTTAGAAAAAAAAACTAAAATGCATTACACGCAAAAACTTACATGAACGTACTTACTATACAATAAAATACTTATTTTGTATACAGCATACAATGAGGTACATCAAAAATGAAAACGGGAGAAAAAACAAAAAGTTGATTCTAAGTTTTGAAGTTAAAAATCGGGGCTTCTTAACTCAATACAAATAGCGGCCCGCTAATTATTTTTACCCATAATAATAAAAAATTAAAGGGAAAAGCTATATGTTTTTCATAGGATATTATTATTGAAAAGTCTGTATATGTCCCATTGCTGGCATATCATCGGGCGACGACCATGACGAAGTCTCAGAGTCGGTGACGTTTGTTATGAAACGTTCAATTGCTTCGTCTAAAACAACACACGAACACCCAAACGACAGACTCGAAGCGTATTCCAGAACGGAATGGCAATATGGCCGCCGCGTGCGCGCTTTCCCGCCCGGCGCGGCGCTGCTTTCAAGCAAAACCAGGACGCACAACATAGCTTACATGCGAGCATTGGATGACATTTAAATATTGATTGATGGATATGATAACGGAATTAAAAACAATATTTCCTGTGTAATAAAAAACGAGACTTTGAAGATAATGTATTTGTAACGAATTACCGACAGTTGAGCCAGTGGCGTAGCGTAGTTGGCGGCAGGGGCTGCAAAATTCACAATTAAATAATAATAATAGAAATCGGTGTCAAGTAATGAAAACAGTATGAGAGATGAATATCTAATATACGTGCCACCGACTTCGATATATTTATTTTATCACTTCAATATATCTGACGTTTCTAAGTAATTGACCTACAAAAGCCAATTATTATTTCTTACTTTACAAAGGGTTTTTGAAGTTGGTTTTTTATTTGTTAATTTTTTATTATTTTTTATCTTTTTAGTGATTATCGTATGTGATTTTACGACACACATTTACTAGATCAAGTACATACATACATAGCATCACGCCCGAAATCCCTAATGGGGTGGGCAGAGACACAAGACTACTTGTGGTACGTTCGATTAATTAGTTAGTACCGAACGTCAGTTACATATATCCCAAAAAAAGTACCCCTGGCTCACGAAGTCTCAACTTCATAGCTCTAAAGAAACTGAGATATTTCATAGCAAACACGGGTAAAATAATGTGCACCGTCAAGCTCGTGTACCCGGCCGAGATCACACAGAATGGGGTCATCCATAAAGTACGTCACACAAATTTCGTACATACATACATATTATCACGCCCGAAATCCCTAATGGGGTGGGCAGAGCCACAAGACTACTTGTGGCCACGTTCGATTAATTAGTCCTCAGATGGTTTGATGAACCGTATGGTGACAGGTGATCAGCCCATCGCCCATACAGATAGTCCACCATGTTGGAGAGGACCCGTCCCTTAGTCGACTTTTACGACATGCCAGGATGATAAGCATCTGCACGCATTCTATGCTATTTCTTCACTCCCAGTGCAGCAGAGGAGTGTCAAGTGAGCAAATTTCGTGACATTTGAAAAAACGCGACCGGAGCGTGACTAGTAGAGTGAGTCTGAACTCGCCAACAAAACAATTTAAACCTTTTGCCGATACAGATGGAATTAGAAATATTTTGAAGTTTTTTGACATTTTAACACTTAGATGAATTAGATTTGGAAATGTGACGTCACGAAACTTAGGACCCCCTCCCGCCCCTTGTCACAATGTCACACTTCGTCGACCCCCTCCCCCCCATAACGTGTGAAGTAGTTTATGGATGACCCCAAAGCCATTGAATTCCTAAGCCAGCTATATACCAAAAAATAGTACCCGTTTTACGACAAAAATATAAAAGAAAATTTAAGTGGAACAATTATTCCACATTCAACACTGTTCGAAATATTCGCGCGGGTCAACTAGTCATTATAAAAATAGCAACATTCAATAAAACAAAATTCACTTTCAATACTTTAATAGATTAAACATTCGATTACTGTACTAAATCAAAAACTGTTCATCCACACTATCTTACGCTATTCACTGATTCTACATTCGTAAGAAAAGCAACATCGCCTCAACAGCCGCTTGGACCATTTTACAATAATTATAGATATATTAGGTGAAACAAGTAGATTGTTTCACAAGGGAGCAAAGTGATATACATTAGGGCGAGGTCAACATATTGAATCCAGAGCGTAGCGTACAGCCAGAGGCAAACTTTATGCTCCCAAATGAACAATTCTGTTATTTTATATGTAATCAAATAACACTGTATTGCCATTAAAAATGAAAAAACATGGTTAAGATGCAATAAAAACAGCAGGGAGCAAAATGAGACTGCTCATGCTACGTAGACTAAAATGGACTCTTTTCGAATAGAAGCGTAAACTATACAGAGTGCACACCCTGTATATAAGTTGACCACTTAAATGAGACGTCGCCCGCGCGGTACAGAGGCGCGGGGGCATGGCGACAAAGGGGACCGAGTGAGGTGCGGGCGGCAGGCGCATTTTTGTTTTCATTCATTTCACGCCGCCCGCACCTCTCAGGCCCCTTTGTCGTGTTGTGCCCCGCGCCCCTGTGCCGCGCGGGCGACTACTCATTTAAGCGGTCAACCCATAGACGTCTCTTTTTTACTAAACGGATCTCGGTTTGTATGTGGTTTTTTGTAATGACATCGCCTCAAAGTTCGTAGCACTAGCACATTCAACGCGATATCCGTAACGCAAACAGTGTTGTAATAACTATATAGAACAGTAATAAAAGCTTGCAACAAAATCAATGGATTATAAACATTTTACAAAACATAGAGATGCAACAAGCGGCTATTCAGTCGACGTTTTCAGGTGAATAAAGATAAATTACAACCGTTTGAGATGAATTCAGGAGACGTGACGGTCTAGGTACATTTGTACCACTAAAAAAAGTACCACCAAGGCAAGGGTACAAGTGACTACAATATGTGTTACTATTACCGCAATTTATACGCAATAGAATAATAGTAGATTGTATCACATGGGAGCAAAGTGACTAGGTCGAGGGCAAAATATTGAATTCCGAGCGCAACGAAGTTTTCTAGACTAGAATCACGAGTGTAGCGAGGGACCCAAATTATACAGCCCGAGATATAAATATATTTTGCTCCCAAGTGAAACACTGCTTTTCACTTCTATGAAAAAACAAATTAAATAATTACAACATATAAACGTCAATTACGATTTTTTTTATTTCTTTATTGTTACTGGCGGTACATATAATAGTGGTACTTTTAAGTAGTACAAATCGTCCTAGACCGTCGTGACCGTACGGTGCAGTCTTTTCCAATTTTTCGTTATAATAATGTCAAGGTCAATAATGGTCACATATTTTTAACTGACACCCTCAAATGGCAAAGTGTTACGTTCGGACTTAGTTCTCGGGTTCGGTTTCGTAGAAATGAAATTAGTATAAACGAAACATTTGTACATACATCAGGAAAACGGACTTCTCGTCATTTTTGTGCTAAAAATATGTCAGCCCTGCCCTTGACTTTGACATATCTCAAACAGTTAATTTGATACTCTATTCACCCAATCTACTAATCCAGTAAGGTCTCATAACAAGTCCCCATTCCGCACTGGGCCCGCGCGGGGAAGACTTTTGCCCACTGCCCAGCGTTCTCATAATGAGATAAGCCCCATCAGTGGGACGTATAGGCCAATGATAACAAGATACCTGATGAAAAACTGCATTTAACCTTTTGACCGCCAAGCATGTCTGAGAAGTAACACGAATTTCAACTTTAAGTCAAGGTAATACAGGACTTTTTTACCCTGTATCCGCTGACGGCTGCAGCCGACTGTGGCGGTTAAAAGGTTAAACTTTTCGAGACTCGGAGCGTATCATACAAAATTGATTTATCTACATAGACAGAATTTTCTTATTTTAAAATCGGTACTTAATAATTTTACATCGTCTTTAAGGAGTACATTAGTTATGGAAGTGAGAAGTATTTACAATACACAGATGAATTTAATGAGATCCAAGTTGAAAATAATGCTTTAAATTTCACTAGGCAGTAGAATCGGATATGCTGTAAATGCACTTTTATTGCCAGTCATTCAATCAAACAGCTACATGAACTAGGTGAGTTCATGCGGTCGTATAACGAATAAACCAAAGATACCAGCCAAAGCGCCCACTGGGCGGGTTAATTAGCCCTATACTCTTAATGATTTTGAGATTTTAATAACATATTATTATAAGAAGTCTTGTTTACTAACATTTTATGGAGCTGTCAATTAGCCGTCGCGATAAAGGGTGCCCGCTAGGCGAGTTCTTCGGCGTAGACTAGTCATCTGTAGCTACTATAGCAACAGCCCACCGCGGGCTGTTCGGGATGGGTACAATCTCAGAGCACCCACACGGCGGGTTGGCAATGAAAGCGTCTCTCGGAGTATATCAAAGCTTATTCTAGTTAGTGAAAAATTAATACGAAAATGCAAGCTGCCGATTCAAAAAACTACGCGAAATCTCATTAAATTCATCTGTAAGGCAAATGGAGTAAAATAGTCAATGCCACAATTTTATATTTAAATAACTGCTTCTGGGAGCTGAGTCATTACGTATTAGACAATAATATACTGCGTGTGGCCTTCCAAGAAAACAGTGGTCATGGGAACAAAGCTACGTAATTTCGTATTTTGAATGAGATAACGGGACAAACTTTTTGTGTACGCAGGCCAACTTCACTCGCAGCGGAGGCATATATTCCTGGATCCTTTCTCAGGATTATGTGGCAAATATGCCGATCAAATCGTTTAAAATCTAGTGACGTCACAAACATAAAACAATATCCAAGTACGTGATAAATTATAATTTACCTCTTTCTATTATCTTCGGCAAAACCAGAAGTAGATTCTATGATTTCTCTTATTGTATATTTTCCATGGTTTTGATTAGAACTTAAAAATATTTATAGGCGGGTCCACTGAGACCAAATAAGTAGAGACCAGACAATTATAATTTAAAAAAAACATATATATTAATAATAAATAAGTTCATAATGCATTTTAGAAATTGTTTCTTTTTTTCTTCTACAGATTTTTATTGAGCTTAGACCGGCTTTTTTAAGAACCCTTTAGAACATTAGGTATTGCGACCTTGACAGGTTACGTCGAATTACGACCAAGGTCGCAAGACACGCACAAAGATGTAGTTTACACGCACTGTCGGGTCAATTTAGGCTCGCCAGCGAGTTCGGTGACGAAAATTACACCCTAAATCGGAAGTGTAAAAACCTGTATTCATTGACTGATATGATCTGATAATTTTACTGACGGATCTTCATAAAACCCTGCTGTTACCAGTACCATTTAATTACTGGTATGTTATACTTCTAGTAAATGTTACTATTGGGACTATTTGACACATCGAGGTTTGTTCACGAATTAAAAAGAACTGTCAATTTTTTATTAAGGCCTTAAATATTACAACTATTACAAGTATCCTTTTTAGGTTTCTATAACTCGTACATTATAAATGTTTAGTCATGTCCAAAAAGAGGTGCCCTCTTTTCGACATTGCAAGCGATATTGCGTGTGGGTTTTTACGATGCCGCCTTTATTGTCAAGTTGATAAGAGCTACCACATTGAAGCAAAATAATTAATCATACCTATGTCGCTTAGACAATGCCGAAAAGAGGTCCAGCAAGCCATATTTGAAATAGGCCATTTTGATATTTGTTAATAATTAAAAAAAATACTGGCCAAGATAAATACTTCACAGATGCCTTTTAGAAAATTTAATTCGAAAACCTAGATTAGTCTAACTACTTAATCTACCTACTGATTGTGAATTTAGAAAACTCCACACGGGGTTCTGTTTTTGGGGGTTTTTACTGACGGATTCCTTTTAGGGTGGGGTTCAGTCAGTCGTTATTGATTTAGATAACTCCATTCTATTTGGGGGGGGGGGGGTGGGTTTCTAGTAACAAATTCGGTTTAAGGTAGGTTTCAATCAGTGATAATTGATTTAATAAACTCCACACAGGCCCGTAGCCAGGGTTCTGTTTTGGGGGGTGAAGAGGGGGGGGGGGGGGGGGGGGGGGGGTGTTCAGCGTTCGGTTTCGTGGGGTTCTACTGACCGATTTGGTTTAGGGTAGGGTTCAGTCACTGGTAATTAATTTAGTAAACTCCACACAGGCCCGTAGCCAGGGTTCTGTTTCGTGGGGTTCTACTGACCGATTCGGTTTAGGGTGGGGTTCAGTTAGTGGTAATTGATTTAGAAAACTCCATAGAGTCCCGTAGCCAGGGTTGTGTTTTATGGGGTTCTACCGACCGATTCGGGCAGCACTTGATGCATCCTCCATACAAAGACTGTTAATTTGCGTGCGTTCTGGTCCCAAAGAGAAATAGTGTCACCATTTTAAATATCGAATTGTTTGGTGTCATCCCTTAGATGCATACAGTATAATTAATGATACTACTATAAGAAAATTACTTTAAATACCAGCCTACACCAGTTAGTGTCTTCTTGGTGATGAGTTAAGGTTTCAAATTAAAGTGAATTTGATTTCTACATATTTCGTTTCAGTAGTATCATTTTTGATACTCTATGCATTAAGGGTTAAATTCCATACTTATTACAATTCGATGTTTGGTTAAGCTGGTAGTTCTAGGCAAGAAAGTGTATTTATTTTCATGTAAACATAATCGATAGAGATATTTGGACGACCTGTATGTTTATTAAGGGCGAATCAACCATTATAATACGTTTTTGTGACGATGATTTTCAGTAATATTTAGGCTAACTTAGAATTTTGTTTCCCACACAATTTGACTATAGAACTTAAAACTGTACAGATGTAGTGCATAATTAGTTTCCATCGTGTTTCATCGGAAAAGTTCGTATTATCGTGCTCTCTCAATTAGCTTCAGCAGGCCCCCAATTCTCGGTGCATTCGAGATAATCTCACAATCGAGATTAAACGTCAGTGCATACAGTCATTTGACACAACAACTGTATGAATCTGAGGTTTAATCTCGCAATTGACATTATCTCGAATGCATCGAGAATTGGGGGCCAGTATCCATCATACCATGCTGTCATTTTTTATTTTGACATTTGACGGTAAATAATAAAGTTTCATATGAATGAATATAAAACATGTCACTCATGTAATACAATAATTAATTGACACTTCGGGTCCCGTCGTCTTCGGATTGAGATCCGAGTTTTACCGATGGAAACATATTATTCACTATATCTGTAATATCTTTGCTCCTATATTATTAAGCGTTAATTTTTATATATATTTATGCGTTAAAGGTCCTTTATAAAATTATGAAAAAAATATCAGTGACCGCTGGAAAAAGCCGCCAATTCCATATAAAATTACCCAAACCTTTTTTGCACAACTGCACGTCTAGCACGACCTGCCCGCGAGTCGTTTGTCGCTCAGTGCATCCCTTACATACTTGACAAGTTAGACAGAGACGCACTGAGCGACAAACGACTCGCGGGCATGTCGTGCTAGCCCCCCTGATGATCTATTATCATATCAGAGATTAATATCGAATGCATATTATCCTACAGTTGATAAAAAGTTATGTCAGCGAGGAGACGGCTTCTTAGAATATTTTTGTTTATAGTAAAAATCCCAAAATCCTTCCCGAAGGCCTTTCTTAAGAACGTTCCCGATCAGGTCTTGGTACGTTCGAAGAGGTCTTCCCCTTCCATTTCCCCGGGCATTTTTTTAATAATAAATCATCAATACATATAAAACAGTACCGTGACTCACTTATAGACAACGCACAGCCTAAACGGGTGGTCCTAGAGGTTTGAAATTTGGAGATATTCCTCGAATACCTTAGAGGTGCACTAAGGAGGGATTTTTCGAAATTCCATCCCTATAGGGGTGAAAAGGGGTGATAAAGTTTGCGTGGAAAATACCGCCGACGAACACGCGCCACTAAACTTTAGGTAGATATGCATCCGATACCTGCTTATAACTCTGCATTTTATTAGTAACACTACGAGACATACGCAGTAACAGAATACCAAGTTGATTCACCCATTATTTATTAAAACAAAGAAACAATGAGTTAAGTTAATCCACAGATATAGATAATCAAACATTGACCAAACCGAGGATTAAAAAATACACAAAAGGGCTATTAAAGAAATATAATTCCATTCGTCATGGACGATAAAAAATACTCAATTGTAAAACTTAGGCTGCACAATATTTTGATTAAAATGCTGCTATATGTATAAAAAAATACCCCAAGGTATATAATAAGGTAATGCGAAGTCTTTATTGAGATATGAAAACAAATAGTTAAAATTCATCAAAACGGATGAAAATCAATTTGATTGTATATTTAACTGGCTTCTTTCGCGTGGAATTCGGTTACAGTTATACCCTCGGGAACTTTTAAATTTTCCGGGATAAAAAGTAGCATGTGCCATTCCAGACAATAATCTATCTCTGCGCCAAATTTCATCCAGATCTGTTCAGCCGTTCAGACATGATTAACAAATATCCACCCAAACTTTGGCATTTATAATACTAGCTGGTGCCCGCGGCTTCGTCCGCGTAGAATAATTATTTAAGTAGCCTGTCTTTCTCCAAGGTCCAATCTATCTCTACATCAAAACTCATCAAAATTGGTTCAGCGGTTTAGGCGTGAAAACGTAAGAAACAGAGTTACATTCGAATAATAATACTATTTTACGCATATCGCAGCATTTTTAACCGAAAAACTGTAAAGTAATAAAAAAATATACCCTAAAAAATTAGCACCTGCATCTGCGAAAGGCTTAAACTAAGATATACAATACTTAATAAAATATAAAAAAACGTAAAAAAGAATATTTTAATTTTATTCGAATACATACAATCAATTCAAAACGACATAGTCAAATCATTGCTCTTATAGCATGTAGATAAGATAATGATTGCAGTATGTGCAATCATTTGAATTTGTAAAAAAAAACAACTAAAGAATCACAGATCTTTCTCCGACTGCGGCGAGTCAGGTATTGTGTTCCGCCTTTGCGTGACAAAACTCAGACGTTCCATTGATATAAAGGTAAAAGGAAAAAGAAGGAACCCTTATAGGATCACTCGTGTGTCTGGCTGTCTGTCCGTCTATATAGCTATCTTTCTGTCTGTCCGTCTGTCACAGCCAATTTGCTCCGAAAATAATGGACCGATTGAGTTGAAAGGTACACATAATGTAAGCCGATGACCACAACACGGACGTGTAACGTTAATCAATTAATTTTAAACATGGCGACCTCTTTTGGGGTTAGAAAATTTAAAAAAAGTTTTGCAAATTATGGTGTATGACATACCAAATTGCATTCCATAATGTTACTTACATAGCAATTAATTAATTACGTAATTATAACATATAAGGGATTATAGACCCTGCAGGGCACAGCAATTTTAGAAGAGAGGAGGTCTTTCATTCAGGTATAAAACATGACCGTGACTCAGTTATAGACAACGCACAGCCTAAACGGGTGCTCCTAGAGCTTTGAAATTTGGAGGAGACATTCCTCGAGTACCCTAGAAGTGCACTAAGGAGGGATTTTTTGAAATTCCACCCCTAAAGAGGTGATAAAGGTTGTACGGATCATACCGCGGGTGAAGCTATGGCGGGTCCACTAGTAAAATATAAAGTCCGCTTCCATAGCACTGAACTACACTATGTGCGTTCGATTATCCGATTCCTGCTCATGAATGAGGCATACGTTGGTCTGTTTGTCTGTCTGTCTGTTTGCATTTGGCCAATGGAACATCGAGTTATATCACACTCCGAAAGCATGTTTATACGACTCATAAAAAAAACGTGTGCAACAATTTCTTCCCTTCTCATACCGGAGCCAGATGACAAATTTAAAAAAATATAATTTTCCGCTTAAAACTAAAGCTTAAAATTAAACTCCATCCATAAAACACAATGCAACGCACAACAGTTGCGTTTTTTTTTCCTTAATTAAAAAACCGATCGTTGATGAACTCGAATATTAAGAGGAGTGTGAACCTATAGCTTTTCATACAAAAGGCGATAACGATTTCCACCCCTTAAATGTTAACCGATTTTGACCAATTTTTGATAGGTTGTCAGTCAGAACAAAATCTTGGTCTGTATGTACGTTTTAGTTTTTTCACTATAATCAATAAATTCAATTCTATTGCTGTTTCAGTATTCTCATACAAAACTTATTTCGGCGATTACTTGACTTTGTTGATGCTTAATCAATATTCAAAAAACGTATAGACCTAGATTAGGTTCTGACTGACAACCTATCAAAAATTTGGCAAAATCGGTTAACATTTAACGGGTAGGCATCGTTATCGTCTTTTGGATGAAAAGGGTGATTATTGCCGTTGGTTCAAAGTCCTCTTAAAAAAAATATCATAGGTAATAATTAATAAAACAGTATCCCACAATTTTCTTTTCGCTCCGAGACTATTATCTAAATGATTAGGGAGATACAAAAAACTGGCCAAATCATTGATAATTATTTTAAGCTTAAACTATATTTTAAAATTTCCATCTAAATCTGCAATGTTAATGACAAGTTTGACAGCATACTATTAACCCTTTCAATGCCAAGGACGCTTACAAGCGTCATGAGGTGTCGTGCCTACCACACCACCGACGCTTATAGTCATAGCTGGGCACAAGACCGTTAATCCGTTAATCGTTAATTAACGAAGTTATCATTACTTTAAAAAATGTTAACGGACTCATTAACTTCCGTTAAAAAAAATAACCCTTAAGTGCATACAGTATCAAAAATGATACCATGTCTTTTCTCCGCTCCAATATTAATATTTTTTTATATCCTCATATTCTATTGACGGCGGTTAGATGCCAGAGCTCCAACACAAAAAAAAAAAAACCGGCAACCATAGAGCGTCCATTTTAAAACTAAACGTCAAAACTGTCAAATGTGCGGGAACTTTTTGCGACAGTGAAATTTGAAAGTTTTAATTATTCATTATCTAGTGAATCTCGTTATATTTTGAATAGGAAAAAATTGTATAAGGAAGGTTGGTATCTGTATTTATCATACATTATATGCATTTTTGTTGGATTTGCATCCTTTGTTATATTTTTTTGAGTTTTACGTTGGTATCAAAAACGATACTCCATGTGACAACGTCTTTTTTGACGGTATCAAAAACGATACTCCATGCAATCTGGTCTGTTTTTCTACTCGCACGGCTTGTGATATTTTCTTTGCATTTTTTTGCATTTTACTATTATTTGGCACGGGCTTGGGTGTGTATATGAGTGTTTATTTATTCTACAGCATGGTTCGACATAGAGCATTAAGAGACAAGGACATAGAAGAATTGTTGGCACAGTTAGAAGGTGGAGAAATATCGGAAGACGATGCCGAGTCTGACGGAGACGACTTGGAGTTTTATCCATCATTGGAAGAACTGCAAGCAGCTCTCGAAGATGTTGAACTAGAAGAAGAAACCCCAGGCATGACAGAAGAAGAAGGTTTAGTAGAGGAACCTAATATGACTGTGGATTTTCCTGATCCTCCATTGCTAAATGAGGACACGCCGGCGACAGGTATGCAAGATCCTTTCATACCTATAAATGCACAAAACCTTCGCTGGCGTAAGGCTCACTTTCCGTTTTGTGAAAACCAAATTAAATTCAATGGCGTCACTGATTACCCACCAGAAATAATGAGTCTACAAACACCATATCAGTTTTTTTCATATTTTTTCACGCCAATTACATTCGAAAAAATTGCTGAAGAGACAAATTTGTATTCGGTACAAAAAAAAACAGAACGCCCGACTGTTATTGATGTGACTGACATAAGAAAGTATTTCGGAATACTGATATTTATGTCTGTATATAATTATCCTTGTGTCCGATCTTACTGGAATACAAAATATGGTTTTGAACCAATCAAACAGACAATGCCCATTAACAGATTTGAGAAAATTAGAGAAATCATTCATTTCAATAATAATCAGTTACATAAACCGATGACACATCCTCAGCATGATAGATTGCACAAATTACGACCAATAATAGATCACCTAAATGACAAATTTTCTTCTGTTCCTATGCAGCAACGCCTGTCAATTGATGAGCAGATGTGTGCGACCAAAATCGGGCATTTCATGAAGCAATATTTGCCCAATAAGCCTCATAAATGGGGCTTTAAGCTTTTTGTGTTGTGCTCGCTATCAGGTTTTGCTTACCGTTTTATCATATATTCAGGCAAAGACACGGAACCTTTACAGCCTGGCGAAGCAGACGTAGGTGTAGTAGGTAATACAGTAATAAAACTTTCAAGAGGTATTCCGCGGAGGTTAAATCACATAGTCTATTTCGACAATTACTACACCTCATTACCCCTAATGTACTATATGGCTAAAGAAGGGATTTTGTGTTTGGGAACCGTGCAAAGAAATCGACTTGGAAAAAATTGTAAGTTGCCAACAAAACCCCAAGTTATGGCTAGATCTGTGCCAAGAGGTTCTTTTGATGAATATATAACTACTCATGATGGAGTTGACATGACCGCAGTGAGCTGGAAAGATAACAAACAAGTTATTCTTTTGTCCACTTATGTGGGTGCAACACCAATTGGAACGATTGAACGTTACGATAAAAATGAAAAGACGAGAAAACCGATTTCGTGCCCAAAAGTTGTAAGTGAATATAACGCTCACATGGGCGGAGTTGACTTGATGGATTCATTCTTAGGCCGATACCGAATTCGTATGAAAACAAAGAAATGGTATCTACGTATATTTTACCACCTGCTAGATCTCACTGTAATTAATTCCTGGGTGCTATACAAAGAAGTGTGCGAAAGGAATCAGATTGAACAAAAGAATATTCTGAAATTAGCAGACTTTAGATCCGATCTAGCAGACGCTCTATGCAAGTACGGAATCAACTCACATCCAACAAGAGGACGCCCTAGTAATAGCCCTTTGTATGCTCCACCCCCCAAAAGAAGGAACGTTTTACAACAAATGCCTACACGCGATATACGGTTTGACGGAATTGGGCACAACCAAATAAAGGGGGATAAAAGAATGAAATGTATAAAACCGGGTTGCAAATTACTTAGCAGTGTACAATGTCAAAAGTGTAGAGTGTATTTATGCTCAAAGAAGAACTCTGATTGTTTTAATGACTTCCATTCTTAGTTAACGTTTTTCCTGTTGTTAAAATTCTTTATTAAGTGCTGATTATTTAATGCCATAATTACCTACCTACCAGTAGAATTTTAGAGGGTACTCCATGGAGTATCAAAAATGATACCAACATTTTTTTTATAAATAAATATATTAAAATATGACTAAATTTTTTTTTACTATTTTTCCCATCATTAACTTATATTTTCTAATCACATATATTTTTTTTGCAAAAAAAAAAAAAATTATGCACCTAAGGGATAAAGTCCGTTAATTAAGTACCTGCTATTTGCCAAAAGGACACCGCGCGGCTTATGTCAGATAGCTTTTGATTTGAATTTGATCTCGAAATAATAGGGTATTATCACAAACTCTAATGCAATACCCTTCTTTTATAATTTTTTTATGTCCTGTCTAAACTTCCATAGCTCATACCAATTTTTTTTTTATGAGTAAATCACAAACGCAACGTCATATAAAATGCAATTTCTATCACGAGTTAATTAACGTTAACTTCCGTTAAATCTTCCTAAATGTAACGCTTTAACGTTTCACGAATTTAACTTTTTTAGTAACGAATTACGAAGTGAACTATTTTATTAACGGTGCCCAGCTATGCTTATAGTTGTCGGAGGTACAACTCAAAAGAGACCTTCTATCATATGAATTAAGTTCATTTTCGCATAGCTTATTGAAACGCGCTTGGCGTGTGTGCATTTGCATTTGACGTAAGGCGTTGAAAAGTTTAAGAGGCGTCTTACAAAGCGGAACTGGCGATGTCGCATATTTCCGGTTTTTTGGATTCAATATACCGGTACTTGTACCTATTAATCACGGCCACCTGACGCATGGAGCTTGCAAATTATTAAGGTCAAATATGCACGCGTTCTGTACCGGTATTTTTACCGGTAAATGAATTACCGGTTATTTTAGGAAAGTACCGGTATAAAGGGAGCCGCTAATAAAATTGGCACCGACACCGAGTTCAAAGAAACCGGTTCCGAAAATAGCGGTAATTAATGTCCTGGTCTGATTGCTATGTCTACACATCTTCCCCGCACCTAATTATTAACTGCTTTAATTAATGGCCGAATTCAGAAAGGCCACTCACATTGAGCTTTAATTAAAGTGACGTTTCAGTGACGTTTCTGTATAGGTTGACAACTAGTTGAGGGACATTTAACTATTCAATATCTAATCAAATGCTTAAGTGGCGTTTCTGAATTCGGCCATAAGCTGGCCAGTTTTCTATCCAATAGCATGCAGCCACACATTGCTATTAACATCGCAGGAGACAATAAGAAAAATCCATTCCAACCGGTTCACAACAAAAAAACAACTATAAAACACGTTTTTAGGTATTAATATTCATATATTCCTAATTATTTGAAGCTGTATTAATGGGCTTTCTTATAATAAGTCAGATAAAAGTTATAATTAATATTAAGTGGTATACCGGTATGATTATGTACTTATCCGGGCGGCAGGTAGCTAAAAAGTCGGTACTTGTCTCTAATGTGTGGGCGAACGTCGTCTTTCTGCAACAAATTCAAATCACATTAAATCAGTAAATTTAATCAGCAAATTGGCCACCCGTGGGCTCTTTTACTTCTCACATGAATAAATTAAAATGGGTTGAATCTACCAGCGCTTTGGACAGGACCATCATTACTGAGAAAGTCATCTTTTCAAGTCAAAACATTGATTTTACAACATACATAAAAACTCAAAAAAATTAAGTAGAAACATTACAAAGTAATAAAGCAATAAATGATAATTAAATTACTAATAAAAATCGATTGGTGAATAATCAACAAATATGAATAACTTATATGATTATCATTTAAGCCAGAGAAAAACCGTTGCAATAAATACTAAATTTCTATGACTATACCGCGTTGAGCGTCGAGCATCGGTGGTTTATGGTCAAATTCAGAAAGGTTACTCAAATTGATCTTTAATTAAAGTGACGTTTGAGTGACGTTTTTGTATAGCATGACAACTAGTTGAGGGACATTTAACTAGTTAATCTCTAATCAAATGCTTAACACTTTCAGTGCCAGCTCAAAAATCAAGTCCCATCCCAGGCGCCGAAAAATTGCTTCGATACAAAATTGCTATAGCAAGAACCCTACCAGCGAGTCGTTCGGCGTGGCGACAAAGTCATAGAAAACCCGATTATCGGGTTTTCAGCTCGTATTTTATTAAATAATCATATCGATACCGTACCCCCTGTTTTTACCTCCTACCATCCACCAACACCTGCATCCAGTCTCTACGCTCGAGCGTACCCCGAATTAGAGACGGCAAAAAGCGAGGAAGAGAGATCGACGACTGTACAAACATTCGTCAAACAAGCGACCTCTGTGACTTGTCGCTTGTTTGACAAATATTCTTGAATGTTCTAATGACAGAGGTTGTGTTCTAGTTTGGTCCTGCGCGTGCTACGTACCGTGGAGAGGACTTCGAGGAACGGCAGCAGCTTGAGCAGCTCATTGTCGCTGCGGTCGACGAACCAGCTGTCGATCGGGATGCCGTTCTCCAGCTGGTAACCGAAGGCCTGGAGACAGAAAACACATCATCACCACCGTCAGCAGCCGACTTTGCTCCCTCTAAGGTCTGTTCGGCGAGAGTTGATAAAAAAAGTAAAAAGTCAGGGCTTCTTAACTCATTACAAATAGCGGCCCGCTTATTATTTTTATCGATGATAATAAAAAATTAAAGAGAAATATTATATTTTTTTCATAGAATATTATTATTGAATAGCCTAACTGTATAAAAAGAAAGCAACACGCGGACAGAACACCCCAACGACACTCGAAACCAATGACATTATTATATGTCGAAAGACACAAGACACGTCATATCCATACTCAACGCGTTTTAAACATGTGTCATAGATATTTCAGATGCTGCAGATGCCAGTGCAGATTATTGAATTTATATCACATTTGACGTGGACATATAAGATATTAATTTGCAATATGGCGATTGTGTATATGAACAAAACAAATGTATTTCTTTCGCCGCCGTCCGCCCGGCTCTACACCGCAGTTGACAACATCTGCGTCCCTCGTACCACGAAACTCAGTGCGCGCGGCGATAAGCGACGCCCGTCATACAGTTTGCGATAGTAAAGCGACAGTCGCTATTTCAAAACGATATCATAATATTTATCAACTCTCGCCGAACCGACCTTACGCAAAGTAGAAATGTATTATTTTCAAATGAAAATGATTTTTACCTGTGGGCTGTTGTCGACTATAACAGTCTTGCGCAGGTCACGACCCAAGATGGACAGATCCTTCACGTAGTTCCCGTTCACCAGCAGGCAGTGCTCCCGGAACAGCCTGGAACAAAAAGATTATCAGCCACGTGGCACTGGTGGCACAATTGGCAATGCACCTGGAGATAGCCAGGAGAATGGAGGAATACAGGTTAAAGTCCAGCCCAAGACAGTCAAAAGTCAAAGTCAAACTATATTTATTCAATTTAGGCTTTTACAAGCTCTTATAAAGGTCAAGGAATGCATTCTTCTTCATCAGAATGTCTAACTTGCAATTCGTCTACGAAGCAAAATAACTAAAAAGAATGTCTACGTGGCAAAATACCTAAGACGTAAATCGTCTAAAGATCAAAATGTCTCCCAAGCAAAATGCCTAAATTGCAATAATACCTAAGCAGCAAATTGTCTAAAGATTGTCTAAGGATAAAGATAAAGATAAGGATAATGATAAAGATTGTAAAGGTTAGTCATATTGCCTGGTAGGCATTTTGCTTCTTAGTCAATATACAATGAACCTTTTGAAAAAATATGTAAGAACCCGCACCGTTGTCTTAATTTTATGAAAGCTACTTATCTAGGCGACTTTCATAAACTCATAGACTCATGGTTGGACGAGGTTTAGCGAGGGAGATCCGGGTCAAAATTGATTACTTAAAATAAGTTTTATCCCATGATGTAATGTATAAAACCCGCAAAGTTTTTGTTGCGGTCTGCATCGCTCTTTATAGATTGCTTCCAAATAAGAAACCAAGAATTTAATACTTAGTATAATATTTGTAATAGTTTATAATATCTTGTCATATTTATTGAAAACAGCGGCAGATAAAGTGTAGTTTTCGCCCGCTACTTTAGTTAAAAAAAATATATTGAAATTAACTTATAAATAAATTTTAAAATAAAATAAGTTCAAGTGCTGCGTAGTCATATTGTCTGCTAGGCATTACGCCTCTTAGTCAATATAAGTTTTAGGCTAAATTTTATGTAACTTTTTAATTTTAGGCAGCATGATCAATAAGGGGGAAACGGAATTAGCTGCTAAGACACTCGCTCGGCCTAGTTTAGCTGCTAGCGTTTTATTGAGGTTAAATGTTACTTTGTGCCTTATATTTTACAGTTTTAGACCAGTTTAGACGTAGGATAGGTTGGATGTTGTGCTGTACCTATATTTGATCCAGCGGCGTGACGGATCCAGCAGATTGAGCAGGCGATCCGCGTACACGCGCTTGCTCGCCGTGAACAAGATCACCTCGTACATGCGCGACACCCGCGACAGGAACTCGGCGAAATGCGGACGCGTGCGCACGAACACCTGCGTCAAATATAATGTAATAATAACAGTACATCGTGTATTAAACTGGTTAAGAAGCAATAAGGAAGATTCTGAGAAAATCTAATTAGTCCATCATTTAGATTATCAAAAAATATTGAACACGTATTTTTTGCTTTATCAAATCAATCAAAATTGGCAAAGATAACGCGCATCAAAGTTCGGGTGTGGCTACTTACGACGTCATAAGTCCCCACTAATTGGTACAAAGTGTGCAAATTCGTGACGTCACGCGGAACTTCAACGCACTATATCTTCGTAATTTTTTGTTTAATCGACAAAAGAAAAGATATTATTATGTGTTCAATATTTTTTTACAATGTAAATGACCGACTAATTAGAATTTTTCAGAAAACTTCCTTATTGCGAACGAAGCGATAATTCAAGTGGCACGACGTTCATAATTGCCGTTCCGCCGGTACTTCACACGTTTTTTGAAATATAAAGTAAGGGCTACTATTTTAATAGCAGTTTCTAAATGGTGACGGCGGCGGCGGGGAGCGGCGTGCATGTGGTGTGACGTTATATCCTATACATCAATGCATTACTCCCGCGGCTCGTATTTTAACCATGCGATTCTTTTTCTATACATATAAAACAGTACCGTGACTCACTTATAGACAACGCAGTCTAAACGGGTGGTCCTAGAGGTTTGAAATTTGGAGGAGACATTCCTCGAGTACTCCGGAGGCGCACTAAGGAGGATCTTTTGAAATTCCATCTATAAAGGGGTGAAAAGGGGTGATAAAGTTTGTATTGAAAATATCGCGGGCGAAGCTGTGGCGCGTCCACTAGTCTGGTATAATCTTAATAATTACGAGCAAGTGTCGAAAACTGATTCGGTATAGTTAGAGTTGGTTATTAATAATAATACGATAAATTTTATGTCAATTGAAGGATAACAAAATATTGTTCCACCCTGTATAACCCAGCCCAGGGTACTCACCGTGTACCGACAATCCTGGAACAGCACCGGGAAATGGAAGCTTGCATCCGGGAGCTCTTGCAGCGAGCAGTGCACCAGGGTTTCATCCAAATCCAGTACCTGCATCAAACCATAATCAGGTGACATGACAGATAGAGTGATTTCGCACTAGGTCCGATCCGTATCCGATCCGTATCCGATCCGAACCCGTGAAAATACGGTCTTGAGTAGCCGTAGAACTATTTCTATGGTAGTTGACGCACTAGGTCCGGCTTCCGTCATCCGTGAATCTCCATTCCGGACAAGATTATTCGCGGACCGAAGAAGCCATATTACTTGTATGAACGCTCGCACACTGCGTCCGATCCGTATCCGAACCGAATCCGAGCTACGTGCGAGCAGTGGTAGCGGGGCGACGTGGTATGTGGCCGGGGGACGCGTAAAATGACGTATGCTCGGATTTGAATCACAGATGAGACTAGTGCGTAAGCAATATCCGAATACGGTCCGAGATTTTTAGATCCGTATTTTCACGGGTTCGGAGCGGAACATTCGACATCGACTACATCGGGGAAATTCGCAAACCACTACTATTTCCGAACGCTGTCATCATCATCAGCCTGGGTGCCCCTTGAATCTTCAACAAACTTTTCATCGAATTTCATTACATCGAAAACGATTTGTAGAATATTCAGTTCCTATAATTTCTTTAGAAGTAATCTGTTTTCATCGATTATGCATTACAAATTTTCTTAATTCTTAGAACTAGTACAAGGATTATTATTTCTTAAAACATACATTTCATAAACTATTCAAAAGACAAAACAACTAAATATCGAAGTTCATTTCATCGGTATTTTATTACAAATCTCTTTTATTTTATAGTGTATACAAAGTACAACATAGTTTACCATATGAATGTTAATATAGGTAGTTATATAGCTCTGACCACCCATCTTAAGGACATGACAAAGAAAACACTCGAGGTTAGGATGTAATGTGTCATTATGAAAAAAATAACTCAAACAGCGAGCTTCGCTAGGCTCCCGCATTAGCCTTCGGTGTTAGTTATTTTTTATGACCACCCTGGAAGTGTAGCTTTTTATAAAAAAATATTAGTGTGTCACTGATTAGTGGGATGAGTCGTATATCTACCCATATCCGTCTGCTAGCGTATTGCGTTTAATTAGCCAAACTACACAAATTAGTTGTGTATTAATACACATTTGAAATGATTTTTTATGTAACATCATTTACAAGATTTAAATAAGGCATGAAATAAAAAATTACGGAATGAAGTTCTGTACTATAAACAAATTATGAAACAATTATTCTACAATTAAATAATCGGCGATTTAAAAATACTTGAATGATTCGTTCGATGATATAAATAGTCTATGAAATGAAAATATGGGAAACATTGACTTTGAACTAACATTCGATGAAAAGTTTGTCAACAATTCAAGGGTAAACCCATCAGCCTATATCCGTCCCATTGCTGGCCACAGGCCTATCACAGTGAGAAGGACTGGGCAGTAGTGTTTTCCATTTAGTCTACAATGAGTCGGCTCATGCTAGAGGTGCTCACCAGGCTGAAGTCGGGACTGGTCCTGGTTTTGAGGGGCAGCGCGGGGTAGCGCGCGCGCAGCGCTCCTGTCGCCACGGACTCCAGTGGGGGAAGCTGCCGAAATATTTAGGCTTAAGTATACATACAATAGGGAAGATGCATATTTTTTTTTCATCTTGTATAGTAACCGATCTGTGTACGCAAAACACTTTTATGTTGATTATTTGATATGTTATGAAACTTTGAAAAGTCACTGTTCATACCACTCGCAAAAACACTCCATTCAAAATGAACAACAGCTATGACGTCATAACTGTCGTTAGACTGTACAAAATGTATGTATGTAGATCCTAAATGGTCATTTGAAATGAAAAATTATAAGAGAAACCTAATACCTATTCAATACCCCACTCAACATACTTCATTGACTTACTTTTTTTTCTTTTTCACAATATGGCGCCTGTTTGTCGCCATATTAGATTGTGATTACTGTCATGTGTTTAAGATTAAGACAAATCGAGTGACGTAAGAAATAACAAAATCGGTCCACGCGTTTGATCTCTAAAGCGCAACAAAGGAACAAACATACATACATACAAACGTACATAGTCAAAGTCAAACTATCTTTATTCAATTTAGGCTTTTACAAGCTCTTATGAAGGCCAAGGAATGAATCTACCACCGGTTCGGAAAAAAATCCTCTACGGAGAAGAGCCGGCAAGAAACTCTGTGAGGTATCATTTTTTCAAAACAGTACACAATAAATTAACAATGATGTCTACAGTTTTATACAAATCTCCTTTGCGTTGCGCAGTCGGGTAAAAACGCCCTTCATTGCCTTGACTTAAAGTTGAAATTCGTGTTACTTCTCGGACATGTTTGACGTTGAAGAGGTTGAAACTGACCTGCTTGATGAAGAGGTAGGGGTCGAAGGCGTCGACCCACGACGAGATCTGCTCGCACTCCGCTCGGGTGCTGCACGAGATCACGTCCACCGCCTCCTCCTGCAACGAAACATCACTAAACACCCACTTAAAACCAGACTTATCTACAGGCTGGGCCATACATTTTTGCACTTTTAGAAACATGATAGAGGCAAAACTACAAATGCTATTTTATTACGTATTTATTATAAGTAATTAATATAAAAAATATATTTTAAAAGCAATGTCGCCTAAATGAGCTCCGCCTTGTTGCTGGCACTCCTGCAACCGACTGCGCAATAGTATGAAAAGATGCTGACAACAGGGGCGTGCAGTCCATATAGGCATTTAGGCAGTGCCTACCCTGGCAAAATGACCCAGTGTGTCCGATTTATAACTCATAATTCGCATGAAATTATTTCTACGATTCAATAATACCTATAATATTTATTATTCCATGTTACCGAAAATCCCACCAACCAACAAACTAAATTTTTCTTATATTTCATATAATAAGGTATTCATTCAACGCTAGCGAGTAGATCGTCAATTAACTTACAATTTGACAGATTACGTACAGCGGAACGTAGCAGCCACGTTCTGTTCGCGCCTTGCGAAAAAGGCAGATCGGGACAGTGCCTTCTTTTAACCAACACAAACAACGTTACATGTGTGCAAATGACTGTTTATGAACTCCGTACGAACATGAGCACCTCCACACATTAACACGATACGCACACAATAACAAATTGCTCCATACAAAATGAAGCAGGCACTGCCTACTTCGACGTACTTTTACGTCCATTACGTGTTGACAAGATGTTCTTACTACATTGCGGAGGAACCGGCGAAATCCAGCAATGTATGCTAAACTGATGTTGAATCTAATCTAAGAAGAGCGCTGATGGCCATGAAATGATATGGCTCTCAGGGCTCTTATTACAATGGCGTTGACTACGTGACAGATGGCATAGGCAATTGACCTACAGCGAAAGCGCGCGCAAGCTTAGGTTAATAACACGGCTGAATATGATGTCCGCTTCGATTACGGTTTGCCATGTAATAAAATTGCATTTGTTTTAGTAGTATTTTTGCAGGCTGTGTTTTGTTTTAAAATGTTGAATTAAAATAAAAGGAGCCATGTTTTTTGTTGTAACGCGAAAGCTTTCGTAAATAATAATTGATATTTTTTGCTTTTCTCTTGTTTAAAGTGAATAATTTGTTGTATATTAGTGTCAATATTTCCTAAATATGTGCTTTAGCTGTGAAGTTTGCGTTGACAGTGTGTTTACAAAAATGTAATAACGGTGAATTCGCAAAATTGTGTTTCTATAATTATTTGAAAGTTATTCAAAAGGGCAGATGTATGTCGGAATTTGATTGCAGTTATCGCCAGAGAAGGGTAATGTAAGTCGTAAATTTCGTTCTACATATATTGAAACTTTTAACTGGATAACTTAGTTAGATGCACGAGTTAGTCTGCTTGTATGTACTGAACTAAAACGCCGCCGGTTCCAATATATATATATATATATATATATACAACTAATATCAGAAATATGGCGAGTCCCTTTTTAACATTTAATTTTCACTGCCTACCCTGACTAAAATCCCTATGCACGCCCCTGGCTGACAATCATCACTTCTGGTACGTAACCGCCGTTTGCTTAATATTCGTTGTTGAACCAGTTTCTTTAAACTTATTGACCACAACTTTGATTAAACTGATGCTGGAACACTAACCTATACGGCGTAATCCATGTTCAATCCTAAAAAGGCATCGCATAGTAACGTAAAACCGGTTTTTTTTTTGAAGTGTTGAACACAATAACCACGTTGCTTTCCTGTGAAACGGTCCATCGTAGTCAAAAATTTACAAAATAGCCCTTAATAGCGTAGGAATAAAGCTGTGTTGCTATTTACAAAAACTTATGGCCCTGTATACAAATAAATAAAATAGAAATGTCTGTTTGTAATGTCAAAATAACAGTATTTTTTACTAAATAGATATGAAGGTATACACGGTCCTTATAAAAGTCCAATTTTTGTCTGTCTGTCTGTGTCTGTTCCGACTAGGGGCCGTCCATTAATCACGTGAGGCTTGAAAGGGGGGGGAGGGGTTTGACAAAAATCACGAAATGTCACAAGGGGGGAGGGGGGTGTAGTAAGATATCATGTGTATTTATTTTTTCAAACGCGCGATTTTTAAATCGAAAAGCGGCGTGTAGTGTGACCTTGACTCGCCGTTGCTAGGCACTAAAAATACACGTGATGTTGGGTGGGGGGTGGGGGGGTAGTCTTAAACATCACCATGTATCACCAAGGGGGAGGGGGGGTTAAAAAATGCTTAAAAAAAGATCACGTGATTAATGGACGGCCCCCTAGTCTCCGAAACGGCTGGGCCGATTTTGACGGGAGTTTCACTTGGAGATTTCATTAACATCATGGATCAATAATACAAGAAGAATGTCAGTCAACCTCTATATATTTGAGTGTACATCGGAGCTTTGACCCGCCATATTGATGAATTCTTAAATTTAGGCCGTAATTCGTTCAAACAACTATGGTTTCTTCCGAAAAACTGCTAGTTTATAAAAAAAACGTGAAAAAAGCAGAATCAACAACAGTTTGAAGACAAAATGACTTATTTTAATTTAATTTGATTGAATATCTCCCAGGCTAACTCTAGTAGCGTCATCTAGTGACAAGCTTCCGAACTACGATCCAATACATTGTTTTGTATCGCCATCTAGTATTAGCCTGGGAAGCTAGCTTTTCCGGCGTACGCTCAAATGTATGGAGGTTGACAGTCCATTTGTATTATTGGTCCATTTCTTTAAGTTATAACGTTACGCAACAGATGGCGCTGGGCGCATACTGAAACGCGCTAACGGTGTGCTTTTCTAGATTATATAAATACAAGTTTAGTTTCTGCAATGTCCGAACAACGAACTGCTCGTCAGCTGCCTTTGCTATTTTTGACCGAGACCTCGTGAATGCCAGCGAGGTCTCCATTAAGACTTTCGCAACCAAACTCAAAATGAAGTCAACACTGGGGCCAATTCGAACGTGTTTTCGCTAAATTTAGAAGTCGCTTTTGAAATAAGAAACGTTAGACTCTATTTTGAACCTTTGACGTTTCTTATTTATAACCGACTTCAAAAAACCGAAGGAGGAGGTTCTCAATTCTACGCGTATATTTGTTTCTTTTTTTTAATTCTTATTTTGTTATGTATGTTCACCGATTATAAGTTTAGGCAATCTTAAATTTAACACCGTTTTACACCGTTTCGAATTGGACCCACTGTATACCCAATATTTTCATCATAATATGTATAAGACACGGTAGCCGCGCCACCCGCAGGTACCAGCGCTACCTGCCGAGCACACAGTAGCCGTGTTCACCTTTTTAAGCTAGGGTTGTGCTAACAAACTTTTTTTTTTTGCTTGACTGACGGACAAACATCCTAACATCCTTAAAATTTAATGAATAGTCATATTAGACCAGGAGATGATGACACAAATTATCAGGTGATTAGTACTGGTCACTGGTCAAAAGAAGTCACAGCCAATTTACTCCGAAACTACTGGACCGATTGAGTTGAAATTTCGTATACATAAGTAAGTTGGTGACCGCAACACGGACGCGTGACGTAAATATATGAATTTTAAACATAGGGGCCACTTTTATAGTAGGGGGTAAATAAGAAAATTAAAATTAATTAAAAATATATAAAATAGTTCTTTACCTATAGAAGACAGGAAAACCTATAAGAAGTCTATGGTATTTAAAGTAACGTAGTCAATATTCGGAACGGAACCCTGTCCACGCGAGTTTAACTCGCACTTGTCCGGTTTTTCTGCAATGTATTACTGCAATTCTGGCTAAGAAAAAGTTCGACTGCAGACTTTTGAGTATAACCCGTTGCAGCAATGAATTGCCGTCCAAAAAGATTACATTAAAAGTTTGAATGCAAACTTTTACGAGGTATTTAAAAACCTGGACCCTAATTATTGGTTCTTGTGTGAAGTCAAGTGATATTGATGTCAGATTCATAAAATTGTGTCAAGGAACTGTATGCACTGACATTTGACTGTGAACGGCAAAAATCACCCTTTTCATACAAAACGCGATAACAATTTCCGCCCCTTAGGCGTCCATTAATTATGTGAGGTGCTCAGGGGGGGGGGGGGGGGGGAGGGGATTGAGACGAATCTTACTAAATCTGACTCGGGGGAGAGGGGGGAGTCTTGGCAAATATCACGTATTTTTTTTTTCTAGCAGAAAACGGTGTGAAACTGCGTGAAAGTTAAGTTAAATTAAAGCTAAATGAAAGTAAAAAAAGTGTCTTGAATAAAATATGGCAAAATCTGCCTAGTCTTTGCTAGCCTTAAATAAAAATAATTAGGCAAATTGTGTTTTTTTTAAATAAATTCAACGCTTTTATACCCAAAATACAAATTTTGTAAAATCTCACGTGAGATTGGGGCAGGGAGTCCAGAAAAATCTTACAACATCTCACCAAGGGGAAAGAGGGGGTCAACATTTAAAAAAAAATGCCTCACGTCATTAATGGATTACATGTTAACCGATTTGGACAAATTTTTGATAAGTTGTCAGTCAGAACAAAATCTAGGTCTATACGTTTTTCGAATATTGAAAAAAAAAGATCAACAAAGTCAAATAATCGCCGAAATTTTTGTATGAGAATACTTAAGCAACAATATAACTGAATTTATTGGCTATATATAGTGAAAAAACAAAGTTTAGACCTAGATTTTATTTTGAATGACAACCTATCAAAAATTGGTGAACATCGGTTAACATTTAAGGGGTGGAAATCGTTATCGCCTTTTGTATGAAAAGCCGTAGGTTCACGCTCGTCTTAATCTCACATGTCAACTAGTTAATCTCGCAAGGTCCGAGAGTTACGGCCATAACTTGCGAACGCGACCCGCTGAGTAACAGCTTGAGCGCCCCTGGGGTCGCGATCCACAGGTTGAAAAACATTGCATTAACCTTTTGACCGCCACAGTCGGCTGCCGCCGTCAGCGTATACAGGGTGAAAGAGTCCTTCATTGGCTTGGCTTAAAGTTGAAATTTGTGCTACTTCTCAGACATGCTTGGCGGTCAAAAGGTTACAATAATTGCACCCGTATTTACCTCTAGATCGGAAGGTGGTGCCTCGTCATGGCAAGTCAGCGATGATTCGTCAACCGTGATGGCCGAAGTGCTCTGCAATAACAACCATAAATTATATGTTTGTCTTACTAAATAGGTTAACATTCTTTGAGTTTATATATACACATACATACATACATTCATAGCATCACGCCAGAAATCCCTAATGCGGAGGGCAGAGCCACAAGACTACTTGTGGCCATGTTCGATTAATTAGTCCTAAGATGGTATGATGAACCGTATGGTGACAGGTGATCAGCCCATCGCCCATACAGATAGTCCACCATGTTGGAGAGGACCCGTCCCTTAGTCGACTTTTACGACATGCCAGGATGATAAGCATCTGCACGCATTCTATGCTATTTCTTCACTCCCAGTGCAGCAGAGGAGGATGGAGGTTAATTGGGCCATATATGTGCCGCTTCGATCATTGCTGATCTATTGTGGCAGCCCTTCAGTTTGGCTAGTGCTGGCCTCGTCCGCTAGCAGCCCTTTCCACCGTGTGCTCAGACCCTTATCGGAAGAGCATCGGTTACCACAATGTACATAAGTTAGAAAAACTCACTGGTACATGGGTCAATTTCAAAAAAAATTTACGTAATTAAGGCGTTGTTAAGAAAAAGTTAAATAAGTTCCTCAGTGTTACGAAAATTAGCCGTACTATTATATACCTTATTAATTGTAGCCATAAGCAATATAATTGTATCGCTAATTTTCGTAACACAGAGGAACTTTTTTTAACTTTTTCTTAACTACGCCTTAATTACGTACAAATTTTTTGAAATTGACCCACCTGGCAACTGCTTGGATTCGAACCCGGACCTCACGATCACGAGTCGACATCCTTAGCCATTAGACCACCGAAGTTCTCATGCTCGACTTACCCAGTGGCGCTCCTGCGCGAGGCTCTGCGTGATCTCATGGAGGAAGCCCTCGCTGGGGCTGCGCGCCGACAGCGCCTCCAGGCTCGATATCGCACCCGCGGTATCGCACGTCGATGATATCTCGCACTCGCTGTCTCGCACGTAGCCGTCCTGCTCTAGCATTGTCACGAAATCCGGCTGCGGGAGGGAGATGGAACATAATTGAAGACATCAGGTAGCGCAGCCTGCCTAGTGCCTACAAGCCAATTCGTGCCGGATTTCGGCATTATGTGACTTTCTTAACCTATAATCAATATTTAAAAAATGTATAGACCTAGATTTTGTTCTGACTGACAACCTATCAAAAATTAATCAGATTAAAACTTTCGTGAGACATTACTAAGACTAGAAATAAGCACGGCTTTACTCACGATTTATTGTCAGAAATAGTCCGACATGTTTCGGACTCATATGGAGTCCTTCTTCAGGGGTTGAGTACGGTCGCGCTCACTGCACATACACTGCATACACTGCTATTTCTGACAATAAATCGTGAGTAAAGCCGTGCTTATTTCTAGTCTATCAAAAATCGGTCAAAGCCAAATAGCACATTTAATGGGTGGAAATCGTTTTTGCCTTTATATGAAAAGGGTGATTTCTGCCTTTGGTTCACAGTACTCTTAATGAAATTTAAATAATTAAACACAACTTTTAACATCTATCGTAAGTGAAGGGAGACCTATTAGAGATCACAATTAATTGTTAAAATTGTTTAAAGCTTTTAACTACCTAAAAACTTTAAAATAAAGAAGTGGAAAAAGTTATTGTTGTAAAATCTAAAAGTTCTCATAATCTTCGTCCTGTAACATGAATGTTATGTATTTGAGATCTATGTTGGATTTTTCTCGATTCTCCTTCGAGTCTTAAGTCTTGGCAAAATACACTGGCCACAGTAGGTTAGTTTCCTAAAAAAAATCTAATTAGTCCATCTTTTACATTATAAAATAATATTGAACACATATTTTTTCTTTTGTCAATTAAACAAAAATTACGAAGATATAGTGCGTTGAAGTTCCGCGTGACGTCACGACTTTGTACACTTTTTACCATTAAGTGACGTCATGAGCCCCCACTCCCGAACTTTTTGCGCGTTATCTTTGTCAGTTTTGATTGATTCGATAAATTAGAATACTTTTTTTACCCAGGAAACATCCCTATGGGGTCGTCTATAAATTACGTAACGCATTTCGGACGGAGGGGGGGGTCTGCCCAAGTGTTACGGTCCTGTTACGTTGGGGGGGGAGGGGTGTTACGTCACGATTTTATAATATTGCACAATTGCGGGGGGGTCCCGGCTAAGCGATACGGTCCTGTTACATGGGGGGAGGGGGGGGTCAAAAATTTGAGAATCTTGCGTTACGTATTTTGTGGACGACCACTATTGAGACGCGATGGCCGTCTATAAAAAACTTACCTGAACATATTTCTCCTCACTGGCCAGGAAGTCAGCACAAGCGTCAATGTCATCAGTGGTCGACGTTGGCTGGTACATCTCCAGATCGTTGCTGGACTTGCGTCGCTTCACCACTCGTTTCTCTGTGGAATTGTTGCGGGATTCCTCTTTCTCTGTGGTCATCACCTTTGGGGGAAAATAATCAGTTAACATTCAATATGATATTTTTAAGACTAAATTTCCGCCTGGTGTGATCCCACCCTTCAGGGTTCGAAGGGATAATTATCAATGATAATTATCGTGATAATAACAGATCGATAATTTTATCGATTGATAATAACAAAAAATTTTGCTCGTGAAAGTAAAATAAATAAATAAATCAGGGGACAATCTTTTACACAAATCGATCTAGTCCCAAAGTAAGCTCTAAAGGCTTGTGTTATGGGTACTAGACGACGATATAAATACTTATATAGAGAAATAAATACTTAAATACATAGGAAACATCCAAGACTCAGGAACAAACATTCGTGTTCACACAAATATTTGCCCTTACCGGGGATCGAACCCGGGACGCTAGCTTCGGAGGCAGGGTCACCCCCAACTAGGCTAACCGCGTCGTCCTAGTAAACTGTATTCGAAGTATTCGAACGTGTATTTCCGCACTTGTTGTGAACAAATACACTTTTGCACAAATGTATTTGTTTTATTTATTTTTGTTAGAGTTTGTTATGAAACAATATAAAATCGGAATTTCTTATGAAACAATATAACAAATGAATTTCTTATACTGTTGATAATTATCTGATAATCATCCGATAATTATCAAGAAGCGTAATTATCTTGATAATTTCGAACCCTGGGACCATGCACAGTGGAAGGTTCTGTACTCCATTATATAGTCTCCTGCTATCAAGTATATGCCACAATGTATTGTATGCTGTGGATGTGGGATGGCTTCGTATGTTTTTCTTCATATACTTAAGCTTTTATTTAAATGCAGAAGTAGGTTTTGGACTAATGAGATGAAACTCTTGGCCAAACATATGTTGTTGGGAAAACATATAGTAACCCACCTATGTGGTGATGGAAAAATCGAATGAAAGAGATTCATTAAGATCTTTGATTAAAACTTGAAAAAAGCACAATGCAAGAATCTCCAGCGAAATCACTTCAAAACAAAGTTAGCAAACATTGGGAAACATTACCTTGGCCGCACGATCTGCTAAATAATTGACATCCTCATCATCAATAGGCAGTTCCTCATTAATAATCCTTGCGCACTCAGCAATAGCGATAAAATCATTCAAACAATCCGTTGGAAGACACAGCGAAGACTCCACCTGGGTCTCCAAATCAGACTCCTCACTTTTCGGAGACGGGAAGTCAACAAATGTTGTTGTGTGAGGTTCGTACATTGTAACATCATTATCTTCGGTATTCCAATTGTTCTGTTCCGGCACCACTGCTGCTTTGGTTTTGGTCTTCTTCTTCGGGCTTTCATTGGTGGAGCTGACAGCGATTTTGCTTTTAGAAGACGGGATACCAAGCTGCCGGACTTTGCGTATAGGAGAACTGTTCAATGAAGCTGATTTTTCGTTCTTATCCATCCGTCTTGTTTTACGTGGCGAGCTTATTTCAACGGACTCAGTTTTCTTCTCGCGATTAAGCGAGCTGTGTCGAAGTTGTGCACTCTTCGTTGTCCGCACATCTTTAACTTTCGGTTTGGAAGTTGTAGTGACCTTATCATTCTGTGTCTTATCACTCCTTAACTTTGTAGTGGAAGTTACTATGTCCTTATTTGAGGACCTCACAACAGTCTGGAAGATCGGTTTCTTTGTGCGCTCCTTTATCTTCTCTGCTTTGTGCTCTGACTTCTCCATGCTTTTGACTAACGTTCTCACCGGTCTAGTTTTTAGATTCTTCTGTGAGCGCGTGATACAAAACTGGGAAGTATCGGTCTGTAACCCATTTTTGACTGCGTCACGCTTGAGAACCTTCTTCCAAGTTGGGTTGGAAGGTGACAGGCGGCTGTTTAATGGTTTTGCTTTTAGTTTTGTTACTTTTGTGGTCCTCTTTACTGAGAGGGGCTCCCTCTTCCTGCTCCTTAACCGCATTGCAAGTTCAGAAGATAACTTAACCTGGAAATTTAACAAGTTGTATTAAATTAATGGGAAGGGATCATTAATTATACGAACACTAAGTAAGCAGCCCACCCACCTAAATTGAGCCAAAACACATAATTTTTTACATATAAATATCTTCCTTTTTAGGGTTCCGTACATCAAAAGGGAAAAACCGAACTCTTACGGCCCGGGAAAACCAAACGCGTTTGCGGCACGTCGCGTTTCAAACGCGGGCCCTCTCAATTTGTCAAACAACAAAGCAAATAGAAGATGGCACACCAAAAAGTAGCGCGGGTCCGCGTTCGAAACGCTTCGCGCCCGCGCCGCGCCGCTTTCGCCGCAGACAACTCGGGCAGCGCGGCGCGGGGCGTGCGCGGGCAGGCGAAGTTGTATTTAATATGGCCCACTGAACGCGGCTGCGAGGCGTGAGCAACGCGAGCCCGCGTTCGAAACGCGTTGAAGCCGCCGCCCGCCTGCGGTGTGCCAGGGTCAAATTGCGCGGGCCCGCGTTCGAAACGCGACGCGCCGCAAACGCGTTTGGTTTGCCCGGGCCTTTAAAGGATGACTCTGTCTGTCTGTCCATCTGTCACAGCCAGTTTGCTCCTAAACTACTGGAGCGATTGAGTTGAAATTTGGTATACATATGTAAGTCGGTGACCGCAACAGGGATGGGTAACTAAACATGGGTAAAAACAAAAAAAAAATGAATTTTAAACATGGGGGCCACTTTTGGGGGGTAAATTAGATATACAACATAACTGACCACGCATCGATAAAAACTTCAGGTGACATTATCAATTGACATCATTCAGATTGTATATTCTTACACAGGGACTGTGTATGTAACATTAGGTAAAAGATTCGCATGTTTAAAAATAAAAGGAAATAAGTCCAAATGAAATTCACTTTTGTTTTAAACTTTAAGCATTAGAATTGAATTTGGAATGGATTTGTAATTCACATTATTTCTTTTTAATTTTAAAGGAGCGTGTTTTACAATAATAAAACGTGGCCGGGTAAGGATGGGCACCAACCCAATATTCATTAACTTTAAGCTTGAAGAACTCGCGTTTTTTTGACAAAATCATAGTTTCAAGCCATAATCAGGTGTAAAACTTAGTATGTAGTTCCATATGGAACTATTGGGATCATTAATTTGACATTAACATATGTAGTGATTGTTCCATATGGAACTAGAACTATGGAACTCCTGGAATATGTCCAAACAGGCTTAGTCCTTAATTTTAGGGAACAGGATGGACAATTCTTTTCCGACCTCATACTGTCTAAATCACACAAAAACTCTGGTAATTAAGAGGCCTATTTCAAATCAGGTTAGAGCCGGCAGAACAGTACCTAATGGCAAATTATTATTAATGTTTCATTTCTTTTTCTTTTTATGCAATACTTTAAGTCAAAGTCACAGAAAAAAATACACATAAAGAGAGAGATTAATTAAGATTTTAAGATGGGAGCTTTTAAAAATGAGTCGCAAGTATATGTTGGAGTAAGATAAATTACTCATATTGCCAGAAACGATAATTTATCTAACCTTCAGATTACTATATGTTTGTATAACTCTTGTTGATTTGTATACTTTATTTATTTTGCATATGTATAATAGATATAATACATTTCTTCTCTCTTTCATTTTGAGAAGTCTCATTATTTATATTTCTGTTATAAAAAACTTAATTTCGAGCAAATATTAAGATAAGAAAGGATACCTAAGTAACATACTTTCTAAGTAGGTACCTATATTGAATGAAGGAGGCTTTTCGCAATATAAAAATATTTTATTTACTGCGGACTTAATTATGAAATGTTGTTAAAATGCTAAAAGGCGTTGTGCTATAAGATTAAAATAGTGAATTAATTGAAAAATTCTTACTAAAATGTATACCTGAAATTGTAACTTACATGAACCTAATGTGCAGAAAAAACACAGTTCCCTCTACATCTATCACTGGAAATGCTGTAGTCAATTCAATAATATCACAAGCAGGATTTAACATACATATCGCGAGCTCTAATGTCTTTGTTTCTCACAAACACTGTTTTATTTTCGTCCCAAAAAATTGAGGCGGTAAAAAGAGTTCGCGCCTTTTTCCCTACACTCTTTTAACGCCATTTCATCGTTTATTCATAAAGATAATAAGTCAAAAACACTATTTAGTTCATGATTCACTCGATTAAACGCTAGTTCATCTAATTATATCAAATTTTATAGAAATTTAGCATTGAAAATAAAAAAAGCGGCACGGGCGAATTTATCGATTTATGCGCTGCTGAACCGAAACGAACAACACTGAATTACTATATTTTATTTAGCGGCTAATAAGCGAAACTACTCTAAAGAGAAAATGTGAACATAATCACTGTTAGACGCCTAATTACATGATATTTTTTATTTATTAGGAACAAAAGCCAAACAAATGTCAAAATGGCGGCGTTTCTTTTTCTGAATTCCTCGATTTTTGTCCAGAGGGCGCTTTGTTCCATCGCGCATGCGTTTTGCAACTGCTTTCGTAATCGATAACTAGGAAATGGAATTTTAATTTACATGCATTTCCTTGCATAGTTTGAACTTGTGTTATGTAAATTGTGTGAAGTTTGTTATTCAAAATTTTACATTCACTATTACGTTTATCAGAGTGTTTCTCCAATTGCTACATAAGATTTATTTTGTGATATGGGCCAATTTAAAGTATTTTTACATTAAGAACCATGTATATAAAATGTATATACCTAACTAAAATAATTATTCTGCTTAAAAAGCAAAGGTCAACGTATTGTGTTTATTTCGCAAATTTACGTCAATACTATAAAAAGTTATTATATACGAGCCCCCATATTTTCCTGCGTAGCACGGAACGTAAAAAGATAAAGTATACAAAACCCTCGAAGAACACGCTAACAGGATAGGTATTGCTGTGATAACTAAATAAAAATATTGTTACCAACACTTTGCACAATTGATACGGGTTGGGTTTGGATTCTGAATTACCCGAGGTAATAAAGAATAATTAACAGCAAGTCATTTTTAAAATTTGTTTTTGCTCGTGACTTCATCCGCGTGGAATTTACTTATCACTGTTTCCTGGGGAACTGTGCATTCCGGAATAAAAGGTAGCCTACGTCGATCTGTTGCTCTGTTGCTGCGTAAAAAAAAAAGACAACCCAACAAACTAACAAACACACTTTCACATTTATAATATTAGTAGGGAATAGGATAACGAGAACTAGGAAGTAGGGCTACTAGGAAAGTATATACATTTTATTTTATTTCAAGTGTTACGTAATAGTAATACCGCAATTTATCAATCAAAGCTTATTTCTGACATCAACCCTTCGATAAAAATTAGACCGCAGAAATATTTATAGAATTATGTTGTTTTTAAATGAGCAAGCTATCTATGTTAGCTATGGGATAGTTATTTGGGGAAATTGCGTAGACAAAGAGAGAGTATTTTTAACACAAAAGCGCTGTATTAGAGCAATATTTAACATAAAACGGATTCAATTATGCCGCCCATACTTCGTGGAATATAAAATTCTCACGACGGCGTGCTTGTATATTCTGGAGGTAGGTGTTTTTGTACACAAAAATAAAAATCTTTTTACTCAAATGCAGGACTTATGCACTCGCAAGGTTCGAATGCAGTACAAACACAAATTGTACAAGCCTTTAGTTAAGCTCGCCCTTAATTCCAGAAATTCATATATGATGTGCATTGAAATTTATAATAATTTACCTGACACTTTTAAGGAGGATACATTAAGTATATTTAAAAAAGGACAAAAGAGTGGCTTACGGACAAATGTTTTTTATTGTATAAAAGTTTTTTTTTGAAATGACAGATACTTAATATTTAATGATTAATTAAATTAGTTACGTTCTTAATTTAATTCAGACATTTAATTATGATTATTATTATTAGTGTATTCGTCTAATTTAATTTTGTAAATTTATAATGTAAGTAGAAATGTGTGGACACCTGAAAAGGTAGGGTTTGTTGTTTCCATAATTTTGTGCAATTGTAACCTATGTACTTTACCTAAATTACTCACACAATAAATGATTTGATTTGATTTGATCAATCTGTCTTAATTTGCTTGATTCAGATTAATTTTTAAACCTTTTGTATTTGCTTTGTAAAACATCGCAATATAATTTTCTGTAGATTGGTACACATGATTTTACTTCAATTTTGAATGAAATAAAACTATAGGGTTTCATGTCATGCGTCGTCATGTCAGTCATGTCATGATGTCTAGACGTGGGTAATCTCGACTCCGCGGAGTGATTTGATTTACTGAGTCCGGATCCGCGATCGGATCCGAGTCAGCTTAATGATTCCGACTCCTCTTGATGAGTCCGGTTCGTATCGCGTCCGGAGCGTTTTAAACATATATGATTCATCGGAATGCATCGGATTTTCGGATCGGTATTAATTATACATGTACCAGCCGGACCGGAGTGATGAGTATTTTTAATGGTGTTTTTTTGTTGATTGGTATAAATAATGGTTTATAGATTTCCCTTCGTACACACACAGGCTTAGGACTGTCAATCTTAACAATGTGTTAGATTGGTGTATGTAAAAGTCAATTTTATTTACAATTTAATGCTTGATTTATATGCACAGTGATTGTTTTTTATTTGCTTCTTTATGTAATATTTTTTTTTACTTTCGTTTTATTTGCAAGTTTAGTTGAAAAATATTAGCACAAATACTCAGGTATATAGTCACTTCCACCACCGACATCAAGTGACGCAGGCGGCCGGAGCGGTAGCGAGAGTAGGTTTCGTTCAGAGTCTGTCAGTCCAGTCGGAGTTAGTAAGTCCGCGGACTCAGTAAGGATCGCTCGGATTTAGTGAGTCAATCGAGTCCGCTCACGGAATCGGATCATTTGACTCATTGAATCCGGAGTTACCCACGTCGAATGATGTCACATTCCAACTGTCAAACATTTCAAAAAAACTCAATTGTTTGTTTTGTAAAACATTACAATTTATTTTAGTTTGGTTCTAATTTTTTTTACATTTTTCAATATCATTACAATGTCGACTACATCGGTGACGTCTTCCAGAAATGAGGTAGGTAAACTAATGTACTTATACAGGAAAAAGCAGAGCGTAAAACTTCCATTACCATTTTTAATTTGATGTTTTGTTTCTAGCCAGCCAATACAAATATAACTCTCGAGTTGGATTCCCTCCGTACCTTAAACAAGACGTTGCAGGCGTATTTGCATCATTTACAAATGTTCAAAGACAATTTAAAAGCTATGAACGAGAACTGTAACCAACTAGCCAAGGTGAACTCTCAGTGGATCGATGTCGTTAAAATGAAATGATTGTTACATAGTAAACATAAGTTACTGTTTAGAATTGTTTTATTTCGTTTATAATTGCACCTCAAACATTATACATGTCATTTATAATTTAACTGCATGAAAGCCAGAGTTTTAAAATGGAATCATTCTATATAATGTGTCAGCTGTTATAAAACAAGTACAGTCGAGCTCTTAAATATACCAAAGGGGCAAAAATGTCTGAGTACTCTTATGCCCTTGACAACAAAGTTGTTTACATAACGCACCCCCAATACAACACTGCACTAAGTCAAAAAAGCAAATTTTTCAGAATCAACATAAAACCATTATCTCATGTTATATCAAAATTATAGCAAATGTCTTGAACATTGTACGTAAAGAATCCAATGTGTATCAGCCTTATAATAGTTCAGATGATCCTAACCGCGTTAATAAAGCAAAATACTGCATATTCTGACTTAATTCACTGTTTTGGACTGACTGAACAAAATAATAAATAATTATTTTGAGTTACACGCTTTTTACTGATTTGTTTTGAAATAACACCTTATCATTCTACTGTTACTGACTAAGTACAGTCGCCAACACTAATAAAACTAAATAATTCAGAACAATTTTCGTAGTGCGTTCGACAACAACACCATATTATTATTACTAAATAATTCACTGTTGCGTAAAAGATCTAAGTGCTGCCCTTAAGGCAGACACGTTGCAACTGGAAATAGTTTTGTGTTCGTGGTACGCAGCGCGTCGTCACCAATAGAGTTAGCGTGCCATCTCTTGGACATTTTTGTAAGTATAAATACGCCGGTCTTCGTGATATGTGTGGCAAATTTTTGGCTATTCAACCATATTAATAAGTCGATTTTGTCATTTTTCGACATAGTACAGTATTGTACTGGGGGTGCGATAACATTATTTATGACCACTTTATCTGCATTCATATTTTTGACCTCAACTGTACTTCCAGGTTCTTGACTTTCATATGGCCTTACTATTTACTTTACTCAGTCAGGGTCCTGGGTTAGAACTCTATTTTAGGCTATGGGTGAGTATTGAAGGTGCCACCAGGATGTTGAAAAAAGTCTGCCTTTTATTCTGGTTCTTTGAAATGTAACCAGTGGCATAGCTACCAATGGCTCTCGGCCCTGACCAGCAAACCCCGTAACTCACCTTAAACATTTTAGTTGATGATGATGATGGTGGGTGTGGACTAGAGGTGCAACAGATATCCGGTTACTATCTTGTATCCGGCCTATCCGGCCATGTGTTTACTATCCGTCTATATATCGGATAGTGATAACTTGCATCAGAAAAGGGATACAACAGATAAAAAGCCATCAAAAATAAACGAAATCAAAGGCAGTTATCAAATTAAAGCTTACTTTATTTTTATTTAAACATACAACTTCAATTAACATCCCGTCTGCACGTTCAAATATTCGCAAATGACGTAATAGAGCGCGTATTCAACCTCAAAGGGCCTTATATATATAGATACTTGAATTTATTTATTGGCTTAGCCAATATTATTTGTAGTATTAGGAAATGAAATGTTATATTTCAAATTGTTTTTGATATTTGGAGACTGTTTACATCTCCATGTAACCTAACTAGATGAATCAATTTAGATGTTTCCTTTGTTTTAATTATTATTCTTATTATTATGACCCTTAGAGACTTTATACATCTCTAAGACACTTAAATTTACTTGTCCAGACGCGGAGACTATACATATCCCTCATTAATTGTTTACTATAATTAATCAGTGCCCATTAGGTTTATTTGTTGCACTTTTTGAGTTAGTTTTAGTTAAAATGTTATTTTTAAAGTTGATAAAAGACTTACTGCTGAGCTTCTTGCGGCGTTTCTTCTCAGTACATGTCACCTTTCGAAGCGCTGGTAGATTCAGACATGTGAAAGAGCCCATGTGGCCTACTTGCAAAATAAATATTTCATTTCCTAAATCTCATTTATATGAGGGATTGAATAAAACATACAACCTTTATAGTGATAATACTTTTATTTTTATTTAAACAAACATTTTCTAGGATATATCTTTGAAGTTAAAACTTTCACTGTGCTGTAGCATGGCTTTCACAGGGATAACTTTACCCCATCTTATCTCTCAGAACAGTGTTAGGTCTGGTCACATTCCTTTAAATATTTTCCCTTTGTACAGTCCCAAATGTGCGTTAGCTGTAATAAAACAGAAGACCTACCAATGTTTTAGGGTTCCGTACCTCAAAAGGAAAAAACGGAAACGTTATAAGATCACTCGTGTGTCTGTCTGTCCGTCTGTCACAGCCAATTTGCTCCGAAACTACTGCACCGATTGAGTTGCAATTTGGTATTGTAAGTCGGTGACCGCAACACGGACGCGTAACGTAAATAAATGAATTTTAAACATGGGGGCCACTTTTGGGGGGTAAACTAGAAAATAAAATGAAAAAGTTATGCAAAATATCGTGTGACATACATATCAAATGAAAGGGCTTATTGTGAGGATCTTACGTTCTTTGGTTTTTTAAAATAGATAGTTTGGAAGTTATTTAGGAAAATAGGCGAAAGTTGACCACTCCCCCCTTATTTTCGAAACTAATCCAGTAAAATTTTGAAAAAAAAAAACAGACAAGAGTACTTTACCTATAGATTACAGGAAAATCTACCTATAAGAAGTCTATGGTATGCAAAGTAACATAGGAAATTTCAGATAATCATGTACACATGTACAGAACGGAACCCTCTCCACGCGAGTTTAACTCGCATTTGTCTGGTTTTTTTGATGTAGTATAAAAATATCAGGGATAAGTACCCGAGTCACTTTAATCTACATAATGCTAAAGTAAATGCGGTGCTGACCTGCCCACTGCTCTCTCGTTCCAGAGAATAAAGCTCTGGAGGGAGGATTGCCCCATGAATTCAGTTCCCTGGAGAGTTCCCATGAGGCCAACATAGTCACATGTGTACTAAACTCTCCATAAAATAAAATAAAACTATCTGTTTCATCGGTACTAGTGTGACAGAGACGCACTTAGAGACTAAAGCATAATTTCTACCGAACGGCTCGCATCGCATCGTCGGAACTCGTCACTGTATTTGCATGCATTTATGTTATACGCAAATAAAATGATTTGATTTGATTTGGAACGGGTTTTATAATTTTTAAACGATATTAAATCATGTACTTTGTTTAAAGTCTATATTAGCTAGTACCTTTTCGGCTACGATCGAGTGTCGCAGAAGAAGCCCGCGGTCATGCTGCTGTGCGCGGCTCTAATATAGACTTTAATTACTGTGCACATGATTTAATATCGTTTAAAGATTGTAAAATCCGTTCCGATCCGATGCGATGCGGGCCGTTTGGTGGAAATTATGCTTAAGACAGCATTAACGGTGTGAACCATGCTAGGACCGCAGCGCAGAGACAAATTAATTTTCTCCATCGCCATACAATTTATTACTCTAAGAGCCAACCCAAAACCCGACTATCGGGCTTATGGCAGTGAATGTGTTAACAGACAACTCTGACGGAAAATAAAGTGCTTATCACACAGAATGGCTATTTATAAAGATTAATAATGATTTTTGGGATCCCTAAATGTACTATGCGCCTAACCATAAGGTTCTCAATTTGTCGCAGCTTCAGTATCAATCGCTACTGTAGTTGTTTCTACGGGAGCCATGCTTGTAGACTTTTCTGAAAACAAAACATTTATATTTTTACTACAATTCATGCTATCAGCAAAAGCCCTCGGGAATTCTTTCTCGTCATAGCATAGTATAATGAGGGGAAGTAAGTTATCTTCATACTAACGCACCGCGCGCGGCTTGTATGTGTGCGCCAAAGTATCTATGCGTCGCCGCACGCACACTTAAACAAAATCTTGACCCGTTTCTCAGTGCGCCAGTCGGGGCTAACACTTCACGAGGTTCGCGCGTCACGGCTTTTCGGCACCGCTGAATGAATGAAAAATGTGTGATAATCGCAGGAGAACGTATTGCTGTGTGTTTGGGTGTTTTAATAATTCATCGATTCTAGAATTGTCTCTGTTCAGATTACCTATTGAACAGGAAACAACCCTGAGACAGTAGGCAATTATATTGCGGATTGGACCGGAGATAGCCTACTTCCCCTCTTTATACTATGGTCATAGTCAGCATTGGATTTACACTAGGGGCAGTCGGGGCTAGTGCCCAGGGTGCCAAATTTTGAAGATGTATAACCTATAAGTTTGAGAAAAATTTCAGTAATGGGTCGGCATTCAGTAATCAGTAAATCTGACCGTGGTCATAGTGTAGTGTTTTCCAACCTGTGAACGCCTGGGGGTCACAAATCCTTGACCAGAGCGCCGCGGTTGCATGTCAGGTTTTTAAATAACTCATCGTTGAAACCACTGACATAGCATTAATACGGTCAGATTTTTATTTACTTGTAAAGGTGTCGCATACTCAAAAAGGTTGAATAAAACCGGCCAAGTGCGAGTCGGACTGCGGAGTCAGGAGTATAAACTAAAATCAGGTTAAATTTGATAGCTGAAACTTAAGCCGCTTTGGAAATACAGCTGGAACAATATTGGTTTAACATCAGTCAGTTTCTATGGTATCGATGTCTGATAAGCTGCTCAGGCTTAAAATCTTTTGATATTTTTATTATTTGCTAGTATTCATGCGACAAAAACAGGCTGATGCTGAGCTTGACAGACGGACGGACGGGGTCCCGTTGAGCCCTTCGGTTACGGAACCCTAATTAAGAAAGAAATAAATAAATTTAAGGTAGTTCTGCAGTGGGTAGATACTTCAGGCGTGGGTGAAGCGTCCCCTCGCTCACAGCCTTGCACTCAAGCACAGTATAATCAAGTACACAGTATTCCATCTTCATACAAACGACCGAAACGACGCGCTTCGAAATCTCAGTTAACTTCGGTACACAACAGTCGCGAGCGCGCCGTGGTCGGGTACGGACGTATACAGTGCGAGATGCTCCCGCGAATTTATTCACGTAAATTATGGCACAAGAATTTTGGATGTTTTTGATATGTTAAAAGCAAAATAAATAAAATGCATATATAATCGAGAAGGAGGATAACACCAGTTTTAAAAAATCGTTAAAATATTTGCTGTGCAATAAAGCTTACTACTCCATCAATGAATTTCTAATAGAAAACTGGGAGCCATAGTAAATAAAAATACTAAACTATAATTATTATAATTGATTGTTATTATATAAGTTATTAAGTTAAATTAAATTACTAACAACCTATTTTGCATGCTTACCGGCAGAGCTTGGCTTGGTCTTGCAAATCAAATGTCATCAACTGTACCCATGTTCAGCAAATAAATGATTTTGTTTTTTTTTTTTATTTTGCATTTTTTACTCCACACTGGCTTACAGTCACATTTGAAAGTAGAAATAAGAACCAAGTAGAAATCATTAAAATTAAGATTAACAGGATTTGCAGTTATATTGGATGAAAAGATGCTAAGACAATGTAATATAGCATTATCAAATACGTACCTAACCCAAGAAAGACAGTCGGTGGGCAGCCCTACCGCGTGTTTACATTCCGAGCGGCCGTAGGTAATTATTACGAGGACACTACAAAATACTGTTAGTTTGTTTGTTATACTGTGACTCAAGGGGGCCTCGCGAGTCCCCATTGAGTGCTGATGAAGCCGAACGTCATGAAATACGCTACTAAGCCCGATTAGTAGGTATACTATGATTTTACCACAGCCAAGAGGAGAGGGCGGCAAGTCGGCCCAAGGGTGCGGGGGCAGGTCAGCTCAGGTGGGGCAAGTAGGGCAAGGTGGGCCAGGGCCCCGGTCGGGGGGGGGGGGGGGGAGGGGGGGCATCGTGGCCCCCGGGGGGGGGGGGGGGGGGCAACCCCCTTTTTTGTCACCCCACCTGGGCACGCCCATGACCACAACAAATAATTTGATTGATTTAATATTCAACAAGCGCGTAGCAAGGTACGAGCAGGGCGGGCAGCAACTAGCTGCTTCTAATACGTATATAATAATAATAATCACATAAAAATTATAGAATTTTATTTTTAATTGCATTTCTGTTCATTATGCTGTTATTGGTCTCAACACAGTTTAGAATAATATTTAATTATTTTACAATAAACCAGTGTACAAAGCTAGTCGCCGATTTTTGAGTTTCAATGTGTTCGACAGTTACGCGCGAAAGTAATTAAAATTTTAGTTCAAAAAACAGTATTTTACCTGCCACCGCTCGAAATTCAAAAATCGGCCCTTGATAACCCTTAATCTAATCTTATGTTAATTGAAAACTTATAACTAAATGAGTATTCCCAATTAAATTATATAAGAAAGGAAAGGAAATGCATCCATTTATTTGGAATAGTTGTAATTAATACATATCGACATACACAGAATATAATTAATGTTAAAATAATGATCGCAAAAATCTGTGTCATGTATGTTTAGATTTTAGATTATTGGCAATTGTAACCATAGAAACTGTGACCGCGACTTCCGCTGTGTTCGCGTGGGATCGTGTTGGAAAGTACCTATCTTATATGTTATTCCAAGATATGGTCTATTTGTATGCCAAATGTTATCCAAATCCGTTCAGCCGTTTGCGCGTGATTGAGGAACAAACATACAAACATCTTTACAATTTTTTCATGTATAATATAACTAGCTACGCCCCGCGACTGCGCGTGGAAGTTGTTTATAACCAAATAGCAAGTTTAATAACAATCCGTTCCGCTGTTGTGGGGATGAATTGTAACCAACACATAGACAGACAAACATTCGCATTTACAATATTAGTAGGATTAGTAGGGTAGGATAGGATTGAATTGTAAGAGGTTACCAAAAACGGATTGGAGCTTTGATTCCAACCACAGACCAAATATCCTAAAGACACGTTTAGCCTAACTTTTACTAGCAAAAAAGTGTGTGTGTGTCAGCTCCGACGCACGACAGGACGAACTACTCTTTACGAACGATTACAAAATAAACCAGTACTCATCATGCCATGCTGTGATTTTTCATTTTGACATTTGACAGTAAATAATAAAGTTTCATATTAAAAAATATAAACATGTCACTCATTGAATACAATAATTAATTGACACTTCGGGTCCCGTCGTCTTCCGATTGAGATCCGAGTTTTACCGATGGAAACATATTATTCACTACATCTGTATGCAATGCGAAGCGACCGACGCATCTCCGGCTAGCATCGTGTGACTTCGTGTGACAGTGTGACATCGTAGTTTGATTTTACTCCCCATAATTTTTCATACCCCGGCCTTATATATTACATGAAAATCGATTCTTAAGGAGTAGAGTAAACTCCAATAAAACTGCTAACTTGCGGGGCGCGCGGGGTTTTAGAGCGCTGTGATTGGTGCGTTCGAGGCTATGCGCACGCGCCGGCCGCTGGCTTTTTGCCTCTAATGCTGGCAGCGGGGATCGCGGCTATGCGGTGTCTATTCGATTCGTCTGTGATTCCAATAGCCCAATTAGAAAAGCATTAGTAAGACGATGTAAATCTCAATAAACAAAAAAACAGCCGTAATTAATGCCAAGAAAAAAACCGGGAGGTCCGCCTTTTTAGTATAATTAGTAAAAGCGCCCCTTTTCTTACCTATCATACAAATGGAATACTGCTGTGTATCACATGGTAGTCCATACAATAATCCGTTCAAATGGTCTTGCCGGTCTAGGTTTAAGCAAGGGTTATCGGTTGTGAAGTCTTCATTCAGCCACGGCGGCATCTAGCGGGAAATAGCTGAATTAATTTAACATCTTAACATATCCATCAGTTGTCAACGTGAAGGCTAGATGACACTAAACTTAAAAAAATAACACCTCGAAATATGTACTGACATAAATTTTCATTTGTGTACAAACATTTATGTAGGTAACAATTATAATTATGTTGTTATGCTCTTACAGGGTTGTACTTAGCTTTAGTTAATGTACAAATGCAATAAATAAATGAATATCTTGTTATCGGCAATATCGTTGCATTTATCACCTTTAGAGCTTACTTTGGGACTAGTTCGATTTGTGTAAAGATTGTCCCCTGATTTATTATTATTTATATTGTTAGGGTACATAAACGGTATTATAATAAATAGTGACTTACGAAAATACCAATTGGGCGCTCGCCGAAATTTTTGGGTTCTGGAATTCGTTTATTGGTCAATGGATTATACCAAGAGTATGAAACAGCATCAGTTGAGACGTCTTTAGTCATGTTCAAGCGACCGGAAATCCAAATGTGCTCGATTGCTGTAAAAGTAAAAAATTCGTATTGCCCTCTAGTGGCGAGTAAAAGTTAAAGGCTCATTATGGCATCTGCTACTCGACGCAAGATGGCGGTGCCTTAAAACTCACGTTCTTCCTTATTTTCGCCCATAAGTAACAACAATTGAGTCAGCACATCAGATGTTTCCACATTGGCTAATGTTCCATTCATCTTGACGCAGTTTTCATACGCATGTTGCCAGTATAGCTCTTGTTTGACGAGTAGGTAGTAATAATTGTCGTCACTGGATGGCGTCGTTGGCAGTCTTAAAGCTGCTGCATCTAAACAGTAAGATAAGAAACCAGTAAGTTGTATATGAAATATGGACATGAAAGTGACAAATTTAACTTTTTTCTGAAAATAATGCAAAGCGTTCCTATACTTACGGCAATGGTATAAAAGTCTGGCATCTTTGCGTTTAGAATAAATGCAAATATATATTGGTTTTTCACACATGATGTATAAAAAACCACGGTAAGTTTGCGTCCGAAAAGTTACCTTGGTAGCAGATAAACTGCATCTTTCTTGCGCATCTCGCCTCCATAAAAACAGGTGCGTGTGAAGAGTGACGGTCCAACTGGAGACAGCCGCTCTGCTTTATTGTGGTCCTGTCCCTGAATATAAAAGTCATACTTAAGCAAAATTAAAACTATAACCCGAGTGGTGACGTAAAATTAGTCGGGTTACACTCCACACTTTAGGTACACTCCGCCGTCGCGTTGCTCCGAACTGTAAACCGCAGTAGGTTGCCGCTCGCTCGCGCGCTGGCCGATTCGCGCGTCATCAAGTAGCCTAGATGTTGGGTGACACGGATAAAAAACTGACAACCCTAGCGTACACAGAAGAGCACGTCTTATGCAATGGAGGAAGAAGTGATTAGGCATATTTTTGTACCTAAACACCGGTTTTGATAGACAGTGATGCTTCTGTACGTACGTAAGTAGGTACTTACTACTATCTATTCCGTGGTATAATCATTCTTGCTCCACCATTCTTGTATGTCGCAACCTTACGGTTATTACATAGCCTCTGACACTCGCACGTTCACCACGAATCATATAATACCCCATTTATTAAAATCGGTGCAGTATTTCAGGAGCTAAATTAAGTGCAACATCTGGGTTTGGACCTACATACATAGATAGATTGTTAAACTCTATACCCTCCTATTGGCTTCGCAAAGTCGGGTAAAAATAATGGCTATTGGAATTCTAAAAAGAAAAAAATCGATTTGCCTTATAAACGTTTCGCCGATCAGTTGACAACTAAAAAGCCTGATCGCGTAGCGCGATATGTGTGACGATAGTTTGCGATCCCGGGATTTTCGTGATCGGGACTATCCCATACAACGAGTGCCGAATTTGCAAGCCCTTTGTGTGACGTCTGTAATAACTTTCAATGCAAGACAATTCTTTGTTTTATTAAACTTCGGTCAAAATCAACATACACCCTTAATAATAACGCAATAGAAACCAAGTCCGCGCGCACAATTTGAAGCAACAAAATCGGAGCCATTTACGGCACCAAATTCATACAAACGCCGGGACGCTCCGATAGTGTCAAATGTCAAAGCACCAGTTTATTGCTTCACTTTTGTCAGGGCGGGTGTATGTAAACTGTCCTTCTATGGTTTGTAATTCTATGCATATACCATTTTGTTGTGGTAGAGCCAAACAGTAATCTTCAGTAGATGATTACTCTTCTAATTGGCCTGCTCGACCGGGGTAGTACCACACTCTCACAGAATATCGGCGTAAAGTAATAGCTTGCTATTGCGTTTCGTACGGTGAGTGACGAGATCCGGAGGCCTATTCCCTCGTCCCCATCCCATCCCCATTCCCCATCCGCCCTAGACTGGCAACGCATTGGCAGCACCTCTGGTGTTGCAGATGTCCATGGGCGGCGGTGACCACTTTCCATCAGGTGGGCCGTCAGCTCGTTTGTCAGTGACATAAAAAAAAACCGTACCGTGCCGAGTAGGTATCGATACGTTACGATCCGGGGTATTGTCGTGTAATTCCGGGACACGGAACAAGAAACTTAATTCCGGTACGATCATGGATTTGGCCAGTGGCGTAGCTTGGCTTAGAAAGGCCCTGTTCAAAATTTGTTGGAGACAAATGAAGGGTAAAGATTATTCACAAAAGAGTGTGTAGCCCGGGGACCCCGTATACCATACGTACCATTGATACGGTCAGTGGCGGACTAATAGGGGGGCGGAAGGGGTGGCCCGCCCCGGGCCTCCAGTCTTGGGGCCGCCAAATGCCTCCGCGTTCCCCTAATCATGGGGTCTCAACTCAACTCGAACAAATTATAATTAGTCTTGAAGAGGGGGGCCTCATTCAGCTTTGCCGCCCCGGGCCTCTGACGAGCTTAGTCCGCCACTGGATACGACTGATACGGTAGCTACGCCCCTGCACCGGCTCTTACCTCATCGGCGGCCATAATGACTTGTCGACGTCGTTGTACGCGCTGACCGTGAAGATGCTGGCGCCGGAGTCCACCCAGCGCCACTTGCCGAGCTCGCCGCGAGCACCCACCCACGCGTTCTCCATACCTTGGAGACAATCTTAGACTTTACGCAAGTATTATTTAAAAAAACCGGACAAGTGCGAGTTAAACTCGCGTAGAGATGGTTCCGTTCCGTACACTATTATCAGAAATTTCCTGTTACTTTAAATACTAGGGTTCTTATAGGTTTTCCTGTAATCTATAGGTAAATAACTATTTTGTGAAAATGTATTTTTTCTAAATTTTAGGCCCAGTAATTTGACCATTCTCCGTAATTACTGGGCCTAAAATTTAGAAAAAAATACATTTTCACATTAGGAAAACCTATAAGAACCTATATATATATATATATATATATATATATAGGTTGCAATAGAAAGAATGTAACAAGTTTGGACATGTATGACTGAGAGTTGTATTAGACAAGCAGAAGACTGTCAATGCTGGTACACTGATGTTTGTTTGCCGCAAGTTATCCGCGAGCTGAAGAAACTGCGACCAAACTCGCGTCTGAGCAGTTGGCACTTGCACCATGATAACTTGATAACGCTCCTGCTCATCGAGCGACCATTACTCAGGAGTTTTTGAAGCAATCTGGGCTTACTGAGCTGGACCACCCTCCTTACAGCCCCGACCTCGCGCCATGTGATTTTAGTCTCTTCCCGCTGATCAAGAGCCGAAAGGACGAAGGACGACGATTTGCAACTGATGACGAATTAATAAGTGCATGGGATGAGGCCTGTGCCAGTGTCACAAAGGATCAGAGGAAGATTATGTTTAATACGTGGTTTGAACGCATGCATAAGTGTATTAACAGTGATGGTTCTTATTTTGAAAAAGTTTAATAAATAGTTAGATTTTTGCAAGACTTATGGAACATCCTACGTATATATATTTGTAACATAATGTGCGTATTGTATCCGAACGTTCATATTTAAGATAGCGTGTATCCGAACACGTCTGGTGCCAACTATTAAAAATTATTGTAAAATGGACACCGAACATATCTAACTTATGAAGACTAAATGAATGCTTGTCTCCCTGAAGAAACCCTCTTTAATTTAAAATACTACATGGCGCAGCCGGTAGGATACAATACACACACATTATGATAGAATATTTATAATTCTCACAACAAGCCCTTTATTTGATATTTCACATGATAATATAGTTTGCAAACTTCTTTTTTATTTTTCTAATTTACCCCCGAAAAGTGGCCCTCATGTTTAAAATTCATTTATTTACGTTACGCGTCCATGTTGCGGTCACTGACTTACATAATGGGTCCAATTCGAAACATTACTTCTTAAATTAAAATTCTCTAAACTTAAAATTAGAAACTTCAAACTCGATTTTGACAGGTCTTAAAGCTTTTGCTATTCGAAAAACTCGACTTTTAAGCGATCTCTTATTTTGACGTTTCTAACAATTCAACTTAGAGATAGCGGCGTAAATCGGTATTCGAACGTGCCCGCTAAATGTCAATTTAGTCAGATGAGTTTTCGCTAAACGGAGGGCCTAGCACACTAGCTTTTATCTTACATGAAACATCTGTCACTTTTTAACTAATATGCGGACGAAAGGGACGAATGCTTTATGTGCACAATAAAAATTTGTGTGCTATGGGGGCTGGCCGGACTTAAAAGTTGGCCGCTAGTTTTATTTGAATTAGGTTAGGTGAATTTTATTAAAAACAAAAAAGCAAATAAGTGAGTTTTCTCAGGAAGAATTTTATGCGTGGATGATCACAGATATTTCTGTTGAACTGTAAATATCAAACGCTTAGAAAAATTTAAATGAAAAGTGATGTTGATTATACCTATTTTAAATGATTTTCTCTTTTATAAAATCGTTTTTATGTCTGGCTCAAACGCACAAAATGCGCAGAAATAGGAGCGTCCGCGTCGACTCTTTCGCATTTACATTATACTTTTTTCAAAATTTATAAAATATAAATCAATGTGTATTAACAAGTCATAACATATCTACGTTTTTAAATCTAGGTATGTCAAAAATTCTAACCTAGCTTCAGGCCTAACTTTGGTATAGTCTGACCGCGTGTGGCGGCGATCGCAGCTATATCACGCCGTGCTTGGAATCAATGCAATGGTTGTGGTGTACCAATGGCAGGTCACAAGTGTAACCTAACCTAACCATGGGTCCCCTTTGCTACAACCTGACCAATGTGACGTCGTCCGCGCCTGTCACTGCGGCCGACTGCAGCAGCAAGCAGCATGTGTCTTCTGCAATTGCAGTCTGCTTGCATTGGACTCAGTCTACATGCATCAACTGAATTGCATTTTTAGTGTGTAACCTGGTAGTGAGGTAAAAATCGCAAGGACCTTGCTTCCAATGCAGTTGGCAAAATATTTGAATGTAATTTTTAATTAAGCTTTGAGGTCTAACATACATCCTCTTAGACATCGTTCTGATCGCTCAGAAATGATTTGTATACCTATTTACCACAAGAATTATGATAAAGGAAAATTATATTAATAGTCAAATTAAAACTTTGTGAGACATCATTTCAAGTAAGGAAAATCTCATGAGGAAACCTGCATACATCTGCAAAGTAATTCAATGGTGTATGTGGGGTCCCCAATCTGCACTCGGCCCGCGTGTGGACTACGGCCCAGTCCCTCTCACTGTGATACGAGGCCTGTGCGCAGCAGTGGAAAATATATAGCATGACGATGATGATTTTAAATTTATTAATCAATATAACTGGATGTGCTTATAGTCTGGGTTTCACATGGACGTCACCTGAACACCCTCCAAACTAGGAGAAATCCAGGGAAACCCAGACCCATCGGTCATGGGTCAACATTTAAATTTCTATTTAATCATCACTGAACCCAAATAGAGCTACCGCACAGATCAATAGTCTTCTGGCCGTGTCTTATCCAACTTCGAAAATTGACAGAATGATTAAGGCATTGATAGGGCCATGAAAACTCTAAAAATCAATCAATCAATCTATATATCAATGGTATAATCAAGTGGTAGGTATCAATATCACAATTATTTCAAGAAACACAGTAGTAACTAGGTTTTGTATGCTTTTTCATATTTCTTTCTACCCATTTGGTCTTTTCTCACTAGGAATACTATAAGAAAATATTTGTATCATTATTACTATTATCATTAATCAGGCAGGCAGTCGGAACAACTGTTCATGGCCTAATCCAGCTGTCCTCCAATCAACCTGTCTATACCAGAATATTCTTGTGCTATTTAATCATTTAACAGGTTCATTTAGGCACTCTTGCAGAATAGTTCATTTATTTTGATTTGAATTTTGTATATGTACTTAGATGACTGGTGCATTGCTGATCTGTTTATTCCATCATGATATTGGGACTGACATTGAAAGGGTTAATACTGAACACAACAAAAGGAACGAATTATGGAATAAATCACCTGCTTGAATTATTTGTGACATTTTTATTTTAGTGTGAAACAATTGAAAAAAATTAACTAAAATTTTTCAGGGATGGAAAAACTGGCTCATCTATACATATAAGAAAGGAAATGATAATGAACAGCACCAGTAGATATAAATATACCAGTAAAAAGGATTACTAAAAACATTCATAATAATGAAAAATATATTTATTGCAATATACATGTTTTGAAGATTTTTATTAATAAATAATATAATGGAATAGTTGTAGTGCCTTTATTTTCTTAACAGTTCCAACTCCATCCACTCAAGAGGCAGTGTAAGGCATGGAAGACATGGAGTACCGCCTATGGCCTCGCAGACTAAGAAGGGGCCTTTCGCCTCAAGAGTTTATGCATACATATTGTTTAGGAGACGCTGCAGACAGCAGACTTTCTTTGCACTAACAGAGTAGTGTCTTGCAAAATGTATCTTGCCCACTCCAACCACTTTCCTTCTTCCTGCCCATTGTCAAGTTTTGTCGAACCTTCTTGTATGAAAGTCCACATGTCCTGAGTTAGTGAAATGTTCTGAGCTGTGATGGCCTAGTAATGTTGCATCACATTACTAGCAGCTCAAGGTTTAACCCTTCTACAAGATAATATAGGTAGATTTTGCACTAGTTGGACAGAGCATCTATTGGGTAAATATTCAGCTTTTTAGAAAGTCGGTCATTCCCAAACCAACCTTTTACATTTTTAATAAACTGGAATAGGTACCTGTTACAACTTCTAACTTTATCTTAAGTAGGTTTTCTCTAGGTTTACATTTCATGATAGGCGGATAACACGGTGGAGATTCACTTTACTCATTCTTTTTATCATAATATGACTGCACTTCCCGTTTTACGGTCTACACGCTGGACATTCGCCTTAGGTAATCATTTTCATTTAATTTCTTACGTTCTGTTTCGAATTTTATCCAAACTTGTCCGGCCTGGCCTTGGTTGGGTGCTTGGGATCGTTTTTAAGATCATTATCGACTGTAAAATTATCTTCGTTTTTCTTTTTGTTTTCTTATTACAGGAAAAATAAAGTTTTCTTTGGCTCGCCAATTTGACATCATGCATGACAGCGATTAAATTTTGCATGTCAAACCTTAAACCTAAAAATCGCTTAATTTAGGTTAAATTAGTGTCATCCGCTATTCGAAATAAGTGCTTTAATTAAGTTAACCTAAATTTAAAACAATTTTGAAATCCAAGTGACACCTATAAATTTAATCCGAATTGGTCGTATGCGTTTTGTCTTTGCTCAGGGTTGGTTAATATCACAACGATTACCGGTTCATCGGTGAAAAAAAAGGAAAATTTTAATTTGTACAGTAAAATGGGGTGAACAGAAACGATTTTTAACTTCAATGCTAATTTTCGGTTATGATCCTTAATGTAATGTGAATAAAGTTGGTGTCATTTTCTGAGTCTTGATGCGTTCTACAATTTTGTCTAAGGTGTATATGACCTATATATTGCTAATTCAATAAAAAACGCAAATACATGCTGTCTCTATTCATACAGCGAGGAGGGGAGAATAGAGACGACATATGGAGTGAATAGAAAATGTTGCAAGGGTTGTCAAAAATATTATTGATAATTCTGTCAGTACCAATGTTTAAGTTTATAGACCAGATTTTGGTTACCAATAAGAGAAGTAGGTCCATAAATAAAAAGGTAATTTAAAGTTTTGAATTATTTAACTTGCTCGCCTATGAATAATGTTTGGTAGGTATTTTGTTTTTATTCCCATGTAAAACATACAAATTTGCTTCTTTTTTTCAAATAGGTGTACAAAATGCCGCGTGTGTACGTTCCAGCAAGAAAAATAAGAATAAAAAACTTGATTCTTCTTTCCCGCCGGTACCTACACATATACGTATTTGAAAAAAAAAAACATATTTTTATACCTTACAGAAAAATAAAAACAAAATACCTACTTACCTTCAAAAAAATATACTTTACCAGTTTTGACAACCCTATCGTATATATTTTGATTCACCCTACAATCGTCCCGTTTTAGCAGCATGGCGTTTCTGATACTAAAAACGATTGACCCCATATAGCGACTCTAATCACCCTTTGTATCGTCTCGATTCACCTCAAAGTTGAGTAAAAATTAATAAGATCCATTTTTAGTCAAATTTTTACATTCGTAACAAACTTAGCACCGTGTTTTAATATGCAAAATGTAAAATAATGATTATATATTTAAAATTACTAAAGAAACTGGCAAAACCATCCGTATATTAGCGGCAGTACAAAAGTTCACAGCAGTTCATTCGTTCGCGGTTACAATGGTCGTCTTCAACTGCCAAAAACTTTATTTGTGACTAGTTTTACGGCTGTCAGGTGTTAACAAACTAATGAAAAAATTCACACCACGTTTTCTATTCACCCCATTTTACGGTACTAATTATTCATTCATGCTTAAAATTTATTATTATACTTGACAAAATAGTGCAGTTCTTAGGCTAGGTACTTGACCTACAATATAACTTTGCAATATCACTGGTTGCACAATTATGTTGATCTTCAATAGATGATAATATTGAAGGTTCTAGTATCATCAACTGACTATCAATATCAATTGAGCAACCAGTGATATTATTGCACAGTTATATTGTAGGTCAGTACCTAGCCTTAGGAAAGTACTTAAATAAAGACGTTTGACATATTAAAAAAAAACAGGACCAGTTCGAATCCGATTCACCCACCGCGTCTTAGGTAATTTTTTGCACATTTTATAAACAAAAAATAAAAAATTACAAAAGAAAAATTAGGTACCTAGCACACTGAACTTCATAAACTATGAAAGCACCGAACGTTGCTCTAAGGCTCGGCACTGACCTACAATATAAGTAACTGCAATATCACTGGTTGCACAATTATATTGATCGTCAGTAGATGGTAATGGACGGTCAATATCGACTAATAACGATCAATATAGTTGTGCAACCAGTGATATTGCACAGTTATATTGTAGACCTCAGTATTTGATATTAATTTCAACTTAATATCTCCACGCGTTCCTAAGAAAAAGGGAGGTCCCTTTTTCTTAGATAGACCCACGGATAGACGGACAAGGAAGTGATCCTGTAAAGGTTCCTTTTTTCATTTTGAGGTACGGAGCATTAGTAATTGAGTAGTAATTAGTAGAGGTAAAAAGTAATTAGTTTTGCCGGAAGTACGAACAGGGTTGGCTCAAAACGACAAGCATTCAGAGCCGTCAAACTTTTCTTATAAATAAAGTTCAAACGGCGGGAAAGTATTCCGCGGGTTCAAGGTACTTGTACATGAAAATAATTTGAAAAAGAAATATGAGTTCCCAAAACTCTCGTAAGAGATCGAATAAGCGCCAGCAAGATTGGCTTGTCGAAAAGGTGTATGCCAATATGCATCTGGTGAGAGGTAGGCTAAATATTGGTTTTATTGAAATCCATTGATTTTTGAATTAAACCCATCAGAAGCAAATTATTTGCTCATTTTACCATTTTTAGGCAATACAGCGGATACAGAGGCGGTTCTGTTCTGGCGGCAGTTGGCAGGCGAGCTGAATGAGATGGGCTGCAGCAGAACGGTAGCAGAGTGGCAGCATGTATGAGCTTTTTATTTCATTAGAAGTCAAGATTGATACCGAACGAACTAGTCATAATTTTAGTATAGTTAAATGTCAGTTTATTCTGGAGTCTCGCATCAGTCTTTAACCAAATACTTTACCAGCATGGCGTTCGATTACTTTCATTCACATTTTTAAATGCCCCTAGCCCTTTTCAATTAAGACATGGCATCTTTTTTACAGATTTGGGCTCAGTGGGTCCAAAAAACTAAAACAAAGGCTCGTAAAATACATAACTCGATTCGACGGACAGGCGGTGGCCCTGCAGTGGCACATTTAAGTCAAATGGAGGAGAGAGTTATAGCAATAGTGGGCACTGCGGCGGTTGACGGCTTCTCTGTTTCGGAAACCCCATTGGTTAGTATTACAATTTGTTTTCAAACTTATGATTGACAACACTACTTTCGTGTTGATTAAGTACTTAGTACTTTATAAATTATAGCAACTTGTTTTTTTTTAGGAGTACGAGATCAACTGTCGGTCGCCATCGCGCACCCCTCCTCCATTAGCTACGCAGTCTGCAGGGTCACCGGATCCTGTCCCATCTACATCGACAACTATGCTCCCGCCCTCAGCCACAGCCTTGCCAGCAAGAGGACCGCCGCCACTGCCGCCGGCGCATGAAAGTTCTGACTGGCTTAGTCGCCTCAGAGGTCAGCCTAGAGGCCGCCGGTCTAGGATAACCTCTGAGGCGGCTCCGCGATCAACGAGCTCCCGGGACGCCATGATAGAGGCCATGAATTCTAATAATGCGCAATTTCGGGCCTCTATCATAACGGCGGCGGAAATAATAGCTGCCGCTGTCCGGGAGCTCGCATCGGTGCTTGCCTCGCGAGGAAGCTTGGCAAGCACCGATGAAATCGATACAGGAGAGGGTGATGTTTAATTAATTATTATTTTTATATTTTTAATTTTGTTATTTTTAATTTGCTTCTAAATAATTAGTTTTTAATTTCAATTTTATATACATTTTTCTTTGCATTTTCTTTTTTAATTCGATTTTGTAAATAAAATAAATGTTTATAAAAAGGACACTTTTTATTTTACAAATTTCGCGCTACTTGCGCCCGCACGCGCCTGGCAGCATCGATAAAGTGATTTTCCACATATTGGGGAATTTCCACTTCTGGTGCCGCCGGCATCTGATCTCTTTCTTGCTCTTCATCAGATGAAGTGTCGTCATCACTGTCCCCTGAAAATTAAACGAACCGGTCAGGGCCCCAATTCCCGGTGCATTCGAGATAGTGTCGATTGCGAGGTTAAACGACAGATTCATATAGTTGTGTCAAAGTACACTATTCGATATGGTCAACCCTGCCACTAAAGCGCAACACACAGAACGTGCGCGGCGTTGTGTTATCGTCCATATGTAAATTTACAATTCATCTGCGCCCGACCCGCGCACACGTTCAGTGTATATTGCGCTTAATGCCTCCGCCCGTGAAGTTTTGCAGTATGATTAGGTAGTGTATTACACCGTATGTTTATCAAATAATTAAATAATAATTCAAATGTAAACAAGGACGGAGGAATTAGTGTCACTCCTTGTGGACTAGCCTATTATGAACACTCACCGGCATATGACTTTAAATAAAGGTTATAGACAGTGCAGGAAGCCACGATTATTTTGGCTGCCTTCTCTGGGCTGTAGTGTAAAACCCGGTGACCCTTAAGGCATCGAAATTTATTTTTTAAGAGGCCAAACGTAACTTCTATTGTGTTTCGGGCCCGGGCATGCACATTGTTATAGTTATTTTCAGCCGCTGTAGCTGGCTGCTCGAATGGGGTCATTAACCATGGGAGCAGCGGGTAACCTTTATCACCTATAACATAACATAAAAATATGTATGGGAAGGGCAGGATAGTTGAGAAAAACCGGATGTGCATGTCGGAGCATGCACAATGTAGGGTTCCGTAGTCGGTGCATTCGAGATAATCTCACAATCGAGTTTAAACGTCAGTGCATACACTCGTTTGACACAACTGTATGAATCTGACGTTTAATCTCACAATCGACATAATCTCGAATGCACCGAGAATTGGGGGCCAGATACCTATTCGGTTTGTTCATAGATTTGTTTTGACAGCGCCGCCGAGTCTTCATCTCACAGAACTAAAGTTCCTCGTCTGCAGCATGTGGTGTAGTGTGGTCAGTCACGGTCAGTGGAAGTGGAAGTCAGTTCAGTTGCCCACGCGTAGGCATGATTTGATTAATAATGATTATAATTAGGTATGTCCGTGAATTGCGCACACACAGCCGTTGTGTTTTTCATGTGTGAAGAAAAAAGTGAGTGAAGAAAGTAATTACGCAGAGGAACAATTCGCCTGGGGGTGAGGTTTAGTTATGCCCAGTCGATGGCATGCCGGATACGCCGTGGATAGGACGAGCCCTTAAGTATCTTGTACGAATCGCAATAACGAGAAAGAAGCACGGACTATCTTGGTGCTTGTCAGCATCAAATTACAAACAACAGCTGAACAGCGGTTTTGCCCAAGTTCTCTGAAGAGTTGTCAATAGTGTGTCGAAGTCGGCGGTGGTAACGTCGAACAAAATCTGCTTCTTGATGGACAAAATAATGGATGTTTTTCTAAAATGTTCTGAATCACTTGATCGCCATGAAAAATCAAACAGGTTATCGTTGTCTGCCAGCCTTTGCTGCTGGTAATATTATACTTGTCATCAGAACAATGCTATAAAAGCAATAGTTTTAATGATATAAAGTTGTTTGTTTGTTGCTATCAAAGCTCAACAAGAATTAAGAATAAGTAATAGTGCTGGAATAACACAAAGGTATCTGAAATAACAGTAATTAAGGATTACTTTGCAGTTGAAGCAGGTAAAGGCTACCTAGTACCTAGTACAAATTAATACAAAAAACTATTATTACTATGCTATAGTTTTACCAAGTAACCACTGATTGCCAACACCTCGTACATACTGATTTTGTAAAAAGTCGTTTATGTGTGACGCCTGCAATACTGCAGAGTCATGAGTGGAGCCAGGAAAATCTGCTTTTAAATTTATAATTCTTTGCTCTGCATCACAAACCTGAAATAGATAGTTAGAAAAATGTTGATCTATTATGCTATGCTGGTCAATTAAATTCAAACCAGAATATGTTTTCTAAATTTCTAATAATTAAGTACACAGACTTATCATTTCAGATTTGGTTGGGTCTTTGTCAGTGTATTTAAATGGCGCATACAATGAATGTTAGTTAATATAGTTGGAGCTATTAAAGTTTTTTTTTGTTTTAGCCAATGGCAGAAAAAAACTGCTTAAGACCTTATTTAAGAAAGCCATAATTATATCATAATTGTATAAACCAAACCATGCGGTAATAAATATCTTGTGATTTTGATGTGTATAAATAGATGAAAGGATTCATAACAACTAGAAACAGTAATCACCATTTGGCAATTGATGCTGTAAAAACCTTTTCTGTTGTAAAAGAGAACAGCAGGCGCAGTTGGGTGGTGTATTTGTGGTGTCACAATAGCAATATGAGTGCCATCTATGACTCCAAGGGTGTTCTCTATTCCATGGAGTTCAAGGAATCTGAAATAAAAGACAGCCTTTTAAAAGCTGATCTTTCAACCCTTTATGAAATAAGTTATTAAAGCTTAATTTTATTAAAGGAAACATTAGTTTTGGACAAACTTACTTCCTCATTACTTTTTGTTTGCCTTCGACTGATGTTGGGAAAACAATTTCTTGAGGCATTACCTTCTCGGCAATCAGTTCACACACATATTCCAGTGATCTGGAGACTGATGGCTGTGACTGTGCCAACAGGAAATGCTCCCCAACATGCGTCTGGTAGCTTCCATGACCAAAGAAGCTCAAAGCACACAGAAGCTGTAAACAAAATAACAATTCACTAACATCATAGAGATATAAATTATAAAAAAGAAATTATTTTCTTGTAAGATTTTCTTTATAATGAGAATTACTTTGTTTTAAATCTTTGCTATTGATTATATTTATATTTTGTTATTACTGTTAATAAGTATTGATTATCAATGATTGTCCTGAATAATGCTCTGAATAATTATATGTCTCCACAAGCAGACTGGTAAAACATACTGATATAACTTTTAATAAACATCACCACATGTGTGTACTACCTATTATAGCCAATAAAACTTTTTAAATTAAAATTTGAATTTACCTTTAGATGCCTTGGGATAGGTCCTAAATCCATTTCTCCCCTTGAATTAAGACATTCGAGTAGGTCCAAAACAGATGCCTGGGGCAGCCTGAATAACTTCTTGAACCTACTCTCTGGCAATTCAAATGGGTTGGATTGGTCCCTAAGCCTCCTGAGTTCACTCCGTTGTGTGCTGTTAAAAAATTACAAATTAAATACCTAAGTGCCCCAAACATTGAAGTATGATTTAGATACTATAAACTAGATAGCATATTTTGACTAGTCTCTATGTACAATTGTCCCCAAACTCAATACTTTGTGCAAGGGCATACCCAGCGTCCCGAGGGTTTCAAGGGCGGGCCCGGGGGGGGACTACTGGGTATGCCCTTGACTTTGTCTGTAGCATCCAACAACTTGGTGCTTTAAAACAGCTAGTTTAGCAGCAATCATCGTATTGAGTATATGCGGGAACTTTGAATAAACAATTTTGACAAATTTTACAATTTTAAGATTTTTACACCCATAACATACCTTTCAGTTTGTTCGATAAAAGCAGCTACAACAAAATCCTCCATCTTCAAGTACTAAAACTTACTTTTACCTTTCGCAAAAAACAGTGCAATAATTTAGCGGCAAAGTTTTAATTGGCGCCTAAATTTAAAAATGAAATGGATTAAAAATCACTTATTTGACATTTAGCGGGCACGTTCGAATACCGATTTAAGCTGCTATCGCTAAGTTTAATTGATAAAAACGTCAAAATAAAAGATCGCTCAAGTTGTTTTCTTCGAATAGCATTCACGCTAAGAGCTGAATAATCGAGTTTGGCGTTTCTTATTTTAAGTTAAGAAAAGGTAAATTAAAATAATATGATTTCGAATTGCACCCCATTACGTCTTAATAAACATTTATCAAAGTAAACATTTGTGCAAATAAATTTATTATTAATGTAATTTCATTTGTCTCGAAAAACCGGTAATCAGCGTGTCGTTTAACGAACCGCGGCCAAACACTTATTTAATTTATCGCTGTCACTTCGACGTCAAAGTAGGTTTAAAATTAGGTTTACTTAATTAAGCGCGTAATTTCGAATAGCGGATGTCACTAAACTAACTTAAATTTAGCGAATTTTAAGATATTCTTAAATTTAAATTAAAAGTTTCGAATTGGATCCAATGTGTACCTAATTTTAATTTAATCGGTCCAGTAGTTTCGGAGCAAATAGGCTGTTACAGATGGACAGACACACGAGTGATCCTATAAGGGTTCCATTTTTTCCTATTGAGGTACGGAACCCTAAAAATGTTATAAAGTCCTTGTCAAGATGAATCAAACGAGTCCAAACTCGATGGGGTCGCGTCGTTTTATTACAGAGTTCCCATGGCCACCTTCCAGCTCCATCATCAGATCAGCTCCATGTCATAATAATATTGCATTGTCATCTGATTTAAAAGATAATAAAAGAATGATTGTTTATTATATAAAGTCAGTAGAAACCAGAACATTTACTTACTCGGTCTCGTTTTCAACATCGTCATTCCAAGCTTTTTTAGACACTTCATAGTAGCAACGTTCGCCAAACTATAAGTTAATAAATAGTCATTAATGTACCGACAGATGTCAAAAACAACGAAATACTAAAGAGTTTCAAAGTGACAAAACATTCACGTCAGATGTTTTCTTTTGTATGGGAGTTAGAAGGTTCTCAATATTCTTGTGTGTTGTCGAGAAACCGAACCCGAAACCGAAACCGAAACCGAAAACCGAAATTTCCCCACATTTTTTGAGAATATTTACGACAGTATGCCCTGGCGGTATTTGAATCGTGAACTCTAGCACAGATCACACAAAAACACTATGTACAAAGTGGCCACTCTCCACCCCGCGCGAGATTCATACCCGCTCCCCTGCGCCGCGCGTTTGACAGGAAATACGCAGATATCCGTTTCGCACACGCACACATGCGTACGTTTTGCAAACGTTTTGCTTGTGTCGCGGTATATTAAACTACGCATATTTAGTACGATGTTGTGTGACTGTAGCACAGAACGCAGAGTACACTGTGTGGCTAAGATCGGTTTCGCACTACGTCCGATCTTAATCCGAGAAATGTCAGTCCGATGTAAAAATTCGGAATTCGGACCAGGGCGCAACCTATCATACAATTAGTCTTGCTAGTACTGCTAATTCGGACCGACATTTCTCGGATTCTGATCGGACGTAGTGCGAAACCGCTCTAAGCCAATGAATCAGGCAAGTGTCCGTTGCCAAAAAAATCTATCCGCCAATCTTGTTAATCCCTGCTAGTCAGGCCCGTAGCTAGAGTTGAGTATGGTAGGGCAGCGGTGGTTTAAAGTAGTATCATACTATAAATACACAATTTTCTTAGCATATCTTTGTTGGTATTTTCTGGTAGAGCGTTGCCCCACAACTCCCCCCCCCCCCCCCCCCGCCTAGCTACGGCCCTGCTGCTAGTTATCTTTCTAGCGCTTCTTTCGCATTCCTAATTCGGGATGCGCTTTGACGACACTCCCAAATTTGGCAGGTCGGGTTATTCCAGTGAATCAACTGCCGTAAGACCTCCGTAACCCTTGTGCCAGGGGAACCAGACAAATTGCATCATGATTACACAGTTAGCTACCTAAATGTGAATGTTTCCTCGCGATATTTTCCCTTATCGTAAAACCATCGGTTACCACAGCAGCAACAGTTACAAAAACTCTTACTCTCTCCACTTGGATTCAAACCTGGTTTCTCACGATCACGAGTCGACATCCTTAGCCACCGACGCACTTGGTAATCCTACTGGTATATGCTTATAAAATACGAGTACCTCATCTTCCTCAGAACGCAAAATGCTGCAGCTTGGTACCAATCCAGTCGGCCATCATACATGCGGTACAGACCGGTCCGGCAGCGGACGGTCTTCAGTTCTGTGATGATGTCTGGAGTGTGAGCTTCTGTTGACGAAACATTTGAAGCAGAATAAGTAATTATTATTGCTATTTTTTTGGTTCTATGCACAGGCAGTTTATAGCTGATACGTGTATTGGTCAATATTTTCTATTCTATTCTATTCTATTCAATGTATACCTACGAAAGGAAAAAGAAAGAACATTTACTCACACAGAAGACACACAGAGTAATATAAATTGAGAAACCAATTTAAAACAAAATGGTGGTGTGTAATGTCCTCGTAGCAATGAATGGAACTGCACGGCACTGGCTCGGCATAATGCTCAGGTGTTAGACACGCTGCGGAGCTGATTTTCAGCCAGCACCGTCTGTGACTTACGGAGCGCTATACAATCATATTACATTAATAAATATCTATTTACATCTACTTAGCCTTAGCTTGTGTTTTTTTTTAATTTAAAATGTTTGTCAAGTCTATTTCAAGAGAGTTAACTGAGGGTGCACTGATTACTGTCTGGAGCAAACTGTTCCTTCCATACTTTGAAAGTTTCTATACGCGGTTTGATAGGAAGTGGTGCCTGGGATTCAAAGACTAGTGTTCAAGGAGCGTGACCAGTCCCTCACTATGAGAAAATGAAAATATTTATTTTGCAAGTCGGTCACACGGGCTCTTTCACATGTCTACCAGCTCGTCTACCATTAGAGCGTTTAGTTACAAATTTTGGTTAATCTTCTCTACATGAAAGTGAAAAGTGTCGCTCCACCTTCACCCCATTTACCCATTTGGACCCCTCACATTCATTTTTACCATCTGCCACAGGCGCAGATCCCCAAAAAAGGTAGTGGTCACAGCCACCCGAAACTCGGCCAAGTGCGAGGCGGAGTATGATCTCGCTCATGACTGATATAGGGCATTCCTAGAAAGGACGCCACAAGTCTATTAGAGTTGTGGGCATGCCTATCGTGTCCATAACGGTGGATCTGTCCTTGATCTGACGACGCGGATAGCTTAGTTGGGAGTGACCCTGCCTCCAAAGCAAGCGTCCCGGGTTCGATCCCCGGTACGGTCAAATATTTGTGTGATGAGCACGAATTCCGTTGCGGATCATTCTAAACTTTAGACCTTCGAATGATTTTCCAGCGTATTCATTATCTAAACTGGAGTGCTCAGTGCGTCTCTGACAAACTAGTCATTGTCACATATGTAAGAGACGACCTGACCCACAAACGACTCGCGGGCAGGTCTAGACGTGCAGTTGATTTTACCTCTTTCGCACACGAACGGCCGCTCCAGCTCGCACGGCAGGTCCACGAACACGGGGTGGTCGTGGTACACCCGCCCCACCGCCACGCAGTCCGCGCCTCCCTCCGGCACCGGGATATGGGTTCGGTTCTGCCACTGAAACAGCAAACACGTCAAAGTAGAGCTGACATGTTATTGAAATGAAAATGAAAATATTTATTTTGCAAGTAGGCCACAGGGGCTCTTTCACATGTCTGAATCTACCAGCTTCGAAAGGTAACATCCACTGAGAAGAAACGCCGCAATAAACTCAGCAGCAGTGTCTTTTTTCAACTTTAACTTTAGATTTTTAACTAAAACCATAAATTAAGTATCCCTCCATGATAATTCCCATAGTAATTTTTAACACCTCTTATTAGCTTAATCTTTCAGCGTAGGTCATTTTAACCTACTTCTAACTGTCGTAAATATTTGAAACTTTGCAAGTGTATGCAATTTGAATGACAATACAATAATTTGGTACCATGGAGCTGATCTGACCATGGAGCCAGGAGATGAATAGTGAAACTCTTCAATAACTAACAGTAAACCCCTCGAGTTTGGGCTCATTTGGTTTGATATTCGGATGACAATACAATAATTTGGTGCCATCGAGCTGATCTGACCATGGAGCCTGGAGGTGGATAGTGGAACTCTTCAATGACTAACAGTAAACCCCTCGAGTTTGGGCTCATTTCGTTTGGTTTGACGAGTCCAATATACCTTAGTGATGAGGGTCTTTTGTACTTTTTAGAGCGTTACTGACAAGAGCGCATTTTTTTACTCTTTTTGTAATTTAGTTCGGTTTGCTATTAAAGCGTGTTTTTTTAGTGCTTTTAAACTATAATTCATTAAGGAACTATCCAATGACACCTGATTGGAGGTTGGAGTATAAACTTGTCTGTCTGTTCCATGACATACCGCGGGGTACTGCGCGTCGGGCCGGCTGCGCAGGACGTCGGTGGCCGTGCGGCGCAGCTCCAGCCCCGAGGACCAGCGGTACCCGGACGGGTCGTCGGCGCCCGCGCGCCGTGCGCCGACCCACACCGAATCCATTGCTATTGGGAAAATAACATATTAATCCTACTAATGGCCAAATTCACAAAGGCCAGTCAAATGATCTTTAATTAAAGTGACGTTTGAGTGATGTTTTTGTATAGGATGATAACTAGTTGACGGACATTTAACTATTTAATCTCTAATCAAATGTTTAAGTGGCGTTTTTGAATTCTGCCATAAGTCTATGTATCCACAGACCATAAAATCCGATAGACTCCGCATAGCTGGGCGATCCCCGCTGCCAGTATTAGAGAGTTAAAGCCTGCCAGGCAGGCGTGGGCGCATAATCTAGAACGCACCAATCACAGCACTCTGGAAACCCCGCGCGCACCGCAGACTTGGCAGCTTTATTTGCTAGTAAAAGTTAGGCTAAGCAGTGTGTTTAGGATATTCACAGGCCGTCTTTAACCTATTGGAGGCCCTGGGCACCTTAGGGCACATTGGCATCATGGGGCCCCTATGACTTATCGTTTGGTGATCTCGCAGGAACTAGAGGGGCCCTATCAATCGCGGGGCCCTGGGCACTTGCCCAGAGTGCCCAGTGGGAAAGATGGGCCTGAGGATATTTGGTACTTATATATCTATATCCTACCCTAATAAATGCAGAATTTAGAGAATTTCGTTACTTTTTTCACATACTAACTTCAACTCCTTCCTTTACCCTCGTCCACTTTTATTTCCAAAGTTTACAGTATAGCCTATGCTCTGCGTGAAAAACCACATTGAAATCCGTGTAGCAGTTTATCGTGCACATACAATCAGACAAACATTTATTATTATTATTATTATATTTATATTATTATTATTATTAATTTAATATCATGGTACATACTAAACTGTGATTCAGCGAGGGCTTCTGTGAGGAATTCTGCCTTTTCTTGTGTGTCCAATATCGCCAATGTCCCGTTGTGGTGACCGCTGAAATAACGTATTTAAGGGCGAATTGTTAACAAGCTAATCGTTACCCTTAGGCGCGAAACATAAGGACGCAGTGTTGCCAATTTAGCATCATTTCAGCTGATTTAAGATTAAAGCAACTAAAGTTTCCATTTAGCGTCTGGCACATTTTCTAGCACCTTTTGTTATTCAGGCTTTTTGCTAAAGGTAAAATTTGGATAATATAGAAGTCGCATAAGTCATTTGCAGTGATCGTACTTTTTCCAGCATTCTTGGTGCGATGACGTCAAATGACACACGACAGCGACCTAGGGTTGTCGACGTGTATAATATGATTGACGATTAAAATTATGCAATAGTATGTTGTCATTGAAAATGAAATACTATTTTTTTTACTTAATCATTTAGAAAATGACTTCTATATTTATGCACTGCCAGTCATTACCTACGCATTATACTGTCTATGCTAATATATAGTTAGTATATCAATTCCTAATCTTAATTATGAACTATAACCTGAGATAAGGATTTATTGCAACTGTGTTACATTTTCTCATATACTCGTAGTAAATTAACCCTTCATTTCATTATGCATATCGGGTTAGGCTTTACATGTTCTGAGGATATTTTCCGTATTTCATTTTTGTTTAATACGCTATTTAATTTTTATTTTTGATTTTATTTGATTCTTGGTTCAAACAATTTAATATTGGGCACTACTGACAACCCTAGCACTGCACCAAAAATGCTGGAAAAAGTACGATCACTGGTCATTTGTTTAGGACACTAAAATGATAGTTGCGTGTCATATCAATACCTTCCCGGCAATCGCCTTTATATAAACAGGTTCGCGTTAAAATGAGCTGAAGACCCAACTTTATTTCATAATTTAAAGACTACAATAAAAATGTAGTATCATTTTGAAGGTAATGTAAATAAAAGGTTTAGAAATATTATTCCTTATTTTTGTTCATTGTGTTCATTTAAACTTTTAGCAGCGTTTAAAAATAATTAGCAATTTTTGGCATCTCTTAGAGCGCTTACGCACTACTTCCGATCCGAACCCGTGAAAATACGGATCTAGATATTTAGGACCGAATTTGGACTAGTTCATCTAAACTGGATGCCTGCCGCGCCCCCCGGCCACATACCCAGCCGCCCCGCTGCCGCAATGCTCGCACGCAACTCGGATTTGGTTCGGATAGTGCAGGCAGTGCGCAAGCGTTCATACAAATAATACTATGGCTACTTCAGTCCGTCAATAATCTCCGGAATGGAGATTCACGGATGACGGAGAGAAATCGGATGACGGAAGCCGGATCAAGTGCGTCAACTACCATAGAAATAGTTCTACGACTACCCCGGACCGTATTTTCACGGGTTCGGATCGGATATGGATCGGACGTAGTGCGTAAGCGCTCTTAGGCGTACATCTAGCAACTATTAATTTCAATCATTATTGGTTTTCGAAAAAAACAAAATAAAACAGAATACCCTTTAGGCGTATTTAAATAGAGCTTGGAGCTTGGTTGCTTATTCTTTGTTTCATTTGAATGGTAGCTTTTAAATGATTATTACTTAATAGCATATTTTTTTATTTCAATAACATAGTAGTTCCTTTCGTCACTAGTTTTGTATAGGTACTTACCGGCACATGATTTTAGCGTTCTCCCAATTGACGGGCAGATTCTGTATCAAGTACTCCTTTTCTTCAAACACATAGGACTCCCATTTATCCGTGCATGTTTGAGGCACTGAAAAAAACATTGCAGTTACCTATTGACTCAGCAGTTTTTGGATTAATTCCAAACATATTGGGAATTATGCGATCGATTACACAAACTCGATTCTTCCTATTCGTGATTCTATACAATATGGATTCCACACAACTGCAGTTTACTTCCTTCTTGATTCTACGCAGCCGTTATTTTAACGCAATTAAATTGGCGGAGGCTTTTGGAGCAGTGGACGGCTTTCGGCTGAAATGATGAGAGCCACTTACCCCTGTACTGCTCGTGGAAGCTTCCCTCACAACGCACCCAGACCACGAAAAAAATGTACTTTTTCAACATGACGTCCACCCTTCAGCAGGACCAACCAAGCTATGTTATCTTGAAAACATTCATAAATATGGATTGTTCTCCAGCGACCTTTAACTGTAGGGCAGCCATCTTTAAGTGAACGCAGGACAGGACAAAGGCGTTCAATTTACAAATAATATAATCTCATAAAAGACTTCAAATAGCCTTTGAAAAGTAAGGTTTTTTTTTTCACTTTTTATTTATTAACATGTGATTTTACTACATCAAGTAACAATAGCATAATGCCAATTGCTCATCACCATTTACAAACTGTTGCTAACCAAGGTGCTAGGATGTCAAAAGTTGAGGAGTTCTACTGGTTCTTCACCACCGTATTTTACGCTTCCGAACCTTATACAGAAATCTAATCGCCACCCGTGAAATACTGATGGTGATCATCTATGGTCTTCATCAACAGTTCCACTTCACCAAATAATGCTCACTCACCGTACGAAACGCAATAGCAAGCTATTACTTTACGCCGATATTCTGTGAGAGTGTGGCACTACCCCGGTCGAGCCGGCCCATTCGAACAGTAATCATCTAGTGAGGATTACTGTTTGGCTCTACCACTACAAAAATCTAAATCTGTTTATAAATGACGGTAACAAACATAATTATAAAAAATACAAACGAATAGAGAACCTCCTCCTTTTCTTGAAGTCGGTTGAAAATAGAAATTCGCCACCACTCACACGGTGAACCACCGACGACCTGGGGCCCATTGCATAACATAACTTATAATACAAGCGGAAGCCTCTTTTCAACTTCTTTTACTAGAAAGAGACTTTCGCTTGTATTACAAGTTACAATTAGTTATGCAACGGGCCCCCGGTGAAGATTACGGGACTTCGCTGGATGCGAGCTGCACAGAATCGGTCGTTGGGGCGATCTAATGGCTACTTGGCCATACATTCTAGTCGATAGGTGAATTGTACGACTTGCCTATTATTTAGTTTAAAACAAATAATGCAATATAACTGTAATTAATGAATAAGTATAAATTTAAATATAAAGAAATGGAATACCCAACTGACATGTAACTTGATGTTATTAATAAAGTATTGTGTTGTATTGTATTGATCATTGGGGGAGGCCTATGCAGCAGTGGACGTCTTTCGGCTGAGATGATGATGATAAAATTACAAATATAATCGCCGATTGTCATGCTTTACGGTATTTATTGGAGATGGACTACGTTTTTAGCGACTACTAAAAATACAATTACTTTTCGCTGTCATTTTCATAAATTCTGCATGTGTCGATTCATGCACCACGCGAGCTCACAAAGTTGGGTTACCCTTGTTTCTTCGAAAAAAAATGGTATATTTTCATTTGCCAAATTACTATTTGACAAATGAACTCTTTACAAATAATTGTAACGCAAACCTAATGTTTGGCAAGTGGACGTTCCAACAATGACTCACTTGCCAACTGGTACTTATACCAAATTTCATGAAGTCAAATGTTTCAATTGGCATAACATATTTTCTAAACTAATTTTATCCCACTCGGTTCTGCTCCGACGTGTATTGCTCGCTCGCTTCGCTCGCTCGCCGCAACATATTATTATTTCGTATTTGTTATTTTTGTCTTTAAGTATAGTTTTTATCATAACAATTTATTTGACTAAATGATTATTGTCTAATGATTTTTTGCTTTAATAAATAATTGATAAAAGACCAAATGACTAAATGCTGTTTCCCGTAGTAATATTCTGCTGAGTGAAAATTTGACCAAATGAAAATGTGCGTAGGTACTAAAATTATTCTAAAGATTGCATTGGCAAAAAACCGGTTGCTAAAATTTGTTTGGGAAGTGATAATTTGTCAAAAGTTTTTCGATGAAACGCCAGGCTCCCCACAAAGTTAGATTTTGTTTTGTAAATGACAGAAAAACCATACAGTTTTAAAAAAATACCTAAAAAAGACGTGAGACAACCGACTAGCCAACTAATCGCCGACTAGAATAGTCAGTTTTGCCTGACTAGTCGGTGAGTAGTCCATCTCTAGGATTTATCCACATATGACAGGTTTTAGGGACTTTCAAGTAAATATACTTACTATAGTTACTAGATGGTGATAAAATAAAGGGGTTTTCGTGTAAGGCCTGCCGTTTAGTTCTATAACATTTCACACTGACACTACAAGACATCCTCAAAATCAGAGGCCTATAAAATACAATCAGCCAAACGTTTTCAGGTTTCTAAATGTCTAAACACGGAAACAAAACACGTACACTTAAACACTATACTTATCCGTACACCACTGTGAATTATGGACACCCCAGTTATTTGGTTTTCTTTGAATAGGTTATGTTATTGTAAAAGGCTCGTATTTTCATAACAAGCAGGTAATGAGTAAGCTTTTGCTGTTATATTAGCTATAGTTATGAACGTTTTGAAATGTGACAAAACAAAAGAGTACGTATCAAAAGTGACAAATTAAGTGACATAATAAGGATTATTTTTTAACAAGCTATATTGTACCTACACGTCATTTATTTTAAAGCACTTTTACTATGTTTTTTGTTAGTTCTAGTAAGAATAAGTGACAAAAACTGTGAAAAAGAGCAGTTTTTATGGTAAAAATATGTAGGTTTATCCTGAAATACAATTTGAGTTTTTTTAGATTACCTACTATTTACAAAAAAGTTAATAAGTAAGAAAAATAATTATAACATCCCAGTCACCAGGAAATACACATAAGTCAAAGTCAAAGTCAAACTATCTTTATTCAATTTAGGCTTTTACAAGCTCTTATGAATGTCAAGGAATGAATCTACCACCGGTTCGGAAAAAATCCTCTACTGCGAAGATCCGGCAAGAAACTCGGTGAGGTATCATTTTTTCAAATCAGTACACATATAAGTCAACAATGATGTGTACAGTTTTATACAAATCTAAGTATATAGAAATAGAAATAGAAATAGAAAATATTTATTTCGCAGAAACAAAAAAATACAATTTTTACATTTTTAACATACATACATAGTATCACGCCTGAAATCCCTAATGGGCCACAGCAGGTACGCTCATCGAGATCCAGGGATCGCCGGTGCAGGTCACGATTTAAGCCAAACGTCCCTGTCCATGACGTAGTCTTTTACCGAGTAATATGCCCTAGAAATAAGAATTCGCTTTACAGTAGATTTGAACATTGTGTCTGTTTGTTCTTTAATGTTTTTAGGTATTTTATTGTAAAAACGTGTACAATTTCCTAGAAATGATTTTTTAGTTTTAGCCAGTCTATAAGTTGGTACTTTAAGCTTTCCGGTATTTCTAGTAGCCTTTGGCTTATCTACATTTGTAGGAAAATTGTATATATTTTTTCTGACATACATTATTATTTCAAATACGTATAGCGAAGGCAGGGTTAGTATTTCAATTTCCTTAAAAAATTCCCTCAGTGACTCGCGGGTGCCCATGTTATATATGGCCCTGATGACCCTTTTTTGCAAAATAAAAATAGACTCTAAGTCAGCAGCTGATCCCCATAAAATTAAACCGTATGAAATAATACTTTTGAAATACGCGAAGTAAACCAACCTTGCCGTCGCTACATCAGTTAACTGCCTCATCTGTCTGACTGCAAACGCAGCAGAGCTCAACCTACTCGCTATAGCTGTAATATGGGATCCCCACTGCAGTTTTGAGTCAAGTGTTAATCCTAGAAAAACAGTTGACTTTACAAATTCAATGTTTTGACCGTCTAATTTAATATTCAAGTGTGCATTAACATCTGGTGTGTTTACTAAAGAAAATTTAATACATTTGGTCTTTTTAGGATTAAGTAACAAATTATTTGCAGCAAACCATTTAGAAATCATGGACAGAGTGTTGTTTGGTTCAGTGAGCTCGGTATCCTTCCTATTTACCTTGAACAGCAAAGAAGTATCGTCTGCAAACATGACTATGCCTGATGTTTGGCTTAAGTTAAACATAAGGCGTAGCGAATGATAACAACGCTTATAGGGGAGACCTAGGAGAGTTGTGACAGAGGAGAGTTGTGACAGAGACGATTACTCGCTACCGATAATAGTTAGCGTGCTAGCAACAACGTTCGTTTGTCGCTTTAGAGACGAGCTACTTGGCTGGGTACCAGCCGGCGGTGCACGAGAAGCAGTTGAGGAATTACGACGTCTGCGTGCAAAAAAATGCGAAAAGTAAGTTTTTCTTCAAAATTTTGATTGAATTTATGTCATGTCTTATTACATGTGCGTTGTTGTGTTATTTTTTCTTAAGTTGTATGATTATTTAAGTCTCAAAGCGTTGCATTGATCTTTAGTGTTTGCATCGTGTTTAGGAAATATACATTATTATTCGGGTTAAGTCGTAATTTTGAACACCTAGGAGAGTTGTGACAGGCTGTCACAACTCTCCTATTTGACTTCATTTTTCTGCTGGGTTATTTCGACACTTTTTTTATTAATTTGCGATGTCTGTTATTGTGTTTGTACATTAGTATATTAAGGTTAGGTATAGTCCGCAATAAAAGCTTGCCTCAAAAAATTCATTTTCGCTAAAAAAAAGTATCTGAGCTTGTGGTGTGATGTTGCATACTGGATGACTACTTTTTTCGTTTCAGAATGCACGAAAGACTGATAAAGGCACTGCTAGTGTCGAAATATACGAAAAGGCCTTTGATGAGGTTACATTAAGAGGTGAAACTCTAAGAGATGCCGCGTCCTCTCACAATCTAAACTATATGTCTCTGAAAAGGTATATTAAGAAGAAAATGGTTTATCAAGCAAACCCAGTAGGCGTGGCTCCATCTATGGGTTATACTAGTCCGACGATATTTACAGAAGAGGAGGAGCAAATCAAATCTGCTGTGCTTACTGACACACCTATTAAGGAGAAATAGCTGCTAATGGGAAGTCGAAGAATGTGAAAAAGCGTGTCTTAAGCGAAGATAAGAAGAAACCTAAAAAAGCCGAGAAGACTAATAAGATGTGGTGATGACGAAGAAGAAGTAGAAAATAATTGTTTTTGCTTGGGTTACCCTGAAGCGTGCAAACAGCAGATTTAATGAAGAGTGGGTGCAATGCCTAGAATGCAAAGGCTGGTTATACGTTGAATGTACCTACTGGAGGCGAGCTGCAAGCTGCAATACATTTGCCACAATATCCTATCAGATTATATTAAGATTTTTGACTGATTATAATATGATTGATCTCAAAGCGATGCCATAATTACTTATATGATATAATTACTTTTTATGGGAATGTTATTATGTTGTTTATTGGTACTTAATGTACTAAAAGGTGATTAAATTACTTTTTGCAAAATAAATAATGTTTCATTTATTTATAATATGTGTAATGGTATTTTTATTACTCAAATAGTCTAAATAAAAAGCTGTCACAACTTACCTCGGTGATAGGAGAGTTGTGACAGAGGGAGTAGTCCTCCTTTTTGTTGATTTTCTCGGAAACCGTAATACTTTAATTAATTTTGATGACTTTTTTGGAAAGGGAAGGAATGGTGGTACATTAGTTCACATAGGTCATAACTGTGGAATGTTTCTTGAGCGAGATATGCCCCATAAATTAAAAATTGTCACAACTCTCCTAGGTCTCCCCTACGTCTGGAAACCTAAGCTCCCATGCCCTTCTAAAACATATCTTAAAACCGGTGTAAGTACCTACTGCTCTTTGGGAAAAATATTTTTACCAAATTTCACTTCCCAAAAAACTTATCGCAGTAGTTTCATTTCCCAAACGAATCTTTAGCACATTTGCATTTCGTATTTTATTAATTAGGTCAAAATATAATTTGGCATAATTTTACTTTGTCAACTTTTATATTAGAAAACGTTTACCTAATAAACGTTTGTCTTAACAAACGTTGATTAGGTAAAAGTTTTCTTTTGACTAATATTTTATTACAAAAAAAATAAAAGGTGGAGCCCCGAAGTCCCCCAGAAGGGCGGAGGAGGGAGGTGATGCCCCCGCCCCCCGCAGTGAATAACCAAATAACCGGAACAATTGTGTTATTGTTAGGTTAGGTTAGGGTTAACTTGTGTCCCTTAGAGAGGAAAAAGGCACCCCGCGAAGCGGGGTTACGTCGACGCGATGGCAGTTAAGTTAGGTTAGGTTTTTGACTAAATAATACTTGGTAAAATGAAATGTGACGAAGTATTTATTTGTTAAACATTAGTTAGCCAAAGAATACTTTGCAAACTGTAAAATAGGCTAGATTCCTTAAAAAAATATAATTAGTCCGACTTTTACATGATAAAAAAATATTGAACACATATTTTCTATTTTGTCAATTAAACAAAAAATGACGAAGATATAGTGCGTTGAAGTTCCGTGTGACGTCACGACTCTGTACACTTTTCACCATTAAGTGACGTCACTAGCCCCCACTCCCGAACTTTGATGCGCATTATCTGTGTCAATTCTGATTGATTTGATAAAGCAAAAAATATATTTTCAATATTTTTCGATAATCTAACTGACGGACTAATTAGAATTACAATTTTTTTACCCAGGCAACATCCCTATTGCGATATGTTGATCAAGATAATGTATTTGCAATATATAGATATACGGCTGTTCTGCTTTTACTTTGTGCAGGCAGATGTATCCACGATTTAACTCTCCTATGTGTTGATTCTGATCATCTAATTTTATCAGACAATTTTGTAATTTGTTGGCCTAGTTTCGGCAGGCGAGTTTCACTTTGAACTTTAGGTATGTTCGGCCGTCGGGCACCGCGGCGGTGTAAATCGCAGTAGGTTACCCTCGCCCGCTCGCAGCGTCGCGCGTCGTTATAGCGACTACTCTTCTTAAAGCGACCCTAGCGTACGTGAAAGAGAAAGTGTTACGCGACAGAGAGAGAAGGCATGAGTAGGCATATTTTCACGCCTAATCACCGGTTTTGTTAGAGAGTGATTCTTCTGTACGTGAGTACTATTATTTATTCTGTGGTTTCGGGTCAAAAACTGACTCCACTGACTAGTCAGTCAGGCTAGAAATTATAAAAACAGTAGATAACATTCGCCAGTCACCATAGTTCTTACTAACGGCATCTAGCGAAAATGTTACTGACTATTAGGCCCTCTTGCACACAAAAAGTTTCCTAACCATAGACTTTAAAGCAGCATTTTTGGTAGTTCCAGTAATTTTTAATAGGTGGTGTAGTGATACAATTGCCACTAGATGACGCTCTGAATCAGGTTATAAATACAATACGGTTTGTCTCGGCGAACATAATAGGGTTTTAAATTAAACCCAAGTATTTGAATAAGACGATTTTAATATGCAAGTGCATTACACAAAAACGGCGTTCGGTAAGAGATTGATAACTATTGTACAAACATGTACGTAGACACGTTGATTAAACGCCTACACAAAAGAAATAGTATCGACATTTAAAAGAAACTAATTGCTTATTTAATAAACTAGGCGCTATAAGCTTGCGCCGCAACACGGTTCAAGATAAGAAAAGTCGTTTTCCGTCTAAGTCTAAGTATCTTCATTAAATTTAGGCTTTTAATAGCTCTTATGAAGGTCAAGGAATTAATCTACCACCGGGACGGAAAAATCCTCTACTGAGAAGAGCCGGCAAGAAACTCAGTGAGCTATGATTTATTTCAAAACTCGGTTTATGCTAAATTAGGTCAAAAGCTGCGTCATCATTCATGTTCTGCAGATTGTATTCAATTAATGGAGACTCCTTGAACATGTCTGATGCGTCCGGTATGACAACTTCTCTTTTGCCGTAGCTGGAAAAGAAAACGTTAGTTAAAATATTGGTGGTTGTATACGTATTACCTGCCCCTAGCACACGAAATAGTATTTACAATAAATATATTGCATATACACTTTTTACAAGTTTACTAGTGAAAAAATTATGCTGCGACTAACTGTTTACGTCTGGGTTAATTGAAAATAGCGACATCTTTGTTAAAAATATGAAACAAACGTGGCATCTAGTGGTGAGTAGCGACACTAGTGAGCATGCCGTGTAAGTATTTTGTGCATGCAATATTATGGGAAGGTTCATTAAATTTGGTTAGGTTCAAATTAAAATCAAAACACACAACAAAAGTTTGGTTCTTCGGAAAATGCTTTATATTCTTTCTCTTTATAAGTATAGCACAAATTTTGATTCATTTGGCGCCTGCCTGGGGCCGATTTGAAATAATCATACATTGTTAATAGTTTCCACTTTTCATTTTATAAATTAATGTCGTGTCATATCAGATCAAGCTAAAAATTGCTCAAGTACTGGTCGGGCGCACAAAGGGTTCCATACAATCGTAATTTCGTACGTCACTTTACTTGTCTAGACCGTCATTCCAGTTTCCTTGTTATTTAGGTTTAAAATTATTATTATTTCCTCTACATTTGTAACTTTGACTTTTTATTCATATTTATTGTTTGATCATGACGTATAAACTATGATTAGGAAACTTTAAAACTTTAGTTTTATCTGTTTCCAAGGTAGATGCCTCTGACAGGCAGATAGACAGTAGGACGGGCATGGTAGGCTCGGTAGTAAAGCTCTGCATGGACGGAATTTAAAATCTATGGTATGAATAGGTGACTCCTGTGTTAGGATAACCATAAATCATACGCACAATGTTTTTCATCACATTTGTGAGGAAATGAAATAAAAATTAGAGAAAAAATATTCAATTATTTATTTTATACCAATTGTACACCGTGAATTGCCACTGGCTGTTCTAGCTGTGAGTGAGAGTGACGTAAGTCATAAGAACATTCACATCTTAGAGTATACAATAATAATAGAGTAAACGTTGATACCGTCAAGCCATGCCGCCCAAAACGTCAACTACAGGCCACACGGAATAGTACAAAACACATGCGCATTTGTTTGGCCTGTAAGGTTATGATACTAAATAATATTGGCAATTTAGTGTTTATTTGTTACAGCATTATTACAATCTTCTTAATTTGGTCATACTGTCAGTGGCTGACGTAAGGCGAAGAACCATATTTGAAATCGACGTACTAATAAAATACAGCCATCTTGTTTTTTCATTACCGCGCTGATGTTTGCGGGAGCAGCGTAGCATTACAGTCGTAGGTTCAATTAATTTACAGCGTATCTTTTACTTCTATAATCTAAGATTGACATGTAATGTGGGTTTGTTTATGGTCCGTTGTATATATTCATTTTAAATTCCCTAAAACATGGTTGAGGGAGACGATGGCTGAGATACGCGTCATACTCGTGAACGGGTGCTGTCTGTGGGGTCCGGACGGTTCATGCTCGCAAGGACCTTTTAAAATTTAAAATTGTTACCTTTTAATTTATTCGTTTGTGCGTTATCTGAACCTGACTATAGAGACTTCATAGTGTTCTCTATAGTATATTCTATAGGGTATCATATTCGATATTTGTATTATTAGGACATGAAATATTTTTATTTCAAATTATTATTATTATTTTGATATTTGGAGACCTTACATCTCCTTCTTTATACTTGACCGCGGAGACTGTCTACATCTCCATTTAACCTAAATCAGGTAATCAATTTAGATGTTGCTTTATTTTTTATTTTAATTATTATTATGATGACCCTTAGAGGCTTTATACATCTCTAAGTCGCTTAACTTGTCCAGACGCGGAGACTATACATCTCCCTTATTAGTTATTTATTATAATTAATTTTTACCTATTAGGATTGTTTGCTGCCCTTTTCATGTGTTAGTTTTAGTTAAAATTCTACTGTAAAAGTTGGAAAAAAACAGACTTACTGCTGAGTTTCTTGCGGCGTTTGTTCTCAGCAGATGGCACCTTTCGAAGCGCTGGTAGCTTCAGACATGTAAAAGAGCCCATGTGGCCTACTTGCAAAATAAATATTTTCATTTTCATTTTCATTTTCATAAAAAACAGCCATTCGGTGAAACGTAAATAACCTATTGAATAGAAATATTAATGTGCTAATAACAGAATTTCCAATTTACTTAACGATTACTTATCTAAACTGAAGAAGTCACTTTGAGTAAGCATGGAAAGAATCAATGTATGTTTGTATAAATAATAAATAAATATAAAAAAATAAATCAGGGGACAATCTTTACACAAATCGATCTAGTCCCAAAGTAAGCTCTAAAGGCTTGTGTTATGAGTACTAGACGACGATATAAATACTTAAATAGAGAAATAAATACTTAAAAACATAGGAAACATCCAAGACTCAGGAACAAACATTCGTGCTCATCACACAAATATTTGCCCTTACCGGGGATCGAACCCGGGACGCTTGCTTCGGAGGCAGGGTCACTACCAACTAAGCTATCCGCGTCGTCAACTTATATCCATGTATATTCTTACCGTCCTCGTCCATGCACAGAATACCAATCCTTTAGCTTTTTCAAGTAGGCTTCTAGCTGTTCAGCATTATCGAACTTTTTAGGGGGCATCGGGTGCCCTTCCGGTTCATCCGCGCCGCATAACAAGATGGCTGACATCAACAAAATAGTCGCTACGAGGAGACGCATGGTTCTGAAATTAATAAATTATGTTTAGAAATAAAAATCTGCAGAACGTATTACGAGTTCAATCAAATTCAAAGACACCATCTTCTCGCAACTCTAGTCCAAAGGCTTGGTATGAAATTCGGTACATTTTCGGATTAGACTATTCTGGAGTCATTGGATCATAGTTGCACGAGTATACAATATTTTTTTCTTCCTACTACGCTTTAATTTCATCATAATGGCCTTAAATACTCAGCACAAAGCAGCCCTTATTTACTCTAGAGCAAATAAAGTTGCATACAAATTTCATTATTGCACTGTTTTTTTTTTTTTTTAATTTGGTTGTTTGTTCAAGAAGTTTACACCAACAGCTACCCAATCCGCCCATTCACAGTCCGACGGGACAACCGACCACTCTTTTGTGGACTTACTGTTAGCAAAAAAAAAAAACAGGCCACATATCGGCGGCCATATCGAACTGTGATTGTCTCGTCTAAAATGTTATGCTCAAAGTACTGGCTGATAAGATAGTATGGGTTACAAAAAGATTTAAAAAAAAATGGCATAATATGACAATTAATAGACTAGATACAAGATTTCTGTGAAAATTTTCGGATTTTCGACTTTAGCTTCAGAACTAATAGACCGATTTTAATAAATAGGGTATCTTAAGATTTGGGGAGAACGTGCGAGTGTCATAGGCTATATAAAAATTCTAAGGATGCGTCATAACAGGTGCCAAAATCCTTTTTACGTTTTTTTACCAACTTTTAGCAGTAGTAGAAAGAAAAGCAGATTATGCACCTCGCATCAAGTGATTTTTATTGCGCTCGTATTTTTAGAGCCCTCACTTGCGTTCGGGCTCCAAACCAACACTCGGCGCGATAATGAATCACTTTCTGCTTGGTGCAACAATCTACTATTATTGCATTTCATCATTGATCGATCTCAATGTTTGTGTTAATTTAATTTTTGTTATTAAAATACTTATAGTGACATGTGACTTGGATATGATTATTTTTCTAGTCAATCTTTGAGGACTTGTTTTAATGTTCTGACTTAATTAATATTTTTTATTTTAATTTTAATATAGTAGAGTAACTTTTCTTAATTATCCTAGTTTATTTTAAGTGACATGTGATTTATGATAATATTCTTGTAATTTATTTGATCTGTTATCTAAGTTAATTTATTATTTTGTTTACTGACACATCTGTCTATTAACATTTTCAAACACAATGCTTAATGTTCATGAAGAAAAAAAAAAATTTTTTTACATAAGGCATGATACTACAAGTATGAAAAATTAAATAATCGGCGATAGATTATCTTAAATTAAAATTAAAGTAACATTACAGTGTAAGTTTCGTAATCTGGTTTCTATGAGTTCAGTGAGCTTTCTCACTGGAATAACTTTCATGTCATTATATAAAATTCGTTCTGTACAGTGGCAATTTCGCAGCGCAGCGTGGGCAGACCGTCCAGCGTAGCGTGGGCAGACCGCCCAGCGTAGCGTGGGCAGACCGCCCAGCGTAGCGTGGGCAGACCGCCCAGCGCCTCTATTCGGGAACGCTAAGTGATTCTGTAGCGATTTGTGAGCGAGATTTCTCATCTCGCTCTTACGCATTACACGTCGTGCGGAAGAGTGGGATGAGAAATCTCGTTTACGAATCGCTACAGAATCACTTAGCGTTCCCGAATAGAGGCGCAGATGTTGGACGGACGACGTTGATATAGAATGGACCGCATAACTCACTCGTAGCAGATACAGCGTAGCACCTCACGACTCCGTCGTAGCCTCACGTAGCGGTTCCCACGTAGCACACAGGTTGGATAGGCGCAAGGGTTTCTACGCTCTGCTTACGAGTATGCGGGTATCTTGTTTCACTATAGCAACACCATTCAGTGCTGACAGTTGGCAGTATTGTGCGTCAACGTAAGCCGCGCTTAAGACGACTGTGAACCAAAGGCGAAAATCACCCTTTTCATACAAAAGGCGATAACGATTTCCACCCCTTAAATAATAAATAATAATAAATAAATAATAAATCAGGGGACAATCTTTACACAAATCAATCTAGCCCCAAAGTAAGCTCTAAAGGCTTGTGTTATGGGTACTAGACGACGATATACATACTTATATAGTTAAATAAATACTTAAATACATAGAAAATATCCAAGACTCAGGAACAAACATTCGTGCTCATCACACAAATATTTGCCCTTACCTGGATTCGAACCCGGGACCGCTGGCTTCGGAAGCAGAGTCACTACCAACTAGGCCAAACGTGTCGTCAAAAAATTAAATGTTAACCGATTTTGATAAATTTTTGATAGGTTGTCAGTCAGAACAAAATCTATGTCTATACGTTTTTTGAATTTTGATTAAAGATCAAAAAAGTCAAATAATGCCGAAATTCGTTTTGTATCAGAACACTGAAACCATAATAAAACCTAATTTATTGATTACAGTGAAAAAATCAAAACGTATAGACCTAGATTTTCTTCTGACTGACAACCTATCAAAAATTGGGGAACATCGGTTAACATTTAAGGGGTGGAAATCGTTATCGCCTTTTGTATGAAAAGCCGTAGGTTCACACTCCTCTTAATCCTATCAGCTGTTTTGGGATGACGATGATACCGTTATTTTATTATTCGTTGGTGAATACCAGTCAGTACTATTTCAAATAAAATTGTTTGTCACCGTTATGCTGTGCGCGTATTAAGTCCCAGTCAGGTGATTCGGATTATATGTTTCCAACGTAAGGGCCACGGCGAATGCTCACAACACAAACACTACTTTGAAATCGAATTATTTTCTTATTTACAGATTTAAAGTTTTAAAAGTTTGTTCTATAGATGTATTCTTGGCTAGGGTTGCCAGATATATTTTATACTTATATAAAAGCGAACTATCACGACCCATCGCAATATCTCCGAAACTACGAAACCTATTTAACTTGTAACTTGACCTCCTTTAACACATTCATTGCCGAAAAACGCTACGCGCTAGGCACGTAGCGCGTAGCACCGTTTTTCCGCTTTGTAGCGGAAATGCGCTACGAACGGTGAACCCAACTACCGGGTTCTCGGCACTGAACGTGATAAGCATGTCACGGTCTGCTCAAATCATCAATTGGTACTCTTAGTAAGAAGGCAGCACATAATTTTAATTTTGGTTATGTAAATAATAGCTGGTTGACCGAGCTAAGGTCGGAGTCAGATCTTGTTAGATAAAAAGTAGTGTCCGACCGCAGTTTCAATTTCAGTTTCGGCAAAAAAACATGTTTAGGCTCAGTCGGAAACGGCGTAGTTCCCTCAAGTTCGACAGAAGGCATCTTTTTTCAAATTTCAGAAGTGAACTTGTTTAATTTTATACCACCTACATGGCTTAAAAGTGGATTATAGTTCATATGTCTTGAAATAACGGTCCACTCATATTTTTATTCATAAAATTCAACGATTTTATGTAAAAATTGTTGACTTGATTGATTGAAGTAAAAAAAAATTACACATCTATAAAGGCTTCGGTTTCGGTTTCAGCCGAAACTATAACCAAAACCGAATGTTTTGGTTTCAGCAAAAAAAAAACATGGTTCAGTTTGACACAAATAAAAATAAAGATTTTTTAAAATTCTATTATTAATTGACTGTCACTGGACCACAGACTCAATTGATGAAAAGTGCCCAGATCATACCTGTCCAGAGAGAACGAAGTAGGGAGGCCATTCCATTCCTTAGAGATTATAAATTTTAGCAAAAAATTATTTTATAATGCGAGCTTTTTGCCCATTGCACTTTGATATTGCAGCGCCATCTAGTGTACCAAATATAAGCCTATTGCAATCACAGGAAGGTTCCAAATTGAATTACAATTCCAAGATTTGACCAAATCAAATGATTTATTTCTAAACATAGGTGAGGAGGTGGTACTAAGAGTTTGTTACAACTATTTATCACAATTTTTGGCCATTAGGCATACAAATTTCAAGTCATGAATCATGATAAATGCATCAACATTAAATTGGTAATTAGTGAGTTTCTTGCGGCGTTTCTTCTCAGCAGATGTTACCTTTCGAAGCGCTGGTAGATTCAGATATGTGAAAAAGCCCGTGTGGCCTACTTGCAAAATAAATATCATTTTCACAATCGCTTGTATTTTTAAAGAATTAACAAATCTACTACTCTCTACTAGTATTTTGTTCTGAGTGACATACTATCAAAAATTGGTCAAAATCGGCTAACATTTAAGAGTTGCAAATCGTTATCGCCTTTTGTATGAAAAGCCGTAGGTTCACACTCCTCTCGTACGTAAAAATGGATATTCCTCGCGAAACTTACTAAGTACCTATTCCTGCGAAGGAAATGACTCAAAATGTAAGTTTCGAATTTAAATTATATTACCGAATGAGCCAGTAATTATTTTTAATGTATTCGAAAACAATTTCATTTATCTACTTCTTGGAAGTAAGTTTTGACTTAAAAGTAGATTTTACTAAACGCATCCTTAACATCACAAATTACGACACTAATTTAATTATGTATTTTTGAAGTTAATATATATCTAAATATTCTGTGAATATTTCAAGCGTCTACCTGTTGTCGTTATCAATATCAAGCAAAAAGAAGCAAAAAAATCACGTTTGTTGTATGGGAGCCCCCTTAAATATTTATTTTATTCCTTTTTTTAGTATTTGTGGTTATAGCAGCAACAGAAATACATCATCTGTGAAAATTTCAACTGTCTTACTATCACGGTTCATGAGATACAGCCTGGAGACAGACGGACAGACGGACAGACAGACAGACGGACAGACGGACCAACGGACCGACGGACAGACGGACAGACGGACAGCGGAGCCTTAGAAATAGGGTCCCGTTTTTACCCTTTGGGTACGGAACCCTAAAAATGCGACTTGGAAGCGCGTACAATATTACTTTGGCTTTAGGAGTCAATATTGTTACGTTCAATATATCATATTATAAAAAAATATAACCGAATCGAGAACCTACTGCTTTTCTTTGAAGACGGTTAAAAAACTGTTTAGTTTTAAAATATTTTATCATACTGATATTTATCTTAGTATTTAATTAAGGAATATCTATATGAACCATGTTGCCTGATGAAAATAAATAAAAAATATATTATGCTTCTTGGAGTCGCTCATTTAACCCTTTCACCGCCCGAATCATGGATGTAAAAACAAAACATACCTATTATACGCATTGAGTTGAGAACCTGCTCCTTCCTTCCTATTTATGATAATAAATCGTGAGTAAGTATTTCTTTTACTCCTGGTAAAAGTACAAAATCGTTCAAAAAAATGTTTTTGTAATTGTATTTGTAATTGTAAATGTAATTACTACAACCGTTCAAGCTACAATTTAGGTTCCACCAAACTTTATAACCCGTTAAACGAAAATTAGAAGAGTAGCAACTGTTAATCTTGGCATGAAAAACCAAAAACTTACCAGGTTAAGAACTTCAAATGGGGCAATTAACTGGTTTATGGGGCAAGTTCTTCGCCGAAGTCTGTTGTGAGAGTACGGCTGGACAAGTGGGCGCCGCTTTTATACCAGGGTCTTGAATGCGTAACAGGTGGGCGGAATTTTGACGGATGGCGTGGACACGGTCATATTCATACCACTCGCAAAAACGCATACAAAATGGACATGAACTATGACGGCTCAGCACACGTAAGTGTACCAAATAAAATTCTGGCATTTAAACGAGCAATTACCGAAAATACTATTATTAGTTCAATATCCTACAAATAAAATGACATACTTAAAGATGGGAATGTCAAAAACTAGTAATTTAGAACTGAAAGGCAATATTTATTTTTCATTTATTTTGACCCATAATAAAAATGAAAGGATCGGTCAAATGGTTTTTATATCTTTTTCAATTTGTGTATAATATATTGCATGCGATTAAATTCAGAGACCACTTTTTTTCGCAATCGGCAAATATTGAATAATATAATAGCGAAAAAAAGTGGTCTCTGAATTTAATCGCATGCAATATATTATACACAAATTGAAAAAGATATAAAAACCAATCTTAATTTGTTATTTTAATTCTTGTACCCTTACAGTTAGAAACGTGGTTAGGTAGTTATGATGACTAATTTAATGTTGATTTATAATTCTGATATTAATAATAAACAGGTTTCATAGTATATAATTTAAACCTCATTTTGATTTTCATGCACATTCTCTATTCAAGAGAGGAAGCCTGCCCAGCAGTACTACATAGCCATATTTATTGTTCATACCTATTTCAAGTTATATCTTAATGATGCAATTGATGAAGGAATTATTTTTAACTCGCTTTTACCACAAAAGAGATAGGTAGGTTCTGTTGTGGTGTAACTCGATGGCAGGCAGAGAAGACGGGGATATACTGCTGATCTTGATTTTTAGAATTAAAACACTTTCATAGCGACTTGTACTATATTTCTTATTGGAAGTGCATAGGAGGAGCCTCTTCGACGGCACGAATTGGAATGAGCATCTGGACAATCGCATCCGATGTTCTAATAATATTTAAATTTAAAAATATGAAAAACAAATACATCGGCAATACGCCTGTCCAGTTACAATAAAATACTCGAGCAAAAAGAGGTTGCTCTACAGTACCTATCTCTTTTGTGCATTTAACCCCTTCATCTGCATTTTATTAGACTTAATTACTATCATTTATTACTTTATTACTTAATGTTTCTACTTAAGCTTTTGGGTTTTTATATACGATGTAAAATCAATGTTTGGACTTGAAAAGATGACTTTCTGACGGAACCGTTATAGGATCACTCGTGTTTCTTTCGGTCTCTCTGTCTGTCCGTCGGTCACAGCCAATTTGCTCCGAAACTACTGGACAGATTTAATTGAAATTTGCTACCTACACATAAGTACACATATGTGAGTCGGTGACCGTAACACACGTAACGTAAATAAATTAATTTTAAACATGGGGGCCACTTTTGGGGTGTAAATTAGAAAATTAAAAAAAAGTTTTGCAAACTACCTATACTGTGTGGACTTTCAAATGAAACAGCTCATTATGAGAATCTTAAATATATATTTTTTAGACGTTTAAAATAAACTGTTTGGAAGTTATTTAGGGAAATAGGCGAATATTGACCATTTCTTCCCTTATCTCCTTAAATGCTATTAGATGTATGTGTGTGTCTGGCTGTAAGTTAACTCCCTAACCGCTGAACCGATGTACATATATATATATATATATATTACGGTTATGATGAAATTTTGTATAGCTAGTTTAAATTTAGGTCCTGAATTAGAACGTACGGTACTTTTTATCCCAGAAAATTCAAAGTTTCCCGGGAAATTACTATAACCTAATTCCACTCGGACGAAGTATTATATTATTGATATGGTTGACGAAATATAATTTGTACCGATTCGTTATATAACTCATAAAACGATTCGATTCAAATTATATTTCCGCAACAAATTAAATTGCATCGATTCGTCATATAACTTACAAGACGAATCGGTGAAAATTATATTTTGGAAACAAATATAATTTACACAGATTCGTCGTATAACTTACAAGACGAATCGGTGCAAATGGGTATGTAGATATACCTACATACCTATAATGTAGTATTTGACAAAAATAAGCGTCAATTATTTATATTTTTAAATAAAGCTGCACGTAATGCATCTAAATAACCGTAAAGAACACTGCCCAATTATGAAACAACGTTAAACCTGCTTTAAGTTGATATATTATTATACCTTTATGATAAATATAATAATCACAGCTGTGCACAGACTTCCTCTCATACATATAAATCATTATAATGATTTATTGGAATAATCGGGTAATTATACTAATTTTTCATTATGCAAAAAAGTTTAAGTAAAAGGAATAATGAAGATTTTTCTAATAATTTCAGGATGAAAACTTAGGTAATAAAAAGGAAAAAGTTTTGCAAACTATATCGTGTGACATATCAAATGAAAGGGCTTGTTATGAGGATCTTAATTTTTTTTTTGAATTATAAGATAAATAGTTTGGAAGTTATTTAGGAAATTTGGCGAAAATTCACCATTGGAAACAGGGCCTTCCCTCGGAAACTACTGGGCCTAAAAATTAAAAAAAGAAAAAAGAAATATATTTCTTTACCTTTAGATTACAGGAAAACCTATAAGTTGTCTATGGTACCTATTTAAAGTAACATAGGGAATTTCTGATAATCATTTACGGATCGGAACCCTCTCCACGCGAGTTTAAGTCGCACTTGTTTCTCTCACTCACTCACTCTGTTTTTTTAAGTAAATAAAACCGGACTATTGTGAGTTAAACTTGCGTGGAGACCATAGATTTCTTATAGATCACTAGTGAACCCGCAACAGCTTCGCCCGTGGTATTTTCTATACAAATTTGATCACCCCTTTTCACACCTTCCCTCCTCACCTCTAGGGTACTCAAGGAATACTCATCCAAATTTCAAACCTCTAAGACCACCCGTTTAGGCTGTGCGTTGTCTATAAGTGAGTCACGGTACTGTTGTATATGTATTGATTTCCGTGCCAGCAGTTCATTTTCATTTCAACAAGTGCGAGTCGGACTCGCGCACAAAGGGTTCCGTACCATAATCTATAATCAAGCAAAAAAAATCACATTTGTTCTATGGGGGCCCCCTAAATTCTTATTAATTAGGTAGACACCTTTATTTTAATTACAATACAACTTATTACAATAAAAACTTAACGTACGCCTCAAATAAACTTAAAATTATTATCAAAATACATACAAATTAAAAACTATACTTAAAAAAAAATATTAAAAAAATATTAAGCAAAACGTTTGCAAAACTTACGCAATTGCGCTTGTGCGAAACGAATATCTGCCGATTTCCCGTAAAACGCGCGGCGCGGGGAGCGAAGATGAATCTCGCGTGGGGTGGAGAGTAGCAGCGCCACAGTATAAACAAGTAAGCAGTATGTTGTCTCGGCAGTGTCCTCGAAATAATTACCTACGGCCGCTCTGTAATAATATTAGTTATTTATACTTCGTTCTTATTTCTAGTTTCAAAAGTGACACTGTACTGTATGTATATATGTATATATATTGTATATATTTTGCTTTTAACATATCCAAAATATCAAAAATTATGTACGGTATGCCGAAGTTCATCGAGATTTCGAAGCGCGTAATTTCGGCCGTTTGTATGAAGATGGAATACTGTATACTTGATTATACTGTGGCAGCGCCCTGCGTTCTCTTTCGATGTCACAGTCATCGGTCCTTTGTTCTACGCTTCTCTTACAAAGTGTCCGAGGTACCTAAATTGAGTGACCCTTTTGAGAGGTTCCCCTTTCAAAGTTACGGACATTTTACGTCACCACTCGGGTTATAGTTTTAATTTTGCTTTTGACTTTTGTTTTCAGGGACAGGACAACGATAAAGCAGAGCGGCTGTCTCCAGCTGGATTGTCACTGTCACACGCACCAGTTTTTATGGAGGCGAGATGCGCTAGAAAGATGCAGTTCATCTGCTACCAAGGTAACTTTTCGGACGCAAACTTACCGTGGTTTTTATACATCATGTAGTTATGCAAAACCAATTTATCTTTGCATTTACTCTAAACGCAAAGCTGCCAGACTTTTATACCATTGCCGTAAGTATATAAACGCTTTGGAAGTCGTTATTTCCATGAAAAAGTAATATTTGTCACTTTCATGTTCATACAACAACTCTGTTTTCTTATTTTACTGTTTAGAGGCAGCAGCTTTAAGCCTGCCAACAACACCATCTAGTGACGACAACAATTACTACGTACTCGTCAAACAAGAACTATACTGGCAGCATGCGTATGAAAATTGCGTCCAGATGAATGGAGCATTAGCAAATGTGGAAACATCCGATATTCTCATTCAACTGTTGTTAGTTATGGACGAAAATAAGGAAAAATGCGAGTTTTATGGAAGCGCCATCTTGCGTCGTGTAGCAGATGCCATAATAAGTCTTTAACTTTTACGCGCCACTAGAGGGCAATAAAGTTAAAATCAAAAACTGAATTTAATTAATTTTCAACTTTTACAGCGATCGAGCACATTTGGATTTCCAGTCGCTTGAATATGAGTAAAGACGTATCAACTGAAGCTGTTTCATACTCTTGGTACAATCCATTGACCAATAAACGAATTTCAGAACCCAAAAATTCGGAGAGCGCCCAATTGGTAAGGTCCGACCGAGATCTCGGTCTCGGTCTCGGTCTCGGCAAATCTCGGCCAAAAATCGGGCCGAGATCTCGGTCTCGGTCTCGGCCCAAAATGGCCGAGATTCTCGGCCGCGACCGAGACTCCGCGGCAATCAATTTAAATTTTAGCGCGCGGTTAACCGCGGTGGCGAAGGCTTTTATTGCGATTTTGACCTATCGCCCCGCCCGGGCTCTTGTCGTGCGACTTTACCGACACCCGATCTAGTGACAACTCGTTCATTTCTTTTCGAAAACGAATTGAGATTCGAATTCGGAATTTTTAACTATGAAGTTTGTTTGTAGTACACGGCAGAACGTTTAAACCATAATAAAACCTTCTTTTTATCATAACGGATGTATTTTTTTTTAGTTAAAAAACCGGCAAGTGCGTGTGAAACTCGCGTGAAAAGGGTTCCGTTCCGTATATGTTTATCTGGAACCTATCCTTTAAATAACACAGACTTCTATAGTTAACTATTTTTTTTTTTAATTTTAGGCCCAGTACTTTTGGAAATATGGGGGGGGATTGTCAATTTGTGCCTATTTCGATTATTATCCTAAATAACTTCCAAACTATTCATTTTAAAATCCAAAAAAAATATAATTATGTGTTTAAAATACTTACAATAAGCCCATCATCATTCATTTTTCATTTCATTTATCACACCATATAGTTTGCATATCTTTTTTTTTTTTTTTCTAATTTACCGGCCAAATGTGGTCCACATGTTTAAAATTAATTTGTGTTGCGGTCACCGACTTACTATTTCGGAGCAAATTGGCTGTGACAGACGGACAGACAGACAGACAGACACACTAGTAGGCCTACAAGGGCTCCGTTTTTTTCCTTTTGAGGTACGGAACCATAAAAAGTCAATCAATTGTATACCTCTTTGGTGAAATAATGAACTATTGACTACACATTAAGACCTTGTTACACATTACTTCATGCAATAAAGATTTATGATTTATGAAAAAGACTAATGTAGAAAAAAATACAATTTTTCCGTGTCTCGGTCTCGGTCTCGGTCTCGGCCGAGAATTTATTTTATTCTCGGTCTCGGTCTCGGTCTCGGCCGAGATTAAAAAAGCAGTCTCGGTCGGACCTTACCAATTGGTCTCCTTGTAAGTCACTATTAATTATCCGCCGGCCGGCAACGCATCCGTGATTCCCCTGGTGTTGCGGGTGTCCATGGGTGGCGGTGATTGCTTACCATCAGGCAACCCGCCTGCTCGTTTGCCCTCCTCTTAATATATAAAAAAAAAACTATTAATTATAATACCGTTTATTTACACTAACAACATAAATGCAACGAAATTGCTGATAACAAGTTTTATTCATTTATTTATTGCATTTGTGCATTAACTAAAGCTAATTACAACCCTGTTACAGCTTGGCAATATAATTATAATTTTGTAGATATTTCGAGAAGATAATATTAATTTTTTAAGTTTAGCGCCATCTAGCCTTTACGTTGACAACTGATGGATTGTTAAGATGTTAAATTAATTCCGCTATTCCCCACTAGATACCGCTGTGGCGGAATGAAGACCACAAATAGGGGCGTATATTTTACCCAGCTATAGATTCCGATCGTAAAAATTATGTAAGAAAGAAATTTTGTTATAATAATATACTCGTAGTTTAATTAATGAAGAGTAATAAGTTTTTCAAAGAAGGACTTGTTAGCAATGTATTTTGTCAAATGATAATTTCAGTAAAATAGTTTGGGCTCTGTAACTTTGTCCGTTACCATGAGTTGCGCAAACCGTTCTCGCTAGCGTAAACTATTGCTCGGTCCTCTTTACTTGTATCGACAAAAAGCAGTATTTCCGATAGCTTACGCTAGCGAGTACGTTTTGCGCAACTCATGGTAATGGTACTGATACTTTGGGAAAAGTTTTTTGCCCATACATTAGCAATCCCTATAATTTACAAGACTGTAATTTATTTTCATATAAGACCTCGACAACACGGATATTGTCGGATATAGAGCAATGACTCAAAAGAACGAAACTGTTTGAGTTGGTTTAGTGTAGTGACAGTGAAATTTTAGTACAGCAAAGAACACAAAAACAAATTATCTTCCCCTTAATAGAGACAGTAAGAAAAGTGCTAATGGACACATTCTTAACTTTAGCCTATTTAGAAGTTTAAGTTAAATTTAAAATAATTATTAGCCCCTTAGGCTAGATTGTACTTCAATGTTTTACCTTGTAGGTAATATTTAAAAAAACAGACAAGTGCGAGTTAAACTCGCGTGGAGAGGGTTCCGTTCCGTACATGATTATCTGTAATTTACTACGTTACTTTAAATACCATACACTTCTTATAGGTTTTCCTGTAATCTGTAGGTAAAGAACTATTATCTGTATTCTGTTTCAAAATTTTTGCCCCCGTACTTTCGGAAATAAGGGGGGGAATGGTCAATTTTCGCCTATTTTCCTAAATAACTTCTAAACTATTTTACTTGAAATTCAAAAGAAAATATACTTAAGATCCTCACATTAAGCTCTTTCATTTGATATGTCACACGATATAGGTTGCATCACTTTTTTTTAAAAATTTTTATAATTTATTCCCCAAAATTAAACATGGGGGCCACCCATGTTTAAAATTAATACATTTACGTCACGCGTCCATGTTGCGGCCACCGACTTACATATGTATACCAAATTTCAACTCAATCGGTCCAGTAGTTTCGGAGCAAATTGGCTGTGACAAACGGACAGACGGACAGACAGAAACACGAGTGAGGTACGGAACCCTAAAAATGAGTCTCGATTGTATGTAGCCGTAAAATTTTAGGCAAGCCAAATTAGTACTTTGCGGCACTTCGTTTTTTCCGCGTACGCGTCCACACAATCGCCCAGCATTCATCCGTTTATTCGCCCATGTTGGCCCTATGTGAAGAGCAGCCATCACGCTTGCTGTACTTGGCCGTGGCCACGTCTGTGTATGCCCGGGGCAAGGTTAACCCAGGCCCATGCCGCCTTGTTCCCGGATTGTTATAATTGTAAATCATTTAGTTAGTTAGTCTACGTTTACACAGACTAAAACAGCAGTGCTCAAAATAATAGGTTGATTAACCCCGAAATACAACGGGTAATCACTACATAGTATAAAACAAAGTCGCTGTCGCTGTCTGTCTTTCCCTATGTATGCTTAAATCTTTAAAACTACTCAACGGATTTTGAAGCGGTTTTTTTTAATAGATAGAGTGATTCAAGAGAAAGGTTTATGTGTATAATATATGGATAATATTGTAGAGAAACACTGATAAATTTAGAGGTTTCTAATGTGATGTCGTAAATAAACTAATTATTTTGCGCTTACATTGAAAACGCTGGCTGTACCCCACGAGATAAATCAAAATAATGTACTACAGTATTGTACACCTTAAAAAGGTCAACAAAAAAGTCCGCGATGGTATATGTCTATCTCTTAAGGATAACCCACAATAACCATTTTTTATCCTTAACATTTTACGGGAAAAAATGGCTTATTTACGAAGTAATTTTAATCAATACAGCATTAATCCTTATCCAATTTAGTACCTTCAATACATTGTCCATTTAATATAGATCAATATGGCCATTTACAGCATGTAATTTAAATGAGTATTTCCGAAGATATTACAGATTTAAAATGCAGGGACATAGCACTTTATGATTAACAGCGATCGGACGCGCGTTTATCGGAGCTCTCTGGAACATGTTTGTATTGTCTAATGACAAAAAAGCTGTAAATGTTGTTTATAAGGACATTCTGTAGTAGGTAGGTATATTTAGTATCAGCATTGCACCCGTGCGAAGCCGGGGCGGGTCGCTGGTACAATATAATTCTGCTAAGACAAATTGCAGAAGTGATAGATTAAATGCTGTATTCTCTTGTGATATTCAAGTTCCTGTAGCTAGAACGGCGGGATTCCGGCGATGTTCTAGATCTATTGCTGCGAAAGTATACAATGCTCTGCCCCTTCAGGTACCTTAGGTCCACTTTCCTAAATGGTCCACTTGCCTGAATGGTCTACTTTCCCATGTGGTCCACTTTATTTTCCTGCATGGTCCACTTTCCTGCATGGTCCATTTTCCCGTATGGTCCACTTTCCTACATGGTCTATTTTCCTGCATGGTCCACTTTCCCATTTTATATTTCGGACACTCAAGAGCTGAGCTATCCAGTCCTGTAAGATTGGCCACTATCTCCCGCACATCCTGTATTTACGTCAATAATAATAAGTACTAATTACTTTTTTTTTTCAAAAAACTACGCAGTAATGATGAAATAAAATACAATAAAATTAATTAAAAATTTACTAGTCAAGATTAGCCCAGACAAACACTAAAAGACAGATAAGCAGACTATTTTCAGGTAATTTTGGTTATTATATTTTATAAACATGTTGAATAGAACTAAAATATTTCTCATTTTAATAAAATGTATTTTAAGAAAGTAGACAGTTTGGGAAAATAGAAGGTATGAGAAAGTGGACAGTTTAGGAAAATAGACGGTATGAGAAAGTGGACTATTCAGGCAAGTGGACCATTCAGGAAAGTAGACCATTCAGGCAAGTGGACCATTTAGGAAAGTGGACCTAAGGTACCTGAAGGGCTCTACCAAATGAAATTAGGTTACAGACGCATTCTCAGTTTTTTGTTGCTTTAAAAAAGTACTTGATTGTCTTATGTCCATATAATCTCAATGAACTTTATAGTGAATTTTAATACCTATGTAATGTAATTTAAGGCCTATTATTGTAAGTAATGACAAATGTAATTGATTATCTGTTTTTCTCAATGATGTTATTTTTGCATGTCACTAAATCTACCTGTTTACTTAATTTTAGCTACACCCTAGGGTAAAGTTGTATTTTACAATTTGACGCTAAATAAATAAATAAATATAATTTTGTTTCCAAATTAATTTATTAATAACTAGTTACCAGAATTATACACATCTTTACTTCCTTACTAATGTTATAAACGCGAAACTGTATTTTTAGGGTTCCGTACCTCAAAGGGATACAATTAAACCCTTATAGGATCACCCGTGTGTCTGTCTGTCCGTCACAGCCAATTTGTTCCGAAACTATTGAACCGATTGAGTTGAGTTTGGTAAGTGGTGGTGTAAGTTGGTGACCGCAATACGGACGTGTAACGTAAATAAATGCATTTTAAACAAAGGGGCCACTTTTAGGGAATTACTAAATTTAAAAAAAAGTTTTGCAAACCTTGGTGTGTGACATATCAAATGAAAGGACTCATTGTGAAGATCATAAATACTTTTTTTATAATTTTAAGATAAATGGTTTTAAAGTTATTTAGGAAAATAAGCCATTTTGCCCCTATCTCCGAAACTGTTGGCCTCAAAAATTTGAAAAAAATACAGAAAATTGTTCTTTACCTATAGTTTACAGGAAAACCTATAAGAAGTCTATGGTATTTTGAGTAACATAGGAAATTTCATAAAATCACGGAACCCTCTCCACGCGAGTTTAACTCGCACTTGTCCGGGTTTTTTTGCGTAGCGATAGTTGGAAGCCCGGAGAAGGTACTCTCCCAAAACCCTGGAATGATTTTCAGGAATCTTTACAAATACAGGAAATGTGAGAAATGCTACTCCTCGGTAGCTAGCGCTGCGCGCGATAAACGAATTCCACGCGGACGAAGTCGCAGGCATAAGCTAGTCATCAATACATATAAAACAGTACCGTGACTCACTTATAGACAACGCACAGCCTAAACGGCTGGTCCTAGAGGTTTGAAATTTGGAGGAGACATTCCTCGAGTACCCTAGAGGTGCAATAAAGAGGATTTTTTTTTATTCCATCTCTAAAGGGGTGGAATGGACTGATAAAGTTTGTATGGAAAATACTGCGGGCGAAGCTGTGGCAGGTCCTCTAGTAATATTATAAATGCGAAAGTGTGTTTGTATGTTTGTCTGTATGTTCCTCTTTCACGTTAAAACGGTGCGACGGATAGACTTCATTTTTTGCATAGCGACAGTTGGAAGGCCGGAGAAGGACTACTTTTATCCCAGAATAATGCACAGTTCTCGAGGGAACGGTGATAAATAAATAATGCGAAAGTTTGTGCGTCCGTGCGTGTGTTTGTTTCCCCTCAGCTCCGTAACGGCAGCACGGATTTCATTAAACTTGATTTAAGTATATAGTTTTCATAGGACATACATTTTTATCCCGGAAATTTCTAAAGTTCCCCTGGGATTAATTAGAGGCGAATTCCACGCGGACAAAGGTAACAAGTTAGTTGTTAATAAAATTAAAGGTTTAAGTTCCAATTTACTAGTTATTGGTTATATTTAATTCATATTCATCATATTTTCACATTTAAAAATATAAAAATAACATTTTTTCAAAGGTTCCTGTCTCAAAAATTAATTAACACATTGATGTTTTGCGTACAGTTTGGTTTCTATTACTCATTACTTTCCTATAAAAGATGGAACAAAATCATGCAAGTTCTTTTTAAATAAGTTAAACGTAGGAAAAACCAAAATGGCGATCGAACGTCGTTTAGTTAAAACTGTAATGTTAATGTTCGAAAAAAACTTACTGCTAATAACTTTGTTGCGGCGTTGCTTCTCAGCAGATGTCACCTTTGCTATTCTGGTAGATAGACATGTGAAAGAGCCCATGTGGCCTACTTGCCATCCCCAATCCCCAATCCCCCGGATCTCGTCACTCACCGTACGAAACGCAATAGCAAGCTATTCACGCCGATATTCTGTGAGAGTGTGGTACTACCCCGGTCGAGTCGGCCCATTCGAACAGTAATCATCTAGTGAGGATTAATGTTTGGCTCTACTATTATTAAGTAAACAGGTTTATAACCTCAAAATGTACCAAATGTGTCAATGTATGTATGGTTAGAAATTTGTTTACCAAATAAGACAAGTAAGGATGAATCGACTTTACATACACCGACACAATGGCTTTCAAAGTTATACCACCCCCTTTTAGGTCGAGAGTTAAAAATATAGCGAAGGGCACGTGTTAATCCTTAAAAAACGATTCTTTCTTATAAAGATATAGCCCAGGCAATTAACGTTATCGAGTATGGTGATCACAACTAAAATGGAAATAACTTCTTAGCAGCCGTTTTTTTTAATACTCGAAATTATTGGATTTAAATGATTAGTGTACCTATTTCAGAATATGCTTAAAAATGCGTACCTATCTATTAATATACTCAAGATATAGCTAATACTCTATTCGTTTTTTTATGGTTCCGTACCCAATCGGTCAAACCCTATTACTACTGTCCGTCTGTCTCCAGGCTGTATCTCATGAACCGTGAAATTTTCACAGAGGATGTATTTCTGTTGCCGCTATAACAAAAAATACTACAAAACAGGATAAAATAAATATTAAAGGGGGCTCCCATACAACAAATGTGTTTTTTTTTGTAATGGTACGGAACCCTTCGTGCGCGACTCCAACTCGCACTTGGCCGGTTTTTTTATAACTTTGTTTTATTGCTTGAGAAGATCTCGGCGCGCCGTTTTTAGATTTAATTTTAATTTTAGATTTATTTATGGTTTAAAGTTATTTATAATAATAATTTATTGTTTATAATATAATCATAAAACTTGTAGAACAAACCTAAATTATATGATATTTTTTCAAAAAGAAAAACTTCCAGTGAGGAATTCTGTTGGATTATTGTACATACTATATTAAACACATGAAAAATATTCCAAAACTCCGCTTATTATGAATTAATCTTTTTCCAAATTGTTCGTTTCCTCGAGTAATATGTCTTCTTACCATCCTAACTACAAATTCGAGTCTATCATTTTCTTGAAAGTGAAGCCCAACAGTGGGCACAGGTAGGAGCCCACTCGCAGATAATCAAGCGGTCCGCACGAAGCGATGCGCTCGCGATACGGGTAATCGCGGCTACAGGGAGCCGTGGAGTCGCTGTCACAACGATTTTAGTTAATATTTAAGTATTTAACACAAACTAGATCCAAATCGAAACGTTGATAATTAATTTAAAATCTGCCAAAATTCCAAAGAGTTTGACGTTTCTGAAAGTTCAGTGACTTTACAATTTAGCGAACTCATTTTCGAAGTCGCCCCAGTCTCTACACTCTGTGTCTCTCTCTCTCGGAATCTTTATCAAGTCGCTTATTAATTAATTAATTAATTAATTAATGAATATCAGCCTAGTCACTGCTACCACATTTTTATATATGTTTTCCGCAGATTGTTCGACCATAGTTGCATAAAATGAGAGAATAGATGGCGCCACAACGATAGCCAGAATACTTACAGTGAAAACTGTTTGGCTCTACCACTACAAAAGATGCCTAAAGATGCTTTTCCAAGCCCCTTCACCTAACACAGGATGTCCTAAAAATTCTAAAAATTATTGCAACAGCGTCTCCACTCCATCCATCAAAACTCCGCCCACCTGTTACCCATTTAAGACCCTGTTATAAAAGCGGTGCCCCCTAGCACAGCTCCACTCTCACAGCAGACTTCGGCGGAGCAACTTGCCCCATAAACCAGTTAATTGCCCCTTTGAAGTTCTTAACCAGGTAAGTTTTTGGTTATTCATGCTAAGATTAACAGTTGCCACTTTCGTAATTTTCGTTTAACGGGTTATAAAGTTTGTTCCGTACTTAAAATGTAACTTGAATGGTTATTTAGATCCAATCAGGTTTAGTAATTAAGTTAAAAACATTTTTGAACTTTTTTAAATCTATATTGGGAGTTAAAGAAATATTTACTCACGATTTATTATCATAAATGGTCCGACATGACAATTTATTTTATTTTAACAATTCATTTATTGATACATATTTAAAATCTTTTGTATTTACAATATTTTGTAAAAAAAACTGGTTGCAACATACAGACTAAAAATTCTTTAAAAATTTACCGTTTTCGTATATATAGAAAAAATTAGGTAACTTTTTATCCTATGCAGTGGACATCTTGATGAAGATGCAACAAAGTTAGTGCCATTATCTCCGCGTTTATAGGTAACTTAAATTTGAATGTGTTTTATGCAAATTTTTAGATACTTATTCTTGGGAAGTTATTCATAGTCGAATTAATAAGAAATTTATATAAATTAATAAACTTTAATATTGCATGTATTATATCGTATTCTGGTTAGGGGACCTGTTTCAATCGGCGTCCCAAATATCACCCCTGTAACATAATATTTTAATAGAATCCGGACGGCTCTTTTACCTTTAATACCTAAAACATTAAAAACCGGCCAAGTGCGAGTTAAACTCGCGTGGAGAGGGTTCCGTTCTGTATATGATTATCTGAAATATACTACGTTATTTTAAATACCACAGACTTCTTATAGGTTTTCCTGTAATTTATAGGTAAAGAACTATTTTCTGTATTTTTTTCAAAATTTTAGCCGCAGTAGTTTCGGAAATAAGTTTCGGCATGGTCAATTTTCGCCTATTTTTCTAAATAACTTATAAAACATTTTACTTGAAATTCAAAAGAAAATAAACTTAAGATCCTCACAATAAGCCCTTTCATTTGATATATCACACGACATAGGCTGCGTATTTTTTTTTAATTTCCTAATTTACCCCCCAAAAGTGGCCCTCATGTTTAAAATTCATATATTTACGTACGCGTCCGTGTTGCGGTCACCGACTTACATATATATACCGAATTTCAACTTAATCGGTCGAATAGTTTCGGAGCAAATTGGCTGTGACAGACGGACAGACAGAAAGACAGACAGACACACGAGTGATCCTATAAGGGTTTCGTTTTTTCCTTTTGAGGTACGAAACCCTAAAAACCGGACAAGTGCGAGTAGTGCTCGCGTAGAGAGGGTTCCATTCCATACATGATTATCTTAAATTTCCTATGTAACTTTAAATATCATAGACTTCTTATAGGTTTTCCTGTAATCTATAAGTACCTAAAGAACTATTTTCTGTATTTTTGCCAAATTTTAGGCACAATAGTTTCGGAGATATACAATAATAAAATTAATTAATTAATTAATTATTATAATAAAATTCAAAAAAAAAAACAATATTAAGATTTTCACAAGCCTTTTCATTTGATACGTTACACAATCTAGTTTGCTTTTTTTTTAATTTTCTCATTTATAATTAAATAATTTAAACGAACTATTTCCCGTAGAAACTGCACAATTATGATAACAATATAGTGACCAAAAAAGTAACGTTAAATCTGTAACTCTACCGGCGACGTAAAAGTAGTATTTTCTACTTTTTAGTTAATCAAATAGTTAAATTCGTTAATCGCTAATCTGTTACTAAAAATGTTAACTTCGTTAAACTTTAATACGTTACATCTCAGAAGATTTAACGGAGGTTAACGTTAATGGTTAACTCGTGATAGAAATTGCGTTTTATATGTCGTTGCGTTAGTAATTTATTGATAAAAAATGTTGGTATGTGCTATGGAAGTTTAGGCAGGACATGAAACATTAGTAAAAATAGGGTATTGCATTAGAGTTTGTAATAATACCTATTATTTAGAGATCAAATCAAAAGCTATCTGACATAAGCCGCGCGGTGTCATTTTGTCAAAAGTAGGTACGTAATTAACGTTTAACGGACTTTAATTGGTTTAACGGAAGACGTTAACAATTTTTGAAGTTAACTTAAAAGTTAATATGTTACGCGAAATGTTAACATCGTTAATTAACGATTAACGGTTTAACTGTCTTGTGCCCTATAAGTGCTTATAAGTAATTTTATACGATCTGTCCCAAGAAATACTGTCAAGCTCTCAAAGGGTTGATATTCACTCAACAAATGTAATTTTTTTTTAATCGCTATGCATATTCGCAAAGCCTTTCATCTACTCGCTCATTATAAAATTTAAATCTGAAAAAAATCTATATCTTCTAAACTACGAAACATCAAAGAATTAATTGGTGTAAATCTGATACCCCTTGAAGTGCTCTACATGTGGATCTCCGCTTGACACTGTTTTCTTGGACACCCTGTGTAGCCTGTGACACTCGCACATTCTCCACGAATCACATATCTGATTTAATAAAATCGGTTCGGTATCTCAGGAGCTACAGTGAAACATCCGATTTTTGCTCGCAAACATACATACGTAAAATGTTAAACTCAATACCCTTCTTTTGGCTTCGCGCAGTCGGATTAAAACGAGAAAGCTCATAAAATGTAAACCCCAGAAATAATGGGTCCAATTCGAAACTGTGTTAGCTAAATTTAAAACTGCCTAAACTAAAAATAAGAAACGTCAAATTCGATTAGTATGGCATCAAGCTGTCAAAATCGAGTTTGACGTTTCTTATTTCAAGTTTAGCTACTTTTAAATTTAGCTAACACACTTTCGAATTGGCCCCTGTTTTATAATAAATGATTAATAACCACCTCTGTTGAACTAGGGCTAACATTTTTGTTAGTAAATATTTAATTTAAATGCGCTTAACTTCTCGACCAATTGATTGAATCCTACATTCATGTTTGATTTAATAATGCTTGCTGGCTGAACGAGATACCAAAAATATAGTAGAAAGATGATAGCAGCGAATGAGTCTATACGGAAATCAAATAAAATAGTCAAAGTCAAACTATCTTTATTCAATTTAGGATTTTATAAGCTCTTCTGAAGGTCAAGGAATGAATCTACCACCGGTTCGGGTAAATCCTCTACTCAGAAGAGCCGGCAAGAAACTCGGTGAGGTATCATTTTTAGGGTTCCGTACCCAAAGGGTAAAAACGGGACCCTATTACTAAGGCTCCGCTGTCCGTCTGTCCGTCTGTCTCCAGGCTGTATCTCATGAACCGTGATAGTTAGACAGTTGAAACTTTCACAGATGATGTATTTCTAATGCCGCTATAACAACAAATACTAAAAAACAGAATAAAATAAATATTTAAGGGGGCTCCCATACAACAACATGGTTTTTTGCCGTTTTATGGATAATGGTACGGAACCCTTCGTGCGCGAGTCCGACTCGCACTTGTTTCAAAACAGTACACATATAAGTTAACAATGATGTCTACAGTTTTATACAAATCTAAGTATATACCACAGTAGGTACGCCCACCCAGACCCAGGGATCGCCGGTGCAGGTCAGGATTGAATCCAAACGTCCCTGTCCATGACAATACTATTATTATTGTTCTTTTTCCCCTAATCGAACAGATTGCATTTTGATTTTCATAGATTTACTAACTGACAAGCCAAACGTTGTTGTGTCATATAAAAAAATCCTGTATTGTTAAAATCCTGTAATGTTGGAGATATTTTATTATTAATATATTTTAATTCTGACATGCTTATAGATAAATAACACATGTATTGATTTAGGTTTTTGCGACGCGGATAGCCTAGTTGGTAGTGACCCTGCCTCCGACGGAAGCGTCCCGGGTTCGATCCCCGGTAAGGGCAAATATTAGTGTGATGAGCACGAATGTTTGTTCCTGAGTCTTGGATGTTTCCTATGTATTTAAGTATTTATTTCTCTATATAAGTATTTATATCGTCGTCTAGTACTCATAACACAAGCCTTTAGAGCTTACTTTGGGACTAGATCGATTTGTGTAAAGATTGTCCCCTGATATTTAGGTTAAAACCTGTTATGTTACATTTTGTATGTGAATAAATAAATAAATAAATAAAAAGGGGGGGTGGGGGTAGGAGGGTGAAAATTCGGGGTTCTACGTATTTTTTGATGCCAAAGGAAGAAAAAAAAAAACATTTTTTTCTGAACAAATATTTTAAAAAACAGGGTAGGGACCCTATCACCTAGCGGTATGAAATATACTTTACCTATTCTCATACATACCGAATATACATAAAAAAATTAATGAAAATCGTTCGAGCCGTTTTGGAGGAGCGCGACCACAAATACGGTGACACGAGATTTTTATATATATAGTTTTTAAATACATAGCTTGTTTATATTAATAGTAAAGATTATAATTTTAATAAAGAGACTCATAATATATTATGTAAAAACGCTAATTCTAGTGTTTACTTTTAAATTCTTTACACCACGAGGACCTCTCTATTATCGAATTCAGTTTTTTTCTCATGCGAGGATCAAGCATATTATGAAAACATAATGACTTAGGCTTTAATATGTTTTGATAACTTTTATGTATACACAAAATTAAGAATAGTCTATTGCTTGCTACATAAACCTCAACTGTAGTAGGTTTCTTTTTATTTGCACTATAGCATGCGTTTTTTTTTTCTTCAATGGAAATTAAGAGGACTGTGACCCAACGGTAGGAATCACCCTTTTCATACAAAAGGCGATAACGATTTCCACCCCTTAAATGTTAACCGATTTTGACCAATTTTTGATAGGTTGTCAGTCAGAACAAAATCTAGAACTATACGTTATTTGAATTTTGATTAAAGATGAACAAAGTTGTATTGTATGAGAATACTTAAACATCAATAGAACTGAATTTATTGATTATAGTGAAAAAACAAAAACGTATTAGACCTAGATTTTGTGCTGACTGACAACCTATCAAAAATTTGTGAACATCGATTAACCTTTAAGGGGTGGAAATCATTATCGCCTTTTGTATGAAAAGCCGTAGGTTCACACTCCTCTCGTCCTGATCAACATACACATTTATTATTTTAGTCTTGTTTAATTATATATTTCCATTTTACCACGTTTTTATCAACTCTCTTTCTTGTCTGTCTGTTTGTTTTATTGTCCATTCTAGCTATAGCTAAAGACTTGAAACATAGTTCAGAATAGCCACAATCGAACGTTTTTTTTGATGTAGCCTCTAAAATTAATAAATCAATTTGATTTTACTTTCGTCGTCTAAAGGTGACTGTGGCACGCGTAGCACTTTTTTACCAATTCAAAAAACCGAAGAAGAGAGTTCTCAATTCTATGCGTATATATGTTTAATTTTAACATCCATAATTCGGGCGGTGAAAGAGTTAAATAAGCAATTTATTTATTTGTATCAGGCAACATGGTTCATATAGATATTCCTATATTTAATAAGTATTAAGATATATATCAGTAGGTATGATAAAATATTTTAAAACAATTTTTGTATGTTATACTTATTGCACGTAACAATATTGACTCCTAAACCGAAAGTAACATTATACGCGCTTCAAAGGATTTTTTTTTATATCGATACTAAAACAAAATGATATGCTACTCGATTTCATAAATATAATAGTGATTTTTCAACCTCCATTAATAATAGAAAATACTTTAGTAAAATCTATTTTACGTCAAAACATACTTCAAAGACTTAAATGAATGAGATTGTTTAGACATACAATAAAAATCATTACTGGCTCGTTCGGTATTATAATTTAAATTCCAATCTTAAATTTTAAGTCATTACCTTTGCAGGAATACTTTGCAAGTTTCGCGAGGAATGTCAATTTTTACGGATCCATGGATAGGGTTTAACATTACGTGGAGTGGGAAGCTTTTCATACAAAAGGCGATCACGATTTCCCCCCCTTGAATGTTAACCGATTTTGATCAATTTTTGATAGATTGTCAGTAAAAACAAAATCTAGGTCTATACGTTTTTTGAATACGTTTATTGACGGAAAAACAACAAAGTCAAATAATCGCCGAAATTAAATTATGTATGAGTATACAACAATAAAACAATAAATTTATTGATTACAGAGAAAAAAAACGTATAGACCTAGATTTTGTTCTGACTGACAACCTATCAAAAATTGGTGAACATCGGTTATCATTTAAGGGGTGGAAATCGTTATCGCGTTTTGTATGAAAAGCCGTAGGTTCACACTCCTCTTAAAATCTTGATTAAGTAGACGACATTTTTGGAAATACAATAATAAATTTAGATGAAGCAGATCAATTATTTTTAAAGTTTACTCCTTAAGAATCGATTTTCATATATAAGCCCGGGGTATGAAACATTATGGGGAGTAAAATCCAACTACGATGTCACACTGTCACACGACGGAGTCACACGAAGTCACACGATGTTAGCCGACACATACAGGCATACAGATATAGTGAATAATATGTTTCCATCGGTAAAACTCGGATCTCAATCGGAAGACGACGGGACCAGAAGTGTCAATTAATTATTGTATTCAATGAGTGACATGTTTATATTCATTAATATGAAACTTTATTATTTACTGTCAAATGTCAAAATAAAAAATGTCAGCATGGTATGATGGGTACTGGTTTATTTTATAATCGTTCGTAAGGAGTAAACTCCTGTCGTGCGTCGGAGCTGACACACACACACTTTTAGGGTTCCGTACCTCAAAAGGAAAAAAGGAACCCTTATAGGATCACTCGTGTGTCTGTCTGTCTGTCTGTCTGTCTGTCTGTCCGTCTATCACAGCCAATTTTCTCCGAAACTACTGGACCGATTGAGTTGAAATTTGGTATTCATATGTAAGTTGGTGACCGCAACACGGACGCGTGACGTAAATATATGAATTTTAAACATAGGGGCCTCTTTTTGGGGGTAAACTAGAAAATTAAAAAAGAAGTTATGCCACCTATATTGTGTGACATATCAAATGAAATTGTATTGAGAGGATCTTAAATATATATTTTTTGAATTTTAAGTAAAACAGTTTAGAAGTTATTCAGGAAAATAGGCGAAAAATGACCATTCGCCCCCCTTATTTCCGAAACTACTGGGCCTTAAATTTTGAAAAAAATACAGAAAATAGATCTTTGCCTATAGATTACAGGAAAACCTATAAAAAAACTATGGTATTTAAGGTAACCTAGTAAATTTCAGATAATCATTTCCGGAACGGAACCCTCTCCACGCGAGTTTAACTTGCACTTGTCCGGTTTTTTATAATTAAACCTGTGTCCCATTTCACGAAACTACAAGTTAAGTACAATGTTACAAAATTGACAACACTGAAGACTTTTTGGTTGTAAAATTGTAACATGCATTGTAAACAGGCAAGGGGGGCTAGCTGAGGTAGGTAGGTACGCTTTTGAACTGTGACATGTCTGTTAATTTTAATTGTCATCTGTCATAATTAAAATGCCGTGTAAATTGCCTTTTTAGGGTTCCGTAGCCAAATGGCAAAAAACGGAACCCTTATGGATTCGTCATGTCTGTCTATCTGTCTGTCCGTCCGTATGTCACAGCCACTTTTTTCCGATACTATAAGAACTATGCTGTTGAAACTTGGTAAGTAGATGTATTCTGTGAACCGCATTAAGATTTTTACACAAAAACAACAAAAAAAAAAGAAACAATAAATTTTGGGGGTTCCCGATACTTAGAACTGAAACGGTTTTTTTTTTAATCAAACCCTTACGTGTGGGGTATCTATGGATAGGTCTTCAAAAATGATATCGACCTTTTCAATATCATTTTCTTCTAAACTGAATAGTTTGCGCGAGAGACACTTCCAAAGTGGTAAAATGTGTGTCCCGCGCCCTTAATTTCTAAAATAAGAGAATGATAAAACTAAAAAAAATATATGATGTACATTACCATGTAAACTTCCACCGAAAATTGGTTTGAACGAGATCTAGTAAGTAGTTTTTTTTAATACTTCATAAATCGTAAACCCCAATTTACCTTTCATTCAATCAACTCAAATATAAAAAAAAATACATTTTATTTCATAAACGTTAAACATCAACCGTGAACCATTATATAGATAATGGTACGGAACCTTTAGTGCGCGAGTCCGACTCGCACTTGGCCGGTTTTTTAATCATCGCAGGCTGGATGACGCTAGACAATTTTTTTTCGATCGAAATCGATGTAGTCCCAAAGTAAGCTCTAAAGGCTTGTGTTATGGGTACTAGACGACGATATACATATACTTATATAGATAAATAAATACTTATATATATAGGAAACATCCAAGACTCAGGAACAAACATTCGTGCTCATCACAGAAATATTTGCCCTTACCGGGGATCGAACCCGGGACGCTAGCTTTGAAGGCAGGGTCACTCCCAACTAGGCTAACCGCGTCGATTGAATACCTCGCTGGCTACGACTGTGGCGCCATCCAGTTTAACTGGGTTTTAGCAACTTCAGCTTATTTCTGCTATGATCGCTATAAAATTGTCAGTCTTCTTCTTTTATTTGTCCATGATAATATGTTTTTCTATTATTTTAATATGTTAAAGCCGTAATGCACTTCTGAAGATTTCTATGCGGCTTCAACAAAGTTTGATTACCCGTATAGTCTGCAGTTATACCCATTCAGTACACAAGCGGGTATATTTACAACCAGAATGTGCGTTATATTTATACTCAGCTGCACTGGGAGTGAAGAAATAGCATAGAATGCGTGCAGATGCTTATCATCCTTGTTGGCAACACCAACCATAGCTTAAAGCTCATTTATTGACTTCATGGTCATTTCAAGACTTGTTTTGTTAATGTTAAGACTTTAAATTAGTTGCAGTTTTCAGCACTACTGCATTCATTCGTTTGATTGAATTTTCTATAATCAATGTATGTTGGCTTTAGTTCTTACTAGATGGCGCTAGTCGTCATACTTAAGGATTTCTTTGTAATTTATTTCTAACTTTAATAAAATTTCTTTGTATAAAGGTGCCGTTATTCGAACGTTGAAGGTCATTAGTCACCATTGATTTTTTTGGTTATGCTTTGTTTATAAGGTACTTTTGTGAGGCCGCAGCATGTTGGCAACACCAACCATAGCTTAAATTTATATTTTTAAGGCGTGTATCACTCGCCACCCTCTACTTCCGTTTCCCTGTCCACATGAGGACGCATAATGTGTGTGATAATAAAAAATATATTTAAAAAGTGAATTTTATTAATTATTGTGCCCTACGAAGAGCACCCATCTATTAGCCGAGTAGCTAACAATCCTGGCATGTCGTAAAAGTCGACTAAGGGACGGGTCCTCTCCAACATGGTGGACTATCTGCATGGGCGATGGGCTGATCACCTGTCACCATACGGTTCATCATACCATCTTAGGATTAATTAATCGAACGTGGCCACAAGTAGTCTTCTGGCTCTGCCCACCCCATTAGGGATTTCGGGCGTGATGCTATGTATGTATGTGTATGTGTGTGCGTTATATATAATCGACCGAGCGAGCGAACCGTCTCCGTTTCAGCTTGGGCAAAAATGCTTTCGTATGTCCGGTTGTCCGGCTGTCCATTTGTTCTCCTCTACAGGTCACATTTCTCAAACGATTCTCCTGAAATTTTGTGAGCAGGTTTCATAATTATATAGTTTTTAGGGTTCCGTACCTCAAAAGGAAAAAAGGAGCCCTTATAGGATCACTCGTGTGTCTGTCTGTCCGTCTGTCACAGCCAATTTGCTCCGAAACTACTGGACCGATTGAGTTGAAATTTAGTATTCATATGTAAGTTGGTGACCGCAACATGGACGCGTGACGTAAATATATGAATTTTAAACATAGGGGCCACTTTTTGGGGGTAAACTAGAAAATTAAAAAAAAAGTTATGCCACCTATATCGTGTGACATATCAAATGAAAGGGCTTATTGTGAGGATCTGAATAATATTTTTTTTTTGAATTTTAAGTCAAATAGTTTAGAAGTTATTCAGGAAAATAGGCGAAAAATGACCATTCCCCCCCCTTATTTCCGAAACTACTGGGGCTAAAATTTTGAAAAAAATGCAGAAAATAGATCTTTGCCTATAGATTACAGGAAAACCTATAAGAAGTCAATGGTATTTAAGGTAGCCTAGTAAATTTCAGATAATCATGTACGGAACGGAACCCTCTCCACGCGAGTTTAACTCGCACTTGTCCGGTTTTTTTTTTATCAATTCAGTTTCACGAAATTTTTCAAAATGGCGGAGGGGTTTTTGGGATTACAAATTTATTTGCGGTGTTGGTAAACTGACCGCGACCTATGGGGATTGGGGATAATAGTTTTCCAACGGCAAAGTTAAGTTTGTCACGGAGCAACTACATGTAACAATTTTACACGCAAAGACTAGCAACACTGCAAGCGAGATGTATGGGATTTGACTTCAGTGTCGCCAGTTTTTGCTTGGAAAATTTTAACTTGTAGTGTCTTGAAACGGGCCACTGGTATATGTACCTATATTATACACGTACACGTTTATTCCATATTTGTGAAACACATTTTTTGCATAGACGAATTTTATAAACGAATTATATATAAATGTCCTAATTACTCATTCAATTTAACTGACAATGATTTTTTATATATGTTATATTTTGTATGTATTCATGTTTAATATCCACGCCAACGATAAAATGCTATGCTACATTCAAGGCGTAAGTCCAGCTATAGTTCTCTAAATTACCCATTATCCTTTCTATAAAATAACATGAATAAACTTAAAATTATTATCAAAATACATACAAATTAGAAACTAATCTTAAACATAGCTATAAATAAAAAAATGCAAATAGCAAATAACATGTTAATATATTATTTATATATTTATTGAACAAAAATCCACAACACTTACAATCTTATGTTTAATTTTTAAAAGCTTTATTGCCTAGAAATTAACTTCATACAACGACACACCACTTTTATCTAATAAATTCTGTAATACCTAAATTGAGATCGCCCCCAAAAAGCAGTTAGCAAAACGCTTTTCATTTGAGACTTCAGTATTATTTTTGTTAAATGGCGCCCACCGTGGGGCCTATACAGCATTCTTTTAAATATAAATTACTACTTTAATTTCAAATATTTTGCCGTTATGCTTCTAATTTATCCATTCTATTGATTCTAGTGCATTGAAACAACTACATCGACAAGATTCTGTAGCCACAGAAAAGGTAATAGTACTAACGTACAGAAGAATCACTCTCTAACAAAACCGGTGTTTCGGTACTAAAATATGCCTAATCCTGCCTTCTCCCTCAGTCGCATAAAACGTGCACTTTCGTGTACGCTAGGGTTGTCAGTTTCTATCCGTGTCATCCAACAAAAACGACGCGCGAATCGCCCAGCGAGTGAGCGAGCGGCAACCTGCTGCGATTTACACCTCCGAGCAACGCGACGGCCGAGCGTACCTAAAGTGCGGAGTGAAACCCGTCTGCTATAGCTCTTAAATTATGTATAAAATCCTTTCTATACTTATTTTAAATAAAACCGGCCAAGAGCGAGAATGGCTCGCATAATGGGGAAGCTGCATGAAAATCAAAATGCGGTTTAAATGCTATAATTATGAGAGTAAATGTAAAAATAGCATATTACAGAAAAAAGCAGATAATTTTGACTATTCATTTTTATTGGATTAAGGGTCCAAATCAGTGAAAAATATGTATTGTTTTTTAGTTCTCATTTTAGTTTTTTGGACATTCTCATCAAATGTGTGTCATGTTTTATTTCTACGAGGTTGGTCTAAAAACAGTATTTTCGTAAATTATTGCAGACTTCGTTTAGACGCCATACGTTCTGTACAGTCTAACGACAGCTGTGACGTCGTAGCGGTTGTCCATTTTGTATGGAGTGTTTTTGCGAGTGCTATGAATAATGACTTTTCAAAGCTTCATAACTTATAAAATAAACAACATGATAATGTTTTGCGTACACAGATCGGTTTCGATTACTCTGCACTTTCCAATACAAGATGAATGAAAATGATGCATCTTCCCTATTAGAGTTCCGTACTATGACACCGTCGAAAAAACTTTTAGATTTCCTGTAATCTATGGCTTCTGCTCAACCTATTATATCAAAATTTAAGGCTTATAAACCTAAGAAAACAGAGGTGGGAGGACGACGGTTATTTTTTGCACAGTTTTAGCCATATCGTTAGATCACTGAACTTAAAATTAAGTATTTTTAAAAAAACCTCTGATTCTCGCAGTTACTCTTCCTCCTTACAGTTAAACTTCTTGTACGATATGTTATTTTTTTTTTATTTGGTACCAAGCTGACCCCCCATTAATGCAAAATATTTTTTTATCAACTTATTGACAAGCGATATATGTGCGCGTCTTCAGGTTTCTTTCTCCGTTATTTAGATTTAGAGATGGACGGCCGGACACGACACGACAACCCCAAAATAAAAAAGCGAAATATTCCCGTCCCATTTATAAAATTTTCTACAATAGAATTAAGAATAATAAACTTTACTCGAGATTATACCTTTTGACATTTATATGTCTCTCCATTCATGAGAACTACTTCAATTATTTAAGAACGGATTGACAAAGAGTCCTTTAATTTTTAAAATGACGTCCTACAAAAGTCCCAGCACAAAGCCGACCATCTTAAAGGATCGTTGTTTTGAAATAAACGTATAGTTCACGTTTTGTTATGGAATCGGGAAATAATGTGAACAATTACTATTGAGTTTCTTAAAGGCAATTCAATTTGGCCCCTCATATAAAAGAAGTTTACAAAAGTTCTGTCACCCTAAGGTCCACCTAAGGTCACCAATGCTTGATGAAGCTTTCCCGGGTTACATAAAAAAAACCGGCCAAGTGCGAGTCAGACTCGCGCACGAAGGGTTCAGTACATTAATTATAATCAAGGAAAAAAAAACACGTTTGTTGTATGGGAGCCCCCCTTAAATATTTATTTACTTTTTAATTAATTTGGGTTTTTTTTTAAGTTAATATATGTCTAGATATTCTGTGAATACGTCTAACTGTTGCCGTTATCAATATCGAGCAAAAACGAGCAAAAAATCACGTTTGTTGTATGGGACCCCCTTAAATATTTATTTTATTCTGTTTTTAGTAGGTATTTGTTGTTATAGCGGCAATAGAAATACATCATCTGTGAAAATTTCAACTGTCTAACTATCACGGTTCATGAGATACAGCCTGGAGACAGACGGACAGACGGACAGCGGAGCCTTAGTAATAGGGTCAAGTTTTTACCCTTTGGGTACGGAACCCTAAAAAACAACGACATGTTCGGATCGCTTGCTGAAAATTAATGCACACATGGCCTATGTATACGATCACGTTTTCTGACCAAATGTATAATTCTAGAAATATTGAATTAATTAATTAATTTCTTCGACCGAGCGTCGGACTATCAACTTCTCCTGAGGATGCCTCGTAGAGAGGCGAAACACGTGTCGAGCGGTATTTTTGGTGGTAGTGGTGGTGGTTGTAGCGTTTGTGTTGCTTATTTTATTATATGCAGAGGGAGGGTGGGAATATTGCATGAACAAAAAATATTCAACACAAGCGCCGCTATTTGCACGATTTTACCCTACTGTTTTCGCGGAATAGCAAATTAATTCAATATTTCTAGTATAATATGGATTTCCGCAACGTAACGCCTGAATCTATTAACTATTTAAATGTATAATTGTACAAAATTTCATTACGAAAACTTCTTATAACTCTGACTGTCTGTTTGCCCCGGAGTGAACGAGAAGCACTGTGCGGGTATTTGTATGGGGAAAATCAAAAACTGATGAACTCAACATACTACACGTTAAATATAAATTAATCAAGTTTATAGTATGGGTGTGATGTAATACAGTTATTAATTATAGATCCATAAATTAAAAAAAATTAAGATATAGAACTGTTTAAAGAGGATTTCAGACGTAATTTTACGATTTTTTCTGTCGTATCGATTTCATCAAATCGTGTTTTGAAACAGTTAGGTTTTCAGTACCTAATATAAAGAATAATGAATATATATTTTTCGGTTTGCTAAATCAAATAGTGTTTCGTATAATACTTTCTAAGTAAAGCTGATTGAGGTCTTGTCAGCGCCTTATTTTCAAGTGTAATTGTTCAATTTTCATGATAAAGTTAGATTCATGACAATCCTGAAAAATTAGTTTTTAGCAGGAAATAAGATGTTTGTGAAATTAAAATTTGTTAAATTATACATTTGCGAAATGTTGAGTTGCCAATTGAGTGAACCTATCTTGGTCAATAAGTCACTGCGTATACTTATTCGACATAAGCTTAACGATATGGTATACCATATCGCTTATATCAGTAATGCGGAGGCCCACTTATTGACCACAATAGGATTGTTATCCATACAAATCTAAAAATAATTTTATCAAACGACGCCAAAATCTATTTCATTTTAACTGATTGTAGAAAGGCTTTCAAGAAATTGGATGAATTCCCTTTGGAGTGCACAGCCTTTTTCCCTTAGGAAGTTTTGTTTTAATTGTCTAAAATATATAGGGCTGTTAGTCTTTTGTAGTAAAAATATTTATTGAACATCTGTGAAGATAGGGTTCTTAAAGATGGACGTTTTTTTAAGATAAAGTTCTTCATAAATTGAACATAGCTTTCGCTGTCTGGAAATTGTATTTGTTTTTAAAAGTATTTATATGGGTAGATCATTTTTAGGGTTCCGTACTCAAAGGGTAAAAAAGAGACCCTATTACTAAGGCTCCGCTGTCCGCCTGTCCGTCTGTCCGTCTGTCTCCAGGCTGTATCTCATGACCCGTTATAGTTACACAGTTGAAATTTTCACAGATTTCTGTTGCCGCTATAACAACAGATACTAAAAAACAGAATAAAATAAATATTTAAGGGGGCTCCCATACAACAAACGTGATTTTTTTGCTCGTTTTTGCTCGATATTGATAACGGCAACAGGTAGATGCTTGAAATATTCACAGTATATTTGGATATATATTAACTTCAAAATTATATAATTAAATTCAAATAAAATAAATATTTAAGGGGGGCTCCCATATAACAAAAGTGTTTTTTTTTGCTTGGTTATAATGGTACGGAACCCTTCGTGCGCGAGTCCGACTCGCACTTGGCCGGTTTTATTAGTTGAATTTAGTAAGATTACATTTTGCGGGTAGTTCTTATTGTCCCTTTGATTTAGATTTCGATTTATTTATTTCTTAATATAAGATTACACCATAAATTGCATACAGGCAGCAGGCTATATTGCCTCATTTACATGCAGCCGAAGTGAGCAGGGAAGTGGGTATGGAAGTGGGCAGCGCAAGTATGTGAATGGGTCATTTCTCCTGCATTCTGCCGCTGCTACTCGCGTTGCCCATGCAGCCAAAGTGAGCAGGGAAGTGGGTATGGAAGTGGGCAGCGCGAGTATGTAAATGGGTCACTTCTCCTGCTCCTGCCGCTGCTACTCGCGGTGCCCATGCAGCCGAAGTGAGTAGGGAAGTGGGAATGGAAGTGGGCAGCGCGAGTATGTAAATGGGTCACTTCTCCTGCTCCTGCCGCAGCTACTAGCGTTGCCCATGCAGCCGAAGTGAGCAGGGAAGTGGGCATAGAAGTGGGCGGCGCGAGTATGTGAATGGGTAATTTCTCCTGCTTCTGCCGCTGCTACTCGCGTTGCCCATGCAGCCGAAGTGAGCAGGGAAGTGGCCATGGAAGTGGGCCGCGTGAGTATGTAAATGGGTAACTTCTTCTGCTCCTGCACCGTATAATGAAGATAAGTTTTATAGTAACGGATTAGCGATTGACGAAGTTAACTATTTGATTAACGGTGCCCAGCTATGGAAATTTCAGATAACACAGAATCCTCTCCACGCGTATTTAAGTCGCACTTGTCCGGTTATTTACATTTGAAATACGTAAAGTCACATTCAACAGCCCAAACAATGTAGTCCGTGTCTTGGGTCCGTAAACTAGACACGAGAACACACGCCCGACTAAACCCTTATAAATAATATACAAGAATGTTGTTTATGAGTTAAAGCATCTGACTGACTGGATAGCGTAGTGGTAATGCAATTTGTATCGGAACTCGCGGGTTTGAGTCCCGCTACAGGCAAACTTTGTGTGTGTGTGCTTATAGCACGAACTTTTTTTTAAAATCTCAATTGACTGACAAACTAGCTGACGGCCCACCTGATGGAAAATGGTCACCGCCGCCCATGGACATCTGCAACACCAGAGGCGCTGCCAATGCGTTGCCAGTCTAGGGAGGGATGGGGAATGGGGATGGGATGGGGATGAGGGAATATGCCTCCGGATCTCGTCACTCACCGTACGAAACGCAATAGAGCTATTACTTTACGCCGATATTCTGTGAGAGTGTGGTACTACCCCGGTCGAGCCGGCCCATTCGAACAGTAATCATCTAGTGAGGATTACTGTTTGGCTCTACCACTACTAAAACACGAATATTTGCATCCGGGTCGTCGATGGTCGTGTCGGTGTGGTGCCGGCTAAGAATAACATCACCCCTTCCCCCCATGGGTGTCGTAAAAGGCGACAGAGGGCCCAACCGAAGGATGGGCAGCAGCGTCCTTCGAGTGCTATCATGACCAACTGCGGTCAACCCGCCTGCCAAGCGTGCCGACTATGGCAAATCCCCCCATTTTTGGGGGGAGGCCTATGTCCTGCAGTGGACGTTTTACAGCTGACGATCTTAGATAGATAAAATCTTAGTTTGGGACTAAATCGTTGTGTGATAGATAAGTAATTTCCAAAATTATAATTAATATTACCGATTTGCGAGGATTATTCGACGTTTATGCCATTATTGTTTCTTTCTATTCGTAATTCTGCACAATGTGAATTCTGCAAATCGCATTTGACCACATTCGCTATTCTTCAGAGTCATTATTCTCATACTTACAATCCCGTTTCTCCCTATTCAACACACACTGCACATTATGAATTCTGCACATTATGAATTCCACACAATTGCATTTGACCACATTCGGTATTCTTCACGTTCATTATTTTTATATAATCTTCGCGATTCCGATTGATATGATTCTACACAACTGTGTTTGACCATATTTATTTTTCAATACAATTTTTTATTTATACTTAATCGCGTTTATTCGAGTTTGAAGTCTATTCCTCCATCTTTACGTTTTTCGTGACTTTAAGGAGTCAAAATTACTTGCTCCTGAAGCACGAACATAATTGTTATTTTTTTATCATTTAAACCGTTTGTAAACATAAATAATGGATAAGTCGAGAATACGTCGAGCTAAAAGTTAAAATAGATAGAAACCCAATTATGTAAAAGTAAGACCTGCACAGCATAATGAATGTGATCAAATGCAGTTGTGTGGAATTCATATTGTGCAGAATCGCGAGTAGGAAGAAACGGAATTGTATAAAAATAATTACTGTGAAGAATAGCGAATGTGGTCAAATGCAGATGTGTAGAATATTTATATACTTAGCGCTCCGTGAGTCACAGACGGTGCTGGCTGAAAATCAGCGCTGCAGGTGTCTTACACCTCAGCATTATGCTGAGCCAGTGTCCCATTCACTGCCGCGAGGACACACACACCACCATTTTGTTTTGTATTGTTTTTAACTTATATTTATGTTACTCTGTGTGTCTCCTATGTTAGTGAATAAATGTTTCTTTCTTTCTTTCTTTCTTCTAGAATCCACATTGTGCAGAATTACGAATAGGTAGAAACAATAATGGCATAAACGTCGAATTATCCGCGACGGGAATCAGACCAACGATGTCAAGGTTCATTATATATCCACTCTGAAACCAAGTATAATCCCCGGCACATAAGTTGACCCAAAATGGCGGTCATCCGCGCACCTCCGCGCACATACAAGTATGGTTACTTCGCGGCACGTAAGTTGAAATATGACCTTGAATGCGCAGAACACATTTTCGGTTCTCAGTCGAAGTGCGGGATGAGGTGCGACGCGGAGGCCGCTCGTAACCCTAGTTTTACCTGCGCGGACCACCGCCATTTTGGGGCAACTTATGTGCCGGGGACTATACGATCTTAATATTACACTGAAATCTCCATTTAACTGTTTTAAGACCCGTTAACCTAAATCCAGTAATTTGTTAAACCAATTTAAGGGTTGTAAAAATTTAACGGGGTCGTTCTAATTAACGTGTTTGGTTTAAAATTAGCTAATCGGTCATTAAAATTTAACTACGGCTTGAAGGTATCTTACAATCAAAAACAGGATTTTCTTTATTTAAGGCCCGTCACATACATTCGTTTTCCTGATTCGATTTCCGAATTCGTTTTCCGTATCCGTTCGTAATTTTCGTCCGAATTTGTTCGAATGTGTGTGCCATGTTGAACTATTTATATGAAATGCTTGCGTTCGGGGTGTCCGCATACGGAAAACGGATTCGGAAATCGAATCAGGAAAACGAATGTGTGTGACGGGCCTAAAACATTTCTTAACAATGTTCATAAATGTTATGAATATAAATTATATAAAAATGCATTTATTTAAACATTCAAATTCCCATCTAAACAATAACAAACAAGCACATTAAAAAACCTACATTAATTCGAAAACTGAATTTCAAATTTCGATAGAGGTGTTGCCAACTCAAAGGCAAAGCATTCAGCTCGCGTCGGATATTATTTTCACGGTTGGCAGGACTGTAACGAGAAAAGGGAAACGTGCGCAATTTGACTTGACTGTTCAAGTTTACCTGTGCCTTTTGGCGGGAAATTATGACGTGGGTTACATTTATTAACGTGCTATTTATAGTATTTTGTGAATTAATTACTCAGATTTAGTAGATAAGCTTTGAAGTGCCTAAGATAAAAGTCCTATCTCCTACACAAAACTATTTCAAGCATTTGCAGCGTGTATGCTGTCTGTGTATTTGGCATTTTTGTTTGTATTCACTGAAGTTTTTTTGATTTCATTCGGGTTGTATCATTAAAAAGGTACCTACTAATGTTTTTACTGTGTGGAATAATTTTGTACGTGTTTATATTAATAGTAAGTAGTAGTAATATTTCTCCCGTCCGTAAGACGCTTTACTATTTTTATTTTATTACGTATAATGTTTCATTTGTGCTAATTAGCTCATCCTCTCTACTTAATCATATAGCAAAGTAACGGACAGATTCTACTTTAAATAACCAATAAAGAAGTTCAAAGCAAAGCAGTTTATAAACACTGACGTGAAGTGTCAAGTTATCTCGTGCGCTCGGTGATTTCATGAACGAAGCGTAATTATAGAGAATTACACCTCTAACTGTAAAATAGAGGCATAGTGTCCCATCTACTTAAAAAAATATGAAAGTACAGCTCATGTGTCTCAGAAGTTAGCCCATGCCTGTTTAAACCATCAAAAAATATCAGAGCATTGGTTAAAAAATACCAAAATGGCTCCCTCCAAATCCATCGTTTTTCTATCAAACAGCCGAGAAACAATCATGATTGGGATCGCCACCGGGCGCCATTGTTCGTCAAATCAGAGCTTAGGGAGGGGACGCTTATCGACATCATTCATGATTTCAAGTTTCCATGTCTTGTCATACATAAATAGCTGGGCACCGTTAATCAAATAGTTAATCAAATACTTCGTTAATCGCAAATCCGTTACTAAAAAAGTTAACTTCGTTAATCGCTCATCCATTACAAAAAAAATAACTTCGTTAAACATTAAAGCGTTGATGATATGACATTTAATGTTTCTCTAATTGACACTTTACCTAATTATTATTTTTATTATTTTTACTTTTAATGCACGTTGACCTTTAATTTGTTTTTTTTTGTCATTTGTGAGTTTTTTATTCTTATTTTATTGACATAGTTTATTTTATTTTATTGTGATTTGGCCATGTTAGATTTAAGTAGAATATAGGTATTTCAAACACAATATTATATTGTTTATGAATAAATGAATTGAATTGAATTGAAGCGTTACATTTCGGAAGATTTAACGTAAGTTAACGTTAATCGATCACTCGTGATAGAAATTACATTTTATATGTCATTACGTTAGTGATTTACTTATTAAAAAAATTTGGAATGGACGGACAGGAAATCAAAAAGAAGATGATGGAAGAGATTATAAAAGAAGAGAGTATCATTAGAGTTTGTAATAATACCTAATCATTTAGAGATTCCCCTTTATAAACAGCAATATATACGGTCTGCGCGGTGTCCTTTTGGGCAAATAGTAGGTAACTTTAATTGTTTTAACGGCAATTAATGAGTCCGTTAACAATTTTTAAAGTTAACTTAAAAGTTAATAAGTTACTCGCAATGTTAACTTCGTTAATTAACGATTAACGGTCGTGTGTGTCTAGCTATGTAGATAATGAATGTGCCTCTAGCATCAGCACCTGCGATATTTTTGTGGATAGCTGGACGACTATGTAGTGAATGTATGAGGTTCTGTGAGGCGATAGATGACCTTCAGTTGGTTGTTCGTAATAGTTAATGTTTACTTAGTATTCGTGTTTAAATTGTATGAATTTCAGTTCCTATTGGTGTCTAACTGTAATACCGTGTAATTATTATAAAATAAATAAATAAATAATGACTAAGCAACAAGTTCGCACAGTCATGCTTATATGAAAAAATTCACTGCTTATAAAATGATCGACGTAACATATTACTCGTATTATGAAGAAGTCAGAACCGACATCACTGAATTTTAGTTTAGTTCATTCATTATTATCAAATAATAATTCAGAAGTCGCTTTTTCAGCATGATAATTCACTATAATTTAATTCCAACTTACATTTATAACGCAAAATGTATTTGTAAATTTCATTCCTGTTTCGAGAGAAAGGCGATTAAGAACACTTTTATTTTTTATCGATAAATCATGTGCGATACTCGAAATCATAGAATGCACTTCACCATTTGGATTTCGTTGTCTATGAAATGACGTTCGTGATTTGAAAGAATACGAGTAGCTTGTATTTCTCCGGAAGGTTCATAATTTATGAACTTTTTATCGATATTGAGACGATTTTTTACATCGTTTAAACGCGGGACATCTCTAAACCTGTTGAACGCGCAATTTTCCTCTGAAAGGGTTGGAGGTAAACGCTCAAATTTACGGGAGAAATCAGGGAACAATCTTGTTTAATTTGCTGTTCTTATAACATAAACAACCATAGACCAAATTCTGTATATAAAGATTTGTTTAGTAAAATACCCGTTACATTTACGTCGGCTAATGTAGTCGTTGGTGTCCGTGGTACATACGACAGCAGATTTCCGTGCCACTAACGCCACGATATGCCGTTGTTCCTACACTTGCATCGGCTAATGCCGCCGTTGGCGTACGTGGCACGCGTTTTCGCATTTGGTCGTAGCCTTCAATGGGTTAGTTAGATTAGATAAAAGAAACGCCTATAAGAAAACGATCACCGCCGGACGCGGTGCGCACGCCCGCTCCGTCATCAAGTGCTCGCTGTCATTTGTCTGAGATGTATGTTCTAGTGTAACGGAATTCTTCAACGCACTAAGCTGTTAAAATCGTGTTTGACGTTTCTTCTTTCAAGTGTAGCGAACACATTTCCGAACTGCCCCAATAGGTATTTACTAAAAATAATTTTCAATTTAGAGAACATGGTTCCGAATCTGTTCCAGCGGCCCTAACATGCATGCCACAAAGATAAATGACTATGAAATCTATGACTATCTCTTTCGTCGGCACTAGTGTGAGAGAGACGCACTTAGAGCTAAAGACGGTCTATTTTATCTTTGTGTCATGCATGTTAGGGCCGCAGTGTATTTAAAAAAAATTACACTTACTAATGGCCGAATTCAGCAAGGGCACTCAAATTGATCTTTAATTAAAGTGACGTTTCGGTGATGTTTCTGTATAGCTTGACAACTAGTTGGTCATTTAACTATTTAAAATCTAATCAAATGCTGAAGGGGCGTGTCTGAATCTTATTAATAAATCACAAACAATAAAGACTTTGATTTTGACAAACACGACGCTTAATTTTATCGAACAGTGAAATGTTTGAGATGCACTTCAGGCTTTCGGGAATATAAGGTAATGATCATGTGATGTTTCACTGAAATTCAGTTATCTATCAGTATGGAGAGCAAAACACATAGCCACACTGTTTGTGCGCACTTGAGCACGATGCCTGGATCGTGTCTAATTTTAGATTTTAGCTCGATTGTTTAGTAATTATCGGATGAGGCTCTAGGGTTTTCTTATATTCTCTTGAACCCAAGGCAAAAATCACCCTTTTTAACCGACTTCAAAAAAAAAAGGAGGAGGTTCTCAATTCGGTTGTATTTTTTTTTATGTTTGTTACTCCTCCTCTCTAACTCGTAAATGTTGAGTATTTCACGGTTGGTAATTAAATTGCTGTATAAAGTTCTGAAGCAACTTATGTCCATGAAAATTCATGTAGTAAAATTGAAGAACCAGGTGAACTCCTCAACGATTGACATCCTTGCACCCTGGATAGCAACAGTTTGTAAATGGTGATGAGCAATTGGCATTATGCTATTGTTACTTGATGTAGTAATAATAATAATAATAATAATAAAGACATTTATTTTATAGTAAGTAAATGTGTGTCGTTAAATCACAGGATAGTAAATAAAATGTGAAAAAAATTACTTACTTTTCAAAAGCTATTTGAAGTCGGTTTTTTATTGTATAAATTAAATGATTATCATACAAAAGGTGATAACGATTTCCAACCCTTACATTTTGACCGATTTTGACCAATTTTTGATAGGTTGTCAGACAGAACAATATCTAAAACTATACGTTTTTGAATTTTGATTAAACATCAAGAAAGTCAAATAATGCCGAAATTAACTTTGTATGAGAATACCGAAACCACAATAAAACTGAATTTATTGATTATAGTGAAAAAATCAAAACGCATAGACCTAGATTTTGTTCTGACTGACCACCTATCAAAAATTGGTGAATATCGGTTAAAATTTAAGGGGTGGAAATCGTTATCGCCTTTTGTATGAAAAGCCGTAGGTTCACATTCTTCTTAATATTTTCGCTGCTAAGCCATTTCGAAAGAGCCATTATAATATACATATAGTAAGGAACTGTTCAAATTAATTTTCGTGATGCTTTATTGAGTTGACAAAACGCGAATCTGACTCCATTTTAGGTTCAGTCGCATGTCAACCACCATCCATGACACCCGTTTAAGTGACACTGTTATTTAAAAAATGCCCTCCCGCATCGTGCGGTGTGAGACCGCAGCACCACCGACCACACCGTCCATAATGATATGATAGCGTGTGAATCAAGCAATTAGACTTTTGTATGTATGTCGTAAGAACTAAGACATTAGCAATAGGATGTGGGTAAGCCATGGCGCTGGCGTTTCACAACCTTCTATGAGACTTGTTATACGAAATTGTACTGATAGGCCTTCTTTTGGGATCTTTGCAAAGAGCAGTGCCGCTAGCGCCAGGGCCTTAAAGTTTACCTTTACTCGTCTAGCGGGTTCAGACATGGTTAGTGTTTAAAATTATTTATTTATATTTCTGGTAGTCTTTCTTGAATACGCGTTGACGAGTGAAGCGCTTCGCGCGTTATAGTATCACGAAACTGGTTGCTTGCCGTGGGGAAAAATATTTATCTACACCCATATCATAAAACTTCCATAGTGTAATCAAAAACCATAGGAAATGACCACCATTTTGACAACCAATTAAGAAAAACCAGTGCTGCAGCATGTTATTCCCGTATCGTTTTTAGTATAGAAATGAGATTAAATTTGGAACAGCTGTCAAAACTCAAGTGGGTCTCTATTCTAGTATCCATAGATATTAAAACAGTTATTGATACGAAACGTCAATTCAGTATGTTTTTTTAATATAAACTGCACAACATTTGATCTCGAGTGACATGAGAATAGAGACTTCATTCGTTTGTCTATGATTAAAAAAAAATGGTCTTGTCGGACGATCGAATTGCCGCCATTATGTTGGTGTTTTGCTGAACGAAAGTAGAATGGTTGTTGAATTGAATAGAAAAAGTTGTTTGTAATTTACATTTTAGTTGAAAATATGAATAGTAGTCTTCTCGGAGTGTGTGTGATGTGAAAATGCGCCGGATATCGGAAATATGCAGCCACGATTGCAACAAAAAACTTGTTGCCAGAAAATATTGTTTCTGAACCCATCATGGAGGATTTATAATATGTGTGTAGATAAAGTTATGTATGCAACTCTGCATAATTTGCTATCTGCTATCATTATGCAACCGTTGCATAAACTACTAATGTATAACAGATATTATATTTGGGTTCTACTTTTTAACCGACTTCAAAAAAAAAGGAGGAGGTTCTCAATTCGGCTGTTTTTTTTTTTACTACAAATAACTGTGAACCAATGGCAAAAATCACCCTTTTCATACAAAAGGCGATAAAGATTTCCACCCTTTGAATGTTAACAAAATCTAGGTTTAACGTTCTTTGGATATACTGAAACCACAATAAAACTGAATTTATTGATTATAGTGAAAAAATCAAAACGCATAGACCTAGATTTTGTTCTGACTGACAACCTATCAAACATTGGTCAACATCGGTTAACGTTTAAGGAGTGGAAATCGTTATCGCCTTTTGTATGAAAAGCCGTAGGTTTCTCCTCTTAATTACAGAATCTCTCATTCACATTGTATGAGTAAAAGCTTTGGCTTAGGGCTCCCACACACCGAAATGCGGAACGGTGACCGCGCGTTGATGTGACTGCTTCCATTTTAGTTCCTGTGACACTACTTACGCGGGCTCGCTTCCGACCCGCTCCGCTTCCTGTGTGTGCCTTTAATCCAGTGTTACAAGATAATCTTGATTTTCCTGGGAAACTAAATCACATAGCCATCGTCATTACAAACATTCTAATCTTAACCATTGATTATGCAATTAATAACTTATTTAAGGATTAGTTATCAAAAATCGATAGCACCAGCTGATAAATGGTGCTGAAAATAGAATGAAAAAGAACTGATGTTTTTTTCAAGCTCTTATTTCTTTTCACCTATTTCGGTGATTCTATAATCATCCGGTGTCTGTCTGTAATCAAATCTTTAAAGTTAAATTTGACCCACTTCTAACTGGCACCGTTGGTAGGAATAGAGATGCAACGGGAACCCGGTTACTATACGGTATTCGGCGTATCCAGCCATGATTTTACATCGATAAATACGATAAAACAAATAAACGCCAACAGAAATTAAAGAAATCGACTTCAGTCATTAAATTAAAACGTGGTTTCTTTTTATTTGAATATTAAACTTCACGTAACATCACGTCATACACGTTCGAGTATTCCTAACACTCGTTATAAAGCGCGTATTTAACCCTTTGACCGCCACAGTCGGCTGTGGCCGTTGGCAGTTTTCCGTGCCCCTGACGCCACGATATGCCGTTTTCCATACATTTGCGTCGGCTACAGCCGTCGTCGAGCGCTCGTGGCATGCTTTGTCGCCGTTAGCCGTGGCGTTCAAAAGGTAAACCTGAACTGGTGTTTTACGAATCTGGTAACCAGCGAACAAAGGTGGATACCGGATAGTAACCGGATATCCGTTGTATCTTTAATCTCTAGTATGGATAAAAAAGGCATCCTTCCAGTTCCAGAAAGTTCTGCTCACGAAGTTCGTAAATAGATATAATATCAACTTGGCACAATGGACACCCGAAAACATTAAGAAGTGCTCTTTTTGCATTTCTCTTATTTTACAAAGCTTCATCAAGATCGTGATAAAGTGTCCAACGGAGAGATTATTCTTTTCCTGTTTACAAAACTGTTGAAATATTAAAGTATGTTTCGGTCATATCAAAAAGCATTCACAACTGCTCTACTAGCAAAGAGAATTTTCAGAAAGTCTACAACTTTACAACGAATATATCTAGTCTAAACAGCTTCAAAGAATTTTACATCATCTGTGAAAATTTCAACTGTCTTACTATCACGGTTCATGAGATACAGCCTGGAGAAAGACGGACAGACGGACAGCGGAGCCTTAGTAATAGAGTCCCGTTTTTCCCTTTTGGGTAAAAAGCGGGAAAAGTTTCCGCCACGTTTGTATTCGTTTTCTATTCACGTTTGCACATTAGCGGTAAAAGCGGATTGTTGCTTTAATTTAGATATTATATATTTTAAAATGGATCTCAAGTTAATGGTTCTAAGAAGCATATTAGAAGCGAAAAAAATTCTGTTTGGGAGCTGTTCAGACGTTTTGATAAAACAAGAAAGCCTTCTTCACCGTCGGAAGCGTCCGAATCGCTCCACATTTTATAAATTTGTTTGGTAAATTACACTAATAGTTTCGACCAATATTTTTTACAAACCTTCCGAGACTAATAGCTTTATTAGTGTATTTTACTAGTGTAATTTTGTTTTTAGGGTTCCGTACCTTAAAAGGAAAAAACGAAACCCTTATAGGATCACTCGTGTGTCTGTCTGTCTGTCTGTCTGTCTGTCCGTCTGTCACAGCCAATTTGCTCCGAAAGTACTGGACCGATTGAGTTGAAATTTGGTATTCATATGTAAGTTGGTGACCGCAACACGGACGCGTGACATAAATATATGAATTTTAAACATAAGGGCCACTTTTTGGTGGTAAATTAGAAAATTTTAAAAAAAATGTTTGCCACCTATATCGTGTGACATATCAAATGAAAGGGCTTATTGTGAGGATCTTAAATATATTTTGTTTTGAATTTTAAGTAAAATAGTTTAGAAGTTATTCAGGAAAATAGACGAAAAATGACCATTCCCCCCCTTTATTTCCGAAACTACTGGGGCTAAAATTTTGAAAAAAAATACAGAAAATAGATCTTTACCTATAGATTACAGGAAAACCTATAAGAAGTGTATGGTATTTAAAGTAACCTAGTAAATTTCAGATAATCATGTACGGAACGGAACCCTCTCCACGCGAGTTTAACTCGCACTTGTCCGGTTTTTATTCATGAAACCAAAAACCCAATTGACTCTAATAATATTAGCTAATATTTATTAGTTAGTAACTAATAACTAATATTTTATTCTAGTAGCTTCGAGACGTACACTAGTGAACTTGTAAAAAAGATTATCTATACATATAATAAAATCGTAAAGTGGAAAAAGTCTGTACATTGAAGATGACAATGAAAAAATGCTATGGGGGGCTTCAGAATGAGCAGCAGAACAAATCCCAATGGTTTTTGAATTTCATGTCTGTTTGTCTGTTTGTCTGATTGTATGTTCGCGATAAACTTTAAAACTACGGGATGGATTTCAATGTGGTGTTCGATAATATATCCAGGAACACTTCAGGCAGTACATAGGCTATAGAAACTTTTGGAAATAAAAGTGGAAGGGGGTAAAAGAGGGAGTGGAAGTTAGTATGCGAAAAACTGTTTGGATGAGTTTATTAACTTAAAACTTGGTATAAATACTCTTCAAAATAGAAAAATAGGTATGCGGTATAAGACAATATGCAACTACCCCTAAAAAGGGGGCCTTGGGGCGTTAAACTTTGTATTGGAAAAACCGATTCCATTTGTTTATCGACTTGAAACTTGGTATATATGCAGTTCAAAACAAACAATTAGGTAGGTAACCGTTTCTAAAATAAATTATTGTGTGTGTGTGTTTGTGTATGTTTGTTACAACTTAGCTCCATATGGCTGAACGTATTTTCATGAAACGTCGTATATAGTTAGACCTTAGCTTCTGGAATAGAAAATACGGTCATTTTTGTCCCAAATAACTCAAAAGTTGTCGAGAGTATAATTACAACCGAATTCCACGCGGACAAAGTCGCGGGTGGAAGCTAGTTAGTCTAATAAGTTTCGAGAAATAGGACCCAGCAATGGGACATATAAGTACAGGGTATTCAATAATAATATTCTATGAAAAAAATGGAATGTTTACCCTTTATTTTTTTATTATCATTGGCAAAAATAATTAGCGGGCCGCTATTTGTAATGATTTAAGAAGCCCTGATTTTTATATTTTTTATCAACTCTCGACGAACAGACTTTATATGGATAACAATGTACCAATAAAATAATACAAAAATGATAATAGAACAAAACTTCACGTCATACTTTAAACGGAATATAACAAGTGGAATATTAAGTAAAATTGGAAGGCTTAACATTCGTCATGGATCGCGGATACTTCGACGTGATCCGACTAACAATATTCTTAAATTGTTTTATCATATGTACAGATGATATCATGTGGGCTTATATGTTGAAAGGTCAGTATATTAAAGCAATGCAATAACAAAAATCCATACCAATATTCGGGATAAAGTATCATCCAATCACCTTGCAATCAAGCGTAGACACGAATTTCGCAACGCCATCTAGCAGCGACTTTCCTAAATTACGACTCACCACCATCATTTCCCAATAGCATTTAGTGTTGGCATTTCGTCGGGCGACATGCGTGTTGCGTGTCCTTATTTGGGCAACGGTTAGATTTGGCCGTCGTTTTGAAGAAAGGTTTACCACCAAGGGTCATTGTAGAATTTCCAACTGAAATATAATGCAGAAATGTCAACAGTTTTAAACCAATGGTAGCAGAAATTGCATTGGCCCAACGTTGGTAAGATTCACATTCGGGCTTAGTGAGAATAGTTAACTGCATTGGGCCAACGTTACTTAATATCTAATAGGGCCTTCGTTGTATGCAATGCAGAAATGCCAACCATTTTTAACACGCTTGTATTAGCTTGAGCTGTATGTATGTAATGGAATCTTTCAGCGTAATTTTAACCTACTTCTAATCGTCGTAAATATTTGAAACTTTGCAAGTGTATGCGATTCGGTTGACAATACAATAATTTTGTACCATCGAGCTGACCTGACCGTGGAGCCAGGCGATGAATAGTGGAACTCTTCAATGACTACTAGTAAACCTCTCGAGTTTGGGCTCATTTTGTTTGGTTTTACGAGTCCAATATACTCATAATAGTGATGAGAGTCTTTTGTACTTTTGAGTGCGTTACTGACAAGAGCGTGTTTTTTTTTAGTAGTTCTACAGGTAAATTATAGTTTAAAAAACTAAAAAAACACGCTTTAATAGCAAACTGAACTAAAAAGTAGAAAATATTTTTTAAGTATGAAAAATTTGTGTTACAGTAATAGAAATTCCAATAATCCATTATTACTAATCAAATCAGTTTAGGATAAGATTAGAATAAACCTTCAGTTATTAACAAATAATTCAATTATAGTAAAAAGCGTGGGGTGCAATTTACTATATTTTCATAGACTCTAATTTTATAAATAGTTAATATTTAATACCAAGCACCCCACGCTTTTTTACTATAATTGAATTCATAGACTCATAAAAACCGGATTACAAAACTTAAACTTAACGATAATGTTTAGTTTATTTTTATTTAAGATAATCTATCGCCGAATATTTAATTCGTTCATATTTGTAGTATCATGCCTTATGTCATCGAGATCGATCATAGATTAAACACAATAAAAAATGCCGTATACTAGGGTAACTATGATCCAATGACTCCGGAATATTCTAATCCGAAAATGTACCGAATTTCAAAGCAATACTTTGGACTAGAGTTACGAGAAGATGGTGTCACCATAACAAGTATACGGAACAACAGTTCAAACGATTTCTTAGTCCCAGTTTGGGCGCCACTGAATGGCCATCCTCATTTTTTCAGTACTAAATAGTATATTATTACGTGTTTGCTGAAGAATGAGAATTAATATTGTTTTTCAAGATAGATCAGTACAATCATGTGCTTAAACATCATAAGCATTATAAAAATTACCATAAATAATTATTGTATAAAGGCACAGTATAATTAACTAGCAGTATTTTGTCTTGGCAGTGTTCTCGTAATAATTACCTACGGCCGCTCGGTATGTAAACTCGCAGTAGGGCTGCCCGCCGACTGTCTTTCTTGGATTACGTATTTGATAATGCTATATTAAATTGTATTAGCATCTTTTCTTGAAATATAACTGCAAATCCTGTTAGTCTTAATTTTAACCATTTCTACTTGGTTTTTATTTCTATTTCAAAAGTGACTGTACGTGAGGGTGGAGTAAAAAATGCATTTTATTTATTTTGCTTTTAATATATCAAAAACATCTACAATTCTCGTGCCATAATTTACGTGAATAAATTCGCGGGAGCATCTCACACTGTCCACGTTCGTACCCGACCGCGGCGCACTCGCGACAGTTGTGCACCGAAGTTTACAGAGATTTTGAAGCGCATCGTTTCGCCCGTTTGTATGAAGATGGAATACTGTATACTTGATTATACTGTGGTTAAGGTGATGTCAGTTGGTTGGATGGACCTTTTTACGTTTGCCGAAGGTATACGGCGGCCGATGTGCGTTACATCTATAAGCTTTTGGTGCCATGACCAGGATTAAATTCGTCAATTTTTTTAATGTGTTTCTTAATAAAACGTTGTTCTCATAATACGGTATTTCTGTTTCTAAACATAATTAATAATAATAAGGGGACAATCTTTACAATCTTTACGCAAATCGATCTAGTCCCAAAGTAAGCTCTAAAGGTTTGTGTTATGGGTACTAGTCGACGATATACAACGTACGAAACACCCAAGACTCAGGAACAAACTTTCGTGCTCATCACACAAATATTCGCCCTTACCGGGGATCGAACCCAGGACGCTAGCTTCAGAGTGTCACTACCAACTAGGCTAATCGCGTCATTAATTAATTCCAGAATCATGCGTCTCCTCGTAGCGGCCATTTTGTTGCTGTCGGCCATCTTGTCATGCGGCGCGCAAGCACAGTACCCGCGGCCGCGACGCCCAGAGCGCTTCGATACTGCTGAACAGATATCCAACTACTTGAAAGAGCTACAAGAGTATTATTCTGTGCATGGACGAGGACGGTAAGAATATACATACATACAAACATTGATTGATTGATTTCCATGCTTACTCAGAGTGACTTCTTCAGTTTAGATAAGTTATCGTTAAGTAAACTGGAAATTCAGTTATTACATACATACATATATCACGCCTGTTTCCCAAAGGGGTAGGCAGAGACCACAAATTTCCAGCTGCTACGATCCTGACACACCTTTCGCTTCGTCTACTCTCATTAAGTTGTTCATGCACGCTCGCCGGTTTAGGGTATTCTTGACCTGGCCTTTCTTAAGAACGTCCTCGATCTGGTTTTGTTACGTTCACCGAGGTCTTCCCTTTCCAACACTATCATGCACACTCGCCTTATAAATTTGCTTCGTTAGTCTTCTTTCGTTCATCCTCTCCACATGTACAAACCATCTAAGCATACCTTTCTCAATTCTCACGACTACATCTTCTTCCACACCACATCGTTCTCTTATCACGCTATTCCTTATCCCGTCACTCATAGAAACACCACACATACTTCTCAAAGCTCGCATCTCGACTGCATTGATTCTACTGTCATGTTTCTCCCGCCATACCCAACATTCACTTCCATATATCAGTGTTGGAACCAGCACACCTCTATGAACAGCCAGACTAGCCTTTTTGGACACTTTCTGGCTCTTCAAAAACGCATGCAAAGCTCCATTCACCTGATTTCCAGATACTGTTATTAGCATATTAATATTTTGTATTTAATAGGTTACTTATATTTCACCTTATGCCTGTTTTTTTAAAAAATAAATATATTATTAAAGAACAGACTATAAACAAACCCAGGTTACGTGTTAATGTTCTTATGACTCACGTCTCTCTCATTCACAGCCAAGATCGGCCAATATTAAAAAAAAAAACTCGATTTGTCACTTTTTTTGATGGACATTGTAGTCATTAGCATACGTATTCCTTTTCAGGTATAATTTCCTCCGTTCTGTAAACCTTGCCTGGAAGGGCTCCATGGATAGGCGAGAGTCAGTTACTACAAACAAATATTAAATGACACGAATTCTCCTAATTACTATTCCGTCAGTCAATCTGGCTGTCTAAGGCATCTGCCTCAGAAAAAGATAAAACTAAAGTTTTAAAGTTTTCTTATTACAGTTTATAATGATCAAACAATAAATATGAATAAAAAGTCAAAGTTACAAATGTGTAGAAAATAATAATAATTTTAAACCTAAATAACAAGGAAATTGGAATGACGGTCTAGACACGTAAAGTGACATACGAAATTACGATGGTATGGAACCCTTTGTGCGCCCGACCAGCACTTGAGCAATTTTTATCTTGATCTGAAAATATACTATATTAATTTATAAAATGAAAAGTGGAAACTATTAACAATGTATGATTATTTCAAATCGGCCCCAGTTGGGCGCCAAAAAAATCAAAATTTATATTATACTTATAAAGAGTGAGAATATAAGCATTTTCCCAAGAACCAAGTTTTATTACTGGGTGTTCTGTTTTTAATTTGAACTTTACCAAACTAAGGGGCTGTTTCACAATCTCCAAGTAAGGTGTTATTTGGCAGATAACGGCGAATTTTGTATGAGTTACTCGACAGATACATTTTACTCGGACATTGTGAAACAGGCCCTAAATGAACTGTCCAATAACATTGCACACACTCACTAGTTACATGACATGCTCACTAGTCTTGCTACTCACCACTAGATGTCACATTTGTTTAATATTATTAACAATGATGTCGCTTTGTTCAATTAACACAAACGTAAACAGTCACAGCATAATTTATAACTAGTAAAAGGTGTATATGCAATATGTTTATGATAACTGCTATTTCGTATGTCAGGGAACAGGTACTACAACCACTAATATATTAACTAAAGCTTTCTTTTTCAGCTACGGCAAAAGACAAATGCACATAGCGGATGCATCAGTGATTTTCAAGGAGTTTCCATTCTTCGAACACAATCTGCAGAACATGAACGATGACGCGGCTTTTAAGGACCTAGCTTACCAATAAACCAACTTACACAGAAAACTACTTTTGTTATCTTGAACCGTATTGTATTAATAACCTGATTCAAAGCGACTACTAACGTCATCTAGTGGCAATTGTATCTACGCCATCTATTAAAAATTACTGGAACTACCAAAAATGCTGTTTTAAAGTCTATTTATTATTAGGAAGCTTTTCGTTTGCAAAAGGGCCTAATAGTCACTAAAATTTTCGCTAGATGCCGTTAGTAAGAACTAAAGTGAATGGAAAATGTTACTGTTGGGGTTTTTAACGCGGCCCCAAATGGAAATATAGTAAAATTTAATAATTTCTTTCAAAAGCGGCTCATGTTAAAAGGCCTTTGAAAAGTTTAGGTCTGATTGGGAGAAATGGAAAAATTAAGGTGACTTTACCGTATTTACTAGCGTAACTTAGCGAATTTTGGACCATCTGTTCTTTGTTTTTGTTTTAAAACTGACATATTTTTCAGAAAATTGTGCACATATATACTGTGAGTGAAACTTAATGCTAAAGTAGCGCCGCCTGGTAATACTTTACGGTATTAAGTGGACTTCCATTTCATCTTGACAGCTGTCACATTGACAGAAAAAATAATCGATTACTTACAGAACTAAACATTTCTTTTAGTTTCTCTGTGTTTCACTTTTCGAAATAAAGGTATTAGAAATTATTATGAAAATGAATTGATACTTTTTTGTTCTTGTTCATTATTTATTTATACTTATAATAATAAGAAATCAGATAACTACCTTCGTAACATTATAAATCAAGAGTTAACTGTTTCAAATTAAAGTTTAAATTATTCTCTATGACTTTAAAAATAATGTAAAGATCTCAAAAATATTTCATTCGCCTGTGCAGCATAGTTTTAAACAGGCAGAAAACTAGTCAATTTTTATTTATAAGTTAAACTTGTTGTGTTGTTTTTCTTTTCCAGTAAATCTAGTCTTTTGCTACGTTGTCTAGTCAATTAATATAAAAATAAAAACATATACTATATCTGAATCCCTGAACATAATTTTCAGGCTGGGTGATAAATTATTTTAAGGGATTACCTATTTAAAAAAAGTAGAATTAAGGTAATAATTACCAACAGTTAAAATAATGATTAATAATTGTAATTGTATTCTGAAATGCAAGAGTTTCAAAGTTACTTGTGTTTTATTACCTCATTTATATACTAGATGGCGCTGACTCCTAGACTGATACTTTTACAATATAACACAACACAGTAACCTTTCCATCTGTCAGATTCTTATCTGTAGCTGTGCCAAATGGAAGCTATTTTTAGAGTTCCGTAGTCAAACTAAGAACCCTTATAGTTTCGCCATGTCCGTCTGCCTTTCTGTCTGTCTGTATGTCAGTCACTGCACAATGCTTTGTCCCGCGCACAAAGGTACTTAAAGAATAAAATTTTTGGGGGACCATTTAGGAAATATTGAGTTTTAAGGGTGTCATTTCTGTTGGAGTTACGCCCGCCCCCCCCCCCCCCCCCCCCCCATCTACAGCAAACACGGTAAATTCTGTTTTTTTTATTACGGAACCCTACATTGTGCATGGTCCGACATACACTTGGCCTGTTTTAGTAAATGGAACTTCAGAATGGTTCACACTACAGTTTCATTAAAATTCTGCTTGTTTATCTGGAGTAAAGAACACCAATAAGAATTTTTACTTACATACAATAATACAGGTTATCAAATAACAACCTTATAATTTTCGAAAGAAAGCACCTAATTGCATGATACATGTCAAGACATAAGGCCTATAAGGACAATATCAATACGACTTCTTTCAAATTTGGAATTAACTAGAATTCAACACCGATACTAAATAGCAATTTTATGCTATACACAAATAAGCTTCAGTTTTGAATAGAAGCTGGATATAGTTCGATTTGATCGAAACCAACATTACCAATTTACATATACCGTTGAAACCATCGCTGTCTTTCTACAGCGGATGTAAAATTTGTATACAGTAGCTATAGCACCTGTTTTGCCCACTGGTAAAGTTAAGTTTGTAGCGCTAAAATGGATTATAAACACGATGCGCGCGCAACTACGATGTTGGGGGAAGGTTCTTTATCGTGAAAACATCGGTGCAAGTATTTTCTGTATCTATTTTGTTTTATTAAAAGCATAAAGATTCTATTGTTGAATACTTTTGTTTTTAATTTTAGTAGTGCATGATAAAATAAACCAAAGTAGAAATCATAGAGTAATGTATGTGTATATTTATTTATTTATAGTCTGCCGTCGTTTAAGTTTAATTTAAGTTTCGGTATTGCAATTGTGATTTCAATGATTGCATAAAACCTTTGATTACTTTATAAACACTATTAAAAATCTGGTTGAATATGTAACAAAGTATCTGTTCCAAAAATACTCCAAAGCAATATCCGTTCCCGAGTACCAAGTACTCAGTCCCTCCCATAAACAACTTACCCAGTGTTTTTCAGGAAGCGAACAAGATCGCATATTTTTACCCAAAGCATAATATTTTACCCTTTTTCACATAAAAACCACTATTTTGTACTCCGATATATCCAATTGTGCTATATTTTTGACCTGAACTATTAAATTTTGACATTTAAGCGTTTTTAGACGATTTTATCCTAGACAGTGTGATTGAAATATGGTGTGAGTGTTTTTGTGTGTTGAAGGAAACTTAACCATATCAAGTAAGTATATATTTTTTTTAATTAGTTTACTCTTAGGATAATGACTAGAATTTCGCCGTAACTTTGTCCGAGTAAAATTAGTTTATCGTTATTTCCTCGGAAACGGTAGTTTTCCGGTATGAAAAGTATCTTCCTTCCTCTTTCACCCCAATAATTACACCCTTCGATCACCGAAATTGGTGCAGTAGCTGAACCTTAAAAACGTAACAAACAGGACACATTTTTTTTAAGTAAGGAAGTCTAGCAAAGGGTGGAAAAGTATTCGATTCTTTGGCAAAATAAGTTTTTTTTTTGTTGTTATTTTTAGTTATTAATACATTGACAATACGATGGAGCTCCCCTTCGTCAAGCTCCTATTGAAGCGTAGTTTAGGCCTTCTTCCATTACACGTTACTAACCTAACCTAACATATTTTATTTTTAGCCCCAGACCTTAAGGTTTTACACACCTAAACGCGGAACGGAAGCCGAGCGGTACCCGCACGGTCACTGGTGTGAAGGCTTTCATTTTAGTCCCTGAGACACAGCTTACACAAACCGGCTTCCAACCCGCTCCGCTTCCGTTCCGCGTTTCGTTGTGTGGAAGCCTTGTATACCTATTCTCTCTTCATCATCTTTAGGTAACTCATTAGTATTTCAAAAAAATATTTACACGAAATATTTTAAATCTCAGCTCCATACAAAATCGACGTCAAAATTCCCCCTCCTCCTTTTGCTCTATCCCAACCAGAAGTAAGGATATTTCTATACAAGACATAACCTTGAAACAGATGCTATTAATTTCTTAATGACAAATATAATTTATTTAATAAGCCAATGAACAAAGGTTTCTATGAAATTGTGATTTTGATGCTATTAATTTCTTAAGAGGGCACCGACCGTCCAGTGGCGCCCTCATCACTGTTATTGTGTTTTCTATTAAAGGAAAGTATTTTATTAAAATTGAAGCCGTATAAGTTGTTACGCAACTTAATACACAACGTATATGCTATGTAATATAGCTTTGCAAAGTATAACCATCATCTAATCAATTTAACAGAAAAAAGCGGCCACTATTTTCTATTAAATTGATTAAATGATGGTTATACTTTGCAAAGCTATATTACATAGCATATACGTTGTGTATTAAGTTGCGTAACAACTTATACGGCTTCAATTTTAATAAAATACTTTCCTTTAATAGAAAACACAATAACAGTGATGAGGGCGCCACTGGACGGTCGGTGCCCTCTTAATACTTTTTTGTCTAAAATTGCCCCCGAACAAGGAGTATGGTATTTCGTATTCGACATTACCTAAACGATATCGCCAATTATTTTGCTACGATGATACCACTTATTAAGTTGACAGCAAAGGCAGCCGCATTATAAAACTATCGCTTAGGCATCGTTGAATAAGGCTGTGACAGTCACGTAATGACTACCAGATGGTTCCAATGGAAGAACAGCGCTGGCCCCCAAGCCAGCATTATGCTGAGTTGGGACCTTTTTGTAACAGTTGGCACGATCTATTTTTTCTAGTATTTCGTCTTATGATTTATTTTGAGCTCTGTTATGAATAAATGTTTATCTACACCCATATCATAAAACCTCCATTGGTTAATCAAAAATCTTAGGAAATGACCACCATTTTGACAACCAATTAGGAAAAACCAGTGCTGCGATAAAGAAATAACATGATTTCTTTATCGTTTTTAGTAAAGAAAAGAGATTAAATTTGGAACAGCTGTCAAAACTCAAGTGGTCTCTATTCTAATATCCATAGATATTAAAACAGTTATCGATATGAAACGTCAATTCAGTATGTTTTTTTAATATAAACTGCACAATATTTGATCTCGAGTGACGTGAGAATAGAGACTTCATCCGTTTGTCTATGATTTAAAAAAAAAATGGTCTTAACGGAGGATCGCCATGTTGGCGTTTTGCTGAACGAAAGTAGAATTGTTTTTGAATTGAATAGAAAAAGTTGTTTGTAATTTAGATTTTAGTTGAAAATATGAATAGTAAGTAGTCTTCTCGGAGTGTGTGTGATGTGAAAATGCGCTGGATATCGGAAATATGCAGCCACGATTGCAACAAATAACTTGTTGCCATAAAATATTGTTTCTGAACCCATCATGGAGGATTTATAATATGTGTGTAGATAAAGTTATGTATGCAACTCTGCATAATTTGGCCTTAAAACACACGTGCGATCTTATTATGAAACTCGCCTGTCGGCTCGTTTCATGAAAACCGCACTAGTGTTTTAAGGCCTATCATTATGCAACCGTTGCATAAACTACTATTTTCGTTCTTTTTCTTTCTTTCTTTCTAAACCATGATGGCCTGGAGTCAAGAATATGACCCTGTTGCTAAATATTTTCCTAGAAGACATGTACTTCTAATTATATAATTCGAGAAAAGTAGATCTAAACCATCATGTTTTATAATAGCAAATAGCATTGCTTTGTTAGGGGGGCAGTTTTGTGTGGTTTCCAGAAAATTCGTTCTAATCGAGAAATTGGTAGAATAGGTGCTTCAGTTGTGAGTCAGGGGGGGCAATTGCCTCCTTGGGCCCCGCCCCTCCTCTATATTTACGCCTGTTGTCATCCGGTTACACGAACAGTTCAAATTTGTCTTCCTACATTTCACCCAAACTTACCGACAATTGCTGTACATCGTCGCCAAAATAATTGGTCTTAAATGGCGCCCAACACACACTGGAATGTAAATACTAAAAATACTATCTGGATTCTGAATCGTGATTTTTGCAAACTATAATTATTTTATAGATATGCTTCTGAGACCATGCTTAATGCCACCTTGTTTCGCTTTAATATAAATATTTTTATTTATTTATTTACTTCATCAACTTATTCTACCCTTACAGGTTATATACCTGATAACCTGATATACCTACATGATATACCTGATATAAGTTTATGATGGCTTCAATTAACTCATTAGCTTAGTTCTGACCCGTTTATATGAAGTACCGTCAATCAATTTCACACATATTATAAACCACCATAAAACCTTGCCAGCCAATGATGTCTTTCAACATAATTTTGGGGTTCTTGTAAAAAAAAAACCGGACAAGTGCGAGTTAAACTCGCGTGGAGAGGGTTCCGTTTCGTACATGATCATCTGAAATTTACTAGGTTACTTTAAATACCATAGACTTCTTATAGCTTTTCCTGTAAGTTATAGGTAAAGATCTATTTTTTGTATTTTTTTTCAAAATTGTAGCCCCAGTAGTTTCGGAAATAAGGGGGGGGAATGGTCAATTTTTGCCTATTTTCCTAAATAACTTCTAAAATATTTTACTTGAAATTCAAAAGAAAATATATTTAAGATCCTCACAATAAGCCCTTTCATTTCATATGTCACACGATATAGGTAGCATAACTTTTTTTTAAAATTTTCTAATTTACCCCCCAAAAGTGGCCCCCATGTTTAAAATTCATATATTTACGTAACGCGTCCGTGTTGCAGTCACTGACTTACATATGTATACCAAATTTCAACTCAATCGGTTCAGTAGTTTCGGAGCAAATCGGCTGTGACAGACGGACAGACAGACAGACAGACACACGAGTGATCCTATAACGGTTTCGTTTTTTCCTTTTGAGGTACGGAACCCTAAAAATACGGAAACTATCACTATAATTGATACTTAATTGGGTAAACTGTAGAGTATGTATATATATATTTGTTATCCTTTACCTATCATTAATTGAATCATCCCTGTCTGTATAGAACTTATGGAAACGAAAGATGATTACATTTTCAAATAGCTAAGTCATCTCTTGTAATTGGATACCACGAGATTAATTGGTTCGGGAATATTCTAACGACAGATGAATACTAAGTAGCTCAGCTCTATCAGAAGTGGGATGAGATTTGAACGTTTGACTTAAAAGATGAAAGCTTCTAATCGAAATTTATTAATACCAGGTAAAATGCATTATAAAAAATGTGATGACCGAATTAGTTTGCTTTATAGTTCTGTTGTGTTTATAGGGCTGTGGATTTTCACGTGAAAAATACCTCAGCAGATTATAAATAAGTCTTTTAATGCCCTTAGATTATGGCGCCGGTAAAATTCGGCTTGTTCAAGACGAGAAGCCGGGAGCACCAAGAACAGCCTTCAACTGAGAACCTTCTGCAGAACAGCGCGAGTTCAGAACAAGGTAAGCTTACCAAACCTCTTGAGGACACCTAAATTACAGTCCACGCGCGGGTTGAGTGCCGTCGGGGCCTGAAGTAAAAGGGGGGTGCAGCTCCCCCCGCCGCCCGCACGCCTCGCCTGCCATGCCGAAATTATACTGCTGTCACTACACTACAATGTGGGCTTGATAGGCGAGGCGTGTGGGCGGCGGGGGGAGCTGCACCGCACTTTTACTTCAGGCCCCGACGGCACTTAACCCGCGCGCGGTCTGTACTTTTCTTTAGCTAGAAATCTACTAAGTTTTTCTGCCACCTAATGGGCTATATTAAGCATAATAGATTGAATAGTTTACTAATTTGTATTTCATAAACTCTATTCTTGATTGACTTTAAAACTTATTGAGTTGCCACCAGTGGCGTAGCGTTATGGGGGTGGTAGCACCGGCCTGCCCCGGGCGGCAGTTTTAAGGGGCAGCAAAATGTCATAATAAACAAACAATTTGAACTATTTTATTTAAAACTTTCGTGAGACATTATTCACACACAATAAACACGGCGTCCGCGGGTTGCTTTGAACGCGATCGCACTCAACCCCTGAAGAAGAACTTCATACGAGTCTGAAACATGTCGGACCATTTCTGATAGTAAATGCCGTGGTTATTTCTCTAGTGTTACCATTTTTAGGGTTCCGTACCCAAAGGGTAAAAAACCCTATTACTAAGGCTCCGCTGTCCGTCTGTCCGTCCGTCCGTCCGTCCGTCCGTCTGTCACCAGGCTGTATCTCCTGAACCGTGATAGTTAGACAGTTGAAATTTTCACAGAACATGTATTTCAGTTGCCGCTATAACAACAAATACTAAAAAATAGAATAAAATAAATATTTAAGGGGACTCCCATACAACAAACCTGTTTTTTTGCAGTTTTTAAATATAATGGTACGGAAGCCTTCGTGCGCGAGTCCGACTCGCACTTGGCCGGTTCTTTATTATTAAACTGAGTCTTTTCCACCACACACACCAAATGAGCATTAGTAATTTCGCACACATCGGTAAATTGAGTCATGATGGCTGTGGACAAAACGGTCCAAAATTACAAAAAAAAACGAGTTGTGGTCAAATGTTGAAACCAAGGTAGGCTACCCCACCTAGTTTACCAATATATTTTCTTTTAGTAACTCCGAGCTCCCCCATACCCTCGACAAGCAAAGGCACTATCGAGGAACTGCACTCTCCAGACATATCTGTACTGCAACTTGACAGCGACGATGAAGATGTGAGTATGAATATCTTCCTCATTCTTATTATCATGAGGATACCGTGGATTCATCGCGTAAGCAATCATAGGCTAGAGCTTACGATGATAACCGGCAATATGTGAATCTCCAGAGCATTCATGTGAAGCTTGAATTAATAGGACTAATGAAAGTATAAAATTTCATGAAGGTCAGTACACCTTGTATCTGCCGCTGTGGCCCTAACATGCAAGACACAAGGATAAGTAAAACCATCTTGTCTAAACGAAAGAGATAGTCATAGAAATAAACGTGTATTGCATGTTAGGGCCGCTGCTTCGGATGAACACCTCTACTGAAAAGAGCCGGCAAGATATTGCGAGGTATCATTTTTCAAATCAGTTTTACATAAGTTGTCTGTAGTTTTGGGCACAGAACGTTTTATCTAAATCTAAGTATAACAAAGTACGCCCATCAAGACCCAGGGATCGCCGGTGCAGATCAGAAATAAGTCCAAAAGTCCAAACATTCGCTTTACAATAGATTTAAACATTTGATGTAGGTATAGGTAATATTTTTTGTAATTTTATTGTAAAAACGTATAAAATTTCTCAGGAATATTTTTTTAGTTTGGGTCGTAAAGAAGCAGAATCGTTTATCATTATCTTTCATACATGATGCTGAAAGTACTTAAATGATATAGTCAATTTGGGCATAAAACGAACGTACATAAAGACATCTACCCCAGAGGGAACCTGTACACGTATATCCAGAGTAGCGGGCATGAAAATTTTCAGAACAACTGTTACTGAAACTTATAGTACCTACCGTTCTCGTGTTTAAGTTTAAGTTTAACGTTTCACACGAAACGAATCAATGGCAGAGACAGCTTCAGTGGCCGAGTGTCAAATAAATCGTAAGTGAGGCAGAAATCGGGCTAGTGAGAGTCTGCCAGTGGCGTAGCTACCAAAGTGCTAGACGGTGCCGTGCAACGGCGCCCTCAAGCGCACGGGGCCTTCGGACCCTGAACAGCAAAACCTCGTATTGAACTAGATAAAATTGTCTCACCTCCGGCATGTAAGTTTGCAACACGACTTTAATCATGGCAACCCATTTGAAAGAATATAGTTCGGGCCCCAGTTTTTTCTGCACCAAGGCCTATAGTTACCTAGCAACGCCTCTGTGTCTAACTCATGCACCTAGCCGCGCCTCTACAGTTCGTGCCTTCACTGATAGCCTGTAACTTTCTAGCTTGGTAAAGCCGTCAGAAATCGGCTCGTAGGCAGGCTGCGCTACTAAAAAGAGGAACAGTCATTAGAATCATAATATACGGCTTTATTTAGTCGAACAATAAAGACACAATTATGAAAATATAACTCTGCTATTATATTCTCGACGAACTTTCGACGTAACTGAATTAACATAAACGGAAGTAAAAGAACTTTGCCATTACTGGGGCACTGAAATTGCCAAGTTCCTATAAATTGTTTGAGCATCTTCGGTCGATCGCTTCCGTTATATCGAGAAATTTGCAGGAAATGAGAAATGTTGGAAACTTTATTTTCTTGTCGGTGCTTGGAACACGTTTTTAACTGAATGAAGCAAAACTTTAAATGGTTACGAGTTTTATTAAATCAATTAAAGTTTTGTTAGTACCGCTTACGTCTGTAGACCTGTAGTCATTGAAAGTCCGTAACAACGATTATCTATTATCGGTCCCTCTCTAATCTCTAGCATTCTGACACGAAGAAAAATATCTATGAGCCGTTTTGTGAGACTCTTTTTCTGGTTTATAGGTATTTCCAAAACTCTAGCATTTGCTATTATTTGCTTGATCAAATAATAATGGGAAATGTGTCCGTTACACTAGTTTCAGTTGTAAAGCTAACAACCCTAGATGTTAACGGTTCAGTCTAGACTGAACTATTTAACTTGGCTGTGGGGCACTACCTACCCGACATAACCTCTGCTTTTCTATTCTGTACGTATACTCGCAAGTACCCGTGACTGGTTTGACTAAAGCAGGGTAATATTGTACCTCAGTAAAACTACACCTATACGTAGGTACTACGTATGTACCCTGTCTGATTTTCATATTATTTAAAATACCAGCTCTGTTGAAGAAAACGGTGCTTTACATATTTTATTTTTCGGGAGCCTAATTTTGTCGGGAGCCCGGTTTATTGGACATTTAAAAATTATAAAATAATAAGTATTACTAAAACTGATAAATGAGTAGAGGTATTTTGGCAACGAACGATTTACTTACCAGAAGTCACATCATAATACTAACTAAACCACTAGGTTACAGTTACAACATAAACTATAAGTGATAATAAAAATGCTTTCATCGTTACATTCCCTAGAGCTGCATGATACCTAAAGCTAGCAAAAACTGTCAAGAAGCTTTTACAGTAATTGGAAAGCAAGATCAATTGCTTGAAACGAAGTCGTTACGAAAAGTGGCGCCCAACATGGGGCTATTAAATTACATGCTTTAAAAGATGGCTGGAACTTTAGTAAATAAACGTTATTGGGACTAATTGTTTTCGAATGAATTAATGAGTTTTTATTATAAAGTCAGAGGGTCAATGTTGATCTAAACAAATCCATGCAAGTTCGATAAGCATTAATCATTATTATAATGACATAATGATACTAGCGATTCTTTCTATGGTTATGCTTGAGATAGTTTTGATGTCCCTAATCATACTTCTGGAAATATCATTTCTTATTGGCACCTATACTCCGTTTTGTAGGTAATTAACTATTGATTTTAATCAACCACGTGACTCAGCTAACTAGCCAATCAAGACATACCATAGATACAAACACAGAACACAGAAAGAGGTTAGAAAGGCGATGTAGGCGGGGCACGCGTGCCGCGCAGTTGAGCAAATAAGCATATTTAAAACACAACTTGCTGACAGCGCTGTCAGTCGCGCGCGAGCTGTGTCTATGTGTCGAGCTGCGGCAAATTCAGGTTTAGACCATTGAAAATGCCGTCTTGTGCAATAATTACGTGCAGGGCGAGAAGCCAAGTATCAAGTGTGTCAAAAGATGGAATTTCTTTTTCAGGTAAGTCTAAAAACTAAGTTATTTAATGGTTTTCTCAAAAACGGCCTACGTGACCAAGCAATGAGACTAGTGATGTAGCCAAACTTAGTGTTATCGACTATAGATAAGCAATGTGTTCGATATGTTATTTATTTTTCTGCATTGATGAATGGACCAAAAAAGCGATAATTAATGATAAGAGTGTTTTAAAAAAATACTTTTAATGCACGTACAGAGCTGCGACCATAATACAACTTAAGCCTGGTTTACAAAGTAACTTGTTACGAGTAATTCCTCTGAGTTCAGCTTGAGTACATTTGGTCCTGTTATACCCTATTATAATAAGTTTTTTGAATTTATTTATCATTTAAGTTAACTTCTGTATTTTTTATCAATGTTGTTCCTAATAATATAAAAACAATTTACCTTAAAGTGGCGGGGCTTGATGTAAAGCCGGTGTATAATGTCTAAACTTAATATTATAATAGCTTGTGTGTTTTTAAAAGCTTTTATTTAACTTGCAATGTTTCTATGTATGTATGTATGTCCGGGTCAAATCTTGCAAGCTGAATTAGAACCACTTCCTCTTATCCTACGGAGCTGAATTTTTACATGTTGGTTCAGTTCCGATGACAATGCATTTTTATGGTAAGCATGACTTGAATCGACATCCAAAATTAGCTCCAGACAAAGGAACTCTTCAACGGTCAACAGCACAGTCACGGAATTTTATGTACGCATTTTATTATGAATGCCGGTTACAAGTCTTACCATGACATGGTTGCTGCACTCAGGGTTGGCTCCTAACTAGGGAACTCTTCAACGGTCAACAGCACAGTCATTGAAGTAAATAACATAGTAATACTAAGCTAATACGATAATTTCTAACTCGTTCAATTATAATTATTATCTCCATGGCCTCTATATGTCATTGCCTAAGCGATATCGCAAACTATTTTGCTACGATATGGTAGCTCTCATTAGCTTGATAGCAATAGCGGCCGCATCATAAAAAACCGTACGCGAAATCGCTTAGGCAATGTCGAATAGAGACCCAGCAGACCCAGACCGAGTAACATCGGCTAGTAACAATGGATCTCTTTAAACCCCTTCACCATCTGACTCATGATAAGATGAAAACCTGAAAAGTTCCATGACTGCTACAGTCATTTACAGATGACAAAACTCGGATCAAAATAAACCGATTAATTTAAAACAAAGCGTGTCTGAACACCTGTACTTGATAAAAAATAGGGTACAATTTTAAGGGCCTGGCGCTGATGGCAACGCTCTTTAGAATGGTCTGGTGGTGAAAGGGTCATTATAATTCGCTTCACGTAAATGGAATGCTGATGGTAATATAAACTGTATGGCGAAATAAACAAATTCACCGCACCCAAATTTGAAATCCAGACTTGTTTTAAGCATTGCCGTAACTTGATTATATTCAAGAATGACTTGTGAAACTTGAACTATTATTTATTATTCATTATAGAGTGATTAACTACGAAATAGTAGTATACACTTCAAAACGCGGCATAGAGGGCGCTACTCGTCATCGATAACTATTATCGATATGCTCGAGGCCTAGTGGAAATGTAAAATAAATTGCTTTTGTCACTGTAGTAGTAATGGGCGGGGCAACGGCTGGCTATTCGAACGCACGAATCACGAGCGGACTTTGATTATTGTGGGTGTGTGCGTATTCTCGTAGTTATTTCGTTTGTGTAAGTAGTTGTAATAGGGGGCGGGGATGGGTCGGCGACAGCGGTTTCGGTACAAATGATGGCAGACGGCCTTTCTAACCTCTTTCTGTGTTCTGTGGATACAAAAGATTGATTTTGATTAGCTGTTTAGCTACGTCAGTTTGAGGGCTTTATGCGATTTTTATAATATGTGAAAAGATTGAAGCGGAAATTGTTTTCAGATTGTCTCAGAAAAACTTACTCCCAAAAGCGGAGCAAGCCGCGATAGTATTATAGAAGATCCATTGGTAAGATGTACTATTTAATTGTTTAAAATACTTACATTAAAATGTTTCCTAGCAGGTAAAACTAAAGTATGAATTTATCAAACTTGCTTGGGAATCCTTCTATGCTTTCACCCCAAAATAAAATCAAACTCCCAATGTAAAAAGAATGTATGAACGTCATCGTTTTTTTTTACATTGGTTGTTGTACAATTTACTCCCGTAGGAAGTAAAATGAAAGGGAGTCTGTTTGTCTTCAGTGGCCATGTCTACGCTCTTCTTTTTATTTCTGATATATTATTAGTATGTTATGAAACTCATTTGATAATACACATTGATTTAAGTGGTCGTTTGGCTAAACTGGGTACACTTTCATAATAAAAATAAGCGACAGAGTGGGTTTGAAAGATGCATCTCAACGTAAAATCTTTTCAAGACACTCGGTTTACAAAAATAGGTAATCTACTTGTATCTTCAAAGTAGCGATATTGACGCTAAACGAATGTCACGGTAGACGCGCAACTCAGTCTTGTGGCACTATTTTCACAACGAATCTCGTTTAAACACAATATCTCAATAAAAGTCTCCCCGTCAAGAGGTACCCCAACTCTTTACACTCACCAGTCTGGATTTAGCCAGATTTATAGCAGCTTTTACTTCTAACACAGATAAACTACCACAACCTTACGAACCAGTCTTCCATCGACTACCAACACGACGACACTCGACCCATAGACAACGACGACGCATCCACCTCTTGCGACGCAAACTCTATACAATTTGACGTTAGCTCCATAGCTCCGAGCGAGGACCTATCTGTGTACTGCTTGAAGAAGAATAAGAAACATGGAAGGAAGATTAAGGAGATACGGCTGTTGAGGGACCGGGATATGTGGAGAGCAAGCGACGTTGAAGTTATGCAAGTAAGTTTAATGTCCGTCCCCTACAGTACGATTCATCTCAGTGCGCCCTGGGCGACCGTCTTTTACCAATCCTGAATAAAATTACGCATACATTAGAATTCCTCACTAGACTATTTTTCAAGGGTCCTTCTGATTCTCCTTATTTAATGTCAACTTCGGCGAATTAGAATATTGCGGGCTGGATGAGGTATAATATTTGAATAACAGAAATATCAAATCTTAACTGAGATGGGCCATTGTGCAATAGAGTCTTGGAGTTTCCTTTCTATGATCTGAGATATTAGTAAATGGGACTACCAATAACTATTTTCTAAGGTAGTATAACTTTGAATGATAAACTAGTCCCAGCCTACGTAGTCGTATTCATGATATCAGAATTACACAAATTTTCTATAATTGAATGCCTGAAATTGGGCAATAGACAATGATCAGTATAATTGCCAATAACTGTGATATAAAATCAATTTTGTCAAATGCCTTTAGGTCTTTGGTTAACTGGGCACAATAGCTAGTAGATACAACGTGAATGTACATATTTTGATTTCTATTTTGTTTATAGAATCTTCTAAGCCGCAGCAGTAACCACGACGAGCAGATCAAATGGGAGGCCATTGCCACGGCCCGAGGTCTCTGCACGTTGACTGACAGCTGTACTTGTGGGGATTGCACGCGGGCGAAGTATCTAGCGGGGATAGCTGACGGGGACGGGGGGCTTGGAACTGCACCGTTGTTCAGTGCTGTCAGTGTGGGCTGTGTTATTCAGTAGCCAGTCTATAAACCGATGCTTGACAACTTATCATCAACGTATAAAGCTCAGTACCTACCTATTAAATCGAATATAGAGTGAAAATGTCAACCGGTTAGTATTCTGTCACCATTTTAACTCAGAGACACTAGGCTAGTGCCCTGAGCTTCGCGATCCAAGAGCCCAGCTCTTCGTTAACGTATGTATCTTTAAATGCCCTGGGCTCCCGGTTGGCTATAGGCCTTACCAGCTATTGACTTCTGCTACCAATGTTACGTACACAATTCAGTACCTGACCTCTAGGTCTCAAGGTTCGCGATAGCTGGAGCTATAGGAGCCCGTTCAGCACTTTCACTGTCAGATGCTATTCTGTAATCAGTCTTCTAAATTTGTTTAAGGTTTCCCGTTCGATCCTCCGATCGAAAATTGGTTTACCGAACATTCTCCCTTTGTGTAATGTTTACTTTGCGAAATACACCTCATACAGTTCGATTTACAATGTATACAACTCTACTTTCTTAAAAACTGGCAATATTGGTAGTGTTTCTGGGTAAATATGCGTATCCATAGGCAACAGTGGCTATTTTCCATCAGATACTAAGTAAGCTGTCTACCTGACTAACAATAGATAGATCAACAATTCAGTATTGAAGTATGAAGTAAGGTCTGCGCTCTGGAAGGTTTTCTTACAGGCTTAGAAAAGAGCGCCGTTGTTTTTTTTTTTTCAATTAACTGACAAACCGGCAGACGGCCCACCTGATGGAAAGTGGTCACCACCGCCCATGGACATCTGCAACACCAGAGGTGCTGCCAATGCGTTGCCAGTCTAGGGAGGATGGGGAATGGGTCTCCGGATCTCGTTACTCACCGTACGAAACGCAATAGCAAGATATTACTTTACGCCGATATTCCGTGAGTGGTACTACCCCGGTCGAGCCGGCCTATTCGAACAGTAATCATCTAGTGAGGATTACTGTTTGGCTCTACCACTACACTACTTGTTTGTGGTACTCATACGATTAATAATAATAATGATAATTACCAAAGCAGAGAAAAAGTTAACTACTATACGGGGCTCAAACCAACGACGCTTCCCTTCAAGGGAATGCTATTACCAAGTCAGTATGAGCTAGCCTAGACGCCGAATTTCTCTGTCCCACCATGGCGTTCACTGTCTCTTTGCTGTTTGGTCCTCGTAAAGTAAGTAGTATTGTATCAACAACAAGTGTACAGGTACGAGTAGTGGCACGAAAGTCTAGCGGTGAACGAAATGTGGTGGAGATACTGCGCCCGCTCCCATTACCGTCTCGCTCACTCCTACTCGATAACCAATTTTTGAGTTCTGCACAATAACCTTCCTACGATGACAAAGGACTTTGCATTTTGGTAGCGTATTAAAGGGGGGAGGGGACTAATTAATCGAACGTGGCCACAAGTACTCTTGTGGCTCTGCCAACCCCAATAGGGATTTCGGGCGTGATAATATGTATGTATGTGTATGTATTAAAGGGGAGGACGCTGCAAGTAATTTCTAGCTTAATTATTTGAAAAAAAAATTGTATTCCTTGGTTTCGCGTCGCCGATAAATTTCGGAAAAAATACCAAGCATAATGAAGTATGTTTTGACGAAAAGAACACGAATATTCTGCAATTTGTTTATTTATTTTATTACATCATAAGGATTACTGTTATTCATAGCATTTTATAGCGAAACAACTAGCGTGAAAAATATTGCTCTATAAAATATTTAATAAAATATGGCAACGACGTCACGAGGACGCATTTATCTTCATACATGGACGACTTTATTGCAATATTATGAAGTTAGCATCGTCCTAAACCAAATAAAGAATGCTTTTTTATTTAATACCAAGTCGAAGAGCTTAATAATACGATATAATATTGTCAGCTAATGTTTACTTTTTGGCATTCGAAAAAATGCTAAAACAACAACCTATAAAATAAAGAAGCTGCCAGTTGACTTAACTTTAACGGGATTTTACGAGACTGCACGAATCCAATAGGAGGGTATAGAGTTTAAGTCTATCTATGTATGTATGTTGCCAAAATTGGATTTTCGACTTTAGCTCCTGAACTACTGGACCGATTCGTGAAGAGCGTGCGAGTGTCATAGGTAGGGCGCGGCAGACATTTAAGTATTACGTTACACTAGAACAGACATCAATACATGACAGCGAGCACTTGATGACGGAGCGGGCGTGCGCGCCGCGTCCGGCGGTGATCGTTTTCTTAGAGGCGTTAGTGCCATTTGGCCTCAACCGGCTTTACAAAAAATCTAATTGAGGCGTCCACTATAGTATACTTAATTACTCAAAGGCGGCATACTAGGACTTACATGCTTTCATTTCGCCAGTCAGGTTTTAGTTTTTAACTTTTACTATTTATTAGCATCCCTGTTATGCTTTCAATATATAAGGGCCGCCGCACTCGACTGTAGACTCGCAGGCAGGTTATGCAAAGTGCAATACTTTAAAAATTCGCTAGTAACTAGTGAGTTTAAAGTTTCGAGTTCGAGTCACCGGGTATACGATACGAATATGTTCACGAATGTACCCTTTTTAGGTACGTCAGTGTACCCATTGCTTCCTTTATTGCCAACTCCCATTGTGAACAATATTAAATTATCGTTGAGGAGCTTGACTTATGATTTTGTAATTCAATACGATTTAACTTATTTGCTACGATGCTGAAACAATATGACTTACTTGTAAGTATTTATTTTTTGTTTATAAGTTATAACAAGTTGAATCGTGAATGACATTCACAATTGCGCGCAAAATAAAAAGCCATAGACATTAGGTAGCCAGCCGAAAAGCGGTCTCTTTAAACGCATCACCGTAAACCTGCGGGGTCATTTTTTTATTTTATACTAATGAAAATTAAAGTGGAATTTGTGACTAAATGTTACAGATGGTTGGCAGTTTATGAATATGAATTTGACCCTTTTTATTTACATTTTTATTGGATAGGTGAAGTGAAGTGTGATTGTGCCAATATGGGTCTGAATAGATATGTAAAAGAAAGTATTTTTACATGAACCTTTTTTAAAGCATTTCAAATGTTGAATGTATAACTCACTTTTTCTGTAACTTGTATAACCAATTTGTACGTATTTATTATTCACTGGTCGGGTTATCGGGTAAAATATGCATTAGAAACTTATCTGGCCGAGGCACAACTATGGTGTCCTATTCCCCAATAATTTTTGAGCGGAAATGAATTTAATTGTGTCAAGTTGTATACAAATTTTGGTTTTAACTTATGTTTACTGAAATTATTTGTTTTACACAATGAAAATTTGTTTAAACGACCAACTAAATAATAACAAATGGTTTTTATTAATGCAATCAATAATAAGTCTTCAAACAAAAAAAAACGGACATACATTTTTTACTATACTTTGGAGAGTATTTTTAACCGTGACAGATAATTTTTGATGTAAGTAGGTAGCTTTAGTTATTGGTATTGTTAGTATAGTGGTCAATTTGTAATGCTGTATTTCTTTGTTTTAGCTCCTTTATACTATACATGTGGAGCAAGTATAACCAGAGTATTGTCATTATTTAATTCTCGAAGCACATAAGGAAAAAATGAAATTGATGTTTTTATTTGATATCACTGATGCTTTATAGAGCTATTAAGCGCTAGAGCATAGAGCAAGGTGTTTAATTGTATAAGTTTTTACATAGAAGTTATTAATAAGTGGTTCGATTTTATTCGCTATTCATAAATCAGTAAAGAAGGTTATTATAAAAAGAATACCCCCTCCAGCAAATCCGTCTCCGGTAAAGAAGGTTGTTTGTGCACTACAATTATTCGGATCCTTTTTTTCCGAATTGTGAAAATCCGGTTCTTAACAGCTGTACTGCAATTTTTATTATGTTGTGCAGTGCAAGGAGTGTAGCATTTTGCCTCGAACATTCTCGAATTCAAATCGTTGCAGCGGACAAACACCCTTAGTTAAAATTTACCCTTGCCTGTGACGAACTTTTCATACTCTCCATAGACGATTGCCTTAAACCATGTCAACGCTCGTAATGTGTAAAGATAGATTTTAATGGATAACGTACTGAAGTAGTAAATAAAATCTTTTTAATAATTGTCTATAGTATAGGAGAATATAATTATGGCATGCGATTCCCTATCGTGCAAAGCACTACCCTGGACTGGGCGATGAGCTATATCATGCGTCGAGTACTGCTTTGTATATGAAACTCTCTCCACGTAGAGTATATCGTTGGCAAGTTAGGGAATCACATACCTGCTCCATGAAACCTAGGAACCCTTTAGGAATGTTTATTTGTGTACCATTCGATACGCGGGATCGAATTTTCAGATCCTCTAGTTTTTATAAATATTAAAGAGATCTCGATGTTAGACGATTCTAGCACAACTCGCAATACAATCATCGATCAAAAAGTCGGCGTTGCTTTTAAGCACAGTCCCTGCGGACTTTACTTTGACAGCTCGAAGGTAATCAATAACTCATTTGGTTAATATCTTGTAACTAATGTACGCGTGCCTATATTTTAAGAACTCGAAATGCTAAGTGTTTCGTTTTTTTATTGAGATCAGTATTTTTATTGTATTTTATATTGCACTGAGAGCTGGTCGCTCACTATTGGCCTAAAAAGAACTCTCAACATTAGCCAAAGGGCGATGAAGAGGGCTATGCTCGGAGTATCGCTGCGAGATCGAATTAGAAATGAGGAGATCCGCAAAAGATCAAGAGTAACCGACATAGCCCAAAGAATTGCTATACTGAAGTGGCAGTGGGCGGGGCACATTGCTCGTAGAACAGATGGCCGATGGGGCCGAAGAGTTCTTGAGTGGCGACCACGTACTGGAACGTGCGGTGTGGACAGACCACCCACACGGTGAACTGACGACCTGGTGAAAACTGGGCGTCTCCGTTGGATACGAGCAGCACAGAATCGGTCGTTGTAGCGATCATTGGGGAAGGCGTATGTCCAACAGTGGACGTCTTTCGGTTGGACTGCAGGGGCGTAGCTACCGCCGTATCAGCCGTATCAATGATACGGGGCCCCCGGGCTACAGAGGCCTTTTGTAAGAAATCTTTACCCCTCATTTGGGCCCCCCAAACTTATTTTGATACAGGGCCCCTCCAAGGCACGCTACGCCACTGTTGGACCGGCATACATTTAACCACAAAATCACCTGATGGTAAGTGACGGACGGTCATCCAGGTACTGTAAATGAAATAGGTTGGTGTTTTTTTGCACCAGGCCTTTTGGTTACCTGGCTACGCCTCTGTATGCGACAAGTGAGTCTCCGTCGGCGAGTACATTAAGTACAGAATATTGGTTCCAAAATAATGCCTTTTGTGACTTATTTGAAATTGAAATGACTGCTCTTAAGATGAGACTTCTAATTTTTCTATTCGATATTATTTTAAGGTAGATAAATTATACAGCAACGTGTAATGTAGTTTAATATTTATTAATAACACCTTTTGGTACAGTAATTTGTATGAATTTTATACTAATCTTAACCGTAAGGAAAAATTCACTCATGATATAATGCAGCCTTTTAGTGAGTTCCTATTACATTTTCTACTATCGTTAAATTCACTAGCTTCAATATCGACTTCTTTTTTTATCTATGTAAGGCATTATTATTATTTATTATGCCAAAAACGAAAGAGATGAACATTTTTATGTAGTCAAAATAAAGAACGTCTAGTAATTGTCTAGAGGTAATCTAGAGGAGCACGTTATTAATTATGTAAATAGATTTTCTCTCTTAAGTTTTTAATCTTCCAAAAAGAGAATCGGAAGCAGAATTAATTTTCTGTCCAGACGTTGGTTGGTTTCACTTCGATTTAATGACATGAAAATATTAAAAAACGAATGGGTCAAACTGAACTTATCTATCACTACCAACTCCTTTGCACTATATTTGATTATATAATTCCAGAAATATACTTAAATGCTTTACTTTTTTTATCCTTTACAACTTATACACTGATTATTTTTCTAATTTTGATAAATGGACAATCTTGTTACTTGTAATACGTTATTGAAAATGTTTATTTGTTGGGTAAATATTTGCCTAGAAATGGGTGCCGATAACATTAAAATTTTCGTATTATATTTGTAGCATCGTGCAAAGATGTTTAATAATAACATTTAGGTTTAGCATTTGTGTTAGATTATTAATTACTCGGTGTTTCGTAGCTGTCAGCACATACATGCTTTGGACGAAAATTTGTGTTGTAATAAACATAATTGTGGCGGATGGAGTTGTTTTATTTCTCTTCTCTTAGATTGAATTTAAATATTTTTAACATCCATGGCTCAGGAAATAAGCATTCGTCTTCATCAACACATTATGTTACATATCGAGATTCGTATACGGGCTCTCCGGCCCAGTAAGAAAGTAAGGATGTCTTTCCACTGAAGCGGGGCGAGGCGGAGATGAGCCAAGCTAACCAATCAGATTGCTTTATCGTATGTCATTAAAATATTTGATATACGATAAAGTTATCTTAGTAGTTAGCTCGGCTCATCTCCGCACCGCTCCGCATCAGTGGAAAAGCACCCTTACCCTACTACTGAACCGTCAATCAAGAAAATTATGAAGTTAAGAAAGTAATTAAATTATAACTTACTGTAGACATCATTGTTGACTTATATGTGTACTGATTTGAAAAAATGATACCTCACCGAGTTTCTTGCCGGCTCTTCTCAGTAGAGGATTTTTTCCGAACCGGTGGTAGATTCATTCCTTGACCTTCATAAGAGCTTGTAAAAGCCTAAATTGAATAAAGATAGTTTGACTTTGACTTTGACTTTGACTTTGATAAATGATCACTCTAGGTATATGTATAATATACAAAATAATATGATTTCTGTGCAACTGCGTTTTTAATATAATATTATGATTATGCAGCACACTAATATTATTATATACAATACACCGCAACATGAAGTTCGAAGCTTTGTTGGTCCTCTCTTTTTTTTAATCGCCGATAAGAAAGCTATAGCGAAATGCAAACGTCTCCTAGTTTTGTTTAAGTCATCCTTGCTTGGATGATTTGCACCTAAGGCCCAATATCCACTGAGCGGCTAGCCGCGCGCGACTGCCATTTACTATGGAGTCGCGGCCGCGTCAATGGGTATGTATGGTGGCCACAACTCTGATGGAAATGGCAGTCGCGCGCGGCTAGCCGCTCAGTGGTAATTGGGCCTAAAAGTTACAAGCCAATTTAATAATTTCTTAAATTAGTCAATTCAAATTTTGTGTTATAGCTCCATCGATATTATCGATGATTCCGCCAATGTCAAGGTTTAAAGAGACACGTTCTTTGACATTTAGCGATTGTCCGGTAATATGACGTTTCTACTCAGGTGAGGATCTATAACAAAAGACAACACATACATTTATTGTTAAACTATCTACAAATATAAATTATTAATTTTAATAAATTTACATAATATATACACAAATGGGGAATGGACATGCGTAAGGAGGGATTTAATATTTACAGGGCGGGGAAAGTTCGAGGGGAGGATATCATACAGGGGAGTGATTAATCTAGGGCATTTAAAAAATAGGTGTTCGAGGGTTCCTTCCTCTAGACCACATTCACACAGAGAGTGATCTCGAACTCTTAACTTGGCTAAAAAGACTGGCGTGCATACGTGACCTAACCGCAGTCGGATTATGACAGAAGTTATTTTTTTTGAAATCGTCCTGGTAGCAAAAAACCACGGCTTTGTAGGTATTTCGGACTGGATATCACCGTAATGCTTACCACAAACTAGACGAGAGGATTGCCAACGAGTATTCCAGGTATCGCGCATTTGAGGCAAGGCAAGAGCTCTAGCATCACGGGAGAAACACTGCGTATATTTATTACAGCCCTGTTGAATGGCTTGTTTTGCGCAAAGGTCCGCCGTTTCGTTGCCATTGATGCCGCTGTGACCAGGGATCCAGGCCAAAACCACTTCTACATCTTCATTGTAACATTTGTAGAGAACTTCTCTAATTTGTAGAGTTACAATAAAGTTTTCTTTAGCATGGAAAGGACGTTTAATGAGATCCTGCAAGCAACTACGAGAGTCCGTAAGGATAAGGGATTTATTAATGTGGTGGGATTGCACGAATGACACCGCTTCAAGTAAGGCCACAGCTTCGCCAGTGAAAACAGAATTCCCCTGGGGAAGCTTGAAATTTAAAATTATCTTATATTTAGGTATCCAGACCGCAGAACCTACTGGCCCATCCTCACACAATTTCGATGCATCGGTGTATATAATAACATAATCAGACCACTTTTCATCGATTATTTTATTAAACACGGTGTCTGCAAAATTTTGATTTTTATATATTCCAAGACTAAGGTGAACCGATGGCTCAAAAACTAAAATATCATAATCAGTTTCAAAAAGAGCATTCTTAGAAGTTTGAGAAACTGTAACTGGTAGATTTAACATCTTCTTGTAGCTGTTTATAAGAAGCGGTGAGACTTTGTGCGTCCAAAATGGGGAAGTGGATATAAGCCGGTTAAGGGTTTTGAGGATTGGTAAAAGAAGATGGGTCGAAGTTTGGACAGTTTTAAAGAAAAAACGATCAGATAGAAACTGTCTGCGGAGGGAGCAGGGTGGGTCAGTACATTCTACTTGAAGAGCGTTGGTAGGAGAGGACTTCATGGCTCCAGTAATTATTCTAAGGCACCTAGCTTGGATTCTGTCTAATTTAGCCAAAGCAGTTTTGTTACGTGGCTCTAAGATAAAGCTGCCATAATCGAAGTGGCTCCTAACCAGTGCATTATAAAGCAGTTTTTGACTATAGGGATGGGAGCCCCACCTCACTCCAGACAAAGCACGAAGAATGTTAACATTTTTTTCAGCCTTTTGACAGATGTGATTCAAATGTGTGGAACCAGAAAGTTTACCATCTAATATTATGCCTAAGAATTTTACATTATCCTGGGTCCTGGTAGGTTGATCATCGACTTGAATGTGAATGTCTGGTACGAATCTTTTACGAGTGAAAATAACTGCATTACTTTTTTCGGCGGAAAGGGAAAGACCGTGATCATTGAGCCAAGTATTGAGGTAAAACAGGGCTGAATTTAGGGACCGTGAACATTCAGTGAGTGATTTAGAAGATGAATATAAAGCAATATCATCGGCATATTGGAGAACTTTGCAGAAGCAGTTAACCGATGCGTCGAGATCGGCAGTATATAAACTGTAGAGAAGAGGACTAAGTACCGATCCCTGTGGAAGACCCTTCCACACTATTTTAGGAAGCATCAAATCCCCGTTACGTCGAACAAAAATGGAACGGCCGATGAACATATTGCAGACGATATTCACTATCCTCCCGGGGATACTCAGATTGAGCATTTTCTGCCTGAGTATTGGAAGATCCACATTATCGTAAGCAGCCTTTATGTCCAGGAAAACACCAACAACTTGTTCGCCACGAGAAAAGGATACCCGGATATCCGAGGTAAGAATGCTGAGACTGTCGATGGTACCCATACCCTTTCTAAATCCGAACTGTGTTTTCGATAAAATGTTCTTATTTTCCAAAATCCATTCAAGTCTATTTTTGATTAGATGCTCCATAATTTCAGCAAGCACTGACGATAAGGCGATTGGTCTATACGAAGTTGGGTCAGCTGGATCTCTACCAGGTTTTAAAATCGGTACAATAATTTGAGACTTCCAGCTATCCGGAATATTCCCAGATAAAAATATTTCATTTATTATTTTTAGAAAAAACGATTTCGTAGTTTTTGACGATTGGGTAAGAAATGAGTATGGGATTCCATCGATACCTGGTGTTGAGTCTCGCAGGTGGTCAAGGGCACAAGAAAGTTCTTCATAACTGAAACGGTCATTCATTTTCTCGTTTGCGGTTCCGGTTGAGAGTGAATAGTATCCACCAAGTCCATCCTGCGTTGGAACAAAAGGGGGGGCTAATTTTGACGAAAATTCCTCAAGCCAATCGGATATATTACTGATGATGTTATTGTCAGTTTGAGAGTAACGAAACGCTTTAATTTTCTTCCATACCAGCGCAGACGGAGTCCTAGGGGATATAGATTCACAAAAACTTCGCCATCCATGGGATTTCTTTGCTTTCAAAAACCTTCTACTTTTTGCTGACAAACGCTGAAAGTGTACATAATTTTCTAGTGAAAGATCTGCTGCAAATAATGATTCGGCTAGGTTGCGCTCTTTGACCGAGGCGGTACATTCAGAATCCCACCATGCTGGGGAGCGTAATTTGTTACACGTAGGGTTTTTTATTGGTATGGAATTGTCAGCTGCATACAATAGAGCGGAAGTAAAAAGTGAGTACACACTCAAAAAATTGCTATGCGTTACATCAGGAAGCTCTTCAATCTGATTGTTCATAATATTGTTAAATTTGTTCCAATCTGCATGATGTAGCCTATATTTAAGAAGTGGTGCTGGGATTGGCAGTGGGGAAATGGGAGAATTTAAAAGAGTCGTAACTATAGGGAGGTGATCGCTGCCAAGAGAGTACGGAGCAACTGACCAGGATAAGGAATGGGTTAAACTAGGGGATGAAAAGGTTAGATCTGGGACACTTACATTCTGAGTAGGTGGAGTTCTTCTGGTTGGAGTACCGTCATTTAAGACACAAAGGTTAAGATCGTCCAGAAGTTCCAAGAGAAAAGGTGAAACTGAATCGCAAAGGTGAGAGCCCCACATAGTGTGACGGCAGTTGAAGTCACCTTGAATAATAAGGGGACGGGGGAGTGGAGACAGTATGGAGGTCAGTTCCTGGATTAAGGCAGCATCGGGATGAGGAATATAAACCGACACAAAGGTTATGTTAAGAGTGCGAATTACCACGACATTAATGCCGGCAGAGTGGGAAGGGATAGGGATTTGAGAAAAAGTAATATTCCTCCGTACAAGGAGGGCACATCCTGCCCAACCATCGTCCCTGTCATCCCGAAGGCAGGAGTAACCTGTCACCCTAAACAGGGATCCAGGCCTCAACCAAGTCTCAGAGATGGCAAGAACAACTGGGCTATATGTGTTAATAAGCTGAACTATTTCATTTTTTTTATTTTTGATATTCCTACAGTTCCACTGAATGAGGTTGTGATTGGCCATCGGTAATGATTTTATTTATAGCAGAACTAATGTGACCCTGAAGGGCTTCTAGAACAGTGTACGGTATGATGTCTGAAAATTTGGAAAGCAGGTTGATTAACATTTTTGTAATTAATTCGGCCAGATTGTCATTTTGACTAAATGATTCAGGGTTTCCCAAGGCACATCCATTGGGAAGAGAAGACTGTGGAGTTGATGTGATATCTCTGTGGGCCGTAGCATCAAATGACTTCCCAAGGGCGGGCCTAGGACGGCGGTCTGTGTAGATAGTTTTCCGATATGATGTAGATTGTTGCGTTGGAGAGCCAAATGAAGAGGGGGCGCGAGCTAAGGGTGATGATGGTAGGTGTGCCTGCACGGGGCTGGACTGGCTTACAGAATTTAATTTAGTTGCATCAGCATATGAGGTACGAACGGGGCGGAACCTTCTTGCAGCTTCAACGTAACCTATATTCTCTTCCGACATTACCATCTTTATGGATCTTTGACGAGAAAACTCAGGACATCTCGAGTCCGTAGCCATGTGGGGGCCAGAGCAGAAAAGACATGACACCTCTGCGTCAGAAACTTTGCAGTCTGTTGCATCATGACTTTGTGCACATCGGGCGCACCTAGGGTTGGAGCGGCACTGATCTTTAATATGGCCAAATCGACAGCATTTGTGGCACTGAATAATTGGCAGCTTATATATGTCCACTAAAATAGACATATTGTAAATATAGATTCGTTCAGGAAGAGTTTGTCCCAAAAAAGTTAGAACCACCGTTGAAGATGGCTCCCAGACAGCTTTACCATCAACATACCTTTTTTTGTTTAGCCTTCTGGCTTTAATAACTTGACCAAATCCAGGTGGGCACACTACCACCTCCAAAAGTTCCTCCAAAGTCCAGTCTAAAGGGATCTGTCTGACTATACCCATGCGCGATACTTGGAACCTAGGAATGGATGCTGACAAATTATTTGCTACCAGTACAGGGTTATCAATAAAAGAATTAGCATCGCGAGCAGTCACAAAATACACACTAAGTTTATTTTTGCCAATGCTTTTTATTTCTTTAATACCAGCTACCTTACCATTGTATATGACTTGCGCTATCTTGAGGCCACGCATGTGCCCAGAAGTGGTTGTAGAATCACTCTCTGAGCGAATTACATGGACCATAAATGGGCCCATATCTGCTTCTGCGTATTTTAAATCCGATCCGTTTTCGTAACCTGGTCTCACATACGTGTGTTGCAAAGAGGCATTTGGGGGTGTCGATTTCTTTGGCTGGGTTTCGTTACCCTGACTAATTGCATCAGACGAACGCTTTGCGCCAGGCTTAGGACCTATACCAGATGTCTCAATGGAACCAGAAGCAGGTATAAAATCTCGGCCCCTATCCGGAGGGATATCCTCTTCCATACTCGACATCACAAGACTTACACAAACAAAACTTACCTATAAGCTAATACTAAACCACCACCAACAGAAATAATAGACTCTCAGTGAGATTTTAGCACTAAATTTGGAAAAATTTGTAATTCGAACCCAGGCACGTGTGTCAATCAACACAAAAACAGGCAGAATCTTAAATTAGTCTACTCAAACACTCCCAAAAGGTTGTCTATGGTGACAACAATGTCGTTCCGTTGCACGCATTTTCCCCTTCTACGTTTCTTCGTCGTTTCAACTACGTTTTTACAAAAAAAGCTGTGCCTAATTATAGAATACTATTTTTTAATGGTTTCAATAAGTATTTTTAAAGTATTGTATTTGTGTCACAAATTTGAAGCGCTTTCTTAGTAATCTAACGAGTAAACAATATCTTCACATTACGTTCCGTTTCATGCAATCCAAGCTAAGCTTCGCATTTGTCAATTGTCATTAAATGAACAAAACACCGCGGCGAATTTGTCAAATAAATCCTATTTTATTTAACTAAAACTGATTATAAGAACCTAAACGTAATAAATATGAGTGCTCCTAATGGTATGCTGTACGGTGGAGACGAGATAGGTGCTTTAGTATTTGATCCGGGGCATCACAGTTTGCGCGTAGGTTATGCCCAAGAAGATACCCCAAAAGCCGATATTCCTGCTGTAGTTGGAGTTGGCCCAGCTACTCATATCCCGGACAGCGAAGAAAAAGTACCAGACGGCAATGTTACCCAAAGCGGTAAGTATTTTTTGATTTGGAATAATATGAGCGTCATTTGTCTGCGGGCTGAAATTTCATTAAAATTGATTACGTTTTTATATCTGTAAGTCATTCAAACGGAACTAGACCGATTATAGATATAGTTTTCAATATGAAATGGCTCTCTAAAAGGCTAGTTATTTCCAAATAAATGGCATAGCACAATAACAAAAGCGTTGTTCCAAAATATGAACAGCACCAGGGTGAAGCCGGCTTATGCAATCTTAAATTTATTATGTTTAATCTACCAGGAGCTTGATAAAGAAAGAGGAAGTACAAGTCAAAATCCTTGGCCCAGCAAACTATTATAGAAATCTATAATGATTATGAATCTTCACTCACAAAGTCGCACCCTCACATTTTATCTTGTAAACATGAGCTCTAACTATGCTGTTTAGCTGTAGAGGAGCATGACTTCATGAGTGAACAGATTTGTTGCTATGTATTTTCAAGCTAGTTATTGCACTACTAAAGTCTGTTCGTCGAGAGTTGATAAATATTATGATATCTTGAAATAGCAACTGTCACTTACCTATAGCAAACTGTATTATGGGCGTCGCTTATTGCCACGCGCACTGAGTTTCGTGGTCAAAGGACGCAGTTGTTGACAGGCGCGGGCGCCATTCCGATCTGAAATATGCTTTAAGTGTGTCATTTGGGTATTTCTGTGTTGTCTTAGATGAAACAATTGAACGTTTCATAATAAACGTCACCGACTTTGATTTTTCCTCCGACTCTAAGACTTCGTTGTCGTCCAATGATATGCCAGCAATGATATACAGGCTATTCAATAATAATATATTCTATGTAAAATATATAGTTTTCCCTTTAAACATCAGTAAAATAATTAGGGGGCCGGCTATTTGTAATGAGTTAGAAGCCCTGTTTTTTTTAATCAATTCTTGGCGAACAGACTTTATATTGTTGCAGACTGTTCTTACATATTTACTATTATTGTTACAGGAACAAAAGCAGGCTCAGAGCTACGTCACTACATTGATGTCACGGAGCTGAATGTGCCTCGGCCAGGAATGGAAGTGCAGACGTACATGAAGGATGGACAGGTGGACAACTGGGACCTGTTCGAGAAGATGCTTGATTATTGCTATGCAAAGGTTAGTCAAGGCATATTTCGGGGTTAGCTCATTTGTCTCATGTTGTTTGTGAAACCAAGATACAGGTCATCCTAGTTTGTGTATTGTGTATGCCATTACTTTGTATAATTTTAGGTAAATTAGCAAATTATGCCCGACCTGTATATGGGCTTTTGCACATAAGAATAAAACATTAAAACTAATATTATTTTACTAAGCAATGCCTTTTTAGGATTGAATATGGATTAGGCCTTACTTATACCTAATAAATTAGCATTTGCAGTTTTGCCTCTATCATGTTTCTAAAAGTGCAAAACCTTATGGCCCATTCTGTATATGAGGCTTTTGCACATAACAATAATAATAATAATAATGGATGATTGGACTAATAGCGAAGAGCCTCGACCAACACCTCAAGAGGCTCTCGCTAGATGGTCGGATCAAGGGCCGGATACAGAAGGCGGTACTCCTGGACTCTGCACGCATCGTCAGGAGGTTCCTCTCTCTGCAGCCCTAGCCACCGATCGCCTGGGCCCTGCCCCGCGGTCGGTGGCACTCCGTTTTTTATGTTTTTTTTATTTTATAATGTTTTTTTATATAATAAAAAAATTTAAAAAATGAGAAAATGAAAGAAAATAAAGTGAAATAATAATAATAATAAAATCTTTATTGATAAACTTATTTGACATTAATACAACTAAAGACTAAACATACTGATGGACAAAAATAACACATGTGCCCGAACTAGGAAGTTCCTGTGTTTCAGGCGAAAAAGGACTTACATAACATACAATAAAAATTACTTATTTTCGTCTAAAGGTGATCCGCTCGCCATCAGAACACCACCCAGCCCTCTTCACCGAGGCAGTCTGGACATCCCGTCCAGCCAGGGAAAAGCTAGCAGAACTGCTGTTTGAGAAATACCAAGCACCCGCCTTCTTCTTAGTGAAGAACGCTGTGCTATGTGCTTTTGCGAATGGAAAGAGTACAGCATTGGTGGTTGATGCTGGTGCCAGTCAGACGTCTGCGGTGCCTGTGGTGGATGGGTGAGGTCACATATTTAAAAACCGGTCAAGTGTTGCAAGTCGGACTCGCGCACCCTTGCTACGCCAATTTAGCATGGTCTCAACCAATCGATAATAGACTTTATGTTAATGGTATAAGAACTTTGACAGTTGCAAATAAGTTGGCTGATTGTTAAGCTGCCGCGGTAATTGTATAGTTTGGGTTTGTGTGTTGTTTTAGACGAAGCAATTGAATGTTTCATAATAAACGTCACTGACTCTGATTCTTCTTCCGACTCTGAGACTTCGTCATGGTCGTCGACAGGCTCTTCAATCATAATATTCTGTGAAAAATATATAGTATTTCCCTTGAATTTTTTATTATCATTGGTAAAAATAATTAGCGGGCCGCAAATTTGTAACGAGTTAAGAAGCCCTGATTTTTTTTTATCAACTCTGGGCGAACAGATTTTAACATCACTCAATATGTTACCCACAGCTATGCACTAGTGAGCGCAGCCGTCCGGTCTCCGATCGGTGGCGATCATTTAGCGGCACAAGCGAAGCATATGCTTAATAATATGCATATACAGATGCTGCCCGTATACAGTATACAGGTAAATAACCAACGGCAAAAATCACCATTTTCACGATTTCCACCCCTTAAATGTTAACCGAATTTGACCAATTTTTGATAGATTATCAGTCAGAACAAAATCTAGGTCTATACGTTTTTTGAATATTGATTAAAGATCAACAAAGTCAAATAATCGCCGAAATTAGTTTTGTATCAGAATACTAAAACAACAATACAACTGAATTATTTGATTATATTGAAAAAAAACAAAACGTATAGACCTAGATTATGTTCTGACTGACAACCTATCAAAAATTGGTCAACATCGGTTAACATTTAAGGTGTGGAAATCGTTACCGCCTTTTGTTTGAAAAGCTGTAGGTTCACACTCCTCTTAATAATTAAATTTTTAAGACATATTTTTTACCATATGCTCTATAATATTGCAGTTTCATCTGGCTATAGTTCTTGTCAAGACAATCAACCAAGCCCAAACACGACGGAGTTATGTTGTGTAGTTGAGGAGTTCTTACTGCATCATCAGACCAGCTCCATGGTACCATATTCCCTGGACAACTGTACATTTTCTAATCAGACATCTTTGTTGATTGTTATTTGCAGAGCAAAGAGGCAGTCCGCGAGCGGGAGCGAGCGCGCTATACTCTGAAGACGTTGCCGGCTGGTCTCACTCACTCTTGGCAACAGTACATGCTGAAGCGACAGTACGAGGACTTCTGTCATTGCGTTAGTCAAGTAAGTCGACAATCCTTTAGGAATGCAAGATATTTTTTATTTATTTATTTATCAGCGACTGTCCCGTCCCTTAGGGCTTTGGGTGCTGGTACTCCAGGTTCCAGAATATGGGTCAAGACATTATTTAAATCGTTTGATAAGGCATACTATACAGCAGTTTTTCAACCTTTGGTTCGAAACCCCCAGGGGGGTCACGGTCTCAAACCCTTGCTGGGAGGATCACGTTTGCAAACACTTGCTCGGAGGGTCACGGTCGCAAACCCTTGCTCGGAGGGTCACGGTCGCAAACCCTTGCTCGGCGGGTCACGGTCGCAAACCCTTGCTCGGAGGGTCACGGTCGCAAAACCCTTGCTCGGAGGGTCATGGTCGCAAACCCTTGCTCGGACAGTCACGGTCGCAAACCCTTGCTCGGCGGGTCACGCTCGCAAACCCTTGCTCGGAGGCTCCTGGTCGCATACCCTTGCTAGGAGGGTCACGGTCGCAAACCCTTGCTCGGAAGCTCATGTTCGCATACCCTTGCTCGGAGGGTCACGGTCGCAAACCCTTGCTGGGAGGGTCACGGTCGCAAACCCTTGCTCAGAACGTCGCGGTTGCAAGCCAGGTTTTCATTAAAACCACTGACATAGTATTAATATGGGGGTGGCTCTACTTGGAAACGGGTCGTTTACTCAAGAAAGTTGAAAAACACTACGTTAACAGATATGGTATTTGGGAACTGGTATCTTAAGAACCTTGTTCGGTCCATCGTGACATCATATTCATCATTCAGGTATCAGAGTCGGCGTACGACGAGCGTGTAGCGGCTTCGATCCCGGGCATGCACTACGAGTTCCCCGGCGGTTATCACCAGGACTTCGGTGTCGAGAGATTCAAGATGGCGGAGTGTCTGTTCGAGCAGAACCTTGGCGCGCCTCATTTAGGTGAGTTCTTTGGACCCCTTAACTTCTCATCTATTTATAAATCTGAAATGAGGTTTTTAACACGCTTTATTAGCTTCACTTGTAACTAAGAAACAATGTAATAAAGTCTTGGAAGTCAATTTTAACCTACTTCTTAAAACGTCTTAACGATTTAAAACTTTGCCAATGTATGCAATTCGGATGGCAATACAATAATTTGGTACCATCGAGCTGATCTGACCATGGAGCCAGGAGGTGGATAGTGGAACTCTTCAATGAGTACTAGTAAACCCCTCAAGTTTGGGCTCATTTGGTTGGTTTTGACGAGTCCAATATGAGGGCCTTTTGTACTTTTCAGTGTGTCACTGACAAAATCCTGTTTTTTTAACTTTTGTGAACTATCATTATTCATTATGAGGGGCCTACGTCTGGCCGTGGGTCGTGTATAGATTGATACTATTGATAGATAAATCAACTTTTGAAAGAAAAAAGTAGCATTTATTCAGCGCACAGCAGCGTTATTAATAATTTAGGAATTCACGTAAGAAAACAAAACAAGAAGAGGCAGTTATAATGATGCACACCGAGAGCCCAACAATGTGTGCGGATGAAAAGGTTCTGACTCAGTAATGTGTGCTTTTAATGTTTGTCTTTATTTATCTAAACATAATAATAAAATTGTAACGTGGAAAAAGTCTGTACGTTGAAGACAACAATCAAAAACGCTATGGGGGGCTTCAGAATGAGCAACACAACACATTCCATGGTTTTGAATTTCATGTCTGTTTTGTTGATCGTATGTGTACGATAAACAATAAGTACTGGACGTCGTGTATAGGGTGATGTTAATGCTACATGTGTGTCGGGTATAGGGCGATGTTAATGCTACGTGTGTGTCCAGTATAGGGCGATGTTAATGCTACGTGTTTGTCCGGTATAGGTCGATGTTAATGCTACGTGTGTGTCCGGTATAGGTCGATGTTAATGCTACGTGTGTGTCAAGTATAGGGCGATGTTAATGCTACGTGTGTATCCGGTATAGAGCGATGTTAATGCTACGTATGTGTCCAGTATAGGGCGATGTTAATGCTACGTGTGTGTCTGGTATAAGTCGATGTTAATGCTACGTGTGTATCCGGTATAGGGCGATGTTAATGCTACGTGTGTGTCCGGTATAGGTCGATGTTAATGCTACGTGTGTGTCCGGTATAGGGCAATATTAATGTTACGTGTGTGTCCGGTATAGGTCGATGTTAATGCTACGTCTGTGTCCGGTATAGGGCGATGTTAATGCTACGTGTGTGTCCGGTATATGGCGATGTTAATGCTACATGTGTGTCCGGTATAGGTCGAGTTAATGCTACGTGTGTGTCCGGTATAGGTCGATGTTAATGCTACGTGTGTGTCCGGTATAGGGCGATGTTAATGCTACGTGTGTGTCCGGTATAGAGCGATGTTAATGCTACGTGTGTGTCCGGTATAGGGCGATGTTAATGCTACGTGTGTGTCTGGTATAGGTCGATGTTAATGCTACGTGTGTGTCTGGTATAGGGCGATGTTAATGCTAGGTGTGTGACGAGTATTGATGTTAATGCTAGGTGTGTGTCGGGTATAAGGTGATGTTAATGCTAGGTGTGTGTCGGGTATAGGGCGATGCTAATGCCGTGTGTGTGCCGGCAGCGTGCGCGGCGGTGGCGGCGTGCGACGCGGACGCGCGGCCGGCGCTGTGGGGCGCGGTGGTGGCGTGCGGCGGCGGCGCGTGCGCGCCGGGCTGGCTGGAGCGGCTCGGCAAGGAGCTCGCCGCGCGCGCGCCCTCCGCGCACCGCCTCAAGACGCACGCCGCGCCCTCGCCGGCGGAACGCCGCTTCGCGCACTGGATCGGTGAGTGTACAAACGGTTCCTCACCTGAAGCTCGGGGTCGTAAGCTGACGGCTTAATACGGCTGTCGATAACACCCTATGCAGTCCCTCGCCTGAAGCTCGAGCTCGCAAGCAGCTGATGTCCTAGTGTTTTCACTAAAGGACTACCTACCTACACTAACTTCATAGGAAGTTTGAAGACGCGAGTTCGATTCCGACTAGAGTGACATAAGCTTGTGTGTTTGTGCTATACTCGTCTCGTCGTACGTATCTTAATAAAAATAATATATATATGTGAATAAATAAATGCCATGGATTTACCAAATGTCTGAAATACCAAATCACTAAAATACCAGATTATTTGGTAAATTAGCTGTCTATAAATTGTGATTATTAATATAATAATGATTTGATTGATTTGTTTTAATTATCAATCAATACATATAAAGCAGTACCGTGACTCACTTATAGACAACGTGCAGCCTAAACGGGTGGTCCTAGAGGTTTGAAAATTGGAGGAGACATTCCTCGAGTACCATAGAGATGCACTAATTAGGCATTTTTCGAAATTCCACCCCTAAAGGGGTGATAAAGTTTGTATGGAAAATACAGCGGGCGAAGCAGTGACGGGTCCACTACTTACCTACAAATTTAAAATCACCAAAATATTTTGCACGCTTGCATGCAGACTGAATACATGGGATCTACTCATAAATTGTACAATCCTAATTGGTAATTACTGTATTCTTGCAAATAAATTTATTTGATTTAATTTCATTCAGATCATCGAATGTGATGTTCATTATAACATTTTGTTCCAGGCGGCTCGATCCTGGCTTCGATCGGTTCCTTCCAGCAGATGTGGATCTCATCCCAGGAATATGATGAGGGCGGCAAAGGCCAACTCGAGAGGAAGTGCCCTTAAAAATAGAAAACCAGTACAACTTGAAACATTTTAAGTAATTTAATGAATTGGTCTATTCGAGGTATTTCACTTTAACCTTTTGACCGCCAAGCATGTCTGAGAAGTAACACGAATTTCAACTTTTAAGTCAAGGTAATGAAGGACATTTTAACCCTGTATCCGCTGACTGCTGCAGCCGACTGTGGCGGTCAAAAGGTTAACGGTGATTTTGCAATTTAAAATGTGCTAATTACCACATATTATAGGTAGAGATGCAACGGATATCCGGTAAGTATCCGGCCATGATTTTGAAGTATCTGACCGGATACCGGATAGTGAGTCCCGGATACCGGATAGTAAAAGCTTGCATCGGAAATAGAAATAAACAAAATCAACATTAGTTATTGAATTAATGGTTATTTGTGCAACAAGAGAGCAAAGTTGGTTTTTGGTGCGAGTGTTGATTTTAAATCCCGAGTAAGCGAAGGATTCTATAATTGGATCACGAGCGTAGCGAGTGTTTCTAGTTTAGAATCCTGAGCGTAACGAGGGATTCAAAGACACGAGATGCCTATAACTTTAGTCTCGTGTAGCACATACTTTTTTAGCAATATCCAAAAAATTACGCTACATTTTGGCATCTTCTAGGCGTCTAGCAACTTTTTAATTTAACACATTGAGTGCCGAAAACCCGATAGTCGGGTTTTCTATGACTTTGTCGCCACGCCGAACGACTCGCTGGTCGGGTTCTTGCTATAGCAATTTTGTATGGAGGCAATTTTTCGGCGCCTGGGATGGGACTTGATTTTTGTACTGGCACTGAAAGTGTTAAGAGTTGGCAACAGTGTGCAGCCGGATATCCGGCCAAACCACTATCCGTTGCATCTCTAATTATAGGTATGTTAGGTGTAAAGGTACGTAGTGCAGTGGTAGGGTAGTGGTAGTGTCCATGCGTTCAGCACATGGTGAGGGTCTCGCCTGATCAGATAAGGTACCTGGCGAAGTCTCGAGGCAGTGCGGCAGCGAAAGTGTTAATGGACTTGAATATTCTATTCTCACCCACTATACCAGTGTTAAAGCCTTTATGAAATAACCTGTATAATTGGGTAGATAAAGTTTTTTGAAGAGGGGTATTTAAACATTTTTTTTTTATAGTGTACGTCTCGGGGACCTAGAATCTATAGGTAATTTATTTTTATTTTATATCGTTTTTTTCTGATTTTTTTAAATAACTGCGATGACATTTAGCCGTTTGCTCGGCTGTTGATTATTTCTTTGCCTTAAGCTAAAAAATAAAGAAATTGACAGTGCCTCTATTATATTATCTGTGGAGAAGTTGACTGACAGGTGTCACACAACCACCGAATACATAATCGAGGAACTGTCACTTTTTTTTAGTAAGGCAAAGAAATAATCAAACAGCCAAGTAAACGGCTGAAATGTCATCGCAGTCATTTTAAAATATCTCCTGGCGAATCGATATAATATAAAAATAAATTGCCTTTAGATTCTTGGTCCCTGAGACGTTCACTATCAAAAAAAAAATGCCCCTCATCAAAAACTTTACCTACCCAATTATTATTTAGAATAAGAATAATTGGCATGATGAATGTGTATCTGTATTGTAAAATAAAAAAAATTTCTAAAATGATTTTTTATTCTGAATCTTTAAATATAGTATACAAACAATATAGGCAGTGTAAAATATAGTATTTGTCCTTAATAAATATATAGATTATATTGTTCAAGCGTTCAGAAGTTATGGTGGAACAAATCATTTACATACATACATACGAACTAAAGTACTCATTCTTGGGCAACCGTGCATAAATGAAACAGCATTAACTAAAAACAATTTATTTACAAATTTCTAATTAAATTACCTAATAATACACCATGGAATCCTTCATTATTAACTTAAGAGAATGCATTTTCACGCGCTACCCTGAGCGCCTGGCTGGCCTGGCTGAGGAATAATATTTCTAGTTTTCATTTATTTGGATTTCAATATAGTATCCCAAAAAGTTTCACCTAATTCGTCTCACTGGGATTAAATCTGAATTTTCTTAAAACACTGGGAAGGTATGGTAATAGGGAAATTTCCTGGTTAAAAAAGTAGTCCGTCAGTGCGATCATCAAAAAAATATTGAACACGTATTTTTTGCTTTATCAAATCAATCAAGATTGACAAAGATAACGCGCATGACATCACTTAATGGTACAAAGTGTACAAAGTCGTGACGTCACGCGGAAGTTCAACGCTATATCTTCGTCATTTTTTGTTTAATTGGCCAAAGAAAAAATATGTGTTCAATATTTTTTTATAATGTAAATGACTAACTAGAATTTAACTATATATATAATAATAACTATAAATATAACTAGAATTAGAATAGAATTTTTCAGGAAATTTCCCTATTATGATTCCCAGTTGTGTTAACTCTGGGAACGCGGCAGATGAAATTAATAGCAGCAACGGAAACAACCCTAATTGCAGCAAACCAGCCTCTATAATATAAAGCCCAGCCAAGACCGTTAATCCGTTAATCGTTAGTTAAAATTTTGAACGCCACGAACGCTAACGCTTTAAACGAAGCAGTTAACATTTCGAGTAACGTAAAAATTGTTAACGGTCTCATTAACTTCCGTTAAAACAAAGTCCGTTAATCAAGTCTACTATTTGCCAAAAAGACACCGCGAACCGTATATATTGATGTTTGTAAAGGGGAATATGCACCTTAAGTCAATTAAATTAAGCTATTGATTTGAATTTGATCTCTAAATAATGTGGCGTTCAAAAGGGTAACCGTTTAACGAAGTTAACTTTTTTAAGTAACGGATTAGCGATTAACGGTGGCCAGCTATGCCATTCACTGTGCTGCGTGGCAGTAATGCATCGCTGAAAAGGCGTGTTTCCTGAAAAATTCTAATTAGTCCATCATTTACATATTCATATACATATTTTTTCTTTTGTCAATTAAACAAAAAAATGACGAAGATATAGTGCGTTGAAGTTCCGCGTGACGTCACGACTGCACACTTTCTACCGTTAAGTGACGTCATGAGCCCCCACTCCCGAACTTTGATGCGCGTTATCTTTGTCAATTTTGATTGATTTCATAAAGCAAAAAATACGTGTTCAATATTTTTTTGATAATCTAACTGACGGACTAATTAGAATTATTACATTTATACCCAGGAAACATCCCTATTACTTAACACATTCAGTGCCGAAAACCCGATAGTTGGGTTTTCTATGACTTTGTCGTCACGCCGAACGACTCGACGATCTGGTTCTTGCTATAGCAATTTTATATGGAGGCAATTTTTCGGCGCCTGGGATGGGACATGATTTTTGGGCCGGCACTGAAAGTGTTAAGCATTGTCCACATGCAGGCTGCGACAACCTTCACAATCCTGCATAACGCAGAGGACAACAAAACGGACTGTCAAAAAGGATAGTGATTGGGCCGCTTAATGCGGTAGCAGTGACAGGGTCAACAGCTCAACTAGTGTTGGCATTATGTTTCTCCTCGATGTGTTTCCGGAAAACCGGTCTCGACGCGGACTCGAACCCGCATGCACCGCACACTAAGACGTCCGCCGCTTCCGCCTCCGCCGAGTTAAGATATACTTCCGCTGAAAAAAAATATGGTTGTATTGGTTTCTAAATAGAAAAGTAATTTTACCTTTTGGCCGCCAAGCATGTCTGTGAAGTAACACGAATTTAATTTCAACTTTAAGTCAATGTACTGAAGGACTTTTTTACCCTGTATACGCTGTCACGCATAGTTGACAACGGCGGCCAAAAGGTTAAAACTAAGTGTCTGACCGAAACATTTTTCTGCCGAAACCGAAGGTTCGGTTTTGCTTGTAGTTTCCGCCGAAACCGAAACCAAAACTTTTATAGATATGTATTTTTTTTTAAGCTCAATCAAGTAGTAGACATGAATAGGGCCGTCTTAAACTAGGCTGGGGCCCTTGGGCACAACAATTTGGGGCCCTTTTGGAAAGTAAAAAAAGCGAATTAAATAAATGTGTGAGAGAAATTGTGGGTCCTTCGGGGCCCCCTGAGAATGGGGGCCCTGGGCACGGGCCCCGTGTGCCCTTAAGGTGAAGATGGTATTGCATATGAACAATAAACCACTCGGAAGTCGTGTAAGTGGTATAAAATGAAAAAACCGGACAAGTGCGGGTTAAACTCGCGTGGAGAGGGTTCCGTTCCGTACATGATTATCTGAAATTTACTAGGTTACCTTAAATACCATAGACATAGAATAAAATAGACTTCTTATAGGTTTTCCTGTAATCTATAAGCAAAGATCTATTTTCTGTATTTTTTTCAAAATTTTAGCCCCAGTAGTTTCGGAAATAAGGGGGGGGGAATGGTCATTTTTCGCCTATTTCCTGAATAACTTCTAAACTATTTTATTTAAAATTCAAAAGAAAATACATTTAAGATCCTCACAATAAGCCCTTTCATTTGATATGTCAAACGATATAGGTGGCATAACTTTTTTTTTTAATTTTCTAGTTTACCCCCAAAAAGTGGCCCCTATGTTTAAAATTCATATATTTACGTCACGCGTTCGTGTTGCGGTCACCAACTTACATATGAATACCAAATTTCAACTCAATCGGTTCAGTAGTTTCGGAGCAAATTGGCTGTGAGAGACGGACAGACAGACAGACACACGAGTGATCCTATAAGGGTTCCTTTTTTCCTTTTGAGGTACGGAACCCTAAAAAGTGCAAAGTCGTATCACACACGACGGTTGCACGGAGATAGGAGCTTGCGAACGTAATTTTTTGTCTTATTTTATAGGTAGCTTGTAAATGGTTACCCGGTTGTTAAAAGCCTTTTATTTTCAGGGTTCCGTACCTACAAGGTACTGTTTGTTTATCATAGGTAAGTATGGGACCCTCGGCGCGAATGTCAGACTCGCACTTGACCGGTTTATTTGTTTTATTTCATATGTAGGTTGTAAATGGTTACCCCATTGTTAAAAGCTATTTTTTTGTCATGTTTAGGGTTCCGTACCTACAAGGTACTGTTTCTTTTTCTTAGGTAAGTACGGAACCCTCGGCGCGCGAGTCAGACTCGCACTTGACCGGTTTTTAGGGTTCCGTACCCAAAGGGAAAAACGGGACCCTATTACTAAGACCGCTGTCCGTCCGTCTGTCACCAGGCTGTATCTCATGAACCGTGATAGTTAGACAGTTGAAATTTTCACAGATGATGTATTTCTGTTGGCGCTATAACAACAAATACTAAAAAACAGAATAAAATAAATATTTAAGGGGGCACCCATACAACAAACGTGATTTTTTTGCTTGTTTTTGCTCGATATTGATAACGACAACAGATAGACGCTCGAAATATTTACAGAATATTTAATTAATATATTCACTTTAAAAATAAATAATTAAAATAAAATAAAACAAATATTTAAGGGGGGCTCCCATACAATAAACGTGTTTTTTTTTGCATGATTATAGACAATGAACCCTTCGTGTGCGAGTCCGACTCGCACTTGGCCGGTTTTTGTAATTTTTGTCAAGGTTGGTGTATACTACGGCATAGGAGGGATCGCTGAACTTTTCCGTTTTTGACGTGAAATCAAACTGATTGTATAAACTTACTCATACTGGTGTCAGTCAAGTGTTTGTCCTGGACGTGTTTCATTAACTGCAAAACAAAATCTTCATTGTATAACCTTAACTTAAAACTTGGTAAAAGTCTATGTTAATGTTTGTTTTTTTGTGGAAAAAAAGCCTTTTCTAACCTTTTCACCGCTAGTCACGAGGTACCACAATCATCATCCTAATAGCTAGGGAGCTGGATGCCAAAATGTCTATATGATTTGTTCGCTTGGCAGACCTGAATTGTTCGATTAATGACAATGTAAAGAACCACAGAAAAATATTCTGCCACCATGGTAGCGCTGCGTTTTCAACTGAAAGCATTCCAACAATAAAAAAAAAATGGTGTGCTAAATTATTTGTGCGTGTCTGCCTCTTGGACTGATGGTCAGAATCATCCTCAAAACGATGAACATCGAAGAGGCAGGGCTCTGTTTTATAACGGGACGTTAGTTGCAAAAATATAAATGAAAAAAGCTATACTAAATCATTTGTTCGTCGTTCGCGTTGCGTTCATTCGATTCATTAGGACTCCCAGAATTAAAAAAAAAAGTTGGCAGACATTTGGGTCGCTGATTTTTTAATGTACGATTTTTTAAAGTTGTAATTCAAAAACGCAGCGACGTACGACTGTCATTTACTGGACCAAATCGATTTATATTGACATCAACTTTCATCCCTATCAATATGAAAGACGAACAAATCATATACCAAAATGGCACCCAGCTCCCTAACTATAAGTATAATAATTATAAATGCGAAAGTATCTCTGTTTGTTAAGTTTTCACGCCTAAACCGCTGAACCAATTTTGATGAATTTTGGTGCGGGGATAGAGTTGACCTTAGAGAAGGACATAGGCTACTTAATCTTTTGAACTCCACGGCTCAATGCGAGAAAGCGTGGCCCGGACGCCGAGTGAGGGCTGTAGCCGACAAAATGTATGGAAAACGGCATGGCGTGGCGTCAGGGGCAGGGAAATCTGCTGTCGGCCACGGCCGACTGTGGCGTTCAAAGGGTTAAATAATTATTCTACGCAGACGAAGTCGCGGGCACCAGCTAATAGAAATATATATTATATCAGTATAAATACAAATAAATAATTAACCTTCTTTTTATCATTATCAATCAATCAATACACATAAAACAGTACCGTGAGTCACTTATAGACAACGCACAGCCTAAACGGGTGCTCCTAGAGGTTTGAAATTTGGAGAAGACATTCCACGAGTACCCCTCTAAGTTTTTTTTTACCTCTTTCGTAGTGTATGTAAAAATTATGAAAAATTGAAAAAAAATGTCTCGTACATTGACGGGACACCCTAGTCTAGTGTACAGTGCTTACCAGCGAGTGCGTGGCGCCCTTGAAGGGGCAGCGCGCGCACTGCAGCGTGGTGCCGAACGCGCGCGCGCCGCGCGCCCGCCCTCCGCCCTCGCTATGCTCGGCCGCCTGCCGCGACACAAACATCAACATTAAGGCGCTGACAACACTTAGAGTCTGTTCGCCGAGAGTTGATAAATATTATGATATAGTTTCGAAATAGCGACTGTCGCTTAACTATCGCAAACTGTATGACGGGCGTCGCTTATCGCCGCGCGCAATGAGTTTCGTGGTACGAGGGACGCAGATGTAGTCAGTTAGTCAGTCTGCAGTGTCGCGCCGGGCGGTCGGCAGCCATAAAAATATATTTGTCTTATACGTTCGCGTCAAATGTCACATAAATGTGCACTGGCGGAAAAGAAAAGAAAAAATATATATCTATGACACATGTCTTGTGTCTTTATATTATGTGGCTTGGAGTGTGTCGTTTGCGTGTTCGCGTGTTGCTTTCTGTTTATACAGATAGTCTATTCAATAATAATATTCAATGAAAAATATATAATTTTTCCCTTTAATTTTTTTATACATACATACATACAATCACGCCTGAAATTCCTAATGGGGTGGGCAGAGCCACAAGACAACTTGTGGCCACGTTCGATTAATAATTTTTTTATTAACATCGATAAAAATAATTAGCTATTTGTAATGAGTTAAGAAGCAATGACTTTTAACTATTTTTATCAACTCTAGGCGACCTTAAAGCGGCTTTACTTAAGGATGTGTACTACGTCAAATCCGCAGTACATCTATTTGATTTTTCAAGTTTTTTTTTTTTTTCATTTGCACCAAATATCGGCAATGAGTAATTTTGTACGAATAATGATTTAAAATATACAAATTGTGTGATTATTAATAATTATTTAGTATGTGAAATAAAATCAGAACCTGATTTGACTACTCGAGTCATAATCAATCAAAATGCAGTATTTGAAACGGTCCGGACACATGGAAATTCAATCAAGAATATTTCCGTGGAAACAACATCAACGACTTTTTCTTTTTAATCAAAAAATCAAGGAGAGTACAAAGTTATAGAAAATACATTTTCTGATTATAAAAGTACTATGGAACAGAAACATTTTTCGCTTTCTCTTGTAATTTAATCAAGTTCCGGTACAAATAACACAGGCTTGAATGTAATCTTAAATGTAATTTATCTCTGATTTGAATTTGATCTCTAAATAACAGGTATTATTACAAACTCTAATGCAATACCCTATTTTTACTAATGTTTCATGTCCTGCCTAAACTTCCACAGCACATACCAATTTTTTTTATCAGTCAATTACTAACGCAGCGACATAGAAAACGCAATTTCTATCAAGAGTTAACGATTAACGTTAACTTCTGTTAGATCTTCCGAAATGTAACGCTTTAAAGTTTAACGAAGTTAACTTTTTGAGTAACGGATTAGCGATTAACGGTGCCCAGCTATGCATTCATGGACATTCTCATACCAAAACGCTCACCTTATGCGCCGTGAGCTCCTTAATGGCGTTGCACTTGAAGCTGCAGAACTTGCAGGAGTACAGGAACAACTTGAAGTTAGGGGATGAGAGCAGCTCGTGGGGGGGAGGCAGGGAGCCGCGCCGCTTGCGCCCGCGCCGCGCCGGCAGGAACGCCCTGCGGAGCGCGCGCGTCAGCCGGTGTCTTTAACCTTTGTTCTACGCCTGCCTAAAACTTAATATACCTATGTCGCTATATGGTCGCACATTGTTTAAAACGCCATTTTCCTATAACTAAATCGCGTTTTGACTAAAATATTTCTATACGAAAATATACATTTTGTAAATGTTATGCAAAGCTTCTCAAGAAAAAAAAAAATTTATAATAATAATCGTTTCACTTGGGTGCCGAAAATATATTTCGATTGAGAAGTATTATTTTCATGTTATTTCGTACACATACATTATATACACATATCTCACGACTAGTCACGACTATATTTCCAAACGGGGTAGTCAGAGGCAATGTATTAATTCGTCAATGATCGACTTGCTTGCATTGCATGCTTTTCGGCAAAAGTATTCAACTATATAGCCTAAATGCCACAAAATAATGAATAATGAAGTGTAGGCAAAACGTGAAATAGGCATAATGGCGAATTAGGTACATTGTAGAAAGAGGCGTTATACTGAATAGATCAAACGCGAAGTAGACGAACTAACTATATAGCCTAAATGCCACAAAATAATGAAGTGTAGGCAAAACGCGAAATAAGCATAATACGGTTTAGGCAGGCGTAGAACAAAGGGATTTTAATATTATAACTCAGGGGTCACCAACTAGTTTCGCTCGGGGTCCGTTTTAATAGGACCGTGAACCAGCGGCAAAAATCACCCATTTCATACATCAGGCGATAATGATTTCTACCCCTTCAATTTTAACCGATTTCGACCAATTTTTGGTAGGTTGTCAGACAGCTTTTTTTTGTAGTGGTAGAGCCAACCAGTAATCCTCACTAGATGATTACTGTTCGAATGGGCCGGCTCGACCGGCGTAGTACCACACTCTCACATAATATCGGCGTAAAGTAATAGCTTGCTATCGCGTTTCGTACGGTGAGTGACGAGATCCGGAGGCCTATTCCCTCATCCCTATCCCATCCCCATTCCCCAATATTTTGATGAAAGATCAACAAAGTCAAATAATTGCCGAAATTAGTTTCGTATGAGAATACTGACACAGCAATAAAACTGAATTTTGTATCTAATTATAGTGAAAAAACCAAAACGTACTTATAGACCTAGATTTTGTTCTGACTGATAGAACCTATCAAAAATTGGTCAAAATCGGTTAGCATTTAACGGGTAGAAATAGTTATCGCCTTTTGTATGAAAAGCCGTAGGTTCACACTCCTCTTAAGAAATAAAAAGAAACCATCGCGGTCCGCACAACATTTAATAGAAAAAAAATATTTCAAAGTCAAAGTCAAACTATCTTTATTCAATATAGGCTTTTATAAGCTCTTATGAAGGTCAAGGAATGAATCTACCACCGGTTCGGAAAAAATCCTCCACTGAGAAGAGCCGGCAAGAAACTCGGTGAGGTATCATTTTTTCAAATCAGTACCCATACAAGTTGACAATGATGTCTACAGTTTTATACAAACCTATGCATATACCACAATAGGAATCGCCGGTGCATGTCAGGATTTAACCTAAACGTCACTGTCCATGACATAGTCTCTTTATCGACCACAAACATCTATTTATAATTTCAACTTTAGCAACTAAACAGTATGATACAAATTTGATTGTATTTCCCAGTAAAAATAACCAACATTAAACTGTATTTGAATTTTACGTAGCATATCTGTATGTATAGGGCACACTTAAGGGTTGATAATCGACTCTAAAATAAAATTGATACTAAAATTTCTTACTTTGAGTCAAATTAGCTTAATCTAGTTTTAAATTGGATTTATCATTGTTTTAAATCACTTAATTAATTAATTAATCAATTACATATTTGCAATCTATCGTGCATGCTGTGGCCGTCTCTAATTAGTGTTGCATCTCACTCCAACTTGTATGCTAGATTTTATATCTCACTGGTGTAATACTGATGGTCCTTATAAATTAATTAATTAATTAAATAAAAGGGTTTAAGTATCATTTCTACGCAGACGAAGTTGTGCGTAAAAACTAGTAATATATAGTAACTTACTTGGCCTTCTGAACAGCTTTTGCTTTTTCTAATAGTTCCACAGCAGATAATTTCTGTATCAAGAGAAAAACATGAAAAAGTTATGTATGCAACGATACAATACAATACATATAAAACAGTACCGTGACTCACTTATAGACAACGCACAGCCTAAACGGGTGGTCCTAGCGGTTTGAAATTTGGAGGAGACATTCCTCGAGTACCCTAGAGGTGCACTAAGGATTTTTTTGAAATTCCACCCATAAAGGGGTGAAAACGGGTGATAAAGTTTGTATGGAAAATACCGCGGGCGAAGCTGTGGCGGTTCCACTAGTTTGGTACACATATGTAAATCGGTAACCGCAAAACGGACGCGTAATGTATATAAATGAATTTTACACATGGGGCCACTTTTGGGGGGCATACTAGAAATTTAAAAAAAAAGTTATGCAGACTATATCGTGTGGCAAATCAAATGAAAGGGCTTATTGTGAGGACCTTAAATATATTTTTTGGAATTTTGAGATAAATAGTTTGGAAATTATTTAGGAAAATAAGCAAAAATTTACAAAAAAAATTGGTCGTAATCGGTAAACAATTAAGGGGTGGAAATCGTTATCACCTTTTGTATGAAATGGGTGATTTTTGCCGTTGGTTCAGCCCTCTTAAGGACGTCCTCCTCCTCTTAAGAGGTCTTCCCCTATATTAAGTTAATCTTTAAGCGATTTCTGTATAAACAGTATTTATTGAATATACCTTATTCTGCTTCTTCTGCTTCTGCTCTCCATCCTCAAGCGAGGACTTGAGGATCACAACGTCTTCTCCGTTCACCATCACATACTGGTCCTGGTTCTCGCTCGTGAGGTACACTTGCTTTTTGTCGATGTATGCGTTCTGTCCATCTATTGACATAACAAACATATACGGTTAAGTCTCAGATACCTGTTACATAGCAAACCGTTCTCGTTATCGTTATCTATCAGATATACTCCTCGTTGCCAATACATGTAAAATAGACCGAGCAATCGTTTTCTATATGAGAACGGTTCGGATAAACTCTTGGTAATGGTACCGATTCTTTTTCCCTACCCGGTAATCTAAATTATCATTCTTTCAATACGCACAGTATTTGCATAAAAACATACAGTATTCCAAACGTCCACATAATTTTCCTAACTACGTACCGTAATTTGACCAAAATGTTATTATTTGTCAACGTGTGTAAATAAGTTGCCCAACTGTTAGGCTAGTTTCCTAAAAAATACTAATTAGTCCGTCGTTTAAAGTATAAAAAGAAATTGAACACATATTTTTTGTTTTGTCAATCAAACAAAAAATGACGAAGATATAGTGCGCTGAAGTTTCGCGTTAACGTCACGACTTTGCACACTTTTTACCATTAAGTGACGTCATGAGCCCCCACTCCCGAACTTTGATGCGCGTTATCTTTGTCAATTTTGATTGATTTCATAAAGCAAAAAATACGTGTTCAATATTTTTTGATAATCTAAACTGACGGACTAATTAGAATTACTATTTTTTTACCCAGGAAACATGCCTATTGCCCACATTGGTTTATCCCAAGACGCATACCATCCTCTCCATCGCTGGACTGCAGCACGCATGTGACGGTCTCGCCCAGCTCACCCTCAGCCTCTTGGTTGGTCACCAGCCGATAGGATTCTTCGCCATCGCCACATCTATTGAGAAATAGTAGATTGTTCAACGAGGGCATAAAATGAGTCATTTTTACACGCTTCTATTTAACTTGCAATGTTTGTATGTTTGTTTGTTTATGTCAAATCTTGCAAGCTGAGTTAGAACAACTTCCTCTTATCCTAAGGAGCTGATTTTTTACATGTTGGTTCAGTTCCGATGACAATGCGTTTTTATGGTAAGCATGACCTGAATCGACATCCAGGGTTAGCTCCAGACAAAGGAACTCTTCGACGGTCAACAGCACAGACACGAAATGTTGTGTACGCATTTTATTGCAATATTAAAGTGCAATGGGCAATAATGCTTTAAATAAAAATGCATTACAATAACTTATTAGAGAGATATTTAGCCGACCGAGCCCAGGCGCGGATACAGGATCAGTGCTACCAACTCCTAAATAAAAATTTGCTAGGTGTACATCTAGAAAATGTCAAAAAGTTGGTAAATATTTTCGAACGTTGCTCACAAAAGGTGCTAAAAATAGAATGAAAAATAAATAAGCAAAAATAAGGTCAAATATTTTTAAAGCCGCTTTAATAATCAAATATATTTAAAAATAATACGCAACTGTAAACTTAAAATTATGATGTTAAGCTGGGTTTCCAGCTCATTTTAACGCATTTTTATGAAGGTGATTGAGGGGAAACCTTTGACGATACACGTACTTAACGGTTATTTAAGTGTAACAAAAACAATATTGAAAAAAAATTGTTGCTAGCAAATGTGCTAGATGCTAAATAAAAAACCGGTCAAGTGCGAGTGAAACCCGCGTGGAGAGGGTTCCGTTCCATACATGATAAACTGAAATTTCCTATGTTACTTTAAATACCATAGACTTCTTATAGGTTTTCCTGTAATCTATAAACTTAAAACTTTAGGCCCGGTAGTTTTGGAGATAAGGGGGGGGGAATGGTCAATTTTCTCCTATTTTCCTAAATAACTTCTAAACTATTTTACTTAAAATTCAAAAAAAAATACATTTAAGATCCTCACAATAAGCCCTTTCATTTGATATGTCATACGACTTCAGTTGCACAACTTTTTTTTTTTAGTTTTCTAATTTATCCCCCAAAAGTGGGCCCCATGTTCAAAATTAATTAATTTACGTTGCGCATCCCTGTTGCGGTCACCAATTTACATATGTATACCCAATTTCAAATCAATCGGTCCAGTAGTTTCGGAGCAAATTGGCTGTGACAGACGGACAGACAGACAGACAGACAGACAGACAGACACACGAGTGATCCTATAAGGGTTCCTTTTTTCTTTTTGAGGTACAGAACCCTAAAAAGATGCTAAAATTAGCTACAAAGTCGCTAAATTGGCAACACAGTACAGGAGGGGGCAATTTACTCGCCGCAATCTAAGTTTCAGATCAAAAAACCTTTTTTATTATACTTACTTGACAAGCGTAAGATTGAGCAAGTCAAGCTGGAGCAGCCCCTTGGAGGAGTCCAAGACCTGGTACTTGGGGTCCTGGTCCTCGCTGTCCTCCGCTGACATGTCCGGGAGGATGTGACTTTCCGTTGTCACCTATTGCAATGAAACATAGAGATGCAACGGAACCGGTTACTATCTGGTATCCGGACACAATTTTACTGGGTATCCAGCCGGATACCAGATAGTAAAAGCTGGGATCCGAACGGGACCCTATTAGTGACAAAGCAACGTCTCTAGCTCAGAAATGGTAAGGGGTACAAGGTTGAAATTTTAACAGATGTGTTGTCATGGGAAGACACATAGCAAATAATAAAAATATCAAAAAGTTTTAAGCCTGAAAAGCTCGCCATACATTGATACCCTAAAGATTGACAGATTTTAGACCAATTTTGTTCCAGCTGTATTTCCGAAACGGCTTAAGTTTCAGGTATCAAATTTCGCCTGATTTTAGTTCATAAGATAAGATAAGATAAGATAATATTTATACTCCCATCCATTTATCCATACTCCATAGTTGAACAACAAATACCAATTCAATCGTGTTCTGTGATAGAAATGTGTCTGTAAAGTCTATTATTGATTGGTTGAGACTAGAGAATACAATCCCGAGCATGTTTTTCGATCCCGGGATTACGGGACTTTTTATGCGTAATCCCGGGATCCCGGGGCTTTCCCGGGATTAGACTATGTGAAAAAACTAGTGATTTCTTAAAAAAATGTTTTTAATATCGTTGCACAGCACGAATCACAATACAGTAACAAAAAAGATAAATCGAAAATCTTTACTTTTGTAAGAAATTAAAAAGACAAAACAAAAACCTATTTAGAATTTCGAAAATACAACCGCAAAATTATCAAAGCATCCAATGTTTGACTTCCAAGCCTGCTTCGTAGCTTATTTCCAACATAAGCAGCTGCTGAAAACGCTCTCTCAGGTTCTACACTGGTTGGAGGAATAGACAATAGAGCCCGTACCATATCTAAGGGTTGTTTTTTAGTCGTAATAAATGCTATTAATATAATCTAGGCAAGGTTATTGTTAAGGCGTAACGTAACGGACTACGGAATGCAAACTAGACCTGTTTGTGGCAATCCCGAAAATCCCGAGATTAGCCAAGTACAATCCTGGGATTTTCGGGGCCAGAAAACGGCCGGGATCCCGAGATCCCGGGATTCGGGATCCCGGGATTGTATTCGCTAGTTGAGACCCCCAAAGTACAAATTTATAAGGATTTATCAAGACTACAAAATTTTAAAAATTCGTGTTGGTAAGGCATATCCGAAAATTTCATGCCAAAGCGCGCAATTGCAATCTTAAAGTCACGTTTTAAATTTAAATTCTTGACACTAAAGTGGCCGTACACTTTTTTTTAAATTGGCTGATGATAGTGGCAAAGGTCATTCAGCGCATTCAGTCTTCAATATAATCTGTTGACGATCATTATAATTGTGCAACCAGTGATATTGCTCAGTTATATTATAGGTTAGTACCACAGACTATATATCCAATAGACTCCGCATACCCGGGGCGAACCCCAATGTCAGCATTAGAGGCAAAAAGCGGGAGCGCATATCCGCAAACGCACCAATCACAGCGCTCTAAAAAATCCGCGCTCCCCGCAAGTTTGGCAGCTTTATTTATAACAGTGATAGGAGGGGGGAGTGGCTTAAGGGGGGATTACAGTTAGGCTACTTTTTCTCAGAAAAATTAGCAGTTTCCAATAAACGAAACATCACTTTGTAAAAGCAATCTTAACCGCTGTTTGCTTCTCTTGAACAAGATATGGATGCACGGTCAAAAATATCTACATATTTTACTACCATGTCACTCCAAGTTAATAAGGTGAATGAAACTTGCTAGGCTGTGATACAAACGCATTTTTTTTTTATTGAATTTATTGTAGTATAATAACTCAAGCTCTAAAGGCTTGCGTAATGGGTACTAGACGACGATATACATACTAATATAGATAAATAAATACTTAAATACATAGGAAACATCCAAGACAGGAACAAACATTCATGCTCATCACACAAAATTTGTCCTTACCGGGGATCGAACCTGGGAGGCAGGGTCACTACACTACCAACTAGGCTAGCTGCACCATATGCAGAGCTAATTTGCATTGTTTTCATAAACAAATAAAAATTTACCTCATTATTGTCAAATGGGGTCACCTCCACAATTTCCAGTTGACCTGAAATACAAACAGGTTTTGAAAAATTTGTGACATACTTAATTTTTTTTTAGTATATTCCTGAACGTTTATGGAATAACAGCTCATTCAAGTTTTTTCCTTGATGCCTTAACATATATACTCACCATCTTTGAACTCCGCCGTGAGGACCTGCGTCTCAGTGACCACCTCTTCATCAGACATGATTCCTTACACCTGCAGCAGTTTTACTTATGAATCAAATCCTTAGTCAATATACAGTTACATAGAGCCATGACGCACCTTATTTAGCTAGTTAAATATAGCTCATGAAATCATGATGGAAATTATACTTAATAGAATTTGTGTCCGAGTTTCTTGCGGTTTCTTCTCAGCAGATGTCACCTTTCGAAGCGCTGGTAGATTCAGACATGTAAAAGCGCCCATGTGGCCTATTTGCAAAATAAATATTTTCAATTTTAGAACAATCAAAAATAAAAAGGCCACTCAAATTGAGCTTTAATTAAAGTGATGTTTCAGTGATGTTTCTGTATAGGTTGACTAGTTGAAGGATGTTTAACTATTTAATATATAATGCTTAAGTGGGGTTTCTGAATTAGGCCATAAGCAATTTTTCCAAGGTTTTACTTAATTTATCACTATTTTACTATTGCTCCTCTGCTGCACTGGGAGTGAAGAAATAGCATAGAATGCGTGCAGATGCTTATCATCCTGGCATGTCGTAAAAGTCGACTAAGGGATGGGTGCTCTCCAACATAGTGGACTATCTGCATGGGCGATGGGCTGATCACCTGTCACCATACGGTTCATCATACCATCTTAGGACTAATTAATCGAACGTGGCCACAAGTAGTCTTGTGGCTCTGCCCACCCCATTAGGGATTTTGGGCGTGATGCTATGTATGTTACTAGAAAACTTGTTTTCCAAAACCTCTACCTCTACCTCTCTAGACCTCAAAATTAGTTTAACAGTTGTGCTTTGTAAATGTTACAAATCTACAGAAAAACGATCATGGTGGATGTGCTGTGTTAAATGGAACTACGCTGGACATGTCTGTCGCATATACCATACTGCCCACCCCAAGCCAAACATCAATGTGGAAAGCCCAGGAGAAGATAATGAGACGAGCTCAATGCATATTCAGAGATGTGGAGGACTAGTGCAAAGCAAGCCAGGAGTGGAAGGCGGGAAGGAAGACCTTCGTCCTGCAGTGGGACGGTGTAGGCTGATAAATAAATAGATGTGCTATCATATCATAGATTCGGTAAGTGCTTTGAGTCAGCGATAAACAATATATAGTATAGTGTTTATGATATGATGTGAACTTGAAGCTCCTTAAATTGGAAATTTGAAAGGACTTTAGCATAGTATATAGTGTGCTATAATGCTAAGAGCCACGCTCAGAACACTAAGTGTTTATAAATAAAAATACAATAAAAAACACTAAGAAACAAATCTTTTTAAGTCTTTCTCATGGTTATTATGACGTCAAATTGTTTATAAAAAATCTACATTCGTTTTGAGTACACAGTCTAAGTATTTACGATATATGTAAATACATACGGCGACATTTTGGTTATGATGGACAGCCGATACCAAAAGTGTAGCCAAAACCCAAATAACTCAAAATAATTATCAGTATCACAAATAAACATAAACCATAAGAAATTAACACTGCAAACACGCAATTTTAGTCTACAGATGTCAAAATTTCCCTAAAAATTCTTGCAACACTAATGAAATCGGTGTTTCTACACGACGAATGTTTTTAATTTTATTATTATTGCAACAATCTACACTTACTTTTGATGGCAACAATTGATTTGTTGATAACTTATCCGGAAATGCACACGGTTCACGGTATTATTAACTGATAATTTGAGGACAGTAACTATGACACGGAGATTATTTCAACAAAAACAGGTATAAATCGACGCCATTGATAATCTTTTCATAGTACCTATAATTTCCATGCGCAACGATTTGTACCCAATGTCAAAGTTGCTAGTTGGAAAATTTTACCCCACATATGTATTTTTAAGAAAGCTAACTTGTGTAAAATAACAAAACAACAAGAAAAGCTATGGCAAAATTAAACGAAATATAAAGTAAATTTTGATAATAATTTTGCCCACTTCGTAAAAAGTTACACACACACACAACGATCGAAACTATTCCTTTAAATACAAACCTAGCTGCTTTAACATAGAGTTTGTTTTAATATATCACATATTAAAAACGGAAAATGACATCAACTCGAACGTAGAAAGCAACTGAATAGTGAGTCATGGAAGGTACTACGAACTCAACTCACTCACTTTTCCCTTCGTTGTCATTAAATGAGTTAATCGTATAAATACATAAAGATCCTGTAAATAGATTTAAAATTTAACATGATTAATGAAAAAAAAGATATTACAACATAAAATATTTTGTATACTAATGTAAAAAGGAAATAATATACAATTACTTAGATAAAAATACTATGATTACTTTAGATAGAAAATTATGAGTATTGATAAAAATTATAAATAATGCAATTTTTACAATACATTTTTGTATGCTGTTAGACCAAATTTTATTGAACACAATTAGATGTAACCGTCATGTTTATAAGAAAAATTATTTTGATTTGTTTTGATTTTTATAATACTAATTTACAGTTTTTCTACTTCATATTCTTAAAATAAATACTACGTTGTTGTTACATACTTCCGTTAAGATGAGAAAGCACTGGTCCTTATAGAAAACCAACACTCACTGCTATTTTACCGTACTTATATATGTACATAAGTACTTGAATGTCATTTACTCCTTACATTTTTTTTATTTACAATTTGTTTTACTAGTGTAAAGGACATTTACAGACTGGTACACAATTTATTAAAATTGTTACTTCAACACAACAAAATAAAATAAAAATGAGATGAGACGATAGTCTGTAGCAATGTAGTAAGTATAATTTTCAACTTCATTGTAATTAAATCTAACATACTACTATTCATGAGAATGTAGCGAATGTTGTTATTTTAGTAAGGGATCTTTACAACTTTGTAGATTTTCAACATTTAGCATACAGTCAGAGATTGTAGAGCTGAAAATTTAGCATGCATAGTACTCAGAAGATCAATAACACTTTGAGTGTGACAGCTATGGCTTGTGATTGGCTGTGGACAGCAATATGAAAGCCGGTTGCTCTATCCTACTCACTCTTATATAAAACGCCATTGCAAACATGTAAAAAGTAACAAATGCATTTATTATTGACTGCACGCCACTGAACCGATCATGAAGATATGGAACACGGACATGTTTTTATATCATTTTGATAAATAAAACTTTGACATTTATTTAGGCTTTTTTTTGCACGTAATAAATGTCAGACTTTCGTGTTCTACATCGCGCTATCGAAGTTTTTTTCCCGAGTTTCTATATAAGAGAGCTTTTAGAAATTTGCTTTGGGAGGTCCGTAGCTACTCGGTGATCCGGTGTTGGCAGGGAGCCGGTCAAAGTCCTTGCCATCAAATATGTTGAAGCGTATTAAGCAATTCATATATGGTAATAATAAATAATGTCAAATATGTCAAGAAAAATGATAAAGAGAGACCTCGGTCTCACCCACACTGTAGTAGCTAATTCGACTTCCTCTTTTATGCAGATCATTTGATCGTTTATACTTTTTTAGTTGAACTTGAACCTTTATTTAAACAATCCTACTCGTTATTGCCCGCGTACTGGAAGCCGCAGCGTTGGCAGACCACCCACAGGGTGGTCAGACGACCTGGTGAAGATTGCAGGTCTCCGCTGGATGCGAGCAGCACAGAACTGGTTATTGTCTATAGACTGAAATGATGATGACTCATTATTAAGGAAAATTTGCAATTAAGTTAGATTTGTAAATAAGTGATGATGGGATTTAATAAAGAGAGACTTGAAAATGTTTAGTTTACCTACTAAACATTTTAAAGTCTCTCTTTTCTAATAAGTGAAAACAATTACTTACAGTGTACTGTAAGCAAACTGAAGCATGGAATCAAATACATTTTTTCGCAATTTTATTGGGACTTTGTTAAATAACTAACATTAAATTTAACGGTTTGTATTTAGATTTATGTCAAATTGCGAATTTTACTTTTTACGTATTATTTTGTAGAAAACCCATAATTTTGGAATAAAAAATTAAATCTTCAATATCTAATAAACTAACTATATTAATTTCGGATAGTGGACTATATGACCTGATTTACTGCAAATGAGCTCTTCTGCATCCCCTAAAAATAAATGCATCGAATTACTGATTGCCTTTTATATAAAATTAAAATACACAGCCCACATCAAAAACTTATCCTTTATTACTTCGTATTCAAGAGTTTAGTGCAGAACTATAGAAATAATAATAAAATAAACAGATTGATTTAATAAGAATTAAAACTATACATTCAACCGTTAAATATTAAGTACTTCTGCGTCTATAGATTTACCTAAAATCTCTACTTATTTTATTACCTCAGAAAATATCCAAAAAGAGAGTCACAGACGCTACATAGGTATGTGTGAGACAAGTCTCATTTCATTTTGCTGTTTGTTTGACATTATTTTTTAATCCATTTTATATTAAACCCATACATGGCGACTCATACAAGACGACATATTCAGATGGTGGAGGCTTAAGCCGGCCCCCCACCACGACCGGTTCCCCTTGTAGCAACGGACTCCCCGACGTATATTTAACCCTTTTTGTATTTATAACGCCATCTTCAAAAACTCTGATAGCGCGATGTAGACCGAGGGTTCTGATTGGTTCGTAAGTCTGACGTAGCTGTGAGGTAATGTAAGTCGCAAAGGCCAATAACCAAAGGTATGCAACTCCTAAAATTTGGTTTTGGAGGGCTAGTATTAGAACTTGCATTTTGGACAAACTAAACCAAAAATCATTCCACAGTTCAATGCCACGCTTTTAAAGCCATAATCTATAATCCTTAAAACAGTAAAAATAATAGATCCAGAATAAATATATTACATAATTTGATCTCTATGGGGCAGTTTCATGTATACTTTATTGTTAAATTGCGTTGAGTACAAACCTAAATAAAATTGGCAAATATCTCTCTTACTACATTACATCAAAGAATTGCATGAGCCAGTCAGACAGCCACTCTACCCACGTACCGTTAACGTAGTTCTACGTCACAATCGTCGACGTAAAAGGAATCGATGCCGTCTAGAGCTAAACGCGGTATCGATTTGAAACTGCATACAAATATAAATGACGTCTACGTGGATGATCTGTTGCGTTCCGATCGGTTGGTTGCGCTAGGTTTTTTTACTATTAGTTTCAAATAGTACATTTTATAATTACGTTTAGGTAAAACATGACATAAGTGCTATGGTAAGCTCTATATACATGCATAAAAGGCTATACCGGAAATAAAAGACTAATCAGTCTATTCTCGTATTATTTTTCAGTAATTTCGGTTTTGCCAATCTATTCGATAGCATAGTAATGAATAATTGTGTCGTAATAACTATTTTTGTGGTTTTATTTCTACTAATACCATACCAATTAAGAAATCTATCTTTGCTTAGTTGGTGTTTTTTTTTTTACTAACTGGAAGAAATACGTACCTTAAATAATAAATAACTTTCATTCATCCAATGTTAGCTGAGTTCCAGTCGAATGACCAAATAAAATGACTAGGTTGACTGTGTTACTTATAAAAGCCTTGAACCTGTGAGACTATTATTGCGTTTATGAAATAATGTACCTACTGTATCAATGCCTCCTTTCTACCCCTGTTAAGTAATTCATATATGTTTTATGTATGATAATCACCATCATGACTAAAAAACCCTTCGACTATTTTAATTTAAGAGCATAATTTGAGTTAGAGTCATTATTATCATTACCGTTTTGGTAAAGTTATCTTACACCTAAAGAAGGAACGCAACAGCTTTTCTAAATTGCAGATACTGTTCAAAATGTGCATCACGGAAACATTACGCCTGCGATACTGACATGCATGGATGCCTCGCAAAACTTCCGCAAACGGTTAAGGCGAATGAGGTATTCTAAAATGATGCATAGAAAAAATCAAAATAACTAAGTATATATATAATCTTTGCTCAGGAAGTCAAAATCACAAGAAGGACAGCTTGTGGAGATGCGAGATTCTACATTAAATTTGCCGTTATCTCACAGATACAACCCGGCCGATTTTTGTAATACTGGACAATTGTTGTCTGAAAAACATTGCCGGTTAGCGTGTAGACTGCAGTTTGGTTGTTGTAACGTTGACTGCCGCAAAAAGAATATTTGTATCTTGTGTATGAATGTCTGTGAGGTTCTAAGTAATTACTAAGACTATTTTCAAGACCAACTGCCTTAGCATCTCGCCGCATCTCTGTTTTTGATACTAGTATGAGAGAAACGCACTGCGGCCCTTGCAAGGTTCACATTAGGATAAGTTAACACCGTCTTATCTGTAAGTGCGTACACTCAGAAATATAAGACGGCGTGAAGTTATCCCCGTGTCGTGTCCTGGTGCGCCAGGTGTAGTACTTAGTAATAGCCTTTATTTGGCAGTGATTATAATCGGTCCGATGATTACTATAACGACTGTACTCTTTCCAATTATGTGGGGTAAACATGATGCGTTTAGCAGAACTATGAAATTAATAATCATTTTATATTCTTTTACAGAAAGAAGACTGAGAAAATTAAGCTTTGAATAAGTATGACACACTGAAGTGCATCCAATATAAATACAGTGGTCTTTAAATTCGAAACCCAGTGCAATTACTGAGCAACTCGTCCGACAATGTCCAACATTACAGACATGAACAAAACTAGTAATAATAGTCAATAATCCCCTTAACTGCGTGCACGGAAGAAACCTGATTCCAGCCCCTCCAGTTCCACAAACAGTTCAGAGTATCGTAACTCAGACACAACAGATGTATCATTAAGACTGTACCCATGAAAAGGTAGTCAGATAGCTAAGACGTTACTCCTGCACATGATCTCTGAAAGTCCTGTGTCATAACAAAACGACCTTTTGGATTTTGGAGTAAACTCTTGCAAAAAATCGCACCACTATTTAAAATTATGCCTTTGCAATGAAATGTATACCTCATTGCAAAGGCATAATTTTCCATACTTTTGTTTTTAAACAATTTTTTTATTTAACTATGCATGTGAATCATGTTTAACACCATCGTATCTTTGGTATTATGACTTTTATTTCGTTCAATCCATTATGCTGTTTGAATTTGTATATGATTCGTCTACTTATATAATTGTCATTTCAGTAAGGTTGCACGGTGGCTATCACTAGTACTGTTAAAAAAGGGAAACCTCAAAAATTACCTGCATATTTTAACTAATAAGCCAGATGTCTCTGTCTTCTCACCCTACCCTAATGTTCTACATCGCACTATTGAAGTTTTTTAGCTCGCTTCGTATATAAGATGTCTACAACCCAGCTCATCGAGGAGTCCAGTACCTCACGGTAAAGCGGTTCTGTGCAGCCACTTCACTGGAGTGCACATACATCCAAATTCCAGACCCTGTCTCATGTTGTATAACTTCAACATTTGCCATTCTGTCGACTAGAAGAAATTGCTAGACTGTATTTGGATACCCGAGACGCTCTAGAATGACGAATGCTTGAACTTGAGAATGACTGCTTACAGCACCGGTGTGGTAGATTTGACTCCTTTTATGCAAAAACTAAAATTAATTAACTAATTTTTTATCTAAGCAAAAACGCTTACTATTACCACTTTGTCTTTTGTAATAATTTAACATGCAACAGAAAATATCATGACTTCTGATCTTTGAAGTGCTGCTGGGCCTTTTTAGGTATGAATTGCTCTATTTTGACCCTCATTTATTATTGAATACTTCAAATACCTACTACATAAATAAATATCTCATTTCCTTCATTTTTGCTAGTTATTTATTAGTTGATGGAGCCATTATAACAAGACTTTTTATCATTTTTATAAAATGAGTTCGCTTATTTTTTTGGTTATTATTAACAATTTTTTATTAAAAGTATACAATACACCTATAAAAAAAGTAAGTGGCGAAAGTTTTAATAAAATCTATAGCAGGTTTACATGGGAGCCTGCAGGATTACTTTCAGGGAGGTGGATGTGCATCTACACACTATACCATTAACTAAAAAAAATATTTCATAATCTTTTAGTGTGTATTTTCTTTCCGGACAGTAACTGTCGGCGCCCATGCAGGTTTATGCACGCTTTTACAGATGCTTTTAGGCTAACATATTTTATTTTAGTTAGTTACAGATTATTTTGTATGGCATAATGATAATCGGGTGCTTAGGGCACTGTTAACGTTGTCATCCTGTAATAAATATGGTGCCAATGAACGGGGTAAGGTTGCGGTTAAAAACCTTTTATCTACCAACAAAGTCCATCAGAGTAATCGTAGTAACGCAGTTGGATTTATACCTAGATTCTTTTGAAATAAAGACATCATATTTAGATGTAAATTTAGTTCAGTAAGAAAATGACACAAAATTATAGTAAGTATAATAAATTTACTCTATTTATATTCAATAGCGTAAATTAATACAATCACTTTTTAATTTTAAAAAAATCTACATACTTTCTTAGTGTATGTCATCGTAAGTGTAAACTATCACGAAAATTTCCCATATACCTTGCATGCTAAATAAAGATTTATTTTTTATTTTATTTATTTCTTATTGACTTATTGACACTGACACCATTAGTCTCCCTACAATGCGGGTAGCTATCTCTTTCATTGCAACACAGAACATGCGCGCGCATTTCAAACGTCATTGCGGTGATCTGTCAACGAAAGCCCAAAATATATTGGAACAACAAAAATATTAAAATATTTCTATGCTTAAGGCTATTTTCACACAGCCAATAACAAGCTGCTAAGGTAAGTTAAGTTTATTTTAATATTAATACAGAATAGCGGCCTGTGTTTTCTTTTCTTTGAAATTTTTTGGTTATATTCGTTTTTAAGAAATTCCATACTTATTTTACAAAATGCAGGTTTTACTGATGAACATTTTAAATTTGAATATTTCCGTAAATTGCATATTGCTCACCAAAGGTCGATGCACATGTGTCAATATACAAAAATAGGTCAAAATCGATTACCAATGTGAGAGTCATAATAATACTTACCTAACGTCCTTACTTCAATGATTTATTTAAGATCATTCTTTTTATATAAGATCATTGCCTTACTTACCTTACTCTAGGCACAATGACATGCAAAACTTGAACTGCTAACAATTTATTTAAAAATCAATTCTATTGTCACTGTATGTTTAATGAAATAAATAATAGCCTTCATTTAATAGGTTTCTTTAATGTAATGCTTAACTAAATATTAACATTAGCACCAGGTAGTGGATCAGGCTATCCTTAGAGAAGCCTCCTCCAGTTGCTGCCATTGGCATGTATCTCTAGCCATTAGGCACCATTCTTTCGGCTTATCATCAATCACCCTCCCATCTCTTCACCTGCTGTCTTGTAAATAGCTCCACTGGGACTGTTTGTGTGTTAGATGTCTAATATAATATATATAACATAATTCATTTTTAACTTCTTTAAGGAACCACTATTATTACTTATTGGAGAGATTGATTCGGATGTTATTTTTTTTGTTTCAGTAAAAATGAATTCCGGAAACTCGGGAGCTGTGTTCTTTTTAGGAACCAGAGCACATTATCAGGTATTTAATATATAAATAGTATTTTTAAAACTGTAAAAGTTACTTAATTAATCAATAAGTAATATGGTTATATTTACTTACAATTTCAAATAAAACACTGGACAAATGCGATTTAAACTCGCGTGGAGAGGGTTCCGTTCCAAACATAATATTCGGAAATTTCCTATGTTACTTTAGATACCATAGACTTCTTATGGGGTTTCCTGTAATCTATAAGAAAATAATATTTTCTTAATTTTTTTCAAAATAATACGCCCAGAGAATGGTCAATTTCCGCCTATTTTCCTAAATAAATTTGTATATGGAGATTGCATAACTTTTTTTTACTTTTCTAATTTAATTTCAAAAGGGGCCCCATTTTTAAAATTTATTTATTTACGTTACGCCGTGTTGCAGTCACCGATTTACATATGTATACCAAATTTCAACTCAATCAGTTCAGTAGTTTCGGAGCAAATTGGCTATGACAGACGGACAGACAGACACACGAGTGATCCTATAAGGGTTCTGTTTTTCCTCTTGAGGTACGGAACCCTAAAAAGTACCCAAGACCTAACATGGGCTATGGAGTGTGACTTCTTTTGACTTCTATTGACATCTTTCAGGTACTCCAACAACCCGACCGCCCCTACGATGTGGAAAACGGCAACGCCTCCACAGAAACTATATACCAGAACTCGACGGCGGTTAACGAGATATGGGCGAACGAGCAGACGGATGCACAGAATAATGAGGTCGAATATAACGGGGAGCAGAGCAATTGGGGGTATAATGAACTGTCTCAAGTTATTGGTGAGAACTGCTAGTTTTTTTTTTATGTCATCTGACTGACAAACGAGCTGATGGCCCACCTGATGGAAAGTGGTCACCGCCGCCCATGGACATCTGCAACACCAGAGGTGCTGCCAATGCGTTGCCAGTCTAGGGAGGATAGGGAATGGGGATGGGATGGGGATGAGGGAATAGGCCTCCGGATCTCGTCACTCACCGTACGAAACGCAATAGCAAACTATTACTTTACGCCGATATTCTGTGAGAGTATGGTACTACCCCGGTCGAGCCGGCCCATTCGCACAGTAATCATCTAGTAAAGATTATTGTTTGGCTCTACCACTACAACAATATACCACATGTTTATATACCACAGACCAAATATCCTAAAGACACTGCCTAACTTTTACTAGCAAATAAAGCTGCCAAACTAACGGGGGCGCGGGGTTTGTAGGCATAGCTGGGCACAAGCCCGGTAATCCGTCAAACGTTAATTAACGAAGTTAACATTTCGAGTAACAGATTAACTTTTAAGTTTACTTTAAAAACTGTTAACGGACTCATTAACTACCGTTAAAACAATTTAAGTCCGTTAATCCGTTAATACTTTGATATATTGATGTTTATAAAGGGGAATATGCACCTTATGTATGTCAGATAACTTTTGAATTTGATCTCTAAATAATTAGGTATGTATTATTACAAACTCTGCGGCCCTAACATGCATGGCATAAAGATAAATTAGAACCGTAAATCTCTATGACTATCTCTTTCGTCGGCACTAGTGTGAGAGAGACGTACTTAGAGATAAACGGTTCTAATTTATCTTTACGCCAAGCATGTTAGGGCCACTGATGTTAGGTACACCTTTCTTTTATTTATTTTTCATGTCCTGCCTAAACTTCCATAGACCATACCAAATTTATTTTATAAGTAAATCACCAACGCAAGCACATAAAATGCAATTTATATTACGAGTTTATGATTAACGATTAATTTTAACCACCGTTAAATCTTCCAAAATGTAACGCTGTAACGTTTAACGAAGTTAACTTCTTTACTAACGGATTAGCGATTAACGAAGTTAACTATTTGATTTTGCAGATGCTTATCATCCTGGCATGTCGTAAAAGTCGACTAAGGGACGGGTTCTCTCCGACATAGTGGACTATCTGTATGGGCGATGGGCTGATCACCTGTCACCATACGGTTCATCATACCATCTTAGGACTAATTAATCGAACGTGGCCACAAGTAGTCTTGTGGCTCTGCCCACCCCATTAGGGATTTCGGGCGTGATGCTATGTATGTATGTGTATTTGATTAACGGTACCCAGCTATGTTAGGGCATTGCGATTGGTACGTTACAGGTTATGCGCTCCCGCTGTTTGTAGCCGCACCGCTTACAGCTTTCTGCCTCTAATGCTGACAGAGTCTATTGGACATAATGGTCTGGACCTAGATCTACTGTAGATATCTTTCTTTTTTAAATGAAAATGTTCAAGCCTCTGACGGTTACCAATTTATTTATTTTTATAATCTTACTGCAATCATAAGTAAAAATGGTGGACTTAATGTTCAATGGCATTGTATACCAGTCAACTACCAGGCCAAGCAGAAAAAAAAACCTGCGGCCCGGCCCTAACATGCAAGACACAAGGATAAGTTAAACCGTCTTATCTCTAAGTGCGTCTCTCTCACACTAGTGCCGACGAAAGAGATAGTCGTAGAGATAAACTTATCTTTGTGCCTTGCATGTTAGGGCCGCTGGATTGATAAAATTGATATTTATATCAACATAATAATATTATGAGAAAAATAAAATATTGGCCGAATCCAGAAAGGCCACTCAAATTGATCCATAATTAAAGTGACGTTTCAGTGACATTTCTGTATAGGTTGACAACTAGTTTAGGAACATTTTACCTACTATTTAATATCTAATCAAATGCTTAAGTGGTGTTTCTGAATTCGGCCATATATGTACCTATAATAATCCCATGATTTAAGCGAATGCTTGTGAAGTATTTCGCTTGTAGCAATGGATTTCATATTTGTTTTAGTTAACGGCAACAAAGACACGGGGGTGAAGCGTCGCGGGAACCGGCGCCCGAGCGAGACGGCGCTATGCGAAGAGCAAGACGTAAGACCGGCTCAACTGAACGCTACTCCTGACAGGTACTGCACAATGTCATCATCATCAACCTGCACAAGGCCCACTGTTGGGCACAGGCTTCGTTTTATTTATTGATTGGGATTGGGATGAAAAGTATACCAGTCACCATACGGTTCATCATACCGTCTTAGGACTAATTAATCGAACGTGGCCACAAGTAGTCTTAAATTGTGGCTCTGCCCACCCCATTAGGGATTTCGGGCGTGATGCTATGTCTGTATGTAGAAGCCATTTTTAGGGTTCCGTACCTCAAAAGGAAAAAAGGAACCCTTATAGGATCGCTTGTTTGTCCGTCTGTCTGTCTGTCTGTCTGTTGTACGCGTACTCACTTGTTACCCGCGAATTAAGTAGGTACTGCCGTAAAATAAACAGTCGCATTCCAATCAGCGATGTGCAGGAGATGGCTTCTTCCCTACGATTTATTTGTAAGCCGGACAATTATGTTTGAAATTCCGTCGTTGAAAGCGGTCGGCCGTTGTAAGCGGAATAAACGGATGTACTTTCATGGTGGCTCATATTAAAACCAAACATACCTATGCCTATACTTACGTCGCTAAAAACGGTTGGTTGTTAAATGCGAAGTCAAACGGATTCTACTGTACATATATTCATTCCTTGACATTCATAACAGCTTGTAAAAGCCTAAAAATAATGTTATTCTCTTCTTTCACTTTGACTTCTATTTTCTCATAAGTCAGTGTTACTAATATTTTTGTTGGTAGGACTCCGAAAGCCAAAGGCCGCCGTCGCTTGTCCGTCCTGAATGCGCTCGCTTCGCTCGCGCGGCGCAAGCGCAAGCTGCAGTCGCACAGCGCGACTTACCTGCAGCGGCTGGAGGCGGCTCTCACTACCTGCACGTATCGGGAGTCCTGCCGTTGCTTTGAATGTCAGGTAAGCTGAAACAACCTTTATCTACACCCATATCATAAAACCTCCATAATGTAATCAAAAACCGTAGGAAATGACCAGCATTACGAAAACCAATATGGTAAAACCAGTTCTGTAATGTTATTACAGTATCGATTTTAGTATCGTAATGAGATTAAATTTGGAACAGCTGTCAAAACTCAAGTAGGTCTCTATTCTAGTATCCATAGATATTGAAACAGTTATTGATACGAAACATCAATTCAGTATGTTTTTTTAATATAAACTGCACGACATTTGATCTCGAGTGACATGAGAATAGACACTTCATTCGTTTGCCTATGATTAAAAAAAAAGGGTTTGACGGAGGATTGAATTGCCGGCATTACTGCTTTAATCATTCATGTTGGTTTTTTGCTTAACGAAAGTAGAATTGTAAAAAGTTGTTTGTAATTTACATTTTAGTTGAAAATATGAATAGTAGTCTTCTTGGAGTGACTGTGTGATGTGAAAATGCGCCGGATATCGTAAATGCAGCCACGATTGCAACAAATAAATTGTTGCCAGAAAATGTTGTTTCTGAACACATCATGGAGGATTTATAATATGTGTGTAGATAAAGTTATGTATGCAACTCTGCATAATTTGGTTTTAAAACACACGTGCGATCTTATTATGAAACTCGCTAAAAGCTCGTTTCATAAAACCGCACTAGTGTTTTAAGGCCTATCATTATGCACCCGTTGCATAAACTACTGTTTCATCACACTTGCTTGCAATAAGGATGTTTCCTGGGTAAAAAAAATATTCTAATTAGTCCGTCAGTTAGATTATCAAAAAAATATTGAACACGCATTTTTTGGTTTATCAAATCAATCAAACGCGCATCAAAGTTTGCGAGTGGGCATGACGTCACTTAATGGTAAAGTGTACAAAGTGATGACGTCACGCGGAACTTCAACGCAGTGTATCTTCGTCATTTTTTGTTTAATTGACAAAAGAAAAAGTATGTGTTCAATATTTTTTTATAATGTAAATGACGGACTAATTAGATTTATTTAGGAAACACGCCTATTATAAGATTGTTTGCTAGAAAACGGATCGTACGGCTAAAGTACGATCCGCAGGCGTAATGGTTTTTATATATCCTATAAAAAATATTATAATCTGGGTACCTATAGGACTCGGGTATCCTCGCGAGCTTCTGAAGACCGTAAGTGGTACATATTGTAAACGCGGGTCAAGTGTGAGTTGGACTCGCGCACAGAGGGTTCCGTACTACGCCAATTTAGCATGGTCTCGACCAATCAATAAAATCGTATCCAAATATAATTCCGAAATACACGATTTACCAAAAAAAACTAGGTACTTTAATATAAGGCATTCAAAGCATGATTCAAGCTAGACGCAAGACAGACACGTGTGCGATAAGAATTACACTTTGGAATCTCGTGTAGTAAGTAATCGGTTCTAGAACGTTTACTTAGCAAAATGGAGTACCTACCTACAAGCCCTAGCAAGGTTTACACAAGGATAAGTTATCCCCATAGCTATAACAAGACCGTTAATCCGTTAACAAAGTTAACATTTCGAGTAACGGATTAACTTTTAAGTTAACTTTAAAAGCTGTTAACGGACTCATTAACTTCCGTTAAAACAATTAATGTCCGTCAATCGTTAATACTTACTATTTGCCAAAAAGACACTGCACGGGTATGACAACGCGGATAGCCTAGTTGGTAGTGACCCTGCCTCCGACGCAAGCGTCCCGGATTCGATCCCCGGTAAGGGCAAATATTTGTGTGATGAGCACGAATGTTTGTTCCTGAGTCTTGGATGTTTCCTATGTATTTAAGTATTTATTTCTCTATATAAGTATGTATATCGTCGTCTAGTACTCATAACACAAGCCTTTAGAGCTTACTTTGGGGCTAGATCGATTTGTGTAAAGATTGTCCCCTGATTTATTTATTTATGATAGTTAAACTGTGACACTGGCGAGACAAATTACTGTTGTTTATTATACTGTGCCTATACGTTGGATCATCAAAAGACAAGACAAAAACCTTGCGACAATCATGAAATTGCTGAGACAGGTAGCGAATACAATTCCGGGATCCCGAATCCCGGGATCTTGGGATCCCGGCCCTTTTCTGGCCCCGAAAATCCCGGGACTACTTGGCTAATCTCGGGATTTTCGGGATTGCCACATACAGGTCTAGTTTGCATTCCGTAGTCCGTTACGTTACGCCTTAACAATAACCTTGCCTAGATTATATTAATAGCATTTATTACGACTAAAAAACAACCCTTAGATACGGTACGGCCTACGATACGTATTACACAGGTACAGCCCTAATAATATTATGTTTGTCGTAGAACTTATAAGGGAAGGGACTTACCCGCTCGGAATACTTCAATACAATTTAAGGTAATTCCCCAACGGGCAAACAGGGGAATCACCCGATCACCTCATATCATAATATTGTTGCGGGTTATTTCCCGCCGGGGATTCCCTGTATGAAAGTATAAATACGATAATTAGGTTTTATTTTTTTCATTTATTATTTGGCCAGTGACGAGGTAACGTAGGTTTCGTTACGTCGTGTAAATTTAAAAGCCAATTATCTAAAATTAAGTATTTTAAATGGCGGCCATGGCGGGAGACTTTGTTAAATATTAAAAAAAACAGTGATACGAGCACATCTTCCAATCCCGGGAAAGCCCTGGAATCCCGGGATTACTACGCATAAAAATCCCGTAATCCCGGGATTGTAAAACATGCTCGGGATTGTATTCTTTAGTGACAGGGCTCCACAGAAATGTAGGTATCGATTACAGTGACAAGGTCCTACGGGAATGTAGGAGTCGAGACGGTTGACCGCATTTATAATAGGGTAATCGCTGTTTAAACTGCCCATGGCCTGTCGACCTTTAACCTATTTCCCGACTGCGGATGACGAACTCGCGACGCGTGCACCAAGGCCGCCACAGATAACCAGGTCGTGCATTGAATCTGTCGTACCACTCAATTATTATGTGTCTCGTCCTTAGAATGGTGGTTTACTATAAGTATTGACCACCTGCCTTTGCAAGTCCATTGACCGTGGAGACTGTCTACACCTCCATTTATTTAACCTAGGTTAATCGATTTAGATGTTTTTTTGTTTCAATTTTTATTTTTATTATCATGACCCTTAGCTTCATACATCTCTAAGTTACTTGTCCAGAGACTATACCATCTCCCTTACCTATTAGTCATTTATTTAGAATTAATTTGTACCCATTAGTTTTGTTTTTGCATTTTTGTGTTAGTTTTTAGATAAAACTCTAATGTCAAAGTTGCAAAAAAGACTTACTGCTGAGTTTCTTGCGGCGTTTCTTCTCAGCAGATGTCACCCTTCGAAGCGCTGGTACATTCAGACATGTAAAAGAGCCAAGGTGGCCTACTTGCAAAATAAATATTTTCATTTTGCCATCTCTTCTTTCAAAAGGTTGTCTGGAAGAGATCGCTACTTAGCGATAAGACCGCCTATTGTATACCGTGTTACTTATTTCTTTGTCTTTTTCCAATATTTGTTTATGTGGTGTTCAATATAGAGTATTTGTATTGTATTGTAATAATAACGCAATAGAAACCAAGTACGTGCGCACAATTTAAAGCAACAAAATCGGAGCCATTTATGGCTCCAAATTCGTGCCTACAAACGCCGGGGCGTCCGATAGTGTCAAATGTCGAAGCGCACTGGTTTATTACTTCACTTTTGTCAGGGTGGTTATATGTAAACTACACTTCTATGGTTTGTAATTCTATGATCTCGTCTTGTGACATTCGATTTTTACAAAATAACGTACTTTCATTTGTAAGTTCGTTTTTTTGTAAAATAATTGACTTGATTAGGATTTACTTGCCGCTGATAAATTTTTCAGCCATATATGATTGAATTAAATAAATAAATGAAATTAAAATAATAATACGAAATGAATTGTAAACCTTTTGATTTATTGTAAAAAAAAAATACTTTTGGTAATACATGACTATATTATTATTATTTTATCCTGTTAGGGATTGATTGTCTTAAAGAAAAGTAACATATGTCGTTCTCCAGGGCTGAAGCTATCTCCATTCCTAATTTCATCAAAATCGGTTCAACGGTTTTTTTATTTCTCGGGCCGTTTAGGTCAGAAGTACTTAACGCGTTCTTAAAAAAATATTTCGTGGTAAAAGGTCAATAGATTCCTACACCCATATGAATTCCTCGAAATCTATCTTCTAGATTCTATCTTCTTTTTTCATTTATTGTCATTCATAATCGTAAAAACAAATATATAAAATTAAAACTTAAAATTAAACTTTCCTATCCTATACGTATATCTTGTTTAAAAATAAAAAGGTAGTATGCATATTTTATTATTAAAAGGTAAATGAAAGCGTTACGTTATCAGTATGATATACTTTAATATTTTAATCTGAATATAAATTTAACAAATATGCGATTTAATAGAAAAAAGTATGTACCTAATCATAAAAAAACACAAAATCACAGGCTGAAGGGTGTCAATATTTGTATAAAATCACTTTTAAAACTATCATGACTGCTACGATTCAAAGTAAGTATTTATTTATAGGTGGGTATTTACCGGGCAGTATGGGACTTCCGCTTATCTGTAGGTACTCTGCGGTTTGAGGGGAAGTTTTTTGAAGTCGTACACAAATTATCATAATAAATGTCAATTAAAAAAACAACCTATAGAGAAAACTTACAAATTGACTATATTTTGTTCGCTGAAATTAGGCCATTATAATAATCATTGGAAACTATGAGTGTCAACTTTATTTTGCAGAAGGCAGAGAAGTATTTGCTAAAACAAAGTATATCAAAACAAGCCAATTTTTTCTTATTGAAAAAGTATGTCATCTAAGTTTTGTCCATGAATTAAGTATATCAAAAACATGCATTTTTAATGTCCTTAAAAATTATAATTAATCAACATAAAAATATAATATGAGTATAGGTGAAAAACCTACGAAAGGGAACTCTTATTTAAAGTTGTGAGCAGAACTTGTGTTGATGTTATGACCAATTTTAACTGTTTAACCGCCGTTATAAGTAATTTTGCTTAATAATAAAAATAAGATTGCGGCGAAATGAGCTGAATGTTTTGTCTTTTACTTTTTTTTTTATTTATCTACACGATGCTTCACTGTTATGTAACAATTCCCTTTCTCAAGTTTTTCGCCTATACTGCTGGATATATAATAAAGTAAATTTAAAGGAAGATATAATGCCAATTATTTAAAAGAATATATATAATATTACTCATTTATTAAAGCTTTGAATGTTTTATTTATTGCTACAAAATTTCTAGCACCATTGTATGGCAGTTATAGCATTTTAAAATTGTTAAATTGAAATTATATAGCATGCATTTGGGGTATTCCCTTTTTTTAATTGCATTATGGCATATAGCATATTAGTTTGGCAAATTAAGATATAACATATGTACAAAAAATATAACTATATTAAATCTACAGGTAATCATTCAACAAATTTGTCTATATCATATTCCAGATTTGAGTCTGTATCGTCAACAGCCACATGCGACTTCATTCTATCTTCTAAACGAACACATTTAAGGCATTTCTGTCCTTTCCGTAGCCAGCATCCTCTGTGGTACATAGAGTTACACTTGCCACACATGATCGCACCACTATCAAAGGGATATAAAATCTCATTATTGTTGCAAACTTCACATAAATAACCTTTCCCGGAGCATAAAGCACAACTTGTTATGTGAGCGCGGCAGGCTTCTGTCAATTCGGTTAGTTGAGATTCTAGAGTGCCATCATTTATTGCTTGCAAGTGTGACATGCTGTACTTTTTGTTGACGTCTCCGAGTTGCATGAATAATGGAGACAGGAGGTTTGTTCCATCAGCACAAGCACATAGGTACCGTCTCATCCATTCTAAGTCTTTACGCATCTTGTGCACCCATTCTAACTCAGCTATAAAGTTAAATAGCTTTGGATTGATGCTTTCAACGTCTATGTAAGGTAGCTTCCAAGCTAGATTTAACATCTGGAAAGCGAGACGGGACACATAATGTTTATCCCAGTCCCAATTATGTACAACTCTAGCAGGTATAGCGGATTGGTCATTCCAGTGGCATGTCCCACAGAAATATAACCCCGTGTAATCACATAACCGCGGCTCGTTCCAGGTATCTTTGAAGGTTAGAGCTGTCTCGCACTCTGCACATTTATAGTTCTGGCATGCTAACCCCTTTTGTGGACAGATACTCATCTCAAAGTGTCCTTTGTCAGTCATAACAACATGTGCGCACACTCTACACACATAATCTACACATTTGTAATGACACAGGTACCCGCAGTCACTGCAGATGTAAGAACTCTGTACGATACTCCAAATAACGCCGCTACAGTGATCACAGTACTGCTTTCTGTTTTGCGGAGTAATCTGTTGTTTGAAATGGTGACCTTTGGTACACACGCCCAACCTAGGTTGTCCATCTGTGTCTTTAATATCTTCTAAACGCAAACGCAGCTCAACTAAATACCTAACTAACCATTTACGCTCATCCGAACACTGTTCGCTGTTTAGAATTAAATCCTTACATTGTTTGATAGCTTTCTCTACCTCTTCTTTTGTGGCTGTGCTGTGGATTTTGAGTTTTTTTATAGCTATCGTTTTTGGTACGTGATTCAGGGAGTCGTAACTTTCGTCAGCTGAAACACATCCCGACGTGGATGAAGATGATTTAGAATACGCGTCCGCCGTTCGAGGACTGCAACATATCAAACTGTTTTTATATTTAGGAGAGTCGAACGCTGCTGCCATATTTGCACAATTCACATAACACTGCACTTCAGTAGCAGTCGAAGACTGGTTTTATCAAACTGCGTAACGATGTCCCGTTTTTACGTCTCGAATCGGATTTCCCTTTGTTTTGACCAATTGAAAATAATTCTGGAGTGTCGTCATTTTTCCTTGAGGGTGCGTCCGTTTGCACTGTTTGCTTTTATATTAACAATATTTTTCAGCCGAATAACATCTTTATTCTTAAATCGGTAAGATAGCATATAGCGTTGAAGTGTTATTTTGATAAATTAGAAGAGTAATGGCGTCATTGTCTTATGCCAATGCATAATATTTTGACATATGACAGAAGACATTTGTAGTATAAGTTGTCTAAGGTTGTCTTACTTGCTGTTGCGTTCTGTTCGACGAATATGTTTTCATGTCTAACTTTATGAACAATCTGTAAAATGGGAGTTAGGTCTATCAATTGATTTGATAGTTCAGTAATAAATGCTACAGAGAACTTAAATTAAAATAAATATTCTGCACGCGTTTATGTATTTTATGAATGGTAAATTTGAGTTTCAACAATTTCGTAAAGTGAAACGAAACGTTTCTTACCAACATAACGCAAAAGGGCAGTGCAGTCTGCTTCCTTTGTTCAGTTTGTTCAACACAATTACCTATTTTTATTAACTGCTTTTGTTAGTTTTTAAATAATTCATTCTAATATGCAGTTAGGTAATGATGTTACATTTTATGATGCAAATGTAGTACGTGTCATTAAATACTTAGAGATTTTAATGAGTCATTACTTCTAAGCGCACCACGTGCCAGATGGTGTACTTAATTAGGCTAGCCACTGACCTACAATATAACTGTGCAATATCACTGGTTGCACAATTATATTGATCGTCAGTAGATGATATTGACGGTCAATATCGACTACTAACGGTCAATATAATTGTGCAACCACTGATATTGCACAGTAATATTGTAGGTCAGTGGCTAGCCCTACCCTTGGAGCACAGAATCCGAAACTTCGGATGTCCCGTCACTTTTTCTTGAATATGTTACGCCTCGTACGCAAGACGTTTGCAATATTGCAACATATTACAGAGTAGGTAAGTTTTAGGGTTCCGTACCTCAAAAGCAAAAAACGGAACCCTTACAGGATCACTCGCATGTCTGTCTGTCTGTCCGTCTGTCACAGTCAATTTGTTCAGACACTACTTGACCGATTGAGTTGAAATTTGGCACACATATGTAAGTCGGTGACCGTAACACGAACGTGTACCTAACGTAAATAAATGAATTTTAAACATGGGGGCCACTTTTGGGGGTAAATTAAAAAAAAATGTTTTGCAAACTATGGCGTGTGACATATCAAATGAAAGGACTCGTAGTGAGGACTTCAATTTTTTTTTAAAGAAATTTATGGTTTTAAAATTATTTAGGAAAATAGGCGAAAATTGACCATTCCCCCCTTATCTCCGAAAGTACTTAATGGGCCTTAAATTTCGTAAAAAATACAGAAAATAGTTCTTTACCTATAGATTATAGGAAAACCTATAAGAAGTCTGTGGTATTTTAAGTAACATAGGAAATTTCATATAATCACTCCACGCGAGTTTAACTCGCACTTGTCCGGTTTTGTTCTCACTATGCCTTAGGTTTGCCCATTTTACTTAAATCGGATTATCTTTCTTTTATGGGGCCGAAATTCTGTAGAACTACACCTACTTCTCTTCCAGAGCCGCTACTTCGAATGCGACGAGGATGAGTATTCGTCGGAAGACGACGAGTATGAGTATGCGGCGCAGTATTACGCGAGTCAGGTGGTCAATATGTGTCAACATGACGACGACGACGAGGTAACTTATAATGAGTGACTATTATTAGCTTCTGATGACGAGTATGAGTATACGGCGCAGTACTACGCGAGTCAGGTGGTCAACATATTATGTCAACATGACGACGATGACGTGGTTACTTATCTACGAGATACGAGTATCAGTATCTGATGACAAGTATGAGTATCTAATGACGAATATGAGTATATGGCGCAGTTACTATGCGAGTCACGTGGTCAGCATGTATCAACATGACGCGACGATGACAAGATAACTTATTATGAGCGACGAGTATTCGTTTCTGATGACGAGTATGAGTATACAGCGCAGTATATTTCGTGAGTCAACTGTATGTATTATGACGAAACCATCAAATATGTTTTAGCGAAAGCGACAAACAGAATAAAGAGACTTTGTTTTTATACAATTTATAAATGTATTTGCTTAACAGGTGTTCGTAGATACCGTTCCCGGTGACAATACGTCCACGGACATGTTGATCGACGAACCCAAAGAGAAGTCCGTGTCGTCGGTCGAAACTGAGCCGGAGCGGGAACCGAACCTGGAGTTCGAGGTGGCCGCCGGAACGCCTATAGTGCTCAACTATCTACTCACTCACCCTATTACTTGCTGTATCCAGTAGTTGGATTTAGTAGCTGCTTTGGGTAACTATTGGTAAGCATAAAGTTTGTTCACATAATATAATTTCGCATAATATTATTTAGCTTTAATCTCGCCGCACCTCTAGTTTCTCGGAATGTGCAGAATTTACCACGAGCATTTAGGTGAAGGAAACCATTATGAGGAAACCTGCACGCAACGGCGAAGTATGTCGACTATGAGGACGCCTGTCCCCAACAGCGGGCGTATAAAGGTTGATGTGAATGCGTGTGAGAAAAATGAAATGTATGCATAAAATAGGTTATGGAGAAATTAAATAATCAGACGCATACCGTCGAGTACCAAAAGCTGATAAATAAATAAAATAAAAAAATAAAATACCGTCAAGAAACAGTCACCTGGTACAGTACGATTAAAATTAGTTAACGATTCGACTTTTCTCGGCTATTATCGGCTAAATCCTGAGACGAAAATGACACAAGTTACATTGCTGCGATTTCTTTTAGGTAGCATTCAACTTAAAGTAGCGTAAACGCAATGTATACCACCAGCCATGATGACATTACTTACCAGAAGACCTAAGAAGTTTACAGGAGCGATATGGACATGCATTATTTATTGATGTATACCAATGCACTTATAATATAAAAAAAATGATTCTTTAGATATTAATCAATAGTTACTGTTTTACGTACGTACAGTACGACATTTGTCATGCGTGTCACACTGTCAAAAAATAGTCACTTTTTTTTTATTATTTCAATATAAAGGTTGTGTTACTTTGGAGCTATTAGGAGGTTTTGTTGCTCATATCCTTCTGTTGTATTGTGTTTAATAAGATAACGGGTAAAATATTTAAAGGTCATATCTGTAATTTGATATACTCTATGTGAAAAACCGAGGGATACCGACAGTAACCGAGGATGGCCGAATGGTGAATTTATTTTAATAGTACTGTAGGTACTTACCTATAGATCAATTCACAAGAGCAGGCACGAATGGAATGAACGAACTAATGTCACCTATCATTGTGTGAGTGCCGTCCTTATACAGGGGACTTATGTTTTGCGTCGTGCAAGAAAAAAAATGCATATCGTTATATATAATTCGCGGAACGTAAGTTGAACTTTGACCTTTAATGCGCAGATAACATTTGCGGGTCTCAATCGAGGTGCGTTATGAGGTGTGACGCTTTTTCTCCATATCTACTTGTACCTGCGTGGACGGCCGCCATTTTAGTTCAACTTATGTGCCGGGGATTAATTATATGACTACACATTTAAGTCAGCGGTCAATGTCAAGATTGAAATTTGAAAGTGAAAAGTAAATTTGACTACTTACTGCAGATGTAGTGCATAATTTTTTTCCATCGTGTTTTATCGGAAAAGTTCGTATTATCGTGCTCTCTCAATTAGCTTCAACAGGCCCCCAATTCTCGGTGCATTCGAGATAATCTCACAATCGAGATTAAACGTCAGTGCATACAGTCATTTGACACAACTGTATGAATCTTACGTTTAATCTCGCAATCGACATTATCTCGAATGCATCGAGAATTGGGGGCCAGTACCCATCATACCATGCTGTCATTTTTCATTTTGACTGATTTTACAGTAAATAATAAAGTTTCATATGAATTAATATAAACATGTCACTCATTGAATACAATAATTAATTGACACTTCGGGTTCCGTCGTCTTCCGATTGGGATCCGAGTTTTACCGATGGAAAAATTATTCACTATATCTGTACAAAGTTTAGACAGCAGATTCAACTATCATGGAGTTTTCATTTTATTTATTATTTTTAAATAGGATTTATTTTGGTTTAAGGCAGGTTGTTTTAGTTTGTAAGAATATTTGTAAGTAAGTTTGTAAGAAGACGCATTCAAATGAAGTTGTTAAAACATCGTTGTTTTTGAACTTAAATTATTAGTTAAAAAACAGTTTTGTCTAAAAACACACTTATTCAGTCAATCCTGTATGTAACCATTTTGTTATACACACATAGATAGTTTCATTCTCTCATTCAATTTCAAATTCAATTAAAATCAATTCAATAGTATTCATTATTATGAGTAGGAATATCATAACATTGCCAATTAAAAAAAAATAGAATGATAAACTTTTGTGAAAACACCCAAAGACATAATAATCATTGAATCAGTATTATATTTGATAGAATAAAGTATTTTAATTAAGTAATGCTTTTCTGAAGGCCTAAGTAATGCTAAGTAGTTATTATGAATAGTGAAACTCAGTGGTCGAATTATTTACAGCGTATATTGCAAAAATACAATATTTAAACGTTCCTTTTTATTTATGATTTGTTATTTAACCTTTTCAACGCCACTGTCGGGTATAGACGACAGCGGATTTTCGTGCCACTGACGCCACGATATGCCGTTTTCCATACTTTTCAAAATAGGTGAAACCGTTTCGGAGATTTGCCGGAACAAACAGACAAAGTTTTTGTTTGTAAACAGGCTTAAAAAAACCGAAGGTGGTTCTCAATTCGATGCGTAGGTATATTTGTTTTTTTTATTGTGACCTGCCATAGAAACTTGTCATCATAAAGTTGATTGATTTTTAGGGTTTTCATGGCCCCATCAATGTCTTGATGATTCTGCCAATGTCGCGGTTGGATAAGACACGGCCAGAAGACAATTGGTCTGTGCGGTAGCTCTACTAGTCATCATAAAGTTAAGTATTAAATTCAACAACTATAGCACACTCATAAGGTATAAATAAGTAAGAGATAATAAATGTTAAGAATAAGCATTCACCGCAAAGCAATTAAACGAAATAAGAAATCTGATAAACTTAAAAAAAAGGTAAATTTTATTAATCACCAGAAATAAAACAGGAATGCTTTCAAATTGAGGAAAAATCAAAAGGTTATTATTAAGGGAAGTTTGTAACGGGCCGTCCATTAATTAAGTGAGACTGAAAAGGGGGGGAGGGGGTTCGTAAAAAATCACAAGATCATCATCATTTCAGCCATAGGACGTCCACTGCTGGACATAAGCCTCCCCCGTCGATTTCCAAAAGGGCCGGTTCATTCAAAAACAACCTTAATGTCTGTGTGGACATTGCCATGCTATATGTGTATTATGGTGGATTTGAAACTGTTAACCTTTTGACCGCCAAGCATGTCTGAGAAGTAACACGAATTTCAACTTTATGTCAAGGTAATGAAGGACTTTTTTACCCTGTATCCGCTGACGGCTGCAGCTGACTGTGGCGGTCAAAAGGTTAATCAATGGTGCATTGAATTCTATTACATACATAGTAGTAATTAGTTCTAATAATTGTAGAATTTAATGTCAAAGCGCACTAATGTAGAATAAAGTATAAATAATAATAGTTTATAGGTGTGTGTGCAGTCCCCAATTTGCACTGGACCCGCGCGGAGACTGCTGCCCCGTCCCTCTTATTAGTAGTTTGGTTAAGTATTTTTAACCTCCGACGCAGAGGTGCTATAAGTTTAACCTGTGTATACATGTGCAGTGTATCTATCTATCTGTGGTATCGTTGCTCCTAATGGATGAACCGGTTTTGACTCAGTTTTTTCTCCTTTGAATGGTGACTTAATCGAGTGTTCTTAGCTATGATTCAAGAAAATCTGTTCATCATCGGCTCTTTTCTAGTTGATGAACTGATGTGAGCAACTTCCAGAGGCAAAATTTGGTATCCTGTTACTTCAATGATATCGGAAAATGATAACTTTGACCTGATGCTGCATCACCTGTAGACTGCAGGTTCCCAAATTCCTCACCAGTCGGGGGGGTATTTTAAATTTATAAGTTGTCTCTAAGAACCTATGTAACGCTATGGTTATGGTACTGTCAAGTTCCTTTTTCATTCCCAAGGGCACGTTTGATAGTGTGATATAATCCCTTTTTGATCATGCTGCCTAAAAATCAAAACGTCTACGTGAAATTTATCCTAAAGCTTATATTGACTAAGAAGCAAAATGCCTACCAGGCAATATGACTATGCAGCACTTAAACTTCATTGTATATTGACTAAGAAGCAAAATGCCTACCAGGCAATATGACTATGCAGCACTTAAACTTCATTGTATATTGACTAAGAAGCAAAAGGCCTACCAGGCAATATGACTAACGACAACCTTTACAATCTTATCCTTATCTTTATCTTTAGACAATTTGCTGCTTAGGTATTATTGCAATGTAGGCATTTTGCTTGGCAGACATTTTGATCTTTAGACAATTTACTGCTCAGGTATTTTGCCACAGACATTCTTTTTAGTCATTTTGCTTCGTAGACGAATTGCAAGTTAGACATTCTGATCAAGAATAATCAAGCAAATAAAACAATACAAAGAAATTAAATTCCAATTTATTCGAGATTACATAATTTCTGTTAAACGGCAATCGCCGCTATTTCTATGTAATTAAATTAATTATATTTAAGTTGTAACTAAACTCATAAACCATTTGTTCTACAATAAATCGAAAATATACATCATTGTTGCTTTCTACGAGTTTTTTATTAATAAATTACGCCCGTATAACGATTTTAAGAAATTAATCAATAGATGGCGCTTTCTATGTCACTGTCAAAGTGTCAAATCAAGTGAAAGGCTGTATGATAATTGACAAACGTCGTACTATTAACCTTTTGAATGCCGCGGCTCAATGCGAGAAAGCGTGCCCCCGACGCCGAGTGACGGTTGTAACCGACAATATATATGGAAAACGGCATGCCGTGGCGTCAGGGGCACGGAAATCTGCTGTCGGCTACAGCCGACTGTGACGTTCAATAGGTTGAAATACCTTGCCTGACAGTATCTCCCTTTGTGATTGCTTGCCTACTACCCTTGTAAGAATAGTTATATATCAATCCAAAACTTTTACAGCTTTTTTATATAATAAATTATTGGCCAAAATTTGCGTTATCATTTATATGTAGTTAGGTACGATATTATAATGTAATGGCTCCTGATGGCTCATTGTGTAGTCTAAGCGATGGGCCATTTTAAAAAAAATAAGTAGGGCAAGATCTGTTGGAGGCAAAGTAACGTTCAATTATACAAATCAAAATTATCCAGATATTAGCTAAGAACTTCAATAAATCTAATGTTCAATAGCAATTCTTATAAAAACTACGCCTTAGCTAACTTATTTAATTTGCGCTTTTGCGCTCTCATGTAAAATTACGCTCTAAATCGATAGAGCTTAATTACAGTTAGCATTGTACGGCCCGAAAACTGAAGAAAGTAATTGGGTCATAATACATACAATACATTTTTCAAATTACTTTCCTAGTTCATTTCTAGTGTCCCGTCAATTTTATAATATTCGACTGTATATTTAGCAGTCTGAGGGCGACCTAAGGGCGCTTACACACGAGAAAATTTGTCACGCGTTACCGCCAGTTTACAATCACCTACGTCGTAACTGTAGCTATTTTAAACGTTCACCCTATCCAAGTAAGGACTTTATTTCGATTATAAGACGCCTTGGAAAAAATAATCGCGAGTACAGCCCATGCCCGCGAGTCGTTGGTCGCTCAGTACGTCTCTGTCAAACTAGTAAAATATGTAAAGGATGCACTGAGCGACAAATTCAGTCGTGCTAGACTTGCAGACTTTTAGTACGCTCCGAATGAGGGCTTCTTATTGCTGATGAAGCTCAAATAAATTGCAACTCTTGCACTTGCACAGCGCTCTAAAAACCCCGCGCCCCGCAAGTATGGCAGCTTCATTTGCTAGTAAAACTTAGGCTAAGCGGTTCACGATATTTGGTCTGTGGTTCGTACAGTACCATTAAAATAATTTACCGATTCGACTTTTCTCAGCTATTATCGGCTAAAACCGGAACAAGTTACATTGCTGCGATTTATTTTAGGTAGCATTCAACTTAAAGTATCGTAAACGCAATGTATATCACCTGCCATGATGACATTATTTACCAATAGACCTAAGAAGTTTACAGAAGTTATATGGACATGCATTAATTATTGATGTATACAAATGTACCTACAATATAAAAAAAACATGATTCTTTATTAATCTAAAGTTACTGTTTTACGTAAGGTAACAGTACGATATTTGTCATGCGTGTCATACTGTCAAAAAATAGTCACTAATTATTTTTCTTATTTCAATATAATGGTTGTGTTACTTTAGAGCTATTAGGAGATTTGTTGCTCATATCCTTCTGTTCTATTGTGTTTAATAAGATAACGGGTAATATATTTAAAGGTCATATCTGTAATATGATATATTCTATGTGAAAAACGAGGGATACCGACAATAACCGAGGATGGCCGAATGGTGGACTTATTTTAATAGTACTGTAATCATAGTCATTTCATTTCAGTTGCTGGGTACACACGGCATACATCGCACGTTTTCGTGCAAGATTTTCTAACGTCACTTGTACTCCAAAAAACGTGACGTGTGAACGGTTCTATACGGCCTGGAAGATTTATCCTGCAAAAAAGCGTACGGTATATTGCCATGTGAACGGGGGCTTAGTTAACCATTAACAAATTTGCCACCAGTGCCAAGCCACGAAAAAATTACACCACCCTATCTTGAATTGTTTGGGATGTCCAGAGACGCATAATACACACTTCAAGAAACAAAAATTGTCCCTCCTGTGACCAAAAGTTAACGAAAACAACTGCTTAATTTTACGTTTTCTTGATACAGGCCAAAACTATGCCTGCTACATGCGGATATAATCCAAGCAACAAAATTAGGCCTCATCCTCAACTTTCGGGAACAGGAGGGGACAGTTCTGAACCTAAACGTGTGTATGACCCTTAAAGCTTATAATGCATTAACTCATTTTGATTTCAATTTTGTCATCTATAGATGACTGTGGCGCAGGGGGCACTTGTTACGTTGTTTTCCTATGACGCTGGCGCAAAAAGGTCGCGTTATTTTCAAAATGTCTATACAAAATATTCTCTAAGGAACATGGTAGCGCAATTACAAAAAAGTCTATATAGTCTTCGCCTGCATGCTTTTACTCCATCCAAAGGCTATCTCACAGTTTCCCGTGATCTTATAATAACTGCCCATTTTTCATGTCAATGGACTTAGTCTAAGTAGTGTATTAAAAAATTGTGCAATATTAACTATACAGGTACAATATTTTTATAATTGGCAAAAACTCGGTGAAATTACTCTAAAAACGGACCTTATAAATATTTCCATAGACATGAGAACAAAAAACTATATAATAGTAGATGAAGCTAGTTTTAATCAAGTGATCCCTTTAAATTCTGGGGTGGGCCAGGCCCACCTCACCCCCCCCTTCCTACGCCTAAGCTCACCGCATGGCGCTAGCGAATAAAAAAAAAAACAAGTAGGTAATCATCAATTGAAAAACCGTCAGGCTAAAGTATTGATTGACATTAAATTGTAATTTCTCTAATTCGTTTTCTAATAGGTTAATCAAGTTTTTGCCAATTCTCAACTCGAGACTCAAGGTCAAAATTTATTTATAACCATAATACCGTACCATAATCTTGTACCGTAAAAAAAATCATGATCGTTTTAGTCAATTTTGGGCTGCCCATCCCAACATTGGGCAATTTGGGCATATTCAAAATATTACCTAACTAAGTACTTAACGCAATAATTCATTATATTGAATACTATCCTTCATACTTTCATTGCCAACTTTTTCATAGTGCTACACTCTTGACCAGCAGATTTTCCTTTGTAGCGAAATTTCTTTACAAACTGAACATTCCAGAATCAATGTGTTCATCGAAAGTGATTCTAGTCCTTATTAGTAACTTCATAAATTTTCCAATATACTTAATTTTAAAGGTACCATATTATAACTAAAGAATTTAGTATTTTCATTATAAATGCACCATTCTAACTTAGATACAAAATCTATGACTAATTTTATTTTAAATAAACATCTAGGCTAGGACTAAATACTCAAATTTATTTATAATTATTATTATGCATTTATTCAGTTACATTAAGGAAATAATATGAGCCGTTTATTAACAATTTTTTTCTATTTATACGTTTTAGCATTATTAATCTATCGTAAAAAATTGTAGCTTATATGAATTCGGATATCGGATCGATATCGGTATCGGGCGCCGATAGTCGATATCCGATATCGGTTGTGTCTTCGCATATGTCCGATATTAGCGTTCCGATATGGCCAGCGTCGGCCGCCGGCAGTCACGGACACCAAAGAAAATGAATACTGGGGCCAATTCGAAAGTGTTTTCGCTAAATTTACGAGTCACTCAATTTGAAATAAGAAACGTTCGACTCTATTTTGAATTCAAAATCGAGTTTCAAGTTTCTTATTTTAAATTTAGGCAATCTTAAATTTAGCAGACACCGTTTCGAATTGGACCCACTATAAATATAGCACACATACCAGCATTATCGTCCGATATCGACGTGTGCGATACGGCCGCCGACATTATCAGTATCGGGTCCGATATCCGATATCGTATCGGATAATGTGAAAACGCTCATGTATTCTCACTGTGGGCACAGTATAAACAAGTAAGCAGTATGTTATCTCGGCAGTGTGCTCGAAATAATTACCTACGGCCGCTCGGTAATAATATTAATTATTTCTACTTCGTTCTTATTTCTAGTTTCAAAAGTGACACTACTGTATGTATATATATGTATATATATATATATATATATATATATATATATATATATATATACGGTATACCGAAGTTCACCGAGATTTCGAAGCGCGTCGTTTCGGCCGTTTGTATGAAGCTGGAATACTGTATACTTGATTATACAGTGCTGTGGGTCCAGTGCAAATGCCTAGGTCTGTATCCGAATTCATATACTAGTTTTCTCCCTCTGCGGCCCTAACATGCAAGACACAAAGATAAGTTAAACCAGTTTATCTCTCTATCTCTTTTATCGGCACTAGTGTGAGAGAGACGCACTTACACTTTATCCTTGTGTATTGCATGTTACGACGGTGCTGGGACGACGGACTATATGTGAAACAGGATTGTAATGAATCTGTCGCCATTTCCTATACATAAACCATAAAGTAAATATCACATAAATATGATGATTAAGCAGTGGTGTCATAAAATGTAGTAGAAGGTGGGTAAACCTTATCATAGCATCGCAAGATTTGTTGGATGGGTACCACGAACGTATTATTTTCTTGCTTTTTTCTGAGTCGTATTTTTCTGCGATCGATTAATTTCTACATCGGAATTTTACTCGTAGCTTTCTTCAAAGTCGCATTTTTTCGCGATTGATTTTTGACGCATTTACTTTCATTATCAAAATCTATACGCAAATAATGTCAAAGATGGAAGTTATTTACGAATGTATCATACCTACACTTAATTTCTGTTAACATGTCCAGCGTTTTGTCTGCGACTTTTGATAAAGTAACCACCAAAAGTAATGCTGATGAATAAACTAATCGATCGCGGAAAAATGCGACATGGGAAAAAGCTACGAGTAAAATTCTGGTAGAGAAATTAATCGATCGCGGAAAAATGCGACATGGGAAAAGTTACGAGTAAAATTCCGATGGAGAAATTAATCGATCGCCGGAAAAATGCGACATGGGAAAAAGCTATTAGTAAAATTCAGATGGAGAAATTAATCGATCGCGGAAAAATGCGAAAATAATGCGTTCGCGGGACCCATCTAACAAATCAATAGCAAATGCATTTCCAAAGTGATTTGGCTATACCAGTGTGTGTTGTCAGTCATAATCTATATGTAATCACTGAAGCTAAAATTAAGATGCATTTTAGCAAATTTTTTTTTGCCTATTAGCCCAGGAAATACATCTTATCTCATAAAGTAATAACAACTGAATTGATAATAATTTATAATAGCTTTTTTATAGGACATTACTTTATTACTCATATTAATAATTGGACCAAGAATCCACTCATTGTTTATACTCAAAATGGTATTTAAAAGTATTTATTTTTCAGAATATGGTTGAAAATGTTTTAATTTTCTTATTTTCTAATGTTTGTTAACATAATAAAGAAATAGCTGTTAATGTGTGAATTTCAAAAAAAATTACGTAATTAAGACGTTGTTAAGAAAAGTAAAAAAAGTTCCTCTGTGTTACGCAAAATACGCCATACCATTATATACCTTATTAACTGTAGCCGTAAGTCATATAATTGTATTGCTAATTTTCGTAACACAGAGGAACTTTTTAAACTTTTTCTTAACTACGCCTTAATTACGTACAATTTTTTTGAAATTCATTCTGATTTGTTCACTTGTTGCTTGTTAAATTAAAATATTCTTCTTGGAACAGAAAAGCAATGGGGCCTCCCACATACAATTATATTCAGATTTTTTCTATAAATTATGGCTTTTACTTTCCTGTTATAAATGAGATCTGGTCGAATGTTTCGTTTAATAATTGAGGCGTATTGCAGGAGTGACCTATTTCTTCGGAAAGTAGTTAGGATTCTTTATATACTATCTTCCGATCAATTATTGATTTTTAAATATTCATCTAATTCTTGTCATGTATGGAGGTACTGTTTTATATTGAGCAAATAATAATCTACATAATATATATATAATATAAATCTATGCTGGAGTTTGTAGTCAAACAGTAACTTGTATTTGATTTTGCATTAAAACTAAGATTTTATAGCTGTTTTTTTAAGTAGACTAGAGCACGGAAATACAGCCCAGTTTGAATATTTCTCGCATACCCTAAGAATCTTAAGACATAATAATCTATTTGGAGTTACGTACCTATCGCGTAATCCATACTTGCCGGGAACACAATTTCCACTTTAGCACTTAAAATTTCACTAAACACATAACCTATTTCAATCCTTTCCTTACTAACTGCTATAATCCTTGTCACACCGATCATCGTGATCCCAGTACTTCTGACTCCTCGGGACGTCAGAAGCATGCCTCCTCGGCGGAGACTTCGCGGGCCTCACAATCACACCACTCTCAGATGTCTCCGAGCTGTTCCGACGAAACCTTCCGGGCACTTTGTCACGGGAATTTCTCGAGCTAGACCGGAATCTATCTTCGTTGGTGTCCGACTCTTTCTCATCATCAAGATTGTCTTTGGAGCGTTGCCTGGTCCAGTTCCTCTGTTTGTTTTTATTAGGATCCTCGAGATCGCTTTTCTCTTTACGCCAGTTTTCTACAGGCCGTCTGCTGCCGGTTTTTTGAACTTCGCTGTTAACTCTCTCTGGGGTGGGCCTGTCGTTTGGGTACTGTTGAACAAAACTGTCGCCTTGCGAGTTAAAATTTGTATTCGCAGGGAAGGAATTTTGTATAAACGGCCCATCGCCTTGCTGCAAATAATTCGGGAAGCTCTCCTGGTAATTATTGAATCTGTTAACGTTAGGTGGTGGGTAATCCGGTACCACTGGGGGAAAACCCTGTTGCAAATTTGGTGGTAAAACCGTCGGGTTAAAAACTGGCTCCTCCTCTTTCTTCTCCTCATCTTGCCGCCAGGAATTTAAGTCGTATCTCTTACTCAGGCTGTTCTTCGTCGTCCACGTATCGAAGCTGTCCTGGCTGACGGACAAGGCCTGTTCCTGTCTCAACAAGCCAGCACCAGCCCCCAAAATAGGTCTCAACTTCGGTTTCATTTCACCATCCTCGTTCATACTGATCTGTGATAAATTCTGTGCGACCTTTTCACTCAGATCAGCGCTGACATCAGAGCGATTGAAGTCTTCCTTATCGGGGCTTTTCTTCCATGAACCGTAGCTGACTTCACTGTAGGTTTCATCGGAGGCCAGGTCTAGGTGAGCTGCGTAGAACTGTTGCAGTGTGTTGGGTAGCGGAAGGAACTTGTTGAGGCATAAGTCTGCTGAAAGAAGCAGCCAGATGATGCTTATCGGTGGTGGCGCGAGTAACCGCAGGCGGATGGAGATGGACAGCTCGTCCAATTCTTGGGAGAGAACGGAGAGGAGTTCCCTCCCATTCTGCATCAGCTAAAAAATAAAATTGGTTTAGATTGTGGTGCGCATTCAGCTTTGTGGCAACCAATCATACATATGCCTATTACTATTTAATACAAACACGAAAAACATCGTGAGGAAACCTGCGAAGTAATAAAAAACTGTAAAGTCCCCAACCCGCATCGGGTCCGCGTGGGGCATACTGCCCAGCCCCTTTCACTATGAGAAGACAACTGTGCCTAACAGTGGGACATATATAGCCCATTGATGATGAATATGATGTTGTTATATTATATACAAATAAATAAAATAGAAGTGTCTGTAATGTCAAAATAACAGCGTTTTACTAAAGAAAGAAGAATATGAAAGTACTAGAGGACCCGCCACAGCGGCGCAGGCGAGTATTTTCCATACAAACTTTATCACCCCTTTTCACCCCTTTAGGGATGGAATTTCGAAAAATCCCTCCTTACTGCACCTCTAGGGTACTCGAGGAATGTCTCCTCCAAATTTCAAACCTCTAGGACCACCCGTTTAGGCTGTGCGTTTCCTATAAGTGAGTCACGGTACTGTTTTCTATTTATGCATAAATATACGCATGCGCGGTCCCAGGGGGGGGGGGGGGGGGGTCACAGGGGACATGACCCCCCCCCCAAAATCTTACACGTCAAATAGAAAAATCAAGTCTAAAAATAAAGTTTAATTTACTCGACATATTTTATTATTAGTGACCCCCCCCCAAAATTTCAGGCTGCGATATATACGGTACTTAAAATAAAATATACAACAATTTTTAAAATGTTTTTGGCTGTTCTGGCTAATCTCCGAAAGGGCCTGACCGATTTCGACGGAACTTTCACTGGCAGATAGCTGAAGTTATTAGGAGTAAGTTAGGTACTTTTATTTTAGAAACCGAATTAGGTTTCCGCGAAAATGAATTATACCCATGAAATTGAGAACAAAATCCGATCTACGCTGGTATCCTAATCCTACGTTAAAACGGCTGGACGGATTTTTGATGAAATTTGGAATGGAGATAGCTTATACCCTGGATTAACACATATGCTACTTTTTATCCCGGACAATTGAAAAGTTCCCGAGTCCACGCGAACGAAGTCGCGGGCACAGCTAGTAATATTATAAATGTGAATGTAAGTTTGTTTGTTATGCTTTCACGCGAAAATTACTTAACCGATCATCATGAAACTCTGTACACATATTCTTGGAGTGGAGAAGTAACATAGGATACTTTTTATCCCGGAAAATTACAAAGTTCCCGAGGGAATAATTATAACCGAATTCCACGCGAACGAAGTCGCGGGCTAAAGCTAGTATATTATAGTGTTTACCTGCGTGGCGAGACTGCGATGCGCGCGTATATCATCACTGGCCAGTAGCGCCTTCATGTACTGCAGAAGCGGCCCCGCCAAAATGTGCACCTTGTTGCCGTTGCATAACCGCGCTTCTGCAATGGCAAATACACTTCTATACGTCTTAATATATTGGTTTTTTATTTACGTCTAAGCGGCCGTAAAACGTCCATTGCAGGACGATGGCTTCCCCCAAAAGTGGGGGGATTTCTCATAGTCACCACGCTTGGCAGGCGGGCTAGCGACCACAGTTGGTCATGATCGTACTCCAAGGACGCTGCTGCCCATCCTTCGGTTGGTCTGTCGCCTTTTACTCTCACCGGAGATGGGGTGATGCTATGTTCCGTTTTCGCTTACTTTTTAATTTAATATAGCAATTAGTTAAATGTCATTTTAAATGACACAGTTTCGTTCCTCTCTTCGAGATCGCGCGCCGATCATATCGCATCGTACTTGTGTTCTAAGCGTTAAAATAAAATACTGTCCGGTTACTTAGAACCAGATACAATATATAGTGCCCTGATAGGTCCAGAGGACACTGCCATTGCGTGGTCATCAGGTACTTCAGGTAGCAGGTAACCCAGGACTGTACGGTAAGTCTGGCTAGCTTGAGGAAGTCCAGTGGCCCTATCTACACCAGATGAGGTAAGTGTCTTTTGACTCTCTCAAGGCGCCTGGTATATTTTGTATTATTTAATTTCGTTATCGTGTCGCGTTAAATATTTCGTCCTTAAATTCGTCAAATTAATTACAGTCCACTCATTAACACTATTCTTAGCCGACCAGAGGCGCAGCGTGAGGGTAAGCCGGTGCATAATTTCTTAACTCAAATATTATTATTATTATTATTAATTACTTCTTGTATTAACATAAAAATTATATATTACATATTTTTTTAAGTAAATAGATAATTTAATAAGTAATAATATAATTTTTAGAACGAGAAATGATACACTGGCTTACCCTCACGCTTCGCCTCTGTAGCCGACACCACGGAAACAAATATATTACCTGCGAAATAATCCCCCATAAGATTCGCAGCGTTTATGAGAAACAGCGGGTTGGCTCGCTCCAGCACATCCAATTCTGTAAAAAAAGACATTGCTATTGCATTGCACACATTCTAATATATCAGTCGATATAAAATGACGACAGGTGGATCGGGCACATAAAAGTTAAGGCCGAATTTAAAAAAAATTGGGTCTCTTAACAAACATGCTGCCCGGATATAGCCCTGTCGCTTATAGTTCGCAGTGGGAGCCTCCCGGCTATGCGTAGTCTATCCAACTAATCCTAATAATATTATAAATGCGAAGGTTTCCGTGTATTTACCAGGCTCTGTAAAGGCTGAACGGATTTAGATGAAATTCGGTATATAGATGCTTTTTATCCCAGAAAATGTATTTCCCGAAAGAACAACGATAACTGGATTTTACGCGGACTCTGTTATACCCAAAAAAAATATATTCTGAGTTTATAAACTTGTTTACCAAATAACGATTTCCACTTCTTAAATAGGTTGTTAGTCAGATCAAAATCTAGGTCCTATACGTTTAGGGTTTTTCACTGTAATCAATAAATTCAGTTTTATTGTTGTTTTAGAATGTTCATACCAAATTAATTTCGACGATTATTTGACTTTATCTTTAATCAATATTGAAAGAACGTAGATTTTGTGCTGACTGATAACCTATCAAAAATTGGTCAAAATCGGTCAACATTTAACGGGTGGACGTTATCGCCTTTTGTATGAAAAGGGTGATTTTTGCCTTTGGTTCACGGTCCTCTTAACAGAATCCCTTGGGTTAGTAATAGTGATCTCACTGGAGAAGGTTCCCTGCATGACGACGTTGAGCAGGGCGCCGCGCAGCAGCTGCTGGCGCTGCTGGCGCGTGAAGGAGGCGCCGACGGCGGCCAGCTTGCGCGCCGTCACCGCGCTCACGAGCGCCGCCGCGCGGAACGCCGCGAACGCCTGGCTGTACCGCGGAAACACTTTATAAACACTGGCCGGTGCATGATGGATGAACAATGCAGGGTTCCGTAGCTATCTAATCTAATACCTTTAAACGAGCAATTCTCGTATTACATATTATCACGCCCGAAATCCCTAATGGGGTGGGCAGAGCCACAAGACTACTTGTGGCCACGTTCGATTAATTAGTCCTAAGATGGTATAATGAACCGTATGGTGACAGGTGATCAGCCCATCGCCCATACAGATAGTCCACCATCTTGGAGAGGACCCGTCCCTTAGTCGACCTTTACGACATGCTAGGATGATAAGCATCTGCACGCATTCTATGCTATTTCTTCACTCCCAGTGCAGCAGAGGAGGAATTCTTGCGTATTGTATGAATCCGCCGTTTACATACGGCGTTTTCAGTTTACAAACGGTCACTGTTATGTAATATGCCGGATGTTCAACTAATCTATAGGTTAGGTTAGGATGGAATTGTGTCAAGGCGCGAAGCGCCACAACTAGGCGGAATAGGAGCTCCGCAAGGCGGAGCTCCGTCGACTTCGGCTCAGAATTTTGTTTTCCAGGTATAACATCTTCAATATGAAGGTAATATGACTGGTACATAATAAAAATAAAAAATCAGTGATTGTGTATAATAATAACATGGCAATATACATATTGCCTTCGGCATATTACATAACAGCGAGCGTTTGTAAACTGACGACGCCGTATGTTAACGACGGATTTATACAATATGCCTGTGACATGTATATAATTTGAATCTCGGAAACGGCTCCAACGATTTCCATGTAATTTAGTATTCGGGGGGTTTCGGGGGGCGATAATTTAATTATTTATTTATTTATTAAATCGCTTACATGTTGTAAAATGTAGGTGGTAAATATAACATTTTTATGGATGGATCAAACATGCTACCCGCTTAGGGTGTTACGATTTCGGTATAGGTAATATCTTAACAAATTTAAAAATTCGATCTAGCTTGGTTTCATTTTTAGAAAACGTCGTTTTACCCGCGTTTTCAGGCAATGAAAACCTGCTACTATATTATTAGAATACGAAGGTAAATTTCGCCACCATCTACAAGGTTATAATAGCTGGTGGGAAAGCAGATGGTCCCGAAACCAGAAGAGCCCGGTTCCAGTCCAGATGGATTTTTTTTTTCAAGTTCCTTCTTTTGTGAGAAAAACTATTATTGGGAGCCCTTTCTCAACGGATACAATTTGTACCAAAAAAAAACATCCAGATACTATAAATAAATGAATCAGAGGGCAATCTTTACACAAATCGATCTAGTCCCAAAGTAAGCTCTAAAGGCTTGTGTTATGGGTACTGGACGACGATATACATACTTATGTAGAGAAATAAATACTTAAATACAAAGGAAACATCCAAGACTCAGGAACAAACATTCGTGCACATCACACAAATATATATTTGCCCTTTACTGGGGATCGAACCCGGGACCGCTAGCTTCTGTTAGATATCTGGACTTCAAAAGGACTTACTGGAGCCTGGCTTCATCAGGGCACATGCTGGTAACTGTGGTCTCAAAGTTCTTGAGTTTTCTGTTGAACGCGATGCCATCCTCCCCCGGAGAGAACTGTTCCAACTGAAAAAAAAAAAACATTTACAAAAACCGTCAACCGTCAAGTTGGCGTACTTAATGTTCCTTTTAGCTTTTGTTTTATGTTACTGTTGTAAAAGGGGTACTATTTCAAGTACTTTTTAGGTGTTCCGTACCTCAAAAGGAAAAAACAGAACCCTTATAGGATCACTCGCGTGTCTGTCTGTCTGTCACAGCCAAATTGCTCCAAAACTACCGGACCGATTGAGTTAATTTTTAGTACACATTTGTAAGTCGGTGACCGCAACACGGACGCGTAACGTAAATAAATGAATTTTAAAAATGGTGGTTTAGGTGGTTTTCAGGGGGTGCACTAGAAATTTAAAAAATATATGCGAACTATATCGTGCGACATATCAAATGTGAGGATCTTAAATATATTATTTTCGGAATTTTAAAATAAATAGTGTGGAAGTTATTTAGGAAAATAGACGAAACATGCCCATTCCCTCCCCTTATTTCCAAAATTACTGAGCCTACAATTTTGAAAAAGAAAAACAGATAATAGTTCTTTACCCATAGATTACAGGAAAACCTATAAGGAGTCTATGGTATTTAAAGTAACATAGGAAATTTCAGAATATCATGTACAGAACGGAACCCTTTCCACGCGAGTTTAACTAGCACTTGTCCGGTTTTTTTTCTTACTTTCTCTATATTTATTAATTCACTCACCAACACCAATAACGGAGTATACTGCTCCTCAACATTGAGCAACTCCTTGAGGGCTGCCTCATCTTCTCCGCTCACGTGATACTTCAAATCCACCTTCTCCCTCTTTCTATCTTCGTCTTCTTCTTTCTTCTCCTGTTTGGGCTCAGGCTTTGCGTCTGCGAACATTTGGACTTGAAATTGTTTTGGTTATTTTTGATGAATTAATGAGATGAATGGGATATTGATGAATGAATATGGAGATATAATTAGTGTTCTAATATTTGGCCACGGTTCGGTATTTTTGACCTAAAGTTTAATTTGGACTCATTTCATTTCTAGGAGAAATTTTCCTACTTTCAACAATTTTATTTTTATTTTGTATTGTTATAGACCAACAAGATAAATTTACAATCAAAATGTATGTATTTACATAGGTAATCATATATCCCTATATTTCATTGGATACCAAATATAATAACTTTATCTTCATTTTATTATTTTCGAGGTGGGAAATTAAGATATAAAAGCCACCATATTGGATTTAATGAGATGCACTATACCATATGACACGCGGGGTGGATTCTTTGGTCAAATCAGATATAACAAGTTTATTTTCATTTTATTATTTCCGAGGTGGGAAATTAACATATAAAATCCACCATATTGGATCTAATGAGATGTGCACTATACCATATGACACGCGGGGTGGATTCTTTGGTCAACTCAGCCCACACCTCATTATGATACCTTATTTAACTAAATAGGATAAGCAGTTTAGGAGCTGTGAGCGAACATATGAACATACTCACATACATCTGATTCTGATTCATAGACTAAAATCATAACCCTCCTTTATTATTGCCAGGTGAAAAAAAACTACCAATCGGCTAGGTCCCACAGGCCAGACGAGTGAGCCACAGACCACAAATCCAATAGACGGCATAGCCGAGCGACCCCCGCTGCCAATATTAAAGGCCTAAAGCCATAAGCAATGGGGCTAAAAGCAGGCGCAGGCGTATAACCTCGAACGCACCAATCACTACGCTCTAAAAACCCCGCGCGCCCCGCAAGTTTGGCAGCTTTATTTGCTGGTAAAAGTTAGGCAGTGAGATGACCTGATGATATTATAGAAGCAACAGCTGGCACGGACTGGATGGACAAACACTCACCCAAAACAGAACTAAGGAAACAGATTGAGGAGGCTTTGAACCTCACAAGGACCACAAAAGAATCAAACCAACAAGCTACTAATAGAACTCATGTAAAATATGGCGAAATTAAGACATGTAAAGAAACGACTAAACTTTGTCCAACTGCGACTTCGTCTAAGGGAGACTCTTTCTAGTTGCTAATCTGTCCAGCTGAGAATCTGTCCAAATGAGAATCTGTCCAGCTGCTCTGGAGGTAATAAAATTGAAGTCTGTTTGTAATGTCTAAATAACAGTTTTTTTTTACTAAAATCATATGAAAGTATATACGGTACATATAACCAAAAAATATTTTTTAAGATATTCGTCTATCTGTCTGTTTCTTCCGGCTAATTTCCAAAACGGCTGGACCGATTTTGACGGGACTTTGACTGGCTGATAGCTGAAGTTATAAGGAGTAACTAAGGCTACTTTTATTTTAGAAACAGAATTGGGGTTCCGCGCAATAAAATCTCAAGGAATTGTGAAAACAATTCGATCTACGCGGGTGAAGCCGCGGGGGACAGCTAGTGTATGATATAAATATATATGGTATAGAAATATAAAACTATAATAATAAAAACCCTTCTTATCATAAATGCAATATATGTATATCCTTCAGCAGAACAAAGCTTTAGATTAACTGAAAATTAGGACAAATTTATTACTTATTCGCACAAACAAAATTAGGCCGTATCAGGGTTGCCATTCATTGTTGGTGCGATCTGGCTTGCTGTTGATGGTTTTTTGGGAAATTAATCCAAAACGGCAAATTTTTCTCGATACGTCTATCTTTTATATATAGTTAAAAAGTTTAGTTTTAACGAACCCGCATTTGTAAAATTTCTCGGTAACTCCATTTTCACATCGAAATATCATTTAAAATAAGTTGTTCGGTCATGGACGTCATGGCTCATTCTGCGTCACAATGACGTCAGTGATCGCCATACTATTCCCAGCTAGCTTGGATGGCAGTAGTTTTCTGTATGACGTCACTACGACGCGAAATGAACCAAAAATGAACAGATTTTGAAAGAAGAATTTTGGTGATTGAAATGGGAGCATTCGAAAACATAAAAATATACGGGTCCCTTACAATTGTTTAAACTTTTTGTCATGTGGAAAAAAGTTAATATTGTCAATTAAATAATAATACTAATCGATATGTTTTCAACACTTGGACGACTACAAATAACAAAAAAAGGTAAAAAGGGGTGCCACTCAGCGTTCACTTAGTTTTTCTTTGAAGATTTTTTTTATCGTAAAAGGTGTACTATTGCAGGTACTATATTTATTCTAGCCACCGGGAGACAGGTACAAAAGCGGGCGGGTATCACTCCGCACTTGAGGTGCGCTCTGCCGTCGGACAGCTCGGAGCTGTAAATCGCAGTAGGTTGCCGCTCGCTCGCTGACCGATTCGCGCGTTATCAAGCAGCCTAGATATTTGGTGTTGTTGGATGACACGGATAAAAACTGACAACCCTAGCGTACACGAAAGAGCACGTTTTATGCGACGGAGAGAGAAGGCATGATTAGGCATATTTTCGTACCTAAACACCGGTTTTGTTAGACATTGATTCTTCTGTATGTTAGTACTTTTATCTATTCCGTGACAAAAGCGTCGGCTAAACAGTTGATCCTAATGGAGACGGCGGTGCTTCATGAGTTAAATCGCGAAAGTTTAAACTGCTCCTTAAATAAGATGGGATAAGATTTATTCAATCATTCAGAACACATTGTGCCCCTTATACAGGACTCAATACGACTGAGTTTCACCGAAAGCACTCCTGCGCAGCATAATTTTGTGCCTCGCTAGCAACAACGTTGATTTTCTGCGGGAACTAATTCAGAGTGACGCACGATAGTCGGACAGTACAAAAATAAATTAACTAAACCATTAACCAAATTTGACAGAAATAGAATATTAAAGTATAAATAAATAAATAAATAAATACCTATCAGGGGACAATCTTTACACAAATCGATCTAGTCCCAAAGTAAGCTCTAAAGGCTTGTGTTATGAGTACTAAACGACGATATAAATACTTGTATAGAGAAATAAATACTTAAATACATAGGAAACATCCAAGACTCAGGAACAAACATTCGTGTTCAACACACAAATATTTGCCCTTACCGGGGATCGAACCCGGGACGCTTGCGTCGGAGGCAGGGTCACTACCAACTAGGCTATCCGCGTCGTCAAAGTATCCTTGCATAGGTAAGAATATTAAATGATAACCACGCATATACATAACACGTAACATAATAAAATCAAAACAAATATCCAAATAGCCTTACATAATAATCGTTCAGATACGCCAGAAAATAAAACAATTTTTATTTAAACCTAGCCCATACCTTCCATATCCATTGTCTTTGATTTTTTATACTTTTTCACCACACAATAGTCAGAGTAACAAATACCACGAAAGAAACCAAAGGTGCGATTCCGACAATGGCTGGGATCCGACTGACAATGACAATGCGACAGGTATCAATAGCGGGGGGAGAATTTTAGTACCTCGCCCAATGTAAAAAGGAACGCGATCCTTCTTGTCGTCATACTTGAAAAAATAAAACTAGAGCCAACAAATTTTTTGCCAGTTTTGTTTCTGAATTTTGAGCGCTTGATCATACAAATAAGGTCCGTTCGCTGAGACAGCGTCGCCCAGGATAATTGTGGCGCCGGTTGTCAAAGGTGCCGGATTTCGTTATTGTACATTGACGCAGGGCTGAACACGGTACGTTTTTAACACACCTGACTTGCAGCGTTCGCGTATCGCGTTCGCATATACGGCCCAGGGGGGCTAGCACGACACGCCCGCGAGCCGTTTGTCGCTCAGTGCGTCCTTACGTATTTGACTAGTTTGACAGGGCAGGTCGTGCTAGACGTGCAGGCTCCTTTGTGAAAATTCTTTACCCTTCCCCTAGTAGCATTTTCGGTTAGCATCCATTGGCCGACAGTAGTGAATCCGTAGGGTTATAGTTAGTAATTTGCCCACATAAAACTAACATTGGACCAATATAACAAAAAGAGTATCATTACGCCCAACCAATTACCAACGTAGGGACATTGTAAATACCGCTACCGTTGTTTAAAAGCGATGGTTTTTTTTTTTATTAAATAAGTTACGAGGCACTCTGTAACAGTGGTATAAACACACTTATAAATGGATGAAGTTTAGCAAGAAGGATCCAAACCAAAATAATTGCCATTAATAATTAAGTTCTATGTCATCGATATAATGTCTAAAATCCTAATTGGTTTTGTTGTGGATTGGATCCTTTTCCCTAAATTACGTCCAATATGGGTACTATGTGGATGGGATGTTTACTTAATGTAAGTGCGTCAATGGTAAATCTTTTAAGTTCACAATAAGATAACAGGTTAGTAATTGTTTTTCCTTCCTAAATAGCAATGCACTCTTGTTTATAAGAACCTCAGATATTAGGTAGGTACTTAACATAACAATGTGCAATGTGAACTAGAGGGAAGTTCTATCAATAAATTCGAAGGCAATGTAAAAATCGACCTTCCTGGGCTAAGGTCTATTATGGAATGATGATCTATGTCTCAATCGATCCATCGATCTAAATTTGAATTTGCAAACGAAAAAGAAATTGAAAGAAGAAACAGAAGTGGTCAGCATCGAAAGAGTATTTTACGAGTCGGCGATAGCGGCTCGTTAGAGCGTAGCTACCAAAGTGCTAGACGGTGCCGACCACCGGGTCCCCCAAGCTCAGGGGGCCCTCGGACCCTGACCAGCAAACCTGGTAAAAAATTCTCCCACCTTCGGAATGTAAATAAAATAGCAACTCATTTGAAAGGATATAGTTAGGGCCCGTTATTCTTTGCACTAGGGCCTGTGGTTACCTAGCTACGCCTCTGCTTATGACCTTTACTGCTGGCAGCTGGGGTCGCCCAGCTATGCGAAGTCTATTAGATATATACACAATCAATGAGTATCTGGAATTGACATTTAATTGAGTCTAAATTATTAATAGAAATTATTATTTTGTTTTTATGACTAGACTTTACTATTTTTATTTTTATTATAAATCGCTTCTTATTAATATGTGATATCTGAATTAATTTTTTGACAGTGTTGTATTATTTTTTGATTCTAATTTAAATTGTTTGTTATTAATTTGTGATGACATATATTCTATTTTATTTATGTTTTGGCGATCTCAACTTTGAATTCATATATTTTGACATGTACTGAATATAATGTAATTTAATTTGAGAAATAAAATAAATCTAAATCTATATGGTCTGTGGATGTGGTAAATGATCACCATGCTTTCGGTAGCGCGAGGACAGCGTGGTGATCTTTTTAGAGTTCCATACCTCAAACATGTGTCTGTCTGTCTGTGCATCTGTCACAGCCAATTGGCTCCGAAACTAGTGGACCGATTGAGTTGAAATTTGGTATACGTATGCAAGTCGGTGACCGCAACACGGACGCGTAACGTAAATAAATGAATTTTAAACATAGGGGAAACTTTTGGAGAGTAAATTTGAAAACTAAAAAAAAAAAGTTATGTATTCTTTCATTTATGTTAGTAAAAAAACTATATTGTGTGACATAAAATGAAAGGACTTATTGTGAGGATTTTAAATATACTTTTTTTGGAATTTTAAGATAAATAGTTTGGAAGTTATTTACGAAAATAGGTGAAGATTTGCCCTACCTTTTTTTTTTAAATCTTTAATTTTATGGAGGCAAAGAGGAGGAAAAAGTATTTAAGGGAATGTGACCAGACCTAACACGAAACGCAATGACAAGCAATGCCCTATCTTGAAAAGAACCATTAACTAAAATAATATGCTAAGAATATTATTTATTCATAGTACGAAACTACCTTGTAACTACCGCTGCCCTATCCTAAATTCAACTCTATCTCCCTGCTTCTAGCTTTCTAGGGCCTGGGCAACCTTGTCTAGCTTTAATGGTGATATGTGAAGCAAAGTGCGTTCATTACCTGTAGCACGAGGACTGAGCTCCGCGAGTGTTCGCACAGCATCATCATCATCGCCAGGTTTTGGCGAGCGCAGGTGGTGGCGGCCGGTGTAGCCGCGACCACGCCCCGGGTTCGACATTATCCCCTGTAATATTAACATCATCGTCAAAAATTTTAATGAAAGTAAACTATTAATCGCGCAATGGCTACACAGGGTTTTTCACGTTTTAACTAAAGGTAGTGTGTAAGTCTAGCAGTGAACGAAATGTGGTGGGGATACTGCACACGGGTACAACTTGTCACACTCCCATCACTGTCTCCCTGATGATAACCAATTTTCAACTTCTGTGCAATAACAGTCACCGCTAGACTCGTGCCGCTACCTGTACTAGCGCTACATAGAGTTACATGCTTTGAGAAAAAGCACTGAAAGCAGTATGGAACTCGGCAGTAAATATATTGGAACTTAAATCGCAAGTTCCCAATGAAATAGTGATAATCAAAAACCATGAAGACAAGGTTTTAGACAAAATATGAACTATATTTGTTCCCAGACATATCTTCAGCAACTGAGAAAAGTTTAAAACAAAACTGAATTTCATTTGGACTTATTTCCTTTTATTTTTAAATGTGCGATGAGTAGAGGAAAAAACAGGATTTATCTTAGCAATTTTCCTAATATCTTGTATAAGACACATATGCTAACATGGTTTTCTCAAACAGGATTTGAAATCAATGACCTTTAGCATGGTAAACGTAGTACACACCGCTGAGTCATCTGGTCAGTCAACCATTACAGATTACATTAGATATTAGTTTCATTATACAGATTATCTAAGCAGCGTTATATTCCGGCAAACTAGTTAATAACAAAACAATTGTTTTGGTGACCACACATAATAACAACTCGTACAGTTAGCCTTGGCGAATGTCATAAGTAAACAATACCTATATTACCTATAATTCGCAACGTATGTGGACGTGCGTACACATGACGCATTCAGTTTAAAAACACTATAACTTCATAAACAAGCACGAACAGTACAAAGAAAATGTGAAATCTTAATAGTAAGATGGGGAAATACGCCTTTGTAGATATGCGGAAAGAATCAGAATGCTTCATGCAATTTCAAGTTATACGCAAAAGAATCAATGAAAATGTTCACAAAAGTGGTTAATGTTTGTTTTGAGATGCTGATTATGAATATTTAAGGCTTAAATATGGGTAAATTCTCACGAAATCGCATTTATATACCGGTAAAAACCACGACAGAATTCAAAATTGACCTTTCTGCACAATTCCGACACGTCTTACAAATCAAACTCGGACTTTATTTTTACTTAACAACATGTTGTTAATGTTTTTAGTTAAACATTTTGAAGTTTTACTTACCAAATAAAGTGTTGGAACAAATAAGAACTTATTTATTTCCTAATTGTGTAGTCGAGTTGCAGTTGTCATACGTTTCACTGCCATATTGGTAAGGTTAGTGCTTCCCGAAACGCTGTCAATCGGTATTGTTTATCGGTTTTGAAACATCTTATAGGGGCTCTTAAACGGGCTAGTTTTTCGGCACTTAATTGTTGCAATCGGGATATCCCCAAAAAGATTACATATTACATCAATAATGGAAAGAAAAACTTTGAATTTTTCAGGATAGCCCGAATTGCAGCAATAAATTGCTGAAATACTAGCCTATTTACGAGCCCCTAGAAACATAATTTATCGATTCTCTTTCATAAATTAATAAAAGTGGAATATGAAACAATAAGATATTTAATATTTACATAAGAATGATAATAAGAGTATGGGATTTATTTTTCTACAGTTGGAATTAGACAGACGATTTTTACACTGCATGATAAAACAGATGCGATGAATCGGGTGTGACGGACTTTAGCATGGGTGAGGTGGGGCCTTACTTCTTTACTCTTATGATACTACCAGAGGGCTTAGCACACTAATTTTTATCGCGCACATATAGCATTCCTCCCTTTCGCACCCGCATATTAGTTAAAAAGTGACAGATGCTTTATGTGCGCGATAAAAGCTAGTGTGCTAGGCACTCAGGAACGGAACTAAGTGACCCTATAAAACGAGCAGTGTAAGAGCGTTTTGACATTTGGCGACACGATATCGGTATGAAAGGCAGGTTCATATTTCATACATTTTACTTGCCCCAATATCGTTATCGGTCAGTCGCCAAATGTGAAAACGCTCTAATAAGCCTTTTACCTGTGAGCTTCGTTAAATATCGGTTTTCGACATCCACACCGGATCTCAGTCCGATCGAAAAATGACATTTGTTCTTTCAGTCATTTCAGGGGGTGAAATAGAGGGGTGTATTACGAGCGGACGGAAGTGAAGCTGGGAAAACGATTTTCCCGATATATTATTAGGTTTACGTTACCAAAATGCAAAAAGCTTTAATAGAACTATTTTAAACATACCAAAGTATTTATTTATGACCAACATTTGTGTTCATCCGTTTGAACGACAGAAGAATAGCCACTGCGATTAATTTGTGGTGTTATTATTGATATTTTTATGTTTTACACGCTTACATAAAACAGTTAAAATTTCGTTATAATACCAAATCTTTATTTGTTTCAATCAACCCACCGATACTGGAAGTAAAACGCCAAAGCCGACAAATTGAATAGTGTATTTTTTTTTAATTTTTAAAAATGTCCGATGGCCATGGTGAGCCTAATCCGCATCGAAAAGAAAGTGTCTCAGCGGCGAATGTACCTAGTGACAGTCCCGTAACGGACCCTGGGCAAGTTCGTGGCGGCACCACAATTGAGGCGGCTCCAGGAAAATTTGAAGGCCCCAGGGTCAAGTCTGGGGCCCTCAAAAAGGCTGCAAGATACAGAAGTAGATCACTCTCCGCGTCGTCGGCTGATTCGTACAGTTCCACGTCGTATACTGGTGAGTTTAAAAAAGTTACAACAATTTTTGTAGTGTTCTCAAAATTTTAAGTAATACATACATACATACATACATCGCATCACGCCCGAAATCTCTAATGGGGTGGGCAGAGCCACAAGACTACTTGTGGCCACATTCAATTAATTATTCCTAAGATGGTATGATGAACCATATGGTGACAGGTGATCAGCCCAGTGCCCATACAGATAGTCCACCATGTTGGAGAGGACCCATCCCTTAGTCGACTTTTACGACATGCCAGGATGATAAGCATCTGCACGCATTCTATGCTATTTATTCACTCCCAGTGCAGCAGAGGAGCAATCACGAATTTTTATTTAATTTATTATTGTAATATAGATAACATTTCGTGAAAAAATACCTATTAATAAAATTGGATCAACCATTGTTTATCTTGAACTATCTTTTAAATGTGGAAAAACAGGATGACAGATTTATATTTTTTTTTTGGAATGCTCTGTTCGCCTGCATACCAATTTAAAATGAGACACAGTCAGAAAATGGACAGTCAAAGGCTCAGGCTTTCTCTTAATAAGTGGGCCCGGACAGTAGTCCCTACTTGAGCCTAGTGCAGATCGGGGACTTCATATCAATAGTTTTAGCATTACTTCGCAGATGTGAGCACAGTTTCTCTTCTCAGTCTTTCTGTGTTAAATATCCAATTTAATTATGCGCATGAGATCTGAAAGATGTCACATGAGATTTGAAACTGTGACCCTGTGCAATAGATACACATCAGACCACTGGGCTAACACTGCACTTATAGTTTACAATAATAGAACCAACATAAATTCAAACTTTTAATTAAATGTAAGGGGTCAATCCAGGTGACAAATAACTTTGAAAAACAATAATTCATAATACCAATTTTGGTATATATATTTAAAACATTTAAATATTGTATTTACAAGAATCCAACAGAGTAACACAGGAAGTTTTTAATTTTCTAAAAATATAAAATTAAGGAAAAAATTCAAAAAGGAACCGAGTAATAGCTATATCTTGAGTATGTTAATAAACACAAAATAAAATTAAAACATTTGTAACCAAATTCTGAAATATATTTATTTAATATGCGTGCCAAACATTTTTATATAGTAGATAAAAGGTTTAAGTGCATAGGTTCAAGAGTTTAGGGAAATTTGTTACTTTTTTCACATACTAACTTCAGTACCCTCTTTTACCCCTTAACGATGTAATTACCAAAAAAATCTAAAGGCTATGTCCTGCCCGAAGTTGCCCTTAATATAATTTCGAAAACCATATTCAAATTCGTCCAGTAGTTTCAAAGTTTAACGCGCACATACAAACAAACAAGGTATGTAATTCAAAAACCGGCCAAGTGCGAGTCGGACTCGCGCACGAAGGGTTCCGTACCAATCGTACCATATTTTCTATAAAAACGGCAAAACAATCACGTTTGTTGTATGGGAGCCCCCTTAAATATATATTTTATTCTGTTTTTTAGTATTTGTTGTAATAGCGGCAAAGAAAATACATCATCTGTGAAAATTTCAACTGTGTTGACTATCACGGTTCATGAGATACAGCCCGGTGACAGACGGACGGACGGACGGACGGACAGACGGACAGCGGAGCCTTAGTGATAGGGTCCCATTTTTACCATTTGGGTAAATTGGGTCCAATTTAATTATGAGTATGGGTATTAATTTGTATCTTCAATGTACAGACTTTTCCTTCTCTTTACGATTTTATGCAAATTATTTTGTGATAATGGCACTAATGAATCTAATTATGTGCTGTGGTTAAATTGTATTAGGGAACTAATCGTATTATTTAGCGTAGTTCATGGCGTTCGGCTTCAGGTCAGCAAGGGCCCCGCGAGGCCCCTTTGAGTGCGAGGCCGTGGGCGAGGGGCCGCTTCGCCCACACCTAAAGTCTGTTCGCCGAGAGTAGATACAAATAAATAAAAAATCACGGCTTCTTAACTCATTCCGCTAATTATTTGTACCGATGATCATAAAAAATTAAGGGGAAAGAGTATTTTTTTTCATAGAATATTATTATTGAATAGCCTGTAGATATATTATGTCCCATTGCTGGCATATCATTCGACGACGACCATGACGAAGTCTCAAGTTCGGAGGAAGAATCAAAGTCGGTGATGTTTATTGTCGGTCAGGTGTTAGTCAGGGATCTATTTTAGGCCCTTTGTTATTTGGAGTAATGATCAATGACCTTGAGGCAGTTGTGAGGCGCGCAAGATGTCTTCTTTATGCTGACGACCTTAAATTAGTGTACGGTGTGGAACGAGGTGCGGACAGTGTATCCTTGCAAGAAGATATCACCTCGGTTTTTCAGTGGAGTATAGACAACAACCTCACGTTTAACACATCTAAGTGTTATGTGTGCACGTTTTGTCGTGCTCGAAACCCAATACTTGCCCAATACTTTCTCGGAACTGAGCCTATTAACAGGGTCTTCTCGGTGAAGGATCTTGGCGTTAGAGAACTTGCTTATAGTAGCTTTCGTAGACTTGGCTTTGTCATTCGCAACGTCAGAGATTTTCATGACCCTGGGGCCATAAAGTTAGTCTATAACGCTTTGGTTAGAAGCAAGCTGGAGGCATCCGCGCTAATATGGAATCCTTACGAGGCTACATATACCCTACTTTTGGAGAAGATCCAAAAAGCTTTCTTAAGGATGTTATATAAGAAAACCTATGGATACTACCCTTTTTTATATCCTACTAAATTTTTACTCGGCACTCTGGGCTTTCTTTCTTTGGAAGTCAGGCGTAACTACAGCTTGCTTGTTACCGCGTGTCGTTTCCTGCGAGGTGAGGGTGATTCTCCGGAACTGGTGGAACAACTGGTGAGACTGTCCGTCCCAGTGGTAAACAGAATAACATTGAGACCGCGTACGCTCTCCTTACTGGCCTTGCCAGCTGCGCGTACTGTATCGCACAAAAACTCGCCGCTGCCCCGCGCACTGGGGCTGCTGAATGCTCTTCTGTTATCAGCACCGGAGTGTGATTTGCTGGCGTGGCGATGGACGGCTGTGTGCTCGGAATGCCTGAGGTTTTGCGAGGCGATGGATAACAGGCAGTCGAGTACTCTTTCATAATTTAATTTAATTAATGTAGTTTCACAGTCTATTAGTGTCACAACTGTAATGCTGTGTAAATATATTTACGAATAAATAAATAAATAAATAAATAAATAAATTATGAAACGTTCAATTGCTTCGTCTAAAGCAACACACGAACACCCAAACGACACATTCGAAGCGTATTCCAGAACGGAATAGCAATATGGCCGCTGTGTACGCGCGCTCGCCCGCCCGGTACGGCGCGGCGCTTGATAAAACTGCGTGCCTCATACCACGAAATTCAGTGCGCGCGGCGATAAGCGACGCCCGTCATACAGTTTGCGATAGGTAAGCAACAGTCACTATTTCGAGACGATATCATAATATTTATCAACTCTCGGCGAACAGACTTTAGCTACGCCACTGTACGGAACCCTAAATCGCACTACGTAGTACATTTGTAATCTCCTTTATCGTACGTTTCACAAAATACTTGAAAACACCTCATGAATCCTCAAAATACTTTATTTGATGAGCGCTATGTTTTATTTATCTGTTTATCATACATTATGTGTGGAATTATTCATTTTGAGGGTAGACTGTTTTATTACTCGCAATGATATTCATATTAAACGTTGGCGCGGAATGGATGGCGTCACTTGGACAAGCTTGTCTAAACATCTACTTACCCACGGACGTAGCTATAGCTTTGACATGGGGGGGGGGCATAATAAAAAAAACCGGACAAGTGCGAGTTAAACTCGCGCGGAGAGGGTTCCGTTCCGTACATAATAATCTGAAATTTCCTATCTTACGTTAAATACCATACTTATAGACTTCTTATAGGTTTTTCTGTAATCTCTAGATAAATAACTATATTGAGTATTTTTTTAAATTTTAGACCCAGTAGTTTCGGAAATAAGTAAGGGTGGTGGGTAAATTTTCGCCAATTCCCCCCCTTATATACGTCCATGTACTTACCGATAGCCTATATATTACTACTACTATATAGTAGTCCCCACGCCGGCTCGTTCCGGATTGGGGACTTCACACACTTAGAATTAGGCCCGTCACACACATTCGTTTTCCTGATTCGATTTCCGAATCCGTTTTCCGTATGCGGACACCCCGAACGCAAGCATTTCATATAAATAGTTCAACATGACACACTAATAACAAATTCCGTTCGGAATTCCGTACGGAAAAATTACGAACGGCCTTACTTCGGAGATGTATGAAGGTTTCCTTACGACAGGTTGCTTTGAAATACGACCAAGGTTGAACGCACGAACATATAATAGTTTAGGTTCGCCGGTGAGTTTGGTGACGAACCCTACTAACGGGTCTTACCCAAAACCCAACTATGGCCCCGATACGGCCATGATTGGAAAATTGTGAAGGACTTCAATCGCAGCCTTGTATAGTTTTTGAAGTGCTTCAATTACCTTATCGACCCGACATGATGGGCTTTGTGTACAGGCCTTAGAGGCACGGGCGTAGCGAGATACGGAGAGTGCGGAAGCTGATTTTTCCAACGCTTCCAATAATTCTCGTTTTATTTCAACCAATTTACACAAAACCTTGACAAATTATATACCTAAACCTTACTGATGAATCACTACCTTTTTACTGGTGAAAACCACATGAAAATCCGTTCAGTGGTTTTTGAATTTAGTGGCAACAGACAGACAGACAGACGTGGCGGGCAACTTTGTTTTATAATATGTCAGGATTTGGTTTTCATTTTTAACGTAACCTGTCCCATTCTTGTGCAATACATACTTTAGGTACCAGGGGCGTATTTACCCTAGGGCCAACCGGGCCATGGCCCTGGGCGCCAATCCGCCAGGGGCGGCGTAGGCGAGTTTTGAAGTTATTTAGGTAAATAGGCGAAAATTGACCATTCTCCCCCCCGCCCCCTTATCTCCGAAACTACTGGGCCTTTCTCCTTGATTTCTGGGGCGGCGAAACCTATTGGCCCGGGCGCCAAATTTCAAAATACGCCCCTGCCTATACTCTTGGTTTTTCTCCCCACCCCCCCCCCCCCCCCCCTTAACAGAATCCTGGCTAGGGTACCAGTGGCAGGTTCCATGCTCAGTATTTCATCAGGTCAGTCCATCAGTCTGGTCAGAATGACCGTCACACGATAATTTTCCGGTAATTCTGACCGTACTAACGGACTAAACTGATTAAATACAGCGTGTAACCTGCCTCTTACAATAGCAGTGGCTGTTCACTGTCAAGGCAGTAACTCGCACACGTGTGAACGTGGAATTAGTTGAGTCAGGGTGTGCGAGTCACATGACTGCGTTTTGCGCTAAACCAGTTACTGTGTGTTTAGAGGTCGATTATTGCACATGACGACGCGGTTAGCCTAGTTGGTAGTGACCCTGCCTCCGAAGCTAGCGGGTCTGATTCCCGTTAAGGGCAAATATTTGTGTGATGAGCGCGAATGTTGGTTCCTGAGTGTTTCTTATGTTCAAGTATTTATTTATCTTTATAAGTATGTATATCGTCTAGTACCCATAACTAGAGTTGCCAGATGGTCGGGAAGGATGTTTCCTTTGTATTCAAGTACGATAATAAACTGGAAAGTCTAGAAATAAACAAATTATTGCTAATATCAACCAAGCGACTTATTTCGGACAGAGCTTGCAAAGCTGTTTGCTAACATCGAACAAGTCAAAGCAATCACGTCTATTTAAAAAGTTGTTATTCATTTTCAAATAAGTCTCGTTTGTATAGCCGTAAAAAGTCAAATTGGTTTTTTGCTGGCATTTCGGTTTTTCCTTGTATTTATTTATCTGTATAAGTATGTATGTATATCGTCTAGTACCCATAACTGGGGTTGCCAGATGGTCGGGAATTGGAGAGATTCTCCCAAAATTTTGTATGTCCTCCCGATTCCCGACAAAGTAAAAACTATCCCGAAAACCAACTTCATTTTATAAAACAATGATTTTAAATTCCAAATTTTCGTCAAGCGAAACGTTGCCGCTCCCGTCGGAGCAGCAATGCTTATTGTGAAAGAGTGCTTAGTTTACTAAACAATCTTTACACAAAAGAAAGGGGCCGAATGTGCATGGATTTAATAAAAGCAGAGAGAATTGGTAGAGTGGTAGGTAGAACAGATTTTTGTAGTAGTAGAGCCAAACAGTAATCCTCACTAGATGATTACTGTTCGAATGGGCCGGCTCGACCGGGGTAGTACCACCCTCTCACAGAATATCGACGTAAAGTAATAGCTTGCTATTGCATTTCGTACGGTCCGTTTCCGGAGGCCTATTCTCTTTATCCCCATCCCATCCCCATTCCCCGTCCTCCCTAGACTGGCAACGCATTGGCAGCACCTCTGGTGTTGCAGATGTCCATTGGCGGCGGTGACCACTTTCCATCAGGTGGGTCGTCAGCTCGTTTGTCAGTCAATTGACATAAAAAAAAAATGATTCGACTCAATTTTGAGGAAAATTGTTTGCATTTCAAGGCTTCTTTAAATAGTTGAAAAACGTGGATTTTCGTAAGCTGGAAATCTGTGATGGTTCTTACTTAGCAGTGCACTCGCACTACATGCAGGTTCAAGTGAAGCATTTACAAATCTGACCCTGCCCGCAGTGCTTTGTGTAGCCCGCTTAAGGAGTCGCTGTCATCTCATGGAGATGCAGAGTTCGGCGCGAGGCCGTGTCGCACTTGTCCGAATTTTTCTTCATTCTTCGGATTTGACCTGGAAATTAAATGTACTACATATACTACATATACCTACTTGGAACAGCCGTCTATTTTCAGGGTTCCGTACTTCAAAAGGCAAAAACGGAACCCTTATAGGATCACTCGTATGTCTGCCTGTCTGTCCGTCTGTCACAGCCAATTTGCTCCGAAACTACTGGACTGATTGAGTTGAAATTTGGTATACATATGTAAGTCGGTGACCGTAACACGGACACGTAACGTAAATAAATGCATGTTAAACATGGGGGCCACTTTTGGGGTAAGTAAGTAAGAAAATTAAAAAAAAAGTTATGCACACTATAAATAATAAATAAATAAATCAGGGGACAATCTTTACACAAATCGATCTAGTCCCAAAGTAAGCTCTAAAGGCTTGTGTTATGAGTACTAGATGACGATATACATACTTATATAGAGAAATAAATACTTAAATACATAGGAAACATCCAAGACTCGGGAACAAACATTCGTGCTCATCACACAAATATTTGCCCGTACCGGGGATCGAACCCGGGACGCTAGCTTCGGAGGCAGGGTCACTCCCAACTAGGCTATCCGCGTCGTCACACAACACTAACACTATAATGTGTGACATATCAAATGAAAGGGTTTTCTCACAGGAAAACCTATAAGAAAGTCTATGGTATTTAATGTAACATTGGAAATATCATTTAATCATGTAGGTACGGTACGGAACCCTCTCCACGCGAGTTTAACTCGCACTTTTTACACGTTAGACAGGGTTTACATTGCTCGTTTTCAAGAAAATTTGAATCGTGTATTCGCATAGTTAAGAACAAAATAATGTATCACGACATGTTTCAGTAAAGTCGACATTGCTTAAGCGATATCGCAAATTATTTTACTATGATATGGTAGTCTTTATTAACGACTAGTGGACCCGCCACAGCTTCGCCCGCGGTATTTTCCATACAAACTATCACCCCTTTTCACCCCTTTAGGAATAGAATTTCAAAAAATCCCTCCTAAGTGCACCTCTAGGGTACTCGAGGAATGTGTCCTCCAAATTTCAAACCTCTAGGACCACCCGTTTAGGCTGTGCGTTGTCTATAAGTGAGTCACGGTACTGTTTTATATGTATTGATTGATGATTGATAGAATCTTCAAACTTCGAATACAGTACTATTTATATGAGAGTATGCCAACATTGCCAACCGTTCTCGTAATAGAAAACTATAGTTCCCTGTATTTGTATCGGCAACAAGCAGTATACCTCGTCCAAGGTAAAAAGCGCGCTGGCGACGGGGGCAGCGCAGTAGTCGATTTACCGGCCAAATTGGTGGCATGAGGTGAGGCGCGACGGAGGGGTTACGCGCGGTATGTCTGTGCCGTCGCGCTATTGGTCGCGCGTCGCGTCATCAGTCGGCCGTTGTCTCCCGCACAGAGACTACGTTTCGTTCGCTCGCAAAGTACAGTCCTGCACGTTTCTTTGCACGATTATTCCGTATAAAAAGGAAATAATGATGAAGATGATGGGATCTATGATCCATCCAAACCTACCGTTTTACTATTATTCTACATAACATTACACTTCTAATAAATAATAGCCAAACACTTTCGCGCATGACTGTACATATGCGCAGAATTCTCCCCCCCAGTGAATAAACGGCTTAAATTTTCTTGAAAACGACCGTTTTGATCCCTATTTAAACTAACTTGGCTATTATTAATGCGCTGGCCGCCTTGGCCAATCAGTTTTCTGCAGGCCGTTGCAGGTAGGTGTGGTCAGTGCGGAGACGGCTTGTTTTCTGCTATGCCCTATTGTCGAAATGGAGGGATAGAAATCAAAGTCGGGGTAGGCAATTGAGTACATATTTTCGGAATTTGTCAAAGTAAACTGCTGTTAGTTTATACGTGAAAAATTATGCCGCCACCGCCATCTATTGGCTGAAACCTTTATTAGGGTTCCGTACCCAAATGGGACCCTATTACTAAGGCTCCGCTGTCCGTCTGTTCGTCCGTCCGTCCGTCCGTCCGTCCGTCCGTCCGTCCGTCCGTCCGTCCGTCCGTCCGTCCGTCCGTCTGTCACCAGGCTGTATCTCGTGAACTGTGATAGACAGTTGAAATTTTCACAGATGATGTATTTCTGTTGTCGCTATAATAACAAATACTAAAAAAACAGAATAAAATAAATATTTAAGGGGACTCCCATACAACAAACGTGATTTTTTTGCCGTTTTTATAGATAATCACCTTTCACCTTTTTGATAGTACTCTCTGCTTGGCCTGTTGGTTGACTGGTAGAGAACGCCATTGGGCATTAAGTCGGCCATTTGTACCTTTTTTGTGCAATAAAGCTTAAATAAATAAATAAACAATAATAATACCTAATGGTACGGAAACCTTCGTGCGCGAGTCCGACTCGCACTTGGCCGGTTTTTTTTTATTAGATATTTCCTTTAGCTATTCAATCATGCATTAGGTGGCATGACAGTGAGCCTAATTGTATAAATATCTGCTTTGTCATATTTTAAGGGATCTGTTGCTATTAAGCTTACAATAGAATATCGGTCTGTGCAGCCCTCGTTCGTTTACAAGGCTCTATTTAAAATCGCTATGAGTAAAACATGTTAGCATTAGGATCGCATATTTGTTTATTTTACAAAATGTTTCTTATTGTGACGCAAAATGAAGCATTGTCTGTTCTTAACGCTATTTCGCTAACAGCCGTTAACTTCTCATATTTTTTTATTTAATGGTTAAACTATGTCAGGTTAGGTTTTTAAAAATCATGAAGATTATACGATTTCTGCAAAACTACCGTAAGTATAATCGATAATTTGAGTAAATAAATCATTAGAATTATTTTTATGGCATCCAATGAAACCTTAGTATTTTTATCGCTTATTTTTAATATCTTGACGTGTAAAGCCAACAACTTGGAATGTTACCGCCAGTGATCGTTGATAACAAACTACGTAAACATTATGTTACTTTTGAAATGAATAAGTGTATGTAAATATTTGGTTTTTAAAATTTCTTGGTTGATCTTAATTGTATGGAGAAACATTATTGCCAATATATTTTTGAGTTTCTTTATTTTGTACGTTTTAATAGAAATACGCAAGTGTAATTAGGATGAACATATTATACCAACATATCATCTCGGTAAAAATTGCTTGGTTCCCGCCCGATATCTCTCTTTCTTTTACTACTTACTAGCTCTGCCTGTGACTTTGATTGCTTGGGATTGGGATGATTTTTAATACAAATCTTTAGCCCTTAGCTATCCCTGAAAGTTTTATTTAAATCCATTCAGTCGTTTCGGAGCCTATTTGGGGCAAACATTCAGACAGACAGACGGGCAGAAAGACAACAAGTGCGAGTTAAACTCGCGTGGAGAGGGTTCCGTGATTATATGAAATTTCCTATTTTATTTTAAATACCATAGAATTCTTATAGGTGTTCCTGCAATCTATACGTAAAGAACAATTTTCTGTATTTTTTTTCAAAATTGTAGGCTCAGTAGTTTCCAGGATAAGGGGGGGAGGGCAGTCAATTTTCGCCTTTTTTCCATCAATACTAATTATTTTCAAATTATGAAAAAAAATATTAAGATCCTCATACCAAGCCCTTTCATTTGATATGTCACACGCCATAATTTGCAAAACATTTTTTTTTATTTTCTTTTGAGCCCCCAAAAGAGGCCCCCATGTTTAAAAATT